>CM069131.1:157763139-160163139 GCA_035221665.1 Okamejei kenojei
TGGTTTCCAGGTAATTTTCCATGGCCTCACTTTTATTCAGGTGTTGTGCTTACACCTGTGTTATATAATATATATATATATATTTATTTTATTTTTTGGTGCTGTGGTGGGTACTCAAGACCAGCCACCACTACATGCATTTTTAGGGTCAGTTTTTTGCATTTAATTTTTTCACTGCCCTTGTTCTTCTCCGATTTTTTTCCCCCTCAAGGAGACTACCGTCAAAAAAAATCTTAGTAGATGATTTGCACAAATTTCACCATATTTTTTCCCTTTTGATATGTAAAACCCCTATAGGGTATGTTAGGAATATTTTTCATTATTTTCCGTATTAAGGCCTTTATAAACTGTTGTTTACTTACGGCCTTTCTGACTTTATGTAAAATTTCCCCCCCTGCAAAAAGTATTGTGAGCATCTTAAACTCCCTACCTGTATATTTAAAACGTCACCATTACATAACCGCGCCCCGAAATCTATTCTCAGTCCCGATCGCTGGTGTATGTCCCCCGGGACGTTCTATGTTTTCAAACTCCCGTTGTTTTAAAAAGAGTATTTTCTGTTCTATTTAATCTATACTTTACTTTTGTTTTTAAAATCATTATAAATCCTGGTTCAATACAACCAGGCACGGAGTTATTCCCAGCACCCAAAAAGTTTTTCAACTGCACTTAGCCTTCGGTTTCCGTACCTACCCGCTGTCGAGGAGCTGCCTCTGCAGCTCCTTGCTTGTCATTCTGCCGTCCACAGCGTCGACGTAATCCGTTCCAGAGCCGCCAGGCGGGGGGGCCTTCTGATCAACGTAGTCACGTCACGTGAACCCGACGTAAAATATGGTTGTTTTTAAATGTCTCTCTGTGAGCCCTCTGTGTAGGGGGGTAATGTGAAACTTGTGTCATGTCGCATCCGCCAAGGAGAGGTGACTTTCATGATGCCTCCCCCTAGTCTTAACCTCGAGGAAACGGTGTGGCCTTGTACTTAAGACGTGCCCCGGCTTAAGCAGATGGGCGTAGCAAGGACGGCATTAAGAGGTCCACATATCGGGCAGGCCCTCGCCGGGGTACCGCCGGAGGGGATCGCTCTGTTTCGTCTGGCCCCGGCAAGCCTGAAGTGCCTCGGGTCCTGAGCGGATCTCCAGTTTTAGGCGTGGGCATCTGGAGGCCTGTGGATCCACTTGGGAATTCTGGGATGTAGAAGAGACTCCGTACTTGCCGGCGCCGCGTCCTACTTCTAGACGGCGAGGCTTACCAAACCGTGAGCAGGGTCCCCTCGCCGGGGAGCCCCTTGAGAGAGGACTCCGACCCGCCGGCTACTGCGTCCTGCAGTGTGCTTCTTGCTTGAGGCTTGCTGGGGACTATTAAAATCTTCGAGACCTCCGGCCTCATGAGACGGCTGTGGTGGGATTTTGTGTTAATTTTTTATTGTGTAGTTGTGTGTTTTAGGGTTTTTAATTGTACCACTGCTGGCAAAAATTCATTTCATACTTGCCACTTTATGTGGCAAGTGTCGAATAAAACATTGACTTGACAAATGCATAATGCTGAATGGTTCAGATCAGTGATTTTGCTTGCCCACGTCGAGGAATTTACCATTTTTTTAGCTTTGAAGAAAACTCCCTTTGTTTGCCTTTTAGCTAATCCAATGTTTGGGTGGATCAATGGTCTTACTGTAGAATGGAACCGGATGAACCGCGCCGGTTAATGTTTTGGAGCATTTGTTTTGAACGTTGAGGCAGATAAGGATTTTGAGTATACACTTTTCAGAATTCATTATGCTACTACTAACAGTTTGCTATCATCAATGAAGATAAGTGAGCCAGTAAAACCTTCAGCAGCCGTACATGCCCAGGCCATAACACCCCACCAGAGGTGTTTCACGAGATGAGGTGGGTATGCTTCGGATCTTGGCCATTCCTTCTCATCTCTCCTCCATAACTTTGCTCTTGCCATCCACTCTGATATAAGTTTTAATCTTCGGGCTCATCTGTCCCACAACTTTTCCGAACTGTGGTTTCCTACTTTTTAAGTACTTCTTGCAAACTGTAACCTGGCCATCTTATTTTTGCGGCTAATCAGTGGTTTGCATCTAGCAGTGTAGCCTCTGTATTTGTGTTCATGAAGTCTTCTGTTGACTGTGGTCATGGCAAATCCACGCCCGACTCCTGAAGAATGTTTCTGATCTGTCGGACAGGTGTTTGGGGATTTTTCTGTATTGTAGAGAGAATTATTCATCAGCTGTGGAGATCTTCCTTGGCCTGCCAGTCCCTAACCTCACCAGTGCTCACTTTCATCTTTATGATGTTCCAAACAGTTGAATTTTGGTAAGCCTAAGGTTCGGCTGATGTCTCTAACAGTTTTATTCTTGTATCTTAGTCTCATATTGGCTTCCTTGACTTTCATTGGCACAACTTTGGTCCTCGTGTTGATAAACTGCAATAAAAAGTGATGGAACGACTGGAGGAAAGACTAGGTGCTGAGAGCTCTCTTATACCTTGCATTAAGAGGCAATTAGTTATGCCCTGGACAATTACAAACACCATTGAAGCATGTGTCCCAAACAATATGCTGGGGACTATGTATAAACAGTGCTGTAATTTTCACAATGGTTAAACCAAAATTGTATAGAAAAATGTCCTTTAAAGAAAATCTGAAAATGTGCACTTTAAACCACATGTGAATTTTTTCTATTACAAATCAAACCATGTTTGGATAAACAGAGGCCATTAAATAATTATGTGGCCTTTGTCTTAAACATTATTGAGGGCACTGTAGTGTCTTAATTAGTAGCAGAGGTAGCAGAGGTCAAAATGCCTTCTTTCTGTGCTAGTCTACTGTGTCATCTACAATCTAACCTCAATAAATGTTTTAAAAAAACCTCAAAATGCCTGGAGTAATGATAAGCTGTCGCTTGCAAAATGTTGCTAACGAATGACAACGTTAGGACATTTTAATCCGAGAGGGAAAGAATATACAAAAACAGTGATGTAATGCTTAGGGCATCATGTGGCTTTGGGTCAGACCATTTGAAATATTGGAATAGATGTGGGCCCAAAATCTGAGGAAGGACGGGCTGGAGTTGGGTCCCACAGACAGGATGTGAAGGCAATGATCGCAGATCAATGAACCAGTCAAAGGGTAGCAAATGTGGCTTAATATCTACCCGAGATCGAATGCCTCTAACAGTTGTGTAGTACGTTTTATTGGTGTCTCCCTTTCCTCTGATACTCCAGAGAAAACAATCCAATTTTGATTTCCAAGCAATAGCCAACCAGGGGAGTGGATTTGGACAGCTGGTTTATTTTGTCCACTGGCATTTGTTTTGCTCCTTTGCTTTCTGTGCATCAAGATTATTTATATGTTATATTTTGCTATGTAGCTGTCACCACAGATATCATCTCTGCAAGGGAAGTTCCCCAATTGATTCCTTGCCTCCACCATGCAGTAAGAATGAGGTGAATAACTCCAACAAGAGGTTGTGGGTTTGATTCCCATTTTCATGGACGCTGTGTACAATAATTCAGGCTGGTAATTTTTTTGCAGTACTAATAAAGGGAGAGGTGTGTCATTGTTGGCCATAGCTGTTTTTTTCATATGAAACAAAAAATTAAGGCTTTTATTGTGTTCTTCAACTCAAGCTAGGCATACAATTCCGACGTCACTAATGAGATAGTGAGGATTGGGTGATGTCCTTCAATTAAATCTTGATGCATGTGACACATGCAATGACAATAAGCAATGCTAGGATTCTAATTCTATATATTAAAAGCAAGATATCTGATGATCCAAATTGCTGATCATTGCGCTATAGTGTGTGCAAAAAGCTGGTTGGTGCACTTCCTCCAGTTGCAAACTATGTGACTGAACTGACAATTCAGAGCAGTGACTAGGCCACTTTCAGCTTTTGCTTTATCAATTCAACTTGCAAGTATCCAAAACGAAATGCAAAATGTGACCCTTGTTCTGTCAAGTTTTAAGCTCTTTAAACGTACTCATGTGTGGAGCGAGTGAAAATCCCAAATAGCAATGAAAATGTTTGTAAATAAATCAAATGGACCAATTTTTTTGGCAAGATTGTAAGAAGATTTGTGCTTCATGAGATCATAGTACCAGTGGTATTAAAAACAGCAACAGGCAATGATAAATAAACTATAGATTGTCAGAAGGAGAAATATTGAAAAGAAGCCGCTGAGGGAATTATTTTTTTTATGAAAGGTAGCAGCATTAAAGCATCGACTCTTGTTAGAGAAAAACTGGCCACAAATATTGGAGTAAATTGAGATTTATTAGGGAAATTACATATTTCAAAATGCCATTTTTGTGGCAGCTGTCCACAACGAGGGTGACTACTGCATGACATTGCGAATTATAGTTGGTAATTCACATCACATTAGTCGAAAAACAGTTACACATATTCAAGGTATAAAACATTTATTAGAGTACCAATAATAACTTACTGTCCTGGTCGCTCTGATATCGTGAAAGTGCGATATAGTGCTGGTCATGGTGTACATCAACCTCCAGCAACCCAGGGCAGCCCTGACTAACCTGTAAAAGACTGGTGGTGCCGTAGCAATCCTGATCGCATTAATATCTCAGCTGCTAATCTCACAACAGGATGCAGAATAACTGTCCACCTTCCCACCATAGAGAGATTCATAACATTCATCCCTGGAATATCTAGATAACAAGGACACATATTTGAGACTCCTGTTTATGAAATACAGCACTGTCTTCAGCCCAAGAATTCTAACCAAACTCATGTCCAAACTCCTGGAGCAAGGAATTGGCACCCCATCTCTGCAACTGGATCCAGAACCATAGACTACATTCACTATGGATAGGCGACAAAAGATTCTACGTGTTAATTCTCATCCCACAAGCCTTCATTCTCAGCCCTTTACTGTACTCCTGAACACTCGTGGATGTGGTCAAATTCTTCTCCAACTCCATTTACAAATTTATGGATGACAACACAATAGTAAGCATGATCTCAAACAATAATGAGATGGGCTACAGGAAGAAGATAGAGATTTGAGTAACATGGTGTCAAGACAACACCAGCAAAAAGAAAAGAACTGATCGCTGACTTGGAATACGCCCCAATCTGTGAGGAGGGTGCTATGAGAATGCAGGGTACAGGGAAAAGGTCGGGTCTCCCATGCAGGGAAGAGATTCCTGTGCAGGGAAGAGATATGGGGAGAAGGCAGGAACGGGGTATTGATTGTGGAAGATCAGTCATGATAACATTGAATGGCGGTGCTGGCACGAGGGGCCGAATGGCCTACTCCTGCATCTATTGTCTATTGTCTATTGTCTGTACATTTTTTTTGTTTTCAGTATTTTTAGGAAAAATTCTTGATCTTTCAATCTACCTTGTGTGTGTTTCTTCTTTTTTCTTATCTGTACTTTCTCTAGCAATTATAGACCTATTAGTTTGACGTCAGTGGTGGGCAAATTAATGGAAAGGATACTTAGAGATAATATATATAAGCATCTGGATAAACAGGGTCTGATCAGGAACAGTCAACATGGATTTGTGCCTGGAAGGTCATGTTTGACAAACCTTCTTGAATTTTTTGAAGCGGTAACTAGGGAAATTGATGAGGGTAAAGCAGTGGATGTTGTCTATATGGATTTCAGTAAGGCCTTTGACAAGGTTCCCCATGGAAGGTTGGTTAAGAAGGTTCAATTCTTTGTGGGTGTTAATGGCGGAGTAGCAAGATGGATTCAACAGTGGCTGAATGGGAGATGTCAGAGAGTAATGGTGGATGGCTGTTTGTCAGGTTGGAAGCCGGTGACCAGTGGGGTGCCTCAGGTAAAAAAATAAATCTGTGGTTGGGTCCACTGTTGTTTGTCATGTTGCACATCAATGATCTGGGTGTGATGGGGTGGCAAAATTGGATAAGTAAGTATGCAGATTATGATTACTAAGATAGGTGGGTGTTGTGGATGGGTGGGGGGGGGGGGGGGGTAATGAAGTAGGAATAACTGTCAAATAGTTCCCTTGAAAGGTGTAATCGCTAGGTTTCCTGAAGTGGAATCGGTAAACAAATACTAGGTAAGGGGAAAAGAAAGGGAGAAGGAGGGCAAAGAAAGAGGGTGAAGTTAAAGAAAGCCTTTGGTGTGCTAGGCCTTTTTAATAAAATCAGAGCATTGAATATAGGAGTAGGGAAAGTAATGTTAAAATTGTACAAGGCATTGGAAGGACCAATTTTTGGAGTAATGTTTGTAAATTTTGGTCGCCGTAGTTATAGGAAGGATGTCAACAAAATAGAGAGAGTACAGAGGAGATTTACTAGAATGTTGCCAGGGTTCCAGCAACTATTGTTACAGAAGAAAGGTTGAACAAGTTAGGTCTCTTAAGTTCTTTGGAGCGCAGAAGGTTAAGGGGGGACTTTGATTGAGGTCTTTAAAATGATGAAAGGGATAGCAGAGTTAACGTGGATACATTTTTTATTTTCCCATTGAGGGTAGGGAAAGATTCAAAACAATGAGGGCATGACATGAGAAAAAATAAGGGGACAGGAGACGTTTCGGGGTAAACGTGAGGGAACATCTTTACTCAGAGGGTGGTGGCTGTGTGGAATGAGCTTCCAGCAGAAGTGTTGGAGGCAGGATCGATTTTAACATTTAAGAGTAAAGTGGATAGGTATATGGACGTGAAGGGAATGGAGGGGTATGGTCTGAGTGCAGGTAGATGGGACTAGGGGAAAACAATTGGTCGGCACGGACTGGAAGGGCCAAGAGGGCCTGTTTCCGTGCTGTAATTGTTATATGGTTATATTATATGGTTAAGCTGTAACAGTATATTCTATACTCAGGAGCTCCATTCTGAAGCTGTCTGGGTTATGAAAGTTCTGACTGGCAGAAATCCACTTTTACACAAATTCGGACATACATTTTCAAACAATTTTTTAAGGTAGAAATTTTTTAAGTTAGTTACCAAAATGCAAACATCTTCAGAACTTATTCAGAGCTAGTTAATTAAAAAGATAACGAGTCTTCCAAAATAAACTGTTCACAGGAATACACAGAAGGCCATGGGCGCCAAGTCAATGGATATTTTAACATAGAAACATACAATAGAAACAAAGAAAATAGGTAGGTCATTCGACCCTTCGAACTATCACCTCTATTCAATATGATCATGGCTGATCATCCAAAATCAGTACCCCTTTCCTGCCTTTTCCCCATAACCCTTTATTCATTTAGCCCTAAGAGCTAAATGTAACTCTCTCTTGAAAACATCCAGGGAATTGGCCTCCAATGCCATCCGTGGCAGAGAATTCCACTGATTCACAACTCTCTGGGCGAAAAGGATTTCCTCATCTCCACCTAAATGGCCAACCCCTTATTCATAAGTGACCCCTGGTTCTGCAATCCCCCAACATCGGTAACATTTTTCCTGCATCTAGCCTGTCCAATCCCTTAAGAATTTTATGTGTTTTTATAAGATTCCCTCTCATCCTTCTAAATTCCATTGAATATAAGCCCAGTCGGTCCATTCTTTCATCAGGAATGACCTGACTTAGAGAACTTGAACTTTACACAAATTCCGCCATAAATTGATTTTTTAACTTTTTTTTTTGTATGCCAACAACTGCAACGAGGTTCAATTAACTTGAACAGTTTATTTATAGGCTGTCCCAGAACCAATGATTAGCGTTGCTGAACTTCAAGTATCCATGGATCTTACATGGTTTGATGAAGTATTTTACAAGTATCAACAGAAGAGGTCATCTGTTTCCAAAACAAATTTCTTAAGTAGGCCTTCCATTTTTTACAGACAATGGTGTCAATTTGATTACTGCCAAGAGAGTTCATAAATTATAGGAGCAGAATTAGGCTGATCAGCATTTAAATTATCTTCCAAGTGAAGGGGGACATGCTGTTTGCCTTACTCAATGTGTGTGGAGTCAGTGTTATTCATCATGGAAACAGACCCATCAGCCTAACACGTCCATGCTGACCAAGATGCCCCGTGTAAGCTTGTCCCATTTGCACGGATTTGGCCCATATTCCTCAGACATTTCTGATCCATGTGTCTGTCCAAATGTCCTTATATCTGACATGTACTTAAGCATCATCCCAACTCGTCTAAATCACATTGAAGTACAGTGGAGTCACTTAATTCACAGCTCACATTGCTCTTGAACTTTGTCCAATTGTAAACCAGGCAATGTTACATTTAGTTTCCTCTTACAAATCTTTGTTATGTATCGTGAATATCTGAGGTTCTATTGCTGCTCGCTGTTGCCACCTGGTAAAAGGCCTGTTTATTCCTGCTTTCTTTTTACTGTTCTTTCTCAGTCTGAGAGGCCGATTACATTTAACATTGTATTTGTTCTTCAAAAAATCATAAACACCATGGGGTGAATTGAAGATGATTTCTGAAATTGCTTAGGACAAATTAAGGGCAGCACAGTGGTGTAGTTGGTAGAGCTGCTGCCTCTCAGCGAAAGAGACCCGGGTTCGATCCCGATGTCAGGTGCTGTTTGTGCGGAGTTTGCACATTCCCCCTGCAACAGCATGGATTCCTCCTGGTGCTCAAGTTTGCTCCCACAGATGTGCAGATTGTAAGGTAATTGGCCTCTGTAAATTGCCGTTAGTGTGTAGAGTGTAGATAGGAGAATGGGATAATATAGGACTAGTGTGAATGGTGATTGATGGTTTGCGTGGACTCGGTGGGCCGAAGGGACTATTTCCACACTGCACCTCTAACATAATTAATATGCTTGGAGTAATAACCAAAATTTTTCCAAATGGCTTTTGGAAAACGGTCCAGAAGCGGCGGCACTGCCTGGCAGCTGTGGCTCGCCTACAGTCCATCTGTTTTTTTCTTTTCTTTTTGTCTTCTTGTGTCTGTTTTAGTTAAAACTTTGGTTTATTAGGCTGTGTATGTGTGGGTGGGAGAAACAGGGTTTTAGTCTCTCCCTTCAGGGGGGTGCGACTTTTCTTGTCGTGTTCCCCGTCATTGTTTCCATCTGTGCTGAGGCCTAATGCTGGAGCAGGCGGCCTCGGAGCTGTGGCGGCGTTCCAGCATTCCAGAGGCGGCGGCGGCCCGGCTTCAGAGCTGCGGTGCTCCAGCGTTCCAGCGGCGACACGGCTTCAGAGCTGTGGTGCTCCAGCGGCGTTCCAGCGCTGGCGTTCTAGCGGCGACCCGGCTTCAGAGCTGTGGTGCTCCAGCGTTCCAGTGGCGACCCTGCTATAGAGCTGTGGCGGTGTTCCAGCATTCCGGCAGTGGCGGCAGCCCGGCTTCGGAGGCTCGGCAACATCGGAGGCCTGGATCGCCTCAGCGCAGAAGGAGAACAAGGAGGGAAGAAGACAAAGACTTTAAGACTTTTGCCTTCCACCACAGTGAGGAGGTGCCTGGTGAACTCACTGTGGTGGATGTTAAATATGTGTTTATTGTGTGTTTTGTTTTTTATTATATGTTTTGAATGCAAGGCAACAAAATTTCATTCAGACCGAAAGGTCTGAATGACAATAAAGGATACTTTGACTTTGACTTAAATGAAGTGCCTTTTACTTCTGACAAAATATAAGTGAAATAATAGATTTCAACATTGAAACCTTTGCAGAGGTCTCTCTCAAGCATCTACTGCTTGATGTGATAGCAGTGACCCATTAGGTGCAGCGATGGATGATTTCCAACAGCAACCTTCACCTTAGAGCGTGTACCTTTTAATTTTTAATGTCAAATCAGAAACCAATGAACAGTGAAGGAAGCTATGACTAAATACTAACAATTTGGGGATATTCCAGAATGCTGCACTCCAGATTCACTGCTGCTTATAATAACATTGTGTGGGTGAGAGCCACAAACATAAAGTTTGGTTTTCATGTCACCTGATAATCTTGTAAAAAAGTGTATGGGATTGTGACAAAGGAGACTAAAATGTAAAAAATAAATTATATGCAATGTAAAGATGCAGCTGGGGAATAAATGAAAACTTTATTTAATTGCCTTTTTTTAATGTCCAATAATAGCTTTTTGTGAATGGAAAACTGCTATTAAAACTTTTAATCTGGAATATTTGACTAGTGATTGATGCTTTTGGGATTTATAAATCACAGCTACCTTCACTCAGCCTTGATTCCGCTGAGACTCCAACCTGTAGCAGTAATAGTTTTTATATTGGACAACTATTTTCTCCAGTACCTCATCCATCTTACATTCCTCTAACTGCCCTGCGTGTTCCTTGGTCATTCCCTCTGATATCAAACACAACACATATATTTTTAATTCTCATCTTTCTGTGCCTTGTCAACTTAAGCAACACTGCTTCCTCCTTCCACCAACTGATTTGATCTCCATGAGTTGTACCGTGTTTTGATATTGAAATCCTAAGTTTGCTGCCAATTGCTATCATTTCAACTGTGATCAACTCCTTTCATTAGATCTAAGACAAAGTAAACTAATTATTCTCAATCATTTTCCGTACCACACAGAATTAACCATGGATTGATTCTGAGCAATGGGGCACACTGGTCAGGGAACCTTCAGCCCAGTTACTTGGAATAAGTAACAGAAGGGAATGATATCTGACCTGATACACACTTTGCCATTTTGTATGACTTCAACCACTGCACTCTTTGCTACAGTTTTGATCTCCTTGCCTAAAGAATGATATGGTAATATCGGAGTCAGTACAAAGGAGATTCTCCGCGTTTGTTCTTGGGATGAGTGGGTTGTTCAACCAAGCAGGGCAAATATAGATTGGTCCTATATGCCTGGGAATGTACAAGTATGTACAAGGTGATCTTGTTCAAACAAAGTCGACCCTAAGGGGGTTGACAGGGTAGAGTTTGGGATGTTTCAATTAGTGAGTCTTGAACAAAGGAACATAACTACAAGGTATGGGGCCAGTCATTTATAGTTTCTTCTTGCAGAGGTGGTGAATATCTGGAATTCTCTGCCACAGGGTGGGACAGCACCCGTAGTCAGGATTGAACCTGGGTCTCCGGCGCTGCAAGCGCTGTAAGGCAGCAACTCTACCGCTGTGCCACCGTGCTGCCCAAACAGATATCAGCCAAACATTACATCAATATTTTCTTGTGGAAATTTTTTTCAGTGTGGGAAAAGGCCCTTTGGTCCACCGAGTCTGCACTAACCAACAATCACCCCATACACTACTTCTACCCTACACTCTTAAAAACAATTTACAGAAGCCAATTAACCTACAAAACTGCATGTCTTTGGAACGTTGGATGAAACCAGAGCACCCAGAGAAAACCTACATGGTCAAAGAGAGAATGTGCAAACTCACTGCAGACAGCACCTGTCGTGAGGATTGCACCTTGGTCTCTGGCACTGCAAGGCAGCAACTCTACCGCTCACCACTGTGCCGCCCTTGTCAATAATTGGCTCCTGTTACCAACTCAGTTCCCAGAAGCTGTACATGGCTCACTGTGGGAAGGCAAAGGGGAGGGCATCATAACACAAAACATATGCAGCAAATGCCCACAATCTGGCAGAATCCATTTGGATATTTGTCTTTTTTCTAGTAGATTGTAAGGTCACATAGCAGGGAATGAAGGGCAATCGGTTGGCTGGGGAGCATCCTTATTCCTGAGTCCTGCTGCAGAGAGCATACATGATGCTAATGACTGCTTCAGATTAGAGAGGAAAATGTGATAGCTACACAGTAACCTTTCCATTCACTTGTTCACTTGACAGTGAGCACAGGGAATTGAGGAGTTTACTCCAAACTTCTGTTGAGTCCTTGTGAGGAGCATCACCATATTGCAGTCATTCCTGGGAATAGCATTAGTATTATGAATACAACTGGACCTGCTTTGGCAGCCCCGACAACCTTGCAGGGATTTTATAATCCTTCCTCAGTTGTACAGGGCCCTAGTGAGACCACAACTGGATTATTGTGTGCAGTTTTGGTATCCAAATTTGAGGAAGGGCATTCTTGCTATTGAGGGAGTGCAGCGTAGGTTCACAAGGTTAATTCCTGGGATGGCAGGACTGTCATATGTTAAGAGAATGGCTGGACTTCTATACTCTGGAATTTAGAAGGATGAGAGGGAATCTTATTGAAACAATATCAATTGAAATCTTATATAAGATTATTAGGAGTTTGGACATGCTAGAGACAGGAAACATGTTCCCGATGTTGGGGGAGTCCAGAACCAGGGGCAACAGTTTAAGAATAAGGGGTAAGCCATTGAGAATGGAGATGAGTTGTGAGTCTGTGGAATTCTCTGCCTCAGAGGGTGGTGGAGGCCGGTTCTCTCGATACTTTCAAGAGAGTGCTAGGTAGGACTCTTAAAGATAGCGGAGTCAAGGGATATGGAGGGATATGGAGAGAAGGCAGGAACGGGGTACTGAATGTGGATGATCACATTGAATGGCGGTGCTAGCTCGAAGGGCCGAATGGCCTACCGCTGAACCTATTGTATATTGTCTTTTGACATTTTTCTCCAGCTTTCAAGCAATGAAGCAAGAATTGGTTCTTCATGCTCCACTCTTATGCAGAATGGGAATAGAAACATAGAAACATAGAAAATAGGTGCAGGAGTAGGCCATTCGGCCCTTCGAGACTGGACCGCCATTCAATATGATCATGGCTGATCATCCAACTCAGTATCCTGTACCTGCCTTCTCTCCATACCCCCTGATCCCTTTAGCCACAAGGGCCACATCTAACTCCCTCTTAAATATAGCCAATGAACTGGCCTCAACTACCTTCTGTGGCAGAGAATTCCACAGATTCACCACTCTCTGTGTGAAAAATGATTTTTTCTCATCTCGGTCCTAAAAGACTTCCCCCTTACTGTGAATGCCAGGTCTATTCACTACGAGAGTACTAGGGGTCTGTGGGAGAGATGGAAGTTCTCCCTCAAGGTGCCTGCAACCTTGCCTATCCAGATAGGAGAAGGTGCTGCCCATTAAATGAAAAATTATGTTAAATTGCACTCATATCCACAAACGTTCCCTGTAATATAGTTTGGCATTAAGCCCCATGCCTGCAAGAATTTCTTTTCATTAAACATTCTTTGAATTATTTTGTTCTTCTCCCCACAGTCGAGGCTGGGGTTTCTGTCTCAATGATCCGCCGTCTGAACAGGAGTTAACGATTCCCACCATAGCTCCAGGAGTGCTGTATGATGTCCATCATCAATGTCAACTCCAGTATGGACCTAACTCTACCTTCTGTGAGGAAATGGATGTAAGTAGCTCCTCGGTTTATTTATCATTGAGAATGTGGCCAACAGATGTAAGAGGACAAATTACTCCATTATATTCAAATATTCGGACACTAACAAAAAAATCTTGTAAACTGCTCATTATGTTGCTCCTTCTTGTCTGTGTTTGTTAACTTGAAAACTGATGTATTTCTGAGAGAAAAGAATAATGGAGCCTGGGGCAAATAAGCAAATTGAAGTGTTGTACACCAAAGGATAATGAGGATAGAGTGTACTTAAAAGAATTGAAATGATATGATCATCAAAATATTGGAAGAGGTGCCTTAAAGATTCGAATGTTCCTGACAAGAATAATTTTATTCACAGAAAATAATTTTTAAACTCCCATGTTGTTGATTAAATAAATGTAAAGCTGTTTATACCATGGACAAGTTGAAAATTGGTTAAATTGAAATGAATGAAATACTATTTTCAAAGTAACCTCTATTATTAAGTGGTTACTCAGAATTTCTTCTCCAGTGGATTGCAAGAATGAGGAGAGAGAGGTTGGTTGATTGCAGAGCTCAGTCTGGCCTCATTATTTACATTGCAATATTTAGTTTATTCATGCAGTCAGAGTACTTTATAGGGAAATTGTGAAATGCAATTGAGGTATTGCAGCAGCTGATTTTCATAGGCTTGGCAGAGTGCTGCATTGAGAAAAAGGTACAGTAAAGCCAGAGGGTGATAAAACAGGACAGTGGTTTGCAGTTAGAGAACAACATTTTCTAGTTTAGTTTGGTTTATCTTAGAGATAGAGTGCGGAAACAGGTCCACGCCGGACGACGATCCCCACACATTAACACTATCCCACACAAACTTGGTACAATTTACATTTACACCAAGCCAATTAACCTACAAACATTTATGTCTTTAGAATGTGGGAGGAAACCGGAGCTCTCGGAAAAAACCCACGCAGGTCACGGGGAGAACGTATGAACTCCGTACAGAACTCCGTACAGACAGCAAGCACTGTAATGGGCCTGTCCCACTTAGGCGATTATTTAGGCGACTGCCAGGGACTAGTTTTAATGGAATTCACTTACGACACCTGGCGACAACCTACGACAATCTAGGACAGCAAAAAGTGTCGCCACTGTCGCCGAGAATTTTTCAACATGTTGTAGATTTTGCAGCATTCGCCCAAAAAATCACCTAAGTGGGACAAGCCATAAGGCTGCGACTCTACCGCTGTGCCATCGTGCCGCCTCTGAGTCAGCATCTTCAAACAGAGAACATAAATCATTAAGTCAGCATCTACAAACACGTGAATGTAATAACATTATATTGTATGTAACACTATTTGGCAGTCATAGCTCTGTTTTGCACCTTTAATTATATAGTGGAAAGCTAATAGTGGACATGATGTTCAATCATTTTCAAGATGAATAGTGGGCATTTGTTAAGTGTACATGTCCCAGTACTATATCATAACTGTACAAACAGAATTTCGTCTGTTAGCTTTTTTAATCTCTCTGTTTATTTAAGGAGCTGAAATTTGCAGTGTATGAATGAAACAATTTAGTCACAGCATCTGAACCAAACTCAGAGCCTCACTGGAGAAATGTACAGTTCCCTCAGTAAACCAAATATTATAGTACAGGTTGATACTATGGTTTATGATGTTGTGGGAATTACAGAGACATGACTGCAAGAGGATCATAGCTGTGAAGTGAATATTCAGGGGTTTACATCCTATTGAAAAGATAGACAAAGGGGACTATGGAGGCATGAGGGAGCAGCTGGGCAAAGTTGACTGGAAAGGGACCCGAGCAGGGATGACGGTGGAACAGCAATAGCAGATATTTCTGGGAATAATCCAGAAGATGCAGGATAGAAACATAGAAACATAGAAATTAGGTGCAGGAGTAGGCCATTCGGCCCTTCGAGCCTGCACCGCCATTCAATATGATCATGGCTGATCATCCAATTCAGTATCCTGTACCTGCCTTCTCTCCATACCCCCTGATCCCTTCAGCCACAAGGGCCACATCCAACTCCCTCTTAAATATGGCCAACGAACTGGCCTCAACTACCTTCTGTGGCAGAGAATTTCACAGATTCACCACTCTCTGTGTGAAAAACGATTTTCTCATCTCGGTCCTAAAAGACTTCCCCCTTATCCTTAAACTGTGACCCCTTGTCCTGGACTTCCCCAACATCGGGAACAATCTTCCTGCATCTAGCCTGTCTAGCCCCTTAAGAATTTTGTAAGTCTCTATGAGATCACCCCTCAATCTTCTAAATTCAAGCGAGTACAAGCCAAGTCTATCCAGTCTTGCTTCATATGGAATTCGTGCCATCCCAGGAATCAGTCTGGTGAACCTTCTCTGTACTCCCTCTATGGCAAGAATGTCTTTCCTCAGATTAGGAGACCAAAACTGTACGCAATACTCCAGGTGTGGCCTCACCAAGACCCTGTACAACTGCAGTAAAACTTCCCTGCTCTTGTACTCAAATCCTTTTGCTATGAATGCCAACATACCATTCGCTTTCTTCACAGCCTGCTGCACCTGCATGCCTACTTTCAATGACTGGTGTACCATGACACCCAGGACTCGCTGCATCTCCCCTTTTCCTAATCGGTCACATAGAAACATATCATTTTCATAAACATAAACATATCAAAGGATCATATCATTGCAAAGAGAAAGAAAGATTCCAGAGGAGTAAGAGGCAAAGGTAGACTCAAAGTGCTGGAGAAACTCAGCGGATGCAGCAGCATCCATGGAGCGAAGGAAATAGGCGACGTTTCGGGCCAAAACCCTTCTTCACTGATGTAGGGTGGGAGAAGAAAGGAGAAAGGAAGAGGGCTGAGGGTCTCGCTGCACCTCACCCTTACCTAACCTAACCCCATTGAGATAATAATCTGCCCCCTTGTTTTTGCTGCCAAAGTGGATAACCTCACATTTATCAATATGACACTGCATCTGCCACGCATCTGCCCACTCACTCAACCTGTCCAGGTCACCCTGCAACCTCCTAACATCCTCTTCACAGTTCACACTGCCACCCAGCTTTGTGTCATCCACAAACTTGCTAGTGTTGCTTCTAATTCCCTCTTCCAAATCATTAATATATATGGTAAACAGTTGCGGCCCCAACACCGAGCCTTGCGGCATTCCACTCGCCACTGCCTGCCATTCTGAAAAGGTCCCGTTCACTCCTACTCTTTGCTTCCTGCCTGCTAACCAATTTTCTATCCGTCAACACCCTACCCCCAATACCATGTGCTCTAATTTTAGTCACCAGTCTCCCGTGCGAGACCTTATCAAAGGCTTGCTGAAAGTCTAGATTCACTCCATCCACTGGCACCCCTTCATCCGTTTTACTTGTTACATCCTCAAAAAATTCCAGAGGATTAGTCAAACATGATTTCCCTTTCATAAATCCATGTTGACTTGGACTAATCCTTTTACTGCTATCCAAATGCCCCATTATTACCTCTTTAATAATTGACTCCAGCATCTTTCCCACCACCAAAGTCAGGCTAACTGGTCTGTAATTCCCCGTTTTCTCTCTTGCTCCTTTCTTGGAAAGTGGGATAACATTAGCTATCCTCCAAACCACAGGAACTGATCCTGAATGATCACCAATGCGTCCACTATTTCTAGAGCCACCTCCCTGCGGACCCTGGGATTGCGACCATCAGGCCCAGGGGATTTATCATCCTTCAGTCCCATTAGCCTACCCAATACTATTTCTCGCCTAATGAAAATTTATTTCAGTTCCCCTACTGTAGATGATATGTGTGTACACCTTTAATTGATAGTAACGAAGTCCATGCTAACCACTCCCCCCACCAGTTAGTATAATTGCAACCCACACGCCCCTAGCTCTTTCTCTAGTGTTCGTGACAGACCACGTACAGCCAGGGCTATGTATAACGTGTGCTTAATAAAGTGCTGAAGACTTTACGGTGTCTGTGTACTCACTCTGCATGGTGTCAGAAGTGGGATCCGAACCCACGCCTCCTACCCCCTTAGATCCTCTGTCCTCCAGTACATCTGGGAGATTGTATGTGTCTT
The DNA here is from genome assembly GCA_035221665.1 of Okamejei kenojei. Lineage (NCBI taxonomy): Eukaryota > Metazoa > Chordata > Chondrichthyes > Rajiformes > Rajidae > Okamejei > Okamejei kenojei. Next base: position 157,780,362 of record CM069131.1, read on the forward strand.
CCTTAGTGAAGACAGATCCGAAGTACTTGTTCAACTCTTCTGCCATTTCATTGTTACCTATAATAATTTCACCCGTGTCTGCCTTCAAGGGACCCACATTTTACTTTGCTATGCTTTTTCCCTTAACATATCTAAAGAAGCTTTTACTGTCCTTCTTTATATTCCTGGCCAGCTTCCCTTCGTACTTCATTTTTTCAGCCCGTATTACCCGTTTTGTTTCCTTCTGTTGTCCTATGAAAGTTTCCCAATCCTCTGGCTTCCGGCTACTCTTTGCTGTGTTATACATGTTTTCTTTTAGTTTTATTCTATCCCTAACTTCTCTTGCCAGCCACAGTTGCCTCCCACTCCCCTCAGAATCTCTCTTCCTTTTTGGAATGAAATGATATTGTGTCTTCCGGATTATGCCCAGAAATTCCTGCCATTGCTGCTCCACCGCAATTCCTGCTAGGATCCCTTTCCAGTCTACCTTGGCCAGCTCCTCTCTCATGCCTTCATAGTCCCCTTTGTTCAAATGCATCACTCACACTTCCGATTTAATCTTCTCCTTCTCAAATTGCAGATTAAAACTAATCATATTAAGCTAACCAAGAATATGAAGGAGGATAGTAAAAGCTTCTTTATGTATGTAAAGTGGAAAAAAATAGTTAAGACAAATGTGGGTCCCTTGAAGACAGAAACAGGTGAATTTATTATGGGGATCAAGGAAATGGCAGACAGGCACTTTGTTTGTGTCTTCCTTAGTGAGGACAGAACCAATCTCCCAGATGTAAAATTATTAAGGGATTGGACACGCTAGTGCAGGAAACATGTTCCCGATGTTGGTGGAGTCCAGAACCAGGGGACACAGTTTAAGAATAAGGGGTAAGCCATTTAGGACGGCAATGAGGAAGCACTTTTTCACACAGAGAGTTGAGAGTCTGTGGAATTCTCTACTTCAGAAGGCAATGGAGGCCGGTTCTCAGGATACATTCAAAAGAGAGTTAGATCGAGCTCTTAGGGCTAGCGGAATCAAGGGATATGGGGAGATGGCAGGAATGGGGTCCTGATTGTGGATGATCAGTCAAGATCACATTGATTGGCGGTGCTGGCTCGAAGGGCCGAATGGCCTACTCCTGCACCTATTTCACATTAGTCAGGAAATGGTGTTGAGTAGACTGATGGGACTGAATGCTGATAAATCACCAGGTCCTGATGGTCTGCATCCAGGGTACTCAAGGAGGTGGCACGATAAATTATGGATGCATTGGTGATCATGTTCCAATGTTCTATAGATTCTGGATATGTTCCTGTGGATTGGAGGATAGCAAATGTTATCCCACTTTTTAAGAAAGGTGGGAGAGATGCTGGACTCGATTATTAAAGATGCAATAGCGGCACATTTGGATGGCAGTAACAGGATCGATCCGAGTCAGCGTGGATTTACGAAAAGGAAATCATGCTTGACTAATCTGGAATATTTTGAGTATGTAACAAGTAAAATGAACAAGGGAGAGCCAGTGGGTGTAGTGTACCTGAACTTTCAGAAAGCCTTTGATAATGTCCCACACAGAAGATTAGTGGGCAAAAATTGGGTCGATTCTATTCGCTAATACTAAATTAAGCAAAACAACCTATAAAGAAAACCCAATAATAGACAGTGAAATATGCATTTGGAAACAATTAAAGAAGACGCTAAAATTGGATTGTTTACCACTATCCCTTCCCATTGTAAACAATGCTACATTTAAACCCTCAATGATGGATAAAGGTTTTTTACAATGGAAAAATCATGGAATTATTAAGATGGACGATCTCTATAGGAAAAATTCCTTTCTCTCATTTCAGGAACTACAACAAATTTATGGGCTTCATTCAAAAGACTACTTTAGATGTCTACAAATTAGAGACTATGCTAAGTCAAATACACAGGATTATAGAAATAGAAAGACAGAAATTCTTGATGAATGCTTGAATAAACACCCGAACACAGAAAAATGTATATCTTATATATATAATATTTTATTGGATAATGATGCACCCATGACGGAAATATATAGACAATCATGGGAAAATGAACTAGGTCAAATAATAGGGCCAGAAATATGGGATGAAAGCTTACAACATATACATCACTGTTCGTTAAATGCTAGACACTCTTTAATACAATTTAAAGTTTTACATAGATTGCACTACTCAAAAACCAAATTAAACATAATTTTTCCATATGTATCCCCTATTTGTGATAAATGTCAACACTTAGAGGCTAATCTTACGCACACATTTGTAAGCTGTATAAAAGTTAATAATTTTTGGACGGAAATTTTAAAGATAATTTCGGAAGTTGTCAATACCAATTTGGTCCCTGATTCAAAATTAATAATATTAGGAATACTAGAACCAAATCAATTATTCACAACAAACCAAAGAACTTTTATCGATTATAGTTTAATAAATATTAATATTAAATTAATATTAAAATTCTGGAAAGGCCCTATAACCCCCACAATTAAAATGTGGACAATGGAAATGTCGGAGACCCTACATTTGGAAAGATTAAGATTTGTCTTAATGGACAAACAAGAACTATTCATAAGAATATGCTCCCCATTTATTGAATATTTGAAGGGGCAAATTGGTTCAGCACGAGAACATGACTGAAACCTGAATTAAGAAATAGATGAAGAATTATTTTTTATAGTCCATGGATATAGCTCCAATGATGCATAGTTGAATAATCCATTCTTTTTTTTTCCTTTTTTTTTTTCTACTATTTTCTATCTATATAAAAATTAAAAAAATATAAAGAAGTACAATTACGATACAATTGTTAATATAAATAATATTAATAATGTATGACTATAACAAACAAAATGCTTTTTATTATGTATTTACTTCTAATAAAAAAAAATAAAAAAAATAAAAAAAGATTAGTGGGCACAATTATAGCACATAGTATTACAGAGAAAGGTTGAACATTTAGGTCTTTATTCTTTGGAGCGCAGAAGGTTAAGGGGGGACTTGAGTGAGGTCTTTAAAATGATGAAAGGGATAGACAGAGTTAACGTGGATACGTTTTTCCCATTGAGGGTAGGGAAGATTCAAACAAGAGGGCATGACATGAGAATTAAGGGACAGAAGTTTCGGGGTAACGTGAGGGGGAACTTCTTTACTCAGAGGGTGGTGGCTGTGTGGAATGAGCTTCCAGCAGAAGTGGTGGAGGTAGGATCGATTTTAACATTTAAGAGTAAAGTGGATAGGTATATGGACGTGAAGGGAATGGAGGGGTATGGTCTGAGTGCAGGTAGATGGGACTAGGGGAAAACAAATGGTCGGCACGGACTGGATGGGCCGAGAGGGCCTGCTTCCGTAATTGTTATATGGTTATAGTATTGAAGTCCAAACTTCATTTGACGTTCAAATGACAATATATAATTGTATAATTGGGGGTAGGGTTTTGACATGGATAGAAAATTGGTTGGCAGATAGGAAACAAAGAGTAGGGATTAACGGGTCCCTTTCAGAATGGCAGGCAGTGACTAGTGGGGTGCTGCAAGGCTCGGTGCTGGGATCGCAGCTATTAACATTAATGATTAATGATTCATTAATGATTTAGATGAAGGAATTAAAAGTGACATTAGAAAATTTGCAGATGACACAAAGCTGGGTGGCAGTGTTAACTGTGAAGAGTATGCTATGAGGCTGCAGGGTGACTTGGATAGGTTGAGTGAGTGGGCAGATGCATGGCCGATGCAGTATAATGTGGATAAATGTGAAGTTATCCACTTTGGTGGGAAGAACAGGAAGGCAGATTACTATCTGAATGGTGTCAGTTTAGGAGAAGGGGAGGTGCATTGAGACCTGGGTGTGCTTGTACATCAGTCACTGAAAGTAAGCATGCAGGTACAACAGGCAGTGAAGAACGCCAATGGCATGTTGGCCTTCATTGTGAGAGGATTTGAGTTTAGGAGCAAGGAGGTCCTACTGCAGTTGTACTGCAGTCTACTGGTGAGACCGCACCTGGAGTATTGTGTGCAATTTTGGTCTTCTAATTTGAGAAAGGTCATTATTGCTATTGAGGCAGTGCAGCGTAGGTTCACCAGGTTAACTTCCGGGATGACATATGATGAAAAAATGGGTTGTAATACGCTGGTTTAGAAGGATGAGAGGGGATCTGATGGAAACATATAAAAGTCTTAGAGGTATGGACACGCTATATGCAGGAATAGTGTTCCCGATATTGGGGGAGTCACAGGGGTCACAGAACCAGGGGTCACAGTTTAAGAGAAAAGAGGAGGCCATTTAGGACTGAGATGAGGAAAAACGTTTTCACCCAGAGAGTTGTGAATCTGTGGAATTCTCTGCCACAGAAGGCAGTGGATGTGTTCAAGAGAGAGTTAGAATTCGCTCTTAGGGCTAAGGAAATCAAGGGATACTGATTTTGGATGATCAACCATGATCATATTGAATGCCGGTGCTGGCTCAAAGGGCCGAATGGCCTACTCCTGCACCTATTTTCTATGTTTTTATGTTTCCATGTCGACACAAGAAACTGCAAATTCTGGAATCTTGCGCAAAGCACAAAGTGCTGGAGGAACTCAGCCAGTCAGGTAGATCTGCGGAGAAAATGGATAGACTACATTTTGGGTCGGACCCTTCTTCAGTTTTTGTGTGTTGTCTGAGTCCACGTGCCTGTGTGTCACTGTACTTGTGCATATAACAAGATTTATGTTTATTATTGTCATGTATAGCAAGGTACAGTGAAAAGTGTTTTGCATGCTATCCAAACATGTACCATACATAAATACAATGATGTCAGACTCAAGTAAAATAGGTAGAGTGAATGGGAAGGTACAGAGTGCAGAATATAGTTCTTACACAGAGTGCAAGAACTTCACTGTATTCTACACTGAGATACAGTTCTCAGTGTAGAATAAACTCGACTTGACTTACTCTCTCAAATCAGGATGTAATACGGCAGCACACGTCTTTTTCTTTTATTTATGCATTCATTTTAGATGTTGGAAATGCTTATTAAAGCAGCAAATATACATTTGATAGTAGGGCAGCATTATTGAATAATCTGACACATTCAGCTCTTAATCTGAGGACTACATGGATTTAAATGACTAAATGAGGATTGTGAGAGATGACGAGAGGGTTTGTCATTGTCACGCAAATCTGACCTTGCAATATCTATAGGCTCCAACACCTGACACTGCGGCTGCCAGAACAACTATCAACAGTGTGTAGACTGGGGCTTCCACCGGGAAACTGCTTGCGAGCACATCACATGCATTCTCTTTATACTGATAACTTATAGTTACATCATACATTTTAGGCAGGATCTTTGCTGTCATTTACAAAGCCATCATTTATTCTGTAATGGAAATATATTTCCCAGCATGGGAGGCAGAAGTGATGACAGTGTCTGTAGATTTGTTTGAGTGAAGTTTCATGTCATTTTCATTGGTAAAATAGTAAGATTAAATGAGAACTTACCAGTTCGAAGTTTGATCCTTATTTTGTGAGGAGTTACGATGAGGGATTTCGTGAAGACCCCGCCAGCACGCATGCACGACATTCTTCAAAGCAGCGGTGTGAAATCACAGATAGTAGACTGAAGAGAGTAAGATAAGAGAACTAACATACCAGTTGACCTTATAATAGAGGGTTGGAAGCAGGAATTAAAACTTTGGGAGATTTGTATGATACGGGAAAACTATTATCATTTAAACAATTACAACTAAAATATAATCTGGGTAACAATCAGTATTTTAAATATTTCCAAATATGTGATTATCTGAAAAAACATGCACAAGAATTTCACAAAATGCCATCAGACTTACTAGATGAAGTAATGAATACAAAGGCGGAATCAGCAAATTAAATTTCATATATATATAATATTATACTAAATGCAGTAATACCAACAACAGAAGGTATCAGAGGTGAGTGGGAAAATGAACTAAGCATAAAAATTTCCAATGAAAGGTGGAAAGAGTACTTATTAAAATGTGCACAAATGCTCAATTAACGTGAGACACATTTTAATAAAATTTCAAATTTTACACAGATTATACTACTCAAAAACTAAATTAAATAAATTTTTCCCTAACGTTTCACCAATTTGTGATAAATGCCAGTGTCAAGAAGCTACTATAGCGCACTCATTCATCTTCTGTACAAAAATACAGAGGTTTTGGATTGAAATCTTTGAAATTTTCACAAAACTGTTTAAAATAAAAATGACACCAAAGCCAGAATGGATTATTTTCGGAATGACAGAAGGTAGTTCGGAATTAACCATATAACATATAACCATATAGCAATTACAGCACGGAAACAGGCCCTCTCGGCCCTTCCAGTCCGTGCCGACCATTTGTTTTCCCCTAGTCCCATCTACCTGCACTCAGACCATACCCCTCCATTCCCTTCACGTCCATATACCTATCCACTTTACTCTTAAATGTTAAAATCGATCCTGCCTCCACCACTTCTGCTGGAAGCTCATTCCACACAGCCACCACCCTCTGAGTAAAGAAGTTCCCTCTCACGTTACCCCTAAAAAAACTTCTGTCCCTTAATTCTCATGTCATGCCCTCTTGTTTGAATCTTCCCCTACCCTCAATGGGAAAAAACGTATCCACGTCAACTCTGTCTATCCCTTTCATCATTTTAAAGACCTCAATCAAGTCCCCCTTAACCTTCTGCGCTCCAAAGAATAAAGACCTAACTTGTTCAACCTTTCTCTGTAACATAGTTGCTGGAACCCTGGCAACATTCTAGTAAATCTCCTCTGTACTCTCTCTATTTTGTTGACATCCTTCCTATAACTAGGCGACCAAAATTGTACACCATACTCCAGAATTGGTCTTACCAATGCCTTGTACAATTTTTAACATTACTTCCCTACTCCTATATTCAATGCTCTGATTTATAAAGGCCAGCACACCAAAGGCTTTCTTTACCACCCTATCTACATGCGATTCCACCTTCAGGGAACTATGCACAGTTATTCCTAGATCCCTCTGTTCCACAGCATTCCTCAATTCCCTACCATTTACCATGTACTTCCTATTTTGATTTGTCCTGCCAAGATGTAGCACTTCACACTTAACAGCATTAAACTCCATCTGCCATCTTTCAGCCCACTTTTCCAAATGGCCCAAATCTCTCTGTAGACTTTGAAAATCTACTTCATTATCCACAACACCACCTATCTTAGTATCATCTGCATACTTACTTATCCAATTTTCCACCCCATCATCCAGATCATTGATGTACATGAAAAACAACAGTGGACCCAACACAGATCCCTGAGGCACCCCACTGGTCACCGGCTTCCAACCTGACAAACAGCCATCCACCATTACTCTCTGACATCTCCCATTCAGCCACTGTTGAATCCATCTTGCTACTCCGCCATTAACACCCAAAGATTGAACCTTCTTAACCAACCTTCCATGGGGAACCTTGTCAAAGGCCTTACTGAAATCCATATAGACAACATCCACTGCTTTACCCTCATCAATTTCCCTAGTTACCGCTTCAAAAAATTCAAGAAGGTTTGTCAAACATGACCTTCCAGGCACAAAATCCATGTTGACTGTTCCTGATCAGACCCTGTTTATCCAGATGCTTATATATATTACCTCTAAGTATCCTTTCCATTAATTTGCCCACCACTGACGTCAAACTAATAGGTCTATAATTGCTAGGTTTATTCTTTGAACCCTTTTTAAACAATGGAACAACATGCGCAGTACGCCAATTCTCCGGCACTATTCCCGTTTCTAATGACATTTGAAATATTTCTGTCATAGCTCCTGCTATTTCTACACTAACTTCCCTCAATGTCCTAGGGAATATCCTGTCAGGACCTGGAGACTTATCCACTTTTATATTTTGCAAAAGTGTCAGTACTTCCTCCTCTTTGAATCTCATAGTTTCCATAGCTACTCTACTTTTCCCCTTAACTCACAGAGTTCAATATCCTTCTCCTTGGTGAATACCGAAGAAAAGAAATTGTTCAATATCTCCCCCATCTCTTTTGGCTCTGCAGATAGCTGTCCATTCTGGTTCTCTAATGGTCCAATTTTATCCCTCGTTATCCTTTTGCTATTAATATAGCTGTAGAAACTCTTTGGGTTTACTTTCACCTTTCTTGCCAAAGCAACCTCATATCTTTGTCAATCTTTCTTTTTTCCTTTTCTTTTCTAGGGTCAATGTCTTAACCCCCTTTCTATAATTCTTTGACCAAGGGTTTCTTCTCCCCTTTGGCACGCTCTTTCACTTTCACAGCTCTTTTCACCTACTTCACTCTCTTTCCTTCTATTCTTTTTCTACAAAAGCCATAAAATTATGGGGTACAATGATTGTAACAATATATATGTGATGTACATTGATGTATTTGCCACTAATAAATAAAAATATTTTTAAAAAAAAATAATAATAATAGAGGGTTGGGAACGGGGGGCACGAAATCCCTCATCGTAACTCCTCATAAAATAAGGATCAAACTTTGAACTGGTAAGTTCTCATTTAATCTTACTATTTTACTTTAGAGTCACGTGAGTGACTTCGTGAAGACTTCAAAGCTCTGTGATTTCATGCCCTGGAAACGAGTCCATGCTCACACACTGTCATAATAACCAATGGAGGAAGTATGTTAATGTATTTCAGACTTGAACAGTGCTGAAAAACAACAATGTATTATTTAACATTAATAATAATAACCCCTAATTTCGGGGAAAATTATAATACAGAACTTAAGATAATGTCTGCAAATATCTCAGCAATGGCCACAGGTTTGTTATAACCGCTGGAAGTTGTTTCATTAGACCAACCCGTCGTTACAAGGGTGTGGCCCATAAGGACTTCCATCATCCTCGCTGCACGATGTAGCTGCCGCCCTGGTGGAATGAGATTTATAATATCAGTGTCCACCCCTGCTGCACCTAACACCACCCTGAGCCATCTTCATATGGTCTGCACGGTACGCTGTGATGAGTACGTTTGAACTGATCAATAGAGCCATTTCCGTTCCCCTGACTTTTGGTGACCTCCAGTTAATATAGAAGGTGGGTCACTATGCATAGGCGTCTATCTACGAGATGAGCCAGGAACTCCAATTTGAGGCCAGATGATGCAGGCCTGTTTTGTTTTGGTAACTCATAAATGAAAGGTTACCTTATTTTGGGATGTTACCATGACGTCCAGTCTAGTTTGTGCAGAGACTGGACCCGCTGCGCCGTTACAAGTGTCATCAGCATCACTATTTTATACGTGTTAGTGAGAGGGACGTGGATGGTGCCCAATCTCTGAGTAGGTCAGGACAATGCCAATATCCCAGGTCTGGGAATATTGAGGCCTGGGAAAATTTGTGTTAAAATCCCCTCATCAGTTTTAACACCAGAGGATCAGATACTTCTCCATGGTGTTCTAGCTCCTGTCCCAGGTATGATGATAGGGCACCTTGTGCAATTGATGGCACTATAACTCTAGCCTTCACCGAAGTGTAGACTTGCCAGGAACTCCAGCGCAACCGTGATGGTGGCTGTGTTGTAAGTTGTGTCTGTCCTGGTACAAAATACCTCCCATTTTTTGATATAGGTGAGGTACTGTTTCCTGGTGGACTCTCTGCATGATGCCGCGATGATATTCATGGTTCGGTCCGACAGCCCAAGTTCCAGGAGAGGTCTTTTACAAATCTTGCACCTAATGGGTTCATTCGGTCATGGCACGGATGACTCTCCCTTGTCACAGGGTGTACCAGTAAACTCGGGCATTTGTAGATCAGAATCCATGGCTCTGACCATGTCGAGTCCCACAGGGTACCATTGCTGAGTAGGCCAATCGGGTACTCCCAAAATACCTGATGCGGAGTCTTGTTGAATTTTCCGCAAGACCCGAGGCAGAAAGGGGGGAAAATGCATAGAAAAACAATTTCCCCCTCCCCAGTGAAGCGAGATGCGTCCATTGCTACTGCCCCAGGGTCCAATTCCCATGCAACAAATGTTGGTATCTGGTGATTAAGTCTTGATGCAAAACAATCGATATCTGCCGTTCCATATCGAGCTATAATGTCAGTAAACAACTGGTGGTCCACAATCCATTCGGTGTTGTCATTGAATTTGCGTGACCTGGTGTCCGTCACTGTATTGAGCTTACCCGGAAGGTAAGTAATTGAAATCCAAATGTTTCTTTCTATGCACAAGTGCCAGATTGTATTGATCAATTCATCACAAGATATCAACTTAATTCCACCCATATGATTAATGTATGTCAACACGGTGGTATTATCAATTTGTAGGTGAACATGCAGATGATGCATGTCTGAAACAGTAAGCCCGAAGTCCGTGAATGCTCCCAACATCTTTAGATGATTGATACCCAGTGCCTGAAGTAAGGTTAACTCATGTGTATTCCATCTACCACCGCAACTGGAGGTGGTATTGGTTGCTCCCCAGCCGTGAGCGCTGCCGTCAGTTTGTAACACAACGGAAGGGTTTGTGACTGTGATGGGATTTAGATCAATGTCAAACATTGCTAATCCACCTTCGTAATTCAAATTTGCTTTGGCTGGTCTGTCAAAATGGCAAGCATGGTGTTTTGAGTGCTGCAGTTTTGGCCCTTTGTAGATTTTGGTAACGTAAGGGTCCAAATTGTGGCTGGGAAAGGCAGCCACGAGCTTCCCAATTACCTTGGCTATTTGCCGAATAGATGGTTTACTGACGCAAACAAGGCTGTTATATGCCTCTATCAAGTCTGTTGCTTTGCCCTTTGGCAAGGTGACAGACATATGAACAGAGTCAATCGTGAATCCCAAATAATCCATAGTCACAGAAGGCATTAACTTGGATTTGTCTGGATGGATAATAAACCCCAATTTTTAAAATAGGAGCTTGGTGTCTGAGACAGCCAATTTAGTGAATTCCAAGGTTATTCCCATAATAAGATGTCATCTAGATACGCCATGACAATATGTTTTTGTTTCCAAAGAAACGCCAAAGCTGGTTTCAATATTTTTGTAAACAGTCTGGGGCTGATGTTAATCCATTAGGCAGCGCTTTATACTGCCAGAGCGATCCCATCCAGATAAATTTCAAATATCTGTGGTGATCTTTGTCTATTGGTTCTGAGTAGTATGCATCTTTTAGGTTGATGCAAGCCATGAAGTACCCCTTGGAAACTAGTTGTTTTAGCAGTAACAAAAAATTTCCATTTTGAAGTGGGTGTACTGCACAAAAGTATTCATTTGTGTCAAATCAAATGATGCGGCATCCGCCATCTTTTTGTTTTTTAGGTGAAGATGTTTGATACAAACTCAAGAGATTCCTGTTTGGTTTCCTCTATTACTCCTTTTGTATATAGTCTTATCAGTTCCGCATGACCTTACACTTTCTCTTTTTTGTGAAAGCACAAACCTTCGGCTAGGTGCATGTTGAACCGGAAAGGAGGAGTTTGTCATCAAATTCAATTTTGTATCGCTGAATACTGTACAGTATGAAAAGATCAGAAGTTATTCCCTGAACAAGTGTAACCTTCCCCCAACCTGTGAAGAAGTTACACATGCTATGTTCCGAAGGCAACCAAACCCATCTACCTCCATGGTTATCGGCGGTGCTGTGTTGGTTTTCTCCTTCCTTGGTTCCTGGGAGGTGGAGCCGTTGTGGTGTGGGATTGGCGCATCTTCCAGGAAGGCCGTTCTGGGACATGGCCTGAAAAAGACCTTTGTGTAGGTTGTACGGCCTTCGAGCTTTCACCAGTTTTTCTTTCGGTGTGATAACTTAGCCTGCTGGTTGATGCGCAGGGGTGCCGCCGCCAAATATATGAGGACCTGGCACCTTAATCATGCTGACAGCTTTTGTCGAGGAATAGGGGATTCAATTGTAAGGGGAATAGATAGGCGTTTCTGCGGCCGCAAACGAGACTCCAGGATGGTGTGTTGCCTCCCTGGTGCAAGGGTGAGGGATGTCACTGCAGAATATTCTGGAGGGGAAGGGTGAACAGCCAGCTGTCGTGGTGCACATTGGCACCAATGATATATGTAAAAAATGGGATGAGGTCCTACAAGGCGAATTTAGGGAGCTGGGAGATAAACTTAAAAGTAGGACCTCAAAGGTAATAATCTCTGGATTACTACCAGTGCCACGTGCTAGTCAGAGTAGAAATAGGAGGATATTGCAGATAAATACGTGGCTTGAAAAATGGTGCAAGGGGGAGGGATTCAAATTTCTCAGGCATTGGAACCAGTTCTGGGGGAGGTGGGACCAGTACAAACAGGACGGTCTGCACCTGGGCTGGAATGGAACCAATGTCCTTGGGGGAGTGTTTGCTAGTGCTGTCAAGGAGGATTTAAACTAATGTGGCAGGGGGATAGGAGCATGAGCAGATAGACAGAGGGATGTAAAATAAGGGTAGAAGCAATAGGTAGCAAGGTGAAAAGTATGGTAGGTGGCAGGCAGAAAAATCCAGGGCAAAAATCAAAAAGGGCCACTTTTCAACATAATTGTATAAGGGGTAAGAGTGTCTCAATGCAAGGAACATTCGTAATAAGGTGGACGAGTTGAATGTGCAGATAGTTATTAATGAATATGATATAGTTGGGATTACGGAGACATGGCTCCAGGGTGACCAAGGCTGGGAGCTGAACATCCAGGGATATGCAATATTCAGGAGGGATAGACAGAAAGAAAAAGGAGGTGGAGTAGCGTTGCTGGTTAGAGAGGAGATTAACACAATAGAAAGGAATGACATTAGCTTGGAGGATGTGGAATCGATATGGGTAGAGCTGCGAAACACTAAGGGGCAGAAAACGCTAGTGGGAGTTGTGTACAGGCACCTGACAGTAGGAGTGGAGTTGGGGATGGCATCAACATGAAATTAGAAATGCTTGCAACAAAGGTAAAACATTTATAATGGGTAACTTCAATCTACATATAGATTGGGTGAATCAAATTGGCAGGGGTGCTGAGGAAGAGGATTTCTTGGAATGTATGCGGGATAGTTTTCTAAACCAACATGTAGAGGAGCCAACGAGAGAGCAGGCTATTCTAGACTGTGTATTGAGTAATGAGGAAGGGTTAGTTAGCAGTCTTGTTGTGCGTGGCCCCTTAGGCAGGAGTAACCATAATATGGTTGAGTTCTTCATTAGGATGGAGAGTGACATTATTAATTCAGAAACAAGGGTTCTGAACTTAAAGAAAGGTAACTTTGAGGGTATGAGACATGAATTGGCCAAGATAGATGGCAAGTGATTGTTAAAGGGTTGATGGTGGATATGCAATGGAAGGCATTTAAAGACTGCATGGATAAACTACAAAAATTGTTCATCCCCGTTTGGCAAAAGAATAGTAAGATTAAACGAGAACTTACCAAGTTTGAAGGTTGATCTATATTTTATGATGAGATGCGATGAGGGATTTCGTGAAGACCCCGCCAGCACGCATGCGCGACATTCTTCAAAGCAGCGGTGTGGAATCACAGAAGATTCTTGTTTAATAAATTTGCATTATTTTTCAGCCTGTTTAGTCTGGAAAGCATTAACAACCTTCCTCCATCAGTATTGCGGCAGTGTGATAGCATGGACGTTGTCCAGGGCGTGTAATCACAGAAGCGTTGAAGTCTTCACGAAATCACTCACGTGACTCCGAAGTAAAATAGTAAGATTAAACGAGAACTTACCAAGTTTGAAGGTTGATCTTTATTTTATGAGGAGTTGCGATGAGGGATTTCGTGCCCTCCGCTCCCAACCCTCTCTCATAAGGTCAACTGGTATGTTCTACTTTGTTCAATCTTACTATCTCCTTCCATGATATCTTATAACCATATAACATATAACCATATAACAATTACAGCACGGAAACAGGCCCTCTCGGCCCTTCCAGTCCGTGCCGATCATTTGTTTTCCCCTAGTCTTAATAAATAAATTATTAATTATTTTATTAAATAATTAATAATTTATTTATTAAGACTAGGGGAAAACAAATGATCGGCATGGACTGGAAGGCATGGAGGATACATTTTGCAGAAATAAGTGTTGACTCCAACCCCCGCAAGTTTGGTAATGACCTTGGATGGTATAATAGTGTTAAAGACAGTGCTGTATTCTACGAATAGGTGTGTAGAATGGAACTGCAGATGCTGGTTTAAACCAAAGATAAACACAAAGTGCTGGAGTAACTCAGCAGGACAGGCAGCATTTCTGGAGAGAAGTAATGGGTGACGTTTCGAATCAAGATCTGAAAAAGGGTCATAACCAGAAACGTCCGGGCTCAGAGACTTGCCGTTCGCGGGTAGCGATGGCAGAGCGGCAGCCCCGACTTAACGCCGCAACCCGCAGGAGCACTGTGGACTGGCTGCAAAGCTACTGGGAAGTCGCGCAAGCCCGTTGACACGGCAGGGTCCGGGCTTGGAGACTCACCGTTCGCGGGCAGCGACGGCAGTCGATAATCCTGCATGGAGCGGATGGCCGTAGGATAGCCAGAATCGGTTTGACTATTTTGGATAACAGCCTAGGGGCTGTAGTACCTACAGGTAAAAACAACAAGACTCCTACCTGCAAACCAACTTAAGGTAAGTAACTTACCTTTTCCTGGTCCTTTTGAAGGGGCTGTGGAGAGAGCGCACTCTCCCCCAGCATGACGGTAGCAAATGCGAGCGACGATATGTCGCGCATGCATGCTGGCAGGGGTCTTCACGGTCACTCACGTGACTCTGAAGTAAAATAAATCAGGGAAGGTAGTGCATCCATGGATAACAAGGGAAATCACGGATAGTATCAAAACAAAAGATGAAGCATACAAATTAGCCAGAAAAAGCTACCAGAGGACTGTCCTACCAGAGGACAAATTAGTCAGAAATTTGGCCTACCAGAGGACAAATTAGCCAGAAATCAGCCTAACAGAGGACTGGGAAAAATTCAGAGTCCAGCAGAGGAGGACAAAGGGCTTAATTAGGAAAGGGAAAATAGATTATGAAAGAAAACTAGCAGGGAACATAAAAACTGACTGCAAACATTTTTATAGATATGTGAAGAGAAAAAGGTTAGTTAAAAGAAATGTAGGTCCCTTGCAGTCAGAAACTGGTGAATTGATCATGGGGAACAAGAACATGGCAGACCAATTGCATAACTACTTTGGTTCTGTCTTCACTAAAGAAGACATAAATAATCTGCAGGAAATAGCAGGGGACCAGGGGTCAAATAAGATGGAGGAACTGAGTGAAATCCAGGTTAGCCGGGAAGTGGTGTTAGGTAAATTGAATGGATTAAAGGCCAATAAATCCCCAGGGCCAGATAGGCTGCATCCCAGAGTACTTAGGGAAGTAGCCCCTGAAATAGTGGGTGCATTAGTGATAATTTTTCAAAACTCTTTAGATTCTGCAGTAATTCCTGAGGATTGGAGGGTAGCTAATGTAACCCCATTTTAAAAAGGGAGGGAGGGAGAAAATGGGGAATTACAGACCAGTTAGTCTAACATCGGTTGTGGGGAAACTGCTAGAGTCAGTTATTAAAGATGGAATAGCAGCACATTTGGAAAGTGGTGAAATCATTGGACAAAGTCAGCATGGATTTATGAAAGGTAAATCATTTCTGACGAATCTTATAGAATTTTTCGAGGATATAACTAGTAGAGTGGATAAGAGAGAACCAGTGGATGTGTTATATCTGGACTTTCAGAAGGCTTTCGACAAGGTCCCACATAAGAGATTAGTATGCAAACTTAAAGCACACGGTATTGGGGGTTCAGTATTGATGTGGATAGAGAACTGGCTGGCAGAGAGGAAGCAAAGAGTAGGAGTAAACAGGTCCTTTTCAGAATGGCAGGCAGTGACTAGTGGGGTACCGCAAGGCTCGGTACTGGGACCCCAGCTATTTACAATATATATTAATGATCTGGACAAGGGAATTGAATGCAACATCTCCAAGTTTGCGGATGACACGAAGCTGGGAGGCAGTGTTAGCTGTGAGGAGGATGCTAGGAGGCTGCAAGGTGATTTAGATAGGTTGGGTGCATGGGCAAATGCATGGCAGATGCAGTATAATGTGGATAAATGTGAGGTTATCCACTTTGGTGGCAAAAACAGGAAAGTAGACAATTATCTGCATTGTGGCCAATTAGGAAAAGGGGAGATGCAACGAGACCTGGGTGTCATGGTACACCAGTCATTGAAAGTAGGCATGCAGGTGCAGCAGGCAGTGAAGAAAGCAAATGGTATGTTGGCATTCATAGCCAATGGATTTGAGTACAAGAGCAGGGAGGTTCTACTGCAGTTGTACAGGGTCTTGGTGAGGCCACACCTGGAGTATTGCGTACAGTTTTGGTCTCCAAATCTGAGGAAAGACATTCTTGCCATAGAGGGAGTACAGAGAAGGTTCACCAGACTGATTCCTGGGATGGCAGGACTTCCATATGAAGAAAGACTGGATAGACTCGGCTTATACTCGCTGGAATTTAGAAGATTGAGGGGGGATCTTATAGAGACTTAGAAAATTCTTAAGGGGTTGGACAGGCTAGATGCAGGAAGATTGTTCCCGATGTTGGGGAAGTCCAGAACAAGGGGTCACAGTTAAGGATAAGGGGGAAGTCATTTAGGACCGAGATGAGAAAATCATTTTTCACACAGAGAGTGGTGAATCTGTGGAATTCTCTGCTACAGAAGGTAGTTGAGGCCAGTTCACTGGCTATATTTAAGAGGGAGTTAGATGTGACCCTTGTGGCTAAAGGGATCAGGGGGTATGGAGAGAAGGCAGATACAGGATATTGAGTTGGATGATCAGCCATGATCATATTGAAAGGCTGCGCAGGCTGGAAGGGCTGAATGGCCTACTCCTGCACTTATTTTCTATGTTTCTTTTCCCTGTTTGGGCAGGTTGTCCCCGAATAACAGAGCAGGCGGCTGTGCACTGCTGGTTCCACACAACCCCACGAACTTGGGGTTTAGTGTTGGTCGTATGGCATTCTTCCTGAAACAGTCGATCTCAATTGACCACACAGGAGAGTGCCAGAGCTTCCTTTTGCTCCTCTGACATATCTTCCGTCTACTGACCTGGCAAAGTTGTAATACCCGAGGCCAGTAGTTTGAGGATTTACAGCGGGCACATTGAGGGAAATACAGATTCCTGGAGCTAGATGAGTTGTTAGTAATTTATACTGGCTGCCTGCTGACAATGGTAGCCCCTTTTGTGAGGCATTGCAACTTGGATGCCATCCCGAGTAGCTCCTCGTCTTGCACCCCTAGCATGTTGTATTCTTCTGCCAACACCCCCTCTTCAGAGTCAGCCCAGACCTGACTCCTTATGCTCCCCTGCGAAGAGGGTAAGCATTTGGCAGCCCTGTAAAGGGTACTGCCATGTGGCTGCTAGGAGACCCATGGTGACCAGACTCCTACTGGAGTGGGTCACGTTGGAGCTAGTGCTCCCCATCCGCTCCATGCGGGATTATCGACTGCCGTCGCTGCCCGCGAACGGTGAGTCTCCGAGCCCGGACCCTGCCGTGTCAACGGGCTTGCCCGACTTCCCGGTAGCTTTGCAGCCAGTCCACAGTGCTCCTGCGGGTTGCGGCGTTAAGTCGGGGCTGCCGCTCTGCCATCGCTACCCGCGAACGGCGAGTCTCCGAGCCCGGACGTTTCTGGTTATGACCCTTTTTCACATCTTGACTCGAAACGTCATCCATTACTTCTCTCCAGAAATGCTGCCTGTCCTGCTGAGTTACTCCAGCACACTTTGTGTTTATCTTTGGTTTAAACCAGCATCTGCAGTTCCATTCTACACACCTATTCGTAGAATACAGCTCTGTCTTTAACACTATTATACCATCCAAGGTCATTACCAAACTTGCGGGGATTGGAGTCAACACTTATTTCTGCAAATGTATCCTCAACTTCCTGACCAACAGACCCCAATCAGTGAGGATAGGGTCACAAATCATCATCTATGATTATCCTTAATACTGGTGTTACACAAGGATGTGGTCTCAGCCCCCTTCTTTACTCCTTGTGCACCCACTACTGAGCAGCAATGTACATATCTAATTCGATTTACAAATTCACACACAACACCAGCATTGTGGGCCGGATATCAAATAATGATGAGACGGAGTATTGGAAAGATTGAGAATCTCATGTCCTGGTGTTGAGACAACAACCTTTCTCTCAATGTCAGCAAGACAAAGGAGATAGTGAGCAATTTCAAGAAGTGAATCGGTACACATACCCCAGTTTGCATTGACAGAGCCGAAGTAGATGTGGTGGAAAACATCAAATTCCCAGGAGTAAATATCAACAATCACCCATATTGAAGCAATGGGCAAGAAAGCACACCAACGCCTCTACTTCCTAAGTTTTAAAGAAGGAACTGCAGATGCTGGAGAATCGAGGGTACACAAAAAGCTGGAGAAACTCAGCGGGTGCAGCAGCATCTAAGGAGCGAAGGAGATAGGCAACGTTTCGGGTCGAGACCCTTCTTCAGACTGGTCAGGGATCAGGGAAACGAGAGATATAGACGGTGATGTGGAGAGATAAGGAACAATGAGTGAAAGATATGCAAAAAAGTATCGGTGATAAAGGGAACAAGCCATTGTAAGCTGTTTGTGGTGTGAAAATGAGAAGCTGGTGCGACTGGGGTGGGGGAGGGAGATAGAGATAGAGGGAATGCCAGGGCCCGTGGGCTGAGGGAGAGGTGGGAAGGGGAGGAGACAGCAAGGGTTAACAGAATTGAGAAAATTCAAATATTCAAGCCCAAAGGATGCAGACTCCCCAAGCGGAATATGAGGTGCTGTTCCTCCAGCTTGCGGTGTTGCTCACTCTGGCCGTGGAGGAGGCCCAGGACCGAGAGGTCGGATGTGGAATGGGAGGGGAGTTGAAGTGCTGAGCCACCGGGAGGTCGGGTTGGTTATTGCGGACCGAGCGGAGGTGTTCGGCGAAGCGATCGCCAAGCCTCCGCTTGGTCTCACCGATATATCGGAGGCTTGGCGATCGCTTCGCCGAACACCTCCGCTCGGTCCGCAATAACCAACCCGACCTCCCGGTGGCTCAGCACTTCAACTCCCCCTCCCATTCCACATTTTCTCAATTCTGTTTAACCCTTGCTGTCTCCTCCCCTTCCCACCTCTCCCTCAGCCCTCGGGCCCTGGCATTCCCTCTATCTCTATCTCCCTCCCCCACCCCAGTCGCACCAGCTTCTCATTTTCACACCACAAACAGCTTACAATGGCTTGTTCCCTTTATCACCGATACTTTTTTGCATATCTTTCACTCATTGTTCCTTATCTCTCCCACATCACCGTCTGTATCTCTCGTTTCCCTGATCCCTGACCAGTCTGAAGAAGGGTCTCGACCCGAAACGTCGCCTATCTCCTTCGCTCCTTAGATGCTGCTGCACCCGCTGAGTTTGTCCAGCTTTTTGGGTAGCCTCTACTTCCTAAGAAGGCTTAGGAAGCTTGACATGTTTCCAACAACTCTCACCAACATCTACAGATGCGCTGTAGAACATTTTTTTATCAAGGCGCATGACAGCATGGTTTGTGAATAGCTCCATCCAGGACCGAAAACAATTGCGGAGAATTGTGGACGCTGCCCACACAATCATACAAACCAACCTCCCTTCCAATGACTCCTTTTCAAGGGCACAATCAAGGCCACTCCCTCTTCTCCCCGCTCCCTTTAAGCAAAAGGTTTAGAAGTGTGTAAACGCACACCTCCAGATTCAGGGATTGTTTCTTCCCAACTGTTATCAGGCAAGTGAACAACTAGAGGACAGTCCTGAATAACTATCTACCTCATTGGAGACACTTGGACTATCTTTGATCGGACGTTACTGGAATTTATTTTGCACTAAATGTTATTCACATTATTTCCTTTATCATGTATCTGTACAATGTGGACGACTCGATTGTAACCATGTATTTCCTTTCTACTGACTGGTTAGCACGCAACAAAAGATTTTCACTGCACCTCGGTAGAAAATAAACTAAACTCAAACTAAACTCAACTAAAAGCCTCTTAAATTCCACTGTTGTATCTGCCTCCACCACCACCCCAGGCAATGTGTTCCAGGCCTGACCTGCTGATTTTCTCCAGCATTTTGTCGATCTTCGGTGTAAGGCGGCATGTGCAGTTTCTTATTACACAAAAAGGCAGACATAACTGACCCCCCATATGAGTGCGCACGACGACACCTTTAACTTGAAGAAAGTGAGAGGCGTCAAAATAGTAGATTTGGGGATAAGGACAAGTTCTACCAGGTGGAGGAGGGTGTTAGTAGAGGGGGACTGATTGGGTTTCCGTTTAAGGGACAACCTGAGGGCCTTGAGATCTTTCTGGTGGGGGGTGGTGGTGTAAAGGGACTGAACGTCCATAGAAAACTGAGGCACTGGGTGGGGGGTGGGGGGGTGGGGGGGGAGGAGACAGGAATGGAAAACTATAGATGAGTCAAAGGGCAAACAACTGAACCATCCTACCAACAACTATGGAGCTACTATCTACCTCATCCTCTCCTTATCGAGTCCACACACAAGATTAGAAGTTGTTCAGCCAGAGCTGAACACACTTCTCAGCATCTGCATACAAGGGTGTCTGTCTTGTCGCTTCTTGTGCGTGGTGGTGGAAAGATTGGTCGAAACAGGGCCGCAACGTGAACGCTCTTTCCTTGACCCCCATCTACCTCATTAGAGAGCCAGACAATCTTTGATCGGATATTACTTGACTTTATCTTTCACTAAATGTTATTCATGTTATTCCCTTTATCATATAGCTGTACACTATGGATGGCTCGATTGTAATCATGTATTGCCTTTCAGCTGGCTGGTTAGCATGCAACAAAAGCTTTTCACTGTAATTTGCTACACATGACAATACACCCAACTCATATGAAGTGTCTCGCACATAGGTTGGAAGGGAATGGTCGGGGTGAGGGGTGGTTAAGATGACATCAACATATTTTAAGATGATTTGGGCTCAATTTCGCCACCTCCATCTCATCTGCTCCCAAGGATAGTTTGGTTGAAAGAGAGCAAAAGAGGTTGAGGAGAATGATTCAGCATGAGGATACACAACTGCCACCTTTGTGGGTGTCATCTGATGCGATTTGGGGATAAGGACAAGTTCTACCAGGTGGAGGAGGGTGTTAGTAGAGGGGGACTGATTGGGTTTCCGTTTAAGGGACAACCTGAGGGCCTTGAGATCTTTCTGGTGGGGGTGGTGGTGTAAAGGGACTGAACGTCCATAGAAAACTGAGGCACTGGGTGGGGGGGTGGGGGTGGGGGGGGGGGGGGGGGGGGGGGGGGGGGGGGGGGGGGGGGGGGGGGAGGAGACAGGACCTTATTCTTCGAATTACTAATGTTCTGGGTTGTTACAATGTGATTAACTGCTGTTTTTAAACAGCTCTGTGCTACACATCACAAATTATTTGGCTCAGATCAACTTGAAAAGTGCCTACAGAGAAATAGCTACTTTGAGTGTACTTTATTAAATGGAAGCATATTTCAAATAATTAAAGTTGGTTATTTTAAATGGAAGCGTGTTTTATGGAAACTTTGTAAGAGTTTAATTTTACATCACCAGGGGGTGAGAAATAAATAAGGACATGTGCTAACAGGAGATTGTGCTGTTCATAGCATAGCAACAAGTTAATTTCATCTTCACTATCAAATAAATGTTGCCTGAATCAGGCATTGTTCTCTGGCTGAATACATTGTTCAAAGGTCTAGTTTTAAGTGCCACTTAAAATGTTGGTAACTTGTAGCCAACAAGTGAGGAGGGTATTTACACAATTGTATTTGTGTTTTGATACTTTGAACAGGTGAGAGCATGATGTAAGCCTTGTTGGAAGAGCTGGCAAAGAGGAGAATGCAGTTAACCTTCATTTCAACAGACCCCTTTATAACGGATTTTGGATATAGCGTACGGCTCCCACAGTCTCCCTGGCCGTTTAGAGCCCCGGCTTCTGACCCCAACCCCGACTCGCAATGTACACCAACGAGCCCTTCTTCACCCACCACACGACCTGGTGACACGGCTGTTGTTGCGGCTCATGTTCTAGCCCCTGGGGACAGCACTTTCTTCAGGCCCCTGCCACTGACAGGACACGCTCAGTCACCATGGGGCTCCTTCCCTTCTCACCCGCTGTTTCTTGCTGTTGCCGTTTGTTTTTTCTGCTTCCCGCACAACCGCCTCTGCCTCCTTCTCCCGTCGCTCTGTCCGCTTGACCTCTAAACCCCACTGCCTCCACCTTCTTCCCTGGTGATGCTGACATACTCCACCTTGGAAGTAGCATTAGGTGAAGAAAGTGCTGTCCCCAGAGGCTGCAATGTGAGCCGCAACAAAAGCCAAGTGAACCGGTGAAGAAGGGCCCGCTAGTAGAGTCCAGCGGCATCGACACCTAATTTTAAGGTGCAATGAGACATAGTACTGGAGTAACTCAGTAGACTGAATCAGTCTGAAGAACAGTCTTGACATCACCTATCCATGCAGGCTCAGTGATCGTGTGGCTGAACACCTCCGCTCAGTTTGCCTAAACCTAACTGATCACCCGGTTGCTCAACACTTTAACTCCCCCTCCCATTCCCACACTGACCTTTCTGTCCTGGGCCTTCTCCAATGTCAGAGTGAGGCCCAGCGCACATTGGAGGAACAGCACCTCACATTTTCCTTGGGTAGCTTACACCCCAGCGGTATGAACCTTGACTTTTCTAACTTCAAATAGCCCTCTCTCTCCATCCCCTCCCCCTTCCCAGTTCTCCTATCAGTCTTACTGTCTCTGACTACATTTTATCTTTGTACTGCCCACTCCCCTGTCATCAGTCTGAAGAAAGGTTTTGACCCAAAATGTCACCCATTCCTTCTCTCCAGAGATGCTGCCTTCCCGCCGAGTTACTCCAGCATTTTGTGTGTCACCTATCCATGTTCTCCAATGATGCTGCCTGACCCATTGAGTTACTCCAGCACTTTGTGTGTCACCTATCCATGTTCTCCAGTGATGTTGCCTGACCCATTGAGTTATTCCAACACTTTGTGTCCTTTTGTGTATTAACCATCATCTCTAGTTTTTTTTTATTTCAGCTGCATACAATTGTAAGACTTTACTCAGTTAATGCGGAAAATCGACAGTAACGGACACCCCCCCCGCCATGATCTGTTATAAAGAGGGTTTACTGTTTATTATATCTTTACTTCAGATTGGTCAACTCAGTTGAAGTCTGCTTTCCAAAGATATAACTATCTTTCAAAGTTGAAAAGCTTGTCCAGGAAGGAGGCAAAAGAGAAATTAATATAGTTTCTATGGACACATGTGGGTCTGAATCAGCTTGTTTACTCCCCCTGGGAATTATCAGCAAACTGTTTTAGATTCATGCAGCTATACAGCACAGACACATGCCATTAGGCCCAATTTGTCTATGACAACCAAGTAGCCTAACCAAGCTCATTCCACTTGCTTGTACCTGGTCCAAACCTTTCCTAACCATATACCTGTCTAACTCTCTTTTAAATGTTATAGTTGTACACACTCTACCAATTCCTCTAGTAACATGCCCCATATTTGCCCCAAGTTCTGTGAAAAAAATGCCCCTCAAATCCTTTTTAAATCTTTCCCTCTCACCTTAAACTCATGCCCAGTGGGTATTCACCTTACCTTTATCATCATGAATTCATATTACTCTAAAAGGTCGCCCCTCATCCCCGATTGCTTCAGGGAAAAAAGGACCCTACCTATCCAGCCTGTCCTTATAATGAAATCCTCTAGACACAGTAACATCTTTGTAAATCTTACTGAGGTAAAGATTATCATTGAAATGGAAGATTATTGTCAAAGCACACACTGCTGTTGCTGCTTGTGTCTGGTATACTTTCCATCAGTGTCGTGAACAAACATCTAAGACCCAATGTTTGGCTTTTTTGAGGGCAGTAGAGTGCAAAAAAAGGGACACTGCCTAGACCATTTTATTTGACAGGAACTCAGGAAGAAATTGATGTGGGACCTCATTAGACAATAGATAATAGACAATAGGTGCAGGAGTAGGCCATTCGGCCCTTCGGCCCTTCGAACCAGCACCGCCATTCAATGTCATCATGGCTGATCATCCCCAATCATTATCCCGTTCCTGCCTTCTCCCCATATCCCCTGACTCCGCTATCTTTAAGAGCCCTATTGAGTTCTCTCTTGAAAGTATCCAGAGAACTGGCCTCCACCGCCGTCTGAGGCAGAAAATTCCACACTCACAACTCTCTCTCAGATCATGTGATATGAGCAGAATTAGGCTATTCTGCCCATCAACACTACTCCGCCATTCAATCATGGCTGATCTATCTCTCCCTCCTAACCCCTTTCTCCCCATAACACCTGACACCGATACTAATCAAGAATCTATCTGAAGTCGACCCAAAATGCTGGAGTAACTCAGCGGGACAGGCAGCATCTCTGGAGAGAAGGAATGAGGATGTTTTGTGTCGAGACCCTTCTTCAGACTCCCAGCTACTCCTCACCCGTACAATAGTCCTCATGCTCCCCTCCTATCTGAATGCCCACCATCCCCCCGCCAGACATCGCCCCGGCCTCCATCTACTCACCTGCCTTTCTCCGACCACAACCCCCCCTGTGTGTTCACCATCCCCTCTGACATCCCCCTTTCTGACACTGAAAGGTCTGTCCTCAGCAGAGGCCTCACCTTTGTTCCCCTCCACCCCGACCTCAACGAGATCTTGGTCCGCCACGATGTAGAGCTCTTCTTCCGTCGCCTCCACCTCCGTGCCTTTTTCTATGGGAAGAAGTCCTCACCACCCAGTGATGACCCCTTCTCCCTTCTCTACTGGATCCCTTCCTCTTGGACTCCCCTGGATGGTCCTCTACCTTCTTTAGAACTTTTATTTTCCAATTGCAGGCGGGACATCAACTGCCTCAACTTTTCCACTCCCCTTTCTTACTCTAACCTCTCATTCTGTCCTACACAAGAATCTATCTACCTCTGCCTAAAAAAATATCCATTGACTTGGCCTCCACAGCTTTCTGTTGCAAATAATTCCACAGATTCACCACCCGCTGATAAAGGAAATTCCTCCTCATCTCCTTCCTAAAGGAACATCCTTTAATTCTGAGGCAATGACCTCTAGTCCTAGACTCTCCCACTAGTGGAAACAACCTCTCCACATTCACTCTATCCAAGTCTTTCACTGTTCTGTATGTTTCAATGAGGTCCCCCTCATTCTTCTAAACTCCAGCGAGAACAGGCCCAGTGCCGACAGATGCTTATCATAGGTTAACCTCCTCTGGACACAAATCATTGTTATAATTTAGTGTACAAACTCATTCTGTAAATTTACCCATATTAGGTAAGCCACCAGTATGAAAACAACATTAATCCGAAGCAATTTTGTTCTGAAGGAAATTAATTTGCTTGATATGAAACTCGGAAGTCTCATGAATATAATTTTGTGTGCATAGAACTTAAAAAGAAGGCTCAGGAAAGTTTGCCATGTTTGGTTTGGAAAATAATAATCTGATTTGATCCTGGTTCCACATTTTTAAAGGAATTGCCAGACTATTAAATGTTTGTTTGTGTTGAACATGCAAATATCGAGGGATGCAAATGAAAAGTTCGCAAATTGGGAGATTAAAGACCGATCAGGCAGACGAATTAAAAGGAGATTAAGTAACCAGGAATGCTGTGTGATACAGAGGGAACAAGTGATTTGAAAATGCAATTAGATTTGCTTCTGGTGAGAAAAAGGCTTTGAGTTTAAAATGCGTGAGAGAGCTGTCAAAAAGCATCCCAGTGGTTTCTACTTCCTAAAACATCCGAGAATTATCAGAGCTGTCCAGCACCCAAAGCCAGAGATTTCTCTTTGCTGTTCTGAATGAGGAAGATGGAACACACACAGAGACTCACACGGACACAGATACGCACACAGCGGGGATAAGGTAGATTTTTCATTAAATCCATCGGGTGTATGAATAATTGGATCATCATAATAGAAAGCATTTTTTTTTCTGGATACATTGCTGGATACAGTTTTACAGGAGTAGTGGTGATTCGTGATTATTAAGCCACTGAAATTGAATTTCATAATAAATATATAAAATGGAGCAAAAACTCATTTTTTGATCTTTTGGGAGTAGTGGCCTCTGCATTGGAGACAGGGCATGAAGAATAAAAGGTGAGATTAATTTTTGAAGCTGAATTCCTGTTCTGCATTCGGAAACTATTGTTTGAGTAATACTGGGCAATAATCTCGGTGAACATCTGCAATTGCAAAAACAATGCCATACATTTTCATTTGGACAGCAATCTTTTAATCCATATCTATATTTTTTAGTCGTAAAATTAGCTGCTTTTGCCGCACAAACCCATTGGATGCTGAAGTGTTGGTGATCTTTTATCTTATCTTTTATCTTATAGAAACATAGAAACATAGAAAATAGGTGCGGGAGGAGGCCATTCGGCCCTTCGAGCCAGCACCGTCATTCATTGTGATCATGGCTGATCGTCCGCTATCAATAACCCGTGCCTGCCTTCTCCCCATATCCCTTGACTCCACTAGCCCCTAGAGCTCTATCCAACTCTCTCTTAAATCCATCCAGTGATTTGGCCTCCACTGCCCTCTGAGGCAGGGAATTCCATAAATTCACAACTCTCTGGGTGAAAACATTTTTACTCTTAAATGAGTCTTAAATGACCTCCCCTTTATTCTAAGACTGTGACCCCTGGTTCTGGACTCACCCAACATTGGGAAATTTTTTCTTGCTTCTAGCTTGTCCAGTCCTTTTATAATTGTAAATGTTTCTATAAGATATCCTCTCATCCTTCTAAATTCCAGCGAATACAAGCCTAGTCTTTTCAATCTTTCCTCATATGACTGTCCCGCTATCCCAGGGATCAATCTCATGAACCTACGCTGCACTGCCTCAATCACAAGGATGCCCTTCCTCAAATTAGGAGACCAAAACTGTACACAATACTCCAGAGTACACAAAAGGCTGGAGAAATTCAGTGGGTGCAGCAGCATCTAAGGAGCGAAGGAGATAGGCAACGTTTCGGGCCAAAACCCTTTTCACAATACTCCAGATGTGGTCTCACCAGAGCCCTATATAACTGCAGAAGATTTTATCTTTTAAGAAATCTTATTTTTATCCTTGTAATATCATTACTGAGATGACCTGTTGTCTTGTCAAACACATTTCATTGTATCGTTGACCCTGTGTTAACGCACATATCATATCTATATACTTTTAAAACTGTGTGTGTGTGTGTGTGTGTGTGTGTGTGTGTGTGTGTGCGCGCATGCGCGCGCGTACGTGCGTGCGTGCGTGTGTGTGTCATTTTGCCTGTGAAAAGTATTTCCTCGAAAACCAGACGTCGAAACGGGAACATTTTTACATATTTCAGTGGAGGTTTTCCTTGTGATTTTAGAAATTCACTCCTCTGTACATTTGGTACATTATTTTCCCAAATTTAATTAAAATTGTTGACCAATCTGACCTTTTTTTAAAATCTGATTGCTGTCCAGCTGCTGACGTTACAATAACAGTGACATTTTTACATCTTCTGGTAGAAATTTTCCTGATGATTTCAAAAATCCAATCCTCTATAAATTTGGTCCATTATTTCCCGAGATATTTACTAAATTTGTAATTAAACTACAGGTCCGCTCCGCTATCGGATCTTTGTTCTGCAGATCGTTCACGTGCGCTGAAGAAGCTTCTCCTCTCTGTCTGCGCAGCTTGTAAAGCCCCGCCCGCCCACCCGCTCACTCAGCTGCCGGTTTCCAGAGAGTCAAGCCGGTGCTGGGTTGGGAGATTGCAATCTTCACGTGGTCCTCCCTGTTTCAACATATGCAATCAACCCTGCATAAGATCAAATAGAACAAGTTGTCCGAAAACTTTAGGCTGTGCACGTCATACACAAGAAGAAGAAGAAGCCTGTGCTGTCTCTCACCACTGTTCGCAGCCCCCTCTCTCTCTCTCCCTCTCTCTCTCTCCCCTCTCTCTCTCTCTCTCTTTCCCTCTCTCTCCTATCTCTCTCTCTCTCTCTCTCTCTCTCTCTCTCTTTCCCTCCCCTCTCTCTCCCCCTCCCTCTCTCTCTATCCCTCTCTCTTTTCCCCCGTCTTTCTCTCTCCCTCTCTCTCTCCCCCTCTCACTCTATCCCTCTCTTTCCCCCGTCTTTCTCTCTCCCTCTCTCTCTCCCCCTCTCTCTCTCTCACCCCCTCCCTCTCTCTCTCCCCCACCCCCTCCCACTCCCCCACCCTGCTGCCCTCCCCCCTAAACCCCCCTTCTCCCCTACACCCCTCCCCTACCCCCTTCCCTTCCCCCCTCTCAGCCCCCCTCTCTCCCTCTCTCTACCCCCTCTCTCTCCTCCCCTCTCTCTCTCCCTCCCATCTCTCTCTCCCGTCCACCCCACCCTCCCTCTCCTCCTCCCTTCCACCCCCCTCTCCCTTGCCCTTCTGTCTCTGCCCCCCTCTCTCGGACTGTCCCCATACTCTCTCTGCCCTCAAAGTAACGTTAGCAAATTTGCAGATGACACAAAGCTGGGTGGCAGTGTGAACTGTGAGGAGGATGCTATGAGAATGTAGGGTGACTTGGACAGGTTGGGGGAGTGGGCAGATGCATGGCAGATGAAGTTAAATGCGGATAAATGTGAGGTTATCCACTTTGGTAGCAAAAACAGGAAGGCAGATTACTATCTAAATGCCGTCAAGTTGGGAAAAGGGAAAGTACAATGGGATCTGGGGCTCCTTGTACATCAGTCTACGAAAGTAAGCATGCAGGTACAGCAGGCAGCGAAGAAAGCGAATGGCATGTTGACCTTTATAACATGAGGAATCGAATATAGGAGCAAACAGGTCCTTCTGCAGTTGTACAGAGCCCTAGTGAGACCACACCTGGAGTATTGTGTGCAGTTTTGGTCCCCTAATTGAGGAAGGGCATTCTTGCTATTGAGGGAGTGCAGTGTAGATATACAAGGTTAATTCCCGGGATGGCGGGACTGTCATATGCTGAGAGAATGGAGCAGCTGGGCCTGTACACTCTGGAGTTTAGAAGGATGAGAGGGAATCTCATTGAAACATATAAGATTAAGGGCTTGGACACGCTAGAGGCAGGAAACATGTTCCCAATGTTTTAACGAAGAAACTGCAGATTCTGGAGAATCGAGTGTTACACAAAATGCTGGAGAAACTCAGTGGGTGCAGCAGCATCTAAGGAGCGAAGGAGATAGGCGACGTTTCGGGTCGAGACCCTGTTCCCAATGTTGGGGGAGTCCAGAAAACATTTTTTCTCACAGAGTGGTGAGTCTGTGGAATTCTCTGCCTCAGAGGGCGGTGGAGGCTTTCAAAAGAGAGCTAGATAGGGCTCCTAAAAATAGCGGAGTCAGGGGATTGGGGAGAAGGCAGGAACGGGATACTATTTACGGGATAATCTGCCATGATCACATTGAATGGCGGTGCTGGGCCAAATGGTCTACTCCTGCACCTACTGTCTATTGTCTATTGTCCCTCACGCTCTACCGCGCCCCACCCCCCAATATCTAGACGCGACTGCGAGTTGGGGGTTATGCGTCAGTGGATAGGGTGGTTATGGGGTAAAAGGAGCAAATTAATAATGTTAATATAATATCAAGGTGTAGTTAGTGTGTGTGTGGGGGTGGTTAATACGTGTGACACCCCCCCTCCCCCCTGCAATCGCGTGTTGGAGGAACAGACCCAACGGGTCTGCACTTGGTCTAGTGACAAATAAAACTGAACTGAACTGAACCTACAGTCCGGGTCTTTGAAAAACAAAAGAATAAGCTGTTATTCTTAAGCCACGGTAATCATAGGAGGATGTATTTATCTTCATAATAACATGAAATGGGCCACAGATCCTTGCTGATTCATTATGTAATATTCCCTTTCTATTTTATTTTCAATGGAATAATCTGTTGAGTTATTCCTTTGGCACCAGCCTTCAGGAACACAGAATTATTGAAGGTGCCAGACAGAAGAATGTCATTCAGGCCATTGTGCTTGTTTGGCTCTTGAAGAAACTGCACAATTAGTCAGCTTTCTGCTTTTTCGCTGTAATACTGTGATTTTTTTTATTTTAACATTTATTCAAGTATTTATCTAATGGCATTCAAAGTTACCATTGAACCTGTTTCCTCCACTTTTGAAGGTAGTGTATTTAGATGATCAAAATCTGAATGCTCTGCAGATATTGTGACTTCTTCCAATTATGAACATTTCTGTCATTATTTTTTCTGTAATCCTCGATTAGAGTCACACAGCACAGACACAAGCTCTTTAACCCACCATGCACATCTAATCAATCTTATTTACTAACGCTTGAGCCACACCCTGCTATAACCAATATAGCCAACACCTAAACAGTGTTTGGTATCATGCCTAAGCTGAAGAAGTACATATGGTCAGCATAATGCCTATCAGTTATTAGATAACTAATAAATTAATAAACGAATAAAATCTTATAAAATAAATTAATAAACTAATTAAAACAAACTAATAAAAGCAGTTCAATCTTAGAAATCAAAGGTCAAAGGTTCTTTATTAGTCACATACACCAATTGGTGTAGTGAAATGTGTATTGCCACCTGCAACACCCAATAAATCAACACCTAATAAATAAGATAGACACAAAATACTGGAGTAACTCAGCAGGACAGGCAGCCTCTCTAGAGAGAAGGAATGGGTGACGTTTCGGGTCGAGACCCTTCTTCAGATCTCGACCTGAAAAGTCCCCCATTCCTTCTCTGCAGAGATGCTGCCTGTCCTGCTGAATTACTCCAACATTTTGTATCTATCTTCGATTTAAATCCAGCATCGGCAGTTCTTTCCTATACCTAATAAATAAGTTTGTTTTCTTTATTGACAGAATATTTGTCAAACACTCTGGTGCTCACTGAATGGCTCTTGCAGATCTAAACTGGACGCTGCAGCAGACGGAACCAGCTGTGGAGAGAAGA
The DNA here is from genome assembly GCA_035221665.1 of Okamejei kenojei. Classification (NCBI taxonomy): domain Eukaryota; kingdom Metazoa; phylum Chordata; class Chondrichthyes; order Rajiformes; family Rajidae; genus Okamejei; species Okamejei kenojei. The sequence goes on from CM069131.1 coordinate 157,811,291, forward strand.
AGGTATGAAAATTGCCTCAAGGCTAAGGGCCAGTTTTGCCTTTTTTGATCATAACTTCAGTTTTGAATCAAGGTATTGTTTTTTCCTATTTCCACCTTTCTCTCATTTGAAAGCAATGGGTTGGGACTTGAATTCCAAAAGTATTTTGCAACTACACAGAAGGTAAGTAATTCACCGCTTAAATTGGGAGGAAATCAGAAAATGGCATCTAATGTTGATGGTCACAAGAAAAGTCTTGTTGATGGTCACAAGGAATTCAGCTGAGAACTGTTGATTCCTGGAGTGGCTTGCCAAAGAGACAAGAGTAGTCACAAACAGGGCAAATATGATTGAACAAAACTACAGCAGCAGCCCATTTTGCATTTCTCCTGATTCATGTTTCCTCTGCGTAAAGAAACGAGTCTTTGGCTCAAGATTTTGTTAAAGAAGGAACTGCAGATGCTGGAGAATCGAGGGTACACAAAAGGCTGGAGAAACTCAGCTGGTGCAGCAGCATCTAAGGAGCGAAGGAGATAGGCGACGTGACAAAGTGTTAAAGAAGGAACTGCAGATGCTGGAGAATGACAAAGTGTTAAAGAAGGAAGTACAGATGCTGGAGGACAAAGTGTTAAAGAAGGAAAGAAGGGTCTCGACCCGAAACGTCGCTTATCACCGCTTCTTAGATGCTGCTGCACCCGCTGAGTTTCTCCAGCCTTTTGTGTACTTTGGCTCAAGATTCTTCGGCGAGGAGGCTGAGGCAAGGAGGCTACATTTATTCGGTTTTGTGTGTGTTTAATTTAATTTAAATATTTAAACTTGTGATGGCAGGGATGTTATTGCAGTGCGTTTGCTGCAGGATGTGGGAAGTCAGAAAACGCTTGTAGGATTTGTATACAGATCACCAAACAGCAGTTTGGGGATAGCGTCAAGCAGGAAATTAGGGATGTGTGTAGCAAAGGTGCAGCAGTTATCTTGGGTGATTTTAAATATACATATAGATTGGGCCAACCAAATTGGCAACAGCGCTGAGGAGGAGGATTTCCTGGAATGTTTTCCGGGATGGGTTTTTAAACCAATATGTAGAGGAACCGACTAGAGGGCATGCCATCTTAGATTGGGTATTGTGTAATGAGGAAGGATTAATTAGTAGTCTGGTTGTGCAAAGCCCCTTAGGCACCAGTGACCATAATATGGTGGAATTCTGCATTGGGATGGAGAGTGACACGGTTAATTCAGAGACTAGGGTCCTGAACTTAAAGAAAGGAGACTTTGAAGGTATGAGACGGGAATTGGCTAGGATAGACTGGCAAATTATACTTAGGGAGTTGACGGTGGAGATGCAATGGCAAAGATTTTAAGACCACGTGAATGAACTCCAAAAATGGCTCATCCCTGTATGCTGAAAAAATAAAACGGGGAAGGCGGCTCAACCGTGGCTAACGAGGGAAATCAAGGATAGTGTTAAATCCAAGGAAGAGGCATATAAATTGGCCAGAGGAAGCAGCAAACTGGAGGACTGGGAGAAATTTAGAACTGAACAGAGGAGGACAATGGGGTTAATTTTGAGGGGAAAAAAGATCATGAAAGAAAGGTTGCTGGGAATATAAAAACTGACTGTAAAAGCTCTTGCAGTCGGAGGCAGGTGCATATATAATGGGAAACAAGGAAATGGCAGAACAGTTAAAGGAGTACTTTGGTTCTGTCCTCACTAGGGAAGACACAAACAATCTCCTAGAAATACTAGGGGACCAAGGATCTAGTGGGAGGGAGAAACTGAAGCGATTCCACATTAGTCAGGAAATGGTGTTAGGTGAACTGTTGGGACTGAAGGCAGAAACATTCCCAGGGCCTGATGGTTTGCACCCCAGAGAATTCAAGGAGGTGACCTAGAAATCATGGATGCATTGATGATCATTTTCCAATGTTCTTTCGACTCTGGATCAGTTCCTGTAGACTGGAGGGTAACCAATGTAACTCATTTTTTTAAGAAAGGAGGGAGAGAGAAAACAGGGAATTATAGACCAGTTAGCCTTACATCGGTACTGGGGAAGATGCTTGAGTTGATTATTAAAGATGTTCTGGCAACGCATTTGAAAAGGAGTGAAAGGATTGGTCAAAATCAGCATGGATTTATGAAGGGGAAATCATGCTTGACTAATCTTCTGGAATTTTTTGAGGTAACAAGTAGAATGGATAATGGAGAGCCAGTGGATGTGGTGTATCTGGACTTTCAAAAAGCCTTTGATAAGGTCGCACACAAAAGATTAGTGTGCAAAATAGAGCACATGGTATTGGGGGTAGGGTATTGACATGGATAGAGAACTGGTCGGCAGACAGGAAGCAGAGTAGGAATTAACGGGTCCTTTTCAGAATGTACAGGGCACTGGTGAAACCGCACCTGGAGTGACTAGTGAGGTGCTGCAAGGCTCGGTGCTGTGACTCCAGTTATTTACAATATAAACAAATTAGATAAGGGAATTAAATGTAACATCTCCAAATTTGCAGATGACACAAAGCTTGGTGGCAATGTGAGCTGCGAGGACGATCAAATGAGGCTGCAGGGCGATGGATAGGTTGAGTGAGCGGGCAGATGCTTGGCAGATGCAGTATAATGTGGATCTTCTTATCGAGTCCACATCACAAGATTAGAAATTGTTCAGCCAGAGCTGAACACACTTCTTGGTATCTGCATACAATGGTGTCTTGCGCTCCTTGCACTTCTTGCTCTTCTTGCTCTTCTTGTGCGTGGTGGTGGAAAGATTGGTGGAAACAGGGCCGCAACGTGAACACTCATTCCTTGACCCCATAATGTAAATAATGAGGATATCCATTTTGGTGGCAAGAATAGGAAGGCAGATTATTGTCTGAATGGTGTCAGATTAGGAAAAGGGAAGGTGCAATGAGACCTGGTTGTCCTTGTACATCGGTCACTGAAAGTAAGCATGCAGGTACAGCAGGCAGTGAAGAAAGCTAATGGCATGTTGTCTTTCATTACGAGATAATTTGAGTTTAGGAGCAAGGAGGTGCTACTGTAGTTGTACAGGGCACGGGTGAAACCGCAGCTGGAGTATTGTGTGCAGTTTTGGTCTCCTACTTTGAGGAAGGATATTCTTTCTATTCAGAGAGTGCAGCGTAGATTCACCAGGTTCATTCCCAAGATGTCGAGATTGACATATGATGAAAGAATGGGTTGACTGGGCTTGTATTCAGTGGAATTTAAAAGGATGAGAGGGGATCATATAGAAACATAAATAATTCTTAAAAATTGGATAGGCCTGATGCACAAAAAATGTTCCCAATTTTGGGGGAGTCCAGAACCAGGGGTCACAGTTTACGAATAAGAGGTAGGCCATTTAGGACTGAGAATAGGAGAAACCTTTTCATCCAGAGATTTGTGAATTTGTGGAATTCTCATCCACAGAAGGCAGTGGAGGCCAAGTCACTGGATGTATTCATGAGTGAGTTAGATTTAGCTCTTAGGGCAAAAGGTATCAAGGAATATGGGGAAATGGCAAGAACAGGGTACTGATTTTGGATGATCAGCCATGATCATATTGAATAGCAGTGCTGGCTCGAAGGGCCGAATGGCCTACTGCACCTATTTTTCTATGTTATTATGAAACCTGCCAGTGCACCAACTTCCACTTTAAAGTTGCCTTGACGCTGATCAATTATAAAAGATGATTAACGGCACATTTGGATGGCAATAACAGGATCAGTCCGAATTAGCATGGATTTATGAAGGGGAAATCATGCTTGACTAATCTCCTGGATTTTTTTTGAGGCTGTAACTACAAAAAAAGAAACATAGATACATAGAAATTAGGTGCAGGAGAAGGCCATTCGGCCCTTCGAGCCTGCACAGCCATTCAATATGATCATGGCTGATCATCCAACTCAGTATCCCGTACCTGCCTTCTCTCCATACCCTCTGATCCCCTTAGCCACAAGGGCCACATCTAACTCCCTCTTAAATATAGCCAATGAACTGGCCTCAACTACCCTCTGTGGCAGAGAGTTCCAGAGACTCACCACTCTCTGTGTGAAAACAGTCTTTCTCATCTCACTCTTAAAGGATTTCCCCCTTATCCTTAAGCTGTGACCCCTTGTCCTGGACTTCCCCAACATCGGGAACAATCTTCCTGCATTTAGCCTATCCAACCCCTTAAGAATTTTGTAAGTTTCTATAAGATCTCTTCTCAATCTCCTAAATTCCAGAGAGTATAAACCGAGTCTATCCAGTCTTTCTTCATAAGACAGTCCTGACATCCCAGGAATCAGTCTGGTGAACCTTCTCTGCACTCCCTCTCTGGCAATAATGTCCTTCATCAGATTTGGAGACCAAAACTGTACAAATACTCCAGGTATGGTCTCACCAAGACCCTGTACAACTGAAGTAGAACCTCCCTGCTCCTATACTCAAATCCTTTTGCTATGAAAGCTAACATACCATTTGCCTTTTTCACTGCCTGCTGCACCTGCATGCCTACTTTCAATGACTGGTGTACCATGACACCCAGGTCTCGCAGCATCTCCACTTTTCCTAATCGGCCACCATTTAAATAATAGTCTGCTTTCCTGTTTTTGCCACCAAAGTGGATAACCTCATATTTATCCACATTATACTGCATCTGCCAAACATTTGCCCACTCACCCAGCCTATCCAAGTCACCTTGCAGTCTCCTAGCATCCTCCTCACAGCTAACACTGCCCCCCAGCTTGGTGTCATCCGCAAACTTGGAGATATTGCCTTCAATTCCCTCATCCAGATCATTAATATATATTGTAAATAGCTGGGGTCTCAGCACTGAGCCCTGCGGTACCCCACTAGTCACTGCCTGCCATTGTGAAAAGGACCCGTTTACTCCTACTCTTTGTTTCCTGTTTGCCAGCCAGTTCTCTATCCACATCAATACTGAACCCCTAATGCCGTATGCTTTAAGTTTGTATACTAATCTCTTTTGTGGGACCTTGTCAAAAGCCTTCTGAAAGTCCAGATATAACACATCCACTGGTTCTCCCTTATCCCCACTACTAGTTACATCCTCGAAAAATTCCACAAGATTCGTCAGACATGATTTACCTTTCGTAAATCCATGCTGACTTTGTCCAATGATTTCACCAAAAATGGTCAAGGGAGAGCCAGTGGATGTAGTGTAACTAGATTTTCACAAAGCCTTTGCTAAGTTCCCACATAGGAGATTAGTGGGCAAAATTAGCGCACATGGTATTGGGGGTAGGGTACTGACATGGGTAGAAAATTGGTTGGTAGACATGAAACGAAGAGTAGGGATTGACGGGTTCCTCTCAAAATGGCAGGCAGTGACTAGTGGGGTGCCACATTGCTCGGTGCTGGGACCGCAGCTATTTATAATATACATTAATGATTTTGAAGGAATTAAAAGTATCATTAGCTTATTTGCAGATGACACAAAGCTGGGTGGCAGTGTGACCTGTGAGGAGGATGCTATGAGGATGCAGGGTGACTTTGGCAGGTTGGGTGAGTGGGCAGACACATGGCAGATGCAGTTTAATGTGGATAAATGTGACGTTTTCCACTTTGGTGGCAAGAACAGGAAGGCAGATTATTATCTGAATGGTGTCAAGTTAGGAAAAGGGGTAGTACAACGAGATCTGGGTGTCCTTGTTCATCAGTTACTGTAAGTAAATATGTAGGTATAGCAGGCAGTGAAACAAAGCTTACGATAGGTTGGCCTTCATAACAAGAGGAGTAGAGTATAGGAGCAAAGAGGACCTTCTGCAGTTGTGCAGGGCTCTAGTGAGCCCACACCTGTAGTATTGTGTGCAGTTTTGGTCTCCAAATTTGTGTAAGGATATTCTTGCTATTGAGGGAATGCAGCATAGGTTCACAAGGTTAATTCCCGGAATGGCGGGACTGTCATATGTTGTAAGGATGGAGCGACTGGGCTTTTTTATACTGCAATTTTTTTGTGTTTTATTTTTGTTAGAAGTAAGTACAATAGTGTGGTACTTGAGTACCTAATACATACATACATATTTCCATTCTTGTACAACTTTGTATTTTTAATTTAATAATAAAAGAACAGTGAGAGAAAAAAGAAATAAAGAGTGTCGGAATAGATAGACAAGCGAATAGAAACAGATAGCAAAAGAAATAAAGGACAGAGATGAGAAGTTAAAAGATTGAAAGAAAAGGCGAAAGTAGAGAAAAGAGACATTAGGAGAGATCTATCTATTTTGTATTTTTGCCCATCTGTCACCCGGTTCTAAACCATTTAATTTCTAAGGTTATGCTATGTTGCACCAAATGCTTATAAAAAGTTGATAAAAGGAGACCAAGTCTTTAAGAATTGGTCTACTTTGCTTAGTAGGAGGAATCACATTTCTTCAAGACGTAGCGTTTCCAACATATTTGCAATCCACATTTTGAATGTTGGCGTGGTTGCGTTTTTCCAAAATTTGAGTATAAGTTTTTTTGCTGTTATTAAACCGTAATTAAGAAAAGCTTCTTGGAATATAGTTAGTTTACTTCCCTCTTTCATTGATCCAAAGATCATCAGTTCTGTATTGGGGTTCAATTTTGTGTTAAATAGTTTTGTAAAAAATCCAAAAATGTAATTCCAAAATTTATGCAGTTTTGTACAAGAGACAAAGGAATATGCTATAGTGGCATTTTGAGTTAGACATTTGTCACAGATGGGGGAAACATTTGAAAATATTTTATTCAGTCTAGTTTTCGAATAATATAATCTATGTAAAAATTTAAATTGAATTAGGTTATGTCTTACATTAATTGAACATTTATTTACATATAATAGATTTTATTCCCATCTATCATTCGGAATTTTTATCAATAACTCTTGTTCCCAACCCCTTCTAATTGCCTCTGTCGTTGGTGTTTCTATATTTAGAATTATTTTATATTAGTAAGATATTAAATTGCTTGATTCTGCCTTTCTATTCATTCCTTCCTCTAATAAATCTGGGGTTAATGTTTGATATCCTTGTATATATTTTTTCAAATAATCTTGAATTTGAAGATATTTGAAATATTGATTACTTTTCAAATTATATTTTAGTTGTAATTGTTGGTATAATAAAAGTTTTCCCATTTCATACATATCTCCCATCATTTTAATTCCTATTCTTTCCCAATGGATAAACGTTTTATCAATAATAGATGGTTTGAATGAGGGATTATTAGCTCTTGGAGAAAGAAGCGATAATTTTTTTAATTTTAAAGTTAATTTTATTTGTTTCCAAATTCGTATTATACTGTGAATAATTGGATTCTTATATATTATATTGTTCAGTTTCATCGGGGAAAGAAGGATCGCTCCTATATTATAAGGGGAACAATCCTCTTTCTCCATTCTTATCCAATCTACCTGCTTGGCAGAACTGTCCAACCAGTAGATTATATTTTTAATATTCACTGCCCAATAGTAATACAATAAGTTAGGGAGTGCCAGTCCCCCTGATTCTTTAGATTTACACAAGTGTTTTCTTTGAATTCTGTGTGATTTATAATCCTATATGAAGTTTATAATATCAGAATCTAGTTTTTTAAATAAATATTTTGGTAAGTATATTGGTATTGATTGAAATATGTACAGTATTTGTGGTAAGAAGAACATTTTTATCGCATTTATTCTGCCTATTAAGGACATCGGCAGTGTTTTCCAAAATTTAATCAACCCATTTAATTTAGTTAATATAGGCATATAGTTTGCGTTGAAGTAATGATTTATATTTCCTAGTAATTTGGATGCCCAAATACTTAAATTTTTCTGTTGCAATTCTAAACGGGAATTTCAACAGATGTGTCGGCTCTTGAGGTTTTATCGTCATAATTTCGCTTTTGTTCCAGTTTATTCTATATCCTGAAAAAGAACCAAATTCCTCCATTAAATTTAGTATATTTGGTATGCTAATTTGTGAATTTGTAATATATAATAATATGTCGTCTGCATATAATGAGATTTTATTATTTGAGTGTTTGGTATTATATCCATGAATATTCGGATGACCTCTTATACTTTCTGCTAAAGACTCTATCACTAGTGCAAATAGCAGGGGCGATAGTGCGCACCCCTGCCTTTTGGCCCTTGCTAATTGGAATTTCGGGGATAATATATTATTAGTCAGTATTCTAGCCGTCGGCTTATCGTATAGTAATTTTACCCATGAGATAAAGTTATCTCCCATGTTAAATTTTTGCAATACTTTGAATAAATATTGCCATGCTACTTCATCAAAGGCTTTTTCTGCATCCAATTAAATAATTGCTAGTTCTACAGTATTATGTGAGTACATTGTATTAAATTGTTAAATGAGTATCTCTTTGGTATAAACCCTGTTTGGTCCAGGTTTATTAGTTTGCTAACATATTTACTCAATCTTCTCGCTAGGGTCTTTGCTAATATTTTTTTATCTGTATTTAGGAGTGCTATGGCTCTATATGAGCCTGGGTCTTCTAGATCTTTATCCATTTTTGGTATAAGTGTAATAGTTGACTCAGTTAGTGTTTCTGGTAGTTTATTTTCTTTAAAAGTGTATATATAAATCTTGCAGGCGTGGAGAAATTATCTCGTAGAATCTTTTATAGAATTCATTACTAAAGCCATCTGGTCCTGGCGTTTTGCCATTCTTCAACAAATTTATTGTTTCTTCTATTTCCTGAAGTGTAATCTGAGCTCCTAATCCCTCTTGTTCCACCATATTTAATTTTGGAAGATTACAATTGTCTAAGAAATTTGTAATTTGCGTATTATTTTGCAGAGGTTTTCGATGTTTATACATTTTGATAAAATTGAGCAAATCTTTTATTAATATCTTTAGGTAGTGTTAGTAATTCCCCTTTGTCTGATTTAATTTTAATAATTGTATTTTCTGTTTCCCGTTTTTTCAGTTGGAGTGCTAAGAGTTTATGTGGTTTATCACCAAATTCGAAATCTTCTTGTTTTGTAATTTGAAATAATCTTATTATTCTGGCCGATAAAATTTTATTTAATTTATATTTTAGTATTGTTATCTTATTATGTTTATCTATAGTTGGTTCTTTGGCATTTTCTAAATCTAATTGTCTACTTTCTTGTTCTAACTGCAATTGTTCAGTGTTATTCTTTTTATTTTGGAGAGCTTGATATTAAATTATAGTTCCTCTAATAAATGCCTTAAGAGTTTCCCATAATAAGGAAGGTGAAGTGTCTGGTGTATCATTTGTCTCAAAGAAGAATGTCATCTGCTCTTTTAAATATGTGCAACCTTGTGAGTTGTTTAAGATTTGGGGGTTAAACCTCCAGAACGATTTTTTATCAGGCATTCCTTCTAATTTTAAAGAAAAAGTTAATGGGGAATGATCAGAAATAATACTGGAATTTAGAAGGACGAGAGGATATCTTATTGAAACACTGTAGAAGAGGAATAGGTGATGTTTCAGGTCAAGACCCTTCTTCAGATTGAGTGTCAGGGAAAAGGGAAACAAGAGATATAGAACAAATGAATGAAAGCAAGTGCTTGCTGTCATTGTTTCAAGAGAAGAATTGCAATACTGCAGGGGATCAGCAATTGTGAATCTGTTGGACATTAATGACTGGAAAAGAGTAGGAAAATATAAAAGTACACCAACAAAATACCCCGTGACCCTCCTGTTTTGTACACCTCACTTGAATCGGAAACATACTATATCAAATAAACTATTGTAAAATCGCAATCACTTTGTAACTTAAGGATTGCATCAGATTCAAAGTATTCAATTTCCTTCTCTGACTTCAATTTCTGGTGTGCTTTAAGTCTGACCTTGCATATTCACTGGGGTATCTTTCATTCCTGGAACTATTCAGGGATGGCCCAAATACATCCTTTTCTCTCCTCCCACATATGACGTTTTGCATCTGCTTGTGGAATGCATGCCACATTTTTTTCTTTCTCCATCTGTTGCTCATTTTAAATAAGGATGAAATACATTGACTTGTCAACAGGGAGGCAGGCATTGGTTCAGCATGATGGAACAAGAACTGGCGCACTACTTCAAAAACAAATATGAGAAATGTTGATTGAGGGATAGAATAAAGACAAACAGGTCACTTTCAATAAAAATAACTAAATTTTGCACTGAGATCTTTAAATACATAGAATTTTGGATTAAGCATTGTAAATAATGTTAAAATATGAGGTTTGTGTTGAGTAATTTAATCTGAGGAATAGCTTGCACCCTACGTGCAATATATAGCACAATATATTGTGCTAACATATATTAGCAAAATGTTCCCCCATTCATCCCCATTTCTCTTACTATCTCCCACTCATCAAGTCACCCTCCTCCTTTCCCTTCCTTCGTACACTTCATCACGGAATCAACGGATATGGGGAAAAAGCAGGATCAGGGTACTGATTCTGGATGATCAGCCATGATCATATTGAATGGTGGTGTTGGCTCAAAGGGCCAAATGGCCTACTCCTGCACCTACTTTCAATGTTTCTATGCATACATTCATTCCCATCTCCAAGTCCTTCATATATCCCTCCTCTTGCCCCTCACCCTTCTCCCCTTGCACCTATATCCATCCCTCGAGTTTTACATTTCACTCCTCCCTTTATTTGACACCCTTTTGTCTTTGTCACTGGACATCATCGCTGGATGTTTAACGTTCACCGATACAAAGCTCAAAGAGATAAACTTACAAAGAGATAAACAGCTCATCAGTGGTCAGCATTGTTGGTTTCAACTGGGTCTCAAACTCAAACTCTGGGTTGCAGAGACCTTGGGATTCTGTAGCTGGTGGATAAACTGAGGCAGGAGAAACAAGTGCAATACCAAGAAAATACAGAAAGAAAAATTACAGAAAGACAAAATCCACCTGTCATCAGCAGACTAAATAAAAAGAAAGAACATTAGTAAATTTTGTGAGCCCAGAGGCTATACCCTAAATTATGTATCAAACATAGCAGCAAATTTACAGAGGCAACATCAGCTACCAGATATTATGTTTTAGTTGTTTAGGATGAGGAATAACAACTGTGGAAACTGAGGAATTCATTGCTTTCCTTCACTTATTGGCATGGGACCAGGTTTTTTTCTGCATTTCAAATCTCAGCAGGCTTATGCTTTAAGCATTGCTGCAGTGAAACGGCACTGTTTCATCAATCTATATCAAATGCATAATCCAGGATTAAGCATGTTCCAATTAACTTTTGATTCCGAGGCGAGAGTGTTAGCAATGGTACAAGGTGGTACTTGCAAGGCCATTCAGTGCAAAATAACCTGCAATGTGGGACACAGATAGGACATAGAAACATAGAAAATATAGGTGCAGGAGTAGGCCATTCGGCCCTTTGAGCCAGCACTGCCATTCAATACGATCATGGCGGATCATCCAAAATCAGTACCCCGTTCCGGCTTTTTCACCATATCCCTTGATTCCCTTAGCTTAGCCGAAGAGCTAAATCAAACTCTCTTTGGAAAAGATCAATGAATTGGCCTCCACTGCCTTCTGTGGCAGCGAATTCCCACAGATTCACAACTCTCTAGGTGAAAAAGCCCTAAATGGCTTACCCCTATTCTTAAACTGTGGCCCCTGGTTCTGGACTCCCCCAACATCGGGAACATTTTTTCTGCATCTACCCTGTCCAATCCTTTAAGAATTTTATATGTTTCTATAAGATCCCCTCTCATCCATCTAACTTCCAGTGAATGCAAGCCCAGTCGACCCGTTCTTTCATCATATGTCAGTCCCGCCATCCCGGGAATTAACCTGGTGAACCTACGCTGCACTCCCTCAATCGCAATAATGACCTTCCTCAAATTAAGAGACCAAAATTGCACACAATACTCCAGGTGCAGTCTCACCAGGGCCATGTACAACTGCAATAGGACCTCCTTGCTCCTAAACTCAAATCCTCTCGCAATGAAGGCCAACACACCATTATCTTTCTTCACTGCCTGCTGTACCTGCAAGATATGGCCAATATTTTTTTGTGGTATTGCTTTATATTGCTTTGCCACTGGGTGGCGCTTCGATGGCAGCCTCGCCTACGGTCTGTCCTTTTTGTCATTTGTTTGTTATTTTTAGTGTGTTTAAAAAGTATGTGTTAATGTTCTCTGGTTTGTTGTATGCAGGGGGTGGCCGGGGGTGGGGGGGGGGGGGGGTGATTCGGGGGAAACCTTTTTTCAATCTCTTGTTTTCCGGATCATATCTCCGGTCCCTCTGCGGCCAAACATCATGGAGCTGGAGGCCTTGCTCGGGACTGACTTTGAGTCCTACTGTGGCGCGTGGTCTCACCATCGGAGCCGTTTCCTTTCCTGGGATCGACGCTCCAACCGCAGCCTGCAGACTTTAAAATCAAGGAGCTCACAGTCTCGGGCTGAGACCGATGTTGGGAAACTCCAAAAGCCGCATGACATTCGACTAACCTGGACTCGGGGTAGATCGCCCGGCGCGGTGGAACTGAGTATCCCTCATCCCCCCCGATGCAGGAGCTTGATTGCCCCGACGAGGCGGCCCGCCGCCGGATAAGGGAATAAGATCGTCCCGTGAACGGAAGGTTAGAGGTCCCCGACCGCTGGAGGACAAAGAAGGGAAAGATTTAACTTTTTTCCCCTTCTATCACAGTGAGGAATGTGGAGGAGTCTCTGTGGTGGATGTTCATGCTAAAATGTATTTTATGCTTTCTGTTGCTTTTTATTGGTTTGACTATATGGCAAATCAAAATTCTCGTATGTTGCAAAACATACTTGGCTAATAAAGTATGATTATGATGATTATGATTAAAAAGAGGGTGACAAGTTCCTTTTATTGAGTGGTGATCTGCTATCTAAGCCTGCAGCATGGCAGGCAAGATGAGCACATTGTTTATGAGGCCATAGTCCACCAAATGCAACGTTGTTAAGGGCCTGTCCCACTGTACGAGCTAATTCAAGAGCTTTCCCCGAGTTAAAAAAAAATCAAACTCGTGGTAAGCACATAGAATGTACATAGCGGGTACTTCGGAGCTCGGGACGTCTCTTAGCGGCTCGTAACGTTAATGGCAGGCACTCAGGAAACGCAGTAAGCTCGGGAAGACTCGTACAGATTTTTCCACATGTTGAAAAATGTGCACGAGAGCCCCGAGTACCTATGAGCGGCTATTGCCGTAATTCTCCGAGTTCGAATTAGGGGAAACTTGGGAGAACTCTTTAATTAGCTTGTACAGTGTGACAGCCCATTACTAGCAAAAAAAAAAACCTACTGACACAAGAGAAACATTGCATGCGCAGGTAAAGGGCCAGAACTTCTGTTTGAAGTTACATCTGCCATATTCCTAGAGACACTTTGTCAATCTGCAAACAATAAGACTTTCCAACAACTACGGGAACAATTGTAGAAATGGACACAATATCAAACATTGAAGAAATAAAGAAAGTAAAATAATGTACAGAACTATAAGGGAGGAGTTAAAGTGGCTTGGACTAACCAATCATCTCTGCCATGGTTATCATACGTAGGTAAGATGGCTTGACAGTAAAGGTCCACTCTTCAGGAGAGGCAGTATCTCTGGAGAGAAGGAATGGGTGACGTTTGGACACAAAATTCTGGAGTGACTCGGGTCGACACCCTTCTTCAGGCCTGTATCTCGGCTCCCTAAAGCCGTGACTGCTGTTGGTGCAGCAAAACGAAAAATCCAGAAAGGCCCTGAAACCAAGGGTGCCAGAAAATCAGTGGTGAACCTGTACTGCTTTGTAACTTCTTGAACTTAGTAGAATGATTGTTATTGGAGTCTTTGTCAGCGTTGTTGGGTCAGAATTTGTCTTTAATGGTTAGTACTACATGTCTGCAGGATTATTGTTTGTTGTTTGTACCCACCTCCTCACTTTCTATCCCATGGAATTTAGTGGGTTTAATAGGGCACGGGGAGTATAACTGGTACATGGGTTTGGTGCTAGTGACCAAAGACAGATTTCCATATCTTACCAAATTTGCCCCCCCGGTTACCCTTGGAGACTGAGCTCTGCTGTCAACCGTGTTGGGTGTCAGGGGTTATGGAGCAAAGGCAGGAGAATGGGGTTGAGAGATAAAGATAGATCTGCTATGATTGAATGATAGAGTAGACCTCATGGGCTGAATGGCCTAATTCTGCTCCCAGAACTTATGAGAACAGATAAAAATAGCACAGATCAAGTGTTATGCTTTTCTGGACTCTGTGGCCCAGTTGTGGTTCTCTGGGTAAACTCGCTGTGCTATATGAGAGATTGACTGGGGTTATCAAAGGGAACTATTGGTGCCTTCACTTAAAGTCTCTCTCCACACCCTTTTATGCCTTGCTACGTAAATTACAGCTGTGATTTCACATCAAAAACACTTCATTGGTTGAGAGGTGTTTGGGACATACTGAGCCCATGAAAGACATGGTTTAAATGTGTTTTTTTTCACCACATTCCAAGTTTATGACTCTTTATGGTGTACTTCAAAGCTCTCAAACAAGTAGTGTATGTTGCCTGTTTTATGATTGGGCTGGTTCACTCAAAGCAGTGACATATTTGGTATCATTTTAGCTCCATAGAATGGATTACTTTCTTTTTTTAATTTTTTGCAGGCTCCATGGCTCCGTAATGAAAACTACTCTCATGGGCTTTATAACTGTAATATAAAGCTCTGGAGCTCTCTATAATAATCTCACATAAATTTACTGCAGCCTACAAAAATATTTATAGAATTTGAGGCATAATATAAACAGCAAAAATGCCTTTGTTATCAACGAATAAGTTGAATACCGTACAAAAATAATGAGCAGTGGTGAGCACATGTTCATTGAATGATCATCATTGTAATGCTACCTACTTACTGTTTTTGACTGTAGTAACCAGCAAGCACAAACAATCCATTTCATTGTGTAGGAAGGAACGGCAGACAGTGGTCAGACTGAAGATAGACACAACAAGGTGGATTAACTCAGCAAGTTAGGTAGCATCTCTGGAGAAAAGGAAAAGGTGATGTTTCAATTCGAGTCTAAAGAAGGATCTCGACCCGAAACATCGCCCATTCTTTCTCTCCAGTGATGCTGCCTGAACCGCTAGGTTACTCCGGCACTTTGAGTTTGTCTTCGGTCAATTCCATTGACTGGGCATGTCTTACAGATAAAAGCATAAACTCAAGCAAGCAACATTGCCCCCTGCTCTGAGCACACTGGTAAATTTCCATCTCGCAGCCAGTGAAAAGGAGAGGAGAGGGTGGCACAGTGGCGTCTTACAGTTTCCCTGTCTTACAGCGCCAGCGATCCAGGTGCGATCCTGACTATGGGTGCTGTCTGCGTGGAGTTTATACGTCCCCCTCCCAGTGGCTGTGTGGGTTTTCTCCGGTTGCTCCCGTTTCTTCCCACAGTCTAAAGACGTGTAGGCTTGTAGGTTAATTTGCTTTGGTCGTTGTATAATAACATTGTTTCCGATACATGTAGGTAGTGTACGGGGTGATCGTTGGTCGGCGCGCACTCAGTGGGCTGAAGGGCCTGTTTCCATGCTGTGTCTCCAAAATCTAAAGTCTAAAAAGAGAATAGTACAGGTACTAACTTGCTGTCCGGTGAGGACACAGTTGGTCTGCTGCAGAGGACAGAGATCATATGGTCATAAGGAATAAGAGTAGAATTATGCCATTCAGCCCATCAAGTCTACTCCGCCATTCAATCATGGCTAATCTATCTCGCCCTCCTAACTCCATTATCCTGATTTCTCCCATAACCTCTGACACCTGTACTAATCAAGGAGATGAAGGAATTAATAGCTTAGCCAAGTAAAAAAAGGGAATAGCTCTGCACCGAATGAAAATCGAAAGAGTGTAGTCTGAATTGTTTTTATACAAATGCTGTAAACCTAGATAAGGGTTCAGTTGGATAAGACTGAAGTATGTAGAAATTTCTTCTCAGACAGTAGTGAATCTCTGGAATTCTTTGCTCTAGGGGGGTGATGGAAGCCAGATCACCAAGAATATCTAACATGGAGATGGATTCATATTTGAAAAGTGAGGAAATGAGGATTGTAGGAAACTGAGAGGACAGAAACTATCGCAGAGAGAGTGAGGAGCTGATAGATCAGATAAAATTGTGTTGAATGGTGGAATAGGCCTGAACGGGCCTGGTGGTTATTTCCTGTTCCTATTTTTCTTATATTTGTTTTAAAGAACCTTCATAAGAAAATGAAAAGTGAGAAAATAAGTTTATTTTTAATTGAGGAAGGATGGAAAAAGCAAAGAAGAATGGCTTTACTAGCATAAAGTCTGGGATCCTATGGTGATAAAATCTAAATGATGTCATCAAGCCAAAGGATTAATGGGTAGATAGAGGAAAAGGCCCGGAACAAAGGGACGTAAAAGGCATGAAGTAATGGTTGTTACCGAGTAAGAACACAACTGTGGGAATGTGGATGTGAAGTGTCAAACTCTGGAACATACGCAGCAGTATAAGTCAGGCTGTGCTTTCAAAAGGAGGACGGCTGACCCAGTATACCAGATGGGGAATGTGCGGCAAAAATGGCAATTCCGATACAGACCAAAAAAAAGTGAGTTACCTGCATCTGTAAATCTGTTGTTGAATGGATAATTGTGACTGTGGTTACGGGATGAGTTCTTCATCAACAGTTTAGGCTAAAATATGCCACCAATGTTGCTTCTTACTATAATAACTAGTGTAGATGGGGCATGGGCAATAGACAATAGACAATAGGTGCAGGAGTATGCCATTCGGCCCTTCGAGCCAGCACCGCCATTCAATGTGATCGTGGCTGATCATCCCCAATCAGTACCCCGTTTCTCCCCATATCCCCTGACTCCGCTATTTTTAAGAGCCCTATCTAGCTCTCTCTTGAAAGCATCCAGAGAACCTGCCTCCACTGCCCTCTGAGGCAGAGAATTCCACAGACTCACAGCTCTCTGTGAGAAAAAGTGTTTCCTCATTTTCGTTCTAAATGGTTACTCCTTATTCTTAAACTGCGGCCCCTGGTTCTGGACTCCCCCAATATCGGGAACATGTTTCCTGCCTCTAGCTTCTCCAAAGCCTTAACAATCTTATAAGTTTCAAAGAGATTCCCTCTCATCTTTCCAAATTCTGGAGTGTACAAGCCCAGCTGCTCCATTCTCTCAGCATGTGACAGTCCCGCCATCCCGGGAATTAACCTTGTAAACCGATGCTGCACTCCCTCCATAGCAAGAATGTCCTTCCTCAAATTTGGGGAAAAAAACTACACACAATACTCCAGGTGTGGTCTAACTAGGGCTCTGTACAACTGCAGAAGGACCACTTTGCTCCTATATTCGATTCCTCTTGTTATAAAGGCCCACTTGCCATTCGCTTCCTTCACTGCCTGCTGTACCTGCATACTTACTTTCATAGACTGATGCACAAGGAGCCCCAGATCCCGTTGTACTTCCCCTTTTCCCAACTTGATGCCATTTAGATAGTAATCTGCCTTCCTGTTTTTGCTACCAAAGTGGACAACCTCACATTTATCCGCGTTAAACTTCATCTGCCATGCATCTCCCCACTCCCCCAACCTGTCCAAGTCACCCTGCATTCTCATAGTATCTTCCGAACAGTTCACACTGCCACCCAGCTTTGTGGCATCTGCAAATTTGCTAATATTACTTTGAATCCCTTCATCCAAATCATTGATGTATATTGTAAATAGCTGCGGTCCCAGCACCGAGCCTTGCGGTACCCCACTAGTCACTGCCTGCCATTCTGAAAGGAATTCGTTAATCCGTACTCTTTGTTTCCTGTCTGCCAACCAATTTTCTATCCATGTCAGCACTCTACCCCCAATACCATGTGCCTTAATTTTGCCCACTAATCTCCTATGTGGGACCTTATCAAGTGTTTTCTGAAAGTCCAGGTAAACTACATCCACTGGCTCTCCCTTGTCCATTTTCCTAGTTACATCTTCAAAAAATTCCAGAAGATTAGTCAAGCATGATTTCCCCTTCGTAAATCCATGCTGACTCAGACCGATCCTGTTACTGCTATCCAAATGTGCGGTTATTTCATATTTTATAATTGACTCCAGCATCTTCCCCATCATCGATGTCAGGCTAACTGGTCTATAATTCCCTGTTTTCTCTCTCCCGCCTTTCTTAAAAAGTGGGATAACATTAGCTACCCTCCAATCCACAGGAACTGATCCTGAGTCTATAGAACAATGGAAAATTATCACCAATGCATCCACGATTTCTAGAGCCACTTCCTTAAGTACCCTGGGATGCAGACCATTAGGCCCTGGGGAGTTATCAGCCTTCAGTCCCATCAGTCTATCCAACACCATTTCGTGCCTAATGTGGATTTCCTTCAGTTCCTCCATCACCCCAGATCCTCTGGCCACTACTATATCAGGAAGATTGTTTGTGTCCACCTTAGTGAAGACAGATCCAATTTACCTGTTCAACTCATCTGCCATTTCCTTGTTCCCCATAATAAATTCACCTTTTTCGGTCTTCAAGGGTCCAACTTTGGACTTAACTAATTATTTCCTCTTCACATACCTAAAGAAGCTTTTACTATCCTGCTTTATATCCTTGACTAGCTTACCTTCGTACCTCATCTTTTCTCCCTGTATTGTCTTTTTAGTTATCTTCTGTTGTTCTTTAAACATTACCCAATCCTCTTGCTTCCCACTCATCTTTGCTACGTTGTACTTCTTTGCTTTAATTTTTATGCTGTCCCTGACGTCCCTAGTCAGCCATGGTCGCCCCTTACATCCCTTGGAATCTTTCTCCTAGGAATGAACTGATCCTTATGTTTTATGTTGAATTCTATCTACTCCATGTTGTGTTCTTTATTTTACTGTATGGCTGTATGGTGATTTAATTTTGCTATGCCAATTGGCACATGTGACAAATAAATGCATCTTATCTTATCCTGCACCAAGTTGGACCAAAGGGTCTGTTTCCATGCACTATGACTATGACTCTTGCACTTTCTCTAACACACATCCCCCCCCCCCCTCCCCCCTATGCTTCCACCTCTCCCCACCACAGTTCTTGCTGTATAACCATTGATAAGAGTTGTCCTCTGATGATGGTGATTTTGTGGAGCAAGCCGAAGTTAGTGACAAATCTGTACTTACATTGTACAAATCTGTACGTCTGAGTAATACGGACAGGGGAAGTGACTATTCCAAATATCAAAGTTACCCACTGTGAGAACTTTGAGTGTAGGCTGCCTCCTTAATGGGATCTGTACGCTGTAATTATTGTCAATATTGTTCAGCTTTTGGTCTTCATCCCGCAGCAGTCAGGTGAAATGCGAAAAATAAAAGCCAGGATGCTGTATGATTGGACATTGAACATATAACAGTACAGCACAACAAGCACTTTGGACCACAATGACCATGTCAAACATGATGTGTAGGTAGGAACTGAAGATGCTAGTTTACACCAAAGATCGACACAAAATGTTGGAGTAACTCAGTGGGTCGGGCAGCACCTCTGGACAAAAGTGATAGGTGATGTTTTGGATTGAGACCCTTCTTCAGAATGCACAAACGTGATGTCAGGTTAAACTAATCGACTAATCTCCTCCATAACTCCCTGAAAATGACAACACAAGCAGCTAGAGCGGTAAAGAAACGATATGGTATACTTTCTTTACCACTTCATCGATTGGGGTATTGAGTAAACATGCCAGCAGGTAATGGGCCTGTCCCACTTACGCAAATTTTTCAGCGACTTGCCGGCACCTGTCAGAGTCGCAGCAGGTCTCCGAAAAATTTCAACATATTGATAGTCCAGCGGCAACCAAAACAATGTACGACTCTTTGGGCGACTACTCACTACTCACGACCATACAGGCTTCACTCGCGGCATGTCGCCAGGGTGTCGCCTGTATGGTCGTGAGTAGTCTCAGTAACCCAAAGAGTCGTAGCTTCTTTCTGGTCGCCGCTGAACTTCCAACATGTTAAAAATTTCCGGCGACCTATGACGGACGGCTGCCGGCAGTCGCCGAAAAAGTCGCGTAAGTGGGACAGGCCCATAATTTTTAGGCTGCAATTGGAGCATTGTGTGCCGTTTTGATCACCCATTACAGGAAGGATGTGCAGGTTTTGGAGAGGATGCAGTGGAGGTTACACAAAAGGCTGGAGAAACTCAGCGGCTGCAGCAGCATCTAAGGAACGAAGGAGATAGGCGACGTTTCGGGTCGAGACCCTTCTTCAGACTGGTCAGTGATCAGGGAAACGAGAGATATAGACGGTGATGTGGAGAGATAAAGAACAATGAATGAAAGATATGCAAAAAAGTATCGATGATAAAGGGAACAAGCCATTGTAAGCTGTTTGTGGTGTGAAAATGAGAAGCTAGTGTGACTAGGGTGGGGGAGGGAGATAGAGAGAGAGGGAATGCCAGGGCCCGAGGACTGAGGGAGAGGTGGGAAGGGGAGGAGACAGCAAGGGTTAACAGAATTGAGAAAATTCAATGTTCAAGCCCAGAGGATGCAGACTCCCCAAGCGGAATATGAGGTGCTGTTCCTCCAACTTGCGGTGTTGCTCACTCTGGCCGTGGAGGAGGCCCAGGACTGAGAGGTCGGATACGGAATGGGAGGGGGAGTTGAAGTGCTGAGCCACCGGGAGGTCGGCTTGGTTATTGCGGACCGAGCGGAGGTGTTCGGCGAAACGATCGCCAAGCCTCCGCTTGGTCTCACCGATATAGATGCAGTGGAGGTTAATCAGATTGCTACATAATTAGAGGTATTTGCTATGAGGAGAGGTTGGAGTGTTGGGAAACCTAGTATGAAATGATGAGAGGTACAGCTTATCTAGGTAGAGATTGTCAGAACCTTTTCCAAGTGGAAACGTTAAAGAGTAAAGGGCATAGGTTTCAGGTCAAAAGCAGAAATTTTAAGGAAATATATGGGGCAAGTTATATTTTAAACAGACAATGCCTGGAATGTGCTGGAGGGAGGGGGGTGAGGGTGGGGGGAGATATGGGTCGATCGCTGGTTGGCTCGAACTCGGTGGGCCGAAGAGTCTGGTTCTACACTGTATCTCCAAAGTTTAAAGTCTAAAGGAAAATCTGCCTGCATGTAGTCCATGTCACTCCATTCCTTGCATATTCATGTGCTTATCCAAAATTTTCCGAATGTCACTATCACATTTGCCTCCACCACCACTTCCGGCCCGTTTCCATACTGTATCATTGAAGTCTAAAGTAAAGTTTAAAGTCAAAGTCACATTGGATATTAATGAGTGGCAATGGGCAACATTGCAAATTATGCTTGCCTATCCAACATTTTTAACTGGAGTCACCTCGGCCATTAGACCTTAATGGGGGATTCAAAATATGCTTGGCTGTAGTCACCAGATTTCATTCCATGCAAATGCAAATTCCCAAAGGATGTACTGAGTTTTGAGGAATACTTGGAATCCAAACAGTTATGGAATCCAAACAGCTGCAACATTACCCTTGTTGTTCATCCACTTCCTCCCTGCAGAGATCAGCTTCCAGTTTGTACCTTGCATTGGCCACGGAGCAGAACACACCAGAACATGTTGTCCCCACAAGCATTAACGCAGTCATTTCCATGCGAGTCATTTCTTGTGTTCATATTCTCAGCTGTGCAAACGTAGGTGTAGGTCTCATGATTTATCTTCCATTAAAATTAATGAGGCGGACAGGATTCAAGACTTCAATCTGTGGAATGGGGAAATAATTTCTGGGTATTGTAGGATTTGAATTAACTTGATTACAATTCAATTATAAAGCTCTTGGGATATTTTGATTTCATTTTGGAAAGATGCCATTTTCTTTAAGAAAACATTTCATATAAGGTCTGCCGTATAATTTATGCAGGGTCCTAAATTCAAGTTACAGCTGTTCACTGTAGTCTTAAATGCTCCAAGATGTCAGAAACATGGAATAATAATGCTCAGTATTTGTAACTAACTAGTTTGAAACATTGGCAATTGCTACTTGACCTCCTAATCCTTTAAGGGCTCCAAAAACACTTTGGCAGCAAAGTAGTTAAGAGAATGAATTTAAAAAAAATCTAATTTCACTAAAACAAAAGTTTTGTTCCATCTTCAGTTTATGTTAGATTTACAGCATGGAAGTTGGCCCTTTAGCCCTTTGAGTACATGCCAACATTGCTCACCCATTCACATTAGTTATCCCACTTTCTCGTCCAACCTACATATTAGGAGGCGAATAATCTACAAACCAGTATGTCTTTGGGATGTTGGAGAAAACCAGAGCGCCTAGAGGAAACCTGTAAACTCCACAGAGTCAGTACTCGAGGTCAGCGCCGAACCTGGGACTCTGGCGCTGTGAGGCAGCACTACCAGCTGCATCACTATGCCATTCTTGTCCCACCTTTGGACATCTTTTATGAATAAGATCACTGAACATTTCTGCATGAACCTCAGGTAGATCAGTCATGGTCATAGTGAATGAAAGGGTGGGTTTGAGCGGCCTACTCCTGCTCCTATTTTCTTTTGCAAACATAACTTCAACTTGCTGGTGAAAGAATCAACATAGACCATAACAAATCACAACTTAGCATCTTACAATTATAGTCATAGACCATGCAAACAGGCCTTTCAGCCCAACTTGCTCATGCCAACCAAGATTCCCCATCTCCATAACTCTCACCTGTCACAGTTCGGCCCATATCCCTCTAAACCTTCATATCCCGGTATCTGTCCAAATGTCTTTTAAATGTTGTAATAGTAACTGTCTAAACCATCCCATCTAACTTTTGGTTCAATGTACCCACCAGCCTCTGTATGCATTTGGATTATCACAGCTAATCTTTTACCTCTGCATAGCTTTCATTCAATAGCCCCATGTCCCTAGATTGCTTTAATATATAACTATATCTGTTAATCTGTATCTTGAATATACTGCGTGAGTGAATCTTCACAGCTCTGCTGATAGAAAATTCCACATATTCAGTTCTTCTGTTTTTCACATTTCAACAAATGACCACTTGTTTTGACAATAGGATATGTCATCTTTTAGGGCCCAGCCAAGGGAAGTTTTTTTACCTCACTTATGGTGTCAACAATTTTGTTTGTTTCAGCCACCAATTTTGTTTCCAAACTTCAGCCTTGTCTGCTTCATACAGGATGAACCCCGATCTCAGGAATAAATCTGGTGAACTTTCCCTGCACTCTCTTAATCACAAATACTGTATATCCTTCCATCATACAACATAGAACATTACAGCATAGGAAGAGGCCCTTCGGACTGCAATGTTTGTGCCAAACATGGTGCCAAGAACAACACTTATCTAGCTGCACATGATCCATAACCCTTTATTCCCTTCATATCCATGTCTACTACGTCATTGTTGAACCTGCCACTGCCACCACCCCTAGCGACCCTGATCCTATCACTTTTTGCCTCACACATATCCTTTAAACTTCATGCAGAAAAGCAGATCAATACATAATATTCCCTTTACAGTCTCCAATAGATACGTGTAACAAATACGTGTATTTGTTGAAAGCTGTCTACTCTTGTGTGTAAATCTTCTCGCAGAATGGTCAATGCCATGGTTACCTTCCTCATTGCTAGCTATACCCACACAGTTCTTTCTTCAGTGATTCATTTACAAATACATCCACTTCCTCTGAATGCCAACATTCACCAATTAAAAAAAATACCCCCAGCTTATTATTTCTTCAGCCAAATTGATGATATCATTTGTTTTTATACACCCATCAATCATGTGGTCATCCATTTATTTTGCTCATCCTCATCGCAGTCCACACTATCAGCCAGCTTAGTGCCTTCAGCATAAAAGGTTCTCTCACCTGTTGGGGCCCAACAATGCAACACCCTAATAGCAGACCCACCGATTCGTTTGGCTCCTCACTCGTTGCACGCCTCCAGTCCGAAAAACAGTCCTCTGCCACTACCTTCTATCTTGTCCCTTCAAGCCATGGAAGTCCCTTCAATTCACTGGATGTTTTTTAAGAGAGAGTTAGATTTAGCTCTTAGAGCTAAAGGAATCAAGGGATATGGGGAAAAAGCAGGAACGGGCTGCTGATTTTAGATGTTCAGGCAAGATCGTATTGAATGGCGGTGCTGGCTCGAAGGACCAAATGGCCTACTCCTGCACCTATTTTTCTGTTTCTATATATCCATTTGGCTAGGTCGCCCAGATATCCATGTGAGCTTCCTTCCACATCAACCTAACTATGTATCAAATTTCTAAATGGTACCCTTTGTTTGTTTACTGCCTACATTTTAATGTGGCTTCTCAGTCTACCATTACCAACTCGCCACTCAGACCATCATTCACTACTTTCTTTATCACTGTAGATTTTTAGATCAAGTTCCATCATGTTATAATCACTACTCCCTAAAGGATCCTTGAGTGCCAGATTAATAATTAGCTATTTCTCATCGTAGAATGTTAAGACAATTTAGCAGATGATTTGATATGATTTACAGTAAGAAGATATTGTAAAACATAAGGTGACCATCTGGCTCATTAGGTCCATGCCAGCTACTGACATAATCACTTCATTCACACCTCCCTATTTCCCTGTAGTTCATCAAATTATTCTCTTTTATATGCCCACCAACTCCCCTTTTGATTTTGTTTTCGCCATTTACCTGTTGTAGCAACTGTTTGCAGCCACCAGTTAACATATCAGCATTAATTGGGAATGTGTTAGTAAACCGAACTGGTAAAGCCCCTGTCCCACTTAGGCGATTTTTTCGGCGACTAGAGGCGACTCGGCTGTCACCACATGGTCACGGGGTGATGCCTGTTTGGTCGTGAGTAGTCTCGTCAAGTCGCCTAAAGAGTCGTAATGTTTTTCTGGTCGCCGCTGGATTTTGAAATATTCAAAACTTTTCGGCGACTGTGGGCTTGACGTAGCTTATCTTCTGGTGCTGTCGTCATAGGTGCTGTCGTAGGTTGTCGCCAGGATGACGCAGGTTGTCGTCAGGTGACATTGGTTGCTGCCGGGTGCTGACTTTGGTGAATTCCATTGGCGACTACCTGTGTCAACCGGCGACAGGTACCGGCGACTGAATTGTCTTCAATTGTCTTCAGTTGGCGCCGACAGGGTCATTGCTTGCCGTAGCTTGTCGTGGGTGGACGTAGGTTGACTTCGGTTGTCGTAGGTTGTTGCTTGTGTGGTCGTAGGTTGTTGTGGGTGTGGTCAAAGGTGGACGTCCTCATGGGTCGCCATTTGTCGGTAGCTTGCCGTAGCTTGATGTCGACTAGGTGGTAGGTTGTCGTAGCTTGTCGTTAACATTTTCGTAGGGGGGAGTCCAGTCGACTGGACTCCCTCCTACGAAAATGTTTACGACAAGCTACCACATCCTACCACCTAGTCGACGTGACAGTCGCCGGCAGTCGCCAAAAAAATAGTCTAAGTGGGACAGGCCCTTTAGTCTCCAGAATCACAGAGGAAAACTACACAAAAAAACACAATTCCTGGAATTGTGAGATGGTAGCACTAACACCTGTGCCACCTTAACACCCCAAAACAAAAATTGATGTTGTTAAGTCTGATATTCTTCCCCGTGCCTGTTTAGAGGACTCATTTGATTCATACAAGTGTCAGAGGTTATGGGGAGAAGGGCATAGAATGGGGTTGAGAGGAAGAGATATAATGTTTGGGACAAAGACCCATCATTTATTTATTTGCCTCAGTACTCCACAATTTGAGATTTGTAATAGAAAAAAGTCACATGTGGTAAAGTGCACATTGTCAGATTTTATTAGAGGGTATTTTTATACATTTTGGTTTCACCATGTAGAAATTACAGCAGTGTTTATACATAGTCCCCCCCATAATGTTTGGGATACATGGCTTCACAGCTGTTTGTAACTGCTCGGGTGTGTTCAAATGCCTCCTTAATGTGGGTATAAGAGAGCTCTCAGCACCTAGTCATTCCTCCAGTCTTTCCATCACCATTGGAAATTTTAATTGCTGTTTATCAGCATGAGAACCAAAGTTGTGCCAATGAAAGTTATAGAAGCCAATATGAGACTGAGAAACAAGAATAAAACTGTTAGAGACATCAGCCAAACCTTAGACTTACCAAAATCAACTGTTTGAAACATCATTGGAACATCGTTTGGATTCAAACTTGGGGAGAGAGAGAAAGAGAGAGAGAGAGAGAGAGAGAGAGAGAGAGAGAGAGAGAGATTCAGAGGGAGGGGAGAGAGAGGGAGAGACGGGGAGAGGTGAAGAGAGAGGGGAGAGGAGAGAGATAGAGAGAAAGAGAGGGGGGTAAGGAATGATGGAGAGAGTGAAAAATAATATGCAGGGAAGGGATTTCTCCCCTTATTCCCACTCTCTCCCCTCTAACTCTCTCCCCTCTAACTTTCCCCCCTCTAACTCTCCCCCCTCTAACTCTCCCCCCTTTAACTCTCGCCCTCTCTCTCCCCACTCTCTCTCTCCCCATCTCTTTCTCTTTCTCTTGTCTAGTAGGGGCGCCGTCCAGTATGGCTGCCCAGCCTGCAGCTGTCCGTCCTTTAACCCTTTAAAAAAAATGTTAGTATGTTAAAAGTTTTGTTTTGAAGGTCTAATCTTTTTTTATGTGGGGGGGGGGGGGGGGTGGGGGGAGATGGAAACTGCATTTCTCAGTCCCTACCTGGTCGGAGTTGCGGCTTTTCTCTGAGCCGTATCACCGCCCCTTCCTCGCGGCCCCCTAATGGGACTGGAGAGGCGTTTCGTGCCGGGACCAGCCAGAACTTCAACTTCGGTGGTGGCGCAGCGCTGAAGCACCATCGCGGAGCGGGCGATACCTTGCTTTTGAAGCCGTGCGGTGCTGAGACCGCCGACTCAAAAATGGCGGAGCTACGGGGTCTGCTGCGCATCCAGCCGCCATTGCGGCGACTGCCGAGGCCTCAAATAGGCCCCGACTATGGGGTGAACAAGAGGAAAAGGACTGGACTTTGTTACCCTCCCTCACAGTGGGAACCATTGTGGGGGGATGTTTTTATGTTGCTATGTTAAATTCTTCTTTAATGTGGTGTCTTACTTTTATTGGTGTGCTGCAAATGGCAACTCAAATTTCACTACACCAGAAATGGTGTATGTGACAATAAATGTCCTTTGTCCTTTGTCCTTTGTCCTTGTCATTAAGAAGAAAGGGAGCTCTGGTGAACTTACTTATCGCAAAGGGACTGGCAGGCCAAGGATGACCTCCACAGCTGATGACAGAAGAATTCTCTCTATAATAAAGAAAAATCCCTAAACACCTGTCCGACAGATCAGAAACACTCTTCAGGAGTCAGGTGTGGATTTGTCAATGACCGCTGTCTGCAGAAGATTTCATGAACAGAAATACAGAGGGTACACTGAAAGATACAAATCACTGGTTAGCCGCAAAAATAGGATGGCAGGGTTACAGTTTGCCAAGATGTACATAAAAGAGCAACCACAGTTCTGGAAAGGTCTTGTAGACAGATGAGATGAAGATTAACATATCAGAGTGATAGCAAGAAGAGAGGAGAGAAGGAACTGCACAAGGTCCAAAGCATACCACCTCATCTGTGAAACGTGGTAGTGGGGGTGTTATGGCCTGGGCATGTATGGCTGCTGAAGGTACTGGCTCACTTATATTCATTGATGATAGTGGCTGATGGTTGTAGCGTAATTAATTCTGAAGTGTATAGACACATCCTAAATGCTCGTTCAAACAAATGACTCAAAATTCATTGGCCGGCAGTTCATTCCACAGCAAGACAATGACCCAAACATACTACTAAAGCACCCAAGGAGTTTTTCAAAGCTAAAAAATGGTTAATTCTTGAGTGGTCAAGGTCAATCACCCGATCTGAACCCAATTGAGCATGCCTTTTTCTTTAAGAAAACATTTCATATAGGTCTGCCGCATAATAGTAAGATTAAATGAGAACTTACCAGTTTGAAGTTTGATCTTGATTTTATGAGGAATTACGTTGGTGATTACGTGAATCGCCAACGTAATCCAGCCAGTCCGCATGCGCGTCAATCTTCAAAGCAGCGGTATGAAATCACAAATAACAATTACCGAAGTGACATAGTAAGATGCGTGACTTGAGAACTACCAGATGATGTTTATGAGAGAGGGTTGGGTGTGGAGAGCACGTAATCACCATCGTAACTCCTCATAAAATCAAGATCAAACTTCAAACTGGTAAGCTCGTTTAATCTTATTGTTTTACTTCGGAGTCATGTGAGTGATTCCGTGAAGGGTTCGAAGCTTTGTGATTTCATGCCGCAGATCCAAATCTCGGCGTCTCACTGCATTGATTGACTCAGGATGATTGAATAAACAAAAAATGCATTAAGCATGATATTGATTCAAATGTATAAAAACATAGAAACATAGAAAAATAGGTGCAGGAGTAAGCCACTCGGCCCTTCGAGCCTGCACCGCCATTCAATATGATCATGGCTGATCATCCAACTCAGTATCCCGTACCCGACTTCTCTCCATACCCCCTGATCCCCTTAGCCACAAGAGCCACATCCAACTCCCTCTTGAATGTAGCCAATGAACTGGCCTCAACGACCTTCTGTGGCAGAGAATTCTAGAGACTCGCCATTCTCTGTGTAAAGAATGTTTTCCTCATCTCGGTCCTAAAGGAATTCCCCCTTATCCTTAGACTGTGACCCCTTGTTCTGGACTCCCCCAACATCGGGAACAATCTTCCTGCATCTAGCTTGTCCAATCCCTTAAGAATTTTGTAAGTTTCTATAAGATCCCCCCTCAATCTTCTAAATTCCAGTGAGTACAAGCCGAGTCTATCCAGTCTTTCTTCATATGAAAGTCCCGACATCCCAGGAATCAGTCTGGTGAACCTTCTCTGAACCCCCTCTATGGCAAGAATGTCTTTCCCCAGATTTGGAGACCAAAACTGTACGCAATACTCCAGGTGTGGTCTCACCAAAACCCTGTACAACTGCAGTAGAACCTCCCTGCTCCTATACTCAAATCCTTTCGCTATGAATGCTCACATACCATTTGCTTTCTTCACTGCCTGCTGCACCTGCATGCCTACTTTCAATGACTAGTGTACCATGACACCCAGGTCTCGTTGCATCTCCCCTTTTCCTAGTCTGCCACCATTCAGATAATAGTCTACCCTCATGTTTTTGCCACCAAAGTGGATAACCTCACATTTATCCACATTATACTGCATCTGCCATGCATCTGCCCATTCACTCAGCCTATCCAAATCACCCTGCAGCTTCCTAGCATCCCCCTCACACCTAACTATACCCCCCAGCTTGGTGTCATCTGCAAATTTGGAGATGTTGCATTCAATTCCCTTGTCCAAATCATTAATGTATATTGTAAATAGCTAGGGTCACAGCACTGAGCCTTGCGGTACCCCACTACTCACTGCCTGCCATTCCGAAAAGGACCCGTTTACTCCTACCGTTTGCTTCCTGTCTGCCAGCCAGTTCTCTATCCACATCATTATTAAACCCCCAATACCGTGTGCTTTAAGTTTGTATACTAATCTCTTATGTGGGACCTTGTCGAAAGCCTTCTGAAAGTCTAGATATAACACATCCACTGGTTCTCCCTTATCCACTCTGCTAGTTACATCCTCGAAAAATTCTATAAGATTCATCAGACATGATTTACCTTTCGTAAATCCATGCTGACGTTGTCTAATGATTTAATCACTTTCCAAATGTACTGCTATCCCATCTTTAATAACTGATTCTTGCAGTTTCCCCACTACCGATGTTAGACTAACTGGTCTGTAATTCCCCGTTTACTCTCTCCCTCGTTTTTTAAAAATGTGGTTACATTAGCTACCCTCCAATCCTCAGGAACTTCTCCAGAATCTAAGAAGTTTTGAAAAATTATCACTAATGCATCCACTATTTCTGTGGCTACTTCCTTGAGTACTCTGGGATGCAGACTATCTGGCCCTGGGGATTTATCGGCCTTTAATCCATTCAATTTACCCAACACCACTTCTCGGCTAACCTGGATTTCACTCAATTCCTCCACCTTATTTGACCCCCGGTCCCCTGCTATTTCCGGCAGATTATTTATGTCTTCCTTAGTGAAGACAGAACCAAAGTAGTTATTCAATTGGTCTGTCATGTCCTTGTTTCCCATGATCAATTCACCTGTTTCTGACTGCAGGGGACGTACATTTGTTTTAACTAATCTCTTTCTCTTCACATATCTATAAAAACTTTTGCAGTCAGTTTTTATGTTCCCTGCCAGTTTTCTTTCATAATCTATTTTCCCTTTCCTAATTAAGTCCTTTGTCCTCCTCTGCTGAACTCTAATTTCTCCCAGTCCTCTGGTAGGCTGCTTTTTCTGGCTAATTTGTATGCTTCATCTTTTGTTTTTATACTATCCCTGATTTTCCTTGTTATCCATGGATGCAGTACCTTCCCATTTATTCTTTTGCCAAACTGGGATGAACAATTGTTGTAGTTCATCCATGCAGTCTTTAAATACCTTCCATTGCACATACACTGTCAACCCTTTAAGAATCACTTGCCAGTCTATCTTGGCCAATTCACTTCTCATACCTTCAAAGTTACTTTTGTTTACGTTCAGAACCCTTGTTTCTGACTTAATTATGTCACTCTGCATCCTAATGAAGAACTCAACCATATTATGGTCACTCTTGCCCAAGGGGCCCCGCACAACAAGACTGCTAACTAACCCTTCCTCATTACTCAATACCCAGTCTAGAATAGCCTGCTCTCTCGTTGGTTCCTCTGCATGTTGGTTTAGAAAACTATCCCGCATATATTCCAAGAAATCCTCTTCCTCAGTACCGCTGCCCATTTGATTCACCGAATCTATATGTAGATTGAAGTCACCCATTATAACTGTTTTACCCTTGTTGCACGCATTTCTAATTTCCTGTTTGATGCCATCCCCAACTCCACTACCACTCTTAGGTGGCCTGTACACAACTCCCACTAGCGTTTTCTGCCCCTTAAAGTTTCGCAGCTCTACCCATATCGATTCCACATCCTCCAAGCTAATGTCCTTCCTTTCTGTTGCATTAATCTCCTCTCTCACCACCTCCCTTTCCTTTCTGTCTATCCCTCCTGAATATTGAATATCCCTAGATGTTCAGCTCCCAGCCTTGGTCCCCCTGGAACCATGTCTCCGTGATCCCAAATATAGCATAGTCATTAATAGCTATCTGCACATTCAACTCGTCCATCCTTGGATGCTCCTTGCATTGAGACACAAAGCCTTCAGGCTTGTTTTTACAACACTCTTACTCCTTATACAATTATGTTGACAAGTGGTCCCTTTTGATTTTTGCCCTGTAAACCCACCAACTCTTATTCTCTGTTTATTATTTTTTTCTTCTTTCCCCCCTACATGTTGGGTCTGAGTGATTCCCTTCTCTGCCTCCTGCCTCAGACCCTGTCTACTGGCTTTCTCTATTTGAGTCCCTCCCCCCAACCGTTCTAGTTTAAAGTCCCCCCGGTAGCCTTTGCAAATTTCCATGCCAGGATACTGGTCCCACTCGGGTTCAAGTGCAACCCATCCTTTTTATACAGGTCACTCCTTCCCCAAAAGAGGTTCCATTGATCCAGAAACTTGAATCCCTGCCCTCTGCACTAGTCCTTCAGCCAGGCATTTATCCTCCACCTTGCTCCATTCCTACTCTCACTGTCGCGTGGCACAGGAAGTAATCCTGAGATTGTTTGTGGTTCTTTTCATTAACTCTCTTCCTCCCTAAATTCTCCTTTCAGGATCTCTTCTCTTTTTTTTACCTATGTCATTGGTACCAGTATGTACCACGACCTCAGGCTCCTCTCCCTCCCTTTTCAGGATATCTTGGACACGTTCTGACACATCCCGGACCCTGGCACCAGGGAGGCAAACTACCATCCGGGTCTCCGGACTGCGTCCACAGAATCGCCAATCTGACCCCCTAACAATAGAGTCCCCTATTACTAATGCCCTCCTCTTCTTTTCCTTACCCTTCTGAGCAACAGGGCCAGTGTCTGTACCGCAGGCCAGGTCGCTGTTGCTACCCCCAGGTAGGCTGTCCCCCCGAACAGCACTCAAACAGGAGTACTTATTTCCAAGGTGTACTGCCACTGGTGTACTCTCTAGTGCCCGCCTCTGCCCCTTGCCTCTCCTAACCGTGACCCACTTGTCTGCCTCCTGTGGTTTTGGAGAGACTACCTCCCTGTAACTCCTCTCTATGACCTCCTCACTCTCCCTGACCAGAAGGAGGTCATCGAGCTGCTGCTCTAGGTTACTAACACACTCCTTTAGGAGCCCCATCTCGACACACCTGGCGCAGATGTGGACTTCTGGAGGGCTACCCAACTCCATGACCTCCCACATCTGACATCCAGAACAGTAAGCTGCCCTGGCACTTACCCTAGATACAACACAAAATACAATATACAATACAAAAATACAAGGCAAAAAACAAAGTACAGTACACTACAAACTGCTGGAATCTGACTGCCAATCAGCTGCGTACTCTAGTCCAGCAATCAGCGGCTTCCTGAAGCCCAGTTAATTGTTACGGATTGAGAATGTTACGGATTTCCCTTACCGCTCGGACGTCGCTCCTCCCTCACCAACGGCTCCTGGGCCTCTGTAAAAACAAAGCCCCGCGCTGGGTTTTTACACTCACCGCTCGGACATCGCTCCTCTCTCACCAACGGCTCCTGGGCCTCTGTAAAAACAAAGCCCCGCGCTGGATTTTTACTCTCACCGCTCGGACGTCGCTCCTCCCTCACCAAGGGCTCCTGGGCCTCTGTGCTAACTTGTGCTAAACAAGAAAGAATTTCATTGTCAGGGACACATGACAATAACTTTTTTGACTTTTAACTTTGCCTTTAACTTTTAACTTTAAGAAAAACACTATAACGTACATGTCAACTTTATGATTTGAGAAATACCCTTGTAGCGCTACTCACCCGAGTCCAATAGGCTAAACGAGTCCTTTCTCCACCAATTTTACTCCCTGCCTGGGGACCAACGTCTGTGAGCCGCTGACCACACTGTCAGCGACTCTGGCGTTATTTCCTTGCAATTCCACAGGTCGGAAGCAGCTGACTGCCTTGTCAGCGGCTGCTTATCTCACATCCCGATCTTTTGCCGGTTATCCGCTTCCGCGGTCGGACCGGGGCTTCCCCACAGTCCATAGCCGGCTCACTCGTCGGGCTGTGAAACTGGCAGGAAAACCTCTGTGAAGAGAGGCAGCTGCTTGAAAAAACCCTGGTAAGTAAAACGAACTTACCTTCTAGGTTTAACTTACCGCCGGCAGGAGCGCTGCCCTGCCAGTGTGGTGCTTGCGCCAATGCTGCTGACGTTCTGACGCGCATGCAGACTGGCTGGACTTCTTCACGGAATCACTCACGTGACTCCGAAGTAAAATTTACACGGGCTCCTAAATTCAAGTTGCAGCTCCCAAAACAAGCATAAGCTAAAGATGGCTGCAATACTGGCCTGGCAGAGCATCACCAGAGAAGACACTCAGCAACTGGTGATGTCCAGGATTCGCAGACTTCAAGCAGTCATTGCATGCAAAGGATAGGCAACAAAATACTAAACATGACTGTTTTCATTTACATGACATTGCTGTGTCCCAAACATTATTGTGCCCTGAAATGGGAAGACTATGTATAAACACTGTAGTCATTTCTACATGGCGAAACCAAAATGTATAAAAATTAATGTATTAAAATGTATTAAAATCTGACAATGTGCAGTTTAACCACATGTGATTACAAATCTCAAATTGTGCAGTACAGAGGCAAATAAATAAACAAATGATGGGCCTTTGTCCCAAACATTATAGAGGATACTGTAGATCAGTCATGATTGAATGACTGAGTAGACTTGTTGGCCTAAATCTGCTCCTATAACATGTGAATTTATGAATGACCATACTGTACAGGATGTCACTAATTCACCCATAATCATGCTGTCTCCTAATGGAGTTTGGCATTTGCAAATCACTGGCATAAGTGCATGCAAAAGTATGTAGAGAAGCAGATAATTTTGCAGATTGCTTTATCTCAAATTTCTCAAAAAACACTAAGAATAATTGAAATTTAATACGCTGCATAGTTTGTTTTAACGCTATGAAATCGTGCTGAAACCACGTTCACATTGCTTAATTTTGTAACAAATCCCAGCATTGTCAGAATCCATCAGAATATGTCAGACCATTAAATTATAATTTGTTGCATCTGACGAGTATGAACAAAGAAAGGAAATGATAGGAATTAAAGGCTAGACCTATTCAAAACATCAATTGCAAATTATTTATTTTCATAATTACCCTGTATCACTTAATACGCATGTTTTGACATGTTTGTTTGTTGTATTTGCTTATTTCATGCTGTTCTGGCCTTCCATTTGAAGAAAATAAGCAATTAAAATCAATACTGGCAGATTTATTATTTACACTTCCATTTATTATTTAGGTTTTCTCTAAGTTGGAAAGCAGAATTATAGGAGGGGTGGCTTTCAGACTGACAACATGAATTCATATAATTAGTTGCATGCAATTTGTTATGGGATCAATCTGCCAAACTCACTTGTGGATTCTGCAGGCTCCTCCATCCCCAGCGAACACCAGATGGTGTGGCTGCAACTAATCAGCAAGTGGTGGGCAGATGTCTTCACAAATGATCTGGTCTGGAGACTGACTTCATAGCTACAGGCTTGCACAGAAGAGAATCCTTCAATGTAAAATATCAGGGGGAATGGGAATTGTGTAACCACAGATCTGATCTCTTATTATGTCTTATGTTTGCAATTGGCTAGCATACACACAATGACTAACATGTACCATTCTATATATCGAAAGATAGATTGGCTCTCCTTGAGGGAAACTTACAGCTGCCAATATTCAAAGATGTTTTCCTTTCACTCTCATGGCAATCTGAGGACCATAGGCCAGCATTAACTAATGCAATGAGTGCAGAGGTTGGGGGCTCATGCAGTTGAATAAGACGTTGGTGATGCCACATTTAGAGTATTGTGTTCAGTTCTGGGCATCGTGTTATACAGTCGGAAAGATGTTGTCAAGTTGGAAAGAGTACAGAGAAGATTTACGAGTATGTTGCCAAGGCTAGAGGGTCTGAGCTATAGGCAGAGGTTGAGTGGACTGGGACTCTATTCCTTGGAGTGCAGGAGGATGAGGGATGATCTTATTGAGGTGTATAAGATCATGAGATGAATAGATCAGGTAAATGCACAGAGTCTCTTGCCCAGAATTGGTGAATCGAGGACCAGAGGACATAGGTTTAAGGAATCTGAGGGGTAATGTTTTGGTGGATGTATGAAACACATGTATGGCCGGTGTGGGCAATCTGGGTCGAAGGTGCTGTTTCACACTGTATCACTCTATGACATACTTAATCACTCTGCCTTTCTCCCCCATTAAACTTTCCATGCATTGAGTTAGGTAGTTCCTTCACCTCTATCCCCATTCCATGAAACCTGGCTGACCTCACACCAGTTTCCCACCTCCTCCTCCACCTGTACTGTTTACAACAGATATGCAACTTTTCTATCGCTGAGCTTAATAATTCACAACTCTTTATCCTTTGGGGCTCATACCTGCCATCTCTGGTCTTTGTCCAACAATCTGCTTATCAAATAACCCCCTTGCCAGTGTTGACCCATTACTGGCCATGCTCTGTCCTAACCTTCCTCTCTTTCCCGTCCCCACTACGATCAGTCTGAACAAGGGTCCTGACTTGAAACATTACCTATCCATGTTCGCCACGGATGCTGCCCGGCCCATTGAGTTACTCCATCATTTAGTGTCTATCTTCACCTTTAAATTGGATTGATGGAATCGCGATGATTGATTGCTGAGTAGAAACAATCAGTTGCAACAAAGGGGAAAAACAAGATTTCCACCAGAAATCTTGCACTTTCACACCAGTTGGAGTGAGATACTGATCATGCTCTGGTGTGAAAGGAGTTGTAATTGGCAGCCATTCAGCCAAACACATTGTACACCTTGCTTACCTATAAAACGTTGGTGAGGCCGCATTCAGAGTATTGTGTTCAGGTCTGGGCACAATGGTATAGAAAATATGTTCTCAAGCTGGAAAGGGTACAGAGAAGATTCACAAGGATATTGCCAGACTAGAGGGTGTGAGCTATAGGGGGAGGTTGAGTAGGCTGTAGCGCAGGAGGATGAGTGGTGATCTTATTGAGGTGTATACAATCATGAGAGGAATTGATCGGGTAGATGCACAGAGTGCCTTGTCTAGAGTAGGTGAATCCAGGAGACACAGAAGACACAGGTTTAAGGTGAAGGGGAGATTTAATAGGAGTCTGAGGGGTGACTTTTTCACACAAAGGGTTGTGGATTTTTGGAACAAGCTGCCAGACGAGGGAGTTGAGGCAGAGACTATCCAACGTTTAAGAAACAGTTAGACAGATACATGAATTAGACAGGTTTAGAGGGAAATGGACCAGACACGGCAGGTAGGACTCGTGTAGTTGGGACATGTTGGCCGGTGTGGGCAAGTTGAGCCAAAGGGCCTGTTTCCACACTGTATCACTCTATCACTCTATGACTCTATGACTATGACTGCATATTGAGTTTTGTTTGAGTTTAGTTTATTGTCATGTGTACCGACGTACAATTAAAAGGTTTTGTTGCGTGCCAACCAGTCAGCGGAAAGACAATACATGATTACAATCGAGCCATCCATATTGTACAAATACATGATAAAAGGAAAAATGTGAATAATATTAACAAGATAAAGTCCAGTTAAGTGCAATCAAAGATAGTCTGAGGTTCTCCAATGTGGTAGATAGTATAGGCTGTGGGCCAAGGTGCTTTTTCATTTATGTTTGTGACCCAAATCACGTAACTACCAGTATTTTTAACATAATGTGCAAAAATATTATAGAAATCATACCTGAAACGCGTCAAGACCAAAACCTGCACATATTTTTAAAATATGAGAAAAACCTCCAAATTTCCGAGAAATAATTGTCCAATCAATGCACATCACGCGCCTTGTTTCATGGCAGCTAGGCAGCAAGCACTCTGGGATCATGACTGCTTCCTAATTACATCAAAATAGTAGCAAGGTTTTGAAGGAATAAAGGTAATGCTAACCTTGCTGATAATTTTATTTTAAATTGATTTATCTTTTTACAGTTATGATGTGAACTGTTAAATAACAATTATAAATAAAAATGTACAGATTAGGATCAGTCAGTCGGTCGGTCGGTCAGTCAGTTGGTCAGTCATTCAGTCTTTCGATCAGTCAGTCGATCTGGCCGTCGGCAGGCAGGTGAATGCTGTGAAGGATCGGTCGGGCGGTCAGACGGCTGGTGAGTACTGTGGAGGGTCGGTTGGGCTGTCAATAGGCCGGTGAGTGCTGCTAAGGATCAGTCTGGCTGTCGGACGGCTGTTGTCACAGCGAGCGAGCGGGCGGACTGACGGAGCCGGCGGTATGGGGGTGCCGAAGGCGGTCAGGGCGGCTTGCACGGCAGTGCTGCTTCCCACCATCATCACCATGATGATCCAGAAGGGCATGCTGGCTGAGGTAAACGCTGTGAGCGGCCACAGGTACGGAGCCCGCAGCCGGTCCCAAAGCGGCTCCAGCTCCAGCCGTGGGCAGCTCTGGAAGGAGGGTGAATTGGGGTTAGGTTTAGGCATTTTCCTCTCAGTGGTAGATGCCTTAGCCTTCCCCCAGGCTGGCACTGCCCCAGTCCCATTATGGAAACATAGAAACATAGAAACATAGAAACATAGAAATTAGGTGCAGGAGTAGGCCATTCAGCCCTTCGAGCCTGCACCGCCATTCAATATGATCATGGCTGATATCCAACTCAGTATCCCGTACCTGCCTTCTCTCCATAACCCTCTGATCCCCTTAGCCACAAGGGCCACATCCAACTCACTCTTAAATATAGCCAATGAACTGGCCTCAACTACCCTCTGGTGGCAGAGAGTTCCACAGACTCACCACTCTCTGTGTGAAGAAAGTCTTTCTCATCTCGGTCTTAAAGGATTTCCCCCTTATCCTTAAGCTGTGACCCCTTGTCCTGGACTTCCCCAACATCGGGAACAATCTTCCAACAATTATGGCCATGACCCCCACTCTGCACACTGACGAGTTATGATATCCTTCTCAATTATATTTTATCTAAATCTGTGCAAAATTTCAAGTAGTTCCAAGACATGGGTCACGAAAGTTAAATTCTAGACACATTTTCGATGCTCGGCCCACAGCCTAGTAGTTCAGGACTGATCTCTAGTTGTTGGTATGTTTAAGAAGGAACTGCAGATGCTGAAAAAATCAAAGGTAGATAGAAATGCTGGAGAAACTCAGCGTGTGAGGCAGCATCTATGGAGCGAAGGAATAGGTGATGTTTCGGGTCGAGATCCTTCTTCTAGTTGTTGGTAGGTTGATTCAGTTGCCTGAAAACAGCTGGGAAGAAACTGTCCCTGAACCTGGAGATGTGCGTTTTCACACTTCTATACCTCTTGCCTGGGAGAGGGGAGAAGAGGAAGTGGCCGTGGTGCGACTCGTCTTTGATTATGCTGCTGGCTTTGCCAAGGCAGCGTGAGGTATAAATGGAATCAATAGAAGGGAGGTTGGTTTGTTTGATGGTCTGGGCTGCATCTATAATTCTCTGCAATTTCTTGCGGTCTTGGATTGAGCTGTTCCCATATCATGCTGTGATGCACTCTGATAAAATGCGTTTTTATGGCACATCTGTAGAAGTTCGTGAGAGTTGTTGGGGACCTGCTGAACCTCATTCTAAAGAAGCTTTGGTGTGCTTTTTTGGCCATTGCTTCAATATGGGTGGTTCAGGGCACGTTGCTGGTAACCACCAGTGGATGTGTCTGTGGTCACCACATAGTAAAACTGTACAGCTTATTTGTGGAATGTGGAACCAGCAAAGGCAGCAGCCCTTAGACATTAGCAAAGTTATCTGTGATATGCAATTATTTCATGTTAGAAACTTTTTTCCACAGAGGTATGTCCAGAGAGGTATTCCACAGAGGTATGACCTTGTTGCCTTTCTCTACTACTTATCTTCTGATATTTGTTTTAACTGAAGTTAAGCAAATAAAATTAAGAACCTCAAAAGGCCAGAATTTGAGGAGCATATATAAATCAAGTTAACAAGGTTGGAGGTGGTCACAGCATGAAAATGATGACGAGACCAGGTTTACCATTACCAATATCATTAAGGCTGTGTCATGTGAAATGATAAATGATATTACAACATAGATAAGGATCCCAGCAAAGATGGCTATGAATTTGGGAAGCTACAGCACATCCATGGGCATTGGAGATCAAGGGAGTTGGAATTAGGTTTGGACGTTTGTGAGATCGTAGTTGATGATTGAGTCAATGGTTTTTATAATGAGAATCATGGTGAATGCAAATTTGATTTAGTATGGACAGTACCTCAAAGAAAATGGATGTGGCAGGTCACACAGAAACTGTGGAAAGATAAATATTTCAGGTTCAGACCCTTTCGTGGGATTGTAAAAAAAAGAAAACAAGTTGGTTGTAAATTGAAGAAATGGTGATGGAGGATAGACACAAAAAGCTGGAGTAACTCAGTGGGACAGGCAGCATCTGTGGAGAGAAGGAATGGGTGACATTTCGGGTCGAAACCCATCACCCATTTCTTCTCTCCAAAGATGTTGCCTGTCCCTCTGATTTACTCCAGCTTTTTGTGTCTATCTTCGGTTTAAACCAGCATCTGCAGTTCCTTCCTACACAATTGTTGTGGAGGGATGGATAAGACGGAGGGTAAAGCCAGGATTTCCATAAGAATAAGCTATTCATCTGGAATAGGGCGGCACAGTGGCGCAGGGTTAGAGTTGCTGACTTGCAGTGCCTGAAACCCGGGCCCGATCCTGACTACGGGTGCTGCCTGTATGGAGTTTGTGTGTTCTCCCTGTGACCGCGTGGGTTTTCTAAGGTGCTCCAGTTTCCTCCCACCTTCCAAAGACGTGCAGGCTTGTAGGTTAAGTGGTTTCTAGTGTGTAAAATTGTCCCTAGTGTGTAGGGTTGAACTAGTGTACAGGGTGATCTTTGGTCGTCGTGGACTCGGTGACCGAAGGCCCTATTTCCGCGCTGTATGTCTGCACTAAAAAACTAAACTATTGATGAAGTTATCTGGTTGATAGATTGATGAGGGAATTTGGAAAGAAAGCATGAACAAATTTTTGGAGAAACGTCGTGGAAACAGGCCCATCGCCCACCGAGTCCGTGCTGTCCAACAATTAATGACACAAAAGCTACAAAATGTAGAGCTGTTGAAGTGTCCTCTCCAGTTCAGATATCTTAATGAGCAAAGCAGTTTTTTTCAAAGCATGTATTGCAAGCATTTGCAATTCAGTCTCTGCAGCTGTTGTTTGTGCTGTAACAAGGCAAATCGT
The DNA here is from genome assembly GCA_035221665.1 of Okamejei kenojei. Classification (NCBI taxonomy): domain Eukaryota; kingdom Metazoa; phylum Chordata; class Chondrichthyes; order Rajiformes; family Rajidae; genus Okamejei; species Okamejei kenojei. Next base: position 157,851,581 of record CM069131.1, read on the forward strand.
TTTATGTTTCAGTGGTGCTTCAATGGTGAGTGTGTAGCAGTTGGCAACCGTCCAGAAGCCGTGGATGGAAGGTGGAGCACCTGGTACCCCTGGTCACATTGCACGCGCTCATGTGGAGTAGGTGTTCAAGCAGCCGAGAGACACTGCAACAATCCTGTGTGAGTATGCAGGCTCATCGGGACCAAAGGATCATGTTGAAGAGCTTGCAGATGTTCACATAACTGCAAATTTAACACCACTCTTCAAGAAGAGAGGGAGACAGAAAGCAAATAATCATTTGTCAATTAGTCCAACATTTATCATTGGGAAAATGCTGAAATCCATTACTGAGAAGGTAATAGCAGGATATTTTAAACACAAAAAAAACCCAATGTCTTGTTGAATTCCACAGCTGTACCAACATCTGGCTATGAAATTCCTTCTGTTCTCCATTCTGAAGGTACTGTAGATCCTTTCATTCTGATGCTGTGCCCTCTGGTTCTTGTCTCTCCCATTACTGTAAATATCCTTTCTATGTCTCCTCTATCTTTCCACCAACAATGTACAGAACCCAAATCTGATTTATTCGGCAGCGATTACATTTTTAAAGAAGATCCAGAAACATGAATTTGCCGCCTCATTGACAAATATATTTAAGTGGCTTTTATGTTCCAGCTTAAAGAAACTACCTAGAACATCAGAGCATTGTTGGCAGTTTGGTATTTCAGGCATTGTTGGATACAAGTGAAATTGATCATTATTTCTCCCACTGGTCAATATTTTTCTACTCCAAAAGATGAAGCGCTACATATTAATGGATGAACAATTAGAGACAATTTTGTAGCATTTCCAACAAACCAAGGAAACATTTAAACTGCAGCTGCTGGAAATATGAAACAACAGAAACTGCAGCAAATATTCAGCAAGCCAGGCACCAACTTGGCAAAGAGAAACAGAGTTATTATTCCAGGATAATGATATTTCATCAGAACCTTTTTGATGAAAAGTCATCAACTTTATAATAAACGGTTGTCTTGAACTTTAACTGAACTTTTAATGGCATGCTAAAAGGTCATTGCAGGACTATTTTGGCCCTGGGCATACTGCAGCAGAGTTCAGCAGGACCCGAGCCCCCAGCTATTCGGTGTTACTACTTTCCTATAGGTCCATGCAAATCAGCAAATGTTTAGTTTAGTTCACAAGGTCATAAGGTGATGGGAGTAGAATTAGACTATTTGGCTGATCAAGTCTACTCCGCCATTCAATCATGGCTGATCTATCTCTCCCTCCTATCCCCATTCTCCTGCCTTCTCCCCATAACCTCTGACACCTGTAATAATCAAGAATCTATCTATCTCTGCCTTAAAAATATCCACTGACTTGGCCTCCACAGTCTTCTGTGGCAAAAAATTCCATAAATTCACCACCCTCTGACTAAGGAAATGTCTCCTTGTCTCCTTCCTAAAAGAACGGCCTTTTATTCTGAGGCTGACCTCTGGTCCTCAACTCTCACACTAGTGGAAACATCCTCTCTACATCCACTCTATCCTAACCTTTCACTATTCTGTATGTTTCAATGTGGTCCCCCTCATTCTTCTAAACTCCAGCGAGTACAGGCCCAGTGCCAACAAATGCTCACCATAGGTTAACGTACTCATTCCTGGAATCATTCTTGTAAATCTCCTCTCGACCCTCTCCAGAGCCAGCACATCCTTCCTTAGATATGGTGCCCAGAATGGCTCACAATATTCCAAATATGGCCTTACCAGTGTCTTATAGAGCCTCAGCAATACATCCCTGTTTTTGATTACAAGCCCTGGTGAAACAAATGCTAGCATTGAGCTCGCTTTCTTTACTACCGATTTTTAGAGATACAGCATAGAAACAGAACCTTTGGCCCGCCGGATCCACACCGACCAGCGATCCCTGCACATTAACTTTATCATAACCACACTAGGGACAATTCACATTTACACCAAGCCAATTAACCTATAAACCTGTGGAGGAAACCAAAAATCTCGGAGAAAACACGCGATCACGGGGAGAACGTACAAACTCTGTACAGACAGCACCCATAGTTGGGATCGAACACGGGTCTCTGGCGCTGTACGGCAGCAACTCTACCGCTGCGCAACCGTGCCGTTCTGGAAGTGCCTGGAAGAATTTCTGTGGGCAACCATTTTTAGTTGTTTTGTATCAAACTTTCTCCAACTTATCCTCATAGCTAATACTTTCAAGCCAGGCAAGATTGTGGTGAATCTCATCTGCACCCACTCCATTCTGCAAAGCCTCCTTCCTGTATTGCAGTGAACAGTACTGCACACAATACCCCAAATGAATAATAAATGTGGCCGAACCAAAAGCTACAATATGTCTTCAAACATTTTATACTCAACACCCCAACTGACGATGACAAGCATGCTGTATGCTCTCTTCACCACCCTACCTACATGTAATGCCATTTTCAGGGAGCTATGAGCTTGCACCTCGAGTTATTTCACACATCGATGCTCGTATGGGTCCTGCCATAAATTGGATGCTTTCCTCTTACATTTGACCTCCCAAAATGCAAAACCTCACACTTGTCTGGCTCAAAATCCATCTGTCAATACTCTGCATTTCCAACTGGTCGAAAACCTGCAAAATCTTTTGACAGTCTTCTTCATTACCCAATCCTCACAAATGTTTGTATTATCTGCAAACCTATTGAACAGCCCTCCTATATTATTTCTCTAAAAATTAATACATATATTGCAAGCAACAAATGTCTCGGCATTGACCCTTGCAGAACACCACTGATTTTAATCCTCCAGAAAGAATAACACCACATCATCATTTCCCACGGTCTTCTATGGTTCGAGACAGTTTTAAATCCATGGAACACCAATTCTCCATGGATCCCATGTCTTGTCGAAAGCTTTACAAGTCCATGTGTACATATCCACTGCCCCACCCTCATCAACCATCTTTGTTACCTCCTCAATTATGTTTGCAAAACATGATCTCCCCTACACAAAGCCATGCTGCTTATGCCTAATGAGACTCTATTTCCAGATAGGAGTGGATCCTGTCCCTGAGAAACATCTCCATTAATGTCTAGACCACTAGAGGCCATATATATAACAACAATAAATCCAAATTTCTTCCTATCATCCTTCTTTTCCGCATCTATCTTCCTTACTGGCCTGACCTCTTTCATCATCTAATTTTTTTGATATCCACTTTCACAGTCTATCACACAGCAAGGAAACAGGTTTTAATTTTGTGTCGGAAGGAACTGCAGACACTGGTTTACACCGAAGATAAACACCAAATGCTGAAGTAAATTAGCAGGTCAGGTAGCATCTGTGGAGACAAGGAATAGATGACGTTTCGGGTCGAGACACTACCTCAGAGTTTTGATTTTGTTTCATTTAATCAGTACATTTCAGAAAGCACCTCGTGACCTTAATGTACCAAGGCACACAATCTTTTACTTGCAGCTATTGAGAGTGTTCTTTTTTATCTTATTCAGCCCAAAGTTTGGTGGAAAGTACTGCACTGGAAAACGCAAACGATATCGCATCTGCAATGTCACACCGTGTCTACAGGAGACACCCACATTTCGTCAGATGCAGTGCAGCGAGTTTAACACAGTTCTTTACAAAAATGAACTCTACTCCTGGATTCCAGTTCATCACGTTGGTACATATTTTATTTGTATTATATATGAGTCTGATGTATCTCAATCTTGTGCCGAGTTTTGTATAGCTGAACACAGAATGGGAGCATTGGCATGACGGTGTAGCATTAACACCCATAGAGTACACTTGAATTATCTTCACACATTGAAGAGGAAAAGATTTAATATGAATCTGAGGGCTAACGTTTTCACACAAAAGGTGGTGGGTGTATGGAACAAGCTGCCAGAGCTAATTGAGGCTGGGATTATCCCAATGTTTGAGAAACAGTTAGACAAGTACATGGATAGGACAAGTTTGGAAGGATATGGACCAAGCACAGGCAGGTGGGACTAGTGTAGGTGGGACATGTTGGCCGGTTTAGATTCCTTTATTGTCATTCAGACCTTTCGGTCTGAATGAAATTTTGTTACCTTGCAGTCATAACATATAATAAATTAAAACAAAACACACAATAAACACATATTTAACATCCACCACAGTGAGTTCACCAGGCACCTCCTCACTGTGGTGGAAGGCAAAAATCTTAAAGTCTTTGTCTTCTTCCCTACTTGTTCTCTCTCTGCGCTGAGGGGATCCAGGCCTCCGATGTTATCGTCCACTAGGCCCGCGGCCGAGCCTCCGAAGCCGGGCTGCCGCCACCGCCGTCGCCGGAATGCTGGAACACCGCCACAGCTCTGAATCAGGGTCCACCGCTGGAACGCTGGAGCGCTGGAGCTCTGAAGCCGTGCCGCCGCTGGAGCACCGCTGGGGCACCGCTGGGGCACCGGAGCTCTGAAGCCACGCCGCCGCTGGAGCACCGCTGGAATGCCGCTGGAGCGCCGGAGCTCTGAAGCCGGGCCGCCGCTGGAGCACCGCTGGAACGCTGCTGGAGCGCCGGAGCTCTGAAGCCGGGCCGCCGCTGGAGCACCGCTGGGGCACCGCTGGGGCACCGGAGCTCTGAAGCCATGCCGCCGCTGGAGCACCGCTGGAATGCCGCTGGATGGCCGGAGCTCTGAAGCCGGACCGCCGCTGGAGCAACTGCTGGGGCACCGGAGCTCTGAAGCCGGGCCGCTGCTGGAGCACCGCTGGAAAGCCGCTGGAGCAACTGCTGGAGCACCGGAGCTCTGAAGCCGGGCCGCTGCTGGAGCACCGCTGGAAAGCCGCTGGAGCAACTGCTGGAGCACCGGAGCTGTGAAGCCGGGCCGCTGCCGCCGCTGGAACGCTGGGGCTCTGAACGCTCGCCACAGCTCCGAGGTCGCCAGCTCCGCCTTTAGGCCTCAGCACAGACAGAGACGGTAACGGGGGACACGACAAGAAAAGGTCGCATCTCCCCGAAGGAGAGACCAAAACCTTATTTCTCCCACCCTCCCCCCCCTCTCCCCCCCCCCCCACAAACACAACCTAATAAACCAAAATTCTATCTAAAACAGACACAAAAAGACAAAAAACAAAACAAAAAACAGACGGACGGCAGGTGAGCCGCCGCTGCCACGCAGCGCCGCCAAGGGAAAGATGTGGTAATGTGTGGGCAAGATGGGCAGAAGGGCCTGTTTCCACACTGTATCACACTATGACTTTGAGGAGAACCTCCTTCTGTTTCAATACTTTTACATAGAACATAGAATTGTACAAGCCCTATGTCCCACAGTGTCCAAGCCGATCATGATTTAATAATCAACCCTCATTAATCATCCTCTCCTCATCCACATTATCTAGGCCTTTCATTATTTGGTATGTTTCAATGAGATTAAAGGACATTAGATTAACTTGATCTAATGTCCTTTGCCTGCAGGTATCCCTCCATTTCCTATATATCCCTGTATCTATCCAAATGCATTTTAAATGTTGCCATTGGAACTGCCTCCACGTCCACCCATTCCAGGCATCCACTGTTCTCTGTTTAAAAAGTACTTGCCCCTTGCTTCTTTAAACTTTTCCCCGCTCACCTTAAAGCAGTGCCCTCTAGATGTTGACGTTTCCACACTGGAAAACGGTTCTGACTATCTACCCTATCTATGCCTCACATAATTTTATATAGATTAGAACATTGAAAAGTAGAGCACAGGTACCAGATACTTCGGCTTACTATGACTGCGCCAAATACGATGCCAAGCTAAACTAATCTCCTACCCCTGCACAAGATCCACACTCCTCCACTCCATGACAATATATGTGCTCATCTAAAAGCCGCTTAAATGCAACTATCGTATTTGCCGCCACCACCATCCATGGCAGCGCATTCTAGGCACCAACCAAGTTCTGTGTAAAAAAACCTGCCCTGCAAATCTCTGAACTAAATATTTGCACTAAGTAGGTCCCAATCAATATTGGGGATGTTCTAGTCACCCACAATGAGAACCCTGTTGCTTTTGTATCTTTGGGTAATCTGTCTAAATATTTGTAGGAAAGAACTGCAGATGCTGGTTTAAATTGAAGATAGACACAAAATGCTGGAGTAACTCAGCGGGACAGGCAGCACCTCTGGAGAGAAGGAATGGGTGATGTTTCGGGTCGAGATCCTTCTTCAGACCGATGTCAGGGAAGTGGGCGGTACAGAAATAAAATGTAGTCGGAGACAGTAAGACTGGTCGGCGAACTGGGAAGGGGGAGGGGATGGAGAGAGAGGGAAAGCAAGGGCGACTTGAACTTAGAGAAGTCTAAATATCTGTTCCTCAATCTCCTGCTTGCTGCTGGGGCACCTATAGTACACTCCCATTACAGTGATTGCACCTTTCTTATTTTTGAACTCTATCCATATGGCCTTTATGGATGCAACCTCCAGTATGTCTTCTCAGATGCTGCCATGACATTCTGCCTAATTAGCAGGGCAACTCATCTGCCTCTCTTTACTTCCCTATCTATAACATCTGAAACACCGAAACCCTGGAATGTTGAGCTGCCAGTCGTGTCCGTCTTGCAACCAAGTAACAACATCGCAGTCCCAAGCTCTGATACAGTCTCTCGGTTCATCTGCTTTACCCACGATACTCCATGTGTTGAAATAAACACATCAACCCATCAGCTTTACCAAATTCCTTAACCTCTCCCTGCCTGACATTCCTTTGAGAATTACTGGTCTTAGTCTCTATCTTCACAACAGGCCTTCCATTTGGTCTGGTCAACTCTGGTTCCTACTCCCCCGCCACTCTTGTTTAAACCCTCCCAAGTGGCACTAACAAATTTCCTTGCAAGAATATTGGTCCTCCTCCAGTTCAGATGCAACCCGTCCCTGGCGTAGAGATCACCTCTGCCCCAGAAGAGATTGTCTAAAAATCTGGCAGTCTCACCCCTGCACCAAATCCTTCTTCTTCTTCTTCTTCTTCTTGCGAATGGCGTGCACAGCCTAAAGTTGTAGGACAACTTGTTCTATTTGATCTTACTTGATTGTGCATGCCAGGTTGATTGCATTCGTCAAAAAAAGGCAGACCACATGAAGGTTGCAATCTCCCACCCCGCACCAAATCCTGAGCCATGGCTTCATTAGTCCTATCTTCCTAACACTACATACACTTATACATGCACTGGGAGTAATCTGGAGATTAATACCTTTCAAGTTCCTCTTTTTAACCTGTTCACTAACTCATACAATCACTCATCAGGGCCTCATCCTTTTACCTACCTGTACCAACATAATGTGTACCAACTTGCACAATGACTTCTGGTTGCTTCACCTACCCCTTGAGAATGTTCTGCAACCGCTCTGAAACATCCTGGATCCAGGCACCAGAGAGAGCAACACACTAGAATAGTGTGTACTTTTATCAGGTCTCTGCTCAGCCTCCGACATTGTAGGGAAAACAATCCAAGTTTGTCCAACCTCTCTTTGAATCTAATACCTTCTAATCCAGGCACTTCTAGTCACTAACGAATACATTTATTGCTATCTCGGAAGTTACTTGAATTTCCCTGAGGGGATCAATAAAGTATTTATTATTATTAATATTCTTATTATTATTATTATTATTACTTCTCCTACACTTAAGATTTTTTATTTCTCCTCCTTAAAACCCATCTCTGATTAATATCCTAATCACATCTACCATGACCATGTTAAGGACGGCTTCATTATTTTTATGTTTCAATATGGCAATGTTTGGAAACTTCTCAGTGTAATGGTTTTACATAGTAAAAATAGCTGCTATCATTTTCAGATGAACAAAAATGCTGGAGTAACTCAGCGGGTCAGGCAGCATCTCTGGAGATAAAGAATAGGTGACATTTTGGGTTGGAATCCAGCAATGCTGCCTGACCCGCTGAGTTACTCCAGCATTTTTGTTCATCTGTATAAAGTGGCCGGTATAAATCATCATCTGCAGTTCCTTCCTACCCTTATAGTTTGCATCTCACTTCAGCATCTGCTTTACCATGTTTCTCTCTTTTATTAATTTTGTACTGACTTGTTAAAATTTGATTTTTGGGAACAAAAACCCATTATTTTTTAAACACAGAGAAAAGGGTGTTAATGGCTGACGTGATTGTTATTGCATCTAATTCACTCGAGTTCATCATCCATCTCTGGAGAGATGTGTCAAACATAAATGATACACAATTATTCTTTCATGCTCTCCATTATATTTCAACAATGCATTCTGTTGAAAATTAGTTTGGCTTGGTTCCAGAGTGAGTTTCAAGGATATGTGTAGGATTTTCTGGGTTTTTTTCGGCAGGTGGGCAGTGGTGTTCTCCATATAGATATATACTTTGTTTTAGTCTGCACGGACCAACGTGAACTTGAGGAAAGTGTGCAGTGTGTTAATGAGTGTGCTGAGCTACACGACAGACATGATTTTTGAAATGCATTTCCTTTGGCATTATCGCCATCGGGTCTTTTGTTAACAGGGTGAACTCGGAGATCTCAATCCTGTCATGCATCAAAGAATGTGAAGGAAGTCCTTCAGTGCAAATGTGTTTTGCACTTTGAGTTTATAAATATATTCAGGAGCTCAATTACAGTTCTAGTGACAAGCATACCAAACACAAGTGCATTGAAGAGCTGCTACTTGGACTTCAGTATTAAATTTGCCAGATCAACCCTCATGGAAAAAAGGTTGATAGCGAAAGTCAGTGTAGGTTGGAAATATTGGCAGATTTTGTTCTAACTTAAAATCTAAAACCTCATTGTTAAGAGAAAGGCTTTTGCAAACATCTCCAAACATACAGCTGTGTGAGTCATTTGACGACACTTTGAAGTGAAGAATTATGAACAAGCTGTATCCACACCCAATTTAAAATTAGCTTTGGGATTTGGAGGATGAAAGTTTCTTCAAAACAGAACTGACTTTTAAAATTATCAAAAACTTTTATTTTCTACATAAGAAACCTATTTTTGCTTTTTAACTTCTTCCCACTACTCTTCCACTGGAATTACATGGAATTTTATTCTCACTGGAGTGCAGATGTATGAAGGGTAACTTTATAAAGGGGCATAAATAGGACCTTTTGTTTCCTCATGGCTGGGGAATTTCTAACTTTCTTAAATACAGATTTTAAATACAGGCTACCCATTAGCCCTCTGGCACTCCATGTTTTTCCGATGATTTATTAAATATGTACAGTGGTACATTTTCTATTAACATCCTAGATTATTTATCTCATGGTTATTTGAGGTGTGCACTTTGGTATGTCAAACCATGGCAGAACTTGCCATGACCTACATCTGCTGATCTATTTTTCCCCGTCAACCTCATCCTCCTGCATTCTTGGCATAACCTTCGATGCCCTCACTAATAAAGAACATATCAATCTCCACTCTAAAAATACCCAATGACTTGGCCTCCACTGTCATCTGTGGCAATGAATTCCACAGATTCACCACCATCTGTCGAAATAAATTCCCCCTCATTTCCATTCTAAAGGTACGTGCTTTTATTCTGATGCAGTGCCCATTGGTTTTTCTTGAATTTTTTGAAGCGGTAACTAGGGAAATTGATGAGGGTAAAGCAGTGGATGTTGTCTATATGGATTTCAGTAAGGCCTTTGACAAGGTTCCCCATGGAAGGTTGGTTAAGAAGGTTCAATCTTTGGGTGTTAATGGCGGAGTAGCAAGATGGATTCAACAGTGGCTGAATGGGAGATGTCAGAGAGTAATGGTGGATGGCTGTTTGTCAGGTTGGAAGCCGGTGACCAGTGGGGTGCCTCAGGGATCTGTGTTGGGTCCACTGTTGTTTGTCATGTACAATCAATTATCTGGATGATGGGGGTGGAAAATTGGATAAGTAAGTATGCAGATGATACTAAGATAGGTGGTGTTGTGGATAATGAAGTAGATTTTCAAAGTCTACAGAGAGATTTGGGCCATTTGGAAAAGTGGGCTGAAAGATGGCAGATGGTGTTTAATGCTGATAAGTGTGAAGTGCTACATCTTGGCAGGACAAATCAAAATAGGACGTACATGGTAAATGGTAGGGAATTGAGGAATGCTGTGGAACAGAGGGATCTAGGAATAACTGTGCATAGTTCCCTGAAGGTGGAATCGCATGTAGATAGGGTGGTAGGGAAAGCCTTTGTGTGCTGGCCTTTATAAATAAGAGCATTGAATATAGAGTAGGGAAGTAAATGTTAAATTGTACAAGGCATTGGTAGACCAATTCTGGAGTATGGTGTACAATTTTGGTCGCCTAGTTATAGAAGGATGTCAACAAAATAGAGAGAGTACAGAGGAGATTTACTAGAATGTTGCCAGGGTTCCAGCAACTATGTTACAGAGAAAGGTTGAACAAGTTAGGTCTTTATTCTTTGGAGCGCAGAAGGTTAAGGGGGGACTTGATTGAGGTCTTTAAAATGATGAAAGGGATAGACAGAGATTTGACGTGGATACGTTTTTCCCATTGAGGGTAGGGAAGATTCAAACAAGAGGGCATGACATGAGAATTGAGGGACAGAGGTTTCGGGGTAACGTGAGGGGGAACCTCTTTACTCAGAGGGTGGTGGCTGTGTGGAATCAGCTTCCAGCGGAAGTGGTGGAGGCAGGATCGATTTTAACATTTAAGAGTAGGGTGGATAGGTATATGGACGTGAAGGGAATGGAGGGGTATGGTCTGAGTGCAGGTAGATGGGACTAGGGGAAAACAAATGGTCGGCACGGACTGGAAGGGCCGAGAGGGCCTGTTTCCGTGCTGTAATTGTTATATGGTTATATGGTTCTAGATTGGAATAATCATCCATTATTTGAAACATCCTCTCCTCATCCACATTATCTAGGCCTTTCATTATTTGGTATGTTTCAATGAGATCCCCCCCCCCTCGTCCCTCTACAGCGAGTACAGTCCCAGAGCCTCCAAATGCTCTTCATACATTAATCTAATCGTCCCTGGGATCAATCTCATAAACTTCCCCTGGATCATGTCCATTTCCAGCACATCCTCCCTCAGATATGGGGCCCAAAACTGCCCACAAAATTCCAGATGTGGCCTGACAAGTGCCTTATAAAGCCTCATCATTACATTCTTGCTTTTATATTCTGATCCTCTCGAAATGAATGCTAGCTTTGCATTTACCTTTCTTACTACCAACTCAACTTGCAAATTAGCCTTTTGGGAAACCTGCGACAACACTCCCAAGTCCCTTTGCACCCCATTTAGAAAATAGTCTACGCCTTTATTTCTTCTACCAAACTGCATGACCCTACATTTTGCTACACTGTATTCCATCTGCCACTTCTTTGCCCACTCTCCCAACTGCTCCAAGTACTTCAGCAGCCTCCCTGCTTCCTCAACATTACCTGCTCCACCACCTATCTTTGTATCATGTGCAAACTTGGCCACAAAGCCGTTGTTTCCCTCATCCCGATCATTAACATACAATGTGAAAAGTAAAGTTGCATGGTTCAGTGTTTTCATGGTAACACTGAACCATGCAAAACGCCACTAATCACCGGCTGCCAATGTGAAAGGGGCTTCCAGGCTTGAATTACAGGGAGAGATTGAGTAGGCAAGATTTTTTTTCTTTATTTTTTAGGAGGCTGAGTGGTGATCTTTTGGGTATACAAGATCATGAGGGGCATGGATAAAGTGAACATGCACAGTTTTTCCCAGGGTAGAGGTAATGTAAAACCAGAGAGCATAAGCTTAAGTTGAGAACGGATAGATTTGAGGGCCTGTCCCACTGCGGCAACCTAACTGGCGAGTTTAGAAGAGTTTAGGAGAGTTTGAAAAAGTGTCATGTTGAAGACCTCCTTCAATGTATTTAGATTACTGTGTGGAAGTATGGGGCAACACCTACAAAACCACCTTACAATCACTAAGCACACTACAAAAAAGAGTTATTCGTATAGTAAATAATGTAGGATATCATGACCACACCAATATACTGTATTTACAATTACACACCTTAAAGATTAAGGATCTGGTAGAATTTAAGACTGCACAAATAATTTATAAAGCAAAAAATAAACTGCTACCTGTAAACATACAAAATCTGTTCAAAGACAGAGAGGGGGGTTATAACTTTAGAGGGAAACTAAACTTGAAACAGCATTATGCTCAGACCCATTTAAAAAGTATGTGTATTTCCATTTGTGGGGTGGTTTTGTGGAATGGTCTTGACGAAACAATTAACAAAGTATGCATATGCATTTAAAAAAAATGTACAAAAGATATATCCTTGAAAAGTACAGTAATGAGGAAGGAGAATGTAAATCTCACAGATGTTAATGGTGCTTGTTCTTTTGTTCTTTTCTTTTTTTTTGTTTTTTTTATTAATAGCTTGATTGGAGTAGTTTTATTTGAATTGTCTGTTTAGTTTATTTTATTGAATTTTGCATTTGTTAATGGTGAAGAATGGAGGTAGGACTTGACAAGCATAGGCTTCTTCCTATCCCTTTTCGAACGAGTCTAATGTGTATTATGTTGAAATTGGCTTTTGATTTTTTAATTTATGTATGTACATATATGTTATGTGTATGTGTGTATATGTGTATATGTTGTATATATATATATATGTACATGTATATGTATGTATGTGTATATGTATTTATGTATATATACATATGTATATATATATAATTTTCCTTTTATTTATTCATTTTCATCTTTTCTTTTCTTCTCTTTTTTTTTTTAATCGTTCAAAAAAGATATAATTCATTCATCCAAACTATGTAGAAGTACTCCTTCGACTTCCTTTGACTATGTTGAAGACTAGCTTCGACTAGCTTCGGGAAAATTGGACACAGAATAGTGGAGAGTGAAGACGACCTCCTTCGATTTCCTTCGACCTCCGTTCGACTATGTTGAAGACTATATACGACTACCTTTGACTACCTTTGATTACCTTCGACTACCCTCGATTACCTACGAATAACATGCTGACCTATTACGACCTACTTCGACTGAACCTACGAGTAAAAAGAATATCGATTTTTTTACTCACGGGCATTTTGCAGCATGTTGAAAAATACGCCGCGACCTACCTGAGGCCTCGAGGACGTGGGGACTACTCTCGAGCATGAAGGAGAGTTATAAAGACCTCCTAGGACCTCGTGTCGACCATGCTGCGTGTATGAGTCAAGGGCAAACTCTTCTAAACTCGCTAATTAGGTCGCCGCAGTGGGACAGGCCCTTTAAGAGGGAACTCAGGGGCAACTTTTAAATTCAGACCGTATCTGGAATGAGCAGCCAGCATGCAGCTGTAGCAGCGGATGCAATTTCGACTTTTAAAGCACATTTGGGCATACATGGATGTGAAAGGTTTTGAGGGCTATGGATTATGTGCAGACAAATAGGGCTAGCTCAGTCAGCCAGATTGGTCGGGATGGACAAGGTGGGCCAAAACATCTGTTACCACCCTGTATAGCACCAGGACTCCTTTACTCAGAGTAGGGAAATCAATAACCATAGGTATAGATGAGAGAGGCAACATTTAATTGGAACCTGAGAGGCAACATTTTCACTCCGAGGATGGCTGGTACATGGGAGGAGCTCCCAGAGGAGATAGTTGCGGCTGATACTATAACAACATTTAAAAAACATTTGTAGGTAGATGGATAGGAAAGTTTGGTGGGACGTGGGCCAAACGTATGTTAATGAGATTAGACCAGATAGGACATCTTGGTCCGCATGGACGAGTGGGGCCAAAGAGCCTATTTCCATGCTGTATGGCTCTGTATGAGACCACGACCTTAATACAGTATGTGCATTTGGATACCAGTTTTGATAACTCATGCCAATCTTTCGAAAGACATCTAATTGTCTTTGGATTATTGTAAAATATCCCATAAATCATACAGATGTTTTTTTTTCAGGCTGATATTTATGATATATGATTCTACAGAAGTTGTCTGTTCTTTGCTGTCCACATTTTATGTGTTAGCATGCACAGTCAATAATAGTGGCAACTAAATTTGTTTTGTTTGTATCTTGAAGATTACTTTTATTGATCACCAAAAGTAATACATAACCAAAGCAACAGAGGTACAATTGTTTTTCCATTGCTACGACAATTAAGTTAGCAGTTTGATATTAGAAGCTATAAAATTAAATTAGGATTATTAAAATAATTTCTGTCACAGCTATAAGATCAAGAATCAACAACTACCCGGAGTCAAATCAGACAAAATAATTATGATTATAATTGTTTTAAACTTTCATTAATTATTTTGTAATTTGTTTAACCCCTTCCAACAGGGAACATTTACAATGGTACCATGGGGTTCTGCTGTTCTACTCCCTCTTACAATCACACTACATCTACTGACTCCCTCCTCCCACCCGTACACCCTCCTCACAACCCCTTACATCCTCCTCCTCTCTGAACTTTCATCATCACCCCGCAGTCCCTTACTCGAGCTTCCCTCCACCATACTGATCTCAGCCCACACCCCTGTCGTGTTTTCACCATCCCCAACTGACCACCCTATTTCCAGTACAGAACGGTAGGTTCTCAAAACAGGCCTTACTTTTTATCCCAATACTCCACCTCAATTAATTCTGGACCCGCCATGATGTGGAGCTTTTCATCCGTCACTTCTGCCTCTTGTACACATAACCTCTGCTCCAGAAAAGATTAGGCCGAGGATCAAATGTATAGAGTAAAGTCATTGAATATTGTTGGATGTTAGGAGGAATAGCACAAAAGGGACACAAACAACTTCAGTAAATTACTTTATTCTTCCTTTGTGTTTGCTAAAGTTCTGGTAGCAAAGTTCCAGCAGATTTATAAACAAGTTATTTTTCACTTTTTCAGCTAATCCCTGTGAACTACATTGCCGGCCCAATGAAGGACAGTTCTCTGAGAAGATGCTCGATGCAGTGCTTGATGGGACATCGTGCACTGAAGCTGTAAACAGCAGGGACATCTGCATTAGTGGCATATGTAAGGTATAGTTGGGTATGTTTTCTTTATGTAAAGAATTATTTTTTTGCTCAGCAGTTTGAAGTAACAAACAATATTGTAAAATATGTTTCTAGCTCTGAGTTTCCATGAACTCAGAACATTAACTGCTTGCACTAAACATTATTCATGTTATTCCCTTTATCATGTATCTGCACACTGTGGATGGCTCTATTGTAATCATATATAGTCTTTCTGCTGACTGGTAAGCACACAACAAAAGCTTTTCACTGTTCCTCTACACGTGACAATAAACTCAACTAAATTGAACCAGAAATGATTGTCATGTATAATGTATTTCAAATCTAATTGGGATCTTATTATTAGTTTAGTATTCTATCAGAGTACATATGCAGACTTGCAGAAAGAAATTTGATCTTTTTGGAAAATATAATAGTAAGATTAAACGAGAACTTACCAGTTCGAAGTTTGATCGTTATGTTATGAGGAGTAATGATGAGGGATTACGTGAAGAAGCCCTGCCTGGCGCTTGATCGGCATACTTCAAAGCAGCGGCATGAAAAACACAGAACATAATAGCCGGAGTAAGATAGTAAGGCTCAACATAGATTTAGAACTACCAGATGATCATTTATTTTATGAGGGTCGGGAGTGGAGGGCACGTAATCCCTCATCGTTACTCCTCATAAAATAACGATCAAACTTCGAACTGGTAAGTTCTCGTTTAATCTTACTATTTTTACTTCGGAGTCATGTGAGTGACTACGTGAAGATTGTAGCTTGCTGTGTTTGTTTTTTATGTCGTAGACTCATTCCATACGACAATCTCTGGCTCAATCAACTACAATAATGAGCAAATTACACAATATTTTTTCCCAAACAATTGCCTCAGTTTATGTGAAAAATAATATTTTTCCCATTATAAAAGAAAGAAAGTAATGCCCTTTCCATTGAAAGGCAAATTTATCACCAAAATATCAATTGATAATATAATTTGAAGTATAAAACAAAGCAACAATACAGAACGAACCCAACACTCCGCTCCTACTTGCCCAATCCTGACACCATGACTGATTCCTTGTAACTTATATATATTTTTTTACACCCTCCTGTGGCCTTGAATCTTTGCTCGAGCGGCCCATCCTGTGCCATTTTACATGGTAAATGGTAGGGAAATTTGAGGAATGCTGTGGAACAGAGGGATCTAGGAATAACTGTGCATAGTTCCCTGAAAGGTGGAATCGCATGTAGATAATTGGGTGGTAAAGAAAGCCTTTGGTGTGCTGGGCCTTTATAAATCGAACATTGAATATAGGAGTAGGGAAGTAATGTTAAACATTGTACAAGGCATTGGTAAGACCAATTCTGGATAGGTGTACAATTTTGGGTTGCCTAATTATAGGAAATGATGTCAACAAAATAGAGAGAGTACAGAGGAGACTTACTAGAATGTTGCCAGGTTCCAGCAACTATGTTACAGAGAACGGTTGAACAAGTTAGGTTCGTTATTCTGTGGCGCAGAAATAATGGGGGGACTTGATTGAGTCTTTAAAAATGTTGAAATGGATAGCCAGAGTTGACGTGGATAACTTTTCCATTGAGGGTAGGGAAGATTCAACAAGAGGGCATGACATGAGAATTAAGGGACAGAAGTTTCGGGGTAACGTGAGGGGGAACTTCTTACTCAGAGGTTGGTGCTGTGCGGAATGAGCTTCCAGCCAGAGGGGTGGAGGCCGGATCGATTTTAACCTTAAAAGTAAATGGAATAGGTATATGGACGTTGAAGGAATGAGGGGTATGGTCTGAGTGCAGGTAGATGGACTAGGGGAAAACAAATGGTCCGGCACGACTGGAAGGGCCGGAGGGGCCCCACCCTGTTCCGTGCTGTACTTGTTATATGGTTATAGGTTATTCCTGTAATTATCTACCTCCTTAATGGAGTGATTTTACCACATTTCAATGTCTATTTTCTACTGAGTTTAAAATGTTTTAACCATCTAGAATATAATTATCTAAACATCAGTTTTTTACTGATACTTTATGTGGTTTTTGTGTGTAATAATTAGTGCTGTCTCATCACCACAGGACTCTTACTTAGTTTAACATATTGAAGTCAATGTTGACCCCACACGACAATTTTTGGCCGACAGGATATGCTTAAATTTTACCTTGGTTCCAGCTCTTTTGGTCTGCTTTGTTTGGTAAACTTCATAAACATATAAGATAATTTAATGTTTGGTAAATTCATAAACATATAAGATAATGTAATCTGTATGCCACATGCAATTATATAACGTAACATTTGCAATGTTTGCACTCTTATGCTGATACTAAAGTCATGAGTATTATTACTTCAATGTTAATTTTTTGAACCATTGATAGAAATTGGAGTCCATTGCCTAAGACAAGTCAGGACTATACTGATCTCTCCCAACTTCTGTATTTCAACTTTGGACAGATATATAATATATATAATATATATATATATATATAAATATATATATAATATATAAATATATATATATATATTATATTATTATATTAATATATATATAAAATATATATAATATATATAAATGTATATCCCTTTTTCATATCGGGATATTACGAAATGAACCCGATAACTTCTGTTGGTTGGCAGAATATTGTTCCTAAATGAGGACGATACAAGGTATTGTCGGGAATTAACACTATGAGCCCTATTATTGGCTCTATCACTTAGATGCTGAGAAAAAGCAATCCACAAGGAACTCCCATATATCTAATATGATAAAATAGCTTTCATTACTGTCTGCAAAAAACTTCCAATTTCTATAAACAAAATATTGTTTTTAAAACGTAATTTCTCCAAATTGCAGTATAACATTCCGTTTTGTACATAATTGTTATATTGGTTATATTAGTTTAAACATTCATAGACCTCTTTGACCGTCAAACTGTTATAAATGGTCTAGTCAAACCTGCAGATAGCCAAATTCATATCTTCATGCCATGGATGAATTTGTACAACAATAAATTACTGCAACTATGAGTCATCATAACTGGTTCAACATCAATCTCAACATTAATGAGAACCATGAAGTTCGGTTGAGCCACCAAAGCGCCCCTAGGCATCATCCCTGCTACATTTTCATCCAGACCTCTGCCCTATCAGACAAAAATGAGGAACATAAAAAAACATCTTCCTCATGTAATTTAGCAAAATGCATCCACCCGCTCCTGTTCATCGGTTTTCCCACAGAACATTTGAGAGATCGTTGATTTAATCTGGATACAACCAGATTACTAAGTAATCCATATTACTTGACAATGTTTTCCCTGATTTGTTGTCTGCGACAACATGTCTCCTTCCTTAGAGATAAATAGCTGGACTAAAAAAAAAACATTTTTAGAATGACGTCAAACATCTGGTTACCCAATAAGCACTTGATAATGATCTTACTTAACTCCATGTGATTGATATATGCCACAGCCGTGGTATTGTTCACCTGAATAGACACACACTTTCATAATAGAACAATAGGCAATTTAATCCATAAAAACTCCTGATACTCCAATATTATACAAATGTTTTTGGAGAAAATTTCATTAGGACAATGAATTTGCAATACCTGGTTTATTGTCCCGTAGTCCCCAAACAATGGACGCATCAATATTAACTTGGTAAGAATAGATATTAATCTTATCTTAACCCAAATAATCACAGAAGCTATCCAACATCTGATAATACTCTTGCTTCAGCTTTCAACGGCTGCTAAGCTATATATTTAAAGCACTTGTGGACACTTTACTATCCAACTACTTAATTCTGATAACGTATCATTTGTATTGGCATAGGCCTGGCAACAAAGCCTCATACTCTTATAAATGCATGTGTTTTCCCTTTTTTTTGACTTTTTTACTCTTTACCTAAGCTCCTTCTCTGATGGAGGGACAAAGTTTGTCAACAAAGCAATTGAACATATTTGTATCTCGGGAAACATTATTCCCTCCCACATAAGGTGCTGAAATTATTCCTAAATCCAGAATAGAAATTTAAGGAATTTTATAAATGCCTAAAACATAGACACATTATGGATGGGACAGTACCCACGAGCCTCTCACCAGACTGTAATTGGCTGCAACTAATTTGCAGCAGACTCTCCTGATCAACCTTCCAATTAAAAAAGGTGATCAAGATAACCATGACCATGCCCTCATTAGTGCAAGTGCTGATCTTCTTATCAGTGCAATTGTTTGTCCAGTAATTATGTGACAGCCTAGAACTGACTTAATCCTAGGAAAAAACCATACAAGACAATGTCTTAACTGCACTACGATCAACTGACCATCCACTTCAAGCATCTTGTAAATATGATAATAAATTGTACAAAATACCAATCCTTCGAGTCTTATAGTAGTGACTAACAATTTGTTAATAACAAATGTTTTCCAAATGGGGGGTTGAAGATGTCCCTTTTAATAAAAATGGTTTTTACACCCGCTATAAAAGTGTCTTTAAAATGAAGTCTTGTTTGCTTTCCCACCACATCTACTTTCCTGGGGAAATTTATTATGAACAAATTTACGTAACTCTTCTTTATTGGAGATATTTTGGGTGCAAACCTAAAATCACTTTTTTAGGTTTTCCTATACAGTTGAAACCAATTCCTTCTAACAAATTTTTTTTTTTGTAGATCCTTAACACATTAAAATAAATCAACCCTTTGTATGCCATATCATTGATCATAACACACCTGTAATCTCCCACAATTGGAGATTCCATCAACTATCTTCTGTAACAAGTTTTTGCACCTCTTCAAATGTACATGAAGCCTTTTCTTCCAATCATATTGTGTTCACAGCTAGTGTGTGGATAAATTATTTATTTATCATACTCCTGCCTTTGTTTAAATCCATTATCATATCTTTACAATGGATCATAATATTCCAAAGTTAAATGACCAATAGTCTTTCCATAGTAATCAATGTCTTTGATTTTATCTGAGGCAGGTTTACTCCATAATAATCAGGAGTTAAACATACTTCGATCTGTTTTGACCTGCAATCTAAAGTGCAAAATTGTGCATAATATAATATCTTTAAATAATATTTTTCCTTTCTCCCATTGAGCTCCACAAACTAATGCAATTTGTATTTTTTATTTTAAATTGTTTTGGTTATTGCACCAATGTTTTATTGTTTACATAAAGTAGTGATGCCACGCACCAGCTTAAATACTTGAAATCATATATCCTATGTCTCCATATAATTGAGACTTGGGTATCATAATCGGTTTCACCGTTGATACCTTAATAAAACATAAAAAGTTTTATCAATAACTCTGCTGTTTCAACCATAACAGCTTTGGTGAGAGACCTACAGTGGCTTGCAAAAGTACTCATACCCCTTGAACTTTTCCACATTTTGTCACGTTACAACCACAAACGTAAATGTTTTTTATCGGGATTTTATGTGATGGACCAACACAAAGTGGTGCATAATTGTGAAGTGGAAGGAAAATGATACATGGTTTCCAAATTTTATTACAAATAAAAAACTGAAAAGTGTGGCGTGCAAAAGTATTCAGCCCCCCTGAGTCAATACTTTGTAGAACCATCTTTCCGCTGCAATTAACAGCTGCAAGTCATTTGGGTATGTCTCTACCAGCTTTGCACCCGTTAGAGTCCTGAAATTTATGCCCCATTCTTCTTTGCAAAATAGCTCAAGCTCTGTCAGATTAGATGAGAAGCGTCTGTGAACAGCATTTTCAATCTTGCCAAGTTCTCATTGGATTCAGGTCTGGACTTTGACTGTGCCCATTTTAACACATAAATGCTTTGATATAACCATCCATAGTAGCTCTGCCTGTTGTTTAGGGTCGTCGACCAGGGGGGGGGGGGGGGGGGGGGGGGGGGGGGGGGGGGGGGGGGGGGGGGGGGGGGGGGGGGGCTGCGGGAAGTGACCTCCGCCCCAGTCTCAGTCTTTTGCAGACTAAACAGTTTTCTTTTCCAGATTGCCCTGTATTTGGCTCCATCCATCTTCCCATCAACCCTGACCAGCTTTCCCTGTCCCCTGCTGAAGAAAATCATCCCCACAGCAATGATGCTTGCACAGCACCATGTTTCATAGTGGGGATGGGTGTGTTCAGGTGATGTGGCAGTGATAGTTTTTTCCGTCACACATAGACGTTTTACATTTAGGTCAAAATCTTCAATTTTTGGTCTCACAGACCAGAGCACCTTCCTCCACAAGTTTGCTGTGTCGCCCAATGCATGTGGCAAACTGCAAACGGGGACTTATCTTATGGCCTTTGTTTCAACAATGGCTTTCTTCTTCTTGCCAATCTTCCATAAAGGCCCGATTGTGGAGTGCACGACTAATAGTTGTCCTGTGGACAATTCCTCCCACCTGAGCCTTGGATCTCTGCAGCTCTCCAAGTTACCATGGGCCTCTTGGCTGCTTCTCTGATCAATGCTCTCCTTGCCGGCCTGTCAGAATAGTTGTGAACGCCATGACTTGGTAGGTTTGGGGCAAGGGGGGGGCCATACTCTTTCCATTTCGGATGATGGATTGACAGTGCTCCGTGGGATGTTCAAAGCTTGGATTTTTTTTTATAACCTAACCCTGCTTTAAACCTCTCCCAATCTTTATCCCACTGACCTGTCTGGTGTGTTCCTTGGGCTTCATGATCCCAAGGAAACAAGTTTATTCACATGTTCTTCTAACAAACTCTGAGGCCTTCACAGAACAGCTGTATTTATACTGAGCAATAGATTACACACAATGGATAATTTACAAATTAGGTGACATTCTGAAGGCAATTGTTGCACTGGAATTTATTAGGGCTATCAGATAAAGGGTGCTGAATACTTTTGCACGCCGCACTTTTCATTTATTATTTAAAAAAAATTGAAAACCATGTATCATTTTCCTTCCACTTCCACAATTATGCACCACTTTGTGTTGGTCTAATCACATAAATCCCAATAAAATACATTACATTTGTGGTTGTAACGTACAAAAATGTGGACAAGTTCAAGGGGTATGAATACTTTTGCAAGCCAACTGTATTAATTTGTTTCCATGTCATTTTCCATGGCCCTCACGTCTTTCATTCAGGTATCGTACCTCCTACACCTGTATATATAATTTGTGCTGTGGTGAGTACTTTATGACACCACCACTATCAGCACCTTTAGAGTCAGTTTTTTCATATTATTTTACGCCCTGGTTACTCCTGAGTTTTTTCGCAAGGAGACACCTTCCAAACAATCTGAGGATAGATATTCCCACATTGATAAATTCCACCATATATATTAATATATGGAAACCCCCTCAGTTTGTTATTGGGAATATTCTGGGCCTTTTTAAAAAACCCGTTATTTGATTTTTTTTATATTTGGAGACTTTCTTCCTTAATTAAGCCCATAAAGCTTTTGTCTGGAAGCCCTATTATGGAACTTTTTAAATCATGGCTCTCTCTGACTTTTTATATTTTTTTTCCCTCCCCACAGGAGTTTTTCCATCTGGAGTTTTTTCTTTTCTTTTAACTTTGAAACTCCGTTTTTTCACCAGGGAGTATTTATTTTCCTTGTTACTTTTAAACTCAGTTTTTCCCCCCCGTAGTATTTTCTTTGTTCATAGCCAAACGTTTGTGAGCATTCTCCCTAACGGTAATTTTAAAAAACGGCCCCGGTTCACGGAACCGCTCCGCAACTATTCTGCCGTCCCGATCGCTGAGTTTCCCCCTGGGACGCTTTTTTAACTCCGTTATTCCCCGGAGTTTTTCTTTTCATTTTAACTTTTATTTTATTTTTTCTTTTAAATTCCATTCTTTTTTAACTCCTTGTGGGGGGCCCCCCCCCCCTCTATACACCAGCCAAACGGCATATTGGATATGCCTCTGTAAGTATTTCAACGCACTTACCTGCGGGCCCGTACCTACCGCAGTAGAGGACAGCCTGCAGCTCTTGCTCTGCCGTCAGCATCGACGTAATGCCGATCAAGCGCCAGGCGGGGCTTCTTCACGTAGTCACTCACGTGACTCCGAAGTAAAATAAGGTATTGTTATCGGAAAAGATCAAGATGTGGGAAGAAATGAGAGCATGTCCGAGCGTTATTTTAGCGCAGTAAACTCTTCCTACGCTAATTCCTACTCTCTTTCTTTGGCCCCAGTGTTCAATCGTGAACTAGCTTTGCCCTCCCTCTCATGTCTCTTCCTCTAATAGCAATGGCTGATCCTTCTCTAGAGCAGGCTGTGATAGTATTGTGTCTCCCACCCTCACTGCTGTAAACCTCCCCCACAGCTACAGCCTTGCATCTAATCTTTCCTTTTCTTTGTCCATTTGGATGGAAAATGGATCATGCTTTTGTTTTCTCAGTTTCTTTAGTAGGATGCCAATCATCCCTTTATATTACCCTTCTTCAATCTTCGGCGTATTGAGGTTTGCCTGCAATCTCTGCTCCTTTGTATGTCATACCTCATTCTTTCTTTCCAACTTTAGGTAACTTCAACTTTGATCTTAACCTTGAAATCCTTATTTTATTTTTTAGAAAGTGGTAACATCTCATTCCAAGAAGTTACCTCATTCTCATTGAAACTTGTAATTAAATGTATCTTATGGCAAGCAAATTTCAAAGAAATATATACCCTTTTTCAATCCGGAATGTATTCATATACTTAGCAAAACACACTAGGCAAAAGGATTTAATAATCCCTGAGAAACTAATTATGGTATTTGAATAAAAAAATGACTCGATGAAGCTTATGGTTTTGAACTCTGCATGAATTATCGGAAGCAGCAGGCTGATGGATTTTGAATTTGAATTTCCCATTGCTATCCACATCCAGTTTTCTAGGTGTGAGATATGTCAAACTTTTTGAGTGTGTACCCTTTGATGCCCATTAACTTCAGCATCACCAAGGTACCTCGATTGAATTGAACTGAATTGAATACTTTGTTGTCATATGTGACAAGTCGCAGTGAAATTCTTTGCTTGCATATCCAAGGTATGCAAATTGTCCCCACATAAAGGGTGTTGACAAAGTTACAAATATCCCGTGCCAGGTTCACCCTTGTTCTCTCCCCCACTCCCCCACGCCTCCCCATGGCAGTTCCCCCATGCCGTCCTCACTTTTTGTCTTGTTAAGATAAATATTACCCTCAATATCAAGGGCAATCACTTCACCCTGCATTTGGAATACCAGCTCTGTGATTCCCTGCTCTGATCAAGTCTGTGATAAGGTCTGGAACACAGTTGTCCTGGTAAAATCCAAATTGGGCAGCGATAAATACGTTATTCATAAATGATTGGCGGTAATTATTAGGATTGAATTTATCCTCTTTTTTTATAAATGGGATGTACCAGGTCAGTTTTCCACATTTTTGGGTGCCAACATTGTAACTATACTGGAACAGTAGCAAAAGGAGTGGCTACTGCCAAAAAGCAAGTGCACAGCTGAGATGTTGTCTCATTTACAAGATTTCCCAGATATGGACAATGAAATTAATGTGGTTGCTTCAGTACAACAGAATATCGTAGCATAAATAAATACAGAACAGATCAGTGGTGACCATAATACCTATGAATATATATATACACCAATAAATAATCAGAAAAAAGTGCAATGGGCTATTAATTTAGTTTTAAGTATTGAGTTGAGTTTAATAAAAATACCCTGAATGCTGGCGGGAAGAGCTAAATTCCTGAACCTGGATTATGCAGATTTCATGCTCCTAACCTTCCCTACCTGATGGTAGCGGGGAGATGAGTGTTGGTCCAGGAGGTGTGGATCCTGATGATCAGGCAGTCTTATTGAGTCAGCGGCTGCGATAGATCCCCTCGATGGTAGGGAGGGCCAGAATCCGAAGATGGACTGGGCATGCATACCACTTTTGCAGACTATCCGCTCCTGGGTGCTCAAGTTGCGAACCAAGCCACAATCCAACCGGTCCGCAAAGCTCTCAACTGTGCACGCTGTCCGAAGTTCGAGAGAGTCCTCCTTGACATAAACCGACTCACCGTACTCTTCTCCGAAAGTAGAAGCGCTGATGTGCTTTTTTTTATATACTTGCATCAGTGTTTCTCAGACCAGGAGAGTCTTGGAGAGATATGCATGCCAGAATTTGAGCTCTTGACCCTCTCCACCATCGACCCGTTGATAAAAGACAGGACAATGGGTCCCCGTCCTTCCCTTCCAAAGTTCACAATCAAGTTTCCTTTGGTTTTGCTGTGTTGAGAGCCAGGTTATTGTGGCCCTATACTTCTATAACTCTGACTCATTTCAATCAGTGATACGACCCACACAGGTGGCGACGTCAGCGAACATGATGATGGAGTTCGCACTATGACCGGCTACGCAGTCATGAGTATAGAGTGAGTACAGCAGGGGGCTAAGCTCGCAGCCTTGAGGTGGTCCCGTGCTGATTGTTATCGAGGCTGACACATTTCCATCAATACGGACAGACTGTGGTCTGTGAATGAGGAAGTCGAGGATCCAATTGCAGAGGGATGCGCAGGGATTCTACATCTTCAGTGCTACAGAGAACATAAAATGATACAGCCCAAGAATGTCTGTGCCAAACACGATGCCCAGTGAAACTGATCTCATCTGCCTGTAAATGAACCATATCCCTCTATTCCGTGCACTTGCAATGTGCTACTAAAAACCACATATGCCTTAGCGTATCTTGCCTCAACCACCACCCCTGGTTTTTAAAACCCTTTTTTCCTACCACTCTCTGTTTTACAAAAAACCACTTGTCTCACACAACACAGATAAATGTTCCCCTCTCACGCTTATTGCTATGCCCCAGAATGTTGTCCATTTCCACCCAGGAAAGGGGGTTCTGACTGTCTACCATATCTAATTGCCTCGCATCAGACTTTATTTATGTACGATTCATAACACCCTCAACCTCTGATGTTCCAGAAGTAAATAATTCCAAATTCTTATCCAAACCTCTTTACTGTAGCTGAAACCCTCTAATCCAGGCAGCTTCTGGTAAAAGCTATGATGGAGGTTCCCTGCAAGCTCGCAAAGCCTCTGCTGATTAAGTAATTCCATGAAAATGGGGCAAGGTACAGACAAAATCTGCACGTAATACTCCAATATATTCTTTGCCATTTCTTGTGATTTGTCTCGTGATTAGACATTGAATTTAGCCAAGGAGACCTGGTTCTGTGATAGTGGGGAAGTCAGAGATTGATCATCTGTTTAGCATTTGTAAATGAACATGCTTTTGCATTTGCTTTTGCTGAAAGCAAATGCTTTTAGAATCTAAATGCAGGGTGCATGAATGAATGGTATAATTGTATGAATAGTATAATTATAATGAGTTATTATGCTTTTATAATGTTCTTTGTGGCATAACTATTGGTTCAGCCCTGGATGTCATGTGAAATAACACAAAGTGCAAGAGTAATGTGGTAGGTCAGGCAGCATCTCTGGAGAGCATGGATAGGTGAAGTTCCAGTTCGGGACCCTTCTTCAGACTGGGTGACTATATAACTTCCTTGCTCTTCTTCAAAATAATGTCTTTGCATCTTTTACGTCCATATTAACGAAAGTAGAATTTCATGGACAACTATATGGATGAATCAAGGGAAATTAATGTGCTGGTACAGCAAGCAATTGGGAAAATGAGGAAGGCAATTATTGGAAGAGCAATTATGCTTTGCCTTAATTAAATTGAGTCATCACCTAGATATTTGTGCACTGTTCTGGTTTCCCAACCGAAGAAAGGATATACTTGCAAAAGAAGGTGCAGTAGATCTGTTTCACCAGATTGGTTGCTATCAGGGAGGGATTGTCTTGTGAGCAGAATAATCAGACTGGGATTATACACTTCAGGCATTAGTAAAATGGGAAGTGATTACCATTAAAATATACAAAATACTTACAAGACCAACCTAGGTAGATTCAGAAATAATGTCTTCTATTACTGGGATATACAGAATTAATACTTTGTCTCAAAATAAGGCGTTTACCACCCAAAACTGAAATGAGAGGAGGTTTCTTCAAGAAAATAGCGAATGTTTTTGAAATTCTCATCCAAGAAGAGTTGAGGGAAACCTTTTCATATCCGAGGAGGCAAGTATATGGAAATCAGCAGTCGGAGGAGATAAAGAAAGAAGATAAGGCAGGTACTATAAAATCTTTTAAAAGACACATGGATAGGAACACATCAGAGTAAACGTAAGGGGCTGTCCCACTTGGGCAACCTAATCTGTGAGGTTAGAAGAGTGTCTTTGACCTTCAAACTTGCAACATGGTCGACACGTGGTCCCAGGGGGTCCTATGAGGTCGCTGGAACTCTCCTTCATGCTCAAGGGAAGTTCCCGAATTCCCGAATAAATTTTTCAGCATGTTGAAAAAGTTTCCGCGAGTAAAATTTGGTCGGCATGGTTCTTTTGAACTCGTAGTGCAGTGGAGTGTGGTCGCTATTTAGTTACAGGCAGTCGAGGGTAGCCATAGGCAATCTCCTTCGCTGGCCGGGCATTTTGTTTGGCTCATTGGAGTTTTCAGGACCAAGGAAAACCTACCGGTAGGTAAAATGCCCAGTAAACTTTATTATACTCCTTAAAAGTGTTCTCCACCCTTCTCCCAGCCTCTTTGCGCCCCCCTAACTATCTCCTCCCCTCCTCCCCCTCCCCCCTTCTCTCCCCTCATCTTCTCCTCATCTCTCCTCCCCCTCTCTCTCTCCTCCCCCCCCCCCCTACACTCTCTAAATGACTTGCCGTTCTTACCGTGCAGCAGTTTTACCTTCCTACTTCATCGCTGGTGTGTGAATTTCAGACTTGCTCCAGCCCCCGCTTTCCCCTGGCCCCCGCCTTTGCGGTGTGTGTGTGTGTGCACTGCGGCGACGCGCGCAGGTCGGTCGATCCAGCTCACGGTTTCAACGCGGTCGGTCGTTCGAAACCAGATCCAGGCTTTCCAGGCGACTGCTACTCGGGCTTAGAAGTCAAAAACACTCTTCTTAACTCGTGGATTAGCTCACCCAAGTGAGGCCGCCCCTTTAAAATTCTTAGTGGATTGGACAGGCTAGATGCAGGAAAAATGTTCCCGATATTTGGGGAGTCCAGAACCAGGGGTCACAGTTTAAGAATAAGGGCCATTTAGGACTGAGATGAGGAAAAACTTTTTTCACGTAGAGAGTTGTGAATCTGTGGAATTCTCTGCCACAGAAGGTAGTGGAAGCTAATTTACTAGATGTTTTCAAGAGAGAGTTAGTTATAGCTCTTAGAGCTAACGGAATCAATGGATATGGGGAAAAGGCAAGAATTGGGTACTGATTTACTGATCAGCCATGATCATATTGAATGGCAGTGCTGGCTCAAAGGGCCGAATGGCCTACTCCTGCACCTATTTTCTATGTTTCTTAACAACATGACAGTGATAATGCATATAAAAGGGAAAAGTAGTTGAGAATAAGTAGATGTAATTCCAGGGTAGCTGTGATGATAGGATTTTGGATGAACTAAACAGGAAGGAAAATATACTTCAGTGTTAAGGTCAGAAGTGGGAATGTTGCACCACACAGTGAATAAAGGAAGACGCAGGAGATCTGTGTTGCACCACTTTTATCCAGTATGTACCGGCAGGTTTCTCTTCAAACTTGAAACAAGCAAGACATCCAAAGACAATTTTACAAGAGCATTACAAAATGAAACTTGATACTGGGATAGGTTAGGAAGCAGAAGAGTTGATAATCAAAAGCTAGATCAGAAATGAAGGCTTTCAGGAGCGTCTGAAAGTAAGAGCAGTAAATGCCGGCAGGTTTAAGACATATAAATCAAAATCCACACCAGGTCATCACAAATGGCCTCATTCTTCAGAGAACGGGGATTCCCCTCCCCCACTATTGATGAGGCTCGCACCAGGGTCTCCTCCATACCCCGCAACACGGCCCTCTCTCCCCATTCCCCCACTCGCAAACACATGCAGAGTCCCCCGGTCCTCACCCACTCTTCCACCCCACCAGCCGCAAATACAACAGATAGTCCTCCGCCATTTCGCCACCTCCAACTTGAACCAACACCCCGCCACCACGCCACATCTTCCCACCTCCCCCCCTGTCTGCCTTCCTTGCAAAGACCGCTCCCTCCGCAACTCCCTTGTCAATTCTTCCCTCCCCCACCTCCCCGCTCCTACGCCTTCGCCCACTGGTCATTTCCCATGCAACGGCAAGAAATGCTACAACACTTGTCCCATCACCTCCCCCCTCCACTTCTTTTCAGGGACCCAAGCAGTCCTTCCAGGTCCGACAGAGGTTATCCTGCACCTCCTCCAACCTCATTTACTGCATCCGCTGCTCCAGATGCCAGATGATATATCTGTGAGACCAAGCGGAGGCTTGGCGATCGTTTCGCCGAACACCACCGCTTGTCCGCAAAAACCAACCCGACCTTCCGGTGCTCAGCACTTCAACTCCCCGTCCCATTCCGTATCCGATCTCTCGGTCCTGGGCCCTCCTCCACGGCCAGAGTGAGCAACCACCGCAAGTTGGAGGAACAGCACCTCATATTCCGCTTGGGGAGTCTGCATCCTTTGGGCTTAAACATTGAATTTTCTCAATTCTGTTAGCCCTTGCTGTCTCCTCCCCGTCCCCACCTCTCCCTCCAGCCCTCGGGCCTGGCATTCCCTCTATCTCTATCTCCCTCCCCCACCCTAGTCGCACTAGCTTCTCATTTTCACACCACAAACAGCTTACAATGGCTTGTTTCCCTTTATCATCGATACTTTTTTGCATATCTTTCATTCATTGTTCTCTATCTCTCCACATCACTGTCTATATCTCTCGTTTCCCTGATCCCTGACCAGTCTGAAGAAGGGTCTCGACCCGAAACGTCGCCTATCTCCTTCGCCTCTTAGATGCTGCTGCACCCGCTGAGTTTCTCCAGCTTTTTGTGTAACCCTAAATCAAAATCAAGGTTGCTTGCCACTGATGGCAACAATGCCCCGCTGAGTGCCTCCATCTGTTTATTATTTCACTCCAGATTCCAGTATTTGCAGTCTCCCGTGTCTCCATTTAACTGCTCCACTATGAATTTTCTTCAAGTCACGTTGCCTTGAAGATGTTATTCTCTGTGTCGAAGGGGAATTGTGTGAGACCCCTCACTGTCCTCTCCCTGTTGCTTCTATTGTTGTTCTGTTCTTCAACTATGTTCCCTCCAAGACCATAAGACATAGCAGCAGAATTAGGCCATTCGACCCATCGAGCCTGCCCTACTATCTATTTTTCCCTCTTAACAGATCTTCCCTGTCAACCCAAGATTCGATACTACAGCCACATGACTTTCCTCAGTACATTTGCCTGCCTGCATCTGGTAACTCGTGGTTGTCAGTTAAGGTTCAGCCCTTCCAATTTGGTCTCAGCTATAATCTCTGGTGCGTACAATCAATTTACCGCTTCTCCCAACAATTTGCACCCTGCACCCTATGATCTACTATCTACCATTTCTGCCATGCATCAGTACCTTCTGACCCTTTCTTTCTCTGTCTCATACAGCTGTGGACCTGGATTTTTCAAATGTGTCACAGTTCGCAATTCATCTTCATCCTACGCCAGATCCACTACTTCAGCCATTTTCTTCACCTTCCTGCCCATTACAAAGGGTCAGAAACTCCCTGGCTTCAGGCCCCTGATGTGCCACGACGACCCTCTGATCATCCTCAGCTATGAACCTTACCATAACGCCTTTTGAACCTTTATCCCATCCCAGCCCCAACACTAGACTCTACCCTTTTCCATTCCCTCTCTCTTCTGACCTCACTTTCCCTAACTCAGCTACAGTTTCCCCCTTAGCCGTTTCTCCCATTACCTTCTTCTGACCCCAGCTCCAACCCCTAAAATGTTTTCACCATCAATCCCCATCCCCCACTGACCTGTCCATCTTGCTATTGAGGGAGTGCAGTGTAGGTTTACAAGTTTAATTCCTGGGATGGCGGGACTGTCATATGCTGAGAGAATGGAGCGGCTGGGCTTGTATACTTTGGAGTTTAGAAGGATGAGAGGATATCTAATTAAAACATATAAGATTGTTAAGGGTTTGGACACACTAGAGGCAGGAAACATGTTCCCTATGTTGGGGGAGTGCAGAACCAGGGGCCACAGTTTGAGAATAAGGGGTAAACCATTTAGAACGGAGACAAGGAAACACTTTTTCTCACAAAGAGATGTGAGTTTGTGGAATACTCTGCCTCAGAGGGTGGTGGAGGCCAGTTCTCTGGATACTTTCAAGGGAGAGCTAGAAAGGGTTCTTAAAGATAGCGGAGTCAGGGGATATGGAGAGAAGGCAGGACCGGGGTACTGATTGGGGATGATTAGCCATGATCACATTGAATGGCGGTGCTGGCTCGAAGGGCCGAATGGCCTACTCCTGCATCTATTGTCTATTGTCTATTGTCTATTGATGCTACCCAGATTGCCTTTAGCAGACACTCGATGGTCTGGCCTCACCATCAAATACCTGCACTAGCACATCAGAATGTCATGATAGCAAGGAATCTTCACCTTCAACTCATAATCGTTTATGTGACTCAATCACTCTTCTTTATACTGGACATCCACTTCTGGCCTTATATCTTCCCTTGATCAACCACCTTGTCTTTTTCAGTCTTTAGATTTTAGACTTTCGAGATAGTGCTTAAACGGGCCTTTCAGTCCACCGAGTCTACACCAACCAGCGATCATCCCCGTACACTAGCACTATCCTACACACTGGGGACAATTTATCATTTTACCAAAGTCAATTAACCTGCACATCTTTGGAATGTGGGAGCAAACCTGAGCAACCAGTGAAAACTCACTTGGTGACAGTGACACTCAAGGCAGCAACTCTACCACTGTGTCACTCAGCTGTTCATCTCTTCCATTCAATCTCACCCCCTCTGAACATTCAGCACTCCACTCACTTGGCACCTAATCCAGGACACCTCACATGCCTTCCAACATTTTGACAAATTCCATTCCCTGGCCTTACAGAAAAAGACATTAAGTGCTGAAATCAATGGTTTAAGAAGTATCTCATGGGAAAATGGATAGGTGATGTTTTTGGCTAGGACCTTTATTCACCCTGATTGTAGTAGTGGGGAGAAGGCTGGAAGTGAAATGGGGACAGGACAATGCCTGCCAATGATAGGTGGATCTAGGTGAGGTGTGGTGGGTGGGGGGGGGGGGGGGGGGGGGGGGGGGGGTAGGGGGGGGGGGGGGGGGGGGGGGGGGGGGGGGGGGGGGGGGGGGGTTGATTGGCAGATGGGTGGACAAAGGCCAGAGATGGGAAGGAGACAGGTGGGACTAGTGTAGCTTGGACATTTTGGCCAGTGGGGGGGGGGTGGGCAAGTGGCCGAAGGGCCTGTTTACAACACACTACCCGTAATCACTCTATGACTCTAACTAAACAAACATCAATCTTTCCCCCACCCTTTCCATCTACATCCCTTCCTCTGACTTCATATTTTGTGCATCTTCTCTCCTTAGCCTTTTGTCATCTTCACATCTCCTGCCTTTGTTTACCATTGCCAAACACCCTCACCTGTACACACCTATTACTTGCCAGGTTTTGTCCCACCCCCCTACTCAAATAGTCTGAAGAAGAGCCACGATGTTAAAAATGTTTCCTGCCCATGTTCTCCAGAGACTCTGCCTGACCTGGCTGATTTACTCCAGCATCTTTTGACATATCTTCAACATTTAAGTCCTTATGTTCCTTCATCCATCAGGAAGGTTATGTTCACACTACGTTATGGAGCAGTGACCCAACCAGTATTCCTCCATTAACACTTACATGACAAACAAAAGGTAGGCAAAACTAGGACCCATGCAAGTGCCCATTTGTTTTTTTGAAAGCTGGACGATTCGAAAGCGAAAAAGTTAATGATGTGAACACGTTTGCTCACTCATGTAGATGAGACCACATTGAGACCATCAAATACAAAAGAACAGGTTGGGGGAGGTGCATGTGAATTCTTGCCTCACCTGGAAGGACTGTGTATATAGAGCTTTTTTACGAAGGTAGGAAATGTTAAAGCCATGGAGATATTTTTACTGGGTGTCATTAATAAAGAGTATGGAAGGGAACCCTATAGGAACTTCTTTCGGTCCAGAAAAGATGTTGTGGTCTGGCAACCACACATTCCTTGGCATGAGATTAATCTGAATCTAAAGACGTGGATGTACCAAGATGATCAGAGATCCATCCACCATTCCAGCCATTGAGAAATGATGACACTTCACCTTGCTTTGCAGTTTAGGTCTTGTAATTGGACCGCTATATATTTAACACCCCCCGTTTGATCTTGCTGGCATGGGCGACTGTGCCATGAAAGTAGTGGAACACCAAGAGCAATTTTGATCTCTATTATGTCAACAATGCAGTCAATAGAAAAGTTACATACATTGGTGTCTACGTCAGCAAGCATTGCAGTCTTCTTATCCAGTCCACATCACACAATTACACATTGTTCAGCCGGAGCTGAACACACTTCTCGGCATCTGCATACAATGGCGTCTGGCGCATCTTGTGCCTTGTGCTTCTTGTACATCTTGCGCTTGTGCTTCTTGTGCCTATTCTGCTTCTTTTGCTTCTTCTGCTTCGTGCTTCTTGCATGTCTTGTGCTTCCTGTGCTTCTTCTGCTTCGTGCTTCTTTTGCTTCTTGTGCTTCTTGTGCGTATCGGGGGAAAGATTGGTGGAAACAGGGCCAAGACGTGTGCACTCTTTCCTTGACCCTAGCATTGGAGTGATGGATGAATACAATTCAGTGAGTTCAGAAATGGAAATAGTGGTTGGACGAACATGTTTCTGAAGGATAGAATGAAGAAGGTTGGCCTGGATTGCATAAGAATAACCGTAATGTGGATTTCAGCAGCAGGTGAAATACGGCAGAGAAAGGCAAAGGAGAACCCAAAAGCCAGACGTTACTTTTAGACTACAGATACAGTGCAGAAACAGGCCCTTTTTTCGGTGGCTCCGACCCCAGGCCCTTCGGCCAGTAAGTCGACCGATACAGTCGATCACCCCAAACCCCACCACCCCCCCCCACTCATCACCACCCCACCACACGCTCACACCCATTATCACCCGTCACCAACCGCCACACACCGAATTCACCACACCACACCACCCCACCACCCCAACACCCACCCCACCCCGTACACTAGCATTATCCTACACACGAGGGACAATTTACAATTTACAGATGCTATTAACCTACAAACCTGTATGTCTTTGGAGTGTGGGAGGAAACCGGAGCACGCGGAGAAAACCTACCAAGTCAAATGAAAATATACAATCTACGTACAGATAACACCCACAGTCATGATCAAACCCCGGGCCCTGGCGCTGAGTAAGGCAGCAATTCCATTCTAACCAATTCTACCGCTGCGCCACTGTGCCACCTTGGAGAGGACATTTCCTCTGTGTCCACTTTCTCACACAGGAGCAAGCATTTCCTGCATTTCCTACATTTCAGGCTTCCCCGGGATAGGGACATTCTTAAGCACTACTCATGTTCTTTCAGGGACCAGTCTGGCAATTTCTTGCCAGCAATGCCTGTCTGGAGCACTGAAGAGTTTCCGTTGCTCCTTTGCACCAAGTTGCCTTTGATAAACTCTTAAAACATCTTCGGGCCCTTCTGAACCTGAGAATCACGCTTCTATACTCAATTGATTCCTTCAGTAGGACAATTGCTGAGAGGGTGTTGTTTGCATTGTGGCAGATACTTTCAAAGACATGGATGTTAACATTGCACCACCAGTGCTGCATGTTGAGCGTACGGAGATGAGGAAACACATTTTTTTTAAAAAGAGTGGTGAGTTTGCGGAATTCTCTGCCTCAGAGGGCGGTGGAGGCAGGTTCTCTGGATGCTTTCAAGAGAGAGCTAGATAGGGCTCTTAAAAATAGCGAAGTCAGGGGATATGGGGAGAAGGCAGGAGCGGGGTACTGATTGGGGATGATCAACCATGATCACATTGAATGGCGGTGCTGCCTCGAAGGGCCGAATGGTCTACTCCTGCACCTATTGTCTATTGTCTTCTGAGAATTAATAAAACATCAATAGAAAATTGTTAGTTTCAGCACAGCACTACAAAGGAAACTCTAATGAGTTCGGAAATCCACTCTTTGGTCATGTTTTATTTTCCCCAGATTTTCAAATAAAATTGATCAAAAAAATCAAGCGTTTTGTAGCTTAAAGGCTCACCAGCTGCTGACGTCACAATGCCCACATGCCGACCAATCCAGGCCCAACTGTGTCCTGGCCCCGCCCCCCGTCGCTGTAGTTTCTTTGTTCTACAGATCGTGGGGCAGCGACTCCTCACGCGTTGAACCTTATCATCACTGTTGGCGCAGCTCGTGAAGCCCTGCGCGCTCATTCCAGCTGTGGGTTTACAGAGTCGCAAGCCGCTTCTCTCTCTCTCTTCATTTGGCAGCTGGACTCCCACGCCCGCCCGCCCCGCCCCCCCCATTTTTCAAATTGCGCAGAAAGATCGAAAAAGTTCTGCAGCAAAGATCCTACAGCTCAGTTCCGTTATAAGATCTTTGTTCTGCTCAATCGCGAGGTCAGAGGCACCCATGCGCTGAAGCTTCTCCGCACTGCCCGTGCAGCTTGTGAAGCCCGGCTCCCCCACCCCCTCCTCTTCTCACCTCCTCCCCTCTCCTCTCTTCCCGTCACAGGGGACGACCTCCTCTCGGTTCGTGTCCATGGCCCGATCCTCTGTAATGCTGGCGGAAGCTTTTGGTAGTCATCAGCAAAGAGCCAAAAGCTGGCTATAGGTTCTTTGGGCCTCGGATCGCTCCGGGCTCGCTCGGTCCCCCGTGACCTGCCGCCTCACCCCACTCCTCTCTCTTGCTCCCTCTCTCTCTCCCCCTCTCCCTCTCTCTCCCCCTCTCCCTCTCTCTCTCTCCCCTCTCTCTCGCTCTCCCCCTCTCCCTCTCTCTATCCCCCTCTCTCTCTTCCCCTTTATCTCCCCCTCCCTGTCCCTCTCCCCCATCCCCCTGCCCTCATCCTTCCTAAAACCCCCTCCCACCCCCCTCCCCTACCCCCTTCCCTTCCACCCCCCCTCTCACCCCCCACTCTCTCCTTCTCCCCCCCCCTCTCTCCTCCCCTCTCTCCTTCCATCTCTCTCCCCCCTCCTACCCCACCCTCCCTCTCCTCCACCCCCTCTCCCTCTGTCTCTTGCCCTTCTGTCTCTGCCCCTCTCTCTCTCTGTCTCTCCACATTATCTCTCTGCCCTCACTCTCTACCCCCCCCCCCTCTCTAGACGCGCCTGCGAGTTGGGGGCTATGCATCAGTGGATAGGGTGGTTATGGGGTAAAAGGAGCAAATTAATAATATTGATATAATATCAAGGGGTTAGTTTCAGTAGAGATTTTCCTTGCAAGTTTAGAAATCCACTCCTCTGTACCGTTGGTACATTATTTTCCTGACAATTTTATTAAAATTGTTGACCAATCTGACCTTTTTTTAAAATCTGACCACTGCCCAGCTGCTGACGTTAGAATAACAGTGAAATTATTACATCTTTTGGTAGAAATTTTCCTTATGATTTCAAAAATCCAATCCTCTATAAATTTGGTTTATTATTTCCAGATATATTTATTAAAATAGTAAGATTTTACTATCATAGCAAGAACTTACCAGTTTGAAGTTTGATCTTGATTTTATGAGGAGTTACATTGGTGATTACGTGAAGAACCCCGCCAGTGCACATGGGTGTCAATCTTCAAAGCAGCGGTATGAAATCACAGATAACGAAAAATCGAAGTTAACATAGTAAGATTAGCAACTTGAGAACTACCAGATGACATTTATGAGAGAGGGTTGGGCGTGGAGGGCACGTAATCACCAACGTAACTCCTCATAAAATCAAGATCAAACGTCAAACTGGTAAGCTCTCATTTAATCTTACTATTTTACTTTGGAGTCACGTGAGTGATTCTGTGAAGGGTTCAAAGCCCTGTGATTTCATGCCGCAGATCCAAATCTCGGCGTCTCACTGCATCGATTGACTCAGGATGAGTGAATAATCAAAAAATGCATTAAGCATGACATTGATTCAAATGTATTAATGGTTTACGTTAATAAAGAATCAATAGCAACCCCTGTAGCTCAGGGGAGGCTAAAGTGGACGCAAAACAGAATGGGCAAAAACCCCGGGTCAGTAACTGGCCTATAGTAAAGAAAATTTAAATATCAATTCAGTTGACCATCCTGCAGTCACGAGGATATGGTCAATGGGAATGTCCATTGCCCTGGCCGCTGACGTTGATGCTGCCCTGGTGGAAAGAGATGTACAATCGTTAGTGTTAATACCTGCATAAACCAGAACCTGCTGCAGCCACCTTGAAATAGTCTGAACCGACCTTTCCTTGTGTGGTTGTTTGTCGCTTAATAAACAATGCTGATTCCACACTTCTTAGGATTCTGGTGGTCTTGATATAATATAGCAAGCCTGTCCTCCCACATAGACGTGAGTCCGTGGGGTATCCGAAATATGATCTTAAATCCTGCCACCCCTGGTCTGCTCTGCTTGTGTAGATCAGAATATAAAATGTAATGGCACCTGCAACCAATTCCATCCTATCTAGCCACAGCGTTTGTAATGTTTGCCCACATTGTGCTGATATTAGTCATGACTAAAGATGTAGCTGGAACCCCCTGATGAAGTATTGTTTACATATTTTCAATATCCAAACTGCATATTCTTGTAGCGGGAGAACCTGTGTCAAGATCTCGTTTACAACACGCTATCCGGGGTTGAACCCGGCAGAGTGGTTCCCATTTGTTGCAGCTGTAGTGGCTCAATTATTGTCAAAGGCCATTTAAGAATGAACTGGAAGACGTCAGTAATCTGTACCGTATTAAATGTAACATTAGCATTTAAACAAAACCGCTTCCGAGCCCCTGAATAGGAATGTACTGCTTTTTTGGTGCTGCACTTTGTAGTGAGCACATCCATGGCTTGATGTGACAACCTGAGCCGTAAGGCAATCCATTCAGAATGTGTAAGTCAATAATTGTTTTATTATGCAGAGGCCGGTTTCCTGAACCACAGTTTGAACCAGCAAAGGTTTTGTTTTTTAGAATAACCGTATACGGATGTATTATTATGCCTGACGAAAGCAGGCAACATGGCTGCTTAGTCAGTCAGACAGTACGAAAACCTAAAGCGAGGTCTTGCTGACTGTTTTAAGACCTGACTAATGAAGCAAAATGGAGGAAGACATAAAAGAACATTCCTCCTTTTTGTAGCGAGAATGTATTTCTCCGCACTGTTCTGCCACATATTTTTGCAAACAGTGAATAAACATGAAACCAACGTGTTCTTGAAGAAGAGAAACTGGCAGAAAAGTCAGAATAAATGGGAATGCTCTTTCGAAGTGAGCTGATGAAACTGCCGTCAGATGTTGTGACTGCTGTGCGAGGAAAGGGATTATTAAATGCGATTGTTACTAGACATTCGATGTACCATTGAACCATACTTTCATAATACTTTGAGATTCAATACCTATTCTGTGTCGTCATCGATCTGAACTGGATGGTACACCAGTGGCAAGAAGATTAGTTAAATTATTACAAGATACTTTTACTTGATTGCCATGTAACTAACATATGCCACCACCGTAGTGTAGCAACTTGAAGTTGAGCATGTAGATTATGTTCGCTCAATAGCCCTTTAACCACGGGGTACAGCTAGTGTATATATTTAGTTGATACCAACAACTGAAGAATTGGTAACTCATGCAAATCTCCACTACCTCCAACTAGAGATGGTATTCGGAACTTCTCACCTTAGAGCTCTTTGCATTAGTTTGTAATAACTGAATTTGACTGACCAAACTACTGGAGCAATGCTGAATACTGTTTGTTGGTCTCGACCCAAAACGTCGCGTATCTCCTTCGCTCCTTAGATGCTGCTGCACCCGCTGAGTTTCTCCAGCCTTTTGTGTATCCACTGTTTGTTCATCATTGTGACTGAGGTAGCTTCAGCTGATAATGGCCTAAAGTTGTTAACAATGATCTACATGTCCTTTGAGAGGTCGTTACTTTGCACGATATCAGTTCCTTGATTTGCACAACTGGACCACAGCTACTATATTGCCGATTACTCTTGATGAAATAGAAGTCAGTTTTATAACAGGTTGCTATTAACTCCACCTCTTACCACAGGCCGGAGTCATAGACTAATTAATAGTTAAAGGTAAATCCCAATGACCAACAAACAGTGTATCCCATTCCGCAATGTTTTACTGTTATTAGTACAGTTATATTGTCTTTGATAACCTCGGTAATGGGAACTGCATTGAATGGATCTTTGAGACCCTTATGAATCTGTTGTTAGTCAGGAAAATAAGTTTTCATATTCGGAAAGTTCATATGCGACACTCTCCATTTTTATAATAAACAGGCCACTCCTGCCTTATTCCATGGGTGCTTTGCATGAGAGCTCTGGCCCGATTTTCTAACCTTATCTTCAAAGACAACCCTCCAAACGTGCTTGGAATGCTAGCACTGTGCCGCTAACCAGATGTTTTTATCCTTTGTGTGTTGTACAAACAGGTGTAAATATTACAACTTGTGAGTGGTGCACTTACCCATGTTTCGGAAGTGCCAGACTCACTTTGTTGAGTAGGGTTGGTAGGGTGTGTATATTGTGTATAATGTGTAAAATGTGTATATTTTAATGCTAGGAGCATTGTAAGTAAGGTGGACGAACTTAGAGCCTGGATTGACACCTGGAAATATGATGTTGTGGCAATCAGTGAAACATGGTTGCAGGAGGGCTGTGATTGGAAACTAAATATTCCAGGATTTTGTTGCTTCAGGTGTGATAGAATTGGAGGGACCAGAGGGGGAGGTGTTGCATTGCTTGTCAGAGAAGATATTACAGCAGTGCTTTGGCAGGATAGATTAGAGGGCTCGTCTAGGGAGGCTATTTGGGTGGAACTGAGAAGTGGGAACGGTGTGTAGCAACACTTTTAGGGGTATATTATAGACCGCCAAATGGGGAGCGTGAATTGGAAGAGCAAATATGTAAGGAGATAGCAGATATTAGTAGTAAGCACAAGGTAGTGATTGTGGGAGATTTCAATTTTCCAAAAATAGACTGGGAAATACATTCTGTAAATGGGCTGGATGGTTTGGAGTTTGTAAAATGTGTGCAGGATAGTTTTTTGCAGCAGTACATAGAGGTATCGACCAGAGAAGGGGCAGTGCTGGACCCTCCTGTTAGGAAATGAGGCAGGTCAGGTGACGGAGGTATGCATTGGTGAGCACTTCGGGACCA
Organism: Okamejei kenojei; assembly: GCA_035221665.1. Lineage (NCBI taxonomy): Eukaryota > Metazoa > Chordata > Chondrichthyes > Rajiformes > Rajidae > Okamejei > Okamejei kenojei. Next base: position 157,891,779 of record CM069131.1, read on the forward strand.
GTGATCACAATACCATTAGTTTCAATATAATTATGGAGAGAGTCAGAAACTGGACCTAGGGTGGAGATTTTTGATTGGAGAAAGGCTAACTTTGAGGGAATGCGTAAGGATTTTAAAGGAGTGAATTGGGACACTTTGTTTCATGGGAAGGATGTAGAAGAGAAATGGAGGACATTTAAAGGGGAAATTGTAAGAGTACAGAATCTTTATGTCCCTGTTAGGTTGAAAGGAAATAGTAAAAAATTGGAAAGAGCCATGGTTTTCAAGGGAAATTGGACACTTGTTTCGAAAAAAGAGAGATATCTACAATAATTATAGGAGGCATGGAGTAAATGAGGTGCTAGAGGAGTATAAAGAATGTAAAAAGAATCTTAAGAAAGAAAATTAGGAAGGCTTAAAAGAAGATACGAGGTTGCTTTGGCAAGAAAGGTGAAAGTAAACCCAAATGGTTTTCTACAGCTATGTTAATAGCGAAAGGATAATGAGGGATACAATTGGACCATTAGAGAACCAGAATGGACAGCTATCTGCAGAGCCAAAAGAGATGGGGGAGATATTGAACAATTTATTTTCTTTGGTATTCACCAAGGAGAAGGATATTGAACTCGGTGAGTTAAGGGAAAAAAAGTAGAATAGCTATGGAAAAACTATGAGATTCAAAGAGGAGGAAGTACTGACACTTTTGAAAAATATAAAGGTGGATAAGTCTCCAGGTCCTGACAGGATATTCCCTAGGACATTGAGGGAAGTTAGTGTAGAAATAGCAGGAGCTATGACAGAAATATTTCAAATGTCATTAGAAACGGGAATAGTGCCGGAGGATTGGCGTACTGCGCATGTTGTTCCATTGTTTAAAAAGGGTTCAAAGAATAAACCTTGCAATTATAGACCTATTAGTTTGACGTCAGTGGTGGGCAAATTAATGGAAAGGATACTTAGAGATAATATATATAAGCATCTGGATAAACAGGGTCTGATCAGGAACACAGAGATGCCAACTGGTACGGATTTCCCGTAATTTCTACGGAAAATTGGCCAATTACGGGCGGTACGATTTTCATATCGTAAATCCTGGATTTTTTTTTTTTTTTTTCTTTTTCCGGATTTTGCCGATTTTAAGTTAGCACATACTTGTTGTGTGTGTTTGGGAGTGTGTGAGTGCCAGTGATGGAAATGGGGGGGTACGCAGAGGGACGACGTTCTCCTACGTTCCAGTTTCCAGTTTCCATCCTGTGCATGAATTCCCAGCTTTATCCTGCGCTACTTAATCCAAGGACGAGCGAATCATCGGACAGACGGGCGAAAGGAATGATCAACGATCATAGATGACATTTCGGATTGAGACCCTTCTTCAGACCGTCAGGGGGAAAGAGGAACAATAGATATAGATGGCACTAAGGACAAACGAATGGAAGATATGCCTCCCGTTTCCCTTTCCCTTGATTGTCAGTCTGAAGAAGGGTCTCTGCCCAAAATGTCACCTATTGCGCTCTACGATGGTTGCTTTCGTCCGTCTGTCCATGCATTCACTCACTCTTGGTGCCGGCGCTTCTCCGCTCAGACTCCGACACACACACACACGCAGATCGGCGCGGGCCGGGACCAGGAGCAGGGTGCAGGATGACATCAAATGGGTGGCAGCTATAGAAAAAGTACGGAAATTATAAGGGGGGTGGGGGGGCTGGGGTGGCTCAGTGGGACGGGCGCCGGCTCTGGGGAGTGGATGACTTTTCTGGTCGAGATCCTTCTGCAGATAATCACAAGTACTCTCACCGACGAGAGTTCAGTTCAGTCTGAAAAAGAGTCTTCTCTCCAGTCGCTGCCTGTCCCGTTGAGTTACTCCCAGCTGTATGTCTAACTTAAATTTCAAGAGTTAAATAAAAAAAACACAGAGTGCTGGAGGAACTCAGCGGGCTTCGCGGCATCTGTGGAGGGAATGGATTACGAGTTGTTTCGGGCCAGGGTTCTTCTTCAATAGGAAGGAACTGCAGATCAAAGATACTAGAGCGGATACTAGTATCTTTGCTGCAGATCAGGCATGATATTCTTCCGATTTAAATCGTAATTTCGATTTTATTGTTTTCCTATTTTTATTTTTTTGCGCCCGATTATTTGGTGGCCAATCAACGACTGTCTCTAAGGGGGTTGCGTCCAATCACCGACCAAAATTCCCGTCCAATCAATAAATCGGTCTCCTCCCGCCCAATCAGCCGCCGTCTCCAAGGGCATTGTGTCCAATCACATAATGCGCTGGTCACTTGGCAGCCAATCAGACAGTCTCCTAGGGGCCTTTTGATCAATCACCGACCTGCTTCCCTCACTAAAGCAGACGATGGCTGCAGCCAACACACACACACAGACAGAGACAGAGTCTCCCCCCCCCCCTCCTTCCCAACCTCAGCTTCACGGACCCAGAGTACCCTTAGTTCCTAAACCCATTTCCATCACTGGAGTGTGTGTGAGTGTGTGTGTGAGTGTGTGTGTGTGTGAGTGTGTCTGTGTGTGTGAGTGTGTCTGTGTGTGTGAGTGTGTCTGTGTGTGTGTGTGCGCGTATATATGTGTGAGTGTGTGTGTATAAACATATCAAGACATATTGATAATGAACTCGTTCATCCAGTCTTTCAATAGAGCATTTTCAATGGTGAGTTAATACATGCTTATGTAATACCAACTAATGAACATACAGGTATGTTAATGTTAACATTATGCGCTATCGCTTGCCTGTGGGAGCCGCGCTTGCCATCATGCAGAAAAAAATTGCTTTGCTCAAAAAATTACTGATTTTGTCTCCAAATTACTGATTTTTAGCCTTATGATTACTGATTTGTGCTCTGGAAGGTTGGCATCTCTGGGAACAGTCAACATGGATTTGTGCCTGGAAGGTCATGTTTGACAAACCTTCTTGAATTTTTTGAAGCGGTAACTAGGGAAATTGATGAGGGTAAAGCAGTGGATGTTGTCTATATGGATTTCAGTAAGGCCTTTGACAAGGTTCCCCATGGAAGGTTGGTTAAGAAGGTTCAATCTTTGGGTGTTAATGGCGGAGTAGCAAGATGGATTCAACAGTGTCTGAATGGGAGATGTCAGAGGGTAATGGTGGATGGCTGTTTGTCAGGTTGGAAGCCGGTGACCAGTGGGGTGCCTCAGGGATCTGTGTTGGGTCCATTGTTGTTTGTCATGTACATCAATGATCTGGATGATGGGGTGGAAAATTGGATAAGTAAGTATGCAGATGATACTAAGATAGGTTGTGTTGTGGATAATGAAGTAGATTTTCAAAGTCTACAGAGAGATTTGGGCCATTTGGAAAAGTGCGCTGAAAGATGGCAGATGGAGTTTAATGCTGATAAGTGTGAAGTGCTACATCTTGGCAGGACAAATCAAAATAGGACGTACATGGTAAATGGTAGGGAATTGAGGAATGCTGTGAAACAGAGGGATCTAGGAATAACTGTGCATAGTTCCCTGAAGGTGGAATCGCATGTAGATAGGGTGGTAAAGAAAGCCTTTGGTGTGCTGGCCTTTATAAATCAGAGCATTGAATATAGGAGTAGGGAAGTAATGTTAAAATTGGTACAAGGCATTGGTAAGACCAATTCTGGAGTATGGTGTACAATTTTGGTCGCCTAGTTTATAGGAAGGATGTCAACAAAATAGAGAGAGTACAGAGGAGATTTACTAGAATGTTGCCAGGGTTCCAGCAACTATGTTACAGAGAAAGGTTGAACAAGTTAGGTCTTTATTCTTTGGAGTGCAGAAGGTTAAGGGGGGACTTGATTGAGGTCTTTTAAAATGATGAAAGGGATAGACAGAGTTGACGTGGATACGTTTTTCCCATTGAGGGTAGGGAAGATTCAAACAAGAGGGCATGACATGAGAATTAAGGGACAGAGGTTTCGGGGTAACGTGAGGGGGAACTTCTTTACTCAGAGGGTGGTGGCTGTGTGGAATCAGCTTCCAGCAGAAGTGGTGGAGGCAGGATCGATTTTAACATTTAAGAGTAAAGTGGATAGGTATATGGACGTGAAGGGAATGGAGGGGTATGGTCTGAGTGCAGGTAGATGGGACTAGGGGAAAACAAATGGTCGGCACGGACTGGAAGGGCCGAGAGGGCCTGTTTCCGTGCTGTAATTATTATATCGTTATATGGTGCATGGAATTTATGCCCAGCTGTCATGCTGCCCCCAGCTCCAGTGAACCCCCTACTACCGATGAGCGCCTGGGGTATGTTCTGAAACGATGAACCTTTGCCTGCCGTTTCATCTGCCAGGTTTTCTCCCCTGTTGAATAGGACTACCTGAATAACAGATTCGGTGGTTGGCTCTCACATCCCCCTGTTGGCGCTGTTCACTGCCGGCACATATGTGCTCCAGTATGTTCCATCGACCTCTTTAGAGCCTGCAGTCAGTTATATCTTGACCTTTCACACTCCCCTCCTCAGAGAGGGCGATTCGTAGGCAGCCCTAAACAGGCGCTGCCGCAGGCCGCAGGATACCTATGCTGATAGGAACCCATTGGACCTATACCCAAATAGAACATTCTGCTGGGATGGCAACTTTGTTGTCAGGAAAAGGTAACTCTGTCACGTGCCCTTCATCCCTCGGCAATCCCTGAGACTCAGCATCAGTAGGATACTGACCCGTCTTGATCTCTGCCTCCAAGATGGAGACCTGAAGCAGCTCTGTCAACTGGCGCTGCTGGTGCATCCTGCAGAGGTGGAACATCTGGCTCAGCCTTACCATCAGAGTCGGGGTCAGAGCTAAGATGACCCATGGCTCGTACCTCCTCATCTATGAAGGTGCTATCAAACAGCTCTCTACTAGGTGCTGCTGGTGCCTTTTTATTCAGGGTGGCGCTGATACTACTCCTGCTGGCGTTTGCCCTGCTGTAGCACTGTATGCAACAGTTGCTGCATTTGGGATAGTCGTTCAAACGCACTATCCAGCCCCGGTGAGGAATCATCCCCCGACTCCATGGGCCTATTATTTTGCTATCCAGCCCCGGTGGGGAATCTTCCCCCAACTCTGTGGGCCTAGCAGACTTATGCGTTACTTTGAGCAACCCTGTCTCAGGCGTTGACGGCGCCACCTCCTGTAGAGGCCGGCGCTTTTTGACATGAAACAGCCCTGTCCCAGGTGCTGCTGGCGCGGCTCTCCCGTAGGCCGACAATATCACAAATGAAACAGCCCTGTCACAGACAATAAACTCATTTGACTTTGACTTTAACTTTTGACTTAAAAAAAATAAAAATACTATAGCATACATGCAAACTTTACTATTAGAGAAAAACCCTTGCAGCCCGACTCACCTGAGTCCCATAGGGCTGAACGAGTCCTTTCTCCACCAATTTTACTCACCAACGTCTGTGAGCCGCTGACCGCACTGTCAGCAACTCTGGCGTTACTTACTTGCCATTCCACGGCATCCCCGCAGGCTGGAAGCCACTGACTGCCTTGTCAGCGGCTGCTTATCTCAAAACCCGATCTTTTGCCGGTTATTCGCTTCCGCTGTCGGATCGGGGTTTCCCCATAGTCCATAGCCGGCTCACTCGTCGGGATGTGAATCTGGTAATAAAACCTCTGTGAAGAGAGGCTCTTGCTCGAAAAAACTCTGGTAAGTAAAAATAACTTACCTTCTAGGTTTAACTTACCGCCGGCAGGAGCGCTGCCCTGCCAGTCTGGTGCTTGCACCAATGCGGCTGATGTACTGACGTGCATGGGCACTGGCGGGGTTCTTCACGGAATCAGTCACGTGACTACGAAGTTAAATGTATCACCAATCTCACATTGAAAAAAAATATTACGGTTGCCCAGCTGCTGACCTCACAATGCCTTTGCACCTGGCCCAACTGCTTTCTGGCCCCGCCCGGCCTGGCCCCCCAGCCTGCGTGGTTGTTGATTCCATTGTTTTTCATTGAATTGAACTGAATTATTTCTCACTTAACATTACTAATTCTTAACATTAACTTTTAATTTCAAAGACAGTTTAAAAAAATAAAATTGCTCTCTTCATTGACAGCTTAGATCGGACCCGCTGTGTGTGTGTGGGGGGGGGAAGACCTCCCCTGAATTCCATAGAGCTGCTGACAGCTTTCGTGCATGAGACGCAGACGCTTCATTTCCAGAACATTCTGAACGCGTGACGCACGGTTGCATTTCGCTCTCTCTGTCTCTCCCCCTCTCTCTCTCCCCATCTCTCTCTCTGCCCCATCTCTCCCTCCCCCATCTCTCTCTCTCCCCATCTCGCTCTCTCCCATCTCTCTCTCTCCATCCTTGCTCTCTCCCCCCTCTCTCTCTCTCACCTCACTCTCTCTCCCCCTCCCTCTCTCCCCTTCCTCCCCCATCCCCCCTGCCCTCCCCTAAACCCCCTTCCCCCTTCCCCTCCACCCCTCCCCTACCGCCTTCACTCCACCCCATCCCCTCCCCATCCTCCCTCCCCCTCCCCCTCCCTTCCCCCCTCTCCCCCTTCACTTCTCCCCCTCTCCCCTCTTCCTTTCCCCCTCTCTCCCTCTCTCTCCCCCTCTCTCTCTCCTCCCATCTCTCTCACCCCTCCTCCCCCACCCTCCCTCCCTCACCCACGCTCCCTCTCCTCCTCCCTTCCACCCCTCTCACCCTCTCTCTTGCCCTTCTATCTCTGCCCCTTTCGCTCTGTCTCTCCCCATTCTCTCTCTGCCGTCACTCTCTACCCCCCCCCCCCCCCCCACTCTCTAGCGCCTGCGAGTTGGGGGCTATCCGTCAGTGGATAGGGCGGTTAAGGAGCAAATTCATAATATTAATATATCAAGGAGGGTAGTTAGCATGTGTGCGGTGGGGTAGTTAGTGTGTGTGATGTCACATGCAGCCCCCCCCCTCCCCCGCAACCACACGTTGGGGGAACAGACCCAACAGTTCTGCACATGGTTTAATATTATATAAATCTCACAGTTTAAATCCATACTTTTAATCTATCTAAAAGAAACATATCAATTTCTTAAGGATTGGACAGGCTAGATGCAGGAAAAATATTCCCGATGTTGAGGGAATCCAGAACCCAGGGTTACGGTTTAAGAATACGGGGTAGGCCATTTAGGACTGAGATGAGGAAAAGCTTCTTCACCCAAAGAGTTGAGAATCTGGAATTTTCTGCCACAGAAGGCAGTGGAGGCCAATTCATTGGATGTTTTCAAGAGATAGTTAGATTTAGCTCTTTGGACTAATGGAATCAAGTGATGTGGGGGAAAAAGCAGGAACGGGTTAATGATTGTGGATGATCAGCCATGATCATATTGGATGGCGGTGCTGGCTCAAAAGGCCGAGCGGCCTTCTCCTGCACCTACTGTCTATGTTTCTATGTTTCACAGATAGTATCAGGGTGACTCACAAACTAATTTAACACAAAATAAAATGTTACATGAATAATTTGTAGATTTTCATGTGTTTGACCCAGCAGGGATCAAGTCTTTGGTAATCACACAAAGAAAAGATAATTCTGTATTAACATAAAACCCTTTAACGTTATTTGCAATTCATGCCCATGTTCTCAGTACAGTTTAGCCAGGATTACTCTCAGTTTTTTCAATTACATAAATATTTATCTTTTGAAGTGATTATATATTCTAACAATAATTTAAACTTTGGAACTTCAGCTGGTTGCATTAAAAAATCAGGTTCCCACGGTCTGATAGGAGTATGAAATGTGACTTGGCATGTAATGCCTTAAAATGTATAAGTTTGCCAACGAGACAGATTTATATACCCACAAGATCAGTAATTATTTGAATATACTTTATATTGGTCCTGTATGTATGAAATCCCCTTCAACAGTGTGGAACAGTGTATGAAATCCCCATCAAAGTGGAAAAGCTGGAAAGAATGATCAGCACACATGTGAAACAGTGGCTTGGACTTCCACGATGCTTAAGTGCTGTCGGTCTGTATGGGAGTGGCAAATTGGAATTACCCATTACAGGACTTGTGGAAGAGTTCAAATGCACTAAAGCAAGGTTGGTCATGACCCTCACTGAATCTGAAGATACTGTTATTCGAACAGCGGCCCCCCATGTGGCAATGGGGAGGAAGTGGACCCCATCTGAAGCCGTTCAGAGTGCAAAGTCTAGTCTTCATTTCCGGGATATGGTTGGCCAAGTCCAACACGGGAGAGCTGGGCTTGTCCCAAAAGCTCCTCAATGGCACAAGGCAACATCAGTGCAGAAAAGACGGCTCGTGGTGGAGGAGGTGAGAAGACGGGAGGAGGCACAGCGACATGCTAAGGCCGCCTCAATGGCCAAGCAAGGCCAATGGACTAACTGGGAGAGCCTGGAAAAGAGGAAACTCAGCTGGCGTAAAATCTGGCAAATGGAAGGATTTCAACTAAGTTTTGTCATCAGAGCCACTTATGATGTTCTTCCATCACCCCAAAACCTGAAGCAGTGGTTCAGAGAAGACCCCACTTGCTCCCTTTGCCAAGCACATGGATCACTAAGGCACATTTTAACAGGATGCACTATGAGCCTTGGCCAAGGGCGTTACACTTGGCAGCATAACCAAGTTCTCAGACAGCTGTCATCAATCCTTGAACAGAGGCGAACGATCACAAATGCTTCCCCACCAACATCGGCAGGAAATGTCCACTTCACAACATTTGTACCAGCAGGACAACCTCCAGAGCACCAGATAACATCAATGGATGCAAGCATTCTGCAGCCTGCTCGGGATTGGAAAATGGAAGTGGACTTGGAAAAAAGGCTTGTGTTTCCCCCAGACATTGTGGCTACAACACTCCGGCCAGACATGGTCCTGTGGTCCACAACAGCCAAGTTGGCATATGTTGTGGAATTGACAGTTCCCTGGGAAGATGGTGTTGAAGAAGCTTATGAGAGGAAAAAAAACCAAGTACTCTGAACTGGCAACTGAAGCTTCCCAGAATGGCTGGAAGACCAAGATTTTCCCTGTTGAAGTGGGATGGAGGGGATTTGTTGGTTCATCTATGACCAGGCTATTAAAGAAAATGGGGGTGAGGGGTCGCTGCCTCCAACAAGCAATCAAATCATTATCAAATTCTGCGGAAAAAAGCAGCAATTGGATCTGGATCAAAAGGAGAGACAACAATTGGGCTGCAAGATGAATACAGGAGGGTATGGAATTGAGGGTGGTGTAACTGGGATGCCAGGTATCACAGTTGAGCACTTTTAATCTATCTAAAAGAAACATATCAATTTCTTAAAGGATTGGACAGGCTAGATGCAGGAACAATATTCCCGATGTTGAGGGAATCCAGAACCCAGGGTCACGGTTTAAGAATACAGGGTAGGCCATTTAGGACTAAGATGAGGAAAAACTTCTTCACCCAGAGAGTTGTGAATGTGGAATTTTCTGCCACAGAAGGCAGTGAAGGCCAAATCATTGGATGTTTTCAAGAGATAGTTAGATTTAGCTCTTTGGGCAAATGGAATCAAGTGATGTGGGGGAAAAAACAGGAACGGGGTAATGATTGTGGATGATCAGCCATGATCATATTGGATGGCGGTGCTGGCTCAAAAGGCCAAGCGACCTTCTCCTGCACCTACTGTCTATGTTTCTATGTTTCACAGATAGTATCAGGGTGACTCACAAACTAATTTAACACAAAATAAAATGTTGCATGAATAATTTGTAGATTTTCATGTGTTTGACCCAGCAGGGATCAAGTCTTTGGTAATCACACAAAGAAAAGATAATTCTGTATTAACATAAAACCCTTTAACGTTATTTGCAATTCATGCCCATGTTCTCAGCATAGTTTAGCCAGGATTACTCTCAGTTTTTTCAATTACATAAATATTTATCTTTTGAATTGATTATATATTCTAACAATAATTTAAACTTTGGAACTTCAGCTGGTTGCATTGAAAAATCAGGCTCCCACAGTCTGATCGGAGTATTAAATGTGACTTGATGCCTTAAAATGTATTTGTTTGCAAAGGAGACGGATTTATATACCCACAAGATCAGTAATTATTTGAATATACTTTATATTGGTCCTGTTCGTGTCGCTAGTGGTGAAAGAAAGTATCTTGCCCCGAGTATGGGGAATCGAGAACCAGAGGCAATAGGTTTACGGTGCGGGGGAAAATAATTAATAGGGACCTGTTGGGGTGGCTATTTCACACAAGGTGTATGGAACGAGCTGCCGGAGAAGGTCGTTGAGGCATGTAGTATCACAACATTTAAGAAACATTTGGACCGATACATGGTTTGGATAGGTTTAGAGGGATATGGGCAAAACATAGGCAGGGGGACTCGTGTGGATGGTACATGTTGGTCGCTGTGGGCAAGTTAGGCCGAAGGGCCTGTTTCCACGTTGTATAAGTCTATGACTCTAAAAGTGCTTATTACAGATTTTGTGGAGTTTTATGATGAGATGTCCTGGCTAATCGAGTGCATATAAGAGTAAGGCTCTTCAAATTAGATGGGAAAATTCTTACTTAGGCAGACACAGTCCAAACCAGCATTTATTAAATTCAAGCCATGTCCATATATTGCATATTCATTGTGTAGGCTCTTCACCTTTGATTAATTTTATCATATGTGTGCTCACTGAAACATTTCAAACACAAGGAATTGTATGTGGAACACAACCCAGCAGGTCAGGCAGGATCTGAGGCGGACATTGAAAGACGATGTTTCAGGTCCGGACTCTTTTTAAGTAATGTGTAAGAAGGAACTGCACATGCTGGTTTATACCAAATATAGACACAAAATGCTGGAGTAACTCAGCGGGGCAGGCAGCAACACTGGAGAAAAGGAATAGGTGATGTTTCAGGTCAAGACCCTTTGAGGGGGGACAATATACGGCCAGGTAAGAACGTCGACTTGTCGACAACACTACATACGAATGCGCTCCTATAATATTATTAAATGCAGAAACATACAAAAACTTTTAAGGTGAGAGGGAGATTTAAAAGGAACCTTTACATGGATAGGACCGGTTTGGAGGGATATGGAACAAATGCTGGCATGTGGGTCTAGTGTAGCTGGGACATGTTGGCCGCTGTGAGCAAATAGGGCCGAAGGGCCTGTTTCCACACCTTAACACTCTATGACCTGAGGGATAACTTTATTTACACAAAGGGTGATGGGTGTATGGAACAAGCTGCTGGAGAAGGAAGTTGATGCAAGTACTATCACAACACTTAAGAGGCATTTGGACAGTTAATTGGATAGGATAAGTTTAGAGGCTTATGGGCCATGTGTGGGCAGGTGGGCCATGTGTGGGCAGGTGGGACTAGTGTAGATGGGGCATGTTGGTCAGCATGGGTGTAGATTGGTTATTTCCTACTAACCAATTGTAGTGCTTGTTAGTAGTTGCTCCGCCTAATAGGCAATTTATATTACCAAGAGCTTGCCTACGCCATTCAGTCTGAGTAGCTGCTAGTCACTGTAATGTCCTGCAGACCAACACTGTAAGTGAACTTTAATAAACATGTGTTGTACCTTGACAGGTGTACGACTCGACTCATTACATGGTGTCAAGAAGTGAGTCTTACCTACTCCATTCACATTTATCAGGTTTTGTTTTTTATATTTGTTTTATGTGCCTGTTATCCCTATCATGGCAAACTCGCCTTGCTATCCTTGTCCTCTGATCTTTGACTCTGACATTGCTGAGCGCTGGTGTCTTTTCGAGAGCGACTACACTCACTACGTTCGCATCATTCATCGCAACGATCCTCCAGATCTATGTGCTGTGTTACTCAACCTGGCTGGTCCTGAGGCAATGAAATGTGTTTTACATTTGACCCTGCTGTTTTAGATGCAAACGGACAGATCCTAGTGCCTGCAGAAATGATTGATGACCCTGCTGCCCTACTTGAAAAGTTTAGACAGTTGCGTGACCTCCCCTCAAACTACATTATCGAACGTATCAAGTTTTATGCTCGTATGCAACAAGTTGGCGAGCCGATAGAATGTTTTATTAGTGGCTTGAAACACATGGCTGCATGCTGTCAATTTTGAGTTTATGCAGTGAACTGATCCGCGACAAGCTCGTTGGGGGTATGCTTAATGACAAGTTAAGAGATGAATTGCTTCGTTACACTGAACTGACTCTTAATCAAGCCAAACATGCCTGTCGGATAGCTGAGATAACGGCTTCTCACACTAAGTCTGTGATCTCTGGCCAGCGTTCCCAGTATATTCAACCTGACAGACACCTCCTGTCGTCCACAGTCTTCCTCGGTCTGGCAGCAGAGAAGGTCTGCTGACCGATGTCCTAATTGTAACTATTCTCATGCTCCTGGTCAGGAGTTCTGTATAGCTTATGGTAAAATTTGCAATTTCTGCAAGAAACCCAACTACCTCGCAAAATGCTGCCGTTTCCGTGTGACTCAATCCGTCTCAACGCCGAGCCTGCACCTGTTACAACATGAGCTTGCTGATAACGAAAGCCGAGAGCCTGAGGTGCCATCCTCCCTCCGCTCAGCTCTCTGAAAGTGAAAATAACAGTTCAGCCATCCACTCTCTCCCCCCTTCCTCTAACGAGCAACTTGACCCTGAGGTAACCATGTTTGTGAACAACAAGCCTGTGACGGTAAAGGTTGATACAGGCGAGAAATGCAATGTAATCTCTGTAAATACATTAGTCTCACACAGGTTAAAGCACAAGCATCTTTATTGTCTAGTTCATCATCACATATGCAGTACATCACACATTCAGTCTCCTGCAGCTACTGGCAGACAGTAGGCAAGTTCTTACACTATAAATCATATAATTAGGAGGAGTTATAATTACTAAGCATTATGATTGGCTAACATGCAATAGCCAATCTACATCTCTTCTTGTAGAAATGAACAAGCAACTAAGACATTTTAAATGATGTTGAGTGAATAATAGCTCGGCTATGTCAGAATCAAATACAAGCGGACTTGTCTTTCGACAGGAGTTAGCCATGTCATCAAAATCACTCACAAATAAAAACTGATTAATAAAATAAATCGGGGTAATCAGACGCGGGCTAGACCCAATTATCTGACACCATGCAAATACCTTAGTCTCACACAGGTTATTAAGTTACTGCAGCAACTTGCAGACAGTAGGCAAATTCTTACACTATAAATCATATAATTAGGAGGAGTTATTATTACTAAGCATTATGATTGGCTAACATGCAATAGCCAATCTACATCTCTTCTTGTAGAAATGAAAAAGCAACTAAGGCATTTTAACCGATAAGCCGAATGAATAATAGTAGGGTTAAACAAAACCACCATATCTAATAGGTGGCCTGCTAACCCTCGTACGGTATGGGGCTGACTCATCAACCTTTTCCTCCAAAAAGATGGAGGGCTGGGGTATGTAGAACCGCGGGGGACCCAATGGGTCTGTGGAGGGAGGCAGTCGCGGGGGAGCCTGGGGTGGACCCACGCGGGACCCTGGGGTGCCGGTTACAACAGGGGACGCAGGGACAGACCGATGTGGGGAGTGGGCGGACCCGGTAGCAGCAGGTGCTGGAACGGCTGCAACAGGCGTCGGTTTAAACTCGACCGGTGGGGCATCAGGACCCTGGGATGCCGGACGACGTTCCTTCACAGGAAGGAGATGTTGACGGTTGCATCTGTAGAGAACGCCATCGATTTCTACCAGGTAGGAGCGTGGTTCCTTAACGAGGCCATGAATGTGTCCCAGTTTAGCATGTCCTTTATCTGTTTGCAGTCATACGACTTGCCTTGTATTAGTGGTTTAAGTGGTTTGCTGGTCTTATCATAGAAGCGCTTCTGCGAGTCTCGATTAAACTGTACACTCTTCTGTATTACGGCAGGGGGGAAGACTTTTGGTCGTAGCTGTCGCTGGGAGACGGGCAGTGGAGGACGTGTCTGGCGGGACATTAGTCGCTAGGCTGGGGAGCTGAGAATGTTGTCCCTTGCAATATTTCGCAGGTTCAGGAGGTCCAGGTAGACGTCAGATTTGGCTAGATAGGAGCGCTCCATGAGTTGTTTTGCGCTCCGGACAGCACGCTCGGCAAGTCCATTGGACTGTGGGTATTCTGGGCTGCTGGTGACATGTTGGAAGTTCCACCGTTTAACAAAGTCCTTAAACTTTTGGCTGGTGAATTGAGTTCCATTGTCAGTCTGAAGACGAATGGGTACCCCATGCATGGAAAGGTGTATTTTCAGGGTTTGGTTCACTGTTTCAGAAGTGATTGTTGGCAGAAAGTCGAGTTCGAACCAGTTAGAGTAGGAGTCCACTAAAACAAGGCAGTGCTTCCCGTGCCATTCGAAGATGTCGGCAGCAGTGATGGCCATGGTAGAGAGGGAGCTGGCTGGGGTAAGAGGAAAAACAGAATCTGCTGATGCCGTGACTGACTGTTGCAGATTCTGTTTTTCCACGTATGTACTTGGTCATCCCGGGCCAGCAGATCATATCATTGGCTTATTTTAGAGTGGCCTCCGTGCCAGGGTGGCATCCGTGGATTTCCTCGTAGTACTCGTTCTGCAGAGTTGGGGGGGATTCTGAAGTTACTGACCCATCTGACTGCAACTTGCCAAAGTGCTGGACCATGCCAAAGACATTCAGCGCAAACTCAATCTCCTGAAGTACAAGTTTCGAGTCCTGGAAGTTGCCTACGTCGGACATGTTTTCACAAGTGATGTTCTCAGACCAGACCCATCAAAAACTGCTGCTATCAACGAGATGCCGGTTCCTACTGATGTTATGAGTACACAATGGTTCCTTGGGATGGTCAGCTACCTGTGGAAATTGTATTCCCAACCTCAGTGGCACATCTGCCTCCTTGCGGGAACTGACACACAAAGACGCTGCATGGTCCTGGTATCCGCAGCACCAAAGAGCTTTTGATACCCTCAAGTTGCAGCTGGCCAGCGCACCTACCCTCGCCTATTTCACTTTGGAGTTACCAGTAACCCTCACATGTGATGCATCCCAGTACGGACTTGGTGCCACTTGCATACAGACTGCTGCTAATGGTGACTGCAAGCCTGTTCATATGCCCCTCACACGCTAACTGATACTGAACAACGTTATGCCCAGATTGAGAAAGAATTACTTGCAGTCCTTTTCGCCCGCACGAAATTCAAATACTTTATTTTTGGGATGTTTGTGATTATAGAAACAGACTACCAGCCGCTGGTCACCATCTTGAATAAACCCATTCACGCTGCTCCGGCACGCCTGCAACGGATGATGATGCAGCTGCAGCGGTTTGATTTCAACATTGTCTATAAAAAAGACAAGAACATGTGCAAAGCTGACACGCTATCAAGAGCCCCATGCAAAACCAGCGAACAACAACTCTCTGAACAGGACCAGTTCTCTGTAATAAAAGTATCGTATGTTTCTACTGATTGCCTAAGCACCCTGGCAGACCACACGGCTGCTGACTAGACTTTACAATTGCTCTCCGCAGTCATCTGGCATAGCTGGCCGGATAAACAACACAGCACCCCTCTCGCGATCCGCCCACACTTCCCGGTTCACAACGAACTGGTTTTACAGGATGGGGTAATAGTCAAGGGCCACAACTACAGATCAAACGCGATACACAAAAACGATTTTTCGACAAATCCAGTAAGCAACTTAAACCTCTCTCCAGCGGACAGATTGTTCGCCTCCAGACCAACAAGGGCTATGGCCGTCTGGGTCAAATCCATAGCCCTGCCAAAGAACCGCGATCTTACCTGGTTAGCGCGGACGGAGCCATTTACAGACGCAACCATCAACATCTCCTTCCAGTCATGGAACCGTGTCCTGCGACTCCATATCCAGAGGTTTTGCGTTTTGTATACCCTCCCACTACCGGGCCAGCTGCTCCACTATCAGAGACTGTGTCCCCTGCGGCCTCCCCATGACCTTCAGCGCCTAGCTCGTCTATTTCACCACCTCCACCCGGCGGGTTCTCGGTCACATCCCCGGTTCCCTCCCCAGTAACTTCTCCGGTGAAAGGAGGAGATGCGGATTCGTACCGCACACGTGCCAGACGGATCAACAGGCCACCCATCAGATACAGTGATTTTGTGTAACTATCTATACTTCCCCATATGCATTATTAATGTTCCGGCTATTATATTGTTTAGCCACCATGTTTCCACGTACCTATGCTTTATTTTGTTTCTACAAGGAAAGATGTAGACTGGTTATTTCCTACTAACCAATTGTAGTGCTTGTTAGTAGTTGCTCCGCCTAATAGGCGATTTATATTATCAAGAGTTTGCCTATGCCATTCAGTCTGAGTAGCTGCTAGTTACTGTAATGTCCTGCAGACCAACGCTGTAAGTGAACTTTAATAATCGTGTGTTGTATCTTGATGTGAATGACTCGTCTCATCACAGTGAGTGAGTTGGGTTGGTTTCCATGCTGTATATCTCTATGACTCTATAAACCCAAGGTATTTACATACATTCTTTCCTCCAAATGACAGAACTGGTTTCCTCTCACCATTAACTTTTAGCATTGGCTCTTTCTCATCAGTCTGATATGGTTTTGATGCTTTCATTACAATACAGTGGAGGTTTGGTTACCACATCGAGTGATTTTTGTGTATCTTCCTACGAGTTCACAAGTGACATGAAAATACATAAAAGTATGAATTTAACTCTTTCATTTTGCAGTACATATGACAATTAAACATTTTTGAAAAAGAGAACACATTTGTTACACCGCAAAAGCCTATATACACTTAATTTCAGAGCAGAGAAAAATTAATTGCTTACCACTCTCCTCAAGAAACCTTGAAATAGCAATTAATGATCACGACTAAAATTGAAGCTACAGTATAGAAAATAAAATAAAAACTGAGGGAAAGCAAAAATATCATAAGAGAGATAAAAGTCAAATATGTAAATTTAAGAAAGCCTCCATCTGTACAATGGAAAGCATTTTTAGGGCAGCACAGTGGTGCAGCAGTAGAACCTGGGTTCGATCCTAACTACGGGTACTGTCTGTGCAGAGTTTGTATGTTCCCCCTGTTACCACATGGGTTTTCTATGGTTGTTCCGGTTTCCTAGCGCATTCCAAACATGTGCAGGTTTGTAGGTTAATTGGCTTCTGTAACTTGCCCCAAGTGTGCAGGATGCGAAACTGGGATAACACAGGGCTTGTGTACAGGTGATTGCTGGTCAGCATGGACTCAGAGGGCTGACGGGCCTGTTCCCATGCTGTATCTCTAATGACTCAAAACCTAAAGCAGAAAAATAGCAAGAATTCAAAGCCAATGCGAAATCCGGGGGTACCTAGTAGCAAGAACCCTGGATATTGAGGGATATTGAGGGAAAGAGAAAAAGGTAGAGGGGAAAAAATGGACATGGGTGGGGACACATAAAAATGAAAGAAGTAAGGTTAATGAGTGGGGTTACAAAAACTAACTTGCAGATAGGATTAATGTAAATTGAAAGGCGTTCTCTAAGTATATTAAGGGCAAAATAATTTCCAGCTTATAGGTAGAGTCTATCGGAGACAACATGGGCAATCTGAAAATAGACACAAAAAGCTGGAGTAACTCAGCGGGGCAGGCAGCATGTCTGGAGTGAAGGAATGGGTAAAGTTTTGGGTCGAGACCCTTCTTCAGACTAATTATGGAAACGGGAAAATGAGTGATATAGACAATGATGTAGAGAGATATCATGAATGAAAGATATATGAATGAAAGATATGCAAAATAGTAACAATGATAAAGGAAACAGCCCATTGCTAGCTGTTTGTTGGGTGAAAATGAGAAGCTGGTGTGATTTGGTTGGGGGAGGGATAGGGAGAGAGTGGGAAGTTGAAGTTAGAGAAATCAATATCATACCACTAGGCTGTAAGCTGCCCAAGTGAAATATGAAATGCTGTTCCTCCAATTTGCATTTAACCTCACTGACAATGGAGGAGACTTAGGACAGAAAACTCAGTGTAGGAATGGGAAGGAGGATTAATGTGTTTAGCAACCGGGAGATCAGGTAAGTTCAGGCGGACTGAGTGAAGGTGTTCAGTGCAACGATTGCCCAGTCAACGCTTGGTCTTGTCGATGTATGAGTCCACATCTTGAACAACGGATACAGTAGATGAGGTTGGAAGAGGTGTAAGTGAACCTCTGCCTAACCTGAAATGACTGTTGGAGTCCCTGGACAGAGTCAAGGAAGGAGGAACAGGGACAGTTGTTGCATCTCCTGCAGTTGCAGGGGAAGGTACCCGGGGAGGGGGTGGTTTGGGTGGGAAGGGATGAGTTAACCAGGGAGTTGCGGAGGGAACGGTCTCTGTGGTAGGTGGAAAAGGGTGGAGATGGGAAGGTGTGACTAGTGTAGGAATTCCGTTGGAGGTAGCAAAAATGTTGGAGGATTATGTGTTATATGCGATGGCTGATGGAGTGGAAGGTAAGGACTAGGGGGACTCTGTCTCTGTTGAGACTGGGGGGAGGGAGAGCAATGGTGAAGCTGCGCCCAAAAGACACAAGTGAGGGCCTCATCTATGATGGGAGAGGGGAACCCCCTTTCCCTAAAGAATGAGGACATCTCGGTATGTCCTGGTATGGAACACATCTTCTTTGGCCCAAATGCAGTGTAGATGGAAGAATTGGGAATAGGGAAGAGTCTTTGCAGGAAACAGGGTGGGAAGAAGTGTCGTCAAGACAGTTGTAGGAGTCAGTGGGTTTGTAATAGAATATGGAGACAGAAGGTAGAAGTGAGATCCTAAAATGAATACTTTAATCAGTTTTCATGAAGGAAACAGACTTTGCAGTTGAATAATTTATTACAGGGGTAGATGAAAGTTGAGTGCCAGGCTCCATAACTAAACCAGAAGTACGCAATGCCATAGTTGTAGTAGCCATTTCGGTGGATAAAAGGTCACTAACTTCCCTATCTCTGTACTCTGTCTCATCATTGTTCATGATTCGGCTCATTACATTGGTATCAAACTTGTAGATGGAGTTAGAGCCATATTTGGTTGTACAATCGATGTATAGAGAGTATAGTAGGCGACTGAGATGCATCCTTGCTGGGCACCGGTATTGAGAATTTTTGTGTACGAGGTGGCTGAGATTTTTCAATGATTTACTAGTTTTTGCTTGGGCTTGAGGTCCTGAGTTGTTGGGAGAGGTTGGGAAAGTTATTATGCTTATAATTTATATTTGGAAAATAAAGCTTGCTTATTGATCTAAAACATTTTAATATCCCCTTGATACCAGACCTCAAGGTTGGTTTAATTTTTTTTTAATGTTTCAGCCCATGCAACATGCAACTGGAGAAAATGCTAATTTCATACCAATAATTTAGCTCAGATTGCTGGCATTGATTTATTTTTCTAACATGCGCATACAACTTTGAACAAGGGGAACTCTGGGTTTATAGTAGATATTGGTCAGTTGTCTGTTACCTGCGATGGAGATAGTGAGGTCTAGAAATGGTAGAGAAATGTCGGAAATGGTCCAGGTGTATTTGAGTGCCGGATGGAAGTTAGTGGTGAAATGGATGAAGTCAGTGAGTTGTGTATGGGTGCTGGAGGTAGCACCAATACAGTCGTCGATGTAGCAAAGGTAGAGTTCGGGGGTAGGGCCATGGTACACCTCGAACAAAGATTATTCGACGTACCTGGGAGGAAGGCATAGCTAGGGCCCATGCGAGTGCCCATAGTTACGCCTTGTATTTGGAGGAAATGGGAGGAGTCAAACGTAAAGTTGTTAAGGGTAAGGACCAGCTCCGCTAGGCGGAGTAGAGCATCAGTAGACAGGGATTGGTTGGTTCTGCGGTCGAGGAAGAAACAGAGGGCTTTAAGATTCTACTAGTGGGGGATGGGGGTATAGAGTGACTGGGCATCCATGGTGAAGATCAGGGAATGGGGGACCTAGAAAACGTTAGTCCTGGAGGAGACGAAGAGCGTGTGAGGCGTCTTGAACATAGGTAGGGAGGGATTTAACCAGGTGGGATAGGATGGAGTCGAGGTATGTGGAAATAAGTTCGGTAGGGCACGAACAGGCAGAAACAATGGGTCTGCCAGGACAGTCAGGTTTGTGGATTTTGGGGAGAAGGTAAAATTGGGCCGTGCGGGGCTGGGGAATTATGAGGTTGTAGGCTTTGGAGGGCAGGGGGTCGGAGTTGATGAAGTCAGTGATAGTGGTAGAGATCATGGCCTGGCGCTCGTCAGTGGGATGTAGGAGGATCTAAGTAGGAGGAGGTGTCTGAGAGTTGGCGCGCCAGACTACCACGGCACCTCCCTTGTCGGCAGGTTTGATCACCCTGTCTGTCTTGTTGCAGAGTGAGTGGAGGGCTGAACATTCAGAGAGGGAGAGGTTAGAGTGAGAAAGGGGAGTGGAGAAGTTGAGGCAGTTTTTTGTCCCGCCGGCAGTTTAAAATAAAAAGGTCTGAAGCTGGTAGATGGCCATGAGTGGGAGTTCAAGAGGAGAGGGTCCGTTGGAGACGGGAGAAGAGGTCATCACTCCTCCCCTTCCCAGCTCTCTCTCAGCCCACTCTCTGCCTCTTCCTTTTTTCTTCCCGCCCCCTCCCCCCCCACCCTCACATCAGTCTGAAGAAGGGTTTCGACCCGAAACGTCGCCTATTTCCTTTGCTCCGTAGATGCT
Source organism: Okamejei kenojei (assembly GCA_035221665.1). Lineage (NCBI taxonomy): Eukaryota > Metazoa > Chordata > Chondrichthyes > Rajiformes > Rajidae > Okamejei > Okamejei kenojei. The sequence continues at coordinate 157,912,300 of CM069131.1, forward strand.
GCCTCACTCGCTGAGTTTCTCCAACATTGTTGTCTAACAACAGAGTTCATTGATGAGCTCAGCATGAGATGGCTTTTGGATATACGGTAATGAGGAGTATTTTAATGAATACTCCAGGATGCTAATGGCATTAAGTAGGTACACAGTCAATAATATTGAGGAGGAGGAGCAGGAACAGCAGGAAAGTAATGGTTTGAAGTCATCAGAGAGGGCTTTCCTGAATCAGCTATATGTTAGTTATCTGAATCTTTGGATGTAATGGTACTCAATCTCAGACATGAATGCAATCTCTAGCCATAGAATAACATACATGAGAATGAACAGACAGCCATCATTCATAGAAGGTAATACACAGATCATATCACTACTAAAGTTACAGATGCTCTCCTTTATCATATGTTGATATGCACTACATTCAATGGTGCAGCATAGGTTAAACAGCCACATCCAGTTTAACCAGTGGAGCAGACAAAATGTGTAGAAAGGAACTGCAGATGCTGGTTTATACCAAAGATAGTCACAAAATGCTGAAGTAATGGCATAATGGCCGGAACACCAATTCCTGCAGGAATTAACCAACAATAACCAGTCACCACGCTAACCTATTGACACTTTGTGAATTTAACAAATTACTTATTCAGCTCAAGATATACCTGCCATTCTCAGTGGACAATAACATAATAACATATAACGTCTGAAGAAGGGTCTCGACCCGAAACATCGCCTATCTCCTTCGCTCCTTAGATGCTGCTGCACCCGCTGAGTTTCTCCAGCCTTTTGTGTACCCTCGATTCTCCAGCATCTGCAGTTCCTTCTTTAATAACATATTGAACAGTGTGTTTGTCGAATCCTCCACAGCTTGTTTGTCAAATCTTGACAAAATTATTTGAAAATCCACGTAATTACTGTCAGTCAAATGTCTTACTTGCATCAACTTAGTAACCTCCTTGGAGGTTGGTAAGACAAGGCCTACCTTCCGAATAATCAAACTCACTGTTTTTATTAACCCTTTCTCAGGTAGTCTTGCAGCGTAACTGTAATGATTCTTTCTACAACTTATTCGCCAGCTGAATCTAAACTAAGTTTTGTTTTGAAATCCTTCAGTATGATGCTGATAATCTGCACAATATTTGCGTCTGCTTTGACCCTTTCAATTAGGGGGTTAGCAACACTATTCGAGCGGACAATACAATGGTAATAAGGAATCATCGACCAGGGTGAAGAATGATTCAAATAAACATCTAACATCCCACTTTAAATTATCAAGAGAATACCTCTCTGTTTACCTGAATTCCAGAAAATTATTTTGTTATTGCAATAGTAATTATCTGCTATATTTTTCTTCAATTACTTTTTAGATGTTCTAATGCCAGCTTCCCAACTCTGACTGAGCTCAATAGTAGTCATAGTTTTGTTTTTATCTGGACCTCTCCAATGCCAGCACATCCTCCTCAGATATGGGCCCCAAAACTGTTCTCAGTATTCCAAATGCAGTCTGACCAGTGCCTTATAAAGCCTCAGAGTGACATCCCTGTTTTTATATTCTACTCCTTGCAAAATGAATGCTAACATTGTATTTACGTTCCTTACTACCAATACAACTGGCAAATTAACCTTTTCGGAATCCTGTACCAGACCTCCCAAGTTCCTTTGCATGTCCATATTCTGAATCCTCTCCCCATTTGGAAAATAGTCTATGCCTTATTTCCTACTGTCAAAATGCATGACTGCACCCTTTGTTACACCGTATTCCATCTGCCGCTTCTTTGTCCACTCTCCCAACCTGTCCAAGTTTTTCTGCAGAGTTTTTCTCCACACTGCCTGCAGCTCCACCTATATTTTTATCATCTGCAAACCTGCAACAAATCCTTCAATTTCCTCGTCCAAATCATTGATATACAACGTGAAGGGTAGCGGCTCCAGCACCGACCCCTGCGGAACTCCACTAGTCACTGGCAGCCAACCAGAAAACGCCTCCTTTATTACCACTTTTTGCCATTCATCTAATTGTGTATCCATGCTAGTATCTGCGTTCTAATACGATAGGCTCTCATCTTCTTGTGACACCTTATCAAAGACTGCCTGAAAGTCCGGGTAAACAACATCCACTGACTTTCCTTTGTCTATTTATTTTTTCAAAGAATTCCAACAGATTTGTCAGGCAAGATCTCTCTGTGGTCGTATCTTCCCTCATCTTCTTGCGGCCCAAGGAATACAGTCCTAGCCTGCCCAACTTCCCCTTGGAACTCAGTCCCTCAAGTTCTGTTAACATGCTTGTAAAAGATCCCGAAATCTTGAACTAGCAATTACTATACTGTTCAGGCTAATCATATTGAAACTAATAATAGTGATAACTTACTGAAATGTTCCCCCAACTACCTGAAAACGAAACAGAATTGCTCTATATCCTGTACCTCCACTCTCACTCCGCATCCCCCCACTCGTAACAAGGACAGAGGCCCCCTTGTCCTCACCTTCTACCCTACTAGCCGTCACATACAACAGATAATCCTCTGACATTTTCGCCATCTCCAACGGGATCCCACCATGGTCACATCTTCCCATCTCCTTCCCTGTTGGCTTTCTGCAGAGACCGTTCCCTCCGTAACTCGCTGGTCAATTTGTCCCTTCTCACCCAAACCACCCCCTCCCCTGGTACTTTCCCTTGCAACTGCAGGAAATGCTACACTTGTCGCTTTACCTCCCCCCTCAACTCCATCCAAGGACCCAAGCAGTCTTTCCAGGTGAGGCAGAGGTTCACCTGCACCTCCTCCAACCTCATCTTTTGCATCTGTCCTGTGCCTCCTCCATGGCCAGAGTGAGTCACACCACAAATTCGAGGAGCGGCACCTCATATTTCGTTCGGGCAGTTTACACCCCAGTGGTATGAATATTGACTTCTCCAATTTCAGGTAGTCCTTGCTTTCTTCCTCCTTCCCCTCCCCTTCCCAGCTCTCCCACAGCCTACTGTCTCCGCCTCTTCCTTTCTTTTTCCGCCCGACCCCACATCAGTCTGAAGAAGGGTCTCGACCCGAAACGTCGCTTATTCATTCGCTCCATAGATGCTGCCTCACCCGCTGAATTTCTCCAGCATTTCTGTCTACCTTCGATTTTTCCAGCATCTGCAGTTCTTTCTTAAACATACTGTTAAATCTGGTTACCTTTAATTATTCACTGTATATGAGAAACAATCATTGATGATTGTGGTGTCTAGTAATTTAGTGGGAAATCATAAGGCCCCATTTTACATTGGTCTTTCTGATTCAAATGGGAGAGGCCATCTAGTACCGGCGCCTGAAAAATAAATTTCGATTTTTATTTGAAGAGTATCAAAATAACTTTTCTTTGATTAGGACCACATTATGATAGATTTAATTACAGGAAGGCCATCCTGCCATCCAATCCATGTGGCAGATCATTTCTATATTGACACAAAGTGCTGGAGTAACTCAGCGGGTCAGGCAGCATCCCTGACCCGCTGAGTTACTCCAGCATTTTGTGTCTTTTTTTTGTAAATCAGCTTCTGCAGTTCCTTGTTTCTACATGTCTATGTTAACCCCTGCTGAGGTACCAAACAGACATCCTGTCTTCAGTTCTTGTTCTGTACAATAAATGGCAGCCTTGACATTAACCCGACTGACAAGAAGGAACGATCGTGAAGAGGTTGGGAAGTGTCAGAAAGGCAGTGTCCATATTAGATATTAACTCATTGGGTCAAGCAACATCTCTGGAGAACATATGTAGGTGATGTTTTGGGTCAGACTGATTGTGATGAGAGGTAGGAGAAAGTTGAAAGACAGGAGGGGCAGAACAAAGCCTTCCAGGTGATAGCCTGATACAGCTGAGGGAAGGTAGATGTTTGGACAAAGACCAGAGATGAAAATACAAAATATGTGAGATAAGGATAGAAGAGTTGTTTATTGTGAAGCCAGATTAAAGAATATCAGTAGAAGGGGAAGGGAGAAAATGGTGTAAGTCCAGATGGAGCACAGTTAGAAACATAGAAACATAGAAACAGGCCATTCAAGCCTGCACCGCCATTCAATATGAGGTATGGGGAAGTCCAGTGTATAAACCGAGTCTATCCAGAGGAATCAGTCCCTTCTCTGGTACCCTCAGAGTTAAGAGATGGGGATGGGAAAGGGGGGTGGGGGGGATTGCACTCCTGCCTTTCTTATACAATACTTGGACTCCTGCCTTCCTTAACCAAAAGAATAGCTTTATACTTAGCTTTCTGGTATCAGTGGTCCAACAAGTTACAATTGCAATTCCACTGGGATCACGGGACTTTGATTTTCCATTTACAAGAGCAAGCAACATGGAAACAAGGAAGATTGTGATTGTCCTGAGGGGAGCATGTCTCATTGGAATCAAGGGAATGTAAGGCACTTGGACTTTTCCCATCACATGTCAAATTTAAAATCTCATCATTTCTGAAGACAAAGGATGCTTTTTAGACCACTGAGCCTCTTCAGTTTCACAGAGCACCCCTATCAGTTCCACATATTTTCCTACTTTGCTTCATCTCTGCCTGCTCATCATCTTCTCTCCATCTTCTCTCCATTATTTTGTCATCCAACTACACTTAGGGGTATGATAGCAAGTTGGTCACATTACTAGACTTGCACTACTGAGACCTGAACTAATGACCTGGAGACAAGAGTTCAAACCCTTTCATGGTACATGTGGAAATGAATTTCCAGGGGGGTACAATGGCACAGCTAATAGTGCTGCTACCTTACAGTGCCAGAGATCATATTTTTAAAACTTTAGTAATCATGTGCACAAGTTCCCAAGTTATAGAAGTAGAATTAGGCTATTCGGCCCATCGAGTCTACTCTGCCATTCAATCATGGCTGATCTCTGCCTCCTAATCCCATTTTCCTACCTTCTCTCCAAAACCCTTGACACACTAATCAAGATTTTGTCTATCTCTGCCTTAAAAATATCCACTGACTTGGCCTCCACAGCACTCTGTGGCAATGAGTTCCACAGGGTAACTATCCTCTGACTAAAGAAGTTCCTCCTCACCTCCTTTATAAAAGAGCGCCCTTTAATTCTGAGGCTATAACCTCTGGTCCTACACTCTTCCACCAATTGAAACATCCTTTCCATATCCACTATCTATGCCTTTCATTATTCTGTAAGTTTCAACAAGTCCCCCCCCCCCCCCCCCCCCAAGCTTCTAAACTCCAGCGAGTAGAGGTCCAGTTATATCAAAAGCTCAACATATGCTCACCCACTCATTCCTGGAATCGTTCGTGTAAACCTCCTCTCGACCCTCTCCAGAGCCAACACATCCTTCCTCAGATATGGGGCCCAAATTTGCTCACAGTTCTCCAAATGCAGCCTGAGCAGCGCCTTATCGAACCTCAGCATTACATCTCTGTTTTTATATTCCAGTGATCTTGATATGAATGCTAACATTGAATTTTACTTCAGAGTCACGTGAGTGACTTCGTGAAGAAGTCCGCCAGCCCGCATGCGCGTCAATACGCCTATGCGTGGCGCCGCAACTGGCTGACAGGCGCGTCGCTCCTCCAGCTGGTAAATTAAAAAGACAATTTACGTTTTCGAACTTAGTCTGAGGTCGTCTGTTCTATAATTCTTGTTTGCAGCATTGCTACAAGTTGGAACACCAATGGACAAGTCAAGAGTGAAGTCCAGACGAGCCGCAAGGGAGACCTGCTACAGAAGACCACGGGTTGCGGGCGGCCGTCGATTTCACCATCCAAGTCGCTGACAGTTTTACCAGCGACTTCAGACTTGGTGTCTCTGGAGAGCACCGTGGATACCCCGAGAGGGAAAGCTAAACAAAAGTCTGCGAGGCCTATCGACTCGGATGAGTCAGGCCAGGAGGGTGCACCTCCAACAATGGACAGTGTGTTCGGACGTCTGTCCCGGATGGAGCACCTCATGGAGAGGATGCTCCACCGAGATATACTCCATGACATGGAGTCATATCTGAGCAGGTCTCCTCGTCAGCCCGCGGCAGTGCCTGGTTCAGGACTGCATGATGTCTCCCTCTCTGAGGAGGGGAGCATCTAGATTCAGTTTTGGGCTGGCTCCGAGTTCGGAGGTATGTCCGGGGAGCATACCTCGATGCACCGGCTGCGGCAAGCAGAATTACCCGCAGTTGCATTGAAATTTGTGATACCACAGCAAATTAGGGAGCCGCCCGGCGAGGAATTGGCGGCCAGTGTAAACTATCTGGCTTCACACCAGCTCCAGGAGCAAACAATGGTGGATACGGCCATGAGGTACCCCACGCCTGTCAATTGTGTGTCGCTAAAAGTACCGGCTGTAAACAGCTCGATATGGAATTATATCGGTGGAGGCATCAGAAACCAAGAAGTAAAACTCCAAAGAATGTTGAGCCTGCTGGGTTCAGGCATCACGGCCTTCGCCAGGACAGTGGATGGAGGTCCTCGGTCGAATGGACAACAAGATGCGCTGGCATTATTATGCAAATGCGCACTTTGAGATAAATTGCTACCGCAAAAACGCCATCCGCCCGGCCCTAAATCCGAAGTTCGCGGGTTTAAGCAGGGCCAGTAATGTGCAGCCGCCAAATTACCTGTTTGGAGAAGATCTGCCGAAGCAGGTCAAAGACCTAGACAACGAGGCAAAAAGGTGTCTTCAACTCGAATCCTCCCAGGCCCAGATATTCGGAAATATAGGACGTTAGCATGGTACTAACACTGCTTCGCAGATGGGCACCAGCAACATCTCTGTCCCTGGTCCAGCTAACTTTCAAGGTATTGATGCTCATGGCACTGGTGTCAGCACAAACGGTGCAGTCGTTGCATAAGATGCGGCTGGATAACATGATTATGTCTGCTAATAGTATCACATTTTCTGTGCATGATCTAATAAAGCAGAGTAGACCAGGTACTTCCGGCCTCAAACTACATTTTGTGGTATACCACTTAGACCTTCGGTTATGTGTGGTCACGCACATCCGACAATACATTAAGGTCACTAAGAGCGTCAGGGGCGCGGAACTAGCACTACTTGTTAGTTACAAGAAACCTCACAAAAAGGTTTCAGTCCAGATCATCTCCAGATGGGTAAAATGGGTTCTGGCTTATGCATGAGTAGATACTGACATTTTTACATGTCACTCCACCAGGGCTGCATCTACGTCAGGTGCAAAGGTTATGGACGTCCCGCTAGACCATATCCTAGTGACTGCAGGATGGTCCATGGAGTGCATTTTCCAGACGTTCTATAATAAGCCTATCGCCAGACCAGGGGTATTTGCTGACTCTATTTTAAGTTCCGTTTTATAATTTCCCTTGGATGAGAGGGTTCATTATTGTTATAATTTGTCCATTAAAGCATCAGCATGTTTTAAAAATCTGTCATGTCTGAATGCATTATTCTCTCATCCTTGGCAAACCAATACAGTGTGTGGCATGGACTCGAGTCCACGACATGAAATCACAGAGCTTTAAAATCTTCACAAAGTCACTTACGTGACTCTGTAGTAAAATAGTAAGATTAAACGAGAACTTAGCAATTTGAAGTTTGATCTTTACTTTATGAGGAGTTACGATGAGGGTGTTGGATAGAGTGATGGGACCGAAGGCTGATAAATCCCCAGGGCCTGATGGTTTGCATCCCAGGGTACTTAAGAAAGTGGTTCTAGAAATCGTGGATGTATTGGTGATAATTTTCCAATTTTCTATAGACTCAGGATCAGTTCCTGTAGATTGGAGGGTAGCTAATGTTATCCCACTTGTTAAGAAAGGCAGGAGAGAGAAAACTGGGTATTATAGGACGTTAGCCTGACATCAATGGTGGGGAAGGTGCTGGAGTCAATTATAAAAGATGAGATAGCCGAACATTTGGATAGCAGTAACAGGATCAGTCCGAGTCAGCATGAATTTATGAACGGGAAATCATGCTCGACTAATCTTCTGGAATGTTTTGAAGATGTAACTAGGATAATAGACAAGGGAGAGCCAGTGGCTGTAGTGTACCTGGTGTTTCAGAAAGCATTTGATAAGGTCCCACGTAGGAGAATAGTGGGCAAAATTAGGGCACATGGTATTTGGCGTAAAGTGCTGACATGGATAGAGAAGCGGTTGGCAGATAGGAAACAAAGAGTAGGGATTAACGGGTCCCTTTCAGAATGGCAGGCTGTGACTAGTGGGATACCACAATGCTCGGTGCTGGGACCCCAACTATTTACAATATACAGCAATGATTTGGATGAAGGGATTCAAAGTAACATTAACAAATTTGCAGATGACACAAAGCTGGGTGGCAGTGTGAACTGTGAGGAGGATGCTATGAGAATGCAAGGTGACTTGGACAGGTTGGGGGAGTGGGCAGATGCATGGCAGATGAAGTTTAATGCGGATAAATGTGAAGCTATCCACTGGTAGCAAAAACAGGAAAGCAGATTACTATCTAAATGGCATCAAGTTGGGAAAAGGGGAAGTACAATGGGATCTGGGGGTCCTTGTGCATCAGTCTATGAAATTAAGCATGCAGGTACAGCAGGCAGTGAAGAAAGCGATTGGCATGTTGTCCTTTATAACAAGAGGACAATATCAAATATAGGAGCAAAGAGGTCCTTCTGCAGTTGTACATAGCCCTAGTGAGAGCACACCGGGAGTATTGTGTACAGTTTTGGTCGCCTAATTTGAGGAAGGATATTCTTGCTATTGAGGTAGTGCAACATAGGTTCAAAAGGTTAATTCCCGGGATGGCGGGACTGACATATGCTGAGAGAATGGAGCAGCTGAGCTTGTGCACTCTGGAGTTTAGAAGGATGAGAGGGAATCTCATTGAAACATAAGATTGTTAAGGGTTTGGACATGCTTGAGGTAGGAAACATGTTCCCAATGTTGGGGGAGTCCAGAACCAGGGTCCACAGTTTAAGAATAAGGGGTAAGCCATTTAGAACGGAGACAAGTAAACACTTTTTCTCACAGAGAGTGGCGAGTCTGTGGAATTCTCTGCTTCAGAGGGCGGTGGAGGCGGTTTCTCTGGATGCTTTCAAGAGAGAGCTAGATAGGGTCTTAAACATAGCGGAGTCAGGGGATATGGGGAAAAAGCAGGAACGAGATATTGATTGGGGGTGATCAGCCATGATCATATTGAATGGCAGTGCTGGCTTGAAGGGCCAAATGGCCTACTCCTGCACCTATAGTCTATTGTCCATTGAACTCTCTCGATCAGGCTCAGTGATGCATTTAACTTCCACTAACATTGCTCCTGTGATTCCTTGAGTAATTTAGTTACCATTGTTCTGAACTGTCAGACTATTTTCATGTCAGATCCTTCGACATGACTGAAAGATGGAAAAAAAAAGTCATCCAATTTAAGAATGCGAACCGGCAATCACGATCAAAGAATTAAGATAATATTTCTGAAAATGTTGATGCTTCCAAATCAGTGAAATAGTTGTGAAACATGGTCAACATCCTTATACTGTGAACCATAGGGCATGATGATGTACAAGGATCGGCATCAACATGATGGGCTGAAGGGCCTATCTAAATTGTTATATGACTTATCACTCTATTGATTTGATAGAGGAAAATAAAAAGTTAAATTGCTTGTGTTTGTTTCTTCCAGACTGTCGGCTGTGACTACGAAATAGAATCCAATGCAATTGAAGACCAATGTGGGGTGTGTCATGGGAACGGCTCCTTCTGTCAAACAGTAAAGAAGACTTTTGAAGAGAGCGAAGGATTAGGTAAAATAATTGATCGACAATCCTATTTTTAGACTGCTGTATTGTTAACGTTTGAGAGAATATGGGCATGTCCCTGTGTACCTTGTGTTTTGTGAACATCCCCACCTGTGCCAGACCCACAATGGCTTGGTTGATGCTTTCACCCCAGTATCTGTTATTGATGATTCGAAGGTCACATTTCTCTAGCACCCAGCTCCGGGTGCACACCTGGACCAGGTTCTCAACCCCCAGCTTCAGCCACACACAGCATACCCATGGTCCTGACCTCAGCCCAGACCATGCATACTTTCCTGGCCTTGGGCAAGCACACTCGTCTGTTCCTATCTTGGCTCAGTCGTCTGTCTGTTCCCACCTCTGCCCAGGCCACACATCTGTTCCTGACTCCGACCCAGAGCTCACATCTGTTCATAACTCAGCTTGGGAACACACAACAGGAGCATTTTCCCAACTCCTGCACAGACCGCACATCTGTTCCTGACTCCTGCCCTGACCGCAAATCTCTTCCCAACCTAAGCTAAGGACGCACATCCGTTCCCAAACTCAACTGAAAACCACACATCTGCCCCAGACTGTATCCCAGACCACACATCTGTCCCAGACTGTGGCTCAGACTACACATCTGCCCCAGACTGTGGCCCAGACTACACATCTGTTCCGGACTGTGGCCCAGACTACACATTTGTCCAAGACTGTGGCCCAGACTACACATCTGTTCGAGACTGTGGCCCAGACTACACATCTGCCCCAGACTGTGGCACAAACTGCACATCTGTCCCAGACAGACCACACATCTGTCCCCTGCCTTGGCACAGACCACACATGTTCTGGATCTCGCTTGGACCACTCATCTGTTCTTGATGTTGGCTGAAACCATACATCTAGTTCACATTCCTAGACACACTAGATACCGCTTCATGTTCCGACCCTTGATCCATCCAGCCTACATTCTCAAACCCAGCTTGGGTTGACTTTCTGGCCCACATGTCTGGCCGCCAGCCCCGGCGGCTCACCTGGCCGTGAGATTGACTTTCAATTCCAGCACACACCTGGCCCACATTCCCAGGTCTCAGGTCTTGCTACACTTCCGGCCCATTCCTCCCAAACCCCATCTCCAGCCACACACCTACCCTACATTCCTGATTCCCAATTCTGACTACATCTCCTCACATTCCTGTCCCTCAATACTGGTGGTCTTGATCCCTGGCTCCAGTTAGAGACAGAGTCATAGTGTGGAAATAGGCCTTTTGGACCAACATGTCCACCCTTACCAACATGCCGCATCTACATCAGTCCCGCCTGCCTGCTTTTGGCCCATATCCTTCTAACCCTGTCCTATCCACGTACGTGTCCATGGTACCTGTGCCGTGTTTTTTAAACGTTGTGATAGTTTCTGCCTCAACTATCCCCTTCGGCAACTTGTTCCAGATACCTACCTCTCTTTGTGTAAAAATAAATTCCCCCTCAGTTTTCTATTAAATCTTTCCACCCCTCACCTTAAACCTATGTCCTACAGTCATAGAGTGATACAGCATCGAACCTTCGGCCCAACTTACCCAACATTGGCCAACATTTCCCTGCTACATAAGTCCGACCTGCCTGCTTTTGGTCCATACCCCTCCAAACCTGTCCAATCCATGTACCTGCCTAACTGTTTCTTAAAAGTTGAGATAGTCCCAGCCTCAACTACCTCCTCTGGGAGCTTGTTCCATACACCCACCAGTGTGTGAAAAAGTGACCCCTCAGAATCCTATTAAATCTTTTCCCCTTCACCTTGGCCCTCTGGTCCTCGATTACTCTTACTCTGGGCAAGAGACTGTGCATCTACTCCATCTATTCCTCTCCTGATTTTATACACCTCTATAAGATCATGCCTCATCTGCCTGCGCTCCAAGGAATAGAGTCTCAGCCTACTCAACCTCTCCCTATAGCTCAGACCCTCTAGTCCTGGCAACATGCTCATAAATCTTCCCTGTACACTTTCCAGCTTGACAACATCTTTCCTATAAAGATTCCTATGTCCTCTGGTTCTTGATGTATACTTGGCTCACATTCCCAAGCCACAGATTCTATGTCACGCTTGACACAGCTCTGGACAGATTGTTTCCTTTATGACGACGTGCTGGATTTTAAACACATTTATTGGGCACTGGAGTATCAAGATATCTTGAAAGGTTACAAACACATCCAAATGTGTGTCCATTGTGACGTAAATTGAAAATGCACGGTTCTTTTTCTGCTGAAAGAATAATTATTTTAAGGAAGGGTACACAAAAGGCTGGAGAAACTCAGCGGATGCAGCAGCATCTAAGGAGCGAAGGCGATAGGCGACGTTTCGGGTCGAGACCCTTCTTCAGACTGGTCAGTGATCAGGGAAACTTTTTTTAAGCAAAAATTATTTTAAGCAAGCCTCCTTATTATCACCATTGTGCAGGAACTAAATTACTGCATTGACTCATGCCTTGTTTGAAACCAATATCTAAGTTACCATTATTAGCACAGTTGTTAATGTTGTTGAACTAATTTACCATTTGGTCCCAAGATGACTGAATCTGATCACTTACTCACCAACTGCAACTGTGAAGCTTTGCAACGGAACATTTACAGGCGGGGGGTCATTCATTTTCATTGAACTTTATTCTCATGATAGATTATGGATTAAAAATCACAATTATCAGTCATTGAAACTTATCCTTAGAATCTTAAGAAAGAAATTAGGAAGGCTAAAAGAAGATATGAGGTTGCTTTGGCAAGAAAGGTGAAAGTAAATCCAAAGGGTTTCTACAGCTATATTAATAGCAAAAGGATAACGATGGATAAAATTGGACCATGGGCAAATAGAGAACCAGATAAACAATCAGGACAGCTAATCTGCAGAGCCAAAAGAGATGGGGGAGATATTTAACAATTTATTTTCTTCGGTATTCACAAGGATGGTGGATGGCTTTGTGTCAGGATATTGAACTCTGTGAGGTAAGGGAAAAAAAAAGTATAGCTATGGAAACTATGAGATTCAAAGAGGAGGAAGTACTGACACTTTTGAAAAATATAAAGTTGGATAAGTCTCCAGGAAGTAATGTTAAAATTGTACAAGGCATTGGTAAGACCAATTCTGGAGTATGGTGTACAATTTTGGTCGCCTAGTTATAGGAAGGATGTCAACAAAATAGAGATAGTACAGAGGAGATTTACTAGAATGTTGCCAGGGTTCCAGCAACTATGTTACAGAGAAGGTTGAACAAGTTAGGTCTTTATTCTTTGGAGCGCAGAAGGTTAAGGGGGGACTTGATTGAGGTCTTTAAAATGATGAAAGGATAGACAGAGTTGACATGGATAAGCTTTTCCCATTGAGGGTAGGGAAGATTCAAACAAGAGGGCATGACATGAGAATTAAGGGACAGAAGTTTAGGGGTAACGTGAGGGGGAACTTCTTTACTCAGAGGGTGGTGGCTGTGTGGAATGAGCTTCCAGCAGAAGTGGTGGAGGCAGGATCGATTTTAACATTTAAAAGTAAAGTGGATAGGTATATGGACGTGAAGGGAATGGAGGGGTATGGTCTGAGTGCAGGTAGATGGGACTAGGGGAAAACAAATGGTCGGCACGGACTGGAAGGGCCGAGAGGGCCTGTCTCCGTGCTGTAATTGTTATATGGTTATATGGTTTCAACCCATGTGTTGGTTAATTTGCAATTTATTCCATTACTTTTATTTTTGTTAATGACTAGCAGGCTGAGCAATTAAAATCATATACAAATTAAGTTGGCAAGATGTTAGCACTAACCCAGTCACCTTGGAGTAAAATTAGAAACCATCCAAACTCTCATTTTGCATTTTTTTGCAACAGAACATTTACAGGGAAGTGGGGGGGGGGGGGGGGGGAAGTGGGGGGGGGGTCACTCATTTTCATTGAACTTTATTCTCATGATAGATTATGGATTAAAAATCACAATTATCATTCGTTGAAACTTATCTTTAGTGTTTCAACCCATGTGTTGGTTAATTTGCAGTTTATTCCTTTACTTTTATTTTTATTAATGACTAGCAGGCTGAGCAATTAAAATCATATACAAATTAAGTTGGCAAGATGTTAGCACTAACCCAGTCACCTTGGAGTAAAATTAGAAACCATCCAAACTCTCATTTCGCATTTTTTTCCTCCTCACATAAGTTAAAGTCAGGATTTTTCACCAGTCTGAAGAAGGCCCCCAATCTCAATGGTCAATGGAATATCAATGGTACTTTCTTTGTTACATGTACAAAGGTGCAGTGAAATTAAATTTCAAAATGTGTGGAATGGATATTATTTTCTGATTTCCTCAGAGAATAAATGTTGGCTTAAAAATTGGAGTGCCGAATGGGTGTTGGGTTATCCAAGAGCTACTGAAAATTTGAATATTGGGACCTTCACCCAGAAGATTGTGAATCTGTGGAATCTTCTGCCACAGAAGGCAGTGGAGGCCAATTCATTGGATGTTTTCAAGGGAGTTAGACATACCTCTTTGGGCTAACAGAATCAAGGGATATGGGGAGAAAGCAGGAATGGGGTACTGATTTTGGATGATCAGCCATAATCATATTGAATGATGGTGCAGGCTCAAAGGGCCAAATGGCCTACTGCACGTATTTTCTAAGTTTATATGTTTCTTGCCGTATGGCTTATCATGGTTTCCTTCCTTCTGCAAAGTGTTTAAAGCCTGACCTATGAACGAAGAGCTGTCACATCATTCACACGCTGTTACATGGGAAGCAAGTCAGCACGATTAAAAAGCACTGACTAGCTGCCGTGGAGATGAGGGAAATGGTGATTGATAGGAGAGGAAGTTGCAGCAAATGTGTGGACAAAGAGTTGCACCTAATGTGGAAGGACACGCTACAGTGAATGGTGGGAGGAGAAGTACATGGATAGGAAAGGTTTAGAGGGGTAGCATCACGGAATGTGTTCAATTGATTGTGCTTTCGAAATGGAATATTTCTACACGGGCACTGGTTTCGTTGATTTTATGTTCTTTCCAAAAAAAGATAACTGATTGTATTTGTGCATGGGAAGGCAACTTATGGGAAGCAAGTGATGCCGTTGGTAACACGGCTGGCTCGAGCTCCAGCCAGTTGGGTTCAAGTTTGACCTCCGCTGCTGTGTGGAGTAGGCACGATCTTCCTGTGACCATTGTCCTTCCACATTTTAAAGTCCTGCTGGTCGGTAGGTTAACTACGCCCAGTATGGGTGGGTGGGAGGAGTGGAGCTAAAGAGCACATGAAAGAAAATGTGTTTCTGGGAAATAAATGAGGAATGGGATTAACGGATTACTCTGACGACCAGCATGGACCTGAGAGAAGCAAACTCAATGCTAGTATTTATTTCAAGAGGGCTTGCATACAAAAACAGGGATGTAATGTTGAGGCTCTATAAGGCCGCATTTCGAATATTGTGAGCAATTTTGGGTACCATATCTGAGGAAGGATGAGCTGGCTCTGGAGAGGGTACAGAAGAGGTTTCCAAGAACAATCCCAGGAATAAGTGGGTATGATGAGCGTTTGTTCTCGCTGTACTTGTTGGAGTTTAGCAAAATGAGGGGGAACCTCATTGAAACATACCGAATAGTGAATAGCTTGGATAGAGTGGATGTGGATAGGATGTTTCCACTTGTGGGAGAATCTAGGACTAGAGGTCATAGCCTCAGAATTAAAGGACGTTCTTTTAGGAAGGAGATGATGAGAATTTTCTTTGGTCAGAGGGTGGTGAATCTGTGGAATTCTTTGCCACAGAAGGCTGTGGAGGCCAAGTCAGTAGATATTTATAAGGCAGAAAGAGATAGATTCTTGATTAGTACATGTCTCAGAGGATATGGGGAGAAGACAGAAGAATGGGATTAGGAGGGAGAGGTGGATCAGCCATGATTGAATGGCGGAGTAGACTTCATGGGCCGATTGGCCTAATTCTACTTCTATTCCTTATGCCCTTATGAATCACCCCTTTCTGTGGGACAAGATAGGAGGCACTATAATATGAATGTTAATGGTGAGATTTTTACAACAAAAAAAACAAATTGCTGGAGGAACCCAGCGGGTCGAGCAGCACCTGTGGAGGCAAATGGATTGTCGATATTTTGGCTCAGCACTGTATCAAACTGCGAGTCTAGGGGATATATAGCCTGTATAAAGAGATAGGTGTGTGTGTGTGTGGGGGGGGGGGGGGGGGGGGTAAGGCAGGGCTAGTTAGACAAAGATTCATATTCATACAGCATCAAATCAGGCCCTTCCACCAACTTGCCCACGCCGAACAACGTGCCCCCTCATTGTGGTACATGTGACACCTCATGTTGTGGCAGTGGGAAGAATTGATGCAATGACTCACAATCAGAACTTTACGATGGCCATTATGGATGGAGCAGAGCGTGAATGCTCTGCAAAACAAAACTCAGATCGCAGATCCATTCAATTGTTCCTGCTTTTCCAAGACTGCATTCGCAACCACAGCCAATGTCAGCCCTTCAGCCTCACTTGGACCTGCTAAGTGAGACCACGTCAGTCTCACTTGGGCCATTTCTTACACATCTCTGCTTTTTCTGGATCTCTCGGTCTCTATCCCAGGAGACAAACTAACCACTGACATTTACTATTAATCCACCGACTCCCATAACTACCTCGACTGCACATCCTCTCAACCTGGCTCCTCGCTCCCCTCCCACCAGACAGAACAACGACAGAGTTATTTTGGTCCTCATCTTTCACTTCCTAGTCTCCGCATCCAGCATATCATCCTTCACCATTTCCACTAGCTGCAACGATATTCCATCACCAGCCACATTTTATCTACTCTACCATTCATTCCCCATCCCCAGGCACCTTTCTTTTTCTCCTCCCTTCCTCACTGACATCAAGGGATCTAAACAAATCTTCCAAGTGAGAGTAGAGATCCACATGACCTCCTCCAATCTTGTCTATTGCATTTGGTGCTCTCAATGTGGCATCCTCTATATTACTGAGACCAAGTGCAGACTCGGTGCCCTATTTACAAAGCATTTGAACTTATCCCCAATGGCCATCTGAGCTCCTGGTTACATGTTATCCTCCTCCAGTGTGACTCGCCTCTCCAGTGCCACAGTGAAGCCAAGCGCAAACTATCAGAACAATCTCTCATATTCCACTTAGATAGCCTACAAGCCAGTTGTATGCGCACTGACTTTTCCAAATTCAAGTAACCCATTTCCCCTCTGTTACTTTCTCAATACCAATAGCCCTTCTCCCTTTCTTCTCATTTTCCATTATCCCCCACCTGGGCTTTTTATTTGTTTCCCTTGGTTTGCCTTAACTATTGCTCATCCGGTTCTATCTGTCTGGACCCCAACTCGAAACATTGACCAGCCCTCTGCCTCCACAGATGCTGCTTGAGGAACCTACTGAGTTCCTCCAGCACTTTGTCCTTTGCTCCAGACTCCAGTTCCTGTGTCTCCATGAGATTTTTACACAGAGTCTCAGTCATGCAGCGTCTCTGGAGTAACTATAAAATCAAAGGTCCAACCCAAAGAAACAAAGCAGTTAATAGAGGTACCTTCACAAGTATTCTACTTATATATGCCACATAGTTCTTTAACATTTAACTTGTTTTATTGTGCTTCACACCGTGTCTTACAAATATAAATAAAAGATCAATGGAGCTGTGTCTAATACTCAGTGGACGGCACAGGCAGGAGTACGGTAAGTAGTGAGGAAAGATGGTTGAAATAAACTGCATTTGACTTCCGGTGGTGCCATGGAGGGCTAGAAAGTAACGCCAGCCAGCTCCGTGGAAAAAACGAGGAAAAAACCGGGGAGAAAAGACCTACCTGCTGCCTGCTGTTTCTGCACCGGCTGCCGTGAGTGACGTCATCAGGCGTGCGACTTGTAATGTCAACACAGCGCAGCCCACCCGTGGATAAATCAAACATCCGGTATACAAGGCTAAAAACAGCAGAACAAGAACAAGGCCCAAATGGGGCCTCGGGCTCAGGTAGGACACTATCCCTAGAAGATGTGTCGAAAAAAATCGAAGAAAAAATCGGAAATTGAAGAACTTAAAGTTTTTTTTGTACAAGAAATGGCAGAGTTAAAGAAAGAAATAAAGTTGGAATTAAAAACTGAACTGGCAAAAATGAATTTTAAGGAAGAAATAGAAAAAATCAAGGAGGAGATGAAAGAGTTAAAGTCTGAAATCAATATCTCGGCCACGGAATTATCTGACACATTGCGAAAGGAAATTACAGAAATATTAACGGATCAAGCTGCAAATATAGTAGAAGAGATGAATGATAAAATCCAAAATAAGATGGAAACAAAGCTGGACCCTGTGGAGGAAGAACTCAAGGAGCAGTCGACAGCCATAAAGAACGTTGAAGATCTAGCCAAAGCAAGTGCTCAGACTATGAAAACATTTCTCAAAGAAAATCAACGTCTATCTGATTTACTGGGCAAAATAACTGATAAATGTACCGAGTTGGAAGGACGCCAGATAAGACAGAACCTGAGGATCGTGGGTATTCGAGAAGGGAGAGAAAAGAATCAAGATACCCGAGAGTTTACTGCAAACTTATTGCAAAAGGTTTTATCTCTGAAACAAAAGCCTTTATCGAGCACACAGAGTAATGAGACGTTATACAAAGCAAGACGCCTCTCCAAGACAAATGATAGTAAAAGTCCAGTATGATCATGTCCTGGAGGAGATGATGAACAAAATTGTAAAAAGTAGAAATCTTGCATACGAAGAAGATTTGATCAGCATTTATCGAGACTACCCAGCAGAGGTCTCCAAGAAACGAAATGCGTTCAAGGAGACCAAAAGAATTTTGAAGGAAGTGAAGAATTTGAAGTACAGTCTGAGGTACCCAGCCACCCTGAGAGTCACCTACAACCAGGAAGAACATTATTTCAAAAACCCAGCAGATGCAATGAACTTTGCCCAGGGGATTAAGGAACGAGAGGAAGACTGAATGAAATCTTCAAAGATGAACTATATCAACAAATAAATTGTATTTTCAGGATTGGAGTGGACTATGGACTTGTGGCACCTAAAGAAGATGGAGAAGGATGCTGATTGGAGACTCGGATTGGAGATATGGATTGGAGACTCTCCTATGGATACTAACAATTAGAATAATAACACTACTAATATTAATACCTAACAAATACCAAAATTTATACAGCGGTATTATTATTAATTAAAGCTGATAACTACCAATTAATGATTAACAAATTAACAATTTTATTTTTTATTTTCCACCCTTTTTAATTGTTTTTTTTAATTATTTATTTTAATATGTATCAAGTATAGATATTATCATATACCTGACCGATGGAGCCTGTACACATCAGAGTTTAATATTCCCGGTTAAAATTTTTTATGGAATAACAATTTTAAGGAACCATGGAGATGGATAAGCTTGTAACATCGACTACAGAAGTCGGTAGATTGCTAGCCATGGTAGTATGGCTAACACTAACTACACTAATATTAGATGTAGTCTTTTCTCTCTTTGTGCACCCTATTAATCTCTTAATCTATCCTTTTTTATATATTATTCTTTGTTATTATTAATGTTTTATATTTGAATGGAGTTATAAATTAATACAAAGGAGATAGATACGTGAGAGATACCCAAGGGTCTTGAAATTCATCTATTCGGAGTTCGGGTGTAAGGTCGGGTATGTCGAGCTGAACCATTTGCTCTATTATATACCTCCTTAGATAAAAGATGCTAGACTTAAAAAACGAATACGGGGAATGGAGAAATAACATTTTGTAGCTGGAATGTTAAAGGTATTAACGAACCAATCAAGAGAGGTAAAGTATTAGCACATTTAAAAGCACTTAAAGTAGACATGGCGTTTATCCAAGAGACACATCTAAAAAAAGATGCAGAGCATAGATTAAAGGCTAAATGGATTGACAACGCGTATCATTCTTCTTTTACACACAAATCTAGAGGTGTAGCAATATTAATTCGTAAAGGCATTTCATTTAAACACACTTCAACTATAACTGATAGTGATGGTAGATATATTATTGTAATAGGAGAATTATACACACAAAAATGATTTTTGTCAATATATACGGCCCAAATTTGACAGCCCACTGTTTTTTAATACTATCCCAGAATTACCACAACACAACCCAATAATTGGAGGAGATTTAAATTGTACACTAGATCCTTATTTAGACAAATCATCAAGACAACGGAAAATTAAATCGCATTCCAGTGATCTAATAAATGCATATACAGATACCAGTAATATTAAAGATGTTTGGAGAATGCAAAACCCAGCTGGACGAGAATATTCATTTTATGCATAAAACGTATTCAAGAATAGATTATTTTTTGGTAGATTTAAAACTTATCCCATTCACTTATAATTCAAAATATCATAATATTATAATTTCAGATCACGCACCTTTAACTTTTATGATTAAAATAACTGGTAAAACGGAAAAACAGGGACAATGGAGATTTAACCCACAAATTTTAAAAGACAAAATAACTCAAGAATACATCACAAAACAGATTAAGATTTTCTTTGAAATAAATGATAAGCCAGAAATACTTCGTCCCTATTATGGGAAACTTTTAAAGCGTATGTTCGGGGAATTATGATATCCTCTCAAGCATGTTATAATAAAGAGAATCGGAGGGAACAACAGGCATTGGAAAAGGAGATCAAACAATTAGACACAGAAAATGCTGCTAACCCAACCATGATAAAACATAATAAAATCTCTGCATTGAAATATAAATTAAATAAATGCAGTCAGACCAAGTTGTAAAACTCTACCAATATACTAAACAAATACAATTTGAATTCGGTGATAAACCACAAAAATTATTGGCTTGTCAATTACGAAAATTGGAGGGAGAAAAATTAATCCATAGGATTAAATCAGACAAAGATGAATTACTAGTACAAACTAAAGATATAAATGAGAGATTTTTGCAATATTATAAAAATTTATATTCAGCCAAAACGACAGAAAATCAGACAAGGATAGAAACATTTAAAATAAATTGTAATCTAAAAGGACTGGATTTAGAAAATAGAGAATCACTAAACGCTGAAATAACTACTAAAGAAATCGAAGAATCTATTAGGTCATTAAAAAATGGTAAAACTCCAGGACCGGATGGTATTGCTTCAGAATTTTATAAAACATTCTATGATCTGATAGCACCACGTTTGAAGACACTTTATGAATATATTTATGCACAACATAAATTACCAGAAACATTAAATGAATCTATTATAACGCTTATACATAAATTAGATAAAGATCTGGATGATCCAGGGTCGTATAGAGCCATAGCACTTTTAAATACTGATCACAAAATATTAGCCAAAAGCACAAAGCACAAAGACTAAATACAGTGATTAATAAAATAATTCATTCAGATAAAACATGATTTATACCAAAATGATACTCCTCATATAACCTGAGACGATTATTCAATATTATATACTCGAAAATAAATATTAATAAAGATCGAGCAATTATTTCATTAGACGCAGAGAAAGCTTTTGATCAGGTTGAATGGTCTTATTTATTTTCGGTTATGGAAACTTTTCAGTTGGGAGAGAAGTTTATAACATGGGTTAAACTACTATATACTAATACAACAGCTAGAATATTAACAAATCAAATGTTATCAACTAAATTTAATTTATCCAGAGGCTGTAGACAAGGTTGTCCTCTATCCCCACTACTGTTTGCACTGGCAATTGAACCATTAGCACAATCCGTGCGATTACATCCTGAAATATACGGGTATGAAACCAAAGAAACTGAAAATAAAATCTCTTTATACACAGATGATGTATTACTTTATATTACAAAGCCTGAAACTAGTATCCTTAACTTATTAGATTTAATCTCAATTTGGCTTGTTTTCAGGATATAGAATTAATTGGAATAAAAGTGAACTTATGCCAATAATGGGAAATAACCCACATATACTACAACAATTTCCTTTTAAGATAGCAAATGAAAAAAATCAAATATCTTGGAATTTATGTAACAAAAAGATATGATTCTTTATTTAAATCTAATTTCCCACCCTACTGAATAAACTACTTAAGAATATCCTATATTGGGAAACATTACCTATTTCAATGCTAGGTAGAATTAATGCGATAAAAATGATTTTTCTTCCGCAATTATTGTACCTGTTTCAACTGATATATCTTCCTAAAAATGTTTTTAAGAAAGTGGACTCTATAGTTACCAATTTTATTTGGGATTATAAGAGCCATAGAATAAATAAAAAACATCTATGTAAATCAAAAATAAATTGAGGTTTTGCACTGCCTAATTTTATGTTTTACTACTGGGCAGTTAATAGTAAAAATATGAATTTGTGTTTGGAAGAATTAGATAAACAACCAAACTGGTTAAAAATGGAAAAGGAAGATTGTTCACCTTTCGAAATTAGCTCGATTTTATTTGCCAATACTAAAATAAGTAAGAAAATTTATAGAGGAAATCCAATAATAGAAAGTGGGATACGTATCTGGAAATAATTAAAGAAAACATTAAAATTGGAAAGAATACCACTGGCTCTTCCCACTGTAAACAACATTACTTTTAAACCATCAATGATGGATAAAGGTTTTTTACAATGGAAGAAATATGGAATTAATAAGTTGGGTGATCTCTACAGGGAAAGTCTTTCTTTCATTTCAGGAATTACAACAAAATTACGGATTACACTCAAAAGAGTACTTTAGATATTTACAAATTAGAGACTATGTTAAATCAAACACACAAGATTTTAGAAATAGAAAGACAGAAATTTTAGATGAATGTCTAAATAAATATCCAAACACAGAAAAATTAATATCATATATTTATAATATTTTATTGGAAAATTATGTACCAATGTCGGAAATATATATATGCAAGCATGGGAAAACGAATTTGGTCAAACAATTAGTCTAGAAGTATGGAATGAAAGTTTACAACACATACACCACTGCTCATTAAATACCAGACACTCTGATACAATTTAAAGTTTTACATAGATTACACTTTTAAAAATCCAAATTAAACAGAATTTTTTCAAATGTTTCTGCTATATGTGATAAATGTCAGCATTTAGAAGCTAATCTAACGCATTCATTCACAAAATGTATAAAAATTACTAACTTTTGGATAGAAATTCTTAAGATAATCTCGAATGTAGTCAATGCAAATCTGACTCCAGACTCAAAATTAATCATATTAGGAATATTAGAAATACAACTACTAACAACATAGCAAAGAATTTTTATCGATTATAGTTTAATAATTGGTAAAAAATTAATATTAAGATTTTGGAAAGGTCCTACATCCCCCACAATCAAAATGTGGATTACAGAAATGTCGGAGACACTTCATCTGGAAAGATTAAGACTTGTCCTTTTGGACAAGCTAGATCAATTCAGAGGAATATGGTCTCCATTTATTGAATATTTAAAGGGTCAAGGTGGTCCGGTTCGAGGGCCTGACTGAAACCTGAATGAAGGAATAGATGAAGAACTATATATAATAGACCACAGATATATCTCCAATGAAGAATAGCCTGCTTAATACTCCACTCAAAATATTTGTTTTTCTACTTTTATTTTATTTCTCTTTATTATTTCTCTTTACTATCTTCTTTCTGTTATAAAATAATGAAAAGTATAGAAGTATAAATAAGAATGATTGTAAACTTAAAAAATATTAAGAATGTATGTGACGAATAATATGTCACTTTCTTTTTATTTTATGTTATTCCTTCTTAATATGTATTTACTTCTAATAAAAATATTTTACAAAAAAAGAAATAAACTGCATTTATTTCAATGCTAAAGACCCGACGAATAAGTCAGATTAACTCAGGGCATGGATAGAGCGTCATGTACTATGTTTACATATTCTGTTGTGCTGCAACAAGCAAGAATTTCATTGTCCTATCTGGGACATATGACAATAAAACACTCTTGACTCTTGAGATACGTATGACTGGAACATGATAGCCTTTAAAGAAACCTGGCTAAGGGGAGCTTATTGTTCCAAGATACAAGTGCTACAGTCGAGATAAATATATTGGGTAAAATATAGAAACATAGAAACATAGAAAATAGGTGCAGGAGGAGGCCAATTGGCCCTTTGAGCCAGCACCGCCATTCATTGTGATCATCGCTGATCGTCCCCAATCAATAACCCGTGCCTGCCTTCTCTCCATATCCCTTGGTTCCACTAGCCCCTAGAGCTCTATCCAACTCTTTCTTAAATCCATCCAGTGATTTGGCCTCCACTGCCCGCTGTGGCCGGGAATTCCACAAATTCACCACTCTCTGGGTGAAAACGTTTTTTCTCACCTCAGTCTTAAATGGCCCCTTTATTCTAAGACTGTGGCCCCTGGTTCTGGACGCACCCAACATTGGGAACATTTTTCCTGCATCTAGCTTGTCCAGTCCTTTTATAATTGTATATGTTTCTATAAGATCCTCCTTCATCCTTTTTAAACTCCAATGAATACAAGCCTAGTCTTTTCAATCTTTTCTCATATGACAGTCCCGCCATCCCAAGGATCAATCTCGTGAACTTATGCTGCACTGCCATAATCACAAGGATATCTTTCCTCAAATTAGGAGACCAAAACTGCACGCAATACTCCAGATAAGGAGTGACAGGAGGGAGAGTTGCTTTATTAATTAAGGCGAATCTCATAAAAATAGTCCAAGATGGCATTACTGAAGGATAGTGCAGTGAGGTTATAGGCGTGGACCTCTCAGGCTTTTCCTTGCAGACCTTCTGACATAGAGGCTCAACATTAGTCACCTCATAGTCTTCCAGCACCTCATCTAATGATGATTCACATATCTTAGCCACGGCTCTTGCTATTTATCCTCTGGCTTCACAGTGTCCTCAGATATACCTGATCAGGCCCAGAAGATTTATCTGCCTTCACATGCCTTAGGACGCCAGCATCTCCTTGACTGTTATACAAACTATGTTCAAGACCTCTATTTACTGTCGCAGGTTCCGCAATCCTCATGTGAATGCATGTCTTTTCTCACAGTAAAAATAGAGGAGAAATACTAATTGAGGACCCTGCCCATCTCATGTGGCTCCACACAGAAATGACAGCCTTGGTTTCTGAGGTGCCTGTTAGAAACATAGAAGCATAGAAAATATGTGGAGGAGGAGGCCATTCGGCCCTTCGGCCCTTCGAGCCAGCACCGCCATTCATTGTGATCATGGCTGATCATCCCCAATCAATAACCGGTGCCTGCCTTCTCCCCATATCCCTTGACTCCACTAGCCCCTAGAGCTCTATCTAACTCTTTCTTAAATCCATCCAGTGATGTGGCCTCCACTGCCCTCTGTGGCAGGGAATTCCACAAATTCAACACTCTCTGGGTGAAACGTTTTTTCTCACCTCAGTCTTAAATGGCCTCCCCTTTATTCTAAGACTGTGGCCCCTGGTTCTGGACGCGCCCAACATTGGGAACATTTTTCCTGCATCCAACTTGTTCAGTCCTTTTATAATTGTATATGTTTCTATAAGATCCCCCATCATTCTTCTAAACCGCAGTGAATACAAGCCTAGTCTTTTCAATCTTTCCTCATATGACAGTCCCGCCATCCCAGGGATCAATCTTGTGAACCTACGCTGCCTCAATCACAAGGGTGTCCTTCCTCAAATTAGGTGACCAAAACTACGCAATACTCCAGATGTGGGTTTACCAGAGTCCTATATAACTGCAGAAGAACCTCTTTACTCCTATACTGAAATCCTTTTGTTATGAAGGCCGACATTCCATTAGCTTTCTTCACTGCCTGCTGTACCTGCACGCCAACCTTCAGTGGACGGTGTACAAGGACACCCAGGTCTCGCTGCACCTCCCCCTTACCTAACCCAACCCCATTGAGATAATAATCTGCCCCATTGAGATAATAATTATCTCTCTAGTTATCCTCTATCTCTTAATCTATTAATAAAATCTCAGGATTGTCAATATTATCTGCCAGAGCTACCTTTATGCCCTCCTTATTTCCTTCTTAAGTATGTTTCCCATTTTCTGAAACCTCCAGGGATAGACTTAGTCCCAGCTGATGCCTGTCCCAGGGGTCCTTCTTCTCCTGACTAGAGTTACAATTTCAGTTGTAATTTAAGCTTCCTCACGCCTACCTACTTGGCCCTTCACTCTATCAAGAACAAGCACACTCCAAACTCTTGTCATCACACTTTGAAAAGCATACCACATTCTGAACGCCCGCAAGCTACCTACTCTAATCAACCTTCGCAGGTTCCAGTCTAATACCTGACCAGCACCGCATAGAGCAGTTAATGACTGCCCCTAGTTAGCTAATTTTCTTCACAATGTGAATACATCCTATCTCCAATAAATAACTCTAATAGCTTCCCTACCACTGATGTAAGGATCATTGGCCTATAATTTACTTTATTATCCTTATTCAGCACACTGCCGGTGACTGTCAAATTTCCGGCAGTCGCCTGAAAAACCGGCAACTGGAACGGCGACTGTCAGAGTGGAGCACACACACACACACACAAACACATTGCAAAGGCGGGGCTAGGGCAAGCGGGGGAGCGCTGTCTAAAAAATTCCTACAGTACAAGGCCAAGGTGACACAGACACACACTGCAATGCACAGGAAGGTTGGCGCTATAATTAAGACAACTAAAGTACAGTGTATGATGGCAAGTCCTTTAAAAAAGGGGGGTGAAGGGGGGAGAAGGTGGGAGAAGGAGTAGAGCCAACTTTTAAGAAGCCAGAGATACATGGCTGTGATGCTCGGCGGATGTTTAACATTACCAGTTAGTTATCCTTGGTTCTGAAAACTTCTGCTTACCTTTTCTTTCCCAATGAGCCAATGAAATTCACCAGTCGGCACCAGCTCGAACCTACGAGAACCTCCGAGAACGTTCGACCTCCTTGCGACCCACCTACGGCTCGAGAATTCTCAATAATCTCCATGGTGATTTCATTCTAGTCACCGCATTTTTTTCAACATGTTGAAAAATTCACGGCGACCATAATGAGGCCGCAACTAGTTCCCAAAATGTGGGAACTCCTCATGACCATGAAGGCGACACCCCGGCAACCACCCGCGAACATGTGGCGACTGCAAAATCTCCTGCAGTCGCCTAAAAAGTTGCCTATGTGGGACAGGCCCATTACTTCCGTTCATAAACAAAAGCATAACATTGGCTACTTTCCTGTTTTCCGGGACTTCTTCTATGGATAAAGTAGATACATAAATCTTTGTTGAGGTCTCTGCGATCTCCAACAGTGATCTTCTCAATAATCTGGGATAGGCCCATTAATACCTGTGGACTTATCCACCTTAATGCTCTCAAGAGACCCAACACAATCTCCTTTGTGATTTCTGAAGAACCAGTCCTTCATATCTTTGACAATTTTTGATGTCTATCTACACTATCTGCAATACTACCCACTTTTGTATCATCTGCAAACTCCTTCCACAGTTGCTGCCTGATCCGCTAAGAACGCCCAGGATGGGGGGGGGGGATTTTTTAACTCCAAATATTATGTTGCCTGCCTACTGTTATGATTATGGACCCTTCTCATCTACACAACTTCAAAAGTAATCATCAGTTGACATGGATAGAATTCAGTAGTGATTGTGTATGTAGCTGAGGTAGACCTGGGGGGGGGGGTTGTTGAGTTTTAGGTGTGGTGAAGTGTTCTAAACTGTATACAAATTAGTCAAACCACAAATAAAACTGTACACTGCGTGACTGAAATAAAACTATTGTGTTCAGACTGAGGAGGCATGTCTTTAGATAGAGGGTGGGGAACCTGTTGAATTCATTGCCACTACCAGCTGTGGAGGGCCAAGTCATTGGGTATTTTTAAGGCAGAGATTGATAGATTCTTGATTAGTAAGGGTGTCAAGGGTTATGGGAAGAAGGCAGAAGAATAGGGTTAAGTGGGAAGATCAGCCTTGATTGAATGATGGAGTGGCCTAATTCTGCTACTATTAGGAATTTATAAAACCTCTGTTTCCTATGGTGTTGCTAACCAGAAGGTACCACAGGGATTTCTGCATGGATCTCAGCTATTTATTATCTATGTCAATAATTCTGATGAGGTTCAGAATGTACTGTATTCAAGATATCTGAAGAATAAACATCTAGGCGGGGGAAAGGAAATCTTTAATTGGTATGTTAAAGAAAAGCAAATAGATGGAGTGCCTACTATTTCATCAATGGGGTGTGGAAGTCGCAAACCTTCACGTGGTCCACCCGTTTCACCGGAATGCAATCAAACCGGATGCACATCAAATTAGATCAAATGGAACGAGTTGTCCTACAACTTTAAGCTGTGCACGCCATACACACGAAGAAGAATGGCTGTAATCTCAGTTTAGAGATAAAAGTGACCATCTGAGAGATAGTGAAGCAGAGCTGAATCAGTGATTGGGCCAGGTGGGTCAGGGATGAGAAGCATGTGGGTAGAGGTTAATGGGTTGACATTTGGAGGCAGAGCACAATGCACTAATGTGACTAAATAGATTATTTAGTTCCACCAACTGGAGATTAATTTCTTGGCTAGTTAGGCTTCGAGTGAGTGCGCAGGACAGTAGCAGATGAATAATAATGCCTGGATAATATATATATATATATATATATATATATTAAAGTATGCATTTAGTTAAAAAAACAGTAGATTAAAATTTTATTTAACGGAAAAATTTGTAAGTGGTTGGCTTTTTTGAGGATCAGAATTAACAATATCACACAACTATTATTTCGCAGAAGGAAGATGCGATTAGAAAATTGAAACACTGTACAGTTATAAATAAGTCTTCTTAGGCCCCCTTCGGTCATGGCTGACCATGAGTGTCTCCAGGGTGCTATTCCCTATATGGAGGACTCCTGTGCGTGACTTTGTTTACCGTGGGGAGACTGGTGCACAGACAGTTTAACTGAGGTCACGATCAGTGTCATGGGGTCCAAGATGGACCGGAGAAACTTTTTCTGCTTCAGCCTTCATCCGCCTTCCCCGCCATTGTGACACTCCACTAAGGTCAGCCATCATCCTCCGCCTGTTCCACCGTTGAGGTCTTGGTTGGATTGCTCCTTGTCAGAGACCGCCCCCTCGACCTTACCTCCATGGGTGGCTCCTACCAGGAGCATAGGTCCAGACGGCATCGCTTCTAGGATCTCAGGTTCCACACAAATGATAGTGATACTCCACCAGACAAAGGTGACAATCCACGGAAATGTTTTAATTTGCATACTGTGTATAGACCCCACTCGACCCACCCACTCTACCTGTGTCATTGATGATACATTCCGCAGAGAGAGAGAGAGAGCCTCCCTCAAAAAAAAAAGCAAAGGTAGTTAGTTTACTATTTTTTTTAATTACTTTGGGGAAAGTGGGAATAATAGCCATTTGGAATAAAAAATAAGCCATTATATAGATTAGCAGCAGTTAAATGTGGTTCATTTTAATACTCTCAAGCCTTTGGCAGTTAGTTTATCCAGGTTAGGAAAATAACAGAGGGGACAAGCAGAATTCATTTAATGAGGGAGAGTTATTTTCCAGGTACACACGAGGACTAGTCAGATAAGAAGTTGTGTTTATGAAGGGGCAAGGATCTCGGAAAATGACAGTGAGAAACAAAGCTTTAACACTTAATTAGAAAGTGGAGTAAAAATTGCAAAGAGGCGAAAAAAAGAAAGAGGGAAAGAAAAGATCTAGTTCCAAAAACTCTAACTACCATTGGAGTTTAAGGGTTTTAGGAAGAAAGAAAAGAAGAAAAGAAAGAGAAGAAGAAAGGTTTTAGGAAGAAATTAAAGTGAATAACAAAAATGTAAATTCATATAATTTTAAAAAAAAAATTTTGATTGCCATAAGCATTGATAGTTGAAATAAAGGAGAACTGAATAATGTTTGTCAAACAATACAGTAATAGTAATTTAGTGGGATAAACAAAAAGCTGGTGAAGATGGAGAAAGAGAGGAAGGGAAACTACAGCGGGCGGGGGATCCGGTTGCGGGTTTGGGGTTACAGTTGCAGCCATCTAAGCGATGCGAAGGAGAGAATAGGCGACGTTTCGGGTCGAGACCTTCTTTCAGGATCTGGTCAGGGGGATCAATCAGGGAAGGGAGAAAGGAAGGAGGAATGAAGATGAAGGGAAAGGGAAAAATAGGAAACGATGAGATATAGACGGTTTCGGTGATGTGGGAGTATAAGGAACAATGAGTGAGGAAAGATATGCAAAGAAGTATCGGGAGTGTTTGATTGTGATAAAGGAAAAACCATTTGTAAGCTGTTTGTGGTGTGAGATATGTGTTTCGTGGGTGGAAAATGAGGGAAGAGCTGGTTGCTTGCGAACTGGGGTGTTGGGAGGGAGGATAGAGGGAGAAGAGATGGAGATGGAGGGAGGGAAGCAGGGCCGAGGGCTGAGGGAGGAGGTGGGAGAGGTTGGGGGTGGGGGAGTGAGACAGCTAAGGGCAAAGGGAGTTAACAGATTGAGAAAATTCAATATCAAGCCCAAAGGAAATTGCAGACTCCCCAGCGGAATATGAGGGTGCTGTTTCCCCAGCTTGCGGTTTTTTTGTTGTTTGTTGCCTCACTCTGACCGAGGCTGGGGAGGCCAGGACCGAGAGAGAGGTAGGATGTGGAATGGGGAGGGGGAGTTGGGCGTTGAAGTGGGAGTGCTGAGCCACCGGGGATGTCGGGTTGGGTTTTTATTGCGGACCGAGCGGAGGTGTTCGGCGAAACGAGCGAGATCGCCAAGCCTTCCGTTGGTTTCACCGATATAGATCATCTGGCATCTTGGGAAGCAGCGGTGTATGCAGTAGATGAGGTTGGCAGGAGTTAGGTGCAGGTGAACCTCTGTCGGACCTGGAGGAGTGCTTGGGTCCCTGAAAGAGTGGAGGGCGGGAGGTGCACAAGGGGGACCAAGTGTTTGCATTTCTTGCGTGGTTGCTAGGGAAAGTGCCCGGGGAGGGGGGAAGGTGGTAGAGTATTTTTTAGAGTGGGTGGAGGAGGGAAGAATGGACAAGGGGAGTTCGGGACGGACGCGGTCTTTGCGGGAGGAAAGGAAGGCAGACAGGGGGGGAGATGGGAAAGATGTGGCGGGTTGGCAGGGGGTGGGGTCACGTTGGAGGGGTGGCGAAACTGGCGGAGGACTTTTGTTGTATTTTGCCGGCTTGGTGGGGTGGAAAGGTGTGAGGCCAGGGGGAGGGACTCTGCCCTGTTTGCGATTGGGGGAATTGGGGGAGCGAGGGCAGTGTTGCGGGGGGGTATGTAGGGAGACCCTGGTGCGAGCCTCATTAATAGTGGGGGGCAGGGGGAATCCCCGTTCTCTGAAGAATGAGGGCCATTTGTGATGACCACATGTAATTTAGTGACTGTTATTGGGTCAGGACCCCAGATATCTTGTTTAATAAAATAATACATTGAATTCAGATCTAAATCTCAGACCAAGCTTATAAAAAAACAGGTAATAAAAAGTATGGCTGTAAAGCTATTTGTCATTACCCACCAAAATGGCTCACAAATATTACAGAAGGTGTTCTTTAATCTCTACTCAATCTAGGCCTATTAGCCTGACTCCAGTTGACCAGGGATTTTTTCAAGGGATGAGGGTTAGATTTAGCTCTTAGGGCTAAGGGAATCAAGGGATATGGTGAAAAGCCAGAATGGGGTACTGATTTTGGATGATCAGCCATGATCACATTGAATGACGGTCATTCTCTGTGCTGGGATCGAAAAGGGCTGAATGAGCCTACTTCTGCACCTATTTCTATTGATGTTTCTATTTTTTGATGCGTTAAATTCTTAGCTGTTTTTAAGGTAGCTTAAAAAAAGACAGTTATCAACTGGATGCCTATGGTAGAAAAGATACACTGTCTGCAAGTTATAGCTATAATTATGTAAAAAACATTTCCATCTTGCTTGTGGCATTGCACATGACAATAGTAAATAATACACCAATATTAATACCACCATGAACATCTCAAAGTCAAGTCTGGATTGTTCTTTCAAGTTTTTTTATGATGTTGAAATTATAGAAGCACTCAGCAGAGAGGTTGGGTCAATTGCATCTGAAATAACTCCAATGAAAAACAAATTCCAGTGCCTTACTTCCAATAGCTGCAAGCTTCTGCTGCAAATATTGAGTCACTTTTTCTTTGAAAAATTCAGTGGCTTCTGTCAGGTGACACTCGGATGCACAAGTGAAGACAGCTAATACATGACATGCAAACCCGATAAAGTAGTTTTGATAGATACGACTAGATTTATATTTGAAATATACAATAAACAGTCTACAATTTTTACTTCCCATGGTTGTAATTTCTCAATTTGTAACTACCCCTTTCAATTAACACAATTCCACTGTAAACAATTACGGTGCTGGCTCGAAGGGCTGAATGGCCTACCTCTGCACCTATTTTCTATGTTTCTATTTTTTTTATGTGTTAAATTCTTAGCTGTTTTATAACTTAGAATTGAAAGGGCTGTTCATTTGTATAAGCACAGGAGAAAAATGAATGAACATTAACCTTCCAAGTTGCCAGCAAAGGGAATATACCACTGCTTCCTTACACTTGACCCAAATTCATATTTGCCTTTTATTTGGAAATAAAGATATATCTACAAACATGACTCACATCTTCAAGTGTCCCATGGTACTTTACCATGGCTTTTGAAGTTGCAGCCACTATTGAAGATATTGCATTAGTCAAAGTGCTCACAGATGTTCCTCCAAATAAGAAGCATTTTATTAGGTATTTCCTGGGCCTCCTGCACGGCCAGAGTGAGCAACACTGCAAGTTGGAGGAACAGCACCTCATATTCCACTTGGGGAGTCTGCTTCCTTTGGGCTTGAACATTGAATTCTCTCCATTTCTGTTAATCCTTGCTGTCTCCCTCCCCTTTCCACCTCTCCGTCAGCCTCGGGACCTGGCTTTCCCTCTCTCTCTAGTCGCCCTCCCCCACCCTTTCTCACTAGCTTATCATTTTCACACCACAAACAGCTTAGAAACATAGAAAGTAGGTGCAGGGTGCGGCCATTCAGCCCTACGAGTCTGCACCGCCCACTTCAATATGATCATGGCTGATCATTCCAACTCAGTATCTGTACCTGCCTTCTCTCCATACCCCAGATCCTTCAGCCAACCAAGGGCACACATCCTACTCCTCTTATATATGGCCAATGAAAACTGGGCCTCAACTAACCTTCTGTGGCAGAGAGAATTCCACAGATTCACCACTATCTGTGTGAAAAAACGATTTTTCTCATCTCGGTCCTAAAAGACTTCCCCCATATCCTTAAACTGTGACCCCTTATCCTGGACTTCCCCAACATCGGGAACAATCTTACTGCATCAAGCCTGTCCAACCCCTTAAGAATTTTGTAAGTCTCTATGAGATCACCCCTCAATCTTCTAAATTCTAGCGAGTACAAGCCGAGTCTATCCAGTCTTTCTTCATATGGAGCTTACAATGGCTTGTTCCCTTTATCATCGATACTTTTTTGCATATCTTTCATTCATTGTTCTTTATCGCTCCATGTCACCGTCTATATCTCTCGTTTCCCTGATCCCTGACCAGTCTGAAGAAGGGTCTCGACCCGAAACGTCGCCTATCTCCTTCGCTCCTTAGATGCTGCTGCACCCGCTGAGTTTCTCCAGCCTTTTGTGTACCCTCGATTCTCCAGCATCTGCAGTTCCTTCTTTAACATATTAATGACCAGGTAATCTGCTTTGGTGATGCTGATTGAAGGATATATATTGGATAGTTTACTGAGGAGAAATCCCTGCTCTTTTCCAAATAAGTACCCAAGATCTTTAACATCTCCCTGTGAGAACAAATAGGGCAACAGCTTTGGCATATCACCCACTAAGGCCACAACTTGACCATGCTATCTGAAAGAAAACATGGCTGATAAAGCAATACAATATCACGTGACCTTGTGGCCTTCCTCACTTAGAATATCCTTCAGAATTGAGGTTAACTTCCACTTTAATTTTATTTGGTCTGAGGTTAATGTAGAAACTGCAGACTCTTTTACATTGGGCAGGAGGCATCCACAGGAGGCAGAATAATATGTGAGATAGACAAACAGTGCTGCACTAATGCAGCAGGTCAGGCTGCATCTCTGGAGAAAATAGATAGGTGATGTTTCGGATCGAGAAGAATGGGAGGTGAGATCAGGCCAAATCAAGGGCGGCAACAGATTACCTCAGGCAAGGTAGTTCCCTGATAGGCCAACTGTTGGTAGACAAAAGTGCTGGAGAAACTCAGCGAGTGCAGCAGCATCTATGGAACGAAGGAAATAGGCAACGTTTCGGGCCGAAACCCTTCATCAAACTGATGGCTGGGGAAGGTGTGGGCTCAAGAAGGATATATTGTTGTGAACTGTGAATCTGGTTAAATGACCAGGGTGAAGGAAGGAAGAAGGGTGGTGAGGGAGAAGGAGAGTGTTTGTAGAAGTCACCAATAGTCTGTCCAAGCGAGACAGAGGTTCACATGCACCTCCTCTAACTCATTACTGCATCCGGTGTTTCTGATGTGGGGTCTTGTACATTGGGGAGTCCCTGGGTAAACTCGGCGTCCGTTTCTCTGAACATTTGCGTTCAGTCCGTCGAGGCCGATGGGATCTCCCGTTTGCTAATCATTGTAGCTCCCAGTCCCATACTGACCTTTCTGTCCTGGGCCTCCTCCATTGCCAGAGTGATGTCACATGCAAATTGGAGGAACAGCTCCTCATATTTCGCATGGGTAGCTT
Organism: Okamejei kenojei; assembly: GCA_035221665.1. NCBI lineage: Eukaryota > Metazoa > Chordata > Chondrichthyes > Rajiformes > Rajidae > Okamejei > Okamejei kenojei. Next base: position 157,946,792 of record CM069131.1, read on the forward strand.
ACAACCCAGCAGTATGAATGTTGAATTCTCTAACATAAAGTCACTTCTACAAATACTCCCCTTCCTCCCCCTTTGCCCCCTTCCTCCATCTTAGTCATTTAGGTCATCTGTTGCACATGGTGTCAGTCTTTGAAATAGAAAGTCCGCTTTAGGAGTCTGGTGTTGGTCATGCAATATTGTGGCTTGTCCATTGGACCCATCTGTATGTAGTTATGTGCTCAGTACAGTGGATATTGTTCTGGAAGAGCATGCAAATGGTGTTTCTTCTATCCTGAGAGTGGACATGGGAGATTATGTACATACTCTGTGCATTGAGGTGACATCTTAAGACAGTGCGTGGCTCAGAAGTGTGCAGGTGGAAAGAGATCACTGCTGCTCAGTAGACAACAGTCTATCTGTCAGGTCTGAGGTCTTGATCTTCTTCAGATGGCCAGAGGCTGTCTAAAGAAAGCCTTTGGTTAGCTGATAACAATTGTGTATTTCATTATTAATATCTGCCTTTGTACAAAGTTGGTTCTGAACATAACACATGTGGTCGCAGGCTCTCATCATGATCTTTATTATCAGAGGTCTGTGATCTATCTCAGGGTCAGTTTGGTTGAGGACTTTTCTTTAGCGGATGACAAAAGTTTATGCTATAGTTTCAGAATGGCAGGTAGTGACTAGTGGGGTGCCACAAGGTTCACTGCTGGGACCGCAGCTATTTACAATATACATTAATTATTTAGATGAAGGAATTATAAGTAAATTTCGCTAAATTTGCAGGTGACACAAAGCAGGGTGGCAGTGTGAACTGTGAAGAGCATGCTATGAGGAAGCAGAATGACTTGGACAGGTTGGGTGAGTGTGCAGATGCAGTATATTGTGGATAAATGTGAGGTTATTCACTTTGGCGGCAAGAACGGGAAGGCATATTATTATCTGAATGGTGTCAGGTTAGAAAAAGGGGAAGTATAATGAGACATGTGTGTCCTAGTATATCAGTCACTGAAAGTAAGCATGCAGGTACAACAGGCAGTGAAGAAAGCTAATGGCATGTTGGTCTTCATAAAGAGAGGAGTTGAGTATAGGGGCAAAGAGGTCCTTCTGCAGTTGTATAGGGCCCTGGTGAGACCACACCTAGAGTATTATGTACAGTTTTGGTCTCCTAATTTGAGAAAGGACATTCTTGCTATTGAGGGAGTGCAGCGTAGGTTCACAAGGTTAATTCCCGGGATGGCGGGAATGTTGTATGATGAAAGAATGGAGCAACTGGGCTTGTATTCACTGGAATTTAGAAGGATAAGAGTGGATCTTATAGAAACATATAACATTATTAAGGGATTGGACACGCTAGATGCAGGAAACATGTTCCCGATGTTGGGGAAGTCCAGAACCAGGGGCCGCAGTTTAAGAATAAGGGGTAAGCCATTTACAACTGAAATGAGGAAAACCTTTTTCACACCGAGAGTTGTGAATTTGTGGGATTCTCTGCCTCAGAAGGCAGTGGAGGCCGATTCATTGGATGCATTCAAAAGAGTGTTAGATAGAGCTCTTAGGGCTAGTGGAATCAATGGGTATGGGAAGAAGGCAGGAACGAGGTACCGATTGTGGATGATTAGCCATGATCACACTGAATGGCGGTGCCGACTTGAAGGGCTGAATGGCCTACTCCTGCACCTATTGTCTATGTATCTATGATGTCAACTTAGATTTTACCCTCCGAATGTGCCCAAAACATTGACTGTGTATTGCAGGCTGATGGCTGAAGGTCAGGTCACCTTGGTTCTGGAATGGAGGTGACATAAGTTAAACTTTTGTTTAAAGTTTCCTCTGGATGAATCCTACTCCGATGGTAAGTTTGTACGATGGGGGAAGGAAGCTGGAGGAGAGGAGAGGCAGGACAAAGCGGGCAGGTAATAGATGGACACAGCCGAGCGGTGGGGAGGAGGTGGGGAGGTTGGTTTGGTAGGCAGATAGTTTAACAATCATTTACTAATCCATTTAGTTTTGTGACATGGGGTGAAAATGGAGTATCCGGAGGAAACTTAGATGATCACAGCAAATTTCATGCAGCATAAAAGGTGAGGGTTGTACTTGGGTTATTGGAGTTGTGAGACAATAGTAAGATTAAACGAGAACTTACCAGTTCAAAGTTTGATCCTTATTTTATGAGGAGTTACGATGTGGGATTACGTGAAGAAGCCCCACCAGGCGTATGCGCGTCATACTTCAAAGCAGCGGCATGAAAACACAGAAACAATAGCCGAAGTAGGATAGTAAGGCTTTGAGAAGAGTAGAACTATCAGATGATCCTTTCGATTATGAGGGCCTGGAGCGGAGGGCACGTAATCCCTCATCGTAACTCCTCATAAAATAAGGATCAAACTTCGAACTGGTAAGTTCTCGTTTAATCTTACTATTTTACTTCGGAGTCACGTGAGTGACTACGTGAAGATTTCAAAGCTCTGTGATTTCATGCCGTTGAATTCACTCCATACGACACACTGCTTCAGTTGACATAGTAGTGAATAAATAATATATTGAACATTGCTTTGAACTATTCAATAACTATTTTAATAACAATAATAACAAAAAACAATAATAACCCCTCTATCCCAGGGGGAAATTACAAAGAAATGATATGAAACAAAGCAAACAAAAGTAAACGGAACCCAACACAGTATGCCCAAACCCAGGCACTGTCAAAACAGGTTTGTCATAAAACTTAGAAAATGTTTCTTCTTTAGACCATCCACAAAGATTTGGTCTAGCGGCACGTCCTGCACCTTCGCCGTGGATGTTGATGCCGCCCTGGTGGAGTGAGATTTAAACACATGAGTGTCTACTGCAGCGTAATCCAGAACCTGTTTTAACCATCTAGAAATAGTTTGTACACTTTTTTACATGGTTTTTAGTGGGCAATGAGCATTGCTGTCTCAGAACCTCTGAGACTCTTAGTTACCTCAATATATTGACTCAGATGCTTAACTACACATAACGCTTGGTCAACAGAGTATGCTTTAAAGATTACCTTGGTTCCAGCCATTACTGGCCTGCTTTGCTTGATTAGATCATAGACATAAAAAGTAATTTTATCTACAGAGAAATTCATACAATCTAGTCGTAACATTTGCAATGTTTGTACTCGTTGTGCTGATACTAGCACCATGAGCATAACCACTTTAAGTGTTAACTTCTGAAAAGACAGTGACGTAATTGGAGTCCATTGCCGAAGCAGTGTAAGAACTACACTGACATCCCAGATTTCTGTATATCTAGGCTTAGGAGGGTTTTTATTAAAAATTCATCTCATGAATCGGGATACTAACGGATGAGACCCAATAGATTGTCGTTCTGAAAAATGTCCTAAATAGGAGGACAAAGCACTCCGAGCATTATTAATGGCACTATAACTCAAGTGCCGATCAAAATGCAACATAGCAAGGAACTCATCTGGTATGCTTGCAGTATGATAAGATATATCTGACTGTACACAAAACATTTCCCATTTCTGTATGTGAGACACGTATTGTTTCTTAGTGCTATCTCTCCAAGCTGCAGTTATGACATCCATGGTCCTATCCGACAGTCCAAGGCCTTGGAACGGTCTGGTCAGAACCTGTAGATCAACAAATTAATACAGTCATGCAACGGATGACTTTCTCCTGTTACTGGATGCATCAACAGATTACTGCAGCTGGGGATCGTCATGAATGGCTGAGTCATCATTCTGAGCACCAATGGGAACCATGGCTGTGTAGGAAAGTCTGGAACCACCAAAACGCCTGTGACGGAGTCTTGCTCTAATTTGGTGAGACATTGCCTAATCAAACAGAATGGGGGAAAAGCATAGAAGAATGTACATCCCCAATGTAACGAGAATGCATCCACCACTACTGCTCCTGGATCCGGTTCCCATGGAACATATTTAGGCAACTGGTGATTTAGCCTGGATGCGAACAGATCAATATCTGGCAACCCATAGCGGCTGACAATCATTTGAAAAACTTCTGGATTTAACATCCATTCTATATTGTCATTGAACTTTCGTGACCTGTTGTCTGCCACCACGTTGTCTCTACCAGGTAGGTAGACAGCTGAGAACCAGATGTTTCTGGAGAAACACCAGTGCCACATGAGGTTGGCCAGATTATCACATGATACTGACCTTACTCCTCCCATGTGATTGATATATGCCACAGCTGTGGTATTATCAACATGGAGTTGAATGTATAAATTATTCATTGTGGAACAATAAGCTTTTAATCCAGAAAATCGCCGAATGGCGATCTTCCTCATACAGTTTACTTCAAAGTAGGCATTGCAGAATAATGCGAGCATGTCCTGTTGAGTCTTTGACATCAGTGACCCTTTGACCATCTTGTCGAACGCCGTAATGCCTGCTGCGACCAGTTTGAGGACACGCTGAAAGCGCATTTCCTGTCCTCTCATTGTTGCACTCATGGGTGCCCATATTGCCGAGTTTACTGAGTGAAGCACAACTAATGGGTGTTTTGTATCGGGCTGTTGTTTCCGTCATGATAGCCGGAACATTCTCATTCTTTGTATCAACAAAGTTTATAAAGGCGTTGAAAATGATTTACAAATATACTTACATTCTATTTTGTTTATGTCTTGGGAGTATATATTTTTAACTCTCTGCACTGGAGTTATATCTTATTCCCTATATGAATACTTTGTACTCTCAGCCGATTCTTTTTGATGAATATTTCAGACTAACTGTTCCTCTAGTGAATACTTCCAGTCCTGGAGAGTGTTCATCCATTTTTCCCAAAAGACATAACAACATAGCAAACACGTGAATACAGGAATAGAAGATCCAAGTGTTGATCCAGCTTCAACACTGTTCTACCATTCAGTTAGATAATGGTTCACATGTCTTACATTAATCCCGTCTACAAACTCATCTAAGGGAGTTAATAATTCAACGTTTTTACACGAATCAGTGCTGCATCACCTACCTCCATGTCCTTCCTGTCTTTCATTGCCCAAAAAGAGTCATACAGCGTGGAAACTGGCCCTTCAGCCCACCTTGTCCGTACCAACTAACATGTTCCATCTACACTAGTCTCACCATCTGCACTAGTCCCACTTGCCTGCGTTAGGCCCATATCCCTCGAAACCTGTCCTATCCATGTAGATGTCGCCTCCTTTACATTGGTGAGGCCATGGAAGCATAGACTAGGCGACGTTTTGCCACAAAGATTACTGCCAAAGCCTGCTGGAGCACCCGGTTGCTAAACATTTTAACACCTTCCCATTCCCAAATCAAACTTTCTGACATGAGCCTCGACCAATGCCAGAGTGAGGCCACACACAAACTGGATGATCAGAACCTCGTATTCCACTTGTGTAGCTTACAACCCAAAGGAATGAACTTTTAAATTGCCTGTTTTAAGTAATAGCCCTCTATCTTGATCATATAACCATATAACAATTGCAGCACGGAAACAGGTCCTCTCGGCCCTTCCAGTCTGTACCGACCATTTGTTTTCCCCTAGTCCCATCTACCTGCACTCAGACCATAACCCTCCATTCCATTCCCTTCCCGTCCATATACCTATCCACTTTACTTTTAAATGTTAAAATCGATCCTGCCTCCACTACTTCTGCTGGAAGCTCATTCCACACAGCCACCACCCTCTGAGTAAAGAAGCTTCCCCTCACGTTACCCCTAAACTTCTGTCCCTTAATTCTCATGTCATGCCCTCTTGTTTGAATCTTCCCTACCCTCAGTGGGAAAAGCTTATCCACTTCAACTCTGTCTATCCCTTTCATCATTTTAAAGACCTCAATCAAGTCCCCCCTTAACCTTCTGCGCTCCAAAGAATAAAGACCTAACTTGTTCAACCTTTCTCTGTAACATAGTTGCTGGAACCCAGGCAACATTCTAGTAAATCTCCTCTGTACTCTCTCTATTTTGTTGACATCCTTCCTATAATTAGGCGACCAAAATTGTACACCACACTCCAGAATTGGTCTTACCAATGCCTTGTACAATTTTAACATTACTTCTCTACTCCTACATTCAATGCTCTGATTTATAAAGGCCAGCACACCAAAGGCTTTCTTTACAACCCTATCTACATGCAATTCCACCTTCAGGGAACTATGCACAGTTATTCCTAGATCTCTCTGTTCCACAGCATTCCTCAATTCCCTACCATTTACCATGTACGTCCTATTTTGATTTGTCCTGCCAAGATGTAGCACTTCACACTTATCAGCATTAAACTCCATCTGCCATCATTCAGCCCACTTTTCCAAATGGCCCAAATCTCTCTGTAGACTTTGACAATCTACTTCATTATCCACAACACCACCTATCTTAGTATCATCTGCATACTTACTTATCCAATTTTCCACCCCATCATCCAGATCATTGATGTATATGACAAACAACAGTGGACCCCACACAGATCCCTGAGGCACCCCACTGGTCACCGGCTTCCAACCTGACAAACAGCCATCCACCATTACTCTCTGACATCTCCCATTCAGCCACTGTTGAATCCATCTTGCTACTCCGCCATTAACACCCAAAGATTGAACCTTCATAACCAACCTTCCATGGGGAACCTTGTCAAAGGCCTTACTGAAATCCATATAGACAACATCCACTGCTTTACCCTCATCAATTTCCCTAGTAACAGCTTCAAAAAATTCAAGAAGGTTTGTCAAACATGACCTTCCAGGCACAAATCCATGTTGACTGTTCCTGATCAGACCCTGTTTATCCAGATGCTTATATATATCCATTATATCTATTACATCCAAAGCAACCTCATATCTTCTTTTAGCCTTCCTAATTTCTTTCTCACCCGCTCCACAATGGAAAGTCCACACCGCGCACACGGCTAGAAGCTCCGCAGACCGCGGCTTCAGGATGTCGTAGTCCACTGGCCAGCGATCGGAGCACTTCTTCTGGCGAACCCCGGCAACGGGATCGCCCGGCTCCGCGATGGAAAGTCCGGGTTGCGTCTGGACCTGACTCCAGAACTGAAAAGTCTGGACCCGATTCCAGAAAGGGCTGCACCAATCCAAGCTGTTAGGCCATGAGGGAAGGAGAAAATGGCCATGAGGGAAGGTGAAAATGCGACTAGGAGAAAAGTCAAATTCCACCGAGGTAAGTTTGACGAATAAGGGGTAAGCCATTTAGAACGGAGATGAGGAAATACTTTTTCACACAGAGAGTTGTGAGTGTGTTGAATTCTCTGCCTGGTGGAGGCCGGTTGTCTGGATGCTTTCAAGCCAGAGTTAGATAGAGCTCTTAAAGATAGTGGAGTAAAGGGTTATGGAGAGAAGGCATGAACGGGGTACTGATTGTGGATGATCAGCCATGATCACTTTGAATGGCTGTGCTGGCTCAAAGGACCAAATGGCCTACACCTATTGTCTATTGTCTTCTGCAGCTTTCTCCCCCCCACTCCATCAGTTTAGTCTAGTTTAGAAATACAGGTGTGGAAACAGGACCTTCGTCCCACTGATTCCACGCCAACCAAGGCTTACCTTAACCCTAGTTCTATCTTACATAGTGGTGAGGATCGAACCCGGGTCCCTGGCGCTGTAAGACAGGAACTCTCCCGATCGCCACCATGCCTGTGTCAGTCTGAAGAAGAGATCTGACTTCCATTGTCGCCTGTCTATTCCTTCCACTGATAATGACTGATCGGCTAAGTTCCTCCAGACTTTTGTTTTTAGCTCAAGATTCCAGCACCTGCAGTTCTCTGTTTCCATACCTGTGTATGGGTTGATTGTACCAATGTGTAGTCTGATCTGATTGGACTGTGTAGCATGCAAACAATTTCTGTACCTCACTACGTGACAATAATAAACCAATACCAATACATGTTGTCTTAACTCAAAAAAAGCAGAAAAGTGCAGATGCTGGAAGGCTGATATAAAAGCAGAAAATTCCAGAAATATCTGTACGGCAAGCTGTATTGGCAGAGATAGGAAAAGGCTTGTGTTTCTAATCAATGATCTTTCATCAAAATAGTCGTCACAACTGATGTAAGTTTTATTTATTTATTTATTTATTTTATTCTTTATTTCGAAAAGAATAAAAAGCAAGTGTGAAACAGCATACAATTATGTTCCTCTCTCAAACAGAATATTTATAAAGTGTCATAAAGAAATATTTATAAATAAATGAAATTGAATGTGTCCAAAAAGGAGCAGGAAGAAGCCAAAGCTTACTAATTCCCACCCCTTATTCAACTCCTTATAATTTTCTTATACAAATTTAGCAGCTATATGTACACCAAATTATTTACATGTATACACTAATCAAATATTTACAAGGCCATACAAAAATGAGAGGAAAAAAAAAAACCTTCATATACTGTACAGTATCTCTTCGTCATATATACAACCCATCACCCTATAATCACCCTTCCCAATACAATCAGTATAACAAATGTCCCACTCACAATCACCTATCCTCATCCCAATATCCTTTTAGAAAAGTGTTTTTGTATATCTTTTTAAACTGAATTATGTTTGTGCTAAGTTTTATCTCCGGTTCCAGACCATTCCACAAATTCACCCCACAGATTGCTATGCACATACTTTTAAGAGTTGTTCTGACATTGAGTTTTTTTTAATTATGTTCCCCTCTCAAATTATACCCACCCTGTCTTTCCTTGAACGAAGTCAGTCGAACTGAAATATGAATTCTTATTTTCTTTCGACTGGTGCTGCCTAACCTATTAAATTTCCCATTTCCCATTCATGTGTTCAATTAAAAGCGATAGAGTAAATCTTAAGCATGGACATATTGCTCTGCGGATGATACGAAAATAGGTGGAAGGTCAGCTTGTGGATGATACGAAAATAGGTGGAAGGCCAGTTTGCAGATGATATGAAAATAGGTGGAAGGCCAGTTTGCAGATGATATGAAAATAGGTGGAAGGGCAGGTAGTGTTGAGAAAGTAGAGACTCTGCAGAAGGACTTCGACAGGTTGGGAGAGTGGGCAGAGAAGTGGCAGGTGGATTATAGTGTAGCAAAGTGTGGAGTCATGCATTTTGGTAGTCGGAATAAAGGCGTAGACTATTTTCTAAATGGGAAGAGAATCCAGAAATCGGAGAGCAAAGGGACTGGGAGTGCTGGTGCAGGATTCCCAAAAACCTTTGCAAGATTTCCTTTATCAAGATGTGTTTTCGTCTAACCAAAAGCAAAATTGTATTTTAGCTCATGTCCAATTTGCCCACAGCTGAGATATTTTAGCCTTGAAAGTGCTGTTAAAAGTGGTCCTTATAAACTCCTGGTGAGACACTGGGACCTATAATGGTGAGACACTGGGACCTATAATGGTGAGACACTGGGACCTTAAATATATGTCCTTGAATTAACCTTTCCTGCTATTTTGATGGACAGAACAGCTGACAGACAGTAAGTAGATTAAACTTGATTCTCGCAGAATAATTTTAAGTTCGCAAAATTTAATAGAGCAAAAAAATAATTTGCTCCTACTGTTAAAAGCAGAAATGCAGATAATCTTTTGACTGCTTAATTCTTCATTCTTATCCATGTAAATCATCAGCTAGCTAACTGAAAGTGTTAACTCTTTGAACACATGAATGCATTTTTATCTGTCTGAAATGATAGTGAATCAATTTTTTTTTTCCCCTAGGTAGCTTAGATCAAACATTGTATCCTGTTGCAAACTCACCTACTAATCATTGTGCATTGCATCACAGAACTGTAAGGCATTCATGCCAAATGCTGAAATCAATACTCTTCAGCCCATCAGCTCTGCCGTGTTCATTAACCTGGTCATTTCGCTCGGATATTTTATGGATCTGAGACTCCCATAAAAAATTACCCTATACTCTGCACGCATCTCCAATCATCTTTCCATGCTTTTGCCTCTGAGCTCATGCCCCTCATTCTTTGTTTTGTCTTTGAGTCCCGCAGGAGACATGGCACTCCGGTTGCTTAATGCTCCTCAGTATTCACTTCAATTTAAGTGCACATTAAACAGTTCAGTTTCTGACTTCTTTCCCAGCATATTTAGTCATAGAGTATAAATAGTGTGGAAACAGGCCCTTTGGCCCAACTTGCTCACACTGGCAAACATGTCCCAGCTACACTAGCCCCACCTGCTTGCGTTTGGCCCATATCCCTCCAAACCTGACCTATACATGTTCCATTTCTAAGCTCTTCTGTGTTCAACCATCAGGTTTTATTTTGTCATTCAGCTTTAGTTTATTTTCCCTCAAAGCCATTCAAATCCAAAAGCCCTTCAAAGCTGATCAGGATTTATCTTGCTCTGAGCATTATAACCTTTTTCCCTTTATTTGTACACAGTGAATGGCTTGATTGTAATCATGTATGGCCTTTCTGCAGACTGGATAGCATGCAACAAAAGCATATCACTGTACCTCGGTACACGTGACAATAATAATGAACTAAACTAAACTAAACTGAATATATACATCTGCTTGACATGGGTCGATTAGTCAGTATGGTTTTGTGCGTGGGAGATCCAGTTTTTTTACGAAATAACCAAGAAGGTTGACTTGGTTAACCCCCAAGGACTGTAGATAAAGTCTATATGACAATAGACAATAGACAATAGATGCAAGAGTAGGCCATTCGGCCCTTTGAGTAAGCACCGCCATTTAATGTGATCATGGCCGATCATCCCCAATCAGTACCCCGTTCCTGCCTTCTCCCCATATCACCTGACTCCACTATCTTTAAGAGCCCTATCCAGCTCTCTCTTGAAAGTATCCAGAGAACCGGCTTCCACCGCCCTCTGAGGCAGAGAATTCCACAGACTCACAACTCCTTTTGAGAAAAATTGTTTCCTCGTCTCCGTTCTAAATGGCTTACTACTTATTCTTAAACTGTGGCCCCTGGTTCTGGACTCCCCCAACATCGGGAACATGTTTCCTGCTCTAGTGTGTCCAAACCCTTAATAATCTTATAGGTCTCAATAAGATCCCCTATCATCCTTCTAAACTCCAGAGTTTAGCCCAGTCCAGCCACTCCATTCTCTCGGTCTATGACAGCCCCAACATCCTGGGAATTAACCTTGTAAACCTACACTGCACTCCCTTAATAGCAAGAATGTCCTTCCTCAAATTAGGGGACCAAAACTGCACGCACTACTCCAGGTGTGGTCTCACTAGGGCCCTATACAACTGTAGAAGGACCTCTTTCCTCCTATACTGTTATAAAGGCCAACATGCCATTCACTTTCTTCACTGCCTGCTGTACCTGCATGCTTACTTTCATTGACTGATGAACAAGGACATCCAGATCCTGTTGTACTTCCTCTTGTCCCAGCTTGACACCATTTAGATAGTAATCTAACTTGACACCATTTAGATAGTAATCTTTAGTCCATTTAGATGGACTTCAGCAAGGCCCTTTGTTAAAGTCCAACCGGGTTGGCTGCGCTGGAAGTTTGGATTGCATGGGATCCAGGGAGAGCTAACAAACTGGATACAGCATTGGCTTAATATAACAGAGCAGAGAGTGGTGGTGGAAGGGCGATTAACGGACTAGAGGTCTAGTGTTGTGCCTCAGGGATCAGTAGGAAGGAACTTCAGGTGCTGGTTTAAACCGAAGATAGACACAAAAAGCTGGAGTACCTCAGCAGGACAGGCAGCATCTCTGGAGAGCAGGAATGGGTGACATTTCGAGTGGAGGCCCTTCTTCAGACTGAAACATCACCCATTCCTTCTCTCCAGAGATGCTGCCTGTCTCGCTGTGTTGTGTCTATCCTCAGTGGTCGGTGCAGGGCTCACTGCTGTTTGCCTTTATATCAACAGTTTGGATGGGAATATATTAGTAAGTTAGCAGATAACACTGAAATAGATCTTATAGGGAGTGAAGATGATTATCAAGAATTACAATCGGATCTTGATTAGCTGAGATCCTGTTGGCCTTAGCAGACCGAGAACATGTTCAACAAACTGGTCGCCGAGTCTACGCTTAGTCTCGCCGATATACAGGAGGTCACATCGGGAGCACAGGTTGCAATCAATGAGGTTAGAGGAGGTGCATGTGGACCTCTGTCTCAGCTGGAAGGACTGCCGGGGTCCCTGGATGGAGATGAGAAAGGAGGTTTAGAGACAGATGTTACATCTCTTACAGTTACAGTGGAAGTACCTGGGGAGGTGGTGATCTGGTTCAGTGAGGGATCCATCTATGACAGCAGGGGGGAGACCATGTTTAGTAAAGAATGAGGACATCTCGAGTGTCCTAGAATAAAAAGCCTTATATTTGGAGCAGATGCGGCGAAGGTGGATAGATTGAGGGCGGGGGGTAGTATCTTTGCAAGAGGCAGAGTGGGAGGAGGTATAGACCAGATAACTGTGGGAGTCGGTGACTTTGTAGTAGATGTCAGTGTACTGTGAGTGCCCATGGCTACACCTTTAATTTGAAGAATGAAGAGGAGTTAAAATGCAGTTGTTGAGGACATTCTCTTGCATCTACCATTTTACCAGATTCAAATGGTCACTTTCACCTTTCATTGGTGCCTCTCAGGTTATTATAGTTTTACCTGATTGAAATGAAACCATTTTACTTTTTTTGTGAGTAGGGTGCCAATTCAACCATTCAACTTTCTGTTTTCCACAAGATTATACTGTCCTTCATAGTATGCTATAAATGTTCCTGGTCTTGTATAATTTCTCACATTATTTAGTCCCCTTTGTTCCATTCTTGTGGTTTTGCATCTAAAATTCATATCATGGGCTTGATATTTTCTGCCAGTGTCCCAAGTACCTTCACTTTAAAATGTCTTCAAAGGTCCTCTCAGTTCCCTCACTCGTGTAGGCGTGTTATCTTCCTCTCCTGCCTTATATTCTGAAGAGCTACTAACAAGAGCTCAGATATTCTTATCTTTCAGTGATTTGACAATATTTATTTCCCCTGTTGAAAATTCGAAGAAGTTTAATAAAATCTATCTATTCTGTCACGATGCACTCCTCATTTGTGGGTTTGGATTATTAGCTTCACTGATCAAATGATTTTGAAAAAAAATCCTGCATATTCTTTTCCTGATAGTACTGCCACCCATTGCATTTAATCTCTGAATTTTTTTTGTGAAGGTTTTTATTTTTCCATCCCTTGCCTGTGATGCATTTGTCAGCCTTTCCATCCCTGCTTCTTTCCCTGATAATTAATTCATTGATCTCGCTATTATGACATCCTTTTCATGAAGCTTTGCATTTTGCTTCTGATGATTTAGGAGGGGGGTCCTAGCAGCTGTATATAATTTTCTTTGACATGTCATTCTTTTCTTTTTATAATTTATCAATTTATTTTTAAATTTCAATCATCACATGACATTTTATCCCTCTCTACATGCCCCTGCACTAATTGCTGTGTTCTTGCTTCAAGCTTAACAACCATACAGGTCGCTTTTTCAAACGAGGAGTCACAAGGAATCATAGAATCATAGAATCATAGAAATTAGGTGCAGGAGTAGGCCATTCGGCCCTTCGAGCCTGCACCGCCATTCAATATGATCATGGCTGATCATCCAACTCAGTATCCTGTACCTGCCTTCTCTCCATACCCCCTGATCCCTTTAGCCACAAGGGCCACATCTAACTCCCTCTTAAATATAGCCAATGAACTGGCCTCAACTACCTTCTGTGGCAGAGAATTCCACAGACTCACCACTCTCTGTGTGAAAAATCTCGGTCCTAAAAGACTTCCCCCTTATCCTTAAACTGTGACCCCTTATTCTGGAGTTCCCCAGCATCGGGAACAATCTTCCTGTGTCTAGCCTGTCCAACCCCTTAAGAATTTTGTAAGATCACCCCTCAATCTTCTAAATTCTAGCGAGTACAAGCCGAGTCTATCCAGTCTTTCTTCATATGGAAGTCCTGCCATCCCAGGAATCAGTCTGGTGAACCTTCTCTGTACTCCCTCTATGGCAAGAATGTCTTTCCTCAGATTAGGGGACCAAAACTGTACACAATACTCCAGGTGTGGCCTCACCAAAACCCTGTACAACTGCAGTAGAACCACCCTGCTCTTGTACTCAAATCCTTTTGCTATGAATGCCAACATACCATTCACTTTCTTCACAGCCTGCTGCACCTGCATGCCTACTTTCAATGAGTAGTGTACCATGACACCCAGGTCTCGTTGCATCTCCCCTTTTCCTAATCGGCCACCATTCAGATAATAGTCTACCCTCCTGTTTTTGCCGCCAAAGTGGATAACCTCACATTTATCCACATTATACTGCATCTGCCATGCATTTGCCCACTCACCCAACCTAAGTCACCTTGCAGCCTCCTAGCATCCTCACAGCTAACACTGCCCCCCAGCTTCGTGTCATCCACAAACTTGGAGATGTTGCATTCAATTCCCTCATCCCAGGTCATTAATATATATTGTAAATAGCTGGGGTCCCTGCACTGATCCTTGCGGTACCCCACTAGTCACTGCCTGCCATTCTGAAAATGACCCGTTTACTCCTACTCTTTGCTTCCTGTCTGCCAGCCAGTTCTCTATCCACATCAATACTGAATCCCCAATACCGTGTGCTTTAAGTTTGTATGCTAATCTCTTATGTGTGACCTTGTCGAAAGCCTTCTGAAAATCCAGATATAACACATCCACAGGTTCTCCCTTATCCACTCTACTAGTTACATCCTCGAAAGATTCGTCAGACATGATTTACCTTTCATAAATCCATGCTGACTTTGTCCAATGATTTCACCACTTTCCAAATGTGCTGCTATCCCATCTTTAATAATTGACTCTAGCATTTTCCCCACTACCGATGTTAGACTAACTGGTCTGTAATTCCCCGTTTTCCCTCTCCCTCCCTTTTTAAAAAGTGGAGTTACATTAGCTACCCTCCAATCCTCAGGAACTACTCCAAAATCTAAGGAGTTTTGAAAAATTATCACTAATGCATCCACTATTTCTGGGGCTACTTCCTTAAGTACTCTGGGATGCAGCCTATCCGGCCCTGGGGATTTATCGGCCTTTAATCCATTCAATTTACCTAACACCACTTCCCAGCTAACCTGGATTTCACTCAGTTCCTCCATCTCATTTGACCCCCTGTCCCCTGCTATTTCCGGCAGGTTATTTATGTCTTCCTTAGTGAAGGCAGAACCAAAGTAGTTATTCAATTGGCCTGCCATGTCCTTGTTCCCCATGATCAATTCACCAGTTTCTGACTGCAAGGGACCTATGTTTGTTTTAACTAACCTGTTTCTCTTCACATATCTATAACTTTTTTTGCAGTCCATTTTTATCTTCCCTGCCAGTTTTCTTTCATAATCTGTTTTCCCTTTCCTAATAAGCACTTTGTCCTCCTCTGCTGGACTCTGAATTTCTCCCAGTCCTCTGGTAGGCTGCTTTTTCTGGCTAATTTGTATGCTTCATCTTTAGATTTGATACTATCCCTGATTTCCCTTGTTATCCATGGATGCACTACCTTCCCTGATTTATTCTTTTGCCAAACTGGGATGAACTGTTGGAATTTTGAGCAAAATAAATGTGCTGGAGGTTCACAATGGT
Organism: Okamejei kenojei; assembly: GCA_035221665.1. NCBI lineage: Eukaryota > Metazoa > Chordata > Chondrichthyes > Rajiformes > Rajidae > Okamejei > Okamejei kenojei. The sequence continues at coordinate 157,962,303 of CM069131.1, forward strand.
TAGGCAGCATTTCTGGAGTGAATGGACAGGCGACATTTCAGTTCTAGGCCCATCTTCAAATGGACAGGGTAGGACAGATACAGCTGATAAAGAGAGGTGGGGGCGGGACAATGCCTGGCAAGTGATAGGTGGATACAGGTGCTGGGAGGGGGGTGTATAACTAGCATATGGGTGGAGTAAGTGACATCCTAGATGTGAAAAAAAGACAAAAAGGTTTCAGATAAGGAAACAAGAGGAGGAATGAATTGTAAAGCTGGGGGGGGGGGGGGGGGGGTATGGGTGGAAGAGGAGAAAGGGATCGAAGGGGGTGAAAGCGATGTTGTGAGAATCAGGAACGGCGACGAGCATACCTAGGAGGAGAAAGGGACAGGAGGAGAATGGGTGGCAGATGTAAAGGGAGAGATTGGGAAAAATATGTGTGCACTGGGACTGGAGGGGCATGGGAGAGAGAAGAGTTTGGAGGGTGTATTACTTGAAATTGGAGAATTCAATGTTCATACTGTTCATACTGTTGGGTTGTATGATATCCAAGTATCAAGTACTGTTTTTCCAGTTTGCATGTGTCCTTACTCTGGCAATGGAGGAGGCCCAGAATAGAAAGGTCATTGCGGGAAAAGAAAGGTGAGTAAAAATAATTTGCAACCAGGAGATCCAGCAGGGCTTGGTGGTTACCTAGTCTATGCTTGGACTCGGTGATGTAAGGGAAGCCATACCGGGAACACTAAATGCAGACGAGGTTGGAAGAGATGCACGTGAACATCTATCTTTCCACCACAGTGTCACATTGGGCACACTCTGTCATTAGTTCTCCCTGATTTTTTTAATTTTTTTTTTTTTTAATTTATATTTTTATTAGAAGCAGTGTACAAAATTACAAACCACAGCATATGACATAATACATTTATTGTACAGCTTCAATTTTAATTTTAGCAAAGATGAAATAGAAAAAGAGAGGAAGAGCAAGAAAAAAAGAAAATGAAAGAGAAAGTGAATGTGTAAGAATAGAACCCCTAAACTACCAAATGAGTGTAGTCGAAGAGTGAGTAAGTAAAATAAATAGCAAAAACGTAAAGACAAAAACGGGAAAATAAAAGTGTTGATATACCTGTTTCATTTCTCTCCCCACCCATCACCCAGTTCATAAATCGGTTCAATTCCAAAGTTGTGTTGCACCATACTATCCTTGTAATGAATCAATGAAAGGAATCCATATCTTTGAAAATTGCTCTGATTTTCCTGCTAAGACAAGTCTCATATCTTCAAGATGTAGCGTCTCAGACATGTTTGTAATCCACATTTTAACAGATGGGACAGATGTATTTTTCCAAAATTTAAGTATAAGTTTTTTCACCATTATCAGGCCATAATTAAGGAAACGTCTTTGAAATATTGATAGCTCAGGGCAGGCTTCTGCTGTCCTCCCTGATATTTTTAAACTGTCTTCAGCTCTCAGTCACTCTGTACGGATATATCTAGCCATGACTCGTACAACAACACAACTCAGACCTCCTTTTATAAGTTTATTGAAACTAAGTAACATGATGAATAATATAATTTAAAATACAGCAAGTCTCTTGGGCCCCCTTCGATCATGGCTGACCATGGATGTCTCTAGGGTGTTATTCCCTATATGGAGGATGCCTGTGCATGACTTTGTTTAACGTGGGGAGACTGGTGCACAGACAGCCACCCCACGGTCCTTGACAGATCTGGGTCAGGATCCAGTGGCATGGAGTCCAAGACAACCAGAGACCCTTTTCTGCTGCAGCCTTCATCCCAGCCGTTGTGATGGTCACAAGGACTGTGATGACTAAGGTCAGCCATCGTCCTCCGCTAGTTCTGCTGATGAGGTCTTGGTTGGATTGCTCTTTGTCAGAGACCTCCCCCTCAACTTTACCGCCATGGGTGGCCCTGCCAGGAGCATAGCTACAGACAGCATCGCTCTCAGGATCTCAGGTCCACACAAGCTTCTCCACCACGACAAGGTGACAATCCACGGAGAAGCATAAAGCAAGAAATGTAACATATTTAAAAAGAAACTACAAAAAAGATTTATGTGATAAAGCATCACATGTTCATATTATGTGTGTTCAGTTCTGGGCACCATATTATAGGAAAGATGTTGTCAAACTGGAAAGGGTACAGAGAAGATTTACAAGTATTTGCCAGTACTAGAGGGTCTGAGCTATTGGTTGAGTAGGCTGGGACTATTCCTTGGAGCGCAGGAGGGTGAGGGGTGATCTTGAGGTGTATAAAATCATGAGAGGAATAGATCAGGTACTTGCCCAGAGTAGGTGAATCGAGGAAGGGGACATAGGTTCAAGGTGAAGGGAAAAAGATTTAATAGAAATCTGAGGGGTAACTTTTTCACACAGAGGGTGGTGTGTGTATGAAACAAGCTGCCAGAGGAGGTAGTAGAGGCAGCGACTATCCCAACGTTTAAGAAACAGTTAGACAGGTACATGGATAGGACACGTTTGGAGGGATATGGACCAAACGCAAGCAGGTAGGACTAGTGTACATGTTGGCCGTTTTGAGCAAGTTGGGCCAAAGGGCCTGTTTTCATGCTGTATCATTGTATGACTCTATAACTAATATTTTGTGAAAATAAATGGTACAACTATTATAAACTATCGTGCAGCTTTTGTCTTCAATGATCTTACATAGCTTTTAACTCCTAACTAACTACACCTTGCTTGCAATTAATAATCTGATTTATAGTTGCAACTCACCCATGTGTTGATCCCATCTTTGCACTTTGATCAAATTTGCCATAGTCACTGCAAAATTGCCTGGGTGTGTCTCAACCCCAACATCTTATGATGCAAAAGATTAATCACACCACTACCTTTGTGATTATCACTTCTTAGTCCAGTTTATCCTTTATGAAATCATAGCCTGAACCTAATCAATGCAATTAACTCTTATGTCGCCAATTTTCACTAAACACATGATGGAGAATAGCTCTGAACTTATCAGCAACTGGACAATTGCTTCTCTTTGCGGACTTCAATGAGGGACCAGACGGTCATTGACTTTAATTTGTAAATACATGTTCCTGCAGCCAGTTCTTTGTTTTTAAAGGTAGTTTTGGTAAGGTCCAATGGTTTCTCATAGTACGCTGGAAGAACTCTCCTCATTTTTGTGTTGGTCAATTAGGAGTTAAATGCATGTCTCAGTGAAGGTACCAATAGTTCTCAAGTTCCTTTTAAATAGGTGGCAGTGAAACCTCACCACCTTTCTCACACTGTGTTTGGTGCACAAAAAGACACAAAGTGCTGGAGTACATCAGCTGGTCAGGCAGCATTTCTGGAACGCATGGATGGGTGACATTTCCAGTGCAGCCCCTTCTTCAGACTGTATTAACCAGCATCTGCAGTTCCTTGTTTCGGTGCTGTTTAGTGATCTTCCATACCCATTATGGCACGTTGTGTCTCATTGCTTCTCAGTGTCCTCTGTTTGTCTCCACCTCCTACTCATTCTTACATTATCCATCTTGAGGCTTTGCATCTTGCACTTGTTTTCTTCCCTGATTTTCCAATTAATGTGAAGAAAATTCCTCCAAATCCCAGTCGTGAATGACTGCCTCCTTTATCTTGAAACCAGGATAATGAGAGGAAGCTACCTTTCAGCAGTTGTTGTATCATTGAATCCTATGGAACTCAGTGAGATCACTTTTCATTCTTCCGAACTCCAAATCAAGTCAAGTCAAGTTTATTTGTCACATACACACACAAGATGTGCAGTGAAGTGAAAGTGGCAATGCCTGCGGATTGTGCAAAAACAACTGAACAGAATAGAACAGAATCAGTATTTACATGTTAGACAAAAAAATTAAAAAAGCCATAACACAACAGCAAATTAGTGCAGTAATTTTGTCCCTGGTGAGATAAGAGTTTACAGTCCTGACGGCCTATGGGAAGAAAGTCCGTCTCATCATCTCTGTTTTCACAGCATGACAGCGGAGGCGTTTGCCTGACCATAGCAGCTGGAACAGTCCGTTGCTGGGGTGGTTGGGGTCCCCCATAATGAAGCTGGCTCTGGATCTGATCCTCCGGGTGTATAAGTCTTGTAGGGGGGCGAGTGTAGTTCCCATAGAGCCTTCCTGTCCTGGGCAGAGCAGTCCCTATCCAGATTGTGATGTTGCTGGACAAGATACTTTCTACAGCCCCAGAGTAGAATCAGAGTAAAAGATCCTCTGAATGTCCTCAGCTGCCTGAGGTGGTAAAGGCGCTAACTTGCCTTACTCACCTGTGCGGCAGTGTGTGTAGTCCATGTCAGATCCTCAGTGATGTGGACTCCCAGGTATTTAAAGCAGCTCACCCTATCCACAGTAGTCTAATTTATCTCCAGTGGCGTGTACATCTTCGGATATTATGCCCTTCTAAAGTCCACAATCAGCTCCTTAGTTTTAGTGACATTCAAGAGGAGGCTGTTGTTCTGACACCAGAGTGCCAGATCAGCCACCTCCTCCTGGTAGGCCTTCTCATCGTTGTCGGAGATCAGGCCCACCACCACAGTGTCATCAGCAAACTTGATTATAGAGTTGGTGCGGAACCTGGCCACACAGTCATGTGTGTACAGGGAGTACAGTAGGGGACTAAGGACACAACCCTGGGGGGATCCTGTGTTCAGGGTGAAGGGATTGGATGTATGTCTCCCCATGACCACCTGGGGCCTGGCGGAGAGAAAGTCCAGGACACAGGCACACAGGGGAGTGTCCAGTAAATGCACGTCAATCTCAAGCAATCTCTCCTCATGGGATAACAATGCCTGCGTGGACTCAATCTAGTGAATCTACATTGCATCATATCCGAAGCAGTGATATCCTTCCCGATCTACCTGAAATCTAATAAAGCTTAAATATGATCGTGCAAAAATCCTAATGAACTGTAAAATAAAATAGAAAATGCTGGAGAAGCAGCCCAGGCAAGATCTGTGTGAAAAAAGAACCGAAACACTAAGAACTGAAACAGTCAGGCAGAATCTGTAGAATGAATGAACAAACGACATTTTGGATAGGTACAAAATGCTGGAGTAACTCAGCAGGACAGGCAGCATCGCAGAATAGAAGAAATGGGTGACGTTTCGGGTCGAGACCCTTCTTCAGTCGATGCCAACAACACTTTGAGTCAGAATCCTTCTTCAGAATGATTTCTATTCAGATTATATATCTAGATTTTTGTGTTTCTACTTGCAGGTTATGTAGATGTGGGTCTAATTCCTGAAGGAGCACGTGATATTCGAGTGGAAGAAATAGCTGAAGCAGGGAATTTTTTAGCCTTGAGAAGTGAAGATCCAAGTAAATATTTTCTCAATGGAGGGTTTATTATTCAGTGGAACGGAGACTACAAAGCAGCGGGAACAACATTTAAATATGAAAGAAATGGCAATCTGGAAAATCTAACTGCTCCCGGACCTACAAAAGAACCCGTTTGGATTCAGGTAATGCTGACTTGAAAACCCTAGAAAATAGTGAAACAGGTAAAAGTGTATTTGGTGTGTATTGTAAATGTACTGGGAAATATCCTTGGCTAATGCAAAGGAGTGATTTTTTTCTCAATATAATAGAAGCTTAAAACTGTGTTCTATTTATGTTGTATTGATGTTCATCAGATTAGCACCAAATATATTTATTCCTTTTATTTTGTAATTAATACACTAAACTATATTGATCAAATTAATTTCAATTCTTTACAGTAAGAGTAATTAAGAAACCTGTTAAGATCTGCTTTGAAAACATAATTTCAATCAGCAGTATATATCATAGAAACATAGAAAATAGGTGCAGGAGTAGGCCATTCGGCCCTTTGAACCTGCACCACCATTCAATATGATCATGGCTGATCATCCAACTCAGTATCCCGTCCCTGCCTTCTCTCCATACCCCCTGATCCCCTTAGCCACAAGGGCCACATCTCTCCCTCTTAAATATAGCCAACGAACTGGCCTCAGCTACCTTCTGTGGCAGAGAATTCCAGAGATTCACCACTCTCTGTGTGAAAAATGTTTTTCTCATCTCGGTCCTAAAAGACTTCCCCCTTATCCTTAAACTGTGACCCCTTGTTCTGGACTTCCCCAACATCGGGAACAATTTTCCTGCATCTAGCCTGTCCAACCCCTTAAGAATTTTGTCAAATATCAAAAGGTACATGCAAAATTCTGGCTGGTTTCAAAATTAAAATGTATTGACTGATTGGAAAAGAAAATCTTGAAGTTACATGATACCTTTCAGAATCCTGAGATTTTTCAAATTATTTGAGAATGAGTTGATGTTGAGGCATAGTTTGCATTGTTGCTTTGACATGAGTAAATTCCTTCTGAAACATTGAAGTGAAAGTCATAGCATTTTTTCTTGGCGGAAGTTAAAAAATATTTTTCAAAATTGTTCAACACCCAAAATTGTTTCCGTGCTGTAAGATTGTATAGACTTTACTGCCAGTTCCAGACCTTAATACAGGCTTTAAAGTCCACAGGGCATACTTAAAATGTACATAGTGAGAACGTTCTGCAGCATTTAACTATTGAAGCTTTGGTCAGGAAAAAGAAGGAGGCATGTGTTATAGCCCTGTCCCACAGTACGAGTTCATTTCAAGAGCTCTCCGAGTTTAAAAAAAATCAAACTTGTGGTAAGCATGGAGAATGAACGTAGAGGGTACGTCGGAGCTCGAGGACGACTCTTAGCCGCTCGTAACACTAACGGCAGGTACTCGGGAAGACTCGCTAACGGCAGGTAAGCATGGGAAGACTCGTGAAGATTTCTCAACATGTTGAAAAATGTCCACGAGAGCCCCGAGTACCGACGAGTGGCCATTACCGTAAATCTCCGAGTTCGAATCAGGACAAACTCGGGAGAGCTCTTGGAATTAACTCATACCGTGGGACAGGGCTTTTAGGTGTTGACAGCTGGGATCACATATATCCCTAGAGGAGTACAGGGGATGGTAGAGCATACTTAAGAAGGAAATCAAGAGGGCAAAAAGTGGCTATGAAATAGCTCTGGCAAATAAGACTAAGGAGAATCCAAAGAGGTTTTATAAGCAGTTTAAGGGAACAGGAGATAGAATAGGGTTCCTCAAAAATCAAAGTGCTCAACTATTCTGGGAGGTGGAAAAGATCCTAAATTAATATTTCTCCTCTGTTTTAAATCTGGAAAAAGACATGAAGACAAAGGAACTTTGGAAAGCTTTTAGTTATGTCTTGATGATAGTTTAGCAGTTGAGGTGGTGTTGAATATCCTAAGATGTATGAAGGTAGATTAATCACATGAGCCTGATCAGATATATCCAAGGATACTATAGAAAGTTAGAGAAGAATTTGTAGGAGGTGCTGGCTGAGATATACGAATCATCGGTAGACATGGGTAAGGTGTCTCCATTTAAGAAGGTCTGAGAATAAAAACTGGAAACTCTTTACAAGTAAGCATAGCACCTTTGGTAGAAACGTTACTGAAGAAGATTCTGAGGAATAAGATATACATGCATTTGGAAAGACAGGAGTTGATTAGGAATAGTCACCATGGTTTTGTGCTTGGGAGATAATGACTCACTAATTTGATTGAGTATTTTGAAGAAGTGACCAAGAAAATAGATTAGGGCAGTGTTGTAGATATAGTCTATATGGACTTCTGCAAGAGTTGGAAAGGTTCCACATGCAAAGCTGCTCCAGAAGGTTAGACACTATGGGATTCAGGGAGAGTTGGCCAACTGGATACATGCTTCATGGTAGGAAGCAAAGGATGATGGTGGAAGCTTGTTTCTCAATCTGGAAGCATGTGACGAATAATACGATGGAGTAATACAGGAAGTCAAGGAGCATGTCTGGAAGACTTGGATAGGTTACCTTTCAGGTTGATATCCTCCTTCAGACTAATTGTCTCAATTGGGAGGAGGGGGAGAAAACTGAGAAAAAAGGTGGAGGGCGGTACATGGCCTGGCAACAGATAGGTAGAACCACACGAGGGAGATGGGTGCACAAAGTCAAGAGGTGAAAAGAAGTTGCTGCCTTACAGCACCAGAGACCCGAGTTCGATCAAGATTACGGGTGCTGTCTGTACGGGAGTTTCTACATTCTCTATGTGACCACATGGGTTTGCTCCCGGTGTTCCGGTCTCCTCCCATACTCCAAATACGTACAGGTTTGTAGATTAATTGCCTTTAATAAAAATTATAAATTGTCCCTAGTGTGCAGGATAGTGCTTGTGTACGGGGATCGCTGGTCGGCATTGACTCGGTGGGCCAAAGTGCCTGTTTCCGCACTGTATCTCTAATCTACACTAAACTAAGACTAAAGGTGAAAGATGAGGAGTACATTGTGAAGCCAGAGAAAGGGACATAAGTGGCAGGGGATGGATGAATGGTAAAGGGATCAAGACACTGGGAGAAAAGGATGTGCATCCAAGTAAGGCACTGGGAAGAGAAAAGGGAAAAAAGGATGGATTGGTTGTTACCTAAAATTGGAGAATTCAACGTTCAGTGATGGATTGTATGTGATCCAAGCGAGGTTCAATATCCAATATTAGGTGCTGTTCTTCCAATTAATGTGTGCACTAATGGACAGAAAGGTTGATATGGGAGATAGACACAAAATGCTGGAGTAACTCAGCGGGTCAGGCAGCATCTCTGGAGTGAAGGAATGGGTGATGTTTCGGGTTGAGACCCTTCTTCAGACCTTCTTCAGATTTATATAGGAATGGGAAGGGGGATCTTCCAAGAAGTGACACATCTCAATTTTGCTAATTCAGATGAACCTGAGTAGATCTGAGAGTGCTAATTTCAGCCGATTTCATACTAGAAATGATTCTAGAGTAGATCCATATACCAGTCAATGAAGAAAAAAAACCTAAAATTGCAGATGATGAAAATCTGAAATATAATTTGAAAACAATGGAAATGCTCTGTGAGTCAGACAGCATTTGAGTAATAACATTAACGTGTCACGGTGAAAACCCTTAATCAGAATTGAGTACTTGTTTTCTCTCTTACCTAATTTTTATGGAGCATCTTTGATGTGAAACATTAACTTGTTTCTCTTTCCAAAGTAGCTGCCTGACCCGCTGAGTGTTTCAGCATTTTCTGCTTTTTTCTCATGTACGAAACATGCTCAATGTTACAAAGTGAAAGTTTGATTTTTCATTGGAACCTCTGACTTAACATCCTTCTAACATTGGAATTCCAATATCTAGCTACTGTTTCAAGAGACAAACCCTGGCATCCGATATGAATACACAATCAAGAAAGATACAGAAGAAGAGAACAGAATTGGACAGCCAGAGTTCTTCTGGAAATATGGAGCTTGGACAGAATGTAGTGCACCATGTGGACAAGGTAAAGTACCATCAAGCTGTTCTCTGATAGGGACCAGAAATATTAATAGGTTGAAGACTTATTTGTTAATTTATTTGCTCAAAACTATATTTCCCTTTGGAAACATGACTCCAATTACATCCCCCATCTCTTCAATAACCCAATCCTCTCATTTCTACTAGTATCTTCACGATTCTCACTCTTCACACCTGCCTGGGTAACTTATATCTGGGAAGGGGATTGTCACTCTGCAAACTAGTCACATGGAGAGAGGTTACACCAGAGATAAATAAACTGCAAATGCTAGAAATTTGGAGATCTCCCGGGTGCTAACCATATTAACTCCCCTTACCTTAAATTCTCATACCGAACCTTCTATCTTAGTCTCCTCCTCTGTACAAACTGGAGGAACAGCACTTCATACTCCACCTGGGTAGCTCACAACCCAATGGTGTGAACATTGAATTCTCTAATTTCAAATAATATACCCCGCCCCTCTCTCTTCCCTGTGTGTCCCTCTCCATCCCCAGTGCTTAACCCTTGCCCCCAAAACCTGATGCACACCATTTCTCCCACACTCACCCACCCCACCCCCTGCACCCTCCCCCCCACTCTCCTTCCCTCCCCCACTCTCCCCCAGCACCTTGTCCCTTTTCCTTCTTTTGTACATCCAGCTACCATCCTTGAATCCCTCATTTCTATTTTATCTCACTTTCTGCACTTCCTCCTGTCCCCTTCCACCCATTTCCCTCGCTCTGGTTTTACATTTCACGCCTCTTTATTTCATTCCTCTTCTCTCTTTATCGAACATGTTTTTATCTCCTTTGTCACTTACACCACCCATCTGTCAAATTAACCTCCTAACCTGCATCTACATCATTTTCCAGAGTCTGTCCCACCCCCGACCTTTCCTCTCCAGCTTTCTTCCCTCTACTACAACCAGTCTGAAGAAGAATCCCAAACGGAAACAACACCTTCCTCGGATTGTGCCTGACCCACTTTGTTCATCCAGCGCTCTGTATTCAGATAAGTAACACCAGGTTAGAAACTCTTCAGTTCTGAACATCTGGTTGTGAGCATTAACTTCAGTCTACAATGCTACTGACCCAATACATGCTTAACAATTTCTTCAACGAGTACATGTGGATATTCAATTATAGTTTCCTCCATTTTGAATCAAATGTGTGTGAAATTTTGATACTAAAAGACTCATTGTTCCCTGAATCAAGGCAGGTCCATTTTTCTGCATAATCACTATACATTAGAGTCTAAAAAATATAGACTAATCTAGTTCAACCTTGTATTTTATTGCTTATTATCTGCAGCCCTTTGAGAGATGAAATTCTTCTTACCTTTAGGTTATTAAGAATCAATTGTTTTCAATTATTTATTTCAGATGTCATAGATTACCAAATAATTCCATCAAATATATTCCTGGTATTCATTCATTTCTATTGAGTGCAAATAAAATAGTGAATGAAATGTTATATTATCACCAAAACTCATTAGGTCTAAATGAAGGGAATTACATCAGCAATGTGTAAGTACATTGACAGCATATGGTTTTAGGGACATGGATAAAATATAGAAATCCTTGATACCACCCCACCATTCAGCCCAGTTCTGAGCTTTAACTCTGTTTATCAGCCTATTTTCCACGAACTTTGATGCTAACGTTAATTTCTTATCTTGAAAATCTTCCACCATTTGGAAAAACTTGTTCCAGATTTCCACTACCATTTGCATGAAGAGAGATTCTTTTGGCTTTTTTTTTTTCTCAGCACTAATATTATGATTCCCTCTTGTGCTAGATTGCCCCATTGACAAAATCATCTTCTCCCACTCAACCAAATCACATTAGCAGCATTTCTGGAGACAGATTTTTTTTGCCTGCAAATTTAATTCTCTCTTCATTGATGATCTCCATCCTACTGAATATTTACAGCATTTTCTGCAGCAATGTAGCATCCACAGTATTTTGACTCAGTGAATCATTTCTTATTTTCATTTTTATTTGATTAAGCTTTAATCCTTTTGAACACAAGGGAAGTCAAACCAAGTTTCTTTAACCTGACTGTAAATGTAATATTTTAAACACAAGATAATTCAAATAAAACTGTGATATATCACTTCCAATACCAGTATACTTGATTTAAGGCTAAGTATTGTTCCATTGGAGTCTGAAAAAGACTACAATTGAAGTTATTCTCACACATTTGATTTCCATTTTCGATGATATATAAGCCATTATTCTATTTGATTTCTTTCTCACTTTTTTTTTATCAATGTTCAAGTGCTTTTTGTGATTTCTGTGCAGGGATATGTAATCCATATCCCCTCTGCATGTCCTATACTAATGCCATTAAAATTATATTATGTCTTTTTCAGTATCAAAGTGCATAACTTCACATTTCCCGACAATGAATGTGTCCATAGATCGTAGTACTCAGACTGACAAAGTCCCTTTGTAATGTTTAGTTCCCAAGTACATAACTGAAATTGGCAGAATTCAAGTTGTATTTTTTATTTATTTCAGCAGATAATATTGACACATAGTTTCAGAGATTTAATCTGTGTTTTATTGATTTGTATTTGTAGCATAGCATTAGAGGTAAAGGCAGTAATTTTTCATGATAATATGTCAGTAAAGTCATTGTATATATTAATTTATTACCATATTAAAAGCAAATGTGAGTCAATCACTAATATAAATCTTGCCTCCTTTAAATTATAATGTTTATTTTGTTGGTGTTTCACCAACAAAAGCACATGAAACACCAAGAACTACCTCCTTGCTCGGTTTATTCTATTTAGAAAGGTTGATATACCAGGCACCTGGATGCCAAGAGTCAAAGGTGTTTTATTGTGGTATGTGCTGAAATGGAACAGTGAAATTCTTAGGGGCCTGTCCCACTTGGCGATTTTTTCGGCGACTGCTGGCGTCATATTAGTGTCGCCAAAAGATTTTGTACATTTAAAAATCCAGCGGCGACAAGACAAATGTGACACTTGGACAAACACCGCGCATTATACGTCGTCACGCCGCATCACGGCGCAAATTATTCGGTGACCTGATACGTCAGTCAATGATGCTGGCAGTCACCAAAAAAATCGGCAAGTGGGACTGGCCCTTTACTTGCATCAACACAACAGGTTTGTAAACACAATACTCAGTAGATAATATAATAAACAAACATAAAATAAGTTCAAACTCTGAACTTAGTACAACCAAGGTGAGTTCATAGTTTAGAGTTTAGTTGGAGTTCGTAATCTTCAATTGTCTGATGGTCATTGGGAAGAACCTATTCCTGAACCTGGACATTATAGTTTTCAGACTCCGATATCTTACTTTCGATGGCAGGAGTGAAATGAGAGCTTGGCCAGGATGGTGAGGGTGCTGATTATGCTGGCTGCCTATTTGAGACAGCGCATTTGAAGGTGGCGAGTCCATCAGTGCCCATGATGGAGCAGGCTGCTTTCATCGTTTTGTAATCTCCTTCATTCCTGGGCTTTCTATTTACTGAGCCACTATGCAACCAGTCAATATGCTCTGTACATCTGTTGACATTCAAAGTATTTGTTGACATACCAAATCTCCTAAACCTTCCAATGAAGTAGAGGCATTAATGGGCTTCTTTAGAGATATGCATGCTCAGGAACTTGAAGTAGTTGACACTTTTTACCACTGAAGGTCAATGAAGACAGGTTTGTGGATCCTCTGCCTTCCTTTGGCAGGTCTTTGGTTTTACTGACAAGGTTCTGGCACTATTCCATTAGATAATCAATCTCCTTCCTATACCCTGACTCATCATTATCCATAATTCGTCCAACAACAGTGGTGCCGCCAGTGCATTTAATGATGGAATTTGAATTGTGTTCGACTAACACAGTCACGGATAGTGTGAGTAGAGCAGGGGACTGAGCAAGCAGCCTTGAATGGTTATTGAGGGGGAAGTGTTGCTGCCAATTCATTCCAATTGTGTTCTGTTTATGAGGAAATCGAGGTTCCAGTTGCCAAGGGATGCACAGACCCAGTTCCCTGAGCTTGGTAATGGGTTTGGAGGGGATGGTAGTATTGAATACCAATCTGTGGTCTACAAACAACCTGATGTAGGTGCCTTTATCGTCTAAGTGGTCCATTACATCTATTGCAGTGGTAGGCAAATTGTTGTAGGTCCAGGTTCTTGCTGAGGTAGGAATTGATATGTGCCATATCCAACCTCTCAAAGCACTTAATCACCACAAACGTTAGTGCCCCTGGTCATTAATCATTGAGGCACATCACCTTATTCTTCTTGTGCACTGGTATTATTGAAGCTCATTTAAAGCAGGTGGGAACCTCAGACTTCGTTAATGAGAGGTTGACGATGGCAGCAAAAACTGCAGCCAGTTGGTCTACACAGTTTCTAAGAACAGGGTCATGTACATCATCAGGTCCTGACGCTTGCCAACGGTTCACCATCCTGAAAGATCTTTTGACGTTGGCTTTAGTGACTGAAATTGCAAAAATTTCAAGACCTTTGATTATGTTGGCTGCTTTTCCAAGGCAACAGTGCAGTGTAAATGGAATCAATGCTGGGGGAGTCTGGTCTATGTGATGGACTGGGATGCATCTGCAACTCTCGGTGATTTTGTGCGGTCTTGGGCTGAGCTGTTCCAAAACCAAGGTGCCATGCAACCCGACAGTATGCTTTCTATGATACGTCTGTAGAAGTTTGTAAGAGTCACAGGAGACATGCCAAAGTTTCGCTGTATCTCTGGACCTTCGCAGTCTGTTGTCTCTCTGGACCTTTGCATTCTGCTCTCGCTAATTGTTGGAAAACACAAAGGAAACATTCCATGTTTTTAAGATCACCACGATGAATGTCCATCTGTGTGTTTCATCAGCTACTGCATTTAAATAGTTGAGCCTCGACAGGTAATACAAATAACAGTCAATAAAGACGAAGAGATAAAACAGGATCTACGGGGTATGGGATCCAGTACAGGACCGAAGCAGGTGAGAGGCTGGAAGTCGGTAAGGAAGCAGATGATGCAGGTTCAGTGGACAGGATAGGCAGAATCATGGCGGGGAGTGGGGAAGTATTATTGAATTAAATTAAATTTATTTCAACCACGAGGCCAGATGAGTAAGACGGATCAACCCAGGACCTACGTAGGTATATTCAAGGGGAATGTTGTAGCCGTTACAGAAACATAGCTAAAAGAGGGAGAGACTGGTGCCTGAATGTCACCGGATATATTTGCTATAGGTAAAAGAGGAGGGTGGGTTCCTGTCAGCGTGAAGGACAAGACTGCTGAGAGGAAGGAAGCCTGGCTGATGAGAGAAAATGCGGGTGTGGTCAGGAAAAAGAAGGACGCATGGCCAGGTATAGGCAGCTGGGAACAAGTTTAAGTTTAGGCTTATTATTGTCACCTGTACTCTGGCATAGTTAAAAACTTTGTTTTGCATGCTATCCAAACAAATCAGATGTGCCATGCATGAATACAGCTACGTTTGTGATGACACTACAGTGGTATCGTAGATTGCAAAGATGGTTAACAAATATGACAGTAGGATCTTTAATAGGAACCAGAGTGGCAAATGTTTTAACACAAAGGGTAGTGAGTATGGAATGAGCTGCAGAGGAGGTAGTTAAAGCAGATACTATAACAACATTTAAAATAATTTTTGACAAGTATGTGAATAGGAAGAATTTAGAGGGATATTGACCAAACACGAGCAAACGGGACTAGTATAGATAGGGCATCTTGGGTTTCATGGACAGGTTTGGTCAAAGGACTTGTTTTATATACTCTGTGAGTCTAAAACATTGGGTAAATTCAAAATGCCAGAATGCAAACCAGTGTGCCTATAACATTGCTACTAGAAAAGATTGATCATTTAGATTCGCAATTGCAAAATGTCAGTTGCTTGTTCAGTAGTTTCCCCGAAGAGCACAACTGAAGTCCTTGGATTTGGTGCAGCACTCCAGAAATTAATGCAAAACACTTCTTACAATCTTAGGAGTTCAACGGCAAATTGTTCGATGTGTGGAAAAGACACCCAGAGTTGTGGAAGACAGGTTCTGCAATGCACGGACTCGTCCTGATGACAAACAACAAAAATGCAATGAAATGGATTGCCCTTCCAGGTAATTACTGATTTATTATGAACTGAACTGAATATGTTGTACATAAGCTGGATGCGTATACACTTGCATATAAGAGGTACAGAACAGAACTGTCCAGGTAAATTTGACAATTTAGTGGTGTATTTGATGGTGGCATGATCATCTGGGACTCATTCCATGAAATAAAAAATATCTCCTATATTCCTTCTCGTCATGGACCCTTTGCTGATCTTCAACCCTCTTTGGACCCTTTTTATTTCCAATTTCTGCTGTGACATTAACCATCTTGACTTCTCCGCTCCTCTAACCCCACTCCAATCTCAATTCCTTTGGATGCACAGCAGGCCACCATCTCTCAGGCCATGACCAATCTCAGTATCTCTGGCAATATCCCCTCCAGAGTTACATGGGTAGGACAGGCTTGGAGGGATATGGACCAAACGCAGGGAAGTGGGACAAGTGTAACTGTGACATTGTTGGCTGGTGTGGGCAAGTTGGGCCAAAGGGCCTGTTTCCACACTGTATCTCTCTATGACTCCATGGCACTGCCTCCAACATTATAGTACCTCTGCCCCATACTGCCATTTCTATCTCTTACTAAAATCCCCAAACAGGGGATTGGCAGACCCATTGTGTCTGGCTGCTCCTACCCAACTGAACTCTTCTCCCAATGTAAATTGCTCGTTTCTAAGCTTCACCCCCAGTCTAGTTTCAGTAAAGCACTGAATCAAGCACTTGAAACAATTAAATTATATTTTAACAAAAGCACGTTGCAGTTCAACTACTGTACCTATCCCACCGATGGTTCGTATCCCGTATCTGCCTGTTCATGCCCTCAATGCCTCGCTGAGACATAAACAGTCCAAAAGTTCACGCCGTCCCAAGCGCTCTCCCAAAAGATCGATCCTGGACCTCGTGGTAGCGGACTTTTATATGTCCCGGGACCTCGAACGGTCGAACCACAAGGGGGTAGTCTCTTAATAATCCAATTACAGATATCGATTAACCCCATACATAACAGACAGTTCCCTAACCCAATAATACAGCAGTGTAATACATTGTATTCAAAACGGACTTCGTAAGGAAGCCAACTTAGAAACATTTACCCTGATCTACAGGACACCTAGACAAGGCTCAATGCCTCATCCAATCAACATTTGGCAAATCAGAACTCTGCAACATTACTTGCAACTAATTACAAGGTGTATGGCTGGTTTGCAGCCATCTAATCCATTCTATGCATTTTGCACCTAATTGACAGGGTTTGCAGATGTTCTCAAATTCTCTTGCAAATTGTATCTAAGATCCAAACACACTGGCATCTCTTCACAGCGTGTCTCAGCTCTGCAGAGAGCAATTCCAAATTGACCAAATCTCCCAGCAATGCTGAAGTTTTTACCCCATTTTGAAGTCCTAGCCTCTCCAATTCAGCCAGGATTAACACAAATACCCCAATTCTATCTTGTCCAGTCCCTTCAGACCTACATCCAGGACATCTCACACACTATTCAGTATTTCAATAGGTTTCAATGTTTATGTCCCCATTGCCTCTCCTCTACCTTGGACGTCCAGTCCCTTTACACCTCCAGTCACCACCACAAAGTTCTCAGACCCTCTCGATTTTCCTTAAGGGAAAACTCAATCAGTTTCCCAACACTAACACTCTCCACCGCCTGGTGGAATGTCCTCCATTCAATTCTCGGCAGTAATGTTATGCTGCAATATTCCTATCATATTTGTGACTAGTTAGGGAATTGGTCAACTATTCATTCTATGGCAGATCTTTGAAGAAGCCATAAGGAATATTCCCACTTTAAGCAAAAATTCCAATCTGAGTTTCAAATTCAAAACCAGTTAAGAACAAATCATCTCTCAACATAAGTGAAGATGTAGAATTCTTTGCCACAGAGGGCTGTGGAGGCCAAGTCATTGGATATTTTTAAGGCAGAGATAGATTCTTGATTGGTATGGGTGTTAGGGGTTATGGCGAGAAGGTAGGGGAATGGGGTGAGGAGGGAGAAATAGATCAGCCATGATTAAATGGTGCAGTAGACGTGATGGGCTGAATGGCCTAATTCTGCTCCTATTACTTATGACCTTCAGAACACTGATAAACTGGATCTTTAAGTTTTGGCGAAAGGTCTTTTGTCATCATCTCAATTTTAACAGGTGGTGGACTGGTGAGTGGCAGGAATGCTCGGCAACATGTGGGAATGCTGGGATCAAGAAACGCACGGTTCTCTGTATTCGTACCGTGGGGACCGACGAGCAGGCACTTCCCAATTCAGAATGTAACCACCTTCTGAAATCAAGGAGTCAAATGCCATGCAAGAGAGATATTCTTTGTCCTTCAAACTGGACTGTGGGCAATTGGAGTGAAGTAAGACATAATTTTCTGTTGTTTATATGTGCATTTGTTATAAAATGAATTATCATAAAATGATCTATTTATACACTATTACTTAAATGTATCTAAAAATGGTGATACACAACACGAAACAAAACTACCTTTTTTCAGGTGGAAATAACAGTATTGGCATTGGTTAGGGTTGTGTTCTGGACAATTCTTTGCTCCATTTGCAATTAATTATTATAGTGTTAACAGCTTCACCATGCACATTGGTGAAGAGTTCTGGTCCAATTTATCCATGATGCAGGTGTCAGAGGTTATGGGGAGAAGGCCGGAGAATGGGGTTAAGAGGGAGAGATAGATCAGCCAGGAATTCATGGCAGAGTAGACATGATGGGCCAAATGGCCTAATTATACTCTTATCACATGATCTTATACTTCAGGAGATGAGTACTGTTCTCTTAATAACAGAACAAGTTAAGAGATTATATAAGATTAAAATTAATTTTATTGGAGTTTATAGAGAAAAGGTTTCTTTCTCCAGCAGATGGATGAATAATTAGATTAATTAAAAAGAAAAAATAATTTGGAATTGATGGTTTTTTTAGAAAAAAGCTCAGAATTGATGGAATCTGGAACATTTTTGATAAAGTAATGGAATAGGGTCGGTCAACAAATATTAGGTGAAGGTTAGGCAGTACTTGGGACGTGCTAGCAGGCAAAACGTTTTGTTAAAAATGGGTCTGGTGCTCGAGATTAGGCTGAGAGGTCTTTTCTGTCCTGCATTTTGTTGATTCTAAATAGCAAATACCAGTTTTGGTATTATTGGCTGGACAGATAATGTATCGAAAGGGAACAGCAGCTCCAAAATTACACAAGACAAGGTGGGGATGGAATATTTTATCTTAATAGAAATTTAAAATAGGTTCTACAAGGGTGGCACTGTTACAGAGCTGGTAGATCTGCAGCCTCACAGCGCAAGAGACTCAGGTTCGTTCCTGACCTTGGGTGCTGACTTGTGTTGAGTTTGCACTTTCTCCTTGTGACTGTGTGGGGTTTCATAATGCAGGAGTAGGTCATTCGGCCCTTCGAGCCAGCACCGCCATTCAATATGATCATGGCTGATCATCTAAAATCAGTACCCCATTCCTGCTTTTTCCCCATATTCCCTGATTCCCTTAGCCCTAAGAGCTAAATCTAACTCTCTCTTGAAAACATCCAGTAAATTGGCCTTCACTGCCTTCTGTGGCAGAAAATTCACAGATTCTCAACTCTCTGGGTGAAAAGTTTTTTTTTCGTCATCTCAGTCCGAAATGGCCTACCATTTCTTCCCGTCTTGCAAAGATGTGTAGGTTTGTACGTTACTTGGCCACTGTAAAGTTCCCCTAGTGTGCAGTGAATAATGGCCGGCATAGACTCAAAGAGCCTCTTCGCATGCTGTATCTTTTTAAAAAGAGCTCATCATAAAAATAAATGGATTTTACTGTAGTAATTTTTACAGATCATAGGTACTCCAAGAACAGAGGGGATAACAAGGGATTGGATATTTAAGTTTAAGGACTGGCTGACAAAACAGACAATACAGTGGAAAAATGACAGCAGGTAGTTTACTTGAAGACAAAATGAGCATTTGTTAAAGTAGCATTAAAATCTAACATGTTCAGATACTGGCCCTGAGCTATAAACAAACAAGTCTAGGTTAGTTTAGTTTAGTTAGAGATACAGCAGGGGAACAAGCCCTTAGGCACACCAGGTTCACACTGACCATCGATCACCTATTCACACTAGCACTACATGATCCCACTTGAATGCGCTACTCCCACTGTGCTCAATTTGAATATTTGCCATTGCATAAAATTAAAGATGTAGGCAATTTTTTAAAATAAATTACACTGTACCATTAAAACCTCCTTATGTATTCTCACAGCTAAATATAAGAAGTGACCAAGTCTAAATTACGTTTGATTTACGTAATTGCATTTCTTTGGTAATAGCATGACATTTTTATAAGAAATAAAAAGCAAAATAATAACACAGCTTCATTGACTTGCCTGCTTGATTCAGCCAACCCTTTGGTGACATAATATATTACCCAATCAAATTATAGAAGACTAATTACTACAGGACTCAGAATCCCGAACATCCTAATCCATGTTCCATACATACTGAAATGAGATGATTATTCCGAAGGTCAAATAGTTAATAGCTAGAAATAACTTGCTTTCCTCAGCAGTAAGAATTGGCTTATGTCAATATTCTTCTGAAAAGAATGCAATTATGGAGCTGTTCGAGAATGGTTAACCATCAGTCTCAAATCCCCCTCTGCACAGGAATAGAACATAAGTGGCCCATAAGAATGACACCTAATTTTAGTGGTAGTTACCACATAATCTGCGCCAGACTTGAGAGGAAATTAGGATGGACATGTTCTGATTGTGGAACCATTGACTTACTGTTCAAAACAGAGTCACTGGTGCATGTTACATCAAAAGGATGTTATTTTCCCTGGACGTGTCAAAGGACTGCAAAAATATTTCAACCGTCCTGAATAATGGAAAAAAAAAATCAAATTTTTAATGAAATATGGGGTGCCTGTGAAGGCATCAAAATGTTGTAAGATATATGTAATTGAATACTATTTTTTGGTTCAGCTTATTTGCTAATGATTATTTACAAAACAACATTATTGAAGAATAACCAATGATTTTAATAAGGACATTTCAATTCTACCACTGCAGAGTTACACTAGTGGTGGCACTGATGGATACAGCAATTAATTTTTGTTAGTGCATTATCCTGAATAGTTGTGGGCCAACCTGGCAGCAGGCCACTCAGCCCTTTAATAATGTGCCAGCATTGTTAAATCTAGATGACCTGTGCCTCATTGTGAACTATCTTTGTTTTGTTTTGACATAACTTCATCAGATAAACTTATCCCTGCTGATGTCTTCTGAAGAAATATACCATGCTGTTCATTTCTTAATTCAAAGGATGTGCTGGTGTTGATTTTGGCGGGAAGCAGGATAGAAGTCATCCCAGTTGGCAAAGCACTTGTGGATTGGAATCTTTGACATTAAGTTATCAGTGTTATTCTCGAAGGCTCTTACTGACAGAAAGAATACCACATGTCCACTTTACATTATGTGGCTTCACTCCATTAACCCAATGAGATAACTTTATAATTTTAAAGTCAACAATGTTATCACATCTCCACATTCTAAACCATGGGATTGCAAATCATGTTTCATGCAATTATATAATCATATAACAATTACAGCACGGAAACAGGCCATCTCGGCCCTTCTAGTCCGTGCCGAACACTTACTCTCACCTAGTCCCATCTACCTGCACTCAGACCATAACCCTCCATTCCTTTCCTGTCCATATACCTATCCAATTTATTGTTAAATGATAAAATCAAACCTGCCTCCACCACTTCCACTGGAAGCTCATTCCACACAGCTACCACTCTCTGAGTAAAGAAGTTCCCCCTCATGTTACCCCTAAACTTCTATCCCTTAATTCTCAAATCATGTCCTCTTGTTTGAATCTTCCCTACTCTTAATGGAAAAAACTTATCCACGTCAACTCTGTCTATCCCTCTCATCATTTTAAATACCTCTATCAAGTCCCCCCTTAACCTTCTGCGCTCCAAAGAATAAAGACCTAACTTGTTCAACCTTTTCTCTGTAACTTAGGTGCTGAAACCCAGGCAACATTCTAGTAAATCTCCTCTATACTCTCTCTATTTTGTTGACATCTTTCCTATAATTTGGCAACCAGAATTGTACACCATACTCCAGAATTGGCCTCACCAATGCCTTGTACAATGTTAACATTACATCCCAACTTCTAGACTCAATGCTCTGATTTATAAAGGCAAGCACACCAAAAGCTTTCTTTACCACCCTATCTAAATGAGATTCCACTTTCAGGGAACTATGCACAGTTATTCCTAGATCCCTCTTTCAATTTAATTCCTCAATTCACTACCATTTACCATGTACGTCCTATTTTGATTTGTCCTGCCAAGATGTAGCACCTCACACTTATCAGCATTAAACTCGATCTGCCATCTTTTAGCCCACTCTTCCAAATGGCCTAAATCTCTCTGTAGACTTCTAAAATCTACTTCATTATCCACAACACCACCTATCTTAGTATCATCTGCATACTTACTAATCCAATTTACCACACCATCATACAGATTATTGATGTATATGACAAACAACAGTGGACCCAACACAGATCCCTGAGGCACCCCACTAGTCACCGGCCTCCAACCTGACAAACAGCCATCCACCATTACTCTCTGACATCTCCCATTCAGCCACTGTTGAATCCATCTTGCTACTCCGCCATTAACACCCAAAGATTGAACCTTCTTAACCAACCATCCATGTGGAACCTTGTCAAAGGCCTTAATGAAGTCCATATAGACAACATCCACTGCTTTACCCTCATCAATTTCCCTAGTAACCTCTTCAAAAAATTCAAGAAGATTAGTCCATATAGCATGGAAACAGGCCCTTCGGTCCAACATGTCCACGCCAACCAACATGGCCCATTGGCATTAGTCCTACCTGCCAGCATTTGGCCCATATCCCTCTAAACTTATCCTATCCATATACTTGCCCAAATGTTTTTTAAACATTGTGATAGTACCTGCCTCAACAACATCTCGCTCCATACACCCACCACCATTTGTGTGCTTCTCCACAGTCATTACAGGCCAGAAGTATTCATTAAAGAACTTGCCCATCTTCCACGGCTTCACACGTAGATTACTACACTGGTCCTAAAGAGGCCCTGCTTCCTTCCTAGCCACCATTTTGCTCCTACTAAACTTACAGCTTCTTCTAGGATTCTCCTTTAGCTTGTATCTGTGGATATCTCAAGTCATCGCGCTTTTTGCTCTCCGATTTCCTTCTAAGGTGTATTCCTGCATCCTTTACACTCCTTGTGGGACAGGCATGACCACAGCTGCATGTATTTGACAATTCCTTGCTATTTTTTACCTCACTATTCATCAATCAAGGTTCCTTCTTCCTGCCAGTTTTGCCTTCGCTCCAACAGGAAATCGTCCTATCTCATTTTTAACATCTTGCCACTTGGCAGACATCCCTTTGATTTCTCAAGCTTCTACTATCACCAGGTCCAGACAACATGGAATTGATGAAATGTGTGTGAGTGCAGTGGTGGAGAGTACATGCTTTGTGTCAGTGCTCGGTGGTTGAGCAGCCTTAAACCTCTGTCTCACGGTGCGAGTTGGACCACGAGTGACCCCGAGTTTTCACTCGTGGTGATCACGTACGATGAACGTGGCGGCAACGTCGGAACTCGCGCAATCAACTTGTCCACTCGTGGCGCTAACAGCAGGTACTCGGGAAACTTGTTAACTCGTGAAAAAAATCAAACATGTTTGATTTTTTCCACGAGTCAAATTAACTGTTCAAGTTAAAAATGGAAACATTTAAACTTGTTGCAATAACGTAATGGCCCGTGTGCTTACCTTAGTGTCTCGTGAGTCTATCGTGGGAACTTTCTTATAATCTGTTCATTCGCTCGAGTAAAGACTGAACCAAAGATAGTCACAAAATGCTGGAGTAATTACATGTGGTTAAGTTACATGTGGCTCCGGGAGGTAAAGAGGCTTGAGAAATATAAATGCTGAAATACGCGCGGATCAACGCGGGGTATTCAGAGCTGAAAGTTGCAATGAAATGAGATTGAACAAGACGACTTTGACACAAAAAGCTGGAGTAACTCAGCGGGACAGGCGGCAGGAGAGAAGGAAAAATGCAAAAAAAGTGAAACTATCGCCAGGGAAAATCGAGAACCTCTTGGCTCACTTCGCCTCAGACCTAAAAGCAGCGATCCCCCCTTCTCTCTGTTATGTGTGTCAACATGCATTCATTCCTGAATTCAGAGAAAAAGGCAAATGTATTCCCCGCCCTCGCCCCCCGAAAACAAACCTAATCCACGTTTCCCAAGCACCAGTCCGAAGAAGGGTCTGAACCCGAAACGTCACCCATCCCTTCTCTCCAGAGATGCTGCCTGTCCCGTGAGTTACTCCAGCTTTTTGTGTCTATTTTTCCCAAACACTCGTTAGAATCAAGAAGCCATCTCTTGGGCTTTATGTATGAGAACCATCTCCACTTTCAGGTTTTTTCTGGAGTGATTAAAACTAATTAAATGTGTGGAACAAACTAAAAATGCAAAACTGGAAATAAAATTAAGTTTGTCTAAATATCAAACGCGTATGCATTGCAATTTGCAGCGGAGACACTGGATAGAAAGTAATTCAGTAGCGCGCACACCACACACACATGTGTCCTACTTCCCGCTGTTAAGTTACTATTTGCTTTCAGTGTTTTTGTTTTATCTCTTCTTATATTCCAGCTGGAGCTGTATTTTCACCGACTCGCCAACCCCCCCCCCCTCCCCCGCTCCCCAAACTCGAGAACTTGGAATTCATGAGAACTATTTTGTTTTGGTCTTAAAAAAGAACAACATTTTTAGTTAATCGGTCGAAGGCTGTGGATTGGCGAGAGATTTAGATTTGAAATGCAGGGGGATGATATTTTGCGGAGTTACTCAGCAGTAGGCAACCCAGGAACAAAGCAAAGTATATATACAGCACATGGACATGTCTATATATAGATATATATATGTGTGTGTGTGTGTGTGTGTGTGTGTGTGTGTGTGTGTGTGTGTGTGTATATATATATTGTATATGTATATATATGTATGTATATATTGATGTAACTAGTAGCGTGGATAAGGGAGAACCAGTGGATGTGGTATATCTGGACTTCCAGAAGGCTTTCGACAAGGTCCCACATAAGAGATTAGTATACAAACTTAAAGCATACGGTATTAGGGGTTCAGTATTGATGTGGATAGAGAACTGGCTGGCAAACAGGAAGCAAAGAGTAGGAGTAAACGGGTCCTTTTCACAATGGCAGGCAGTAACTAGTGGGGTACCGCAGGGCTCAGTGCTGGGACCCCAGCTATTTACAATATATATTAATGATCTGGATGAGGGAATTGAAGGCAATATCTCCAAGTTTGCGGATGACACTAAGCTGGGGGGCAGTGTTCGCTGTGAGGAGGATGCTAGGAGACTGCAAGGTGACTTGGATAGGCTGGGTGAGTGGGCAAATGTTTGGCAGATGCAGTATAATGTGGATAAATGTGAGGTTATCCACTTTGGTGGCAAAAATCAGAAAGCAGACTATTATTTAAATGGTGGCCGATTAGGAAAAGGGGAAATGCAGCGAGACCTGGGTGTCATGGTACACCAGTCATTGAAAGTAGGCATGCAGGTGCAGCAGGCAGTGAAAAAAGCGAATGGTATGTTAGCTTTCATAGCAAAAGGATTTGAGTACAGGAGCAGGGAGGTTCTACTTCAGTTGTACAGGGTCTTGGTGAGACCACACCTGGAGTATTGCGTACAGTTTTGGTCTCCAAATCTGAGGAAGGACATTATTGCCATAGAGGGAGTGCAGAGAAGGTTCACCAGACTGATTCCTGGGATGTCAGGACTGTCTTATGAAGAAAGACTGGATAGACTCGGTTTATACTCTCTGGAATTTAGGAGATTGAGAGGGGATCTTATAGAAACGTACAAAATTCTTAAGGGGTTGGACAGGCTAGATGCAGGAAGATTGTTCCCGATGTTGGGGAAGTCCAGGACAAGGGGTCACAGCTTAAGGACCCCTTTCTATGTATATATAGAAACATAGAACATAGAAATTAGGTGCAGGAGTAGGCCATTCAGCCCTTCGAGCCTGCACTGCCATTCAATATGATCATGGCTGATCATCCAACTCAGTATCCCGTACCTGCCTTCTCTCCATACCCTCTGATCCCCTTAGCCACAAGGGCCACATCCAACTCACTCTTAAATATAGCCAATGAACTGGCCTCAACTACCCTCTGTGGCAGAGAGTTCCAGAGACTCACCACTCTCTGTGTGAAAAAAGTCTTTCTCATCTCGGTCTTAAAGGATTTCCCCCTTATCCTTAAGCTGTGACCCCTTGTCCTGGACTTCCCCAACATCGGGAACAATCTTCCTGCATCTAGCCTGTCCAACCCCTTAAGAATTTTGTACGTTTCTATAAGATCCCCTCTCAATCTCCTAAATTCCAGAGAGTATAAACCGAGTCTATCCAGTCTTTCTTCATAAGACAGTCCTGACATCCCAGGAATCAGTCTGGTGAACCTTCTCTGCACTCCCTCTATGGCAATAATGTCCTTCCTCAGATTTGGAGACCAAAACTGTACGCAATACTCCAGGTGTGGTCTCACCAAGACCCTGTACAACTGAAGTAGAACCTCCCTGCTCCTGTACTCAAATCCTTTTGCTATGAAAGCTAACATACCATTCGCTTTTTTCACTGCCTGCTGCACCTGCATGCCTACTTTCAATGACTGGTGTACCATGACACCCAGGTCTCGCTGCATCTCCCCTTTTCCTAATCGGCCACCATTTAACTTATACATTGCGTGGTTCCAGGGTTGCCAACTGCTGGGTAACTCCGCGAAATATATATATATATACATATTATAATCTATATATATGTGTGTATATATATATATATATATTATATTATATATATATATGTGTGTTTGTGTATATACATATATATATATATATATATATATATATATATATAATGGGAGAGAGAGAGTATATATATATAGAAACTTAGAAACATAGAAAAGGTGCAGGGGGAGGCCATTCGGCCCTTCGAGCCTGCACCGCCTTTCAATATGATCATCGCTGATCATCCAACTCAGTATCCTGTAACTGCCTTCTCTCCATACCCCCTGATCCCTTTAGCCACAAGGGTCACATCTAACTCTTTGTTAAATATAGCCAATGAACTGGCTTCAACTACCTTCTGTGGCAGAGAATTCCACAGATTCACCACTCTCACAATTGCAGTATATATAATATATATATGTATTTGTCGTATAATATGCATAGTATGTATATACATATTATATATATTGCAATTCCAACCCCGAAGCAATTGAGAGGCGATTTCTTGGGGCCATGTAATTTAACGTGTGCCTTGGCTTTTAAAAGTGAAGCTGTTTAATTGTTTACGCTGCGCCGTGTTTAGTGTTGGGGAGAGTGCTGCTGTTACAATGCTTTCGATTCTATTCTGCCCTCCCCCTTCCACAGAAAAATGCCTACATTTGTCTATGTGCCCGCTCTCCTGGGAGCAATCCAAACCAGGGGAACAATGAACCCTCAGGGGCTTTGTGGTCCTTGCTCCTATATATGGACCTCGCTCGCTCGCAACTGTATGAACGCTCGATCAACCAGGCATCGGCCAACACGGAGGCCTGATTACTGAAAACAAAGTAAACTTGTACCAGACCTCATCATCTTCCTTCCGCCCAGCCGTAACCACGGCACCACACTTTCAACAGAAACCTTAATATATAAAGAATATATTATGGGACATTGGATTGTCTGAAGAAAGGTCCCGAGCAGAAACACCACATATGTATGTATCTGTGTGTGTGTGTGTGTCTCTCTCTGTCTGTCCGTGTGTGTGTGTGTGTGTCTGCTGTCGGGTCCCGGCGGCCGCTCAAAGTCAGTCACCCGAGCTGCTTCCTTCCTCGGAAGTGGCGGCCAGTTCTGCTGTCCGTGCTCAGAGCGCTGCGGCAGCCACCCAAGCTAATTCACTCCCCGGCCACAATAAAACCATATAGCAATGACAGCACGGAAACAGGCCATCTCGGCCCTTTTACTCCGTGCCGAACACTACTCACCTAGTCCCATCTACCTGCACTCAGACTGGAGCGTGGCAAGTGGGTTACTGACCCCAATCCCCTCCTTCACAACGCCAGACTCCCCAAATACTATGAACTGAGCTCTCCCCTCACCCCAGGAAATACAGTATTTAAAAACATAAAGCACCAAGAAATGCACTTACCACGTTATTGGTTGCTGGAGGGTGCGCATTTTCCCTTTGTAGGTCATATCAATAGATGCGGCCGCGCTGAAATAACTCAAAGCCACAGGATGGAGATGTCTTCTTTAACATTGTTGCTTTATTAAAACATACCTTCATTCACGGTTGGCTCAAGAGTAACGGGAGAGGAACTTGGTAACTCGGGAGAGGAAGTTGGAGCATCGCAGCAATGACATACCCGTGGGAACTCGGTTGAACACTTGATCATAAACTTGAAGTCTCGTACACAACCACGAGCCTTTCACTCGGGGTACCTCGTGGGTCAACTCGCACCGTGAGACAGGGCCATTATAGTGTTTATTCACATTCAGTAACTTCAGTCTTTTGTCCATCAATATTATTCCAACAAAAGCCTCATTCAATGCACAAGCCATGACCTCTCCATTACCTCACTGCACTAATTATAGTCAGCCAATATTCAATTCTTCAGCTCACATATTTACCTAATTACCTCCCACATTTTACACTGTCATTTCATGCCCTCATATGCTAGGTCAATGGGTTTTTATAAAATGGGATTGAAATGTGCATTTTGTGGATTTCATTGTACTGTTTTGAATAAAGGATGACGTGTGATGATTAAAGAAACATGACAAATGTGCAACATGGAGATTGAATAGGTCTGGTTGAAATCAGTCAAGGCCCAGTCAGAATGGTGTTCTGAATTGTGTGGCCACATAGTGTTTCTCCACTTCCTTTTCTGCTTCTCCGTTCTCCTTTGCCATTTACTTGCCCCATTCCTCATGAAGTAATCCTCAACTTCTTGCTCGAATTGGTAGCAACAAGGTGCTGTACCCTCTGGGGAAGCTGTGAAGAAGTTTTGTGAGCACCGTCTCCACTTCTGTACCATTGATGCTGACTGGACCATGTTGCTTCCTGAAGTCAATAACTAGCTCCTTCAACTTATTGGCATTGAGGGTAGGCTGTTGTTTTCACACCATGTTACTAAGCTCGCTATCTCCTTCCTGTACTCCGTCTCCTCAGTGATCGAGATCTGGACCTCTGCAGTGATATCTGCAAACTTGTTAATTCAATGAGAGCAGAATTTGACCATACAGTCATGAGCGTCTAGGGACTAAAGTTGTTGTTGTTGATGTTGTTCGTCCTTCGTAGTCGAAGAAGACCATGACTTCAGTGTTTTTGTTTGTGGGTCTGGAGTGACTGGTGAGACCGATCCGGGCCCGGAAGGCTTGCCCGCATGTGGGACACAGTTGGGTGGGTGCTGCAGTTGAAGTTGAAGCGGCTCGAGCCTTGCGTGTGGCGCGTTTCCTCTGAGCTTCTGCGGTGTGCCCCTTCCCAGCTGCACGCGCTCCTGTGGTGATCTTGCTTCGCCCAGTTGGGCGATACGAGTCCTGAAGTCATGACTTGCGCTTGAGTTGGATTAAAGTGAGGGAGAGTTGCACAAATCGTCAGCCTCACTCTCTCGTCCCAGCCTATCTGGATCCAGTGGCAAAACATAGTCAAGATGGCTGGCGATGGGTCAGAATGCAGTGGATGGCCACCAGTGTTCTACGTGAACATTGTGCCCTAATTGCGCTCCACAACGCTTTGCTGGGTCCACCTTCCTACCCGTTGGACCGCCAAATGTTGGCCTCCTGCGCGTATTCCCCCAGACCCAGTCTTCACCGTTCCTGAATAAGGTAATAGCCACAAGGCAGAGGAGGTTTGCATCTGGTGTTTTCCTTCACCCCTCCAGTGTGCTATATGGAGGACGCCTGCAGGACGCCAGTGCGTGACTTTGTTTAACGTGGGGGGACTGGTGCACAGGCAGCAACACCCCGGTCCTTGACAGATCTGGGTAAGAATCCAGTGGCATGGAGTCCAAGACGACCGGAGACCCTTTTCTGCTGCAGCCTTCATCCGCCTTCCCAGCTGTTGTGACGCTCCACTAAGGTCAGCCATCGTCCTCCGCCTGTTCCACCATGGAGGTCTTGGTTGGATTGCTCTTT
Source organism: Okamejei kenojei (assembly GCA_035221665.1). NCBI lineage: Eukaryota > Metazoa > Chordata > Chondrichthyes > Rajiformes > Rajidae > Okamejei > Okamejei kenojei. The sequence goes on from CM069131.1 coordinate 157,992,015, forward strand.
GTCCGAGTCCTCCCCTTCGACCTTACCCCCATGGGTGGCCTTACCAGGAGCATAACTGCAGACGGCATCGCTCTCAGGTCACGCACGCTTCTCCACCACGGCAAGGTGACAATCCACGCAGAAGTAAACTAGGAGAAGGTGTAACAAGCTGAGAAAGCATCCTTGCAGGACACTGGAGTTGAGAATTATCATGAAGGATGTTTTGGCACCTAGGTCATCCAAGGTGTTAATGCCCAGGAATGTATTCCTCTGACATCATGGCATTATTGTTAACTTGCACATATATATGGCCTAGTTAACATGTGCCAAAGTTGTACCTAAACTAAACTGAACTAAACTTTATAAGGAATACCTGTTATAACCCAATTTCCCTATTTGCTTTTAATATCTTCCTAGGATGTTTGTTCAATTTCTGGCTTTAAAAGCCTGAACTTTGAGAACCATATTCGAATACGTTAATTTACTTTCCAGTTATTTCCTTCTCAGATTAATCTTATCATCAAGTAGTCTGGCTAGTGGAAACCATCCTTCATTATTCATACATTTTTCATTTTTGTATTTACCCTTCCCTTGGTAGATATACGATTCAGATGTTAAAAAAAGGGACAGTTACAACCCTTATCCTGAGCAGTTAATGTTTGTTGCCGAGATTATGATTCCGCTAAATAGCATTGCAAGAATGGCCATCACCTTGTTTAATGTCATCTTCAGCCATGTGAGGCATGATTGGCAAATGACTGAGGCGTGATTGAAAGTGACAAACAATATTGTCAGACCACCATTGCATATTACTTCCCAGTCTTCAATAATGAAATGACATTTGCAAATTTCAGAACTTTTTCTGTATAATTTCCTGAAGTGAATGCCTTGGAATTTTCATTAATACATCTGCCACTCACTCTCTAAATCATTTCTATGCATTGGAATGGAAGCCATTGTCCTGGAAAAGTGTTATCTTCCAAAATGAATTATTTTTACTGTTACATTGATTTAAACTTCTATGAACAGCCTCCCAATGGCCTAGTTTATCCTTTCTTGCACCACTGGTATTATATCTGTTTGCTGTTAATGTGAAAATTGGTACAAATTACTTATATAATTAGTTTTGCTCTGCACTTATTGACCATTGCAGTCTTGCCTGAATCTGTTTTGAATGGGTCCACATTCCCATTTATCATTCTTTCCCTTGGGATCTTCTTGAAACATTGTGTTGATATCAATGCTATCATACAATTTTTTTTCTGTTATATTCCTGCTGTTTCATAGCCTTTTCACTAGTTTAGCTCTCCCTGTTGTCTGAGTTTTGCCTTGCATTTATATAAATCCTTTCCTCCCCTTCCTTACAGCTCTAGTGTGATCATCTTGCTTGTAAATTTGCTTCATTTTGGAATTCATTATTGTGATGTTGGGTCCTCTTTTATTCCACATTTAATCCTTGTCCATGTTTATTTTCAAATGTATTTTTAATGAAATGATGATATCCTTCCCTTTTTAAGACCTGAACTGTGTGCATGCTTGTCCAAGTGCTTAGTTCTGTCACACTCATAATAGAGTTTAGTCACTACTCACGTTAAATTGCCAAATTAAACTGGTTTACGCTATCCAACCTGCTCCAATAATGTAATGACTTTTATAAATTTGTAATCCAAACATAATGATCTTGATACTAGAGCGCAATTCGAAATTATGATGAGGTGCACTAAGAACTAGAGCATTGAATATAGGAGTAGGGAAGTAATGTTAAAATTGTACAAGGCATTGGTAAGACCAATTCTGGAGTATGGTGTACAATTTTGGTCGCCTAGTTATAGGAAGGATGTCAACAAAATAGAGAGATTACAGAGGAGATTTACTAGAATGTTGCCAGGGTTCCAGCAACTATGTTACAGAGAAAGGTTGAACAAGTTAGGTCTTTATTCTTTGGAGCGCAGAAGGTTAAGGGGTGAATTGATTGAGGTCTTTAAAATGATGAAAGGGATAGACAGAGTTGACGTGGATAAGCTTTTCCCATTGAGGGTAGGGAAGATTCAAACAAGAGGGCATGACATGAGAATTAAGGGACAGAAGTTTAGGGGTAACGTGAGGAGGAACTTCTTTACTCAGAGGGTGGTGGCTGTGTGGAATGAGCTTCCAGCAGAGGTGGTGGAGGCAGGATCGATTTTAACATTTAAAAGTAAAGTGGATAGGTATATGGACGTGAAGGGAATGGAGGGGTATGGTCTGAGTGCAGGTAGATGGGACTAGGGGAAAACAAATGGTCGGCACGGACTGGAAGGGCCGAGAGGGCCTGTCTCCGTGCTGTAATTGTTATATGGTTATATGGTTATATGGAACTTGTGCTGACCGCAGCTACTCTATTTCTTTGAAACATTTGTATAGGCAAAGTCAAGTTCTGGAGCATGATTGATCGTCCAAACTGCATTATGTCCCCCTTTTATTTTTATTATTACATCCATTAAGTTCAGACATGGCTTAACTTTAGTTCTCCTCATACACTGGTATTTTCATGTTCAGTTTAAAAATAAGTGGCAAGTAATTATGGCCAGTTTTTCATTGTAATTATCACCATGTTCTATCATGAAACTCTCTTGGAATGGGTCCAGATTTTGTGTTATCACTAGGTTACTCCTTTGTTTAGATTTTTTTAGTTTAGAGATACAGCCCGGACACAGGCCCTTCAGCCCACCGGGTCCGCGCCGACCAGCGTTCCCTGCACAATAACTCTATCCTGCACACACTAGGGACTATGTTTACACATACCAATCCAATTTATCTACAAACCTGTACATCCTTGGAGTGTGGGAGGAAACTGAAGATCTCGAAGAAAATCCACATGGTCATGGGGAGAACATGCAAACTCCGTACAGACAGCACCTGTAGTCGGGATCGAACCAGGGTCTCCGGCGCTGCAAGGGTTGTAAGGCAGCAACTCTACTGCTGCGCATCCGTCTTTGTTATTATTCATATTCCTTCCCATGTCGTATCTATAACTTTTTTCTACATATCATAAATTCTGCTGAATTTTACTTCCCTTTTCATCCATGCAAACTTTCCTTTCAACCGACATAATCACCCTGACTGAAATTAGCATCATTTTGGCAATTAACAACTGAGTGGAATGAGTCATCTCGTAACATGTATTCAGGGTTATTAAATCAAGATTTTACTTTAACAAAGAGCTCCACCGCTCCATTAGAGCTGGGTATAATGTAAGGCAGCTTGTGTTACTGTCTTAGAGTGTTCCCTCAAAAAACAGTACTGTGAAACTGCTGTGGTCCCAGCAATGGCAAATGAAACTGTCCCACCAAGATACACCATCAAAGCAACAGCGCCACTGCTAACATGGCAACTTCAAACACTCTTGGTATGACAATTTTAGTTTATTTTATATTTTAATGAGAAATCTGAGATTCATACTGCAAGATATGAGGAAGAAATAGAAACAGAAAATAGGTGCAGGAGTAGGCCATTCGGCCCTTCGAGCCAGCACTGTTATTCAATATGATCATGGCTGATCATGTAAAATCAATACCCCATTCCTACTTTTTCACGTGCCATTTGATTCCATTAGCCGTAAGAGCTATATCTAACTCGCTCTTGAAAAAATCAAATGGGTAAACGTGACTTGCATCTAAACCTTGGTATACTTAAAATAGGGAAAAGTATTTCAAATTAAATATTCTGTCAATGTTACTTTCTGAATTGGTTATCAAATTGCATTAGGATGAAAAAAGTGAGAAAGTAAGAAATAGTATTTCCAATTGGTGCTAAGATTAATGTTTGGAGGAAGTAGTTGCAACATTAAATTTAGAGAAACCTTGTTAGATTTTGAGCAAATAGCTCTGGCATCAGGCTTTTCAAGCCGGAAGATGATATATCTGAGGAAAACATACTGGAGGAACGCGGCAGGTCAGGCAGCATCTGTGGAGGGAGACGGATGGTCAATATTTTGGGTCATGGGCATGACCTGCTCAGTTCATAAGGTCATAAGTGATAGGAGCAGAATTAGGCCATTTTGCCCATCAAGTCTACTCTGCCATTCCTCCAAACCACATTCTCCTACCTTCTCCACAAAACCCCTGACACCCAAACCAAACAAGAATATATCCATCTCCGCCTTAAAATATCCACGGACGGCCTCCACAGCCTTCTGTGGCATAGAATTCCACAAATTCACCACCCTCTGACTAAAGAAATTCCTCCTCATCTCCTATATAAAAGAGCATACTTTAATTCTGAGTCTAGTCCTAGACTCTCCCACTAGTGGAAACATCCTCTCCACGTCTAATCTATCCTTCTTCTCCTTCGTCTTCTTCTTGCGTATGACGTGCACAACCTAAAGTTGTGGGACAATTTGTTCTATTTGATCTTATTTGATTGTACATGCCAAGTTGATTACATTTGTTGAAACAGAGCGGACCACGTGAAGGTTGCAATCTCCCACCCCATCTAATCTATCCAAGCCTTTCACTATTCAGTAAGTTTCAATGAGGTCCCCACTCATTCTTCTAAACTCCAGAGAGTACAGGCCCAGTGCCATCAACACATCACGTTCCTCCAGCATTTAGGTTTTTGGTGAAGATTCCAGCATCTTTAGTCTTTTGTATCTCCATACAACTGAGTAAGATGTTAAAGGGTAGCAGAACAATTGGGTTTAAATATATATTTCCATTGGGATCTCTGCACTTTACCCAGTGAATCTATGGTATACTTTAATAACAGTGAAGTAACAGAAAATGTTACAGAAATTAAAGAATTATGAATATACAACTTATGTTATCAGCTAATTTCAATATGTTGCAATGGTATCTTTCCCCACTGCTTCCTGGTGTAATGAAAATTATACATTATGTATATTTCAATTGTTTTAGATATTTTTCAGATTAATTTTTTTAAAAACCCTGTCAGGAATATAATAGTAAGATTAAACGAGAACTTACCAGTTCGAAGTTTGATCGTTATTTTATGAGGAGTTACGATGAGGGATTACGTGAAGAACCCGCCTCACGCTGGCAACGGCATACTTCAAAGCAGCGGCATGAAAAACACAGAACACCAAAAGCCGGAGTAACATAGTAAGGCTTCATAAAAAGACTTAGAACTACCATTTGATCATTTATTTTATGAGGGTGGGAGTGGAGGGCACGTAATCCCTCATCGTAACTCCTCATAAAATAACGATCAAACTTCGAACTGGTAAGTTCTCGTTTAATCTTACTATTTTACTTCGGAGTCACGTGAGTGACTACGTGAAGATTTTAAAGCTTTCTGTGTTTTTTATGTCGTAGAATTAATCCGTACGACAGTCCGGCTAAGTAAACACATACATGAGAAAGCAGACTAATGTTAGATCATTTCACAATTAACTTTTTTAATGGTTGAAAGACCATATAATAACCCTCCTTATATCTGAGGGAAATGATTACAAGCGATAAAAGATAGAAGTGACTACACAACTGATTATAGCAATTAATAGTAAACAAAGCAGGTGATTATAGTGCTCCCAACACCGCGTGTCCAAAGCTTGTCATAGTGTGAACAGGTTTATTGTAGAACTTTGAAAAAGTTTCTTCTTTACTCCACCCTGCGACTTTTAAAATATGCTCGAGAGGTACGTCCCGCCCCTTCGCCGCGGACGTAGCTGCCGCCCTGGTGGAGTGAGATTTGAACACATCAGTGTCTACTCCCGCTAAAACCAACACCTGTTTCAACCATTTTGAGATAGTTTGAACTGAAGCTTTTGTGTGTGGTTTTTTGTGCGTAACCATTAACATTTTTTCATTTCCTCGAAGGGTGTCAGTAACTTTAATATATTGGTTCAAATGTTTAACCACACACAAAGTAGGATCAATATGATAAGCTTGAAAGGTTACCTTTGTTCCAGATCTCCCTGGTCTGCTTTGTTTGATCAGATCGTAAACATAGAAACACAACATTATCTGTAGTCACATGCATACAGTCTAAACGCAACATTTGTAAAGTTTGCACTCTTTGAGCTGAGACCAGTGACATTAACATAATTAATTTCAATGTCAATCTTTCCAATGTCAACTCTTCAATTGGAGTCCATTGTCTAAGTAGCGTAAGTACAATGCTCACATCCCAAATCTCTGTGTATCTTGGTTTGGGTGGATTAATATTAAAGATTCCTTTCATGAATCTAGATATTAATGGATGCGACCCAATTGATCTCTGATCAGTCATAAGTCCTAAATAGGACGACAAGGCACTGCGTGCAGTGTTAATGGCACTGTAACTTAAATGTTGCTCAAAATGCAAATTGGCAAGGAATTCCAAAACATTTGCAATATTTACAGTATCATAAGAAAAATTTGACTGTGTGCAAAAGTCTTCCCATTTCTTAATATGTGTCATATATTGCTTTTGTGTGCTATCTCGCCATGATGCGACTATAACTTCCATAGTTTTGTCTGACAATCCCAGCTCCTGTAGTGGTCTGGTCAAAACCTGCAGATTAATAAATTCATATATGCATACAATGGGTAAATTTCTTTAGTTACCGGATTAGTCAAGATATCACTACAGTTAGGAATCGACATATATGGTTCTTTAATCATATTCAGCATTACTGGGAACCAAGGTTGAGTTGGCCAATTTGGAACTACCAACAATCCAGAAGCAGAATCTTGTTCTATCTTCTTCAGGCATCTCTGAATCAAAGCAAATGGTGGAAAAGCATAAAAGAACATCTTTCCCCAGTGTAATGAAAAAGCATCTACTGCTACTGCATCTGGATTGTGTTCCCAAGACACATAAGTAGGCAATTGATGATTAAGCCTAGATCAATTTCTGGCAACCCAAATCGGTTCACAATATTCTTAAATATTGCTGGCTTAAGCATCCATTCCGTATTATCTTTAAAAATCCTGGACCTTTCATCTGCTACCACATTGTCCTTACCTGGAATGTAGCTTGCTGAAATCCATATTTGGCGACCAATACACCATTGCCATATCTCATTGACCAGACAATCACATGATACTGATCTAACTCCCCCCATGTGATTAATGTATGCAACAGCCGTTTTATTGTCTAACTGTATTAACACATGTAGACCTTGTTTAGCACAACAATATGCTTTAAGTCGATAAAAAGCACCCAATAACTCCAAATAGTTAATACCATAAGCTTGAAGAAACGTTTCTTCTTGAGCTTTCCATCTACCTCCACAACTGGAGGACGAATCTGTAGCCCCCATCCGAGAGCACTAGCATCCGTTTGTAAAACCATTTCAGGCTGTTCAATCATGATATTCTTAGCAGCTTGTGGGACATTTTCAACCCACCATTGTAATTCCAACACGGCTTCTTTTGTTAATTGCATAGGCCTGTCAAAGTGACCTGCCTTCTCTTTAAGAGCCCTTATTTTGTCCCTTTGAAAGATTTTGATAATGTAATGGACCAAATTCCACTGCCGGAAATGCTGCTACCAGTTTACCAATGGTTTTCGCCACTTCTCGGATGGAGGGATAAGGTTTGTGAATGAGGTAATTACAAGTCATCAAAATGTCATTGGCCTTCTCTGTTGGCAAAGTAACTAACATAGTCACTGAGTTAATTACAAACCCCAAAAAGTTAATTGTTTGTGCTGGCTGCAGCTGGGACTTAATTGGATGAATCAAGAACCCTAGCTTTTCAAACAAAGCTTTAGTAACTGAAACTGAGTGCTCAGCTGACTCTTGAGTATCATTAATGATCAGAATATCATCCAGTTAAGCCATAACAATGTGTTTCTGTGCTCTTAATTGGGCTAAAAACTGGTTTCAACAGTTTTGTAAAGAGTCTAGGAGCCGAACTCAATCCATTTGGTAAAGCTTTAAACTGCCATAATTGTCCCAGCCAATTAAATTTTAAGTACCTCCTGAAGAATTGATGAATTGCTACAGAATAATAGGCATCCTTCAAATCAATCTTAGCCATATAACACCCTGCTGAGATAAGATATTTTGCAGTACTGAATGTCTCCATCTTAAAATGTTTGTATTCTACAAACTTATTTAGATCTGTAAGGTCCAGAATAATTCTGCAACCACCATCTTTTTTATCTCTTCGAAATATATTAGAGACAAATTGATGCTTATGTTCATAAGTCTTTTCAATTACGCCTTTTCCAGATAATTTGTCAATTTCCACATTAATCTCCATTCTTTCCTCTGCAGAAAACACATAAGCATAAGCAGGTTTATTCTGTACAGGAGGATTAACCCCTTCTTTAAAAATAATAATGGCTCCCGAAACTGCTTGTAATACATATCGATCAGAAGTAATGTTAAGCCAGGCATTATAAAAATTTTTGCAATCTCCCTCCAACTGGAGAGTCATCCACAGTTTCTTTAAGGATATAAGTCTTTAATACCTCTCCGTATGAGCGTGGTGGTCTCCTTCTTCCCGAATACAGGGAAGCACTCGCCTGCACAGCACGATAGTATTTTCGTGACAAATTTCTGCCTCTATAATGAAAATCGAAACCCCTTCGGGTCGAAAAAAAACCCTTCTTTGTCCAAAGACAAAAGGTTTAACATTGCTAAAATATTTAGCTTCTTCATCCAACTCTTTCAGCTGTTTCGGCAGATTTTCTCCAAACAAATACCCAGGAGCTTGAACACCACTTTCTTGACACAGGCTTGCAAACCTAGGGTGAAATATGGGCCGAATCGCCATTTTCCTCATACAATTAATTTCATAGAACGAATTACACAATAAGCCCAACGTATCCTTTTGAATCTTTTCCATTTCCAGATTCTCCATTTGCCTGCCATAGGCCGTAATGGCAGCAGAAATTAATTTGAGCACCTTTTGAAACTTCACTTCTTGGGCTCTCATACTTGGAGTCATAGACGTCCATATCATCGGATTCACCGTAGGCACTTCCAATGAGGCACAATTTCTTGGAGCTTTATATAAATCTGATGTTTCATTCATCACAGAATTGTGAAGTTGGTGAGATACCATATAATTTATGTTGGCAGCTAGGTTTTCTTCCATAGCCTCACCACTTCCTTCAGGTATAGCAAAATCTTGTGCTATCCCAGGCACATTAGGCCTTTTCTTTTTACTTTGTGGTGTGCTTTCAAAAGCCATATAACCACCAGCAGGGTCTGCCTTCTGCAGCCCTAAATCAATTGGGATATCACCCCATGAGACTTCTTCCAGCCCAAATCCTGGGTCCGGAGTATCATATTCCCAACTTGGCCCACAGCCATATTCATCATATTCAAACCCCTCAGGGATTTTTTGGGATTCATCTGGGTACTGTGACCCTTGTCTCATAATTGTTTGGAGAACTTTCTCCATATGCTCCATTTTTAGCCACATAGTTTTATTGTCTGGAGGTCTTTCAGTATCAGAGTCATCAGAAACCACGGGCCTCTCAGATTTCTTTTTGCATTTTTTAGGAACATTTTCCTCCGTGGTTATTATTTCTGGAAAATCTGGAAACTCACTATCGGGTAAATCGGCGGCCAACGGTATCGGAAACCGGGTCCGCACTAACTTCGCGTCCCGTATTTTTACTTTCACCCCGGGAAGATCTTTTTACCCGCGAAAAACTTCTTTCCCGATTTCTCCATTTTTCTTTAATAATCAGTGCTCAATCAGCACGTTAACGTGGCTCTAAATTTTACTTTTGGTTTCGTTTGCTGGAGCCACCCAGCGTAACCTAAAAAACGCCCCGATCTAGCTGCACTTACCTGCGGGCCGTTCCGACCGCTGCGAGGAGCTGCTCCTTACTGCAGCTCCTCCTTCCGCCGTCAGCGTTGACGTCATGCCGTTGCCAGCGTGAGGCGGGTTCTTCACGTAGTCACTCACGTGACTCCGAAGTAAAATTATTGTTTATTTTGTATTTTACTGAGAGATCTTCTGAGATTCATACTGCAAGATATGTTGAGGAAGAAACAGAAAATAGGTGCAGGAGTAGGCCATTCGGCCCTTCGAGCCAACACCGTTATTCAATATGATCATGCCTGATCATCTAAAATCAATACCCCATTCCTGCTTTTTCACGTATCACTTGATTCCATTAGCCGTAAGAGCTATGGAATAACTCTCTCTTGAAAACATCAAATGGGTAAACGTGACTTGCATCTAAACCGTGGTATATTTAAGATAGGAAAAATAAATTCAAATGAAATATTCTGTCGGTTACTTTCTGAATTGGTTATCAAATTGCATTAGGATGAAAAAAGTGAGATTGTATTTCCAATTGATGCTAAGATTAATGTTGGAAGGAAGTAGTTGCAAAAATAAATTGCGAGAAAGCGTTAGATTTTGGAGCATCAGTCTGGCATCAGGCTTTTCAAGCTGGAAGATGATATATCTAAGGAAAACATATTGGAGGAAGGTAGCAAATCAGGCAGCATCTGTGGAGGGAGATGGATAGTCAATATTTCGGATCATGGGCATGACCTGCTTAGTTCATAAGGTCATGTGATTGGAGCAGAATTAGGCCATATGGCCCATCCAGTCTACTCTGCCATTCATTCATGGCTGATCTATCTCTCCCTCCTAACCACATTCTCCTACCTACTCCCCATAACCTCTGACACCCATACAAATCAAAAATCTATCTATCTCGGCTGTGAAAATATCCACAGACTTGGCCTCCTCAGCCTTCCACAGATTCACCACCCTCTGACTAAAGAGATTCCTCCTCATCTCCGACCTAAAGGAACGTCCTTTAATTCTGAGGATATGACCTCTAGTCCTAGACTCTCCGACTAGTGGAAACATCCTTTCCACGTCTAATCCATCCAAGCCTTTCATGATTCAGTAAGTTTCAATGAGGTCTCGCCTCATTCTTCTAAACTCCAGCAAGTACAGGCCCAGTGCTGTCAAACGCACCACGTTCCTTCAGCATTTAGGTTTTTGCTCAAGATTCCAGCATCTTAGTCTTTTGTATCTCCATACAACTGAGTAAGATGTTAAAGGCTAGCAGAACAATTGGGTTAAAATAGATAATTCTATTGGGATTTCTGCACTGGCCAAGTGAATCTATGGTATACTTTAATGACTGTGAAGTAACAGAAAATGTTACAGAAATTAAAGAATTATGAATATACATATCATGTTATCAGCTAATTTCAATATGGTGCATTGGTATATCTTTCTCCACAGTTGCTTCTTGGTCTAATGAAAATTACACAGTATACTATATTTCAATAGTTTTAGATATTTTTCAAGTTCATTTTTTTAAAACTATAATAATTGTAATTTATTTTGATGTTGGATCTCATTAATGCCAGGAATGGGATTGCCATTGGTAATTCCCCAATTTGAGCAGTTTAACTTCTTGGAAGAAGGACTGTCAGGCATTTATTTTTCTACTTGAACTAATGGTATCTGCCCACTGATAGTCTACGGCAGCATGTGCAGGCAGATGTGGAAGTTTGATCAACAACCAACATAGCTATACATATCTACACATCCCAAAATGATCAACATACAACTCCTGACCTTAATAAACAAACTTAGAGGAACTCTGTGGGTCAGGCAGGAAGGAAATGGCAGATGACAATTCTGTTTGGGATATTTTTTCAAGGTAGGGCTAGGTTACCTGATAAGGATGCCCAGAATGGATTCAAAGATTATCCTTACAGCAGTAACACTCATTAAGAAGTATTTGATTTCAGGTGAAACCAAGAAGCAGTTTCTAAGATTGTTCATCCCCGATTATACTTTATGAATTGAGGGAAACGATAGCTGCCCCATGCAGATACATCATCACTGGGATACATATAGCATCTAAACAGCAAAAATCACTGAGACCTTTGGAAGGTCTACCCTACCAACTAAAGTAAGGAGGGATTCCTCGGAATAGAGTAACAGCGGTAAGCAATTTAGCCTATCAGTCTTGTGACATCACTCAAATAGGGAAACCAAGAACCAGAGTATATAGATTTCAGGTGAGAGAGGAGAGATTTAACAGGAACTTGAGGGGCAACCTTTTCACACAAAGAGTGGTGGGTATAAGGAACGAGCTGCCAGATATGGTAGTTGAGGCAGGTTCTATAACAACATCTAATTGATATTTGAGCAGGTACCTGGGTAGGACGCTGTAGAGGGATATCGGCCAAACATGAGCAAGTGTGATGTGCAGATGCAGCATATTGGACAACATGGGCCAGTTGAACCGAAGGGTCTATTTCCATGCTGTATGATTCTATCTACAATACCAGCATTTCTAATGTTATCTGTAAATTTTCTAGCATGCCTTCTATATTCTCTTCCACATTGTTCATATAAGCCACAAACAGCAATGGACCTGGCACTAATCCACTACTAATTACATGCCTCCATTCCAAAAAAATGCATACATTATTACCTTCCTTCCATGAAGACAATTCTCTATCCAGTTGGTTAGTTCGCCCTGGATCCCATGCAAACTGACCTTCCAGAGCAGCCTAATATGCAGAACCTTATCAAATGCCTTGCTAAAGTCCATATAGACAACATCTACGGCTTTGCCCTTGTCAACCTTTTTGGTTACTTCAAAAAATGAATTATATTCGTAAGATAGGATCTCCCACTTGTAATACCATGCTGACTATCTTTAATTGGCCACTGTCTATCTAAATGCATATGTATCTTATCGTTCAGAATACTTTCCAGTAACTTGCCTATCACAGATGTTATCACACACTGGTCTATAGTTCCTAAGCTTTTCCTTGCAGGCTTTCTTAAATAGAAGCTCATCATTAGTAGTAGTGGAGTTGGGGATGGCATCAATCATGAAATTAGAAATGCGTGCAACAAGTTATAATGGGTGACTTCAATCTACATATAGATTGGGTGAATCAAATGGGCAGGGGTGCTGAGGAAGAGGATTTCTTGGAATGTATGCGGGATAGTTTTCTAAACCAACATGTAGAGGAACCAACGAGAGAGCAGGCCATTCTAGACTGGGTACTGAGTAATGAGGAAGGGTTAGTTAGCAGTCTTGTTGTGCGTGGCCCCTTGGGCAAGAGTGACCATAATATGGTTGAGTTCTTCATTAGGATGGAGAGTGACATTGTTAATTCAGAAACAAGGTTTCTGAACTTAAAGAAAGGTAACTTTGAGGGTATTAGACGTGAATTGGCCAAGATAGACTGGCAAGTGATTCTTAAAGGGTTGACGGTGGATATGCAATGGAAGGCATTTAAAGACTGCATGGATGAACTACAACAATTGTTCATCCCAGTTTGGCAAAAGAATAAATCAGTGAAGGTAGTGCATCCGTGGATAACAAGGGAAATCAGGGATAGTATCAAAACAAAAGATGAAGCATACAAATTAGCCAGAAAAGGCAGCCTACCAGAGGACTGGGAGAAATTCAGAGTCCAGCAGAGGAGGACAAAGTGCTTAATTAGGAAAGGGAACATGGATTATGAAAGAAAATTTTGAATTTGGTGATAAACCACTTAAACTATTGGCACGCCAGCTTCGTAAATTGGATGGGGAAAAACGATTCATAAGATTAGATCAGAAAAGGGTGAAATACTAACACTCCCCAAAGATATTAATGACAGATTTTCACAATTCTATCAAAATCTTTACTCAACTAAAATGACAGAACAATCAACTGGAATGGACGCATTTTTACAGAAATGTAACCTTAAAGGCATAGATCTGCAAGAGCAAGAATTATTAGGAGCTGAAATAACGACTAAAGATATTGAAGAGTCAATTAGATCTTTAAAAAATGGAAAGGCCGCCGGCCCTGATGGCCTAAGTTCTGAATTTTATAAAAAAATTCATGATCTGATTTCTCCACGCATACAAACACTGTATAAACAAGTTTATACTCAACAGCAACTCCCAGAAACTTTAAACAAATCTACAATAATACTTATACCTAAAACTGATAAGGATCTGGAAGACCCGGCCTCATATAGAGCAATAGCTCTATTAAATACTGATCAGAAAATATTAACTAAAATCATATCTTATAGATTGAGTTTAGTAATTAACAAATTAATACACTCTGATCAAACAGGTTTTATCCCAAAACGTCACTCATTTTACAATCTTAGACGATTATTTAATATTATATATTCAAATAGAATTGCTAATGCAGATCTAGCAATTATTTCGCTAGATGCTGCAAAAGCCTTCGATCAAGTAGAATGGCCATATATATTTTCAGTGATGGAAAAAATTTCAATTGGGAGAGAAGTACTGTACATGGGTTAAACTTTTATACTCTAACCCAACAGCTAGAATACTAACAAACCAAATGTTATCAACTAAATTTAATCTTTCTAGAGGTTGTAGACAAGGATGCTCGTTATCTCCATTATTATTCGCTTTAGCAATTAAAAAGCGAAATCATGCCAATAACGGATCACAATTTACATATACTACAACAATCACCTTTTAAAATAGTTGAAGAAAAATTTAAATATCTAGGTATTTATGTAACTAAGGCGTATAGTTCTTTATTTAAATCAAATTTCCCACCTTTACTGAATAAATTAAATAAGAATATTCAATACTGGAAAACACTCCCTATTTCAATGTTCGGTAGAATTAATGCTATAAAAATGATTTTTCTGCCGCAATTACTGTACTTATTTCAGTCAATCCCGATATATATTCCAAACTCTTATTTTTTTTAAAGTAGACTCTACTGTTACAAGTTTCATCTGGGATTACAAGAATCATAGAATAAATAAAAAACATTTATGTAAATCAAAGATTAATGGAGGTTTAGCTCTACCAAATTTTCTGTTTTATTTTTGGGCATGTTAAAAACATGAATTTTTAGCTGGAAGAAATGGATCAACAACCAGACTGGTTAAGGATGGAAAAGGAGGATTGTCTACCTTTTGAAATCGGTTCGATTATATTTGCACCGACAAAATTGCGTTAAAAAAAACCTATAGGGAAAACTCTATAATATATAGTGGTACACGAATCTGGAAACAACTTAAAAAGGCTTTAAAATTGGATAATATACCACTCTGTCTCCCTATTGTAAACAATCCCTTATTCAAACCTTCCATGCTGGATAAAGGCTTTATACAATGGAAAAACTATGGAATCAAAAAGATGGAACACCTTTATAAGAAATTTATAATTTCAGGAACTGCAACAGATTTATGGATTAGACTCAAATAATTTTTTCGATATCTACAACTCAGAGATTATGTTAAATCAAATACACAAGATTATAGGAATAAGGAACCAGAAATCCTTGATGAATGTTTGAATAAGCATCCTAATACAGAAAAATTAACATATTTATAATACCCTTTTAGATAGCGAGATACCATCGACGGAATCATATAGACATACATGGGAAAATGAAATAAACCCATAACGAAAGATATATGGGACAAAAGTTTACAATATATACATCAATGCTCGTTAATACTCCAGACATGCTTTCAACTAATTTAATACAATTTAAAGTATTACATAGATTACATTACTCAAAAGTTAAATTGAATAGAATCTTTCCACAGGTCCCCTCTATCAGCGATAAATGTCAGCATCCAGAGGCTAATTTAACACATACTTTTGCAAATTGTATAAAAATTAAGAATTTCTGGATTGAGATTTTTAGAATAACTTCTGAAATTATTAATACTAAACTGGATCCGGACTCAAAATTAATAATACTTGGAATATCAGAACAAAGTTTAACTCTTACAACAAGTCAAATAAATTTCCTAGATTACAGTATAATAATTGGGAAGAAATTAATATTAAAATTTTGGAAAGGCCCTATATCCCCCACAATTAAAATGTGGATTACGGAAATGTCAGAGACCCTACACCTGGAAAGAATCAGATTTGCCCTAATGGACAAACAAGAAGTTTTCGTTAGAATATGGTCTTCTTTCATTGATTACTTAAAAGGGTAGAATGGTTCGGCAGGGAACCCTAACTGAAACTTGGACTCCGGATTAGATGAAAAGTTATATTCTATATTCCTTGATCTTATCTCCAATGATGTATTGATGGTAAATGATTCCATTCTTTATGATTTTTTTTTGCTTTTTATTTTATTTTCTTTCTGTCTATAAAAAAAATTATTAGAGTCAAAATGATTCACTTGCTAATATTAATAATGTATGACTGTTGTACATGAAATATTGCTATCATAATATGTGTTTGCTAAGTCAATGCCTACATACTCTAATAAAATATATATTTTTAAAAAAATAAACTGGTGAATTGATCATGGGGAACAAGGACATGGCAGACCAATTGAATAACTACTTTGGTTCTGTCTTCACAAAGGAAGACGTAAATAATCTGCCGGAAATAGCAGGGGACCGGGGGTCAAATAAGATGGAGGAACTGAGTGAAATCCAGGTTAGCCGGGAAGTGGTGTTAGGTAAATTGAATGGATTAAAGGCCGATAAATCCCCAGGGCCAGATAGGCTGCATCCCAGAGTACTTAAGGAAGTAGCCCCAGAAATAGTGGATGCATTAGTGATAATTTTTCAAAACTCTTTTGATTCTGGAGTAGTTCCTGAGGATTGGAGGGTAGCTAATGTAACCCCACTTTTTAAAAAGGGAGGGAGAGAGAAAATGGGGAATTACAGACCAATTAGTCTAACATCAGTAGTGGGGAAAATGCTAGAGTCAGTCATTAAAGATGGGATAGCAGCACATTTGGAAAGCGGTGAAATCATTGGACAAAGTCAGCATGGATTTACGAAAGGTAAATCATGTCTGACGAATCTTATAGAATTCTTTGAGGATGTAACTAGTAGAGTGGATAAGGGAGAACCTGTGGATGTTATATCTGGACGTTCAGAAGGCTTTCGACAAGGTCCCACACAAGAGATTGGTATACAAACTTAAAGCACACGGTATTGAGAACTGGCTGGCAGACAGGAAGCAAAGAGTAGGAGTAAATGGGTCATTTTCAGAATGGCAGGCAGTGACTAGTGGGGTACCGCAAGGCTCAGTGCTGGGACCCCAGCTATTTACAATATATATTAATGATCTGCATGAGGAAATTGAATGCAACATCTCCAAGTTTGTGGATGACACGAAGCTGGGGGGGGGGGGGGGGGCAATGTTAGCTGTGAGGAGGATGCTAGGAGGCTGCAAGGTGACTTGGATAGACTGGGTGAGTGGACAAATGCATGGCAGATGCAGTATAATGTGGATAAATGTGAGGTTATCCACTTTGGTGGCAAAAACAGGAGGGTAGAGTATTATCTGAATGGTGGCCGATTAGTGAAAGGGGAGATGCAACGAGACCTGGGTGTCATGGTATACCAGTCATTGAAAGTAGGCATGCAGGTGCAGCAGGCTGTGAAGAAAGCGAATGGTATGTTGGCATTCATAGCAAATGGGTTTGAGTACAAGAGAAGGGAGGTTCTACTGCAGTTGTACAGTGTCTTGGTGAGGCCACACCTGGAGTATTGCGCACAGTTTTGGTCTCCTAATCTGAGGAAAGACATTCTTGCTATAGAGGGAGTACAGAGAAGGTTCACCAGACTGATTCCTGGGATGGCTGGACTTCCATATGAAGAAAGACTGGATAGACTTGGCTTGTACTCGCTGGAATTTAGGTGATTGAGGGGGGATTTTATAGAGGCTTACAAAATTCTTAAGGGGTTGGACAGGCTAGATGCAGGAAAATTGTTCCCGATGTTCGGGAACTCCAGAACAAGGGGTCACAGTTTAAGGATAAGGGGGAAGTCTTTTAGGACCGAGAATAGAAGATCTTTTTTCACACAGAGAGTGGTGAGTCTGTGGAATTCTCTGCCACAGAAGGTAGTTGAGGCCAGTTCATTGGCTATATTTAAGAGGGAGTTAGATGTGGCCCTTGTGGCTAAAGGGATCAGGGGGTATGGAGAGAAGGCAGGTACAGGATACTGAGTTGGATGATCAGCCATGATCATATTGAATGGCGGTGCAGGCTCGATGGCCCAAATAGCCTACTCCTGCACCTATTTTCTATGATTCTATTAGCAACCCTCCAGAATTCTGGCACCTCACACATTTCTAATGATAACTCACATATTTCAGCCAGGGTGCCTGTCATCTCTAGATTCCCTTAATTGACTAAGTTAATACCTCTCAGCCTTACAGATCATTGTTTATTCATAGGTGTATTATGTATGTATCTATTTCATGTGATAATACTACAGTGCAGAAGTAATCAGTAGAAACAAGGAACTGCAGATGCTGGTTTATAAAAAAGAAGAAACAAAGAGATGGAATAACTCAACGGGGCAGATGGCAATTCTGGAGAATAAGGATAGGTGACATTTTGGGTTGGGACCCTTCTTCAGACCAGCCTGCCTGACACGTCAGCTATCCATGTTCTCCAGAGATAGTGCCTGACCTGCTGATTGTTCCAGCACTTTGAGTCTTCAGACGTATTCAATTATTTCTTACTGGTTTTGATGAATATAAAAATGAGACATGACTTCCATAAATTGCAGTAAATCATAGTGAGCAATGTAAAAGCAAATTGTTCATGCAGAATAAAATGCATTTGGAATAATATAGTTTAATAATTCAGCAATTCACTGAAATAATTCATCTTATTGATAGACCTGCCTGATCAGTCTGAAGAAGGGTCTCGGCCCGAAACATCACCAATTCCTTTTCTCCAGAGATGCTGCCTATCCCGCTGAGTTACTCCAGCATTTTGTGTCTATCTTCAAGAAATAGTGAAGCAGCAGAGTGCATGGAATCAGAACACACTGGAGAAAATTATTCTCTAACTTGTCCATTACTTGGTCATTTTAATCAAAGTGACAATAATGTTCGGAAAGGGATACTCTTTGCCTATTAATCTGTTTTGCATTAAGAGGTATTTGAACAGCACCACCTGATAGTCCCTTCTGATCTTTGCTATTTGTTTTGCAGTGTTCGGCTACATGCGGAGGTGGAATCCGCACACGGACAGTGAGGTGCATCTTGAATGATAAGAGGCTCTGCAATATCTCCAAAAGACCACATACTAAAGGATTGTGTGGCTTAAAGAGCTGCCCCACCAATAGGAAACAACTGCCTCCTCCGCAGAAGCCCAAAGGGGATAAGATTTTTAACAAAGTCTACCCTAAGAAGCTGGGGCCTAAATTTGGACCGAATCACTCGGGTGCAAAGGTCCAACCTAATTATAAACAAATGCTTATCACTACTGATCAGCCACTTCTCATCAACACCACTGCTCAGCCACCCGATGATATAAACACTGCAATTTCTATATCTACCACAATGAAAAAACAGATATATTTGGACAATAACCTTGACCCCAATGGGGAAAACAACACTGTGTTGTATAATGAAGATTATGATAATAAATTTGTTCCAAGCCATCAAAATCTCTCCAGGGAGGGTAATACTACTAACGGAAAAAGATTTCCTGGAAGCAAAACACCTACAATTCAAACTGTGAATGGTACACAAAATACTACTGATAAAAATATTGGGATGTCTGATGATAATGAAATAACTACAGAGAAGATTGATAACTTTCTCTCATTTACAGACGAACCTGAGGTTACTCGTATAATAAATGAATCTGATGGTGCAGTTGCAAAAACAACAGCCCCTGACAATGGCGAAAGATCCACATTGTTTACCAGTCCATGGAAAACCCTTGTGTCTACAGTAAAACCTATTAGTACTCCAGCAGTTAAGCCAAGTGTAACAACACCACCTATTTTTGATCGTACAAAGTCCGTTTTTTCAAAGTTTAAAGTACATCCAAAAATCAAAGCAACTATTGACCGGCTGAAACTTAAATTACTAAAAATGCTAAATCCAGAACGCTTTTCCAATACCAGTGATAACACAGCTCTTAATGAGGGCTTTAATGATGAAAAGAGACACCAGGACAATTCTGAACTTACAACTTCTAGTGCAGTTGTTATCACATCTCCATCTTGGGTGAAACTGTCAAACCCGCAGAGAAGTAAATTACTGTTCTCTAAAGCACAGACTACCACTGCAGCAACTTTGATGAATACTCTGTCCACTAATACACCAAACAAATTCATCAACATTACCACAGACCATGTTGAATTTGAGAACTTAACTAGTAGAGACATTGTTTTCTGGAAGATTGGAAACTGGAGTGAGGTAAGTCTTCATATAAAGTAAGAAACAGTAACTGGAGTTAATACATACATCAAAGTTTATTACTTTTGAAAGCCTTATGCATTTTATTTTTTTTTGTTTTGGAATATGTCCATAAGAGGTGAGTTCAGCATTTACCATCTAATGTTAATTACTTTTTGAATCTTGCTGGACTATTTCAGAGAAAAGCAAACGATCCTTGGTCACCTATCGTTCAGACCTGGCTAATGGACAAATGTTCTTCACTAAATCATGAACTAGATGAGCTCTACCAACAATGTAGCAATGTTTCAATGCTCTCATAGTTCATACTACTATTGTCTTTTTATATCCTCTGGAATAAAACAATATATTTGATTAGTTTATTGTTATATATACTTGGACGCAATAATATTATTTGTTCACATGAAGCTCACAGAGTAAACAAAAATTAGTGTATGCATAATGCAATAATAAATATGACAGATGCAAAACAGCAGACTAGTGCAAGATATTAGTGCAAACTTTGAGTAATGAAAAATAATATGAAAGTACAATAATGAAATAACCAAATGAGGTTGAGTTAAGAGCAATAATGCTTGACAGCACTTCCAGGAATGAAGTGTGAATGAGACCCTTGATTAAGGAGTCAGATAACAGTGGCAAAGAAGCTGTCCTTCACTCTGGATGTCTGTGCTTTTAAGCTCCTCAATCTTCTCCTAGATGGTAGAAGAGAGAAATGAGACTGGCCAGGATGACAGCAATGCTTGAACATACATCCAGCCTTCCTGATGCTACACATCATGAAATGGGATTGAATGAAAGGAAGCAATGGACCGAGCAATGAACAAACTGAGAAAATGAAAACTCAGGACATTTTTGTCCCGATCATAACCCGATCCCATTCATCTCGGGCTGTATCAAACTAAATGCGACCCTTTCCAACCAGCATTTTAATTAGTCCAAATGCCAGCTACTTTTACCTCTGCAATATTACTGTCTTCCTGCTTCCTTATCCATGCTGTTGCAATCTCTAGGCTTAATATCCTGGCCAGACCTCCCTCCTGTTAAGTTCTTCTAAAAGAGACAAGCTTTTCTTCTTAAACAACTTAGGCACCAGAGTTTTAGAAGAGCTTATGATGTCATCCCTCACCTCACACTTTGTCCAAACTGCATTGACTCACAAGATGCTAAAACCGCCAGAATTAAAATTTGACCTGCTTCCAATTTATAGTTGAATTAATTATAGGGAACTGAACTAAAGCTGAGTTTTAAAAGGGAGGGCCAGTTCAAAAAACATGTTCAGACCCTGAATTGGATCACAATGCTGGATTAATCCTATGCTTAGGTCACTTAGTTGCTGGAAGACCAAAACTTAGAAAAATTCCAGTTCAGAAACTACTTCTCTCCCATCCTTCCCCTGCTCACCTTCAGCACCTCTACAACCTCTTCAGATCACAATATTAATTCCTACAGAAGCAGCGCTGCCTTAAGCCCTTACACCACTGGCCTGCAGTAGAAATTTGAGCATGCCCTCTATATCTTAGTCAGAAATTGGAATAGTTAACTCGAAGCTACCTTGGAAGTTAAATAAATTGAATCAAACTTAAATCCGCATGTAATCAAATGAAGCTAATCAAGTTGAATTCACGCATTCCAATATTAGCAATGTTACAACATTTTGTGATTTAAAAAATCAAGTCTGCAATTTATCCCATCAGATAAAAAGAAGTTTAATTTGACACCTAATTCACTTTCATATCTTTAGTATTAAAAAAGTTATGGCCATTTTCATACTCTGGAATTAGCATCTTGTTCCCTATTGCTTTTCCATTGTCTTAACACAAAAGCTGTGATCGAGGACAATCAAAAGCCCATAACTTTCTTAAAAATTAAGAGAACTGAATGACATTTTCAGTTATTACAGATTGAAGCATTCTGAAACAAATATAAAATATCTTACTTGGAGGACCTGAAATTAAAGTATATAATTGGTTAATTACCTAATTGTAGCTAATTACAAAATTGACCTTTGTGACGGAAATAGTAATAAACACCCAGTCTGCCTTGAAAATTCAAAAATGTGATATTGTCAAGATCAGAACTTTAATATTATTGTATAATATGCTGTAAGTCCGTAATAGATAGGTAAATAAATTATAATTTCTAGCAATAAACCAAATCTTTATGGAGAAGATCATGCTGGATATGCTAGCTGGTACATTGGCATATCATAATCAGTTGCATCATCATACTCCTCAGATTGTAATCAATAATCAACTTGTTTTTCCTCAACTTTTCAATTTTGCCATTGTAAACTACAAGTTTTTGCTCTTCAAACCACACATGACATGCCTTTCTGCCCACTACTTTCCCATTAAGAATGTCCCGAATATTCAATTTCTTAAGAAAACGATAATGGTTTTTTTTTAAATGGCCTAAGTATCCAAATAACAAACTAATCCCATTTGCACAGGAATTCACAATATAACATGATTTTTAAATCTCACTGTTATGAATTTATATGCCAGATGGAAGGAATTTAATTCCCATAAATTAACCCAGAAACATCCTCTCAAAATATAATCAAAATTATTGTTTTTTGCACAATACATGTGACTAAAACTGTTATGAATATTTAGTTTAAAAATAATGATCATGGAGAGAGAATAACACAAAATATAGACAGTTTGGATGGCTTATGACATGATTGTCCAAAATAAATGGGCATTTTAATCATCTTGTAAACTAGCAACTGCAGAACCATCTGCAAAATCTGCTCGTCCAAGGGAAGGACAGTTGGAAGCCCGCAGAAGCCGGAGGCATGCCTGCAATGGACGCTGCTCAAATTACCTAAAGAGGTACCAACACTGCTTAAAATCCCTCTTGGAGGGGGGGACGCTCCTCAAACTGCGGACCATCTTGGACAATACCAACACCCCTCTCCATGACACACTAATGACACACTGGTCAACATGAGGAACACCTTCACTGGTTCCACTAAGATGCAGCACAGAACACCACAGGTTATACTTTTTCCCTGTGGCTATCAAATTACAACTCCTCCCCCTTCTATGATGTGGTAGACTGACCACCCTCTCACCACCCCTCCCCAATCTTTGCACATCCCCAATCCTGGACTTTCCACTCGTCACTTGGATCGTGTTGTGTTTTATGAGTGTTGGCTGACCAATTTCCTTCCTGGGATAAATAAAGGTCTATCGTAGAGTGGACAGAACTCTGAAAATGGCACCAACGTTTAGTGTCTCTTGCCCACAGGATTATTGACTATTTCAGTACAATTTGCGAATCAGGGATGTCCTTGCTCTACTCAACTGTTTGTAAGAAAATAATTTCACAATGCATTTGCACTTCACAAATGTGACAATAATAACAGCACCATTCAGCATGAAAAGTACCATGCAGAACGAGGCCGAGGGCTGAAACAAATGATGTTGGTCGGTCAGGTGTTCTATCGTGGTTTCTGGAGGGATTAACATAGAAGTGGCATATTTACATGTAAATTTCAAATGCCTGCACATAAACACAAATTTAAGTGTATACCTGGAGTCAACTAGTAATACATGTAAATATTGACCAGTCATCTATATTGAAATGAATGGGGATACCAAAATGTGAATGAAAGCAACAACAAAAAAAACGAATCTTTGCAGTCTCAAAAGAAAATCCGAGTTGAAAGATTTGTATAACATAACATTATGGAACGATCTTTCTGTACCCAAATTCAAAGCTGAAGCATGTATAACAGATTTGTACACTTCTAGCCTCTAACATTTAGTATTGAATAGAATTGTAAAACACGCTATTAAAATGTGCCTGATACACAGAGGCAGCACCTGCAAATTCATCTGTGAGACCAATTTTTTTTTTGTATGCTTATGATGATTGTACATTTAGCAAATTGCTGTGTCTGTTTTTGGTTAACATGGCTTTGTGTGCTTCATGCCTGCATTAATTTCTGTGCAGTGCTCTACCACATGCGGAGTTGGTGCTGTGTGGAGACAAGTGGAGTGCAGTACGGATGAAGAATCTGACTGTGACAAGATTAAGAAACCAGTCCCTGCTCGGAGATGTTTTGTACGTCCTTGTGCTACATGGAAAATAGATAACTGGAGCAAGGTAAGCAAGGGGAAATTACAGAGGGATCAAGGGAATAGTTATGTCCCGCTTCCTCACCACCACTTGACTCACTTTGATCCATTTTTCCCAAGAGAACTGCAATCTATTAGTCATAGAATCATGCAGCATAGAATTGGGCCCTTCAGCCCAACTTGTCTTTGCTGACCAAGATCTCCCATTTAAGCTAGTCCCATTGCCTGTGTTTTGCCCATATCATTCTAAACCATTAGAAAGATCTTTAATGTGCTATGTTGTCTGTGGAATTCTCTGCCTCAGACGGCGGTGGAGGCAGGTTCTCTGGATGCTTTCAAGAGAGAGTTAGATAGGGCTCTTAAAAATAGCGGAGTCAGGGGATATGGGGAGAAGGCGGGAACGGGGTACTGATTGGGGATGATCAGCCATGATCACATTGAATGGCGGTGCTGGCTCGAAGGGCCAAATGGCCTACTCCTGCACCTATTGTCTATTGTCTATTTCACCAGGATGGCACAGTGGCGCAGGTGTAGAGCTGCTATGTTACAGCGCCAGAGACCCAAGTTCGATCCTGACCTCAAGTGTTGTCTGTGTGGAGTTTGTACACTCTCCCGTTGTCCACGTGGGTTTTGTCCAGATACTCTGGTTTCCTCCCACATTCCAAATATGTACTACTTTGCAGGTTAATTGGCTTCTGTAAATTGCGTCAAGTGTGTAGGATAGAACTAGTGAATGGTTGATTGCTGGTCAGCGTGGACTAGGTGGGCGGAAGGGCATGTGTCTGCACTATATCTCTAAACTAAACTAAACTAAAACTGCTTTTTCCCTTCACCTTGATCCTATGTGCTCTGGTCCTCGATTTCCCTACTTTGGGTAAGAGACTGTGCATCTATCCAATCTATTCCTCTTATTTAACCCTCTTCCAGATTTTAAATTACAATTGGTCCCTCCAAGTTACCAGTCGCCAAAGACAGTCTCAATGTTCCAATCAATACTGGTAAAGAGGCAGCAGAACCAAAAACACCCTCCAAATGTGTCACAGCTGCTGGTGCTGCAAGACCTTGTGGTTACTTAAGCGCCTGTCCCACCAGCATGCGACTGCATGCGGCGAGCGCGACCTAACGTGGTCCCTTGAGCCGTACAGCCTCGCGGGGCCGGTCCCACTTCAATCCCCGGAGCTGTATGGAGCTGTGCGGGGCTGGTCCCGACATCGCGCGGGGCTCCGAAAAACTGACGCTACACTGTCCAAAAATCATACGCGCCAATGGCCTGTCGGCCCGCAGCCGCATTGAGGATGTATGCAATGTCTCGACATCGTACGCAGCGTCTCGATGTCGTACGCAGCATCTTGATAGCGTACGCCTAGCGCGTGGCATTGCGCGATGACATCACCGCCTGGCGTGCCGTTGCGTGATGACGTCACTGCCCGGCGCCGTGCGACGTCCAAATTCAGTCGGCCCGTCTCCTGCCTGGCTGATTGGTGAGTATGATGTCGGGACCAGCCCCGCACAACTCCATACGCTTCCGCGGTTCGAAGTGGAACCGGCTTCGCGAGGCCGTACGCCTCAAGCGACCACGTTTCGTCACGCTAGATGCATGCAATCGCATGCTGGTGGGACAGGCCCTTTAAGGAACTGCAATATGGAATAAGTGTGATGTGAAGTTCAGATTATTAATGTTTAGTGTTTTCTGCGTCATTCGTAACTATCACTGTATGTCATTGTTATGCGCTGTAACAGTCATGTTGTTACTTGTGGGCGGAGCATCAAGGTAAATTCCTTGTATGTGAATACTTGGCGAATAAACTTACTTACTTACTTTATATTTAAGTCGATTCTCTCTGCTGAAATAAGACAAGTGTAATTATTTTTTTGTCTTCCTGATGCATGAACTGTTTTAATTACTGTTCTCTGCTTGGTGCATTGCAGTGTTCAGAAAACTGTGGAGGTGGTATTAAAATCCGTGATATACAGTGTGTGGATACTCGAGACAAAAGACCACTGCGACCTTTCCACTGCCAGTTACTAGGAGCCAAACCAACCACAAATCATCACTGTAATCCAAAGCCCTGCAGTGAATGGAATATTTCTCCGTGGAGTAAGGTGACTGAGTCAGTTCCTCAATTCGGAGCAAGTTATGGGAAGGGGTTTTGAATTTGTTCAAATTAATGTCATTTGCCTTACATGCATTTTCCTACAGTGTTCAAAAACGTGTGGCAATGGAATACAAGAACGGTCAGTTTACTGTGTGGAGCACCAGCAGTGCAATCCTAAAGTACAGCCTCAAGCCACCATACCCTGCAATAACAAACCGTGCACCAAGTGGGTGACTGGAACTTGGAGTAAGGTGGGTGAAACACTCAGATCTGGGACTTCAATTTCTGTTGAAAATTTAGGACAACATAATCAATTGCACATCCGAATTGAATTAAATATGAAATCTCTGCATTAGTTAAAATTGTGTTTATACTACACACAGTATTTCCACCTTTATTTGGAATATTAAAGCTCTGTGGTCTTGCAGAGTCAAGATAAAATTATATTTAAAATAATGTCAATAGGTGTAATACACACTTAAAGCAAATCTAGCATAATGTCACATGTAAGAAAGTTATTGGCATTGTGGTGCTCCTGAATTACACAGAATTATCAACCTCAACTCTGTGTAAAGGGCCTGTCCCACTTACGCGACTTTTCAGCAAACTGTCTACGACCTTCAAGCTCGGGGGAACTGGACTAAAAACCCGCGAGCTGCATCCATACACACACACACACACACACACACACACAGAGCAAAGGCCAGGGAAAGTGGGGGAGAAATTCAGATGCGCGATGAACAGGAAGGTAAAAGACGGCTGTTGCAGTTACGGTAAGTCCTTTAGAGAGTGCAGATAGGGGAGAGAGGGGGACGGAAGGGGGGAGAAGGAGTGGAGACACTTTTAAGAAGCCAGACAACTTTTAATAAAGTTTAGCGGGCATTTAACTTTACCGGTCGGTTTTGCTTGCTTCTGAAAACCTCAATGAGCCACTTAAAATGTCCGGTCAGCAAAGGAGATTGCCTACGGCTACCTCGACTGCCTAGCGACCCCACTCCACTGCACCACAAGTTCAAAAGAACCTTGCCAACCAATGTTTACTCGGGGAAATTTTTTCAGCGAGCACGAAGGAGAGTTCCAGTGACTTCCTAGGACCTCATAGGACCACGTGTCGACCATGCTGCGAGTTTGAGTCGAGAGCAAACTCTTCTAAACTCGCACATTAGGTCGCCGCAGTGAGACAGGCCCTTTACCCCATTATCCTGCCTTCTCTCCATAACCTCTGGCACCCGTACCAGTCTCTCCCTCCTAACCCTATTCTCCTGTCTTCTCCCTATAACCTATGACATCCATATTAGTCAAGTAGCAACTGTGGAAAGAGAAACTAGTCAACATTTTTAAGAATAAGGAGTAAGCCATTTAGAACGGAGACGAGGAACTATTTCTCACAGAGAGTGGTGAGTCTGTGGAATTCTCTGCCCCAGAGGGCGGCGGAGGCAGGTTCTCTGGATGCTTTCAAGAGAGAGCTAGATAGGGCTCTTAAAAATAGCGGAGTCAGGGGATATGGGGAGAAGGCAGGAATTCGGTACTGATTGGGGATAATCAGCCATGATCACATTGAATGGCGGTGCTGGCTCGAATGGCCGAATGGCCTACTCCTACACCTATTGTCTATTGTCTATTTCAGGTTAAAGACCTTTCATCAGAAATTGCTTGCTTTGCCTGTTAAAAAATCAATTGCCTGTTAAGAATCAATTACATGGGTGTGGTTCTGAGATCCCTTAGACTATCTTTAATCGGACTCAACTGGCTTTACTTGCACTAAACATTATTCCTTTATCATATATCTATACACTGCAAATGGCCCGATTGTAATTATGTATTGTCTTTCCACTGACTGGTTGGCATGCAACAAAAACATTTCACTGTACCTGGATACACACAACAATAAACTAAACTGAACTGAACTGAGATCACATACAAAGCAGGCAGATAAGGACAGCAGATTTTAATTCACTGAAAGTAGACAAAAATGCTGGAGAAACTCAGCGGGTGAGGCAGCATCTATGGAGCAAAGGAATAGGTGACGTTTCGGGTCGAAACCTTCTTCAGACTGATGGGGGGTGGGGCATGAAGAAGAAAGGAAGAGGTGGAGACAGTGGGCTGTGGGAGATCTGGGAAGGGAAGTGGAAGGAGGGAGAAAGCAAGGACTACTTGAAATTGGAGGTCAATGTTCATATCGCTGGGGTGTAACTGCCAAAGCAAAATATGCTTTGGCAGTTTACAAGGAAGAGTCCACAGCTCCTCCAATTTACGGTGGGCCTCACTCTGGCAATGGAGGAGGCCCAGGGCAGGAAGGTCAGATTCGGAATGGGAGGGGGAGTTGAAGTGCTGAACCACAGGGAGATCAGGTTGCTTAATGCGAACTGTGCGGAGGTGTTGCGCGAAGCGATCGCCAAGCCTGGGCGTGGTCTCACCGATGTAGAGCAGTTGACACCTAGAGCAGCAGATGCAATAGATTAGGTTGGAGGAGGTGCAGGTGAACCTCTGGATGGAGATGAAGCGACTAGTGTAGCATTTCCTGCAGTTGCAAGGGAAAGTTCCAGGGGAGGGGCTGGTTTGGGTGTGAAGGGACGAATTGGCCAGGGAGTTACAGAAGGAGCGGTCTCTGCGGAAAGCCGAAAAGGGAGGAGATGGGAAGATGGCCAGTGGTGGGATCCCGTTGTGGTGGCGAAAATGTTGAGGATTATCTTTTGTATGTGATGGCTGGTAGGGTGGAAGGTGAGGACAAGGGGGACTCTGTCCTTGTTACGAGTGGGGGGATGGGGAGTGATGTCCTGGTTTGGAACACCTCATCCTGGGTGCAGATGCAGCGTAGAGGGAGGAATTGGGAGTAAGGGATAGAGTCCTTTCAGGAAGCAGGGTGGGAAGAGGTGTAGTCCAGATAGCCATGGGTGTCAGTGGGTTTGTAGTAGATGTCGGTCAGTAGTCTTAGTTGTGATGGAGATAGTAAGGTCTAGAAATGGTAGGGAGACGTCGGAAATGGTCCAGGTGAATTTGAGTGCCGGCTGGAAGTTAGTGGTGTAATGGATAAAGTCAGTGAGTTCTGTATGGGTGCAGGTGGTAGCACCAATGCAGTCGTCGATGTAGTGGAGGTAGAGTTGGGGGAAAGGGCCATGGTAGGCCTCGAACAAGGATTGTTCGACGGACACTACAGAGAGTCAGGCATAACTGGGGCCCATGCGCGTGCCCATTGCTACGCCTTGGATTTGTAGTGAATGGGAGTAGTAAAAGGAAAAGTTGTTGAGGATAAGGACCAGCACTGCAAGACGGAGGAGATTATTGGTGGACAGGGATTGGTTAGTATTTTTGAACAAAGAAGGTCTGGTAGCTGGTAGATGCAAATTTGTTTAACAAAAATTTAAACTGAATGCAAATTGAATTGTCTTGCTATCCATTAGATGCTTTAATATTACTAAAATTACCTAATTATGAAGGGAGGGCAATTAGTGAACTATTATGTCCAGTATCTTGATTCAGTGTTAATAGAGGATAATCTCAGGATGTGCATTAAAATCAATTTGCAAAAGGTCCACTGAGGTAATCTCAAATAGCTTTAATTTCACATTCTGCACAATTCAACTGGGAACATAAATAGAGAAAATATATTTCTAAGCATGACAAATCTTTTGCCCACATCTGGTGATTAGCAATGATTTTACATAATGAGGAAACAAAATGGGTAGGTTACACAGCCACAGGCACTTTCCCTGGAGCTGTAACACCATGTTCCGTACTCTGTTTATTTTCTCTTTTGCACTACCTTTTGGACTGATGTATTATCTGATTTACCTGGATAGTATGCAAAATAACCTTTTTCACTGTATCTCAGTAAGCGTAACACTAATAAACCAATACCAATTCCAATGAAATACCATTGATTAAAATGATGAAATGAAGCTTTAAAAGTTCACAGTTAAACGGCAAGCAGCTGGAAAATAAAAACAACTTGAGACTATCAATATTTAAGTCAGTTGACTTTATATCCCGTAAGTTATTAGCATCTTGTGGCAACAGACACATAATAACTTCCTTTTTCTACCAGTTTAGTACTGGTACATTCCTTTAATCTTCACCATTTCATAAGGTCATATGATCATAAGAGATAAAGCAGAATTGTGGTCCTAACCCAATAGTACAAACATCCTCTGCACATCCACTCTATGCAAGCTTTTCACTATTTGCACTATTATCACTATTGTTTCAATGAGGTCCCCCCTCATCAAAATCCTTTCACTGTTCAGTAAGTTTCAATGAGGTCCCCACTCACTATTTCCTGCAAAAGAAAGCAAAATATTACTGAGAATTCTAATATAATTTATTTAATCAAGCTTTCTGCAATCATGTTAATTTAACTGTGCATGTTATTTGAACATTACCTTGGTGTTCAATTTACCAGAAACAATCAAATTAAATGATTTTTAAATAGGAAAAGATTAACATCTACTGTAAATCACATTAAATTAAATCTACTAGTCCAGGGCAATGTTAATCAAACACAATGCAATCAAATTAAATGCACGTCCAATGAATTACAGATCTCATAAAATAAAATCCAATCCAATTCTTCAGTGCAGACTAAACACTGCCAATCCAATCAGTTAATTCTTTGTACATAAGGTATATGAAAACATAGCCTGCTAAAATGCATGACTACTTAAATTTCATGTGTACATTTCCAAAGACATGCAATATAATTATAATACCACCACTAAATGGTTGTAAAATGTGTGGCTTTCTTAAATACATTCACATTCAGTTTGTGCTGAGTCTTTAGAATTTGTACATTTGCAGGTCATAGATTTTAAATTCAAGCCTTAGGTATGATATTCTCTTCTATTTTTTTGTTATTGCAGGCTCATGATTAATGCGCCTTTGATTTGCAGAGAAATAGGTAACATTGGTGGAAATAATCTAGATTATCAAAAACCATGAAAAAAAACATCTCAGGTGATAAAAAGACCCTGTAAATTAAATAATTTATCTTTCAGTGGCAAATTCTGAACATCTATATATACCCCTTGAGCCATGGACAATGAAAACAAAATGTTACTTGTTGACACCAATAGGCTGGCAATGCTCACTAGCTGACATAACATGAACATATACAGTATGAACCTAAGGATTCATGTCATTGGAATGTGCCCAATGGCCACTGCCCCACAATGGGGCATCTTGATTGGTATGGGCAAGTTGAACCAAAGGTTTCCATGCTATATGACTATCACTCTATGACAAGAAACAGAAGCTCCCGGAACAGAGGAACCATGGGGATCTGTCATAAAATTACACGACTCTTTCGCAGTCCTAATGGTTACCCTTGCTATTCTGATTTGGATTCCTATATGGTAGATAGAAAGAACATTTGAAGGGTAAACATTTTAATGCGTGGAAAGTTGTTCTGAGGAATTTTGGATAAAAAACAGCTATTATTTTAATGAAGAAAAAACAACATGCTCAGGCAGCAACTGTGGAGAGAGATGCAAATTCATTTAAATTTGATCAACGCTCTTCAAAAAAACTTTTCTGTATCATCCAATATCTTGTACTTGGTTAAACTTACTTCTCAATGTAATTAACCTGAATTTTTCTTCATTATTTTATTTTCCTCTTTTTCTCAGTAACTTGCATTTTCATTGCTGAGTTCTTCCAACAGTTTCCTGCTCCAGATTTCAGCAACTGCCGTCTCTTGTGTCACCATTTCCTGTTTTTATTACTTGTTATGAGTGTACTCCTTTCACTCATTCACGTGAATGAAAGTTCTTTTTGGTATTTATATTAATAGATCTTTGCTTCACACTGTAGTGTTCTGCATCCTGCGGAGGAGGTTCGCAGCACCGGATGGTGAAATGCAAGAACACGGACACTAATAAAACAGAGGAAGACAGCAGATTTTGTGAGCTTGAGCCAAGCCCTAGTGTGGCACAGTTGTGCAATCTTCAAAAGTGCACGAACAGCAAGGGTAAGCAAATGTTTCAATCAGTGCAAGAAATAATGTCTGTTGAGTGTTTTGTGTTGTGGCTGGTGAAAAATCAAAATTGTGAAGAAAGTTTATCAAAAGAAAGACACAAAGTGTTGGAGTGACTCAGTGGGTCAATCAGCATCCCTGGAGAACATGGATTGGCGACGATTCTGCTCGGTAGTCTTCTTCAGACCGATCGCCTTACGAAGTAATCGTAAACCTATGCAAGGATTAGTGAAAAAAACAAACACACACGAAGCAACGTGCTCTTAAAATTTTAGTTGACCATTGAATTGTTGTGGCAGGCTACATATGGGTGACAAGCTATGGGAGAGGAATCTGTGAAGCTCCATTGTTTGATATCCTACTCGAGCAAATAGCCTCAATGATGCAATGATGAAATGAACTTATCCCACTTTTCAACATTCATTGGTTGTGTCAGCAAACATCATTAAATCATGCTCAGCTGAAGGTTACCAAATCTACTTCACCATTCAATCATGGCTGATCTATCTTTTCCTCGCAACCCCATTCTCCTCCCTTCACTTGTAACCTTTGACACATTTACTAATCAGGAACCGGTCAATCTCCACTTTAAAAGTGCCCAAAGACAGGCTCCACAACAATCTATGGCAATGAATTCCACAGATTCACCACCCTCTGACTAAAGAAATTCCTCCTCATCTCTTTTCTAATACTTTTGTTCCTATACTGAGGTCATACAATTTTTGCTTTTCCATAATCTTTGGCCATTGGTCTATGTAAGTTGGTGACACTGTAAAAAATCACATTTCTTTTGTAATGCACTGCACTGACTGTACTGTATTCAATTCCTATGTGTTATTCTTGTACCTATGGGATTCTGCAAAATATTATTAAGTTTTGAATTGTTTTAGCCATATTGGTATTGTCCAGGTCAATCAGATGGTGGTCTGCATTCCTATCACAACTTTAGTTAGAAATCATGGAGAAAGCAATAACCATGGCTTGTTCTCTAGTCAACGTTCATTGATGTTTTGCTTGTGATTTACACTGCTTAACCAGGAAATACATTTGAAAGGACATTGGGAAAAAAAAAATCAAAGAAAGATAAAAAAAACAGGGACTAATTAGTGAAATGAAAGGCTCTACTGTGATGGGGATTATATATTTCTGGAACGGAAATAAAAGCTGGCCCTGATGTCTGTTGCTTTGATCAACTGGATCAGACTCTACTTTTGACAATGGTTTGAAAGAGAACTGACAATGAGGTGCTGCTTGCGGGTCAGTCCATTCAGAAACTATGTGTTAAAGCAAAATGCCATGGAGGTCAAATCCCAGTGAATGCCCTTAGCTGAGGTGCTAGATGCCCAGCTCCTCAGCATTTAGCAAACCTTGTAAAAGAAGATGGGCTGTTGATGTGAATGAAGTACTTAAGGTGCTGGTTAGTGATTTATTTCACCTGATAGTTTAATCAATATTTAAGTTATGATTAATAATCAATATTAATGTTTTCATTAGTTTACATCAGATAAAAGTGTTTTATTTAACTTTTATTTTTTGTAAATAACTTTTAATTTGGTTAATTATGTGCATACATTTTGACTGTTTTTAAATGTCTCTGACGGAAAAGGTCTTTGACAACATAACTCGTCATGAGGCCAGTTCATTGGCTATATTTACGAGGGAGTTAGATGTGACCCTTGTGGTTAGAGGGATCAGGGGTATAGAGAGAAGGCAGGTACGGAATACTGAGTTGGATGATCAGCCATGATCATATTGAATGGCGGTGCAGGCTCGAAGGGCCGAATGGCCTACTCCTGCACCTATTTTCTATGTTTCTAAGAGCAGTTGAGGGAGGTGGTGCTTCAGGATCCACCAACTACTCAGACTTACAGAGTGATCACAGACGGCCCAAATGCAGAGGATGATTGCAGGTGCAAAACCTCATGGCAATCTCAGGAATGCGAGATGTGAACCAGCTCAAGCATGATATGACCCAATGTATAACTTCAGAATACACTGAAGGAAGTCGACCTTAAGTCCAGTTTTAACCAGCAACTTCAGAATTGAACATGATATTGACTAATTAAACATGATATTAAATAATTAACTGTATGGAAGTATTATACAAATGAGTTCTGATCGGAAAATATTTGTGGGTTTAGAGGTCTTTAAAATGATGAGGAGAATAGATTGGGTAGACGCTGAGTAACTTTTTCACCTGGAGGGTTTTACTGTTTACATTTTTTAAAGATTGCTTAAAGGTACCTCAATAACCACCCACATAACATTAAACCTCAAAATTACTTCATTGTCATAGAGAGTGATAGAGTATGGAAACAGGCCCTTCAGCCCAACTTGACCATGTCCCAACATGTCCCATCCACAAGTCCCACCTGCCTGCGTTTGCCCCATATATCTCAAAACATGTCCTATCCAAGTACCTGTCTAATTGGTTCTTAAAAGTTGCAATAGTCCTTGCCTCAACTACCTCCTCTTACAGTTTGTTCCATACACCCACCACCCTTTGTGTGAAAAAGTTACCCCTCAGATTCCTATCAAATCTTTCCCCCTTCATCTTCATCCTATGTCCTCTGGTCCTTGATTGCTCAACTCTGGGAAAGAGACTACGTCTACCCGATTCATTCCTCTCATCATGTAATACACCTCTATATGATCACCCCTCATTCTTCTGCATTCCAAGGAATAGAGTTCCAGCCTGCTTAACCTTTCCCTACACCTCAGACCCTCGAGTCCTGGAAACATCCTCGCAAATCTTCTCTGTACCCTTTCCAACTTGATAACATCATTCCTATAACATGGTGCTCAGAATTGAACACATTACACTAAATGCAGGTAGACAAAAATGCTGGAGAAACTCAGCGGGTGAGGCAGCATCTATGGAACAAAGGAAATAGGCAACGTTTCGGGTCGAAACCCTTCTTCAGACTGATGTGAGGGTGGGGAGGGTCGGGAGGAAGAGGTGGAGCCAGAGGGCTGAGGGAGAGCTGAGAAGGGGAGGAGAAAGTAAGGACTACCTGAAATTAGAGAAGTCAATGTTCATACCGCAGGGGTGCAAACTACCCAAGCGAAATATGAGGTGCTGCTCCTCCAATTTACGGTGGTCCTCACTCTGGCCATGGAGGAGGCCCAGGACAGAAAGGTCAGATTCGGAATGGGAGGGGGAGTTGAAGTGCTGAGCCACCGGGAGATCAGGTTGGTTATTGCGAACCGAGCGGAGGTGTTCGGCGAAGCGATCGCCAAGCCTACGCTTGGTCTCACCGATGTAGAGCAACTGACATCTAGAGCAGCGGATGTAATAGATGAGGTTGGAGGAGATGCAGGTGAACCTCTGCCGCACCTGGAAAGACTGCTTGGGTCCTTGAATGGAGTCAAGGGGAGAGGTAAAGCGACAAGTGTAGCATTTCTTGCGGTTGCAAGGGAAAGTGACCGGAGAGGGGGTGGTTCGGGTGGGAAGGGCCAAAATGACCAGGGAGTTATGGAGGGAGCGGTCTCTGCGGAAATCAGACAGGGGAGGATATGGGAAGGTGTGGCAAGTGGTGGGATCACGTTGGAAGTGGCAAAAATGTTGGAGGATTATTTCTTGTATGTGACGACTGGTAGGGTGGAAGGTGGTGACAAGGGGGATTCTGCCCTTGTTACGAGTGGAGGAATGGAGAGTGAGAGCAGTCACAGGGTATAAGAGACCCTGGTGGGAGCCTCATCTATGGTAGAAGAGGGGAACCCCTGTTCCCTGAAGAATGAGGACATCTCAGATGCCCTGGTGTAGAACACCTCATCCTGGGTGAAGATGTGGCGTAGACGGAGGAAGTGGGAGTAGGGGATGGAGTCCTTACAGGAAACAGGGTGGGAAGAAGTGTAGTCCAGATAGCCATGGGAGTCAGTGGGTTTATAGTGGATGTCGGTCAGTAGTCTATCACCTGCGATGGAGATAGTAAGGTCAAGAAATGGTAGGGAAACGTCGGAAATGGTCCAGGTGTATTTGAGTACGGCCAACTTATTATATAACAGTAACATGACCTCCCGACTTCTATACTCAATACTTTGACTGATGAAGGCCAATGTGCTAACAACCTTTTTGACCACTGTATCTGCCTGTGATGCCACCTTCAAAGAATAGTGTAATAAAGTCAAGAATAATAAAATATTTTGGAATAACCTGAAAGGTACTTGATAAATTATTTAACTGTAATTCTGCATTAATGTATAAAACTGTTTTATCTAATGTTAGCCCCAGTCTCAAAGTATAGAATACAATTGTAGACACAAAGTCCTGCAGAAACTCAGCGGATCAGACAGCATCACTGAAGAACATGAATAGGTGACTTTTCAGCTGAAGTAAAGTCCTGACACAAAATGCTACCTGACCGGCTGAGTTACTCCAGGTAATGGGAAAGAGCAGACAGGAGTGAAGTGAGTTTTATGTGACTGGATGAATGCAGCCATAGAACATACATCAGTAAAGCACAGGAACAGGCCCTTTGGCCCACAATGTCAGTGCCGAACTTAATGAAGGGTTTAGGCAGCTATGGAGCAAATACTGGAAAATAGAGCGAGCCCAGAATGCCAGTGTGATTGCCATGGACAAGGTGGGCTGAAAGGCCTGTTTCCTAGTTCGATGAATCTAAGGCCATGGTGATCAAGGAGCAGCATTGTGTCCTTTCCAGGGGAAAGGAAAACGAGACTAGACAATCTTACTGGCATGTGATTTGTGTGACAGCTCCCAGCACTGTGGCCTTGGCATCCAGTGAAACATCTAGCTGCAACAAACGTACATTAACTATGCCTGCATTATTATCTCATTTTTATCAATCCATTCTTAGCTTTGTCACACCAACAAGAGGAACAGATGGTGAAGGATGGTTGTTAGTCATTGAAGGAAGGACAAGATGTAGTTGTGTCATTTTCTATCATGATATCGAGTCATTTTCAATCGATGATATGCGAGGTTGAAGTCCAAAGCCAAGGTCTCCATGAGTTCATTCTGTATTAACTTCTCCAATATTTGCTGCCGCCTCATGCAAAGTATCAGTGTTTAAACATGCAGTTAAGAGGAATTAAATAGCTTAGGTCAAGATGTAGCTCTGGGTGATTAACACAGCAAAACGGAATTGGGGGTGTATGGTGTGGATGAGATTAATGGCTGGTTGACTAGCTAAGATGTTTCTCACTAAATGTAACAGAAAAGTGCTTTTTAATCTGCCGTGCTGGTTATCCTTCAATAAGCAGCCTGATTAATTCATTTTAAAGGGAAGTTTTGCTGCCAGTCATTTTTTTAAATTAGAGCAATCATTCCTGCACTGAATTTTTAAAGAAATGTAATAAAACTTTACAAATCAGCAAAAGTAACAATATGCATAGAATTGAATAAACTGTTGAAATTAATTATCACTCCAGTCTATTGTCATACAGTGCCCTCCATAATGTTTGGGACAAAGAATCTTCATTTATTTATTTGCCTCTGTGCTCCACAATTTGAGATTTGTAATGGAAAAAAAAAAATCACATGTGGTTAAAGTGACATTGTCAGATTTTATTAAAGGGTATTTTTATACATTTTTGGTTTCACCATGTTGAAATTACAGCTGTGTTTATACATAATCCCTTCAGGGCACCATAATTTTTTGGATACTTGGCTTCATGGGTGTTTGTAATTGCTCAGGTGTGTTTAAATGCCTCCTTAATCCAGGTTTAAGAAAGCTCTCAGCACCTAGTCTTTCCCCCACTTTCCATCATCTTTGGAAACTTTTATTGCTGTTTATCAACATGAGGAACAAAGTAGTGCCAATGAATGTCAAATAAGCCATTATGGGATGGAGAAACAAGAATAAAACTGGTAGAGACATCAGCCAAACCTTAGGCTGACCAAAAACAACTGTTTCAAACATCATTAAGAAGAAAGAGAGCAAAAAATAGAATGGCCAGGTTACAGTTTGCCAAGAAGTATTTAAAAGAGCAACCACAGTTCTGGAAAAAGGTTCTTGTGGACAGATGAGACGAAGATTAACATATCAGAGTGATGGCAAGAGCAAAGTATGGAGGGAAGAAGGAACTTCCCAAGATCCAAAGCATACCACCTCATCTATGAAACACGATGGTGGGGGTGTTATGGCCTGGGCATGTATGGCTGCTGAAGGTACTGGCCCAACTTCATTGATGATACAACTGCTGATGGTAGAAGCATAATGAATTCTGAAGTGTATAGACACATCCTATCTGCTCAAGTTCAAACAAATCCCTCCAAACTCATTGGCCGGTGGTTAATTCTACAGCAAGACAATGATCCCAAACATACTGCTAAAGCAACAAAGGTTTTTCAAAGCTAAAAACTGGTCAATTCTTGAGTGGCCAAGTCAATCACCCGATCTGAACCCAATTGAGCATGCCTTTTATATGCTGAAGGGAAAACCTCAAACCAAGCATTAGCTAAAGATGTCTGCAATACAGGCCTGGCAGAGAATCACCAGAGAAGACACCCAGCAACTGATGATGGAATCGATTGACTCAAAAAGTCGTTAATAATCAATAATGCATCAATGATAACATTGTTAAATGAATAACAGTTTATTTACAAAAAGAAACAATAACAACCCCTCTAACTCAGGGGGAAACTATAACAGAACTCAAAACAGAATCAGCAAACACCCCCATCCTTGTAATCGGCTTATGGCAAAGCTTTTGGAAGGTCAGCCCACTGGACCATCCTGCAGCCGCGAGGATATGGTCTATAGGCACATCCATCGCCCTTGCCGCGGAAGTTGATGCCGCCCTGGTGGAATGAGATTTGAATTTATCAGTATCAATCCCAGCACTTCCCAGAACCTGCTTTAGTCACCTTGAAATTGTTTGCACAGACACCTTACTATGTGTTTTTTTGTGGCTAATAAATAATGCAGACTCTGTTCCTCGTAGGGCTCTGGTGGCCTCAATGTAACGAGACAAATGTGATACTACACACAGGCAAGCATCAGTGGGGTATGCTGAAAACATAATCTTACATCCTGTCATGCCTATTATACTATGTTTGAGCAAATCATATACATAAAAAGTAATGGCATCTGCTGACACCTGCATTCTGTCTAGCCGTAGCTTTTGCAATGTTTGCACACGTTGGGCTGATACCAACGCCATAAGCGTGACCACCCTTCATGGTTAGTTTGGCTAGAGATAGGCTAGCTACAGGAGCCCACTGGCGAAGAAGCATAAGAACTTCACTCACATTCCAAATACCACCATACCTGGGTTTAGGAGGATTAGAATTGAAAACTCCATTCATAAATCGAGAAACTAATGGATGTGTCCCTACTGAATGTAACTCTGAATTCATGGGTAAATAAGCAGACAGAGCACTTCTGGCTGTATTGATCGCACTATAGCTTAACGTCTGATCAAAATAAAGAGTGGACAAGAACTCCAATACATCTGGGATGCCTGCAGTTTGATAGGAGATATTCTGCTGTAGACAGAATTCCTCCCACTTCCGTATCGAGGTGATATTCTGCTTCTGAGTACTATCCCTGCAGGCCGACGTGAGAACATCCACGGTACAATCAGACAGTCCTCTCCCCAGGTATGGCCTCCTTAAAATCTGCAAATTACCAGATCAATACGATCATGTAAAGGATTTTGATCGCCAGTTACTGGATTTACCAGTAGCTTTTTGTGTTTGGGAATAATCATGTGAGGCTGAGAAGCCATTTTTAATACGAGAGGAAACCATGGTTGTGTAGGCCAATCCGGCACTACCAATACTCCTGAAGAGGAGTCCTGCTTGATCTTTTGCAGGCATCTACTGATGAGACAGAATGGAGGAAATGCATAGACAAACATTCCACTCCAATGCAGCGAGAATGCATCCACCGCTGCTGCATCAGGATCTGGTTCCCATGAAACATATCTGGGCAACTGATGGTTTAGTCTGGATGCAAACAAGTCAATATCTGGAATTTCATACTGAGCAACCACTTGATTAAATATGTCCTGATTTAACATCCATTCCATGTTATCATTGAATTGGCGTGACCTAATGTCAGCTACTGTGTTGAATCTACCTGGTAAATATATGGCTGAAAGCCAGATATTTTGGTCAATGCACCAGCCCCAGATTTGATTAGCCAGTCTATCACAAGACAGTGACTTGACTCCACCCATGTGGTTTACATATGCCACTGCTGTAGTGTTGTCAATCTGAACCTGCACATGCAAGTCCCTCCTGGCAGAGCAATAAGCTTTAAGCCCATACCAGTTTCCCAACAGCTCTAAATAATTGATCCCTCTTAATTGAAGAAGGGATGTCTCATCAGTATTCCATCTGCCTCCACAACTGGAAGACATATCTGTTGCACCCCAACCCAGCGAACTTACATCAGTCTGTAAAATTATGGAAGGTGGTTCCACCAAAATCTCCCTAGAACTTTTAGAAACATTTACAATCCACCATTGAATGTCAGAAACTGCCCCAGCTGACAATTGCATAGGCCTATCAAAACGGCCCACTTGTGTCCTCAGTGCCTGTTCTTTGGATCGTTGTAATTATTGATAATGCAGAGATCCAAACTGCACAGCTGGAAAAGCAGCAACCATTTACCAATTAAATTTGCTACTTGTCTAGGAATTGAAGGCCGATGTTCTCAAAGGAGATTAACACAATCGTCAATTAACTGCTGCAATGCGTCCCTAGGCAAAGTTACTAACACGTGATTTGAATTAATGGTAAATCCCAAATAATTAATTATTTGAACTGGTGATAATTTGGATTTATCTGGATGAATGATGAACCCTAATTGTTCAAAAGCAAGTTTAACAATTAAAACAGATAACTCAGCTTCAGCACAAGTCTTTCCAACAATTAAAATATCATCTAGGTAGGCCATTACCACATGCCCCTGAGCTCAGAGTAATGCTAGAACAGGTTTTAACAATTTAGTCAATCATCTAGGAGCTGAAGTTAACCCATTAGGCAGTGCTTTGAATTGCCACAACTGTGTCATCCAGATAAATTTCAAATACCTCCTATCATCAGCATGAATGGACACTGTGTAATATGCATCCTTTAAATCAATGCTGGCCATATAACACCCTTTGGAAATGAGATGTTTGGCTGTGGAAAAAGTTTCCATTTTGAAATGCCTATAGCAAACAAATGAGTTCAAACTCGTCAGATCCAAAATAATTCTACATCCCCCAGTCATTTTAGACCTAGGAACAAACTGACGATTTTGATTAACTGACTTCTCAATCACCCCTTTCTTGTGTAATGTATTGATTTCTGCTTGTATGTGCACATTTTCATCTTCTGAAAATATAAGTTTCCGACTTGGAACATGCTGATTAGGTGGACACACAGCAGAGTAAAATTCAACCCCTTCAATACTGTTAAGTATAAATGAAACTGATGTTATCTCCTGCCATTGTTTGAGAAACAAATATAATCTTCCCCCAATTTGAACATCTATTTTACTTGATTCATTCTCTTTAAGAGGCATTTTTCTCACCTGCATATGTCCTGGCTGAGGTTGTTGGCCCCGGCCCTTTGTAGGAAAAGTAATCTTTCCCTTCACACCAGTGGCAGGCTGCCAGTTCCGATACTGTGAACCTGAATGACTGGTTCCTTTCCCTGCATCCGAACTAACACCCCGCCGGTAAGGGAACATCCTTTTCTCTTGTTTGCCACCCGGCTTCATGAGGCCCATCGTTTTAGTGCCCTCATGACACTCTTTGACTCTCTTGGCGAGATCTGCTTCAAATAAAGGATTGGGTGGTTGTACGCTGGGCGGCTTGCACAAAGACGCCAGATTGGGATTGATAACTGGCCTAATAGCTCTTCTTCTAATATTATTGATTTCGAAATAAGCACTACAGAGGAGTCCCAGTGCATCTGGGCTTCAGACATA
Source organism: Okamejei kenojei (assembly GCA_035221665.1). NCBI lineage: Eukaryota > Metazoa > Chordata > Chondrichthyes > Rajiformes > Rajidae > Okamejei > Okamejei kenojei. The sequence continues at coordinate 158,034,117 of CM069131.1, forward strand.
TGCCCTTTATCAACTGTAATGGCAAATGCCGTAAGCCCTGCTGAAAGTAGTTTTAGTACCTTCTGAAATTTTAATTCTTGAGCTCTGGCTGACACCCCCAACTGTGTCCAGATCAGATGGTTTACCATAGGCACCTTAAGTAAACCACAACGGATAGGGGCTTCATATTTTTTTAGCTGCCTCATCCATGGCCAATTCCTGCAGCTGATGAGAGAGCATATACTGTATAGCTCTCATCCCCTAACGGCTCTCCTGCCTCTCTAGGCACTGCAAATTATTCTGTTATAATAAGGATGATTTCCAGCTCCACTCCCTTGTGGCTCTCCTCCACCACTGACTCTCGGCGTCAGCAAACCGCACCGGTATAATATCCTCCTCTAAGGTAGGATATTCTTGCAGCCCTGTTATAGGCGCTGTGAGCACAGGCTCTCCACTAGCCTGGCGTGGGCACCACTCCTCTTCACGGAGTTCGTCGCTGTCGAGCATTTTTTGCAATAAAATCTCGACTTGGAAGAGCCGTGAGTAAACGGTCTCTCCTTTTGAGGCTAAAACCTCCAGGCCCGACTCTGGGTGCACGGGCCCATTTGATTTTCCAGTAGCCTTACGCCTTGCTGGCATGGCTACGCTGCTCCCAGGCAGCAGGTCCGGTGTCGCTAGCTCCATTGCTGGCGTCGGACTTGGTGTGCTAGGCAGGCCTCCGCTAATAATAGTTTCCTGTTATCAATCCTTATTGCTGCGGAGCGCCTCGCCGAAACCTTCTTCACTTTCTGTAACATCTCTAACGGAGTATTGACAACCGCTGCTACCGAAAATGAATGCTAGAAAAGTTTGAAAACTTACCTTCCGTTTTCGAGCTCTGCTGCTGCAACCGGCCGACTACACCAAAGCGTCTGACGTAATGACGCACCAACGGGTGTATGGGTTCTTCACGTACTCACTCATGTGCCTCCGAAGTAAAATCAACAATGGTCAGCGTAATATTTAGGTTAATGTTTAAAAAAAGTCCTGATGGGAAAGGACATTTACCTGCCTTTGCCAATATTTAGTTTTTCTGAACCCAGAACAGTAAGGTTCTTAACAGTCCTCTGAAATTCAAGTTCACGTTCAAGTTTATTATCATATGTGCAAGATCATGTACAATACAATTAAAAATCTTTCAGCATCACAAATGCACGAGCTCTTGAACTCAGTCATACTAATACAAAAACAAATTATACATAAATTATACCTAATTGACATAAAATCCCAATGAATGACTGCACAAAAACATGACTTTAATGCAAAAACTTAATTAGAAAAAAAAAAACAAGTCCTTAGTGTGCAAGAGGTAGGATGTAATGTAGCACTGTTGAGGTAGGATTAGGGTTGTATGGGTTCAAGAATTCAAGAATCTTGGATTGTTTCAAGAATCTGAGAGTTGTCGCGAAGTAACTGTTCCTGAACCTGGTGGTGTGGAATCTCAGGCCTTCGTACCACCTGCCCATGGGTAGCAGTGAAAGGACAGCATGAATCTGATGGTTGATCATTAATTATACACGCTGCCTTCTTGAGGCAGCACCTCATATTGATGCTTTCAATGGAGGGGAGAGCTGTGCCCGTGATAGCCCGGGCGGAGTCCAGCACTCAATACCGACTCTTGTGCACTGGAATTGACATACTAGGCTATGATGCAACCAGTCAACATACTTTCTACAGTACATCTGTAAAGGTTAGATAGAGTATTCAGAGATATACTGACTCCCCTTCAACTACAGAGGTGCCGTGTGCCTCCTTCATGAGTGCAGTTATGTGCTGGGTCCAGGAAAGGAAATTTTGAGACGTTAATGCCCAAGAATTTGCACCTGATAACTCCGATCAACACTGAACCATCAATAATAGCTGATACATGGTCTCCTGACTTTCCCTTTCTGAAGTCAATGATCAGTTCTTTGTCTTGTTGATGTGGATCTCGAGGTTGTAATTGCAGCACCAATCAACCATGTGTTCTATTTCACCCCTATGCACCGACTCATCACAGATGGTGATTTTACCAACCACAGTAGTGGCGTTGACATTGGAACTATGTGTAATTACACAGTAAAGGGTGTATAGTTCAGTTTAGTTTATTGTCACGTGTAACAAGGTACAGTGAAAAGCTTTGATTTTACCAGCATCTGCAGTTCTTTCTTAAACATACAGTGAAAAGCTTTTGTTGTGTGCTAACCAGTCAGTAGAAGGACAATCTACTCTTCATGTTGTATATTAATGATTTGTACGAAGGGATTGAAGGCTTTGGGGCAAAGTATGCGGATGATACGAAAACTTATGGAGGGGCAGGTAGTGTAGGCAGGGACTCTGCAGAAGGACTTGGACAGATTGCGAGAGTGGGCAGAGAAGTGGCAGATGGAATATAATGAAACAAAGCGTGGAGTCATGCAGGAATAAAGGCATAGACCATTTTTTAAATGGGGTGAGAATCAAGAAATTGGAGGTGCAAAAGGATTTGGGAGTGCTGTTGCAGGTTTGCAAAAAAGTTAATCTGCAAGTTGAATCGGTAGTAAAGAAAGCAAACTCAATGCTAGCATGTATTTCAAGAGGGCTTGTCTACAAAAACAGGAGATGTACTGCTGAAGCTCTTTAAGGCGCTGGTAAGGCAGCATTTGGAATATTGTGAGCAATTTTGGGCACCATATCTGAGGAATGATGTGCTGGCTCTGGAAAGGGTACAGAGGAGGTTTATAAGAATGATCCCAGGAATGAGTAGGTTAACCTATGATGAGCATTTGTCACACTGGGCCTGTACTCACTGGAGTTTAGAAGAATCAGGGGGGACCTCATTGAAACATACAGAATAGTGAAAGTCTTGGATAGAGTAGATGTGGAGAGGATATTTCCACTAGCGGGAGAGTCCAGGACTAGAGGTCTAGCCTCAGAATTAAAGGATGTTCTTTTAGGAAGGAGATGAGGAGAAATTTATTAGCCACTCAGTACAAAGACAATTGGCAATATATGCCTAACCAGTAAGGTTCGGCTCACTTATAACAAAACAAAAATGCAGAAATCAAAGAACTGATCAATGATTCAGCTGCTCAGGTAGCTAGGAGATATTCTTGCAGTCCACATTGTGGCAATGTTACAACATTTTGAGATTTAAAAAATCAAGTCTGCAATTTATCCCATCAGATAAAGCATACAAAGAAGTTTAATTTGACACCCAATTCACTTTCATATCTTCAGTATTAAAAAAGTTATGGTCATTTTCATACTCGGAAATTAGCATCTTGTTCCCCATTGCCTTTCCATTGACTTAACACAAAAGTTGTGATCGAGGACAAAAGTCAAAAGTTCAGTTATTATAGATTGAAGCATTCTGAAACTTGAAACAATCTTACTTGGATGACCTGAAATTAAAGCATATAATTAGTTAGTTAGTTAGTTACCCAATTGTAGCTAATTACAAAATTCAATTACTAGATCTAAACATCTATCCATTTCTTAAGAAAAAAATAACTTTATTTTTAAAGCTAGGTGTCCAAATAACATTCACACAAGAATTCACAATATAACATGATTTTTAAATCTCATCGTTATGAATTTATAGGCCAAATTTAAGGAATTTAGTGTTTAATGCCCATAAATGAATGGGCATTTTAAACAGCTTGCGAGTGGGACTTTATGAAACGCGATGTATTGGAACGTTGCAGTTGCGGTGAATTTAAACCCAATATCGGCAGGAAAACACTGCCAGTTCATATGGGGAATAAATCACCGTTTCGCAACATGAAATATTGATTAAAGTCACCTAAACAAGCAGGTTTATATGAAAAAATAAACAGCTTTCACTTACCTGTCCCCTACGTAAAATCCGTCCCCGTTGTCGGCGTTCACGGCATTAGGAGCTATTTTTTATTTTACTGCAGCGCTGAAATAGTCGGGTGATTAAAAAAAAAAAAATTTACTTACCGGCAGTCGGTACGAATCTCCAGAAATAGTTCGCACTCCAAGAAAATATAATTCCGGTGGCAAAGGAAAAAACGCATTTTAAACCCGCCCCCCCCCCCCTTAAAGGCAGCAAAGTCGCATACACGGCCAGCGGCAGAACTGCAGCACCGCTGAAGGTAAGTTTTGTAACATACCTACACATTGGTGCACGTGTTGTGAGTGAATTTTAGTGGCATGAAAAGCGCGTAAGTGGGACAGGCCCTTTAGTCATAGTTATGGAACGCTTTCAGCCCTAAAAATTGTAATTTTACTAGAATTGTCAAAAAAAATAAATAAATCATACATTAATCAGTAATTGCACTATTAGACAATGAAATATGCAATGGAAATAGCATTTAATTCATATAAACCATTGGAAATCAGTTTCACCTTCTCACTGCTGCAATGAAGAAAACACATGTGTTTGCAGTACAAGATACAATACAATTTATTTGTTGTCATTTGAACCTCATTGAGGTCCAAACGAAATTTAGTTTCTGCAGTCATACAACAAGAAAAGAACCAAGACACAACACAGTTTACACAAACATCCATCACAGCGAATCTCCTCCTCACTGTGATGGAAGGCAAAGTCTTATCTCTCCCCTTCACTCCCCATTCTCCTCCCGATGTCAAAGTCAAAGCCCCCGGCGGCGATGGTAAATAAGTCCCGCCGCCATTCAGGCCGTGCCGGGCGATGCAAGGCCGGGCTCCGGGTCTTGATGTTGGAGCCCCCGGCGGGCGCTAGCAAGTCCCGCAGCCATTAAAGCCGCGCCTGGCGATGTATGGCCCCGCTCCAAGTCATTTGAAAAAAAACCCCGCAGGTCATTTGAAAAAAAACCCCGCAACTCGGGCGGGAGAAGTTGCCGTTGCGGAAGCTCCGAAAAGCGGTCTCCCACCAGGGACCCGCGAGTTCCCGGTGTTACCGTCCACCGAAACTGCGGATGGAGCCTCCGAAGCTCCGGGGTCGGGCCGCAGCAGCATGCCACCACAGCTCCTCCCGTTCCGAACTCGGCCAGCCCCACAATGATGCATAAGTCCGCAGGCTCTGCGACTGGAGCCCCAGGTTGTTCCGGTTGGAGGCCGCTCCACGGTGCTAGGCCCCAACAACAACGGAGACCCGACAGAGAAAAGGTCGGGTCTTCCGTACAGGGAAAATATTTTAAACGTTTCCCCACCCCCCACACAAACCCAGTTAAAAAAAAAAAAAAACACTATAACTACACTCAAACGAGACAAAAAAAATAAAAGACAGACGGACTGCAGAGGCCGCTGCGACGTGGGTCGCGCCGCCCACTCGTGGGAACGTGGGATAAGCTTAGCACTTGAAGCAGGCTGAGATGACTGAGTCCTAAGGTGACATGACAACTGGATCTCCATGGAACTGTGTCTTACACTAATGGGAAGTATCATAAAACAAATTTATTGAGGGTCAATTGAGGAACAAGGAAATGGCAGATGAGTTGAACAGGTACTTTGGATACATCTTCACTAAGGAGGACACATACAATCTTCCTGATATACTAGTGGACAGAGGATCTGGGGTGACGGAGGAACTGAAGGAAATCCACATTAGGCAGGAAATGGTGTTGGGTAGACAGATGGGACTGAAGGCTGATACATCCCCAGGGCCTGATGGTCTGCACCCCAGGGTACTTAAGGAAATGGCTCTAGAAATTGTGGATGCAAAATCTTCGTGGTGATATTTTTCCAATGTTCTGTAGATTCAGGATCTGTTCCTGTGGAACTGTTATCCCACTTTTTAAGAAAGGTGGGAGAGAGAAAACAGGGAATTATAGACCAGTTGGCCTGACATCGGTGTTGGGGAAGATGCTGGAGTCAATTATAAAAAATAAAATAGCGGCACATTTGGATAGTAGTAACAGGATCGTTCTGAGTCAGCATGGATTTACAAAGGTGAAATCATGCTTGACTAATCTTCTGGAATTTTTTGAGGATGTAACTAGGAAAATGGACAAGGGAGTGCCAATAGATGTAGTGTACCTGGACTTTCAGAAAGCATTTGATAAGGACCCACATAGGAGATTTGTGGGCAAAATGTACAATATACATCAATGATTTTGATGAAGGGATTTAAAGTAACATTAGCAAATTTACAGATGACACAAAGCTGGGTGGCAGTGTGAACCGTGAAGTGGATGCTATGAGAATGCAAGGTGACGGACAGGTTGGGTGAATGGGCAGATGCAGTTTAATGTGGATAAATGTGAGGCTATCCACTTTGGTAGCAAAAACAGGAAGGCATATAACTATCTAAATAGTGTCAAATTGGGGAAAAGGGGAAGTACAACGGACATCTGGGGGTCCTTGTTCATCAGTCAATGAAAATAAGTATGCAGGTACAGCAGGCAGTGAAGAAAGTGAATGGCATGTTGGCCTTTATAACAAGAGGAGTTGAGTATAGGAGCAAAGAGGTGCTTCTACAGTTGTATAGGGCCCTAATGAGACCACACCTGGAGTATCGTGTGCAGTTTTGGTCCCCTCATTTGAGGAAGGACATTCTTGCTATTGAGGGACTGCAGCATAGGTTTACAAGATTAATTCCCGGGATGGCGGGACTGTCATATGCTGAGAGAATGGGGCGGCTGGGCTTGTATACTCTAGAGTTTAGAAGGATGAGAGGCTATCTTATTGAAACATATAAGATTATTAAGGGTTTAGACACGGCAGAGGCAGGAAACATGTTCCCGATGTTGGGGGGGGGGGGTCCAGAACCAGGGACCACAGTTTAAGAATAAGATGGAAGCCATTTAGAATGGAGACGAGGAAACACTTTTTCTCACAGAGAGTTGTGAGTGTGGAATTCTCTGCCTCAGTGGGCGGTGGAGGCCGGTTGGATACTTGCAAGAGAGAGCTAGATAGGGATCTTAAAGATAGCGGTCAGGGGATATGGGGAGAAGGCAGGAATGGGTTACTGATAGGGGATGATCAGCCATAATCACATTGAATGGCATTGCTGGCTCGAAGGGCCGAATGGCCTACTCTTGCACCTATTGTCTATTGTCAATAGTCTGAAAAAAAGGCCTGAAAATGTCACCTATACATGATCTCCAGGGATGCTGCCTGACCCGCTCATTTACCACAGCATTTTGTATCTTTCCTTGTTTGGAGGTCAGTATTTTTGCAACGTTAAAATGCAACGACCTGGGTGGTTTTGAAACAAGGTGGCAGTCATACAATGAAGGGGTCAGTGGCCCACGATGTCTCATAGGCACAGTTGGAATCCACAATCATATAATAGTGGGAACATCAGGTCTATGGGAAAATGGGATCATGATAGAACATAAAGCAGTACAGCACTTGAACAGGCCCTTCAGCCCACAATGGCAGTGTCAAACATAATAATCTAGATCCATATCCCTCCATACCCATCATGTCCATGTGTCCATTGAAAAGCTTCCTAATGACTGATTAAATTATGTTCAGAGGAACTAGAAAATGTGGGGTGCAGGATTTTTTCCATCGGATGTATTGGGAAAAAAAATATTATTTTTAAAATCTGCATTTATTCCCGTTCATGGACATCAAAGCTTTAAGAAATAAAATATTGTGTTTTGTTTAATCAGATACTGCGAGTATGATTAATTGCAAACCTTAAATTCTATATGTGAACAGCTTCAGAGGAATGTTTCAAAATAAAACAGATTTCATGGCATAAGGTAGAGGTGCAACATGGCTGACCAAAGAGTGTTCATCTCAGTAAGCCTGCCACTGCAGAGATTAGGAATTATCTGCCATTGGCAACCAGAGTGTGGATGAAGCAGAAGAAGAGTGAAATTGAGGGTTAGACTTTGAGTATTCCTTTTGTAGTTAAACATGACAATAATTGTCATTGGTGAAGGCGAATCCCATTCTCTAGAGATCACTCAACCTTTGTGGGAGGTGTACCACGCATTCAACTGCCCTAATCGTTCTGTTCTTAACCTCAGTAGAACGTGACTCTGGGGATTACTACCCCTGAAATTCTGCTTTTTAACCTTTTGCCCAGCTCCCTGTATTCACTCTGCAGGACCTCATGCCTTTTCCCAAAAGCCCCATCTCACGGTACGAGTTCATTCCAAGAGCTCTCCGAGTTTAAAAAAAAAAAAATCAAGCTCGTGGTAAGCACGGAGAATGAACGCAACGGGTACGTCGGAGCTCGGGGACGTCTCTTAGTGGCTTGTAACGCTAACGGCAGGTACTCAGGAAGACTCGCTAACGGCACGTAAGCACGGGAAGACTCGTGAAGATTTTTCAAGATGTTGAAAAATGTCCAAGAGAGCCCCGAGTACCAACGAGTGGCCGTTACTGTAAATCTCCGAGTTTGAATCAGGGCAAGGGTACACAAAATGCTGGAGAAACTCAGCGGATGCAGCAGCATCTATGAAGCGAAGGAAATGGGTATCGTTTCGGGCCAAAACCCTTCTTCAGACTGATAGGGAGTGGGGGGAGGCAGGGGGAAGAAAGGAAAAAGGAGGAGGAGCCTGAGGTCTGAGGGAGAGGTAGGAAGGGGAGGAGACAGCAAGGGTGAACAGAATTGTGAAAATTCAATGTTCATGCCAAGAGGATGCAGACTCCCCAAGCGGAATATGAGGTGCTGTTCCTCCAATTTGCGGTGTTGCTCACTCTAGCCATGGAGGAGGCCCAGGACAGAGAGGTCGGATACGGAATGGGAGGGGGAGTTGAAGTGCTGAGCCACCGGGAGGTCGGGGAATCAGGGTAAATTCGGGAGAGCTCTTGGGATGAACTCGTACTGTGGGACAGGGCTATAAGTATGTCACTTGTGCAAGCATGTATAGTGACTTAACTTGGGGAGCATAAGGTAGAGGAAGCATTTACCTTTTTGTGGTCCTAATTCTTTAAATTGCATGATCCACAAACATACAGGATCATTGTATGCGTCATTTTTTATAGTGTCACATTCCAACATGCCTGAAAGAATACAAAGTGCCGGAGTAATTCAGCAGGTCAGGCAGCATCTCTGGCGAACGTGGATAGGTGAAACATTTTGGGTCGAGACCCTTCTTCAGAATGTCAGTGCAGGTGGATTAGGCAGAACATTTGGGTGGATAACCATTCTGCAATGGCTTGAAGGAACCATTGGTTGGTGGAATATGTGAAAAAAGGTAAATGGTCAAATTGTTTGTTAGGGAGTGCTTGTTTGCACAGCCAAGGCTCATGGGTTAGACACCATAGAACCTGAATGCTTAATTAAAGTCATCTGTGTTTGCTTTCCTTTTGGGTAGAATACTAATGTTTGATTTATACATATGCATCTTATAAATCATGTTTTAAAATATCTTGAAAGGCAGGGAGACTAGTTAAGCTATGATATTAATTATTAATAAACTTAGTGCTCTCCATAATGTTTGGGACAACGACTCATCATTTATTTGCCACTGTACTCCACAATTAGAGATTTGTAATAGAAAAAAAACCACATGTGGTTGAAGTGCACATTGTCAGAATTTATTAAAGGACATTTTTATTTTCACATTGTAGAAATAACAGTTGTGTTTATACATAGTCCCCCCCCCATTTCAGGGCACCATAATGTTTGGGACACATGGCTTCACAGGTTTTTGTGATTGCTCAGGTGTATTTAAATGCCTCCTTAATGCAGTGTAAAAGTGCTCTCAAGCACCTAGTCTTTCCTCCAGTCTTTCCATCACCTTTGGAAACTTGTGTTGCTGTTTATCAACATGACAACCAAAGATGTGCCAATGAAAATCAAAAAAGTCATAATGAGACTGCGAAACAAAAATAAAACTGTTGGAGACATCAGCCAAACCTTAGGCTTATCAAATTCAACTGGTTGGAACATCATTAATAAGAAAGAGAGCACTGGTGAGCTTATTAATCGCAAAGGGACTGGCAGGCCAATGAGGACCTCCACAGCTGATGACAGAAGAAATCCCCAAACACCAGTCCGACCGATCAGAAACATGGTTCAGGTGTGAATTTGTCAATGACCACTGTCTGCAGAAGACTTCATGAATATAAATACAGAGGTTACACTGCAAGATGCAAACCACTGGTTAGTTGTAAAAATAGGATGGCAGGTTGCCAAGAAGTACTTAACAGAGCAACTACAGTTCTGGAAAAAAGTCTTGTGGACAGGTGAGATGAAGGTTAACTTACATCACAGTGATGGCAAAAGCAAAGTATGGAGGAGAGAAGGAACACCCCAAGATCCAAAGCATACCACCTCATCTGTGAAACACGGTGGTGGGGGTATTATGGCCATGGCATGTATGGCTGCTGCAGGTAATGGGTCACTTATCTTCAAATAATTATACAACTGCCAATGGTAGTAGCATAATGAATTCTCAAGTGTATAGACACATCCAATCTGCTCAAGTTCAAACAAACTATCTGCCTCAAAACTCATTTGCTGGCTGTCGTCGCCATTTAACTTAACTCAGTATGTTATAACTATAACCAGTTACCTTTTAATTTTATCTGCCTGTAATTATGTGAATTATGTTTTTATTCACTGGGGGTGCCGCACTGAAGGCAGCCTCTACCTGCAGTTAGTTTGTTTTTCTATCTTTTTTAAATTTTTAGTTAGTTTAAAAAGTATGTTTCTTTAGTTTCTTTAACTTTTCAGTGTGGGGGAGGGCGGTAGGGTAAGGGGGAAACCATTTCCCAGTCACTTCCTGGCGAGGACACGACTATTCTCCGAGTCTCGTCCTCGCCCCCCTCCTCGCGGCCTACCAGCTGGATTGGAGTGGCCTTTCTCGCCGGGGACCGGACCAGAGCTCCAGCAGCGGAGGCGCAGCGTTGGATTCACTGCGGAGCGGGCGATGCCTTACCTGGGATCGCCGTGGAAGCTCCGGATTGCTAGGCCTGCTGCATCTACAGAGCTGTGATCTGCAAAGCTTCCAACGCGGCCGGTGCTGTCTTCAACATCGCAGAGACCTGGGACCTTTGCCGAGGGCCGCCAGCATTGAAGCGGCTCCCAGCGCGGCCTGTGGACTTTGGCAGCCGCGGACTCTGGTAGGAGGTGGCCGTTTCGGATGTCCAAGCCGCGGAGGATGTCCTCCAGTCCTGACATCGGACTTCCATCACCCCGGCGAGCGGGCCTGAACATCGGGTCGCCTGTAGTGGTGACAGCAGGGAGTTCAGGAGCCCCCCCGACCATGGGAGGACAACAGAGGAGGTTGACTGAATTTTGGAGCCTTCCCTCACAGTGGGAAACTTTGATACCACTGTGTGGGGATGTCTGTGTTAAAATATCTATCGTGTTCTGCGCTCTATTATTCGTATAGCTGTATGGCAACCACACATTTCACTGTTCCAATTGGTACATGTGACAAATAAATGTATCTTGTATCTTATGTGGGTGGGATTTATATGTAGTCTGGGGCATGTTTGCGGCTGGGATTCTAGTGCAGACTCCCTAGTAGTTAGTTTAGTTTGAAGAAGAACGAGAGTTGATAGCTTTCAACCATGCACGAGCATGACCACGAATGAATTGAAATGTACTGATAGAAGAAGTTTGGATGATTATCTAACTGTTTTTACTACTACAATAAAGAAACTATTAATCAAGAGACTGTGTTTGGAAGATTTATCTTTCGACAGCATTGAGTGTGTCGTGGGGAGCTCGTGAGTGTGTATTGATTATCTTCTGATCCCCATGTATAAACACTGCTGTAATTTCTACGTGGTGAAACCAAAATGTAAAAAAATAGCTTTTATTAAAATCTGACAATATGCACTTTAACCACATGTGATTTTTTCTATTACAAATCTAAAATTGTGGAGTAGAGATAATAAATACATAAATAAATGATGGGTCTTTGTCCCAAACATTATGGAGGCACTGTAGATACATATAAAATAGGTGCCATTCAGCCCTTCGAGCCAGCACCGCCATTCAATGTGTTCATGGCTAGTCATCCACAATTAGTACCCTGTTCCTGCCTTCTCCCCATATCCCTTGATTCCGCTAGCCCTAAGAGCTCTTTCTAACTCTCTTTTGAATGCATCCAGTGAGTCGGCCTCCACTGCCTTGAGGCAGAGAATTCCACAAATTCTCAACACTCTGGGTGAAAACGTTTTTCCTCATCTCAGTTCTAAATTGCCTACCTCTTATTTTTAAACTGGGCCCTTGGTTCTATACTCCAACATCGGGAACTCGTTTCCTGCATCTAGCGTGCCCAATCGCTTAATAATTTTATATGTTCCAATAAGATATCCTCTCATCCTTCATAATTCCAGTGAATACAAGCCCAGTGATACCATTCTTTCCTCATATGACAGTCCCGCCATCCCGGGAATTAACCTCGTGAACCTACGCGGCACTCCCTCAATAGCAAGAATGTTCTGCCTCCAATTAGGAGACCAAAACGGCACATAATACTCTAGGTGTGGTCTCACCAGGGCCCTGTACAACTGCAGAAGGACTGTTTTGCTCCTAAACTAAAATGGCCAACATGGCATTATCTTTCTTCACTGCCTGCTGTACCTGCATGCTTACTGATGAACATGCTTAGTGACTGATGAAGAAGGATACTCAGGTCTCATTGTACTTCCCCTTTTGCTAATCTGACAATTGCCTTCTTGTCGTTGCCGCCAAAGTGGATAACCTCACATTATACTGCACCTGCCATGTATCTACCCACTCACCCTGCATCCGCTTCACAATTCACGCTGCCACCTAACTTTGTGTCATCTGCAAATTTGCTTATGTTACTTTTAATTCCTTCATCTAAATCATTAATATATATTGTGAACAGCTGCGGTCCCAGCACCTAGCCTTGCGGCACCCTAATAGTCACTACCTGCCATTCTGAAAGAGAACCGTTAATTCTTAATCTTTGTTTCATGTCTGCCAACCAATTTTCTATCCATGTCAATACCCTACCCCCAAGATGATGTGCTCTAATTTTGCCCAATAATCTCCTGTGTGGGACCTTAAAAAATGCTTTCTGAAAGTCCAGATACACTACATCCACTTTATCCCCCTTATCCATTTCACTTGTTACATTCTCAAAAAATGTAGTCAACATTTCCCCTTCATAAATCCATGCTAACTTGGACCGATCCTGTTACTGCTATCCAAATGCACCACTATTACATCTTTAACAAGTGACTCCAGCATCTTCCCCACCACCGATATCAGGCTAACTGGTCTGTAATTCCCTGTTTTCTCTCTCCCTCCTTTCTAACATTAGCTACCCTCCAATCCACAGGAACGAAACCAGAATATATAGAGCATTTGGAAAATGATAACCAATGCATCCACAATTTCTGGAGCCACCTCATTGAGTACCCTGGGATGCAGACCATCAGCATTCAGTCCCATCAGTTGAACCAACACCATTTCCTGAATAATGTGGATTTTATTCAGATCCTCTGTTCTTAGTACATCTGGGAGATCATTTGTGTGTTCCTTAATGAAGTCAGAGCCAAAGCACCTGTTCAACACGTCTGCCATTTCTTCACCCGTTTCTGTCTTCCAGGAACCCACATTTGGTTTAACTAATCTTTTCCTTTTCACATACCTAAAAAAGCTTTTACTGTCCTCCTTTATATTCTTGGCTGGCTTACCTTTGTACTTCATCTTTTCTCTGAATATTGCCTTTTTAGTTACCTTCCAAAATTGACTTGCGTGTGTTTGGGCTTTGCTTTCAAAGATAGGATGGTTCTGTGCGGTAAAAGGAGATTAGCATTGAACTGTGTAAGAGCACTTCATAATCTATTTCTTGTAAATGTATTGTGTGAACTCTTATATTTACAGACATAATTAAATTAGCATGCAAATGGAATTTAAGTGGATTGCTGAATTTCATTTGGTGTGCAGCACAGGCTGAGGGTTAAGGGGTAGTGCATTGCAGCCATTAGCACTGAGAACAGATCAAGACACAACAGATTTGATCTGACACAACATTATAGATTTGACAAATGCAAAGTAATTTGAAACCTTTAGAATTACTGTATTATACCGGAAGTATTACGAGATGTTCACTTTATGCAACCTAAATGCAGAACATCTTATGTGTACAGTAAATAAGAGGTATCTCATCAGGAAGGCTGGCTCCGTCCTGGGGGTGGTGTTGGATTCACTGGAGATGGTCTTGGAGGGGAGGATGATCCTCAAATTGTGGAGCATCTTGGACAATACAGCTCACCCCCTCCATGACACACTGGTCAACCCGAAGAGCACCTTCAGCTCCAAGATTTCATATTCCATTAGAGATTTACCCCCCTGGAGTCAAACATCGGCGTACCTGAAAATGTCCTGCTTTTTCTTGAGTAATTAATAAAAACTAGACTGAGTGGGACCCATTGGGTCCCATGTTCACATGGGAGGGCTGGTCCCCCAACGCAATATTCCACCTCTCCACCAATTCCAATATTGGGGGGGGGGGGGGGGCTTTCTGGAGCACTAGTATGGGTGTTGTGGGCTGGAGGGACTGGTTTCCTGAGGGCTAATATGGACATTGAGGGCCGAATGGATTCTTGGGCTGGCAGCTCAGTCACTCAAGCCTGGTGTGCTGGCAGCTCACTCACTCACGGCTGGGTGCAAGGCGACCAAATTCAAATGCAGTTTCATACCACTCCAAGTAGGGTGCAAGGCCACCAAATTCACATGCAGTTTCATACCAATTCAGGCAGGGTGCAAGGCCACCAAATTCAAGTGCAGTTTCATACCATTTCAGGCAGGGTGCAAAGCCACCAAATTCAAGTGCAGTTTCATACCATTTCTAGCAGGGTGCAAGGCCACTAAATTCAAGTGCAGTTTCATACCATTTCAAGCAGGGTGCAAGGCCACCAAATTCATGTGCAGTTTCATACCATTTCAAGCAGGGTACAAGGCCACCAAATTCAAATGCAGTTTCATACCATTTGAAGCAGGGTAAAACCACCATAAAAACCACATTAACAGTTCAATAGACATTCAGTGTGTTCAGTTGATTCAGGAACCAGCCCTCCCCTGGCAGGTAACAGGTTGATACACGCGAGGAGGGCTTTTTGATAGGCAGATGTTCATGTTAATTTATGTTCCCATGTTACAGGTGAAATAAGTACAAGCTGCTGCAATCTTTCCCCTGTACTTCAATTACCTCTTAAATATAGCCAATGAACTGGCCTCAGCTACCTTCTGTGGCAGAGAATTCCAGAGACTCACCACTCTGTGTGAAAAATGTTTTCCTCATCTCGGTCCAAAATTTCTATAAGATCCCCCCTCAATCTTCTAAATTCGAGCGAGTACAAGCCAAGTCTATCCAGTCTTTCTTCATATGAAAGTCCTGCCATCCCAGGAATCAGTCTGGTGAACCTTCTCTGTACTCGCAACACAGAACGCCACAGGAAATCCTTTTTCCCCCCCGAGGCTACCAAACTGCACTACTCCTCCCACTTCTGTCGTGGGGAAGACTGCCTCCCCTTCTCCCTCCCCCTCTCCAATCTTTCTACATCCCTAACCTTGAATTTCCACATTAACTCTTTGCACTTCCAGTTAGTTAAGTTCATTTCTCTTAATTTTGCGCATCTACAGTCTCCACCACAGATCTCTTCTATGGTTCCTTATTAAATGCTCTGAGAATTCATATGAATCCCATCCCATGTTTCACTTTTATTTGTTACAAGACCAAATGGGACCCGTTGGGTCCCTCTATGGCAAGAATGTCTTTCCTCAGATTTGGAGACCAAAACTGTACGCAATACTCCAGGTGTGGTCTCACCAAAACCCTGTACAACTGCAGTAGAACCTCCCTGCTCCTATACTCATATCCTTTTGCTATGAATGCTAACATACCATTCACTTTCTTCACTGCCTGCTGCACCTGCATGCCTACTTTCAATGACTGGTGTACCATAACACCCAGGTCTCGTTGCATCTCCCCTTTTCCTAATCGGCCACCGTTCAGATAATAGTCTACCTGCCTGTTTTTGCCACCAAAGTGGATAACCTCACATTTATCCACATTATACTGCATCTGCCATGCATTTGCCCACTCACCCAGCCTATCCAAGTCACCTTGCAGCCTCCTAGCATCCTCCTCACACCTAACACTGCCCCCAGCTTCGTGTCATCCGCAAACTTGGAGATGTTGCATTCAATTCCTTTGTCTAAATCATTAATATATTGTAAATAGCTGGGGTCCCAGCACTGGGCCTTGCGGGACCCCACTAGTCACTGCCTGCCTTTCTGAAAAGGACCATTTTACTCCTACTCTTTGCTTCCTGTCTGCCAGCCAGTTCTCTATCCACATCAATACTGAACCACCAATACTGTGAGCTTTAAGTTTGTATACTAATCTCTTACGTAGGACCTAGTTGAAAGCCTTCTGAAAGTCCAGATATAACACATCCACTGGTTCTCCGTTATCCTCTCTACGTTACATCCTCGAAAAAGTATATAAGATTCGTCAGACATGATTTACTTTTCCTAAATCCATGCTGACTTTGTTCAATGATTTCACCACTTTCCAAATGTGCTGCTATCCCACCTTTAATAACTGACTTTAGCAGTTTCCCCACTACCGATGTTAGACTTACTGGTCTGTAATTCCCCGTTTTCTCTCTCCCTCCTTTTTTTAAAAAGTGGAGTTACATTAGCTACCCTCCAATCCTCAGGAAGTACTCCAGAATCTTAAGAGTTTTGAAAAATTATCATTAATGCATCCCACTATTTCTGTGGTTACTTCCTTGAGTACTCTGGGATGCAGCCTATCTGGCTCTGGGGATTTATCGGCCTTTAATCCATTCCATTTACACAACACCACTTCCCGGCTAACCTGGATTTCACTCAGTTCCTCTATCTTATTTGACCCCCAGTCCCCTGCTATTTCCGGCAGATTATTTATGTCTTCCTTAGTGAAGACAGAACCAAAGTAGTTATTCAATTGGTCTGCCATGTCCTTGTTTCCCATGATCAATTCACCCGTTTCTGACTGCAAGGGACCTACATTTGTTTTAACAAATCTTTTTCTCTTCACATATCTATAAAAACTTTTGCAGTCAATTTTTATGTTCCCTGCCAGTTTTCTTTCATAATCTATTTTCCCTTTCCTAATTAAGCCCTTTGTCCTCCACTGCTGGACTCTGAATTTTTCCCAGTCCTCTGGTAGGTTGCTTTTTCTGGCTAATTTGTATGCTTCATCTTTTGTTTTGATACTATCCCTGATTTCCCTTGTTATCCACGGATGCACTACCTTCTATGATTTATTCTTTTGCCAAACTGGGATGAACAATTGTTGTAGTTCATCCATGCAGTCTTTAAATGCCTTCCATTGCACATCCATTGTCAACCCTTTAAGAATCAATTGCCAGTCTATCTTGGCCAATTCGCGTCTCATACCTTCAAAGTTACCTTTCTTTAAGTTCAGAACCCTTGTTTCTGACTTAATTATGTCACTCTCCATCCTAATGAAGAACTCAACCATATTATGGCCACTCTTGCCCAAGACTGCTAACTGACTCTTCCTCATTACTCAATACCCATTCTAGAATAGCCTGCTCCCATTGGTTCCTCTACATGTTGGTTTAGAAAACTATCCCGCATACATTCCAAGAAATCCTCTTCCTCAGCACTCCTGCCAATTTGATTCACCCAAACTATATGTAGATTGAAGTCACCCATTATAACTGTTTTACCTTTGTTGCACACATTTCTAATATCCTGTTTGGTGCCATCCCCAACTCCACTCCTACTGTTAGGTGGCCTGTACACAACTCCCACTAGCGTTTTCTGCCCCCTTAGTGTTTCGCAGCTCGACCCATATCGATTCCACATCCTCCAAGCTAATGTCCATCCTTTCTATTGCGTTAATCTCCTCTCTAACCAGCAACGCTACCCCACCTCTTTTACCTTTCTGTCTATCCCTCCTGAATATTGCATACCCCTGGATGTTCAGCTCCCAGCCTTGATCACCCTGGAGCCATGTCTCCATGATCCCAACTATATCATAGTCATTAATAGCTATCTGCACCTTCAACTCATCCACCTTATTACAAATGCTCCTTGCATTGAGACACAAAGCCTTCAGGCTTGTTTTTACAGCACTCTTACTCCTTATACAATTATGTTGAAAAGTGGCTCTTTTTGATTTTTGCCCTGCATTTTGTCTGCCTGCCACTTTTACTTTTCACCTTGCTACCAATTGCTTCTACCTCTCTTTCTCCTCTCACACATTTAAGAAACCCACCACCTCTTATTCTCGGTATATAATTTTCTTCTTCTTTCCCGCTACATGTTGGGTCTGAGTGCTTCCCTTCTCTGCCTCAGACACTGTCTACTAGCTTTCTCTATTTGAGTCCCTCCCCCCAACCGTTCTAGTTTAAAGTCTCCCCAGTAGCCTTGGCAAATTTCCCCGCCAGGATACTGGTCCCCCTCGGGTTCAAGTGCAACTTTTTATACCGGTCACTCCTTCTCCAAAAGAGGTTCCAATGATCCAGAAACTTGAATCCCTGCCCTCTGCACCAGTCCTTCAGCCAAGCATTTATCCTCCACTTCGCTCCATTCCTACTCTCACTGTCGTGTGGCGCAGGCAGTAATCTGGGGATTAATCCATTAATAACTACGGCCAATTTGGAGAATTCCACACATTATCATCATTTCGTTGGATATTTGAATGCCATCTGTGCACACAATCTATTTTTTGCCGACCTTTGCTTTATAATTTGCCAACAGGATAATAATCTCCAACCCCCTACTGTTAATGTACTTTGAAGAATGCAACTCAACTTACGTGAGGCCAAGTCTTTGTTGGACACGTTACCTTTGCGGTCTTTTTCCTTAACTCTCTTCCTCACTCCCTAAATTCTCTTTTTCTACCTATGTCATTTGTACCAATATGCACCACGACCTCAGGCTCCTCTCCCTCCTTTTTCAGGATATCTTGGACACGTTCAGACACATCCCAGACCCTGGCACCAGGGAGGCAAACTACCATCTGGGTCTCCAGACTGCATCCACAGGATCGCCATCTGACCCCCTAACTATAGAGTCCCCTATTACCCTCCTCTTCTTTTCGTTACCCTTCTGAGCAACAGGGCCGGACTCTGTACCAGAGCTACCCCCAGGTAGGCTGTCCCCCCCAACAGTACTCAAGCAGGAGTACGTATTGTCAAGGTGTACAGCCACTGGGGTACTCTCTAGTTCCTGCCTCTGCCCCTTGCCCCTCCGAACCGTGACCCACTTGTCTGCCTCCTGTGGTTTAGGAGTGACTACCTCCCTGTAACTCCTCTCTATGACCTCCTCACTCTCCCTGACCTGACGGAGGTCATCGAGCTGCTGCTCCAGGTTACTAATACAGTCCCTTAGGAGCCCCATCTCGGCACACCTGGCACAGATGTGGACGTCTGGTGGGCTATCCGACTCCGACATGTAAATACTGGATTTAAATATATTTCCAATGAAAATACTGGAAACACTCGGCAGGTCAGGCAGCAACTATGGTGAGAGAATCAAATGTACTGAATCAGTTTGATGACCTTTCATGAGACCATCAGAAAAGTAAATTGTTGCTTGGTTTTCTTTACATCAGAACTTTCTGGTCATTGTCAACAATCTTACATGAAGAATACGGTCACACAAGGGCATTTTTTTCCCCAATTATTGTTAAGAAAATGAATAACTCGATGACTGAAATGTAACTTCAATAAGGAATGTGAAAACTATTGTTGATGAGAGAGGAGAAAACTAATCAGATTTTTTTACTTAGCAGAGCAGGAAACTGAACAATGTCAGATTTATGCGAGTCTTTATAGTTCAGCTTGCATGCGTGTAATAAGGTTTGAGTTGTAATCTGGACTTTCATCATCAGTAAAACCAGGAATACAAAAGGAAATATTAAATCCACAAGAAGTTAGAAATTCCATAAAGATAGAAATACACAACAAACCATCAGAAAAGTAAATTGTTGCATGGTTTTCTATACATCAGAACCCCTTGACTTTTATTGCTCCCTCATGCTCTTTGCTTGCATACCCAAGGTAAGCATTAGTCGCCCCATAAAGAACACCGACAAAGTATCCAATGTATATAAAGCATTAAAATAATTTCCCTGGCTGTTCCGCTGCTTTTCTTTGAAGTGGAAGGAAACCGCAGTAAGTAAGATGTCTCCTAACCCTTCCTGTTGTAAGATTTAGCTGTGTTTTGATTCTGCTATTTTGTTTGGCATGTCTATCTGACCATTTAGTTCTCTTTAAGGAAGTTCTTAAGTGCAGTATTTTTTTTAGTTCTGGTTGCATTGAGGTCACCTAGCATGTGTTTGTGTATAAAATCAAGTAATTTGCTTCAACTGTGTTCTCTACTGTCAGCAAAACTAACATGCTCACAATTTGCTTCCTGGACCCATATCATTAACATAGGGTAAAAAAAAAACGAAGTATTCATTCTCATGATCCTCACCCATTATTTCCTCTTATAAACCTCACACATAAAATCCCCTCCACAACCAAGTTTGCTTTATCTCAAAAGTGGCATGTTCCTTAAATGTTAACTGATTTGCCCTGCAGTGACTTACATCTATCCTATTATTAAATCATTGCAGTGTAAGTACCACATCCATCTGTCCTCCACAATAGAGTTCATCATTTTGCCTGTAATGGGCCAGGGGAAGAACAATTTGAAATATCCTTGAGTTGAATGGTAAAGGTGAGGCTAACGGAATAATTCAGAGACTGATCTTTTGAACTCTCCTGAAAGTGTTACACACCCACTTGCCAATTATGGAATATCCCTCTTAAATGTGACAATCTCCTTTGGATGCCTTGTTATGCCACAAATAATTTGTTCAGCAATTCAAACGCTACAATCCATTACATACAAGAAGAATAAAATGTCAATGTAAGTGAATTTCAATTAAAAAAAAACAGAGACAGGAGTGTGTGGAAACAAGGCCAAATTATTAATGGGCAGATGATTTAGGTAGAGAGAGAAAAAAAAAAGCAGGTGTAGGCCATTCGGCCCTTCGAGCCAGCACCGCTATTCAATGGCTGATCATCTGAAATCAGTACCCCAATCCTGCTTTCCCCCCCCCCCCCCCCCATATCCCAAAGGTACACCATTCAGCTGACAAAGAAAAGGGCTGGCAAGTATTTCTACTTGCAAGACAGGAATTTATTGATGCTGTTAATTCCAGGAACTGAAGAAAAATGTTTGAACTCTTTTCAAAAATTGTGCATTATAATCAGGAGAAAACTTCCACCTATACAGATCTTTCATACCCTCAGGAGATCCAAAAGCATTTTATGGGAAGATATCTTCCATCGTGAAAGATATCCTTTTCAGACTCTCCCTCAGACTACTGGTGCTCACAAACTCGCAGAGTGTGCGAAGATTAGAGAGGTTGTCCTGAAGGCAATCTGAAGAAGGGTCTCAACATCACCTCTTCCATTTCTCCAGAGATGCAGCCTGACTTACAGAGTTACTCCAGCATTTTAAACAAAAGCCAAACAGGAGGGTGAAAATTAGTTCGGCCAAATAGCCTTTATCGATACCATTTTTTTTTCATGATTGTATGACCGAAGTTACATCAGGATAGTATCTTTACAAGGATTTTCCTGCTGAAACATAGGCAGAATTTCCAGAGAGCTTCAGGGAGACCCTTCTTCAGACTGATAGGGGAAAGGGAAGCGAGAGATATTGAAGATAAATAGAACAAATGAATGAAAGATATTGTTTACCTTCTATATCGCTCATTTCCTTTTCCCCGACTCTCAATCTGAAGAACGGTCTCGACTGTAAACGTCACCTACTCCTTCTCTCCAGAGATGCTATCTGATCCCAGTATTTTGTGTTTACCTCCGGTGTAAACCAGCATCTGCATTTCCTTCCTACACATGCTACTGATAGTTGATGCTTTACATTATTCTGGTACGATACACTATCTCCGGGACAAGCAAAACAAATTACCTGAACAAGGAAATAATTAAAATTAGTCTTGAATGCAGGACTGTGACGTGAAACATCAAATATTGCTTTGCCTGCACAGATGCTGCTTTACCCACTGAGTTTCTCCAGCAGTTTATTTTACAGAATGTATTCAGACCCTTCAGTTTTTCTACATTATGTTACGTTACAGCCTTATTCTAAAATGGATTAAATTCTTTTTTTTTTTTGTCATCAATCTACACACCATACCCCATAATAAAAAAGCAAAAACAGGTTTAGAAATTTTTGCAAAGTAATTAAAAATAAATAGCTGAAATATCACATTTACATAAGTATTGAGACCTTGCTCAGTACTTTGCTGGGCACCTTTGGCAGCGATTACAGCATCAACGTCTTCTTGGGTATGACGCTACAAGCGTGGCACCCCTGTATTTGTGTAATTCCTCCCATTCTTCTCTGCAGATCCTCTCAAGCTCTGTCAGGTTAGGATGGGAAGCGTTGATGCACAGCTATTTTCAGGTCCCTCAAGAGATGTTTGATCGGACTCAAGTCCAGGCTCTGGCTGGGCCACTCAAGGACATTCACAGACTTGTCATGAAGCCACTCCTGCATTGTCTTGGCTGTGTGTTTAGGATCATTGTCCTGTTGGAAGGTAAACCTCCGTCCCAGTCTGAGGTCCTATATGCACTGGAGCAGGTTTTCATCAAGGATCTCCCTGTACTTTGCCCCGTTCATCTTTCCCTCGATCCTGACTAGTTCTCCCAGTTCCTGCCACTGAAAAACATCCCCATAACATGATGCTGCCACCATCATGCATCACCTATAGGTATAGTATTGGCCAGGTGATGAACGGTGCCTGGTTTTATTCTGACATGCCGCTTGGCATTCAGGCGATAGAGTTCAATCTTGGTTTCATCAGACTGAAGAATCTTGCATACGTGCCTTTTGGCAAACACCAAACGGGCTGTCATGTGCCTTTTACTGAGGAATGGCTTCCATCTGGCCACTCTACCATATAGGTTGTCCTTCTGGGAGGTTCTTCCATCTCCACAGAGGAACTCTGGAGCTCTGTCAGAGTGACCATCGGGTTCTTGGTCACCTCCCTGACCAAGGCCCTTCTCCCCCGATTGCTCAGTTTGGCCAGCTCTATGAACGGTCCTGGTGGTTCCAAAGTTCTTCCATTTAAGAATGACAGAGGTCACTGTGCTCTTCGGGTCTGCAGAAATTGTTTTATACCCTTCCCCAGATCTGTGTTTCAACAAAATCCTGTTTTGGAGGTGTACCAACAATTCTTCAACTTCATAGCTTGGTGTTTGCTCTGACATGCACTGTCAACTGTTGAACCTAATATAGACAGGTGTGTGCCTTTCCAAATCATGTCCAACCAATTTAATTTACCACTGGTGGACTCCAATTAAGTTGTAGAAACATCTCAAGGATAATCATTGAAAACAGGTTGCACCTGAGCTCAACTTTGAGTGTCATAGCAAAGGCTCTGAACACTTACGTAGAATGTGATATTTCATTTATTTCTTTTATTAACTTTGCAAAAATTTCTAAATTACCTGTTTTTGATTTTATATTGTGGTATAGTGTGTAAACTGATGATTTAAAAAATGAATTTAATCCATTTCAGAATAAGGCTGCAACGTAACAAAATGTGGAAAAAGTGAAGGGGTCTGAATACTTTCTGAATGCACTGTATTTTTTTTAACACACACCAAAAATACAAACGCATATGCTTCAACTGATGGGGTCAGTACTGGTGTTCTATTCTTGACATCACACAATTTGAATTAGATCTTCTTGTGCTCAGAGAAAATGGGTAATTAGTAATGCAACGCAGAGCCTATTAACAATCTCTGATTGAGTCATATTTCAAAAGCTATCAGTAATTATATCCTCCACTCCACAATTTATTGTGCTGCCCATGTCCGACGAAGGAACTTAAGGGGATTTTCTTTTAGGAATGTTGTCATGAACCTCACTTTGATACCCGAATGGATTGTGGACAACTGGACTGGGACAGCTGCTGTGAATTTAATTCCATCATAATTTCATCTCATTTAAATGCATGTGAAATTAAAATTGGAGCCATCCAAATGGATTTGTTCAGCACTTGAAACTAAAGCTTGGGATTGAAAACAATCTTAAACCAACACCAGCTGTGTCAATAATACAAATAAATAGGATCTTAGTGTTCTGGTCTAAAAAGAGCTGTACTACCAGAGAGGTCCCAAGGATCTTAGTATATACAGCCAAAGAGATGCAGAAAAATGCTCGAGAAGCAATCAGCTAACACAAACCTAAGTACTGATTACTCTCATAATCACTGAGATTGATGGAATATTACACATCTCAGCTGTTTCCCTGATATATTCTTAGAATTATTGAATCTACCAAAAGCACATCCCAAATACGTTATGTTGAAGGCCTGGATTTATGACCAAGCGTCTTTTTAGCAGAATTCAGATACGGTAGGTTCTGTGCTGATTTTAAAAGTAAAGTGTGGTTTGAAAATACATGTAAACTTGGTGGCAAAAGTCAGAATGTAAAATCTGCTCTGAATGTGCAATCGAGCAATGTAAATGAACATGTCATAATCATAAAGTCATAGAATAATAGTGTGGAAACAGGCCCCACGAATTCGCCCACACCGCCAACAATGTTTGAAACAAGTTTGAAACAAGTTTATTCATGGAGATAGACAGTCATCTCGTTTTCGAGGGGGTCAAACATAGAACATACAGCACAAGACATAACATACATAGAGGCTCTCATTGACCCACCTACCCACACACCAATCCCAAAACCCCTCCATCCCCACTTGTTATAGTTTATGATAATTGTTAATTGACTTTACATATCCAATAATAATGAGTTATGTGTTACAGCATAATGGTGATGCATAAAACCATATACCACCTATCATACATCGTATGTTAGGTGGTACGTTGGACGGTACGTTGGACCCCCTCGTTTATGAGGGGGTCCAACATTATTGCATGATATATTATTTCATAGTATTGTGACATAATACAATATGATCTTGTTACACTATGCAATACAATAATACATAAATGTAATGGCCATGCATATACAATAGCTATGCCAAATGATCACACACAGAGCAAGCTAGATAAAGGAACTCGAAGACTCTAATACTAGAAACAGGTACATGGTTTTAAAAATGTATTTTTAAATAGACGAAATGAGCTAATAGTTCTTATAGTACTAGGCAGAGTGTTCCAGTCAGAAGGAGCTTTGAATTTAAATGCACGTCTCCCAATTTCTTTGTTAGTTCTTGGAATGAAAAAGAAGGGTTGCTGAATATGTCTTAGTGAATATGAGGGTGTGTATGGTAATAGGTCTTGTTTTAAATAAGAAGGGTAAATGAAATAGATGCATTTAAAGATGAACTGGAACCAGTGGTAGCATCTTCGAGCGTGAGGGGATAATCAGTTTAGAGTTTCGTATATAGAACAGTGGTGAGTTAGATATGGACACCTTAAAATAAATCTGCAGAGACTATTATAAACTACATTGAGGGGTTGAAGATGTGTTTCGAATGTATTCTGATAGACAATATCAGCATAATCCAGTGTTGGTAATAGTAGTTGAGAGACAATTCCTTTTCTCATCTGAAAGGTGAAACAATTTATATGGCGGTAAAGAATAGCTAGATTACAGCTAAGTTTTTTAGTAATCGTCTCACTATGCTGCGTAAATGAAAGCGCTGGGTCAAGCCAGACACCAAGATATTTGAAGTTCAATACTTGTTCTAATGGTGATCCTTCATTAAATGATATGGTCAGATCTACAGAATTACCAAGGCCTTGTCTGGTACCAAATAACATACTGCATGATTTATTTTTATTTAAAATTAATTTGTTAAATAATAGCCATTTCTGAACAGAAGTAAGATCTGATTGAAGGGATCTTTCAATTTCAGACTTGTTAGTACTATATGTTTATAGCACTGCATCATCAGCATATAGTTGTGTTTGACAGTCAGAACAAATATTAGGGAGGTCGTTTATGAAAATAGAGAAAAGGAGTGGTCCCAAAGACGAACCTTGCGGGACCCTCTTCTCAACAATTAAGGAATTGGATTGACTTCCATTAAAGGAAACACATTGGCATCTGTTATAACCATATAACCATATAACAATTACATCACGGAAACAGGCCCTCTCGGCCCTTCCAGTCCGTGCCGACCATTTGTTTTCCCCTAGTCCCATCTACCTGCACTCAGACCATACCCCTCCATTCCCTTCACGTCCATATACCAATCCACTTTACTTTTAAATGTTAAAATCGATCCTGCCTCCACCACCTCTGCTGGAAGCTCATTCCACACAGCCACCACCCTCTGAGTAAAGATGTTCCCCCTCACGTTACCCCTAAACGTCTGTCCCTTAATTCTCATGTCATGCCCTCTTGTTTGAATCTTCCCTACCCTCAATGGGAAAAGCTTATCCACGTCAACTCTGTCTATCCCTTTCATCATTTTAAAGACCTCAATCAAGTCCCCCCTTAACCTTCTGCGTTCCAAAGAATAAAGACCTAACTTGTTCAACCTTTCTCTGTAACATAGTTGCTGGAACCCTGGCAACATTCTAGTAAATCTCCTCTGTACCCTCTCTATTTTCTCCTCTGTACTCTCCTCTGTACTCTCTCTATATGTAGGCATGAGTTAAACCACAGTAGATTGTTTTGAGAAAGAAACATAGAAACATAGAAACATAGAAACATAGAAATTAGGTGCAGGAGTAGGCCATTCAGCCCTTCGAGCCTGCACCGCCATTCAATATGATCATGGCTGATCATCCAACTCAGTATCCCGTACCTGCCTTCTCTCCATACCCTCTGATCCCCTTAGCCACAAGGGCCACATCCAACTCACTCTTAAATATAGCCAATGAACTGGCCTCAACTACCCTCTGTGGCAGAGAGTTCCAGAGACTCACCACTCTCTGTGTGAAAAAAGTCTTTCTCATCTCGGTCTTAAAGGATTTCCCCCTTATCCTTAAGCTGTGACCCCTTGTCCTGGACTTCCCCAACATCGGGAACAATCTTCCTGCATCTAGCCTGTCCAACCCTTAAGAATTTTGTAAGTTTCTATAAGATCCCCTCTCAATCTCCTAAATTCCAGAGAGTATAAACCGAGTCTATCCAGTCTTTCTTCATAAGACAGTCCTGACATCCCAGGAATCAGTCTGGTGAACCTTCTCTGCACTCCCTCTATGGCAATAATGTCCTTCCTCAGATTTGGAGACCAAAACTGTACGCAATACTCCAGGTGTGGTCTCACCAAGACCCTGTACAACTGAAGTAGAACCTCCCTGCTCCTGTACTCAAATCCTTTTGCTATGAAAGCTAACATACCATTCGCTTTTTTCACTGCCTGTTGCACCTGCATGCCTACTTTCAATTGAGTAGGAACAATTGAGTAAAGTTTATCAAGCAGTAGGTAGTGGTCAACAACATGAAAGGCCTTGGTTAAATCAAGAAAGATGGCACCAGTGAGTTTACCATCCTCAGAAGCAGTGAACACATCGCTGGTAAGTTTTAACAGAGCTGTAGTTGTGGAGTGATTAGGTCTGAACCCAGACTGGCATGGTGATAGAATGTTGAAAGTTGAGACATAATGTGATAGCTGGTTGAACACTAGTTTCTCGAGGATTTTAGCCACCGAGTTGATAATTGAGATAGGGTGGTAATTGTTAGTATCGTGTGGGTCGCCTCCCTTATGCAGTGGAGTAACATTGGCACACTTGCATGCGGAAGGGAGGGTACAAGTTGAGAAGAACAAATTAAACAGGTCGCATAGTGGGTACATTAGAATATTAGCTCTTAACTTAATGAATTTAGTCTCAATACCAGCTGGTCCAGATCCACAATCATCCTTTAATTCATTAATAGCATGTTGAACGTAAACAGGTTTTATTTTTTGAAAAGAAAAAGAACTTCTACGTGTAGAGGTAGCTGGAAAGTCACATATAATAGATGAGTCAAATACAGTAGAGCTACATACAGTGGATAAGTGATGGTTGAAAGCATTGGATATAACAGCAGGGTCCTGAATGATGTCATTGTTGACCCGAATCTGAGTGCTGATATTTTGATTTGATTTATTAAGAACATTATTTAGTCTTTTCCAGAACTTTTTTGGATTATGCATGTCTTCAGAAAGATGTTTTTTAAAATGACTTGATTTAGCATTACGTGTTCTTGTTGTACACTGATTCCTTAAGGACCTATATTTTTCCCAATCAGCAGGGTCCTTTGTTTCCCTGAAAGTCTTCCAGACTTTATCCCGCTCATTAAAAAGGTTGATCAAATCAGCACTAATCCATGGTAAATGTTTTCCCTTGACTTTTATTTCTCTCCGGGGGCATGCTTATCGATACCTCTTGTGACTTCAGTGTATAAATAGTTTCAGGCATCCTCAACAGTTGGTATAAGTTGAAACCTGTCCCAGTTTATTGCAATCAGGTCATGCATATAATGATCATAATTAAATTTTCTACATTGTCTGACACAAATAAGTTTAGGAGGGAGATGGGAGAGTTTAATCTTCCACACACAGAAAATAGCAGAATGATCGCTAAAGCAATCTGACAAAACACCAGATGTTAAGATTCGGTCAGGATGGGTAACAAGAATCTAATCTAGTAGTGATGTAGAATTGCCATGAACTCTGGTAGGTTCGTTGATTAACTGGGTCAGGTTTACACTTTTAAGCAAGTTTTTGTCGTTAGAAGAGGAGCGATCGAGCCAGTTTTTATTGAAGTCACCAAGAAGCACTAATTCACATGGGTGTTCAATAGAGGTGAGAGTGGAAATTAGGGACTTTGTTGAGTCAGGATGAACAGGTGGGGATCGATAGCTAGTGCCGATAATTAGATGTTTATTCTCATGAAGTTTTAGCCTAATGAAAAGGCTTTCAAAGAGAGATGAGGTTACTTTAGGGATGGCAGATTCAGATATAAAGCGAGTTGACACATAACAAGCCACACCTCCAGCTCTCGTAGGCCTATCTGCTCTATATAATACAAAATTATCAGTATGAATATCATTGTCACAAATTTCACTATGTAACCATGTTTCTGAAAATGTTATTATGTCAGGTTTATTCTGTGCAATCCAAACTCTAATTAAATCAATCTTTAGAAGAAGACTCCTAATGTTCAAATGGATGATTTTTAGGCCTTTAGCTGTATCAATGTCCCAGTTACACTACTCTCATTTGCCTGCGCTTAGTCCATATCCCTCCAAACCTGTCCTATCCATGTACCTGTCTAGTTCAATACCAGCCTCAACTACCTCCTCTGGCAGTTTGTTCCATACACCCACCTCTCGGATTCCTATTAAATCTTTTGCCCTTCACCTTGAACCTACAGTATGTCCTCTGGTCCTTGCTTCTCCTACTCTGGGCAATAAATTCTGTGCATCAACCCGATCTATTCTTCTCATGATTTTGTATACCTCAATAAGATCTCCACTCATCCTCCTGTGCTCCATGGAATTTAGACCCAGCCTACAAAAACCTCTCCATATGGCTCACACCCTCTAGTCCTGGTAGCATCCTGATAAATCTTTTCTGAACCCTTTCAAACTTGACAATATGTTTCCTATAACATGGTGCCCAGAACTGAACACAATATTCTAGATGCGGTCTCACTAACGTCTTATACAACTGCAACATGACCTTCCAACTTCGAAACTCAATACTCTGACTGATGAAGGCCAAAGTGCCAAAAGCCTTTTTGACCACCTTATCTATCTGCAGCTCGACCTTCAAGGAGCCATGCACCTGTACTTCTAGATCCCTCTGCTCTACAACATTACCCAGAGGCCTACCATTTACTGCATACGTCCTGCCCTTGTTCGACGTTCCAAAATGCAACACCTCACACTTCTCTGTATTAAATTCCTCTGTATTAACCATTCCTCCGCACACCTGGCCAATCAATCCAGATCCTGCTGCAATCGTTCACAACCATCTTTACTATCTGCTAAACCACTAACTTTTGTATCATCACTAAACTTGATAATCTTGTCCTGTATGTTCACATCCAAATAGTAAGATTAAACGAAAACTTACCAGTTTGAAGTTTGATCTTTATTTTATGAGGAGTTACGATGAGTGATTACGTGAAGAAGGCTGTCAGCCCTCATGCGCGTCAATCTTCAAAGCAGTGGGGTGAAATCACAGATAACAGTAGTTGACCTGAACATAGTAAGATTGGAGAGAACTAGAACTACCAGATGGCCTTTATAATATGAGGGTTGGGAGTGGTGGGCACGTAATCGCTCATCGTAACTCCTCATAAAATAAAGATTAAATTTCAAACTGTTAAGTTCTCGTTTAATCTTACTATTTTACTTCGGAGTCACGTGAGTGACTACGTGAAGAATTCAAAGCTCTGTGATTTCAAGCCGGATACGAGTCCAAGCGTCACACACTGCATCGATTGACCATGGATGAGTGAAAGAAATTAATGCATTCAGACATTACATCGTTTGTTAAAAAATGCTGATGCTTTAATCATCAAAGAAAAATAATAGTGACCACTCCCATCCTGAGGGGAAACTATAAAACAGAATCTAAAATGGAACTGGCAAAAAACCCTGGTCCGGCAATTGGTTTATTGTAAAACCTCTGGAATGTTTGTTCATTGGACCATCCTGCAGCTGCTAGGATGTGGTCGAGAGGGTCGTCCATTGCCCTCACTGCCGATGTAGACGCAGCCCTGGTGGAGTG
This sequence comes from Okamejei kenojei, assembly GCA_035221665.1. NCBI lineage: Eukaryota > Metazoa > Chordata > Chondrichthyes > Rajiformes > Rajidae > Okamejei > Okamejei kenojei. The sequence continues at coordinate 158,064,701 of CM069131.1, forward strand.
AGATTTAAAAGTATCCACTCCTGCACTTGCCAGGGCCTCTTTCAACCATCTAGAAATGGTTTGCACTGATACCTTATGAAAAGTTATTTTGTAACTTATCAGTACTGATATTTCGGAGCCTCTGAGGCTCTTGGTGATCTTGATGTATTGTAGAATGTGTGTTACTACACACAACCGTGGGTCCATGGGGTATGCCAAGAACACTAGTTTGAGCCCTGACACCCCCGGTCAAATCATAAATAAAGAAGGTAATATTATTAACAGATGTAGTCATGTTGTCAAGTCGTAATTTGTGTAACGTCTGGACCCATTGCGCTGAGACCAGCACCATGAGCATGACCACCTTGAGGGCGAGTTTGGATAAAGGCAGGGACGAAGCTGGTGCCCACTGGCAAAGTAGTGTGAGCACCACGCTCACATCCCATATCTCCGTGTACCCGGGCCTGGGTGGTATAGAATTAAAAATGCCCTTCATAAACCTTGTTATTAAAGGATGTGTTCCTACAGAGTGTTGACCCGATCCTAGCACTAAGTATGAGGATAATGCGCCCCTGGTACTATTGATGGCACTAGAGCTCAATTTCTGATCATAGTATAAGGTAGATAGAAATTCCAAGACATCCGTGATTCGCGCTGTGGCATACATTATGTGTGAGATTGAACAGAACATCTCCCACTTCTTGATGTGAGAGATGTACTGTTTTTTAGTACTGTCCCTCCTGGCCGCAGTTATCACATCCACTGTACATTCTGACAATCCAAGCCCCAGGTATGGTCTCCTCAGAATCTGCAAACCAATAAATTGATTCGGTCATGTTGTGGATGGTTACTCCCCGTCACTGGGTGAACCAACAGTTTCCTGCTTTTGGGGACAGCCATTAAAGGCTGTGTTATCATTGCCAGACTAGTGGGAACCAAGGCTGTGTAGGCCAGTCAGGCACTACTAAAATACCTGTGGCGTTGTCTTGCTTGATTTTTGATGAGTCAAACTGGGGGGAAAGCATACAAAAACATTCCTCCCCAGTGTAGCGAGAACGCATCTACTGCCACTGCCTCTGGGTCTGGTTCCCATGATACATATTTGGATAACTGGTAATTTAGTCTGGATGCGAACAAATCAATATCCGGAATGCCATACTGGGCGACAATATCATTAAACACTTCATGATTCAACATCCATTCTGTGTTGTCATTGAATTTCCGCGATCTTGTTTCCGTCTCCATGTTTCATCTACCTGGTAGGTAGATGGCTGAAACCCTAATGTTCCTTGTAATACATCAGTGCCAGATAAGGTCAGCCAATTTATCACAAGATACAGACTTGATTCCACCCATGTGATTTACATATGCCACCGCTGTAGTGTTGTCAATCTGAAGTTGAACATGCACATGTTGCATATTGCTGCAATAAGCCTTCAGCCCATAGAGTGCTTCCAACAACTCTCAGTAGTTAATACCATGTTGCTGAAGAATTAATGACTCCTGCACATTCCACGTGACTCCAAAGTAAAATAATTGATGTAGATGACAAACAGTAACAGGCCCAGCACTGAACCCTGAGGCACACCACTAGTCACAGACATCCAGTCTGAAAAGTAATCTTCCACCATTATCCTCTGCATCCTTCCATGGAGCCAATTTGCTATTCATTCAGCTATCTCTCCTTGGATCCCATGCGATGTAACCTTCCAGAGCAGGCTACCATGCAGAATCTTGTCGAACGCCTTGCTGAAGTCCATGTACATAACATCTACAGCTCTGCCCTCATCAAACATTTTGGTCAGGTCTTCAAAAAAATTTATCAGATTTGTGAGACACGAACTCCCACGTACCAAACCATGCTGACTATCCCTAATCAGCCCTTGCCCATCCAAATGCCTGTATATTCTATCCCTCAGAATACTCTCCAGTAACTTACCAACTACAGATGTTAAGCTCACCAGCCTATAGTTCCTGCCCTTGTTCAACATCCCAAAATGCAACACCTCACACTTTTCTGTATTAAATTCCATCAACCATTCCTCCGCCCACCTGACCAATCGATCCAAATCCTGCTGCAATCTTTCACAACCATCTTCAGTTTCTGCAAAACCACAAAGTGCCATTAACATGGCAATTTAAAATATGAAGGGAAGAACAGTCACCATCAGAGTGGGGCTGGAGATCCCAGGATAAGTATATTTTCTATCTAAACTGTAATTAAAGCTAACCAGGACTATCTGTGACTTCAGTTGACACATCTTGGGAGATAGCTGGACAGTTTAATTGCGTCTGAATTAAAGCTGATAGTGCAGCAGAAGAAACAGCCCTGGCTCATCAGCTACAATTGTCTTTCAACCAATGCAGGTTAGGTGAACACTGGACTTATTTGTTCATGGGTGCATTAAAACGCACCTTCAGATACAGTTCATGGAAACTCACTATGTCATGACCAGAGACAGCTCTGGGAAAAGCAGATTTTCAACCTGCATAAAGGAAAGTGGATATTGGCTTTAAAAGATTTGCTACTAATGGTCATTTATGGAATCTTCTGCATCCTGATCAAGCTGTTCTCTGGAGTTCACAGAAATTGTGGCCTTAACACTACAGTTTACAACATTGACTCCGCAAGGTCACGCAGTGACGGTTTTAAGGTGGCCTTTCCTTTATTTCTTATTGAAGGAAAGACACCACCAGTCCTCAAAATACTTCAGCTGTTCACAGAATAAATTTGCTTAACCGTTTGGGAAATACACGATATGCGGAAGAAGTATATGGGTAATTACAGATGGTACAGTGGGCCTCTGTGAGCAATTACCTGCTACTAATGGGACTATTTCATGAAGTTGCCTACTTGTTAAAGAAGACAATGATTTAAGAGACATCCCACAAGTAGTACACTGAATTTAAACTCTGCTTATCTGAGCAGCCTTTAATGGAATAGTAATAATTGCGCATGCTATTTATTGCAACACCGTTTTCAAAACCTGCATTCTGACTGGAGGACATATTTTGTAATATTATTATTTCAATTTAATATGGGTGACATTTTGGAAATGTGTTCCTTTTGATAACATAGAGAGCAAGTCCCGCAACAATACACAGCTGGTGTCACCTAACAGCATGTGTCAGACTTCGAGCTATGCAATTTCCTTTTCAGCTTATCTGAAGGAGTTGAGGACCGATTACTGTATTGTTAATTTCTGGTAGATTTATGCAAACATAAAAAATCCTTTGATAGAAAGTAATCCTAAGGACATTTGCTTAAATATCAATTTATGTGAATGTTGGCTTAGGAAATTGTTGCCGTTCATTTCAAATTATGAATCATTTCGAGAGCAAAAAAGCAACAGGGAAATAAAAACAGCTCCAGATTTGTTTTACAGCATTCCTGGAGAACATGAGTAGGTGATGGTTTCGGGTCTGGACTCTTCTTCAGATGTTTGCTTATCTATGCTCTCCAGGAATGCTACCTGACCTGCTGAGTTACTCCACGTTTGTGTCTTTCCTTGGTGAGCCAGCAACTGCAGTTCATTGTTTCTCCAGGTTTGTTGTGTATTTATTAGTATTTTCCTGTGAAGGAACTCTCAAAAGGACTGGAGAAACTCAGCGGGTGCAGCAGCATCTAAGGAGCGAAGGAGATAGGCGACGTTTCGGGTCGAGACCCTTCTTCAGACTGGTCAGGGATCAGGGAAACGAGAGATATAGACGGTGATGTGGAGAGATAAAGAACAATGAATGAAAGATATGCAAAAAAGTATCGATGATGAAGGGAACAAGCCATTGTAAGCTGTTTGTAGTGTGAAAATGAGAAGCTAGTGCGACTAGGGTGGGGGAGAGATAGAGAGAGAGGGAATGCCAGGGCCCGAGGGCTGAGGGAGAGGTAGGAAGGGGAGGAGACAGCAAGGGTTAACAGAATTGAGAAAATTCAATGTTCAAGCCCAGAGGATGCAGACTCCCCAAGCGGAATATGAGGTGCTGTTCCTCCAACTTGCGGTGTTGCTCACTCTGGCCTCTCCCCCACCCTAGTCGCACTAGCTTCTCATTTCCACACTACAAACAGCTTACAATGGCTTGTTCCCTTCATCATCGATACTTTTTTTGCATATCTTTCATTCATTGTTCTTTATCTCTCCACATCACCGTCTATATCTCTCTTTTCCCTTATCCCTGACCAGTCTGAAGAAGGGTCTCGACCTGAAACGTCGCCTATCTCCTTCGCTCCTTAGATGCTGCTGCACCCGCTGAATTTCTCCAGCCTTTTGTGTACCCTCGATTCTCCAGCATCTGCAGTTCCTTCTTTAACTTCCAAAAGGACTGGCTGAGTTTTCTTGGGGTTTGCCATATTATCCAACGTTTGCAAAAAATTATGCAGATCACAGACAATTAATGTAATGGTAAACCAGTCCCTGCAAATCATCTATCCAACTTTGTTGCCCTAAAGTTTGATAATCAATTTGTGCATGGTTGGGGGAAATTCTGTATCCCAACATTACGTTCCACCTTGGGTCATCTTGATACAAAATTGGCTTGAAGTTAGGAGATAGAGAGTGCTGGTAGAGGGCTATTTTCAAGGGTTATGGACCAGGCACAAGCAAGTGGAACGAGCTTGGTTAGACACCTTGGTTGGCATGGATGAGTTGGGTCAAAGGCCCTGTTTCTTTGCTGTGCGGCTCTCTGACTGTGATTCTATTTTTGATCGTCTTTCACAGTTTACCTATCCTTGCAAGCCTTTATTGGCTGTTTCTTTGTTACACGCTACATTTCTCTTGTATTGTCCATACACATTTTTAAAAAAAGGCTAAAATGAAATGAAATAACAAATGGAAAACTGCAAAATCTGAAACAGAAGTTGAATATGCTGGGAACACATTACATGTCCAGCAGTATGTATGAAGAGAGCAATGAAGTTCAATGACCACCAGTCATTAATGGAAAAGACATATTTATATTAAGATGCAGAGAGGAGAGGGTGGAGAGAGAACAAAGGGAATACCTGGGTTGCAGACAAATAGGTGGTTAAGGTAACAATCATTTTAAATTTCAGATCCTTTCACAAGTGTTACACCTATTCTGCCCACGAGCGCTTCTCAATTGCTGTAAATTGAAGTTCAAGACCACAGTGGCACAGCGGTAGAGCTGCTGCCTCACAGTGCCAGAGACCCCGGTACGATCCCGAGTAAAGGTGTTGTCTATGTTGAGTTTGTATGTTCTCCCTGTGACCGCGTAGGCTCTCTCCGGGTGCTCCGGTTTCCTCTCACATTCCAAAGACAAGCAAATTTGTACGTTAATTTGCTTCTGTAGAGGGCCCGATTCCACGCTGTATCTCTAAATAAACTAAACAAAACCTAATGAGATGAGGTAGCTGATAGATGTAAATTCTACCCCCTAATTCTGTAATCCTGTTTTTGTTTTGTAAGTGCTCTCTTATCACTTTCTTAAAATATTCCTGTCTTTTCCCAATTAGCAATGTCAGACTAATTGGTCTCAAGTTCATTTAGTTTCTCTCCTTCGTTTGTAAAACAAAGGGTTCCATTTGGCGGTTTTACAATCAAATAAATCTTTTCAATTGAATTTGGAGTGATGAAAGCTATTATATCTACAGCCGCTGTTGCCATCTCCTCCAAAACCTTGGTATGCAGTTCTTCAAGTTCTGGGGACTAATCAGGTTTCATCAGTTGAGTTTAGGAGCAAAGGGGTCCTTCTGTAGTTGTGCAGGGCCCTGGCGTGATCACACCTGGAATATTGTGTGCTGTTTCGGTCTCCAAATTTGAGGAAGAACATTCTTGCTATTGAGGGAATGCAGCATAGGTTCACGAGGTTAATTCCAGGAATGGTGGGACTATATGTTGAAAGAATGGTGTGACTGGGCTTGTATGCACTGGAATTTAGAAGGGTGAGAGGGGATCTTATTGAAACATATAAGATTATTAAGGGATTGGACACGATAGAGGCAGGAAACATGTTCCTGATGTTGGGCGAGTCCAGAACCTGGGGGCCATAGTTTAAGAATAATGGGTAGGCCATTTAGAGCAGAGATGAGGAAAACCTTTTTCACCCAGAGAGTTGTGAATCTGTGGATCTCTTAAAGATAGTGGAGTCAAGGGATGTGGGGAGAAGGCAGGAACGGGGTACTCATTGTGAATGATCAGCCATGATCAGAAGAGCTGGCTCAAAGGGCCGAATGGCCTACACCTGCACCTATTGTCTATTGTCTATTCTCATTAATTTCTCGATAACTATTTTTCTAATGACAACAACTTTGTTTAGGCTTCTCATTCATTCAATACCTATAATATCATAGAATTTTAGAAACCATTCTAAAATTTAAAATTTTAGAATGGGCCCTTTTGGTTATGATGGCTAACTATACTGATCTCATTTGCCTACATTAGACTTTTATTCCTTTATTACTTTCCTATCTATGCACCTGTCCAAAAAAATGAACAAGGTGGGTTGAAAGGCCTGTTTCTGTACTGTACAATTCTGACTCTAGTCCTCCACTATTTCTAAGAGGTTTTCCGCACATATGGACACAATATATATATTTTATCTGCAATTCCCTTGACCTGTTCCACTTTCACGACTTATTCAAAACCTCTGCCGAGTTTAAAGGACCTAAAAAGTAAATCAACGTCGTGGTAATCTACGAACTCCAACGACCTTCCACGACTATGTTGGCGAACCCCTACGAACTCCTACGAGTATGTCTACGAATTCCCATGACTATTTCGATGCCCTCCTTACGAGTAAAAAGTCTTTCATCCCGACTATTTTTTTACACATGGACATTTTATATTGGGCTGGAAAAAACGTCCCGACATACGTGATGCCACGAGTACCTACGGCTAGCATAACGAGCCACTGCGATATATCTACAAACTCCTACGACCTCCTACGGACTTGTTACGGACATTCTGCGAGTTTGAATCAAGGGGAGAATTTGTGAATTACCTCGTGAAAGTGGGACAGGCCCTTTATTCTATAATGTAGGTGTTAGTGTGCCCATGTGAACTTTAGCTATTAGTTACATTTTTACATATTGATCGTACCATATATTTTTATGTTTATCATTGTATTATATTTTACCTTTTCCCATCAAGTAGGCCTTTGCTAAGTTAAGACATTTCTCCAATCCTCAGACTTACTGATTCTTATTTTGACAACATCACACTTTTTTTTATTGACACAAAATGATGAGTAACTCAGCAGGACAGGCAGTATCTCTGGATAGAATGAATGGGTAGACAAAAATGCTGGAGAAACTCAGCAGGTGCGGCAGCATCTATGGAGCGAAGGAAATAGGCAACGTTTCGGGCCAAAACCTTTCTTCAGACTGATGCAGGGTGGGGGGGAACGGGAAGAAGAAAGGAAGAGGAGGAGCCAGAGGGCTGAGGGAGAGCTGAGAAGGGGAGGAGACAGCAAGGGCAACCGGAAATTGGAGAAGTCAATGTTCAGGCTGCTGGGACGCAAACTGCCCAAGCGGAATATGAGGTGCTGCTCCTCCAGTTTCCGGTGGTGCTCACTCTGGAAATGGAGTGTAAGGACCTTCCCATCCATGGCTGACTTGAACAATCTATCCAACATGCGCTTGAAGTCCCGCAAACCCTTCTGGTCTTCTGTTAAATCCCTGGAAGACTTTGACTCCAAGACTGAGTGGCGCAGAGCCTGGAAAGATGCCAACACCAACAACGGAGAGGTCACCACAGACCCCACAGTGAAACCACCGGGTTTTGACCACCATCGCAAGCAATGGCTAACCCTGAACAGAATCCACACCCTCCATGCAATAACAGCCCATCACCTGCATAAGTGGGGGCTGCCAGACAGCCCTGCTTCCGACTAGGGACATCCAGACCAGACCATCCCACACATCGTGAATGACTGCCCACTGAGACTTTTCCCTGGGGGCATCAAAGCCATCCACCCAGTAACTGATGCTGTCCCGGCCTGGATGTCTACCCTTGATCTACAACTTTAGGCTGTGCACGCCATACGCAAGAAAGACAAGTGTAAAGGGAGTTACGAAACTTGTGAACTCTGTATTAGTTCTTTAATCATTGACAATTGCTGCTTTACTGTTATACCTTTTAGTTTCGTTTTTGGATCTGCCATAGCTAACTCATGCCTCATGTCTACTTACTTTCCATTATTCAGGCAGAGATCAATATATTTTTATCAGAGGAATTCAGGGATATGGGGTTAGGGCAGAGAGTGCTGCTGAGGTAAGATCAGACATCTTCATATTGCATGGTTGAACAATCACACACAATTAAAAGCCCAACTGAAGTTTCAACTTGTTATGTTCCTTCATCTTTAGTCAGAGGTTCTGAAGCACAGTTGCTGCTCTGAGATGGCAACACCCCACGGATTGCCTCTCAAATGCTAACTGAACCCAATCAACTTTCAGCATTTGTAGAAAGTAAACCCAGGGCCTTGGGCCGGGCCCTTCACGATCCAACACTATCCATATGCTGCTGTCATTCAAACATCAACATGCCAGGGTAAAATATAGCATCAAATTGTATTTCCCGTAATGTTTTTGATTGTATTTTTAGGAAGTGCTCCAAAGGTTCCAGTGCTCACAGGGCTGAACTGAATAATAGACATGGATCAATTTTGCATTACTGGTCCAATGATTTGCAGTAAAGACTGAAACAAAGACCATAATCAAATAAATTGATTATGATCAACCATCATCCATGGTCTTAATAAATAGCTGGGTCAAGTGTCTAACTCCTGGTTTAATTCATATGTTTGTATCACAACAAACCAGAAATCGATACTGATCTTCTGCTGATGTCAAAACCAACACAGATTGTGAACATTTTAGGATTAAGCTTATTATTGTCATGTGTGCCAAAGTACAGTGAAAGGTTTTATTTTGCATGCTACACAATCAGATCAGATAATATTAAAATTAAATACTATCATCAAACCCAACTACAATAGGTAGAGCAACAAATATAGTTCTCAATGCAGAATATGGAGGAGAAGGGATATGGGGAGAAAGGAGGAACACAGTAGTGATTTTGGATGATCAGCCATGATCATATTGAATGGTGGTGCTGGCTTGAAGGTCCGAATGGCCTACTCCTGCATCTAATTTCTATGTTTCTAATATAGTTCACAGTGCAAATATAATTTTTGTAGCTTGAAGTGGTGGATGATGTGAAGTGTTGATGCAAAACATTAAATAACACTGCCAATATTGTTTTCCAGAAAACATCTGTATCAAGGACAGAATGTCAGAAAAATTTTGCCTCACCCTGAAGAAATTGGGTCGATGCTCCATGGCGGCAATAAAATTTCAGTGCTGTCAAACCTGCCAGAAATTTAATGTCACGACAAGGAGAAAAGGATTTGCTCGTGGTTCCAGCCGAAGAACCAATTCGTGAAAGGCAGTTTGGATTTACATGTGGAGGATCTGGAACTTGACTTCTTTAAACAAGGTTTAGAATGATTCTGATACCATCGCCAAGATGCTGTTTAAATCTCTCAATTCTTGGTTGACTAAAGAACTCAGTATATATGCAGTTCCCAGGTACAGGGAAGCAGTCTGATTGCACATCAATTTACTTATTTTGTCAGCTCTTAATCATTGCAACCTCAATTAGTTCATTTCATAGGACTCTCTATTCTTTAGATTTAAATACTTATAAGAAACTTTTTGCCTTCATTTCAAAGATTCCAACTTAAGCAGAAGTTTTTTTACTTCCGTTTTCAATGGTTTTCCTTTTCAATCTTAAAACCAGAACACTTGAAAATAAGTATTAATACTACTGTGTTCGATAAGAATACATTTTCCTGGGCATCCTTCATTTTCCCTAATATCCTTTCTTGTAATTACTCTCAACCATCTGATGCCGATGCCACATTGAAACATAGGGTTAATGTCTTTCTGACAGTAAATACCCATTACATAGTAAATATATATTATTCATTATCCTTTGTATTAGTATCAGGACATCTTGGAGTCACAACCTTTCTTCTGTAATCGCGTTTTCAACTGCGGTGCTTAATTAAAATGCATTTTAAATTGGGGTGAGCTGTCGCCGAATGCAAATCTGTAGGTTCAGTGGTCTGGTGTCAGATGTAAGTTCATTATTTGGCTAGTTTGCTGTTTTTGTTAATTAAGTCAATTATTAATCTTCAGAACTGGCAAAGAAATTCCACACGGTGAAATGTAAAAGTAAATACAGAACATGACTTGGTTCAAAAAGAGATATCTCTTCATCAATGGCAATTGGAAATAGATGAGAAGGATGTATTGTTAACAAAGATATGTCACATATCAAAGTGACTGAAATTGGCCAATCTTATCCCGACAGGATGAATGCTATAATTATTCTGACATCTTGGGCTTTCTCATCACATTGGACAGGCTGCGATTCTTCGCACAATAGCAAAATACTTAGAAATTCAAATGGAGCATCACCTGTACAGCCTTTTTGATTCGTTTTGAATGGCAGGTTTAGTTTTACCTAGCACACTATCATGTTCCTGAAAAAAACAACACATAGCACTTCAGGGCAATTGTTCTTTACATCAATCGAGCAAGAAAAATAGTTTTACTCCATTATTTGGAACTGCTCCTGAAGGTGAATGTGTGTCTTAAAAGGAACCTTATTTGTAAAATACATGTTTGTTCAGCCATATTCAGGTAGGAGGGTGTATTGCACATTTATTTGCCCTATAACATTGTATGTCTTATATATTTACAAATATATAAGACATACAGAGAATACATAAGACATACAGTGAAAAAAAATCAAGAGAAGCAATTTAATTTTAATTTTGTGAAGCACCTTGGAGCAGAGGGTGAATGATAGCGAGGGTGAAGGGTGAAAACCAAGAACTGCAGATGCTGGTTTATATCAGATACCAAAGGGCCTGAAGAAGGATCCCGACCCGAAACACCACCTGTCCATTTTCTCCAGAGATGCCGACTGACCCGCAGAGTTACCCCAGCACTTCACGTCTGTCTTGCTTGGAGTCCTCACCGCGTCATCCTTTACCAAGCAGCCAATAAATCTGTCTGCTTACCAGACTGAGAACATGAGGCTTTCCATAGAATAGTGAAGACTCAAGAGATTTTAGATGTTATAATCTTGAACAGCAAAAACGATCTGCTGGAGTAACTCGGCAGGTCAAGCAGCATCTGTGGGGGAAATGTGTAGGAAAGAACCGCAGATGCTGGTTTAAATCAAAGGTAGACAACAAAATTCTGGAGTAACTCAGCGGGACAGGCAGCATCTCTGGTGAGAAGGAATGGGTGACGTTTCGGGTCAAGTCTGAAGAAGGGTCTCGGCCCGAAATGTAATCCATTCCTTCTCTCCACAGATGCTGCCTGTCCCACTGAGTTACTCCAGCATTTTGTGTCTGCCTCTGTGGGGAAAATGATTTGTTGACGTTTTGGTTCGAAAGGACTGTGACTGGAGAGGCGAGATAACCAGGAAATAGGAGAGAGGGAGTGGTGAGACAGGAGACAGAGATGTTTCGTGCACTGTGGTGGAATGAAGGATGGAGGTGGAGTCAAACAATTTGGAGACGGCAGGTGGATGAGAGGGGGAGGCAGTCAAAAAAGAAGGCAGATGGAATATTGTCCCATGGAACAGTAGCTGTTAGACCTGGGTTGAAATTGCACCAGTGTGGATGGGGAGTTTATATCCAACTATTTAAATAAATCTGCAATACCAAGCTGGTTTTTGTCATAAAAGGCCATCTGGACCCTTAAGGGTGAAACATGCTGTTAATGCCAAGTCTGGCTGCCAGCAATGTGGTTCATTTGTAATTATTGCCTGAAATGATGCAGCAAAGCAGTTTTCAATGGGCAATAAATGCTCGTCTTAAAGGCAATAACGAACGTGTTTCTTTGAGGGAGTGCCACAGAATCAGTGAATTGAGGCAGCTGCCATTTGTCTTCCCTATGCCCGATTTGCATGAATTTTAATGGAGCATTCTCTGCGCTGATACCTCGGCTGCTGTCAGTGCAGTCACTGCCTCCTCTTATCTGTGAACCAGTCAGAGCTGCAAAGCCAAGAGCACACGTTCTGAGTGGTCTTATAATCAGGGAAGTTGATACACACACCAGCCCTCACAAACAAGGCAACTTTTAACGGTTTAATGCACTGACTGTTAACTCCAGTTTACAGCATCCCAGTGTGATCTTGAGACATCAGTGTTGACGAATGTGATCATTTTCTTGGCCACCAGCACAGCATGCCTATCAGGTCCAGCAGGAGGCTGCAACTATCTGTATTCGGCTGCCTAAAGCCCAAGTCTTGTCTAATGTAGGGATTGCAGACTATGGCTCTGTTATGTGACTTTCACTGTCCCACTGTGGCAGGGTGATGCAGATAGTAGAGCTGCTACCTCACAGCCCTAGTGACCCTGACTCAATAATGTGGATTCAAGGAACTGCAGATGCTGGTTTACAAAATGAGACACAAACTGCTGGAGCAATTCAGCAGGTCAGACAGCATCGCTGGAAAACATTGGCAGGTGATGTTTCAGGTTGGGACCCTTCTTCAGACTTGGTTTGCAAAAAAGGCACAAAGTTCTGGAGTAACTCAGCTGGTCAGGCAGAGTTAGACACAAAATGCTTGAGTAACTCAGCGGGACAGGCAGCATCTCTGTAGAGAAGGAATGGGTGATGTTTTGGGTTGAGATCCTTCAGACTTATGTCAGGGGAGTGGGCAGGACAGTGAAAGAATGCAGTCGGATACAGTAAGACTGGTGGGAGAACTGTGAAGGGGAGGTGATGGAGAGAGAGGAAAAGCAAGGGCAACTTGAAGTTAGATAAGTCAATGTTCATACCGCTGGGCTGTAAACTACCCAAGCGAAATATGAGGTGCTGTTCCTCCAATTTGCACTGGGCCTCACTCTGACAATGGAGGAGGCCCAGGACAGAAAGATCAGATTGAGAATGGGAGGGATTGAAGTGCTGAGAAACTGGGAGATCAGGTAAGCAAGATGGACTGAGCGGAGGTGTTCATCGAAACGATCACTGAGCCTGCGCTTGGTCTCGCTGATGTAGAGAAGTTGACAGCTGGAACAGCGGCTACAGTAGATGAGGTTGGAGGAGGTGCAAGTAAACCTCTGCCTCACCTGGAAAGACTGTTTGGGTCCTTGGATGGAGTCAAGGAGGGAGGTAAAGGGTCAGGTGTTGCATCTGCTACGGTTGCAGGGGAAAGTACCTGGAGAGCGGGTGGTTTGGGTGGGAAGGGACAAGTTGCCCTGGGAGTTTCGGAGGGAACAGTCTCTGCAGAAAGCAGAAAGGAATGGAGATGGGAAGATGTGGCTAGTGGTGGGATCATGTTGGAGGTGGCGAAAATATTGGAGGATTACATGCTATACGTGATGGGGTGGAAGGTGAGGACAAGAGGGACTGTGTCCTTGTGATGAATGAGGGAGGGGAAGCAAGACCAGAGCTGCGGGACATCGAGGAGACCCTCGTGAGAGCCTAATCTATAATGGAAGAGGGGAACCCCCGTTATGTGGCATAGACCGAGGAATTGGGAGTAGAGGAGAGAGGGTGGGAAGAAGTGTAGTCGAGACAGCTATGGGAGTCAGTAGATGTCGGCCAATAGTTTGTTTCCTTTGATGATGGTCTGGCAGAGTATCTGGAGAACATGGATAGGTGAGGTTTTGGGTTGGGACCCCTCCCAACCCGGAAAGGGAATCTGAAGAAGGGTTTCAACCTGAAACACGTCTTATCCATGTTCTCCAGAGATGCTGCCTGACCCACTGTGTTACTCCAGCATTTTGTGTCTGACTCAATCATGACTTCTAATACTGTCTGCGTGGAGTTGGTAAGACCATATTGTTTTCTTCAAGGTGTTCCAGCTTCTTCCCTCATCCCAAAGATGTGCAATGTTGAGCAGTTAATTGGCAACTGTGACTGTCGCTTAATATGTAGTGAGGGATCGACTCTGGAGATGGGGCGGGATTTGATGGTAACATTGGATGTATAGGTATAGGGAAATTTATTGGCATAATGGAATTACTCAATTCTGTCATGGAGTCCATGCACTGAAATTGTCTTTTTCTATGTTACATGGACATGTGGTACACACTACAGTAGCAGGCGGGGTCAGTGGCAGCCTCCTGCTATTCCTGAGGCTTCTGTGGTTATCCTCTGGATCAAGAACCTCTATGACAATGTCTTTCTGCAGAAATATATTAACGATGTTCGCAGGTTCAAAGGTAAAATACAAACTTGCAGACATACTCGATGGGTTAGGTAGCAACTGTGAAGGTAGAGCGACAGTCGACACTCAAGGTGCATTAGTGTTTCGGTCTTGACCGAAACATAGACCATCCATCTGCTGCTATAGATGCTGCCTGATCTGCTGAGTTCCACAAGCAATTTGTTCGTTATTCTTTGCTCTAGATTGCATCATGTGGAGGCTCCTGTGTCTGCAACTTTAAAGGTGGTGAGACTGAACATCAAAGCTGCCAATTATGCAATCAAAACTTTCTCCATTGCTTAGTAAGCAAAGAACCGACAAAACTCCCATTTACGTAATTTTTCTCTGAATTACTCATGGTAACAGCTACAGCTCTCATTGTCAAGTTTGTTTTTTCAGTCTATTGCTCTACTCCGGCATTTCTTCCTTTGGGAATTTGGGCAACCTGTGCATTTTCTGAAACATTCAGAAAAATGAGTGTTAAATATGTTCAATCCGACCACCTGCCTCTTAAGTGTATCTCGATTATCTTCTTTTGAGTTAAATTAGTGGAAATGTCTCAGGTTTCTGAGTGTAGGTGCTTTATGGGGATGTAACTATGCCAGCCATCCTCTGGATGCAAATCACAGACATTCTCAGTGTTTACAAATATTTTCTTACATGTGCAGACTGATAGAATACCTTTCGATGTACAGCTTCTTTTTCCATGCACAATCAGGTGGCGATTAGAAGTCTGGCTCATAATGATGACTAGGTCTCATTTATAGCATTATAAAAACAGAAACATCATCAGCCAGATCAACATCCTTTCTCTCTATCATCCAATGATATTTGCTGGGAGAAAGATCCCATGATTTATGCACTTTACAATTGCTTTTCCCAGCTTATATATTTTGACTATCATTGGAAAATAGGAAAGCTTTTCCCTGAGATACTTAATTACAAACTTTACCACAGAGTTGAAAAGCTCTTTGGTCTTCCATAAAATTCAACTTATTGTTACTAAACCACCCTCAATACAATATCCTACTCACTTCTGTCAACTCACATTGCACAAAACAATATGTTGTAGGAATTCAGCAGGCCAGGCAGCATCTGTGGAGGGAAAAGGAGAGATAACATTCCGTGTCAGTACCCTTCTTCAGTCCCAACCCAAAACATCATCTGCATTTACTGAACAAACACTCTGTGCTTTTTAAAATGGGACAGGCACCATTACAACAGATATGGCAGGGAAATGCAGTATAATATGAAATCTAACATTTAAACAAAGTTCTCTAAATGCTCAGCAAGTCAGGTGACATCAGTGGAGAGAAAAACAACGCACTAATATTTCATTTTAATTTCCCTTCAGCAGAACATACAATATAATATTTATTAACATGCACTGACGCCCAGTGGCACAAAATCAATACTGCAGCAGTGTTCATACTTATTGAAAAATACCCCCTCAATGGTGTTCAATTGAAAAGTTAACCAACTGGGATGCAAGATTATATTTGGCTGATTTTTTTGATATGAAAAGCAATTATGTTTTTTTTTTCCTTAATTGGTTGAAGATCACTGCACCATTTTACATAGCTGCTCCTATTTCTTAGTTTTGTTTGAGTTTTTGTGTTGTGAAGCAAGGGAATTAAAATGAGCAGAGGTAAGAATACACTGATTACTTGCTGCAGCGGGGGAAAAACTTACTTTCTGCTGCTGATTGTTACCTGGAAAAGAAAGATGTTAAAGCCAACAGCTTTATAATGTAATTCACTGCACTTGGTATATGTGGCAATAACATATCATTGAATTGACACATTGAGCTGAAATGAAAGGTGAAGATCTTGCTCTACCATATTCTATCAGGGGTTTTCAAGAGAACTGCAGCAAAAATTGGAGAAGAAAATCATGTATCCGGAAATGATTAGCAAGCTTCTTCTCTGTTCTATAAAGTGCACAAATATTCGGGGGTCAATTTTAAACTCTTTTACGTCGCCACTCTATTAATGAAAGCCTTCCCATAGAGTGAGACAGCATGGAAACAGGCCCTTCGGCTCAACTTGCCCGCACCGGCCAACATGTCCCAGCTACATTAGTCCCACCTGCCGAGTTTGTTCCATATCCCCTCAAACCTGTCCTATTCATGTACCTGCCTAGCTGTTTCTGAAACGTTGGGATAGTCCCAGCCTCAACTACCTCCTCTGGCAGTTCATTCCATACACCCACCACCCTTTGTGTGAAAAGGTTACCCCTCAAATTGCTATTAAATCTTTTCCCCTTCACTTTAAAACTATGTCCTCTGGTCCTCGATTCATCTACTTGATCAATGATTCCTTGAATAGCCATCGCTGCGGATTAAAAGTCAGCAGTTGTCAGGTCGTGTCTCTGGGTTATGTGGTTGCTCTGACGTAAGTAGAGCATGGTGCTCTCTCAATAAACACTTGCCTTATCTTTCTTATGAGTGTGTTGCTGGTCAGCACATAAGCCTTCAGTATATTTTGTCTGCTGATCAAAATGAATGCTAAATCTTATTAAATAAAAACCAAATTTAAAAAAAGGTTATTTACTCTTGCATTTAACATCCAGATGTTAACACAATACTAGCTTATCAGTGATTTCCATAAGACCTTTGTTCAGCACTCATACTGTGGATAAATTTAAAAAATGATGCAATAAAAATGTTGACGTGCACTGAGCAATGTTGTGAACAGGATTTAAGTGAAGCGGACCAAATATAAGCACTGTGAGTGCTGCAAATCTGTAATTAAAGCAGAAAATGTAGGAAACTTTAATAGATCCGATTATGTTGTGGAAAGAGAAGTAACTACGATTTCAGATTATTGTAGAAACAAGGACTGCAGATGCTGGTTTACAAAAAAAGACACAAAGTGCAAGGGTAGCTCAGCGGGTCAGGAACATCTCTGGAAAACATGGGCATCCACATGTATCCAGAGATGATGACTGGCCCACTGTGTTACTCCAGCACTTTGTGTCTATTTCAGATCATTGACCATATCAAATGTTGCACATTGATCTCTTCGGCAAATTTTTATTGAAACATTTTTTCTGTGAAATCAAAATTCTAATGGAGAACTTCAGCTGCTGAGAGCGCTTGCAAAGAATGTTTTTTTATTCATTGTGACATATCTGAAAATTGACCTAATTGCATTCCTTTGAATTTGGGAGAAAAACAGAAACTTCAAAAATAAAATGAATTAATTATGTTTCTAGTGTGGGATTCTGACTATAAAATGTTTCAATTTGCATAGAGGTCACAAGTCTCTCCATTAGGTTTTGGGGCTGAATCAAATGTACCATGGAGAAAGCATGGTGCTATATCATTAAATAATATTAATTTAAGTGCAATTTTTTTTAAGTGTTGCAACAAACAATTAAAACTAAGAAGTATTATGACCACATAGCTTTGATTTACAATTTTTTTTTGATAAAAGAGAATAAGCATGAATTCAAAGAGCAAACGATCAATGGAATTAAAGGTCTTGTGGACAAAGCTGTTTGCATTATGTTAGTGAAACATCATTAACACTGAATTTCATGCAGTGCATAATGTATTCTTGTCATTGATTACATACTACATTAAGCAAACATTTATGTGCTGTGCAATAATCGTTCATTATAATAATGTCAATGTTTTCAATTTTATAAATGCAAATTGATGAAATGAATGAATTTGTCAATTATTTCTATTAAAGTAGTCATTATATTCTTTAATTTAAAACAAAATGTACAGAGGCATAATACTGCTTGAAGGGTGTTATCTGAAGTGAAGACCAAAAATAATCCTGCCTTTGCGCATGTCAATAGGAGACGGCATGGTGGCACAGCAGTAGAGATGCTGCCTTACAGTGCCAGAGACCTGGGTTTGATCCAGACCACATGTCTAGTCTGTAAGAAGTTTGTATGTTCTCCCTGTGACCGCGTGGGTTTTCTCTGGGTGCTCCAGTTTTTCTCCCATACTCCAAAGATGCACAGACTTGTGTGTTAATTGGTTTCGATAGCATTGTAAATTGTCCCCAGTAGGATAGTGTTAATGTATGGGCTGATCACTGGTCAGCAAGGGCTCGGGCCGAAGGGACTGTTTCCACCCTGTTTCTCGGAAGTCTAAAGTCTAATTGAGTCTCTGTCCAGAATCACTGCCTCCAATCACCTTCCCCCCTCACCCACATCAATCCGAAGAAGGGTCCCGACCCAAAATATCACCTATCCATGTCCTCCAGAGATGCTCACTGGCCCACTGAGTTGCTCCATCATTTTGTGTCTTTTTTGGTAAACCAGCATCTGCAGTTTCTTGTTTCTACATCATGCTTGGATTTACATGGTTTGGCTGTGGAACATCTTTCCCACTGGACATCTTCAGCAAGAGCCCAGTGGTCAGCATAGTACTTGGCCTTCACTGACATAGTACAGGGGTCCCCAAAAAATGCCCCATGGTGGCACAGCAGTAGTGTTGCTACCTTACAATGCCAGAGACCCGGGTTCGATCCTGACAACATGTGCTGTCTGTACAGAGTTTACATATTCTCGCCGCGACCTGCGTGAGTTTTCTCCAGGTGCTCCGGTTTCCTCCTACATCATGTTATAGGCAAGATATTGTCAAGCTTGAAAGCATTTAGAAAAGATTTACGAGGATGTTGCCAGGACTAGAGCATGTGAGCTACAAGGATAGGCTGGGTCTCTATTCCATAGAGCGTAGGAGGATGAGGGGTGATCTTATAGAAGATAATAAAATCATGAGAGGTAGTTGCACAGAGTCTTTTACCCAGAGTAGGGGAATTGAGGACCAGAGGACATAGCTTCAAGGTGAAGGGGAAAAGGAGTCTTTTTCATGGTGTATGGAACAGGCTGCCAGAGGAGGTAGTTGAGACTGGGACTATCCCATCGATTAAGAAACAGTTGGACAGGTACATGAATTGGACAGGTTTGGAGGGTTATGGACCAAGCGCAGGCAAGTGCGACTAGGGTAGCTGGGACAACGTTGGCCTGTGTGGGTGAGTTGGGCCGAAGGGCCTGTTACTACACTGTATTACTCTATGATTCTATGACTTTGAAGACGTGCAGGGTTGTAGGTTAATCGGCATGGTATGAATGTAAATTGTCCCTAGTGTGCAGGATGGTGTTAATGCACGGGGATCGCTGGTCGGCCTGGACTCGGTGGGCCGAAGGGCTTGTTACCCCGCTGTGTCTCTAAACTAAACTAAACTAAACTAAACAAAACACAGGGAGCAAAACTCAGAGTGGAATTTTACCACCCGTAAAGTCTGTCATAATTATGATTTTCAAATATGTCTGACATTTAGAGCATCAGAAACTATGAACATTGGAGTCAATAAAATAGTTAAAAACTAGAAAAATAAACAAGAACACATAAAAGCAAGTAAATAAACACATTGAACGAAATAAAGATTTTTTTTTTGGTGACAGAATCCTTTCTCTTCTGAATCTACAATCTCCATTAAAATCAATGGTGTCCCAGGAATCCCATTATTAATGAGCATCAACAGCGAAAGTATGAATAAGCCAGCATCAAGGCAAACTGGCCTCATGCATCTGCAGTAAGTAAGTCAAGGACTCTTGAATTTCACGCGAGTCTGTGGCTTGTTTGGATTCAAAGGTTGAATAGCTTTACGGTGGCGCAGCGGTGGTTACAACACCAGACACCGGGTTCGATCCTGACAATGGGTGCTATCTGTACCGAGTTTGTACGAGTTTCCCCCCTCTCCGGTTGCCTCCCACACTGCAAAAACATGCAGGTTAATAGGTTAATTGGCTTGGTAAAATTATAAATTGTCCTTAGCGTTGTGCAGGATAGTGTTAGTGTGTGGAGATCGCTGGTCGGCATGGACCCGTTGGGCCGAAGGGCCTGTTTCCACACTGTATAACCATATAACCATATAACAATTACAGCACGGAAACAGACCCTCTCGGCCCTTCCAGTCCGTGCCGACCATTTGTTTTCCCCTAGTCCCATCTACCTGCACTCAGACCATACCCCTCCATTCCCTTCACGTCCATATACCTATCCACTTTTCTTTTAAATGTTAAAATCGATCCTGCCTCCACCACTTCTGCTGGAAGCTCATTCCACACAGCCACCACCCTCTGAGTAAATAAGTTTCCCCTCACGTTACCCCTAAACTTCTGTCCATGAATTCTCATGTCATGCCCTCTTGTTTGAATCTTCCCTACCCTCAATGGGAAAAGCTTATCCACGTCAACTCTGTCCATCCCTTTCATCATTTAAAAGACCTCAATCAAGTCCCCCCTTAACCTTCTGCGCTCCAAAGAATAAAGACCTAACTTGTTCAACCTTTCTCTGTAACATAGTTGCTGGAACCCTGGCAACATTCTAGTAAATCTCCTCTGTACTCTCTCTATTTTGTTGACATCCTTCCTATAACTAGGCGACCAAAATTGTACACCATACTCCAGAATTGGTCTTACCAATGCCTTGTACAATTTTAACATGACTTCCCTACTCCTGTATTCAATGCTCTGATTTATAAAGGCCAGCACACCAAAGGCTTTCTTTACCACCCTATCTACATGCGATTCCACCTTCAGGGAACTATGCACAGTTATTCCTAGATCCCTCTGTTCCACAGCATTCCTCAATTCCCTACCATTTACCATGTACGTCCTATTTTGATTTGTCCTGCCAAGATGTAGCACTTCACACTTAACAGCATTAAACTCCACCTGCCATCTTTCAGCCCACTTTTCCAAATGGCCCAAATCTCTCTGTAGACTTTGAAAATCTACTTCATTATCCACAACACCACCTATCTTAGTATCATCTGCATACTTACTTATCCAATTTTCCACCCCATCATCCAGATCATTGGTGTACATGACAAACAACAGTGGACCCAACACAGATCCCTGAGGCACCCCACTGGTCACCGGCTTCCAACCTGACAAACAGCCATCCACCATTACTGAATACGTGGCTGAATGGGAGAGTGGCTGAATGGGAGATGTCAGAGAGTAATGGTGGATGGCTGTTTGTCAGGTTGGAAGCCGGTGACCAGTGAGGTGCCTCAGAGATCTGTGTTGGGTCCATGCTGTTAACTCCCAAAGATTGAACCTTCTTAACCAACCTTCCATGGGGAACTTTGTCAAAGGCCTTACTGAAATCCATATAGACAACATCCACTGCTTTACCCTCATCAATTTCCCTAGTTACCGCTTCAAAAAATTCAAGAAGGTTTGTCAAACATGACCTTCCAGGCACAAATCCATGTTGACTGTTCCTGATCAGACCCTGTTTATCCAGATGCTTATATATATTATCTCTAAGTATTCTTTCCATTAATTTGCCCACCACTGACGTCAAACTAATAGGTCTATAATTGCTAGGTTTATTCTTTGAACCCTTTTTAAACAATGGAACAACATGCGCAGTACGCCAATCCTCCGGCACTATTCCCGTTTCTAATGACATTTGAAATATTTCTGTCATAGCTCCTGCTATTTCTACACTAACTTCCCTCAATGTCCTAGGGAATATCCTGTCAGGACCTGGAGACTTATCCACTTTTATATTTTTCAAAGTGTCAGTACTTCCTCCTCTTTGAATCTCATAGTTTCCATAGCTACTCTACTTTTTCCCCTTAACTCACAGAGTTCAATATCCTTCTCCTTGGTGAATACCGAAGAAAAGAAATTGTTCAATATCTCCCCCATCTCTTTTGGCTCTGCAGATAGCTGTCCATTCTGGTTTTCTAATGGTCCAATTTTATCCCTCGTTATCCTTTTGCTATTAATATAGCTGTAGAAACCCTTTGGGTTTACTTTCACCTTACTTGCCAAAGCAACCTCATATCTTCTTTTAGCCTTCCTAATTTCTTTCTTAAGATTCTTTTTACATTCTTTATACTCCTCTAGACTTGTATCTCTAAACTAAACTAAAAGATCTAAGTTTCGGGGTCTTCAGAACAATCCAATCCTGTAAATCTATCTGTAGGGTGAAGCAAAATATTTTTTTCAGGCTAAGATATTCATCTGTACCCCTGATGCTGCCCAACCTGCTTAATATTTACAGTATTTCTGTTTATTATATTTTCAAATCAGAACATGCTTCAAACACTTAGTTCATCAGACACCCTCTATGGAGAAATAAATAATTCATCTGAACTCATTCTATTCTTACACTTATTTTAACTGTTGTCTTGCATTTATGATTAAAAAATTAACTGCAGGTCTCAAAATAAGAGTGGCTTTAGGTTTATTGTTGTCAAATGTGCTGAGGAAAAGTGAAAATCTTTGTTTTGCCTGCTATCCAACCAGATCAGATAATGCTGTATATGAATGCAACAAAGTTAAACTCAAGTACTATAGGTAGGGCAAAAAGATGCAGAAGTCAGAACATAGTTTTTAGCATTGTAGCACACCAGTTCCCTCGACAAATCCCGCAGTAGGGTAGAGGTGAATCGAACAGTACCATAGCTTAGAGAGGAACAACTCCAGGACTGCTTGGAGCCTATAGACTGGGCAATGTTCAGGGACTTGGCAACAGATCTAAATGAATACGCCACAGTCGTTGCAGACTTCATAAAGAAATGTGTGGAGGAGTACTTTCCAACAAAAACCTTCCAAGTGTTTCCTAACCAGAAGCCTTGGATGAACCATGAGATCCGCATTCTTCTGAAGACCAGATCCCGGGCATTCAGCTCTGGCGATGCAGAGGTCTATAAGAAGTCCAGATACGATCTTGGTAAGGCCATCAAAAAGACCAAAAGGCAAATGTGGCAGACTTGAATGCCATCACCTCCTACAAGGAGAAATCAGGAGGCTCAAACGACAGCGAAGCATCACTTCCTGAGGAGCTCAATGCGTTCTATGTACGGTTCGATAGGGAGAACACTGATGTGCCTTCCTGAGCCCCTATTCGCCCTGACAGTGTTACAATCATAGTCACAGAGGCCGACGTCAGAATATCTTTCAGGGGGGGTGAATCCTCGGAAAGAGCCTGGACCTGATGGTATACCCGGTCGAGTTCACAAGACCTGTGCAGACCAACTGGCGGGAGTTTTTGCAGACATTTTCAACCTCTCACTCCTGAGGTCTGAGGTTCCCACCTGCTTTGAGGGCATCAATAATACCGGTGCCGAAGAAAAATAAGGTGACTATCGACCAGTGGCACTAACGTCTGTGGTGATGAAGTGCTTTCAGAGGTTGGTTATGGTGCACATCAACTCCTACCTCGACAAGAACCTCGACCCACTACAGTTCGCATGCCGCCACAACAGGTTAACGGTAGATGCAATTTCACTGGCTCTCTTCACTGCACTGGACCACTTGGACAATAAAAACACCTACGTCAGGCTGTTGTTTATAGATCAGTGTTTAATACCAACATTCCTTCCAAGCTGGTTACCAAGCTCACGGAACTGGTCCACAGACCATATTCTGTTCGAATTGGAGGAACCACTTCATCCTCAGTAACAATTAGTACAGGAGCACCTCAAGGCTGCATGCTCAGCCCCCTGTTTAATGCCCCTGTCCCACTTAGGAAACCTGAACAGAAACCTCTGGAGACCTTGCGCCCCACCCAAGGTTTCCGTGAGGTTCCCAGAGGTCACCTCTCCATGAGTCACCAGAGGGTTTAGTCACTTTCCTGGAAAGCCTCGGCTGAAGTGTGAGCTGCATCTACTGATCAAAGATTCTACAGGATCTTTGCTACCGAACGCGCACACACACACGCAAATGCGTCGCAAAGGTGGGGGCAGGGACAGCGGAGGAGCACTGTCTGCGCAATGAAGAGGAAGGTACCACAGAGCATGGTAAGTCCTTTAGAGAGTGCGGGAGGGAGGGAGAGAATGGGAAAGAAGGACAGAGAAAGGGAGAGAGAAGGGGACGAGAAGGGGAGAGAGAAGGGGAGAGAGAAGAGGAGAGAAGGGGGGAGGGGGAGAGAATGGGGGGGGGAGAAGGAGTGGAGACAGTTTTAAGAAGTTTAATAAAGTTAGCGGGCATTTTACCTTCCGGCAGATCTTCCAGGTCCTGAAAACCAAAGATCCGACGGGATCTTTCCTGAAAACTTCAATGAGCCAATCAAAATGGCCAGTCAGCGAAGGAGATTGCCTTCAACTGGCTGTAAGTAAATAGCAACCCCACTCCACTGGCTTCGACCAAACGGGAACCTATTTTTAGTCAAGGACGTTTTTTTGGGTTTTTTTAATAATCGCAGGAACATAGAAGAAGCCTCGACTATGCAGAAACCACTTTCCACCATTAGGGAGAGTGACCGGAACCTCCGGGAGCCTCACAGAAACCTTGGGTGAGGCGCAAGGTCTCCAGAGGTTTCCGTTCAGGTTTCCTAAGTGGGACAGGGGTATTACTCACTCTATACTCATAGTGCGAACTCCTTCACCAAGTTCGCCGATGACACCACTGTGGTTGGACGAATCACAGATGGGGATGAGTCAGAGTATAGATGTGAGATCGACTGACTGACCAAGTGGTGCCAGCACAACAACCTGGCTCTCAACATCAGTAAGACTAAGGAACTGATTGTGGACTTTAGGAGGGGAAGGATGAGGACCCACAATCCTGTTCATATCAACGGGACGATGGTGGAGAGGGTCAATAACTTCAAATTCCTGGGCATGCATATATCAGAAGATCTTTCCTGGACCCAGCACACCAATGCAATTGTAAAGAAGACACATCAATGACTCTACTTCCTGAGAAGATTACACAAATTCACCTAAACCTCTAGAGGTGCACAGTTAAAGAGCATTCTGACTGGTTGCATCGTGGCCTGGTTCGGCAACTTGAACGTCCAGGAGCGAAAAAGACTGCAAAAAGTTGTGACGAGTGCCCAGTCCATCACCAGCTTTGACCTCCCCACCATTGAAGGGATCTATCATAGTGGCTGCCCCAAAATCATCAAGGACCCACACCATCCTGACCACACACTTATCTCACCACTGCCATCAGGAAGAAGGCACAAGAGTCTGAAGACTGTAACATCCACGTTCTGGAACAGCTTCTTCCCCACAGGCCATGAAACACAACAAATAAGCTATGAGCTCTGAACTTCAAAAGATTATATTATTATTTGTCATTTGCACTATATTTGTTATTTTTCTTTTTTTCTTTTTTTCTTTTTTTCCCGTTGCATACAATGTTTACATATTCACATATTCTGTTGTGCTGCAGCAAATAAGAATTTAATTGTCCCTTCCGGTCAAGTCAAAACACTCTTGACTTGACTCTTGAGAAATTGTGAGGTCATGTTGCAGTTCTATAAGACATTGGTGAGGCCACATTTAGAGTATTGTGTTCAGTTCTGGGCACCATGTCATGGAAAAGATGTTGTCAAGCTGGAAAGAGTACAGAGAATATTTACATTGAAACATCTAAGATAGGTGCAGGAGTTGACCATTTGGCCCTTTGAGCCAGCACCGTCATACAATATGATCATGGCTGATCATCCACAATCTGTACCCCGTTCTGGCTTTTTCTCCATATCCCTTGATTCCCTTCGCCCTAAGGGCTAAATCGAACCCTCTCTTGAAAACTTACAAGGATGTTGCCAGGATAGATGGTCTGAGCTACAGGGAGAGGTCGAGTAGCCTGGGCTCTATTCGTTGGAGCACAGAAGGATGAGGGGGTGATCTTATTGAGGTTATTATAAAATCTTGAGAGGAATAGATCGGGTAGATGCAAAGTCTCTTGCCCAGTGTAGGGGAATCGAGGACCAGAGGACATAGGTTCAAGGTGAAGTGGAAAAGGAATAGGAATTTTGGGGGTAACTTTTTCACACAAAGGGTGATGGGTGTATGGAACAAGCTGCCAGAGGAGGTAGTTAAGGCAGGGACTATCCCAACATTTAAGAAACAGTTAGACAGGTACATGGATAGGACAGGTTTGGAGGGATATGGACCAAACACGGGCAGTTGGAACTAGTGTAGCTGGGACATGATGGCTGGTGTGGGCAAGTTGGGCCGAAGGGCCTGTTTCCACACAGTATCACTCTATAACTATGACTCTAATTTACAGAAGCCAATTAACCTACAAACCTGCACGTCATTGGAGTGTAAGAGGAAACTGGGGCATCCAGAAAAACGCATGCAGTCACTGGAAAAAGGTACACTCTGTACAGATGTAACCATAGTCATGATCAAACCTCAATCACTGGCGCTGTAAATAAGCAACTCTAACACTGTGCTATTGCGCTTATCCCTATATTACTGAATCCTCAACTTCCTCATCAGCAGACAACATTTACCATGAATCAGTGACAATTGTCTATCATGGGTACTGACCTCTTTACCATTGAATAGAGCTATACTGACCTAAAAAAGAAAATCAGCATCATCAACAACCCACCACCCTAGCTATGCTCTCATTTCTATGTGCCGAAGCAGAGCAAGAATTTTATTGTCCTATCAGGGACACATGACAATAAACTCACTTGAACTTGAACTTGAACTTGATTTCACTCCACCCATAGGGGAGAAAGTCTAGAATTCTGAAAACTGTGACTACCAAGGCCAAGAATTGCATTTTCGTAACAATCATAAGGCTCTTTAGCACTACACAACAATTACTTATGGATTGTCTTTGGTCCATAAGGTCATAAGTACATAAGGGATAGGAGCAGAATTAGGCCATTTGGCACATCAAGTCTACTCTGCCATTCAATCTTGGCTGATCTATCTCTACCTCCTAACCCCATTATCATGCTTTCTTCCCATAATCCCCTGTCACGTACTAAGAACTTCAAGTCTTTTCTTGCATTAGTATTGTGATTAATTTATTGAATTGTGTTTGTCACCTATTATCTGTGTATATTGTGTTTACAGACCTGTAATGCTGCTGCAAGTACGAATCTCATCGTTCCGTTGTTGGTACCATATGACAATTAACCTTTGACTCTTAAGTACACTAGATCACCTCTGCCTGAGATAGACAAGGGTAACTAGGGAAAAATGGTTCCTTCTAGTGAATGTTCCAATGTCCACGGGAATACAAAATTAATATTCCAGTTATGAGAAGCAACCTGTGCCGTGATGGGAGTAGTGGCGTGAGTAGAAGCCTTCTTTGTCAATTATTAATATAGATCTGGAATTCAGGGAAGGAATCCAAAGCATCATTATTTTTAAAGGTAAATTATTAGAGAAGTTTTTAAGTTAGAAATACCCAATGTCTGAGAATCACAGTAATAAATGATATATAAACTTGCATTCATTGCCAACCCTGCTCCCTTGATGTATTGGAAAACGTGTAACATGTAGACAAAGATATTTTTAACAAGATCCTGATTCATGGCCTGGATAATTTGATTACAGACAGCATCCAATTAAGAGACAGCCTTGCTTGTTAGTGTTAGTTTTGACCACATAAATATTTATTGTTACCGGTACATTTCAAGCCAGAGCTTCAAGATAAGAAAATCTTGTAAATGAATCATCACGTCAGGGCAGATTCATTTACCAAAGCAGCTTGATTATCACTTTCCCAACTGAAATCTACCAGATAGCCCTGTTGCCCACTGGCCTGGTTCACAAGTGAGCTGGTTGCCATTATCCCCCTGACAGACATGGCCATCAAATACATTTGTTTCATGCATTTTGTGTTTTTATGACTGTTGGCAGATCAATTTCCGTTCTGGGATAAATAAAGTTCTATGGTATTGTATTGTACCTTATCGTAAATACTCCCGTCACTCATTTAATTATTCACAACAGGATGTGGCTGGACTGCAGAGGTTTAACATAATGCAATACAATATTATTGCCCCCATGTGGGGGTTGTTCATTGTGGGGGGGGATAGGGAGAGGTTTCATTTCCAAAACTTTCCTTGTGGGGGGGGGGGGGGGGGGGTGGGGGGTGGTTGGGATGGTGGGGGTGGGCTTTTTCACTCGGGAAGGATTGATTGCCGTTTTACAAAAAGCCTTGGTGAGTGGTGGATTATTGCATTGGTGGAACGGGGCCAAATGGGTCCCACATAGGCTAGTATATTACTAAAACTCTCATCTTGTTTGTTTGTATGTGCGCATGCATGTTAAGTCAAGTCAAGTTTATTCGTGACATACACATACGAGATGTGCATTTATTCGTTTATTACACATTTATCCGTCACATACACATACGAGATGTGCATGAGTTCTTGAAACGCTGCCAAAATGGTACATGATAGTGTTACAATTTTTGTCCCACCTTACTCACCATTGTCCTGTGATGTGCAGTACCAAGTTTCGTTCAGATTGATGTTATATTTTACAAGTTATTGACATTTTTAATTTTATAAAATTACTTTTCAAACCACTCGCTCTGCCCGTCAGCCACCTTCAATGTCACAATTACGTCACAATGGGATCCGGAATTGCATTTACATAAAAGAATTGCGATTTTCATTTACATTGAATTTATTCTTTAAAAAAAATCAGTTTTAATTAAATTCTTCCATTTTCATTAATAGCTAACCTTGTGTTTAGGTTATTCTAAAGGAAAAATGCAACTTTCATTGAGAATTTCATATTAAAACACATTGTGATTTCATTGTGGTGGGGGGGGTGGGAGAGGGGGGAAGTGAGGAGTGAGAGGAACGGGGGGATAGAGGGAGAGGAGAGTGTAGGGAGGTGAGAGGGAGGGGAAAGTGGGGGAGGTGAGGAGTGAGAGTGGGGGAGGAGTGGGAATAGAGGGAGAGGAGGGGGTAATGGGGGAGGTACGGCGTGGGGGATAAAGGGAGAGGAGGGCAGTGGGGGAGGTGAGGAGGGATAGTGGTGGTTGGGATAGGATGGTGAGGGATACCGGAAGTGGCCGCATCTGCGCTGCAGTCCAGTCTGTTTTTTTTTCTTTTTTTGTGTCCTTCTAGTGTTTGTTTCAGTAGAATTTTGTTTTGTTAGGTTGTGCATGTGTTGGGGGGGGGGGGGAAACAGAGTTTTTGTCTCTCCCTTCGGGGGGATGTGTGTCCCCCGTTACCGTCTGTGCTGAGGCCTAATGGCGGAGCTGTGGCGGCGGCCTGGTTTGGAGCTGCGGTGCTCCAGCGGCGGCGGCGGCGGCGGCCTGGTTTGGAGCTGCAGTGCTCCAGCGGCGGTGGCGGCCCACTTAGAGCTGCGGTGCTCCAGCGGGGGCGGCGGCTGGTTTGGAGCAACGGTGCTCCAGCAGCGGAGATGGCCTGGTTTGTAGCTGCGGTGCTCCAGCGGCAGCGGCAGACCACCTTAGAGCTGCGGTGCTCCAACGGCGGTGGCAGCCCAGCTTACAGCCGCGGTGCTCCAGCGGCAGCGGTGGCCCAGCTTACAGTTGCGGTGCTCCAGCAGCGGCGGCGGCGGCCCAGCTTAGAGCTGCGGTGCTCCAGCGGCGGTGGCTCAGCTTAGAGCTGCGGTGCTCCAGCGGCGGCGGCGGCCCAGCTTAGAGCTGCGGTGCCCCAGCGGTGGCGGCGGCCCAGCTTAGAGCTGCGGTGCCCCAGCGGTGGCGGCGGCCCAGCTTAGAGCTGCGGTGCTCCAGCGGCGGCGGCAGCCCAGCTTAGAGCTGCGGTGCTCCAGCGGCGGCTGCAGACCACCTTAGAGCTGCGGTGCTCCAACGGCGGTGGCAGCCCAGCTTACAGCCGCGGTGCTCCAGCGGCAGCGGTGGCCCAGCTTACAGTTGCGGTGCTCCAGCGGCGGTGGCTCAGCTTAGAGCTGCGGTGCTCCAGCGGCGGTGGCTCAGCTTAGAGCTGCGGTGCTCCAGCGGCGGCGGCGGCCCAGCTTAGAGCTGCGGTGCTCCAGCGGCGGTCGGAGGCCTGGATCGCCTCAGCGCAGAGGGAGAACTAGGAGGGATGAAGCCAATGACTTAAGACTTTTGCATTCCACCACAGTGAGGAGGTGCCTGGTGAACTCATTGTGGTGGATGTTGGATATGTGTTTATTGTGTGTTTTCTTTTCACTATGTGTTATGACTGTATGGTAAACAATTTTGTTCAGACCGAAAGGTCTGAATGACAATAAAGGTCCAATCTAATCTAGAGGGAGAGGAGGGGATAGGGAGGGGAGAGGGGTTATGGAGGGAGAGAGGGAGTGACTGAGGGTAGGGGAAAGGAGAGGGAGGGAGAGGTGACAGGGAGGCGAGGAGGGAAGGAGGAGAGGGGAAATAAGAGGGAGAGTGGAGGGGTGGGAGTGCTGGGGATGAGGGGGACTGCAGGAGGTTAGGGGTAGGAAGAGGGATGACGAGGTAATGGAGGATGGGAGGGAGGGAGTGAGGGGAGGAAGCAGATGAGGGTTGGTGGAGGGTGGGGAGAGGGAGGAAAATGGAGGAGGGGAATAAGAGACTGAAGTGGGAGAGTGAGATGCGTTCACATTGATCTTATATTTTACAGTTTATTGCCATTTAGAAATTTAAATACATCGCAGTCATTCTCCTCACTTGCCGGCCGCGCCTGCGCAGTTGGGAGCAGATTGCTGTGACTCGCGTCACAACGTGGGTGTCTGGCGTCACAACGGGAACCCGGCAGCTGCGCCTGCGCAGTTGGGGGCTATGGGTCAGTGGTGGAATATTACCTCCCCCCTCCATTCAATCCTTGTTCGAGTTGTACCAGGGCCCCATCTCCGATCTCTACCTCCGCTACATCGACAACCGCATTGGTGCCAATCACTGACTTC
The DNA here is from genome assembly GCA_035221665.1 of Okamejei kenojei. NCBI lineage: Eukaryota > Metazoa > Chordata > Chondrichthyes > Rajiformes > Rajidae > Okamejei > Okamejei kenojei. The sequence goes on from CM069131.1 coordinate 158,095,464, forward strand.
ATCCATTTCACCACCAACTTCCGTCTGGCACTCAAATACACCTGGACCATTTCTGACACTTCCCTACCATTTCTTGACCTCACTATCTCCATCTCAGGTGATAGACTTCTGACGGACATCCACTGTAAACCCACTGACTCCCATGGCTATCTGGACTGCACTCCTTCCCACCCTGCTTCCTGTAAGGACTTCATCCCCTACTCCCAACTCCTCCATCTACGCTGCATCTGCTCCCAGAATGAGGACATTTCCGATGCACACCAGGGCATCGGAAATGTCCTAATTCTTCAGGGAACGGGGATTCCCCTCCCCCACTATGTACGAGGTTCTCACCAGGGTTTGTTCAATACCCCATAACACTGCTCTCTCTCCCCATCCCCCCACTCGTAACAAGGGCAGAGTCGCCCTAGTCCTCACCTTTCACCCTACTAGCCATCACATACATCAAATAGTCCTCTGTCATTTTCGGCATCTCCAACGTGACCCCACCACTCGCCACATCTTCCCATCTCCTCCCCTGTCTGCTTTCCGCATAGACCGCTCCCTCCGTAACTCCCTGGTCAATTCTTCCCTTCCCACCCGTACCACCCCCTCCCCGGGCACTTTCCTTTGCAGCTGCAAAAAATGCTACACTTGTCGATTTACCTCCCCCCTCGTCTCCATTCAAGGACCCAAGCAATCGTTCCTGGTGCGACAGAGGTTCACCTGCACCTCCTGCAACCTCATCTATTCAATCTGCTGCTCTAGATATCAGCTGACTTACATCTGTGAGACCAAGCGTAGGCTTGGCGATCATTTCACCGACCACCTCCACTCGGTCTGTAATAACCTACCTGATCTCCCGGTGGCTCAGCACTTCAACTCCCCCTCCCATTCCAAATCTGACCTTTCTGTCCTGGGACCTCCTCCATGGCCAAAGTGAGCACTACCGGAAATTGCAGGAGCAGCACCTCATATTTTGCTTGTGCAGTTTATACCCCAGCAGCCTGAACATTGACTTCTCCAATTTCCAGTAGCCCTTATTGTCTCCTCCCCTTCCCAGCTCTTCCTCAGCCCTCTGGCTCCTCCTCTTCCTTTCTTCTTCTGCCCCCCCCCCCCCCCCCCACCCCCCCACCCTAAATCAGTCTGAAGAACGGTTTTGGCCCGAAACGTTGCCTATTTTCTTCACTCCATAGATGTTGCCAGTTTATCCAGCACTTTTGTCTACATTCATTCAACTGGGGTTGGTTTCTTAGTTTGACATTAATGATAGAATGAGTTATATGCTGAGACATCGGGTTACACAATGGCCATGATGTATATTCCTGTTGCTGATGAAAGACCACAGAACATTGTGTTTTGACCCAATAATTTTTCTTACACCTTGCTCTGTGGCAGCGCTTCATTGCACTCAGTGGGAAGACAGCACTTCATCTCCACAAAATAGACACTTCTGCATCTGTGAAGGTAGATTGATTTTTCTTTCCTATTGTTTATCTCCCCTATGGTCTGCCTGGCTACCCAAGGCTGATAGTTAGTTGCTTTAGACTCCCAGCAGCGTATATAGTATTATTTCCGACTGATCCGTGGTGATGGGTTTTGATCTCTGATCCAGAATACATTCCCTTTCATTAAATGGTTTTGTAGTGGCGATTGATGGCTGTTTATTTTTCTGTCCCATAATCCATACAACCACACGGGTCTAGAGTCAATGTTGAGAATTTTTTGGGCTATTCTATCCAAATGCAACAAAGCTTGCTGGAACAAATGCTCTGCTCAACACTGCAAAGAATTGCAGAGGTATGAGGATAACCCAGTCCACCTAGTCTTCCCACTCCCTATCCCTCATTCCGATGGGCACACCCCTCGCCCATCAAAGAAGCTAACATAATCAAGGACCATAGACAGACACAAAAATCTGGGGTAACTCGGCGGGACAGGGAGCATCTCTGGAGAGAAGCAATGGGATCGAAGGGATCTATCGCTCTCTGCCTCAAAAAAGGCGGCCAACTTCATCAAAGACCCTCACCATCCTGGCCCACACTCATTTCACCATTGCCATCGGGAAGAGGGTACAGGAGCCTGAAAACTGTAATGTCCAGGTTCGGGATCAGCTTCTCCCCTACAGCCATCAGACTATTAAACACGACAACAAATGAGCTCTGAGCTACAACAGACTATTATTATTGCACTATATTTGTTTATTTATTGAGTGTGTGCATGTGTATATATACACACTGAACTTATTTCTCCCGTTATGTATTACGTTTACATGTTCTGTTGTGGTGCAGCAAGTAAGAATTTAATTGTCCTCTCTGGGACATATGACAATAAAACGCTCTTGATTTGACTCTTGTTTCGGGGTCGAGACCCTTCTTTAGACTGAAAGTCGTGGGCAAGTGCCTTGGTGAGTAAAGTGTGAGCTTTATGGGCCTGTCCCACTTAGGCGACTTTTTAGGCGACTGCAGGAGACCCTGCGATCGCCACACATGTTCGTGGGTGGTTGCCGGGGAGTCGCCTTCATGGTCGTGGGGAATTCCTGCCATGGAGAGTAGCGAGAATTCTCGTGCCGTAGATGGGTCGCCAGGACGTCCTAATGGGTTGCCAGGAGGTCGCAGATTCTCGTAGGTTCTCAGAGGTTGTAGCCGATGCTGACCGGTAAATTTCATTGACTCATTGGGAAAAAAATGTAAGCAGACGTTTTCAGAATCAAGGATAGCCGACCGGTAATCAACAATAGGTGCAGGAGTAGGTCATTCGGCCCTTCGAGCCAGCACCGCCATTCAATATGCTCATGGCTGATCATCCCCAATCAGTACCCCGTTCCTGCCTTCTCCCCATATCCCGTGACTCTGCTATCTTTAAGAGCCCTATCTAGCTCTCCATGGTGATGGGTTTTGATCTCTCATCGAGAATACATTCCCTTTCATTAAATGGTTTTGTAGTGGCGATTGAGCCTAATGGGCCTGTCCCATTTAAGCGATTTTTCAGGTGACTGCCGGTGACTGTTAAGTTGCCAGCAGTCGCCTGATAATCTGGCAACTGGAACGGCGACTGTCAGAGTGTAACACACACACACACACACACACACACACACACACACACACGTTGGTACAGTGTGTTTCCTGCAGGATGTGGGAAGTCAGGGACACAGCTGGTGCTTCTGGAAACTACACCTGCAGAAATTGTGTCCAGGTGCAGCTCCTGAAAGAACGTGTTGCGGAACTGGAGAGGCAGCTGGATGGCCTCAGGGCCATCCGGGAAAACAGGTTTCCTGGACAACAGTGAGGTTGTCACTCCAAGGATACAGGAAGAGCAAATGTGGGTGACTGAGAGAAAGGGGAGTAACCGTGGAGTACAGGAGACCCCGGTGTCTGACGCTTCCAGACCGAACAGCGGATAGGTCGGTGGCTCCAATCCTAGCGATGAGACTTGACTGGGGAGACCGATGTCGGGCAGAGCCAAAGTGGTGGATGACTCCATTGTCCGAGGTGCGGACAGGAGATTCTGTGGCGGCAGGCGAGACTTGAGGAATGTCTGTTGCCTCCCTGGTGCCATGGTTCAAGATGTCTTGGACCGACTTAAAAACATCCTCGAGCGGGAAGGTGAGCAGCCAGAAGTAGTTGTGCATGTGGGCACAAACGACGTCGGGAAGAAGAGGAAGGAGGTTCTGCAAAGCGAGTTTAAAGAGTTAAGGGCCTGTCCCACTTAGGGAATTTTTTAGGTGACTACAGGCAACTGGGCTGTCGGCACATGGCTGCCGGGCTATCGCCTGTATAGTCGTGATCAGTCGCCCAAAGAGTCGCCGTTCTGGTCGCCGCTGGATTTTCAACATGTTGAAAAATGTTCGGACAGAGTCGGCGACAATGGGTTTGACACCAATGTGCATTGCTTGACTTCTCCTGACGTAGGTGGTGTCGTAGTTATCACCAGGTTAACGTAGGTTGTCGCCAGGTTAACGTAGGTTGTCACCAGGTTAACGTAGGTTGTCGGCAGGTGACGTAGGTTGTGGCCGTTGTTGACATTCATTTTTTTTTGTTAAAGTAATGATTCTATTTTTAATTTTATGTCGAAGGGGGGTCCAGTCACCTGTTTTTCAGAGACCTGCTATGACTATCACAGTCGCCGGCAGGCTCCTAAAAATAGCCTAAGTGCGACAGGCCCTTTAGAAAGAAGGCTGAAAAACAGGATTTCTATGGTGGTTATCTCTGGATTGCTTCCACTACCTCGTGCTGGTGAGGGCAAGAAAAGGGATCTGAATGTGTGGCTGAGGGACTGCTGTAGGGCGCAGGGATTTAGATTTATAGACCACTGGGATCTCTTCTGGGGTAGGGGTGACCTGTACAAAAGGGACTGGTTACACCTTAACTGGAGGGGGACCAACATTCTGGCAGGCAGGTTTGCTAGTGGTACACGTGTGGGTTTAAACTGAGGAGTGGGGGGAGGGATTGATAAATTGGGACTATAAGGATGGAGTTAAGGGGGAAGAAAGTACTGGAAAAGTTACAAAAGACACCCAAATTAATGGGACGGAAAGTTCAAGAAGGGATAAGAGAGTAAGGTCAGGTGAAAGAGGAACCTGTGTGAGAGGAGAGATGAATACCGAAATAAAAGTGTTATATATGATTGCGCAAAGTATAAGAAATACAGTGGATGAGGCTCAGTTAGAAATTAGTAAGTGTGATGTTGTGGGAATTACAGAGACATGGCTGCAAGAGGATCAGGGCTGGAACTGAATATTCAGGGGTATACTTCCTATCAAAAAGACAGACAGATGGGCAGAGGGGGCTACGTTAGTAAGGAATGAAATTCAGTCTCCAGCGAGGGGTGATATAGAGTCAGAAGATGTAGAGACATTGTGAATAGAACTGAGAAATTGTAAGGGTAAAAATACCTAAATGGGAGTTATCTACAGGCCCACAAACAGTGGCCTAGAGACAGGGTTCAAGATGCATCAGAAGTTAAAATTAGCATGTAATAAAGGTGATGCTAAGGTGGTTATAGGAGATTCAACTTGCAGGTACACTGGGAAAATCAGGTTGGTGCTGGACCGCAAGAAAGGGAGTTTGTAGAGTGCCTCCGAGATAGATTCTTTGAGCAGCTTGTACTGGACCCGAGCAGGGAGAAGGCAATTCTGGATTTAGTGTTATGTAATGACCCGGATTTGATAAAGGGAACACAGGATAAAGGAACCATTAGGAGGTAGTGACCATAATATGATAAGTTTTAATCTGCAATTTGATCGGGAGAAGGTAAAATTGGCAGTGTCAGTATGACAGTTGAACAAAGGGGACTTTGAAGGCATGTGGGAGGAGCTGGCCAAAGTTGACAGAAAAGAGACCCTAGCATGGATGACAGTGGAACAACAATGGCAGGTGCTTCTGTGAATAATCCAGAAGATACAGGATCATTTAATTCCAAAGAGGAAGAAAGATTCCAAGGGGAGTAAGAGGTGACCGTGGCTGACAAGGGAAGTCAAGGACAGTATACAAATAAAAGAGAAGGCGTATAACATAACAATGATGAGCGGGAAGCCAGAGGATTGGGAATTTTTAAAGAACAACAGAAGGTAACAAATGCAATACGGGGATAAAAGATGAAATACGAAGATAAGTTAGCCAAGAATATAAAGGAGGATAGTAAAAGCTTCTTTAGGTATTGTGAAGAGGAAAAAAATAGTTAAGACAAATGTGGGTGAATTTATTTATGGGGAACAAGGAAATGGCACTTTGGTTCTGTCTTCATGAAGGAAGACACAAACAATCTCCAATATGTACTAGGGGACAGAGGAGCTAGTGTAATGGAAGAACGGAAGGAAATTCACATCAGTCAGGAAATGGTGTTGGGTAGACTGATGGGACTGAAGACTGATAAATCCCCAGGGCCTGATGGTTTGCATCCCAGGGTGCTCAAGGAGATAGCTGTAGAAATCGTGGATGCATTGGGGATCATTTTCCATTGTTCTATAGATTCTGGATCAGTTCCTGTGGATTAGAGGGTAGCTAATGTTATCACACTTTTCAAGAATGGAGGGAGAGAAAAAGCAGGGAATTATAGACCAATTAGCCTGACATCCGTGGTGGGGAAGATGCTGGAGTCGATTATATAAGATGTAATAGCGGCACATTTGGATATCAGTATCAGGATTGGTCCAAGCCAGCATGGATTTATGAAGGGGAAATCATGCTTGACGAGTCTTCTGGAATTTTTTGAGGATCTAACAAATAAAATGGTCAAGGATGCTGTGTACCTGGACTTTCAGAAAGCCTTTGATGAGGTCCAATGCAGCAGATTTGTGGCCAAAATGAAAGCACATAGTATTGGGGGTAGGGTATTGGCATGGAGAGAAAATTGGTTGGCAGTCAGGAAACAAAGGGTACAGATTAACGGGTCCCTTTCAGAATGGCGGGCAGTGACTAGTGGGGTATGGCAAGGCTCGGTGCTGGGACCGCAGCTATTTATAATGTACATTAATGATTTAGATGAAGGAATTTGCAGATGACACAAAGCTGGGTGGAAGTGTGAACTTTGAAGAGGATGCTATGAGGATGCAGGGTGATTTGGACAGGTTGGGTGAGTGGGCAGATGCAAAGCAGATGCACTATAATGTGGATAAATGTGTGGTTATCCACTTTGGTGGCAAGAACGGAAAGGCAGATTATTATCTGAATGGTTTCAGGTTAGGAAAAAGAGAAGTACAACGATACCTGGTTGTCCTTGGACATCAGTCACTGAAAGTAAGCATGCAGGTACAACAGGCCGTAACGAAAGGCATGTTGGCCTTCATAACGAGAGGAGTTGACTATTGTGTGCAGTTTTGGTCTCCTAATTTGGGGAAGGACATTCTTGCTATTGAGGGAGTGCAGCGTAGGTTCACCAGGTTAATTCCCGGGATGGCGGGACTGTCATATGATGAACGAATGGAGCGACTGGACTTGTATTCACTGGAAATTAGAAAGATGAGAGAGGATCTTATAGAAACGTATAAAATTATTAATGGATTGGACACGCTAGATGCAGGAAACATGTTCCCGATGTTGGTGGAGTCCAGAACCAGAGGCCACAGTTTAAGAATAAGGGGTAGGTAATTTAGAACTGAGATGAAGGAAAACATTTTCACACAGATTTGTGAATTTGTGGAATTTTTTGCCTCAGCAGGCAGCGGAGGCTGATTCACTGATTCAAAAGAGAGTTAGATAGGACTCTTAGGGTTAGTGGAATCAAGGGGTTTGGGGAGAAGGCAGGAATGGGGTACTGATTGTGGATGATCAGCCATGATCACATTGAATAGCTCGAAGGGCCAAAAGGCCTATGCCTGCACCTATGGTCTATGTTTCTATGTATCTATGTATCTATGTAAAGAGAAATGAGATATAAACAATGGTGTAGAGAGATATAGAACAATGAACATGCAAAGATATGCAAAAAAAAGTCATGATGATAATGGAAGTTCTTCATCTCTTTACATCATCGTCCATATTTTTCTTTTCTTTTTTCTTTTTCTCTCTCATTTTTTGTATGGCTTTGTAAATATTTGATTAGTGTATAAATGTAAATAATTTGGTGTACATATAGCTGCTGGTATACATATGGTGTACATATAGCTGCTAAATTTGTATAAGATAATTATAAGCAGTTGAATAAGGGCTGGGAATTAATAAGCTTTGGCTTCTTCCTGCTCCTTTTCGTACACATACGATTTCATTTATTTATAGATACTGTTTATGACACTTTATAAATATTCTTGTTTTGTTTTTTGCATGGTGTTTCACACTTGCTTTTTATTGTTTTATTCTGTTCGAAATAAAGAATTAAATAAATAAATAAATATATCTCTCGTTTCCCATTCTCTCCAGATATGCTGCCTGTCTCCAGCTTTTTGTGTCTATCTACGGTTTAAACCAGAATCTTCAGTTCCTTCCTACACAATCAATCAAGGACCACGCTGGTACCAACTTGTAGTTTTTCTCCCCTCTCTCGCCAGGCAAAAAATACATAAGCTTGAAAATATGTACCACCAGATTCAAGAACATCTTCTCCCCCACTGTTATCAGATTCTTGAATTGGGCCTCTTACATGCTCAGGATGAATTTCACAATCTTCCAATCTACCTTGTTGCAGCTCTTGCACTTCTTAAAATTTGCTTTTTCTCTCCAGTTGCGAGTCTAGGACCTTGGCTGATAATTACTTGTGCAATTTAGTCCAGATCTCTGGATGGCTTTTAACTGACTTAAATATTATATCACACTGCCTGGAATTTGCCTCATCTGTGGGCCCACACACAAAGAATCTCTGAAATGTAGCATGTCTTAATTTATTTTGTGAAGCGGCTCTAATAGCATAAAAGGAACGTGTTCACATTGGACGCCTTGGTCAAATGTAATTCACTTTTCTTGTAGCAGCTTGATACAACCCATACAAGGCATTTTGGCAGACTATGATTAATAAAGTGCAGTGGGTTGGATGCTACACAAAGATCAAACTGGGTAATGATCTGAGAATTAGTTTCTTAAAGGATGTACTGTATGTGTATATCATTTTGGATCTGTAGCATTCCAGAGGAGAGCAGCAGCAGCAGCCATGTTAGTATCACCACGACTTGCTTTATAGTGATAAAAGGGATGCTGTTTAGTGGCATAGAGAACATTCTGTGGCATTAAATGAGATATCACAATGCAATAATGCCCCCCCCCCCCCCCCCCCCAAGGTACCAGGGCCAATGATGTTTGAATGGTTGCATAAAATCGTCAAGGGGGAAAGTGATCAATCATAGTTCATCGTACATATTGGTCGCAAAATGATGAGCTCAGCATCAATCATCAAGAATCCTCACCATCTGCACCCAGCCCACTTCTCACTGTTACCATTGGACAGGAGGTACAGCAGCCTGAAATCCCAAACTACCAAGTTCAGCGACAGCAACCTTCCTGCAACTAACAGGTTCTTGATCAAACCTGCACAGTACTAATACTACCCTGACAAATGGATCACGTCAGCCCATCTCTTGTGCTACCATGGCCTTGTTTACTCCCTAATTGTGTTTTAATTACGTTTTTTTTTGTCAGCCTTCTTCCTTTTAGAAGTTTTATGTGAATTGTATGTATAATTTATGTGCAATTTATTTCTATATGTTTGTCTGGGTCTTCGTACTTGTGATTCTGCTGCAAGCAAGATTTTTCATTGTACCTGCACCTCACCATAATTATGCATTTGACAACAAACTCTGCATTATTGACAAGTTCCTGCACTGAATATGGGGAGTTCCCGTGCTGTAATTGTTATATGGTTATAACGTTATAAGTCAGACAGGAGAGCATTATAACATTGTAAGTTAGACAGGAGAGCAGCAGTGAGAGAGATGGGAAGATTGAGCCAAGTACAGAAGTTAACAAAGAGTAAATTCAGTAGACTGCATGGGCAGGAGCAAGACGGAGTGAGGGAATCCTAATTGTTTAAGCTTCATTTATTTCAATGCAAGAGGCCTGACATTTAAGTCAGACAAACTCAGGGAATGGATAGAAACTGAAAAATGGATAGAAACTGAAAAATCTGAAACTTTTAAGATTACATGCGTACAGCACAGTTAATCTAGGGGGATAAAGAAAATGTTAACATTTTTAAAACAATGTATTTCCAATGTAATCAACAATGTGTTGAAAATAACTAACAACTTAATTGATATTATCCATTACCTAAAGCTTTCATCACATCCTGCATTGCCTTTTTGTCACAACCTTTGAATTTTACCCATATCATTTTATTCATCCAGTGATCATTATCAATATGTATACTTAAACTTTATCTGTTCATTTAAATGTATTTTTATGAATCCATTCTGTGGGATACTCAGAAATGCTGGAAACACTGAGCAAACATGGGATTTAGATGACACTGGCAGGGTCCTTGAGGAGGAATGGTGAGAAGTACACTTAAAATTACAGGCCAGTAAAATTTTAAATGTTGCAAACTATTGGTCTTCAATGCAACTTTATTTCTTACGCATAAATAATGTTTGACTTGCTGAATATTTCTTGCAGTTGCTATTATTATTTAAGATTGCCATTATCTGCAGTAGAGTCATAGAGTGATACAGTGTGGAAACAGACCCTTCGAACCATTTTGTCCACACTGGCCAACAATGTCGCACCTACGCTCATCCCACTTGCCTGGGCTTGGTCCATAATCCTCCAAACCTGGCCTATCCATGTACCTGTCCAACTGTTTCTTAAATGATGGGATAGTCCCAGCCACAACTACCTCCTCTGGCAGCATGTTCCATACACCCACCATCCTTGGTGTGAAAATGTCACGTCCCTCGAATTCCTATTAAATATTTTCTCCTTCACCTTAAACCCATGTCCTCTGGTCCTCGATTCCCTTACTCTGGGCAAGAGACTCTGCACCTACTTGATCTATTCCTCTCATGATTTTGTATACCACTATAAGATCTCCCCTCATCCTCCTGCACTCCATAGAATAGGGACCCAGCCTATTCAACCTCTCCCTATAGCTCACACCCTCTAGTCCTGGCAACATCCTCAAAAAATATTTTCTGAACCCTTTCAAGCTTGACAATATCTTTCTTATAACATGGTGCCCATAACTGAGCACAATATTCTAAATAATGCCTTAATCTATAATCTATCTCTGCATTAAATATATCCACTGACTTTGCCTCCACAGCCATCTGTGACAATGAATTCCACAGATTCACTACCCTCTGACTAAAGAAATTCCTCCTCATCTTCTTCCTGAAAGAACGTCCTTTAATTTTGAGTCTATGATCTCTAGTCCTAGACTCTCCCACTATTGGAAACCTCTGCACATCCACTCTATTCAAGCCTTTCACTATTCTGTACGTTTCAATGAGGTCCTCTTTGATTGTTCTAACCTCCAGCGAATATAGGCCCAGTGCCGTCAAACGCTCATCATATGTTAATATCTACGCTGAATCCTCAATGCATAGCTATTTTGATGCACTTCATCACTGACTTTTTTGAAGGTAAATGGGTGAACCATTACCTTCAAATTCCCTTCCAATTTATAAACGATCTCAAGTGGAATATAAACAGTTAACTCTTCATAAACATTGGATGAAGCATTAAAACTTGAGATAATAATATATTTCAGAACATGGACTGCTATTTCAAGACCTGCTGAGCTACTCTGGCACTTTGTGTTTTGCTCAAAATTCAAGCATTTCCAGCTCCTTGTGCACCTTTGTGAAATTTGTGTTCTGTTCAAAGAGCACTAAGGGGCATGAGGTAAGTGCAAATCTTGTTTGAAACTGAAAATTCAATCCTCTTAAACATTTCTATCTTTTTTACATTGAGATGAAAAGGCTAGCTCAGTAAAAGGATGATATCACTTTGCAAAGCAAAAGAGTATATCAAAATCGGAAATAAAAATAGAAAATGAAGGAAATTTCTGGCTCTTCACCTTTTGTCAATTCCATCATTGAGCTGAAACAATACTTTTTTCAGATCTGAACATTTTCTGATTCTTCTTTGAATTTGACAAACTGCATATATAATGCTGAGGAACAAAAACATGATTGTTTTAATAACTTTGGTTCATTTGCTGATAATCTTGATAAATCAGGCCAAAGTTACTTATTGATTGGCTGGGTCTAGGTTAATACATTTGTATGATTTGCTTGTGTTAGAGTTTAATATAAGAGTCCTTAACAATAAAAAAAAAGAGGATTGTAAATTATTTAAAATAAATGGTGAGATACACTTCTATTTATACGTTTATAAGTTCTATAAGAGTAGAATAAGGTCATTGAGTCCACCAATTCTACTCTGCCATTCAATTATGGCTGATATAACTTTCCCTTTCAATCCCATTATCCTTATTTAGCCCAATAATCCCTGACACGCTTAATAATAAAAAATATTTTACTTTAGTTTAGTTTAGAGATACAGCGCGGAAACAGGCCCTTCAGCCCACCGAGTCTGCACCAACCAGCGATCCCCGCAAATTCACACAATCCAACACACTAGGGACAATTTACACTTATACCAAACCAATGAACCAACAAACCTGTACATCTTTGGAGTGTGGGAGGAAATCAAAGATCTCAGAGAAAACCGACGTTGTAGGAGCCATTTATGCTTAAGTTAGTTACTGTTAGTATTTCTGTATCTTTTTCCTAGCTTATGGGTGGGGTTATATACATAGAAGAGGGTGTCTACATTTTAGGAGGCTAGCGCAGACTCAGAGATTGGGTTTATTAGTTTGTCTTGAAGGATGGTGAGGACAACAGGTTTTATCACGTTCACATTCATGGTCACGAGAAGCCACACGGAAGAAACAGTTAGTAAGAACGAAAAGTTATGAATTATTTCTTTGTTTTGTGTTACTTCAATAAAGGACCAATTAATCAAGAAACAATGACTGTCTGGCTTACAGAGAAACGTTGGTCCCTTGATCCATCCCTTATTGCTTATGAAGCAGCCTGTTGTTAATCCTCTAGAGGCTTCATCAACAGGATTTTCCTTTGTGTTAACGTAATCAAGAAACAACGACTGGAAGATTTGTTTTTGCTATGTGTGAGTGCGTAAACTATATCTCCACCACATCTCCGAGTAGTAACAGCAATTAAAAGTTGGACATTGAAAAGTTAAGACATTTCTATTACCCACATGGTCACTGGGAGAACATACAAACTCCATGCAAACAGCAGCCATAGTCAGGATCGAACCTGGGTCTCCGGCACCGCAAGTGTTGTAAGGCAACAAGTCTACCGCTGCGCCACTGTGCTGCCTGAAATTTTATTTTATTATTCAAAAATTTTTTAACTTTATCTTAGAAATAGTTAATGTTGCATTTTCTGGCATAACTACAGTGTGGAAAACAATGTAACGCTTGTCGTAAGTAATGTATCAACACCCGACGATTTTGGGGAAAAACGAAGCATGAAATTCAAAGTGAAAGTAATTCAGCTTCAGCAGAACTTTAACTGAATTTTATCGATTTTAAACTATCAGCCATGATGGACGATTTCTGTACCTGCCAAGCAGTTTTATTGCAAGAACATACTCAGTTCAATTATGTTAAGGGTGATCAATTATGGCGTTTTCAGTCAAGTATATTCTCAAATGACCTTTTAAATTGACTGCAGGTGCTGCTACAGCTGAATGCACAAAGCCTGTGCTGCATGGTGAGGTTGCTTCTGCTGTAAATAACGTGAGGCAGATTCTAATGTCTCCAGAGATCGATACAGACTCTCAGCTAGGCTGTGAGCTTTAGAAATTTGTGTCAGAGAAAGTAAGAGCAGGCACACTGATTCAAAATGTCAACATTTGAAAGGAAAAGCATTCTTTCACTTTTTTTTACATCATTGGTAAGACCTGCGTTTATTGCTTATCCTGGTTCTGCTTATATTGGATGGTTTTCTTGGTCATCTAAGAATCAAATCAATTTATGGTGCCTGGAGTCCCTTATAAATCAGACCAGGTAAGAATGGCAGGTTTCTTTCCCTGAGGAACATCAGTGAAGCAAGTGGGTTTTTAGTCACAGTTGAGCATCTCTGCTTTCATCCATACTAATAACTGGCTTTTTGTGAAATTCCAGATGAATAATTGAATTTATATTCCATACTGCCATGGTGGGATTTGAATCCCAGACCACCACTACAGTAAGTAACTTGCTGTGTTGCCTGTGTAACCAAAGCACAAAGGCCTTGCAGCAGATATTTTTTGCCTTTTAAGTCAGTGTATGTAACGTTGCTATAATTTATATTCCTCAGACTGGGCATGTAAATTTAGGCCAAAGTTAGACACAAAAAGCTGGAATAACTCAGCAGACAGGAAGCATCTCTGGAGAGAAGGAATGGGTAACGTTTCGGGTCGAGACCTAAACGTCACTCCAGCTTTTTGTGTCAATCTTCAGTTTAAACCGGCATCTGCAGTTCCTTCTTGCATATAAATGTAGGCATTTGGAAAGAATGGGATTTGTACAGATTTGCTGGAGACCTGTATTTTAACAGGGCAGCACGGTGGAGCAGCATTAGAGTTGCTGCCTTACAGTGCTTGCAGCGCCAGAGACCCGGGTTTGATCCCGACTACTTGGGCTTGTCTGTATGGAGTTTGGATATTCTCCCCGTGACCTGCGTGGGTTTTTTCCGAGATCTTCGGTTTCCTCCCACACTCCAAAGACGTACAAGTTTATAGGTTAATTGGCTTGGTGTAAATGTAAATTGTCCCTGGTGTGTGTAGGATAGTGTTAATGTCCGGGGATCGCTTGTCGGTGTGGACTCGGTGTTCTGAAGTGCCTGTTTCCGCGCTGTATCTCTAAACTATAATAAAATAACTAAGATGGGCCTCCCCACCTTCCTGTGGGCATATCTTAGTTTACGTTCTATTTATTTACACCTCATTCCCTTTAGGCCTGTTGCAAAATTAATGAAAACAAAATAACAAAACTAAAATAAAAATTGTGATTAATTGCGGATTTGAGCACTTTGTTAAACATAAGAAAACAATTATATTTTGAATGGTCTGATTGGGATACAAATTGCCTTTATAACCTCAAATCAATTTCTGTCATATCATTCCCTATCTCTGTAGCCCTCTCCATATACACAACCTTCAGAACTCAATAATTCTTCATTGATGGTCTCTCATGTATCTTTAATTTCCTATGTCCACCTTTGGGAACATATGCCCTTTCTCAAAGAGCTTGCTTGCACAAAGTTTTAAGGGCCTGTCCCACTATAGGAGTTTACACAGGAGCTCTCCCGAGTTTAAAAAAACACAAACTTGTGGTAAGTACGTAGAGTGTACGTAGCGGGTACGTCGGAGCTCGGGACATCTCTTAACGGCTCGTAACGCTAACGTCAGGTACTCGGGAAATGCGGTAAGCTCGTGAAGTTTTTCAACGTTGAAAAATGTCCACGAGAGTCCCGAGTACCTACGAGCGGCTATTACCGTAAATCACTGAGTTCGAATCAGGGGAAACTCGGGAGAACTGTTGAATTACCTCATACAGTGGAACAGGGCCTTTATTTTTCACTGCAAGGTAACTGCAGGGTTCAAGGTCTAAATCTTCATAAATACAAATCACCATGTTTTGACAGTTGAACCAAGCAGGGTCACAGTGTCAGGAGTTTTGCTGTGGTTATCTTGTGGACTTCAACACATGGACAGAGGATATAACTCTGGATGGATTTAAGAGAGAGTTGGATAGAGCTCTAGGGGCTAGTGGAGACAAGGGATATGGGGAGAAGGCAGGCACGCGTTATTGATACCGGACGATCAGCCATGATCACAATGAATGGCGGTGCTGGCTCGAAGGGCCGAATGGCCTCCTCCTGCACCTATATTTTCTATGTTTCTATGTTTCTAACTCCAAAAGCTCCTGACAGAGCAGCTTTCAAGTTTAATTAATGGAACCTGGGGGAATGGAAAAGGCTTGGGCTGGGTGGGGAGAGAAGGAGTAGTGGTGACTGTCAAGAAGGGCCTCATAAATTTTATTGACTGGGAGGAAAATTGGACACCTTCTGAGAGAAAGATTGTTGGAGGCATTACCTTAAGTCCTTGGCATCAGCATTGGTAGCAGGCTGGAGATTTGGCAGAAGTTGTTCTCCATGTTGCAGCTTTCACTTCTGTGCCCCATCACTTGCCGGGACTCTTGCCTCAGTTCTGCATCCTGTTCCACCCCACAGCCCACATCAACCAACATGCCCATCCACACTTGGCCTACCTACCTGCAATGGCCCATATCCCTCGAAATCTTTCTTAAATGTTACGATATTATCTCCCTCAAAGACCTCCTCTGGCAGCTAGTTCCATACACCCACCATCCTTTGTGTGAAAGCGTTATCCCTCAGGTTCCTATTAAATCTTTTCCCCCTCACCTGTCCTCTGTATCCCGATTCCCTTACTCTGGGCAAGATACTCTGTGCATCAACCCAATCTATTCCTCTCCTAATTTTGTACATCTCTATTAGATCACCCCTCATCCTCCTACACTCCAAGGAATAGAGTCCCAGCCTGCTCAACCTCTCCCTTTAGGTCAGGCCCTGGAGTCCTGGCAGTATCCTTGTAAATTGCTTGCTTTCAAACTCAAATATTGCCTTTAGTTTCCTAATGATCCACCAAAATGCTTCAAGTTCGATTAATATTCTGATGTGCCATTGATTGATGGCTGAGCCTATATATTCTCACTGCACATTGGGCAATGCAGTTTGCACTAACTTTCGACATTGTCATGACAGTGAAAGCCTATGGTCTTGCTGAAATGGATCTAGATGCATGGGAATGAGATTTCCATTCCAGAGCTGGGTCATTTCCAAACAATTTGAGAGCAATGACAGTCAGTGAAAGAGTCACATCAATGTATTGCAGAGATGAACCCAAAAAAGTAGAGGTGCAGTGCTTGTTAATGGTTTATATTCCAAAGGGCTAGCCAGTAACATAGAAACATAGAAAATAGGTGCAGGAGTAGGCCATTCGGCCCTTCAAGCCTGCACCGCCATTCATAGAAACATAGAAACATAGAAAGTAGTTGCAGGAGTAGGCCATTCGGGCCTTCGAACCTGCACCGCCATTCAATATGATCATGGCTGATCATCCAACTCAGTATCCCTTACCTGCCTTCTCTCCATACCCCCTGATCCCTTTAGCCACATGGGCCACATCTAACTCCCTCTTAAATATAGCCAATGAACTGGCCTCAACTACCTTCTGTGGCAGAAAATTCCACAGATTCACCACTCTCTGTGTGAAAAATGTTTTTCTCATCTCGGTCATAAAAGATTTCCCCCTTATCCTTAAACTGTGATCCCTTGTCCTGGACTTCCCCAACATCGGGAACAATCTTCCTGCATCTAGCCTGTCCAACCCCTTAAGAATGTTGTAAGTTTCTATAAGATCCCCACTTAATCTATCCCCCCAGTCTTTCTTCATATGAAAGTCCTGCCATCCCAGGAATCAGTCTGGTGAACCTTCTCTGTACTCCCTCTATGGCAAGAATGTCTTTCCTCTGATTTGTAGACAAAAACTGTACGCAATACTCCGGGTGTGGTCTCACCAAGACCCTGTGCAACTGCAGTAGGACATCCCTGCTCTTATACTCAAATCCTTTTGCTATGAATGTTAACATACCATTCGCTTTCTTCACTGCCTGCTGCACCTGCATGCCTACTTTCAATGACTAGTGTACCACGACACCCAGGTCTCGTTGCATCTCCCCTTTTCCTAATCGGCCACCATTCAAATAATTGTCTACTTTCCTGTTTTTGCCAGCAAAGTGGATAACCTCACATTTATCCACATTATACTGCATCTGCCATGCATTTGCCCACTCACCCAGCCTATCCAAGTCACCTTGCAGCCTCCTAGCATCCTCCTCACAGCTAAAACTGCCCCCCAGCTTCGTATCATCCGCAAACTTGGAGATGTTGCATTCAATTCCCTCGTCCAAATCAGTAATATATATTTAAATAGCTGGGGTCCCAGCACTGAGCCTTGCGGCATCCCACTAGTCACCGCCTGCCATCCTAAAAAGGACCCGTTCACTCCTACTCTTTGCTTCCTGTCTGCCAGCCAGTTCTCTATCCACATCAATACTGAACCGCCAATACCGTGTGCTTTAAGTTTGTATACCAATCTCTTGTGTGGGACCTTGTCGAAAGCCTTCTGAAAGTCCAGGTATAACACATCCACTGGCTCTCCCTTATCCACTCTACTAGTTACATCCTCAATAAATTCTATAAGATTCGTCAGATGTGCTTTCTTAAATCCATGCTGACTTTGTCCAATGATTTCACCACTTTCGAAATGTGCTGCTATCCCATCTTTAATAACTGACTCTAGCAGTTTCCCCACTACTGATGTTAGACTAACTGGTCTGTAATTCCCCGTTTTCTCTCTCCCTCCCTTTTTAAAAAGTGGGGTTACATTAGCTACCCTCCAATCCTCAGGATCTACTCCAGAATCTAAAGAGTTTTGAAAAATTATCACTAAGGCATCCACTATTTCAGGGGCTACTTCCTTAAGTACTCCGGGATGCAGCCTATCTGGCCTAGGGGATTTATCGGCCTTTAATCCATTCAATTTACCTAACACCACTTCCCGGCTAACCTGGATTTCACTCAGTTCTTCCATCACATTTGACCCACGATCCCCTGCTATGAGCAATATGATCATGGCTGATCATGGCTGATCATGCAACTCAGTATCCCGTACCTGCCTTCTCTCCATACCCCCTGATCTCCTTAGCCACAAGGGCCACATCTAACTCCCTCTTAAATATAGCCAATGAACTGGCCTCAACTACCTTCGGTGGCAGAGAATTCCAGAGATTCACCACTCTGTGTGAAAAATGTTTTTCTCAACTCCGTCCTAAAAGACTTCCCCCTTATCCTTAAACTGTGACCCCTTGTTCTGAACTTCCCCAACATCGGGAACAATCTTCCTGCATCTAGCCTGTCCAACCCCTTAAGAATTTTGGAAGTTTCTATAAGATCCCCCCCTCAATCTTCTAAATTCTAGCAAGTACATGCCGAGTCTATCCAGTCTTTCTTCATATGAAAGTCCTGACATCCCAGGAATCAGTCTGGTGAACCTTCTCTGTACTCCCTCTATGGCAAGAATGTCTTTCCTCAGATTAGGAAACCAAAACTGTATGCAATACTCCAGGTGTGGGCTCTCCACGACCCTGCACAACTGCAGTAGGACCTCCCTGCCCCTATACTCAAATCCTTTTGCTATGAATGCTAACATACCATTTGCTTTCTTCACCATTAGCTACCCTCCAATCCTTAGGAACTACTCCAGAATCTAAAGAGTTTTGAAATATTATCATTAATGCATCCACTATTTCTGGGGCTACTTTCTTAAGTACTCTAGGATGCAGCCTATCTGGCCCTGGGGATTTATCGGCCTTTAATCCATTCAATTTACCTAACACCACTTCCTGACTAACCTGGATTTCACTCAGTTCCATCTCATTTGACCCCTGGTCCCCGGCAGATTATTTATGTCTACCTTAGTGAAGACAGAACCAAAGTAGTTATTCAATTGGTCTGCCGTGTCCTTGTTCCCCATGATCAATTCACCTGTTTCAGACTGCAAGGGACCTACATTTGTTTTAACTAATCTTTTTCTCTTCACATATCTATAAAAACTGTTGCAGTCAGTTTTTATGTTCCCTGCCAGTTTTCTTTCATAATCTATTTTCCCTTTCCTAATTAATCCCTTTGTCCTCCTCTGCTGGACTCTGAATTTCTTCCAGTCTTCTGGTAGGCTGCATTTTCTGGCTAATTTGTATGCTTCATCTTTTGTTTAGATACTATCCCAGATTTCCCTTGTTATCCACGGATGTACTACCTTCCCTGATTTGTTCTTTTGCCAAACTGGGATGAACAATTTTTGTAGTTCATCCATGCAGTCTTTAAATGCCGTCCATTGCCTATCCACCGTCAACCCTTTAAGAATCAATTGCCAGTCTATCTTGGCCAATTCAAGTCTCATACCCTCAAAGTTACCTTTCATTAAGTTCGGAACCCTTGTTTCTGAATTAATTATGTCACTCTCCGTCCTAATGAAGAACTCAACCATATTATGGTCATTCTTGCCCAAGGAGCCACGCACCACAAGAATGTTAACTAACCCTTCCTCATTACTCAATACCCAGTCTAGAATAGCCTGCTCTCTCGTTGGTTCCTCTACATGTTGGTTTAGAAAACTATCCTGCATACATTCCAAGAAATCCTCTTCCTCAGCACCCTTGCCAATTTGATTCACCCAATCTATATGTAGATTGAAGTCACCCATGATAACTGTTTTATCATTGTTGCACGCATTTCTAATTTCCTGTTTGATGCCATCCCCAACTCCACTCCTACTGTTAGGTGGCCTGTACACAACTCTCACTAGCGTTTTCTGCCCCTTAGTGTTTCGCAGCTCTACCCATATCGATTCCACATCCTCCAAACTAATGTCCTTCCTCTCTATTGTGTTAATCTCCTCTCTAATCAGCAATGCTACTCCACCTCCTTTACCTTTCTGTCTATCCCTCCTGAATATTGAATATCTCTGGATATTCAGCTCCCAGCCTTGGTCACCCTGGAGCCATGTCTCCGTGATCCCAACTATATCATATTCATTAATAACTATCTGCACATTCAACTCATTATCTGCACATTCAACTCATTATCTGCTCATTCAACTCATAACCCTGAAACAACTCAGCATTTCAGCAATTTGAAGCTCAAATTCAATAATTTATTAAGATTTGCCGGGGATTGAAGCTCCAACCGCAGGGGCTGTAGACTAACATTGTGAAGCCCGCGGTCTCTGGTAAGAACAGGCCGACTCGGGAGCTCCATGCCACAGAGGGAATTTCAACCTCCCCGACGCGGGAGTTGCGATCACCCCCGACAGGGTCTTCGATCGCTGGCTGCGGGAACTTTGATGGCCCCGGCTGCGGATGGTTCGACTGCCCCGACCGTGGGAGAATAAAGAACAAAGAGGAAGTAAATGGAACTTTATTGCCTTCCATCACAGTGAGGAATGTGGCATCCACAAGTTATGTTAACTTTTATGTGGTTGTGTGTCTTGTTGCTTTTCACTTCGTATGGCTGTATGGTAACTCAAATTTCACGTATGTGAAACTGTAGGATTGTTGAAAAAAAATAATGTTGTTTTACTGATATTGTTTAGAGAAATACATGTATGTGCCATCGGACCCTCAGTGATAGCTATCAGCCCTCTAGATGCTTCAGCAATTGATTGGGCATTTGAGTGGAATAAACTTGTGGGACTAAGGGGACGAGTGTGGAATGGAACAGGCTGTGCTGCTCAACATAGAGGTCTTCTGTGCCATAAATGTTTTGGGGTTTTTTTCTCTGAGCCACTCAACTAGGTTGAATTGGAAGAACATCAACAAATCAAGTTGCCATCTAGCAACTTGGAGCTCCGGCAAGACTTGGCAGACAGAGTGCTAATGTTCAATGAAGTAGCCACCAAGTCTACACTTGGTGTCGCTAAGGGCCACATTGGAAGCATTGAATGCAAGTAAAACCTTTGTCTCACTGAAAGGCCTGTTGTGTGGGGTCTCTGAATGGAGGTGAAGGAGGAAGTATAGAGACAGGCATTGCATCTCTAGTGGTTGCAGGGGAAAGTGGCTGGCAAGGATAGGGGAACCAAGGCATGCGGCAAGAGAGGTCACTGCAAAAGCAGAAAGGGGTGGGGATGGGAACGAGCCTTGTGGTAAGTCCAAGTTGAAGGTGAAGGAAATATCAGGGAATGATGTGTTGGATGAGAAGGCTTGGTGGGGTCAAAGATGAGGACAAGGGAATCTCTATCCCTATTTCGTCTGTGAGGAAGTGAGCGAGGGTAGAACTGTAGGAACCTGAGAAGATACTGGTGAAAGCACCATGCATGACTGCATGGGAGACACTACACTTAAAGAAGAAGACAGCTCAGATTTCTAAAAGTGGAAAACCTCATCTTGCGAGCAGATGTGACTGAGACAGAGAAACTGAATAAAAAGATGGTAGGGTGAGGGGAGTTGGGTATCAATCCAAGTGATCACAACTAACAGGGAATATTCAACAGACTTATGCCTCTTTTCTTAGCTGGGGAATGACCTGAAGGAAGCATTTAGGTTTATGTGAGTGTTTGATAAACATTGAATAGATGTTTCTATGTGAAGGAAGATAAAAAACAATGGTGTTAAGTATGAGATTATTATTCCAAGTTCAATACATGATTCAGAAAGCCTTTTTATTATCCAAAAGGTGTTTTGAATTTAGGACTTGCAGGTATAAAGTAATCGAGTCAATGAAATTAAGCACGCAGGTACAGCAGGCAGTGAAGAAAGCGAATGGCATGTTTGTCTTCATAACAAGAGGAGTTGAGTAAAGAAGCAAAGAGGTCCTTCTGCAGTTGTATAGGACCCTAGTGAAACCACAATTGATTGGCAGACAGGATACAAAGAGTAGGGATTAACAGAGTTTAAGAGTAGGTCCCTTTCAGAATGGCAGGCAGTGACTAGTGGGGTACCGCATGTCTCGGTGCTGGGACCGCAGCTATATACATCAATGATTTGGATGAAGGGATTAAAATGATAGAGATTGCCGTAATTAATTACTTAAATGCAGTAATCCTCAAGGACCTGATGTCCTTCCAAACCCAAGGATGCGGTATTGCTGTGGATAAGATTTTGTATTATACCAAATGGGATCATGCTTTTGACCTCCATTTTGACCTGCATTCCAAGGCTTTGAAAGAGCTGCCGTCAGAGGGGATGGATGCACTTGGTGTCAGCTTTCAAAATTACACCTGTTTTAATGTGGTTGCTAAAGATTGGCGAGGTAGCAAAATGTAACCCCTTCATTTAAAATGGAAGGAGAGAGAAAACAGGGAGTTATTTATGTATTAGCCTGACATCAAAAACAGAATATTGCTTTAAATTTATTAATGAGATGGTAATAATCCTGGGAAAATAATAATAATATTGGACAGTGTCAATGAGGGTTTATGAAAGAGAAATTGTATTTAACAAATTTGCATTTTTAGTGTGTTTTAAAAGTATGTGTTAATGTTCTCTGGTTTGTTTCATGTGGGGGAGGGGGTCGGGGGAAACTTTTTCTCAATCTCTTAACTGGCCGGGGATGCAATTGTTTTTTTGGATCCGGTCTCCAGTCGCTCTGCAGCCTAACATCATGGAGCTGGCGGCCTTGCTCGAGATTGAGCCCCATCGCAGGACTTACCTAAGAGCCCCCCGTGGACTTACCTAAGATCGCCCCGACAACTGAAGGTTCTAGTGCCCCGACTGTATGGCAAAGCAAATTCGTCGTATGTTGCAAAACATACTTGGCTAATAAAATACGATTATGATTATGATAATCATGGACGTCACACCCTGGCCGCTCCCTCTTCTCTCCTCTCCTATCAGGCAAAAGGTATAGAAGTGTGAAAGCACACACCACCAGATTCGCGGACAGCTTCTTTCCTGCTGTTATCAGGCAACTGAATCAACCTACCACAACCAGAAAGCAGTGCCAACTACTGTCTACCTCTTTGATGTTCCTTGGACTATCCTTGATTAGACTTAGCTTTCTTTACCTTACGCTATAAGTTATTCCCTTATCGTGTATCTATACACTGTAGATGGATCGATTGTAATCATGCATGGTCTTTCCGCTGATTGGTTAGCACGCAACAAAAGCTTTTCACTGTACCTCGGTACATATGGCAATAAACTAAACTGAACAGAAGAAAAAAATTAAATCCATAATATTAATGTAAAAAAAGCTCAAAATCCTTAGTGCAACCAAGACAGTTTGCCGTTTGGAGTTTAGTGAATCTTTGAAGTGCTCTCCAGAGCCTGATAGTTTTGGAAAGAAACTGTTTTCCTTGTATTACCAGATCTCGGTGTTCTGCGACACTCTCCAGGACTCTACCATTTACAGTGAAAGTCCTACCCTGGTTTAATGAACTTAAGTGCAACACCTCACATTTGTGAGAGTTAAATTCCTTTTGCCATTTCTCAGCCCTCCTTCCCAACTGATATTGTTGTAAACTTTAGGGTAGACAAAAATGCTGGATAAACTCAGCAGGTGAGGGAGCATCTATGGAGCGAAGGAAATAGGCAATTAGGACAGAAAGGTCAGATTTGGAATGGGAGGGGGAGTTGAAGTGCTGAGCCACCGGAAGATCAGGTTGGTTATTGTGAACCGAGCGGAGGTGTTTTCTGCGAAGCTTGTTTCTCACCGATGTAGAGCAATAGACAATAGACAATAGGTGCAGGAGTAGGCCATTCGGCCCTTCGAGCCAGCACCGCCATTCAATGTGATCATGGCTGATCATTCCCAATCAGTACCCCGTTCCTGCCTTCTCCACATATCCCCTGACTCTGCTATCTTTAAGAGCCCTATCTAGCTCTCTCTTGAAAATATCCAG
Organism: Okamejei kenojei; assembly: GCA_035221665.1. Classification (NCBI taxonomy): domain Eukaryota; kingdom Metazoa; phylum Chordata; class Chondrichthyes; order Rajiformes; family Rajidae; genus Okamejei; species Okamejei kenojei. Next base: position 158,119,361 of record CM069131.1, read on the forward strand.
CGAACCGGCCTCCACCGTCCTCTGCGGAAGAGAATTCCACAGTAGCTGACACCTAGAGCAGCGGATGCAATAGATGAAGTTGGAGGAAATGCAGGTGAATCTGTGCCGCACCCTGGAAAGACTGCTTGAGTCCTTGAATGAAGTCAAGGGGGGAGGTAAAGCAACAAGTGTAGCATTTCCTGTGGTTGCAAGGGAAAATGCCAGGAGAGTCCCCCCTTGCCCTCACCTTCCACCCTACCAGCTGTCACATACAACAAAGTGCCAGGTGAGAAGGGACGAATTGACAAGGGAGTTACAGAGGGAATGGGTCTCTGCAGAAAGCCGAAATGTGAGGAGATGGGAAGATGTGGCCAGTGGTGGGATCCCGTTGGAGGTGGCGAAAATGTCGGAGGATTATTTGTTGTATGTGATGGCTGGTAAGGTGGAAGATGAGGGCAAGGGGGACTGACCTTGTTATGAGTGGGGGGATGGGGAGTGTGAGCAGAGTTATGGGGTAGAGAAGAGGTCCTGGTGAGAGCCTCATCTATAGTAGAAGAGGGGAACCTCCGTTCCCTGAAGAATGAGGATATCTCCGATGCCCTGGTTTGGAACACCTCATGCTGGGTGCAGATGCGGCGTAGATGGAGGAATTGGGAGTAGGGGATGGAGTCCTTACAGGAAGCAGGGTGGGAAGAAGTGTAGTCCAGATAGCCATGGGAGTCAGTGGGTTTATAGTGGATGTCAGTCACCTGCGATGGAGATAGTGAGGTCTAGAAATGGTAGGGAAATATCGGAAATGGTCCAGGTGTATTTGAGTGCCAGGTGGAAGTTAGTGGTGAAATGGACGAAGTCAGTGAGTTGTGTATGGGTGCAGTAGGTAGCACCAATGCATTCGTCAATGTAGCGGAGGTAGAGTTTGGGGATAGGGCCACGGTACGCCTCGAACAAGGATTGTTTGACATACCCGACAAAGAGGCAGGTATAGCTAGGGCCCATGCCCGTGCCCATAGCTACGTCTTGTGTTTGAAGGAAATGGGAGGAGTCAAACAAAAAATTGTTAAGGGTAAGGACCAATCAAACAAAACGTTTGATTGGTCCTTCGATTTTCCAGCATCTGCAGTTCCTTCTTAAACATTGTTGTAAACTTTGATATCTTTCCTCGCCGTCCATAATAATGCCTTTTTTTTTGTTGAAAAACTGAAATATCCTGAAGTAATCCACGTAGTCATAATTAAAACATGCAAAATTCACATTGCTGGCACCCAAGGTGAAGATTAAGAGGCAAGAGCTATACTAACACAACTGTCTTAGCGTTGAGATGTTCTGTTTTTTATCAAAACACATATTCCCCAGAGTTATTATAATGAAGTATACTCTCCAGGCTTTTATCGTGTCACATTTCAGATATAAAATTCAAATTTTCAAAGACAATGAATGCATAAATCTTCCATCCCCTTGATTAAGCAAGTTAATGGATTATAGAGGATCATTTTTTGCTGAAATCACACAAAAGATCATGGAGGATATTTGAGACTATCTGACATGTTTGAATTTCTTAGAACATGAAATTTGTTCTTTGGCTATGTAACCTCATGGTTCCTCTTTGAAATAGGACTGTGGGATCACTTGTGTTAAAGAAGGAACTGCAGATGCTGGAGAATCGAGGGTACACAAAAGGCTGGAGAAACTCAGCGGGTGCAGCAGCATCTAAGGAGTGAAGGAGATAGGCGACGTTTCGGGTCGAGACACTTCTTCAGACTGGTCAGGGATCAGGGAAACGAGAGATATAGACGGTGATGTGGAGAGATAAAGAACAATGAATTAAAGATATGCAAAAAAAGTATCGATGATGAAGGGAACAAGCCATTGTAAGCTGTTTGTAGTGTGAAAATGAGAAGCTAGTGCAACTAGGGTGGGGGAGAGATAGAGAGAGAGGGAATGCCAGGGCCCGAGGGCTGAGGGAGAGGTGGGAAGGGGAGGAGACAGCAAGGGTTAACAGAATTGAGAAAATTCAATGTTCAAGCCCAGAGGATGCAGACTCCCCAAGTGGAATATGAGGTGCTGTTCCTCCAACTTGCGGTGTTGCTCACTCTGGCCGTGGAGGAGGTCCAGGACCGAGAGGTCGGATACAGAATGGGAGGGGGAGTTGAAGTGCTGAGCCACCGGGAGGTCGGGTTGGATAATGCGCACCGAGCGGAGGTGTTCGGCAAAACAATCGCCAAGCCGATCACTTGTCAGGCAACCCGATTGTATGCTTTCTATGGCTCATCAATAGAGTTTTGGAAATCACTGGAGACTTGCCAAATATTCTGTCTCCAAAGGAAGTAGAAGCGTTGAAGTGCCTTCCTGGTTGATCCATGTCAAATCATTAGTAAGATTAACGCCAAGTAACTTGAAGCTCTCAACGATTTCCACACCCGCACCATTGATGCTGATTGGGGCACGTAGTCCACCGTGTTTCCTGAAGTTCTTTGTCTTGCAGACATTAAGGGAGAGGTTATTGTTCTGACTCCATGTCATTATGTTCTTTATCTCCTTACTGTACTCTGTCTCGTCATCAGGCGTTTAACGCCCCATTTAAACTCCTCCACCAAAAGATGACTAAGAGAACCGTGCAATCTTTCCACAGTGCAGCACTAGATTGCCGGATTTTGTCGACTACTTATTTGTTTCACAGACATGCACTCGCAATGCTCTGACTTAGAGGCTAGAGGATTTTCCGCAGAGCCCTAACTAATCCCCACTTTCTTATCTCATCCGCGAGAAGATTTGCAAAAAAACCTTCCCCAATTACTAAAAAAACATGTTGTCACTATGGTTACTTCAACTAGTGGAAACCATCTCCAGAAAATAAAAAGGCATAATTTTCATCATGATTATTTTATAACCCCTCTCGATAATTATTCTATATGCAATGGTTAGGAGATTTGTAAATAAATACATTTTATATCTGATGTAATGAATTGTGCAGTCAGATTATTTCACACCCAATTGATCAAATAAGATTCTTTCTGTGACCCGAATTCAACTAAATCTCAACCTTAATAAATCTCAACCTTCAGCATTCTGTTGCTATTTTGGCTAAGGTGAGTCAGTACAGTGGCAGAGCCCTAAAAAATTAAAAGGCTGGCTAATGCAAGATTACTTGTAGTATCCTGCAGAACAGTTTTTAATAATGCATTATTCAGAGTTTCCATGCATTATTCAGAGTTTCAAGTATGATGTAGAAGTTTAATTGTATTGTAATGTGTCATTTTTCATTTGAAATTGAGCCAGTAATTACTGTGACATATAAACATACATGTTTTAGTTGCCCCTGTAATAATGCATTATTCAGAGTTTCCATGCATTATTCAGAGTTTCAAGTATATTGAAGACGTTTCATTGTATTGTAATGAGGTGTCATTTTTCATTTGAAATTGAGCCAGTAATTACTGTGACATATAAACATACATGTCTTAGTTGCCCCTGGAGCATAATAAAATATAGTGAGAATGAGTTTATTTGCTAATAGCAGATTTAAGTTAGGAATTGTGATTAAGATCTTTAGTCTACAATTTCAGCAATTAGTTAGCACAAAACCATTTGCCATTGAAAACGGGATAATTTTAAATGTAAATAGAACTGTAATATGTTATTTGACTCACTGAACTATGACTAGAAACAAAATTAATCGAGGCACATTATCTGTGAAACAAAAAGAAAGAAAAATATTGGGGAGCGATTATAGGTTTGTAATATTTGCTCAAACATTCGGAAACTGGAAATTAGATGTGGAAATTGGAGCTAGGCCATTTGGTTCGAAAAATTGTCAGAAAACATTTACTTTTACAGAAAAAATGTTATTTTCTACAAAAAAATATTTTAGATGTTTGATGCATTTGGAGATTTGCTGAAGCACTCAGAAAGTCAGGCACCATGTACAAATGCTTTTCAGATCTTTTTCATTTGGGTAGCACTTCCTGTTTTATTTCAGGTTTCCAGCATCTGCAGCTTTGTTGATTTCCATGAACTGTACTTATGTTAAGTATTGCGGAATAAGAGGCAAAGGATAAGGGAGATGTGGCATAATTACCGATGATCCAACTGTAAAACATAATAAGCCTTTGAAGCTAACTAACCTTGGCTAATGTACTAAGTCTTCTTTTCCAAACTATTACATGTTGCACAGGTTGAGGTATGGGTAGCCTTTTAACACTGCAGCATACAAATGCCTTTGATCTGATCTTCAATCAATAGCATCAACTACTTCTACTTTCATGTCATAAGGAATAGTAGAATTAGCCCATTCGGCCCATCAAGTCTACTCCACCATTCAATCATGGCTAGACACAAAAAGTTGGAGTAACTCAGAGGCAGCATTTCTGGAGAGAAGGAGTGGGTGACTTTTCGGGTCTAGGCCCTTCTTCAGACTGGTTAGGGATAAGGGAAACGAGAGATGTGGATGGTGATGTGGAGAGATAAAAAAACAATGAATGAAAGATATGCAAAAAAGTAACGATGAGCATGGAAACAGGCCATTGTAATCTGTATGTAGGGTGAACACAAGAAGCTAGTGTGGCTTGGGTGGGGGAGAGATAGTGAGAGAGGGAATGCCGGGACTAGCCGAAGTGAGAGAAATCAATATTCATACTGAGCTGTAAGCTGCCCAAGCGAAATATGAAATGCTGCTCCTCCAATTTTCATTTAGCCTCCCTCTGACAATGGAGACCGAGGATAGAAGGGTCTGTGGAGGAATGGGAAGGACAATTAATGTGTCCAGCAACTGGGAGATCAGCTTGGTTCACGCAGGCCTTGTCCCTTATCGTTTCCCATATCCCTAACGAGTCTGAAGAAGGGTCTCGACCTGAAACGTCACCCACTCCTTCTCCCAAGGGATGCTGCCTGTCCCACTGAGTTACTCCATCTTTTTGTGTCTATCTTCAGTTTAAACCAGCATCTGAAGTTCCTTCATTCAAAACTTTGTTCCTTACCCATTCAATCATGGCTGATCTATCTCTCCCTCCTATCCCCATTCTCCTACCTTCTCCCCATCACCTCTGACACTTGATATGGTGCCACACATTAGGCTGCTAATGAAGATGAGAACCCATGGTGTCAAAGGTCAAACACTAGCATGAATAGAAGGTTGTTTGGAGGGCAGAACTCAAAGAGTGGCAATAAAGGATGCTTTTCTGGTTGGCTGCCAGTAACTAGTAGAGTTCCCCAAGGGTCGGTGCTGGGGCTGCTGCTACTCTTCACGCAAGTAAAGTGACATTTATGAAAAGTAAAACAGCTAACAGATGAGAGAATATGGAGAAGTGCTTTATAAATGTGCTGGAAACATGCGATAAACACGCTTCAATTTGTTCTTGTAAAGGTTACTCATAAAACAGGTACACCCACTTAATTGTGATCGCAGCATACAGTCAGTCACAGCTGCTGTGTTGTTGCATTAGTACATAGACAAGCCAACTATAACTCATGATAACTACTCTTGTTCTTTTTAAAAGAGCAAAGCTTATTGCTTCTAAATGCTTTTCCACAGGATTGGAAATTGTTCTGTTGGGAAATTGCTCAAGGCTTCGCCGGGTGGAAATTTAGTCAAAAGTCAGTCAGAATAACTTTCTTAGCCAAGTAAGTATATGAACAAGGAATGTGATGGTGCTTTACTCGCACATGACAAAAACACGACATACATCAGAAAATGAAAAATAAAATATAGATACATAGATAATAGGTGCAGGAGTAGGCCATTCTGCCCTTCGACCAGGCACCACCATTCAATGTGATCATGGCTGATCATCCACAATCAGTACCCCATTCCTGCGTTCTCCCCAAATCCCTTGATTCCGCTAGCCCTAAGAGCATGATCTAACTCTCTTTTGAATGCATCCACTACCTTCTGAGGCAGGGAGTTTTACAAATTCACAACTCTGTGTGTGAAAAAGGTTTTCCTCATCTCAGTTCTAAATGGTCTACCCCTTATTCTGAAACTGTGGCCCCTGGTTTTGGACTCCCCCAACATGTTTCCTGCATCTAGCTTGTCCAATCCCTTCATAATGTTAAATGTTTCGATAAGATCCCCTCTTATCCTTCTAAATTCCAGTGAATACGAGTCCAGTTGCTCCATTCTTTCAACATATGACAGTCCCGCCACACCGAGAATTAACCTTGTGAACATACGCTGCACTCCCTCAATAGAAAGAGTGTCCTTCCTCAAATGAGGAGACCAAAACTGCACACAATACTCCAGGTGTGGTCTCACCAGTGCCCTGTACAACTGCAGAAGGACCTCTTTGTTCCTCTGCTCAAATCCTCTTTTGTTATGAAGGCCAACATGCCATTAGCTTTCTTCACTGCCTGCTGTACTTGCATGCATACTTTCAGTGACTGATGTACAAGGACACCCAGGTCTCGTTGTACTTCCCCTTTTCTGAACTTCACACTCTAATTGAGATAATAATCTGCCTTCCTGTTCTTGCTACCAAATTGAATAACCTCACATTTACCCACATTAGACCGCATCTGCCATGCATCTGCCCATTCACCCAACCTGTCCAAGTCACCCTGCATACTCATAGCATCCTCTTCACAGTTCACACTGCCACCCAACTCTGTTGCATCTGCAAATTTGCTAATGTTACTTTTAATTATGTCATCTAAATAATTGATGTATATTGTAAATAGCTGCGGTCCCAGCATTGATCATTGCGGCACCCAACTAGTCACTGCCTGCCTTTCTGAAGGGGACCTTTTAATCCCTACTCTTTGTTTCCTGTATGCCAACCATTTTTTTATCCATGTCAATACCCTACCCCCAAAATGATGTGCTCTAATTTTGCCCACTAATCTCCTGCGTGGGACCTTATCAAAGGCTTAACGAAAGTCCAGATACACTGCATCCATTGGTTCTCCTGCATCCATTTTACTTGTCACATCCTTAAAAAATTCCAGAAGATTAGTCAAGCAGGATTTCCCCTTTGTAAACTCATGGTGTCTTGGACTAATCCTATTACTGCTTTCCAAATGCATTACATCTTTAATACTGAGTATTAAATGCAGAGAACTATGTTCTGTACTCTGTATCTCCCCTGTAAATACGCTCTTCTAAGCTTCCCTCCCGATCTAGTTCAGTCAAAAATTCACTGAGTCAAGCATTGGAACAACTAATCTTTACTTTTAGATTGACCAGCAAATTCCCCTATATGATACCTAAACCACAGCGGGTTTGATTCTTGTCTCTGCCTGGCCAAACCATTCAGCCTTGTGCAAGCAGACACATTCCAAAAGGTCATCCAGTCCCAAGCACTCTTGCAGAAGATCGACAAAGGATCTCGTGGGGGCTGCCTTTTATAGGTCACCGAACCTTGAGGGGCCAAACTACATGGGGGTGGTCTCTTTACAATCCAATCAAACATATTAATTACAGCAATACGTTATTGACAGTTCCACAAACCAATAACAGAATCTCTCGTGTCCCTGATACCACCTCTCCCTCAGCCCTCGGGCCCTGGCATTCCCTCTTTCCCTCTCTCTCTCTCTCTATCTCCCTCCCCCACCCTAGTCGCACCAGCTTCTCATTTTCACACCACAAACAGCTTACAATGGCTTGTTCCCTTTATCATCGATACTTTTTTGCATATCTTTCATTCATTGTTTTTTATCTCTCCACATCACCTTCTATATCTCTCGTTTCCCAGATCCCTGACCAGTCTGAAGAAGGGTCTCGACCCGAAACGTCGCATATCTCCTTCGCTCCTTGGATGCTGCTGCACCCGCTGAGTTTCTCCAGCCTTTTGTGTACCCTCCCATACATTGTTTCTGGAAGAAGCTAATTTAACTTGAATAATGCAACATTTACTCTGGAATTCAAAACAACCCTGCCAGATCTTAACACTTTGGCTAATCAACAAAGAGCAGGGTAACTGTCTAGCACCATTATTTACAATATGTACAATGGTTTTGCAGTAATCCAATCAACTTCATGCATTTTACACTTCTTCGAAGGTCCTCTGCAGAAATCTCATTTGTTCTGTAAATTGAAGAGATACTTATACATTTCTTATCTGCAACACTAATCTGGACCCTAGACCTACTGGCGCCATTCAACAGCTTGTCTTGTATCTGCAGAAACACAGACTTGGCCAAAATGGCCTAACAATGCATGAATCTACTAAATGTTGGTTCTATTACTGCTCTGTTTTAGCCAGGATTTACATTCCTCCCTTTTATCATGTGATAACCATCATTTATAATAACCAAAGTACATTGGTGACTGTTACATTATGTCAAACATATTAACAACAAAATGCTGATGTATCTTTCCAGAATCTCATCAAGCTTCCCGAGTTTCTGTGGGCGTAGCTTCATGATTCCCGTCTGATGAGTCTTCACCTCCGAAGTTTTTGTGGCCGCAAACCCCCTCCATCTGTATTGCCAATCCCTCTGCACTTGATCCATAGCATAACATATAATTCCTAAGAGAACCTGGGATGAAGTAAGTTAGCAATCCATACTTCCACTGATGCTTTCCCATGTATTCCTATCATCCACTGTCAACAAAATGTCTCTCTCTGTACACTATTACTATCCTGTAATACAATCCTTCCCGTATTATGATCAACGCTAACATGTAATCCGTTATCTCCACAGTCACATGGTGATTTCCAATGTACTCCTAATGAAGGTGCCTCGTATGAATTTCAGCTGGGTTCAGTCTAAATTTACCTACAGGCATGACTCTTATTTAAAACAACCATGGGGAATGCTTCAATTTAGCCAAATTCATTCTCAGCCTTTAATTCACTATTTTGAGTTTCAGGGTCGGTCTTACCCCTTTCCAATATACAGCTTGTGGTCGATAAACACAATTCAATTCAATTGCTGTGGGATTCCCAGCTATTTAAGTTCATCAATTTATTTCCATATGTTATGGACCATTATTTTAAATCAAGCCAATTAAGAATGCCGAATCTAGGGACAGTTTTCACACCTTGATAATAGTAGCCGCTTTAGATGAATTTCGATCCACCAGTCAAATACATCGACTCTGATAACAAGTACCCACTCCCCTGATACTTCTTATAACCCAATCACTCTTTTTCTCCAGTAACTCTTTTTCTAGGTGGTCAGCACTGACTTCTTGAAGGTGAGCTTTGTTATCTGCACTTCCTCATTTCTTATTACTTTTCTGCAGAAGTAGGAATACCACTATGAGGAGCCATCTTTCTTTTCTGTTGGCCTCTCCTGGATTATGAATGTTAAAGGGACAGGACAGCATCACTTCTTTCCCTCTGTTGATCTCTGTTTCTGGGGAGCTACTTGGATGGGATTGATGCCCACACATCCTACCTGAGCTGTGTCTTCTGCCCGTTCTTGAGGGTCCACATACTCTTTTACCTTACTTCCCAGATAGTGGCGTGTCATAAGCAGTACTGTCCTGAAGGCACAACAACGCAACAAAAAGTTATGAAACGAGTTTACACTCGCTCCTATTCACTCCTACACAATGATTATTTTCTTCCTTTCCCTAGTGCCAATCTAGGTTCCTTTGCTTTGTCTTCTGACACCAGCTACTTTGTCTCTTTCTTGGTGTCTTTATTAATTTTTTGCTCCTTTCTATCAGAATTGGACAAAATTAGGGCAGTTTCTTATAATTGCCACCTCTTCTTTATGTTTCCTTCCAGGTAATTGCAAGGGGTTTCTCTCGTTCTAATTTTGAATAGTGGTTATTACTATTTCCCATGGACCATCTCAGTGTTATGAGGAGGGTATGTTCTATCTCCTCAGATTTCATTTATGGATTCGAAGGCAGGTGTCAGGTTACTCTTTCAACACTGGACTGGCTGGCAGATCAGGACTACAGAAATGGATTTGGACTTCCGGGGGGCGGCCATGAAGCTGTAAGGTCGCAGCATTGAGCTCCTCTCCGTTAAAATTGTGAAAAAAAGCTGTTTTGAGAGACAGGACTGATTTTAAAAAACTCACCGGAGCTGGAATTTAATGGGAGTTTTAAATTAGCAAGGAGAGACGCTTACGAGGTCCTAAGAAAGCAAGGCTTCAGAAGTTTTGGAGCCTGCAACTCTGATCATCAAAACTCAATCCGTACGACAGCAGAAAAAGCTCAGAAGAAGAATCTTACTCACAAGGATTTGTGTCTGAAATGGCTACAAAAGGAAAAATAAAGGCGAAGGTGAAGCAAATGCTAGCAGACATGAGTACTACATTGGAGAGAATAGAGATTAATCTTTCTAAAAAAATTGATTCTGCTTGTGGTGAGTTAAAGGAGCTGAAGAAAAATTTTAAAGAGCTTGATAAAAAGATTAACGGGAGATTGTGCCCGAATGGAAAAAGACTATAATAAGAAGTTTGATAAGATGTGTGGGGACATGAAAAAGTCTGATAAGCTGATGGAAGAAATGGCAGGCCAAATGAAAGAGATGTCTTTGGAAATATTGAATCTGAAAAAGGTACAAAAATCTGAGGGGGAGCAACTTGTTAAAATGACTGATGAGTGTTTGGACTTGGAGGCGAGATCGAGAAGGCAGAATTTGAGAATTCTAGGTGTTAAAGAAGGACGAGAGGGGCGTGGATCTCACACACGTACATTCGTTGCTGATTTACTTAAAGAAGTTTTTAAACTTCCGGAAAATCCAAGAATTGATGTTACCCACCGGGTTGGACGCTTTCCAAAAGGGATAAATGCTCCCCCGAGACAGATAATTGTGAAATTCCTCGACATTTCTTCACTGGAAAATATGCTGAATAAAATTATTCACGGGGACAATCTTGCATATCTTGGGGATAATATTAGACCTTTCCGTGATTATCCCCATGAAGTCGTCCAAAAAAGGATCTTGTTTACAAAGACAAGAAACATTCTGAAAGGTATGTCCCAAGTGAGATATGGGGTGATCTACCCCGCAAAAATGAAAATTTCTTATAAGGATACTGAACGCTCATTCATGGACCCTGAAATGGCTTTTAAGTACGCACAAGATATCGTAAAGGAAATATCGGATCAAGAGGACGACTAGCAGGAATATTAAACTTTTTAATACAAGATCTTGCTCTAAATTAAGATGGCGGACTTTTTCCAGACAGCTGCCAGGTATGCTTATCTGTCTGGAATGTGTTTTCGATCGTACAGTCCATGTTTCACCTTGAATGGAAAACTTAAAGATAAACAAAAGGACGTGGAAGATACAGAATTAATGAGGGACATGAAATGAGATATTACGGATTCCAGCTGCATGGTTTTGTTTAACCCCTTGGAACCTGCTTGTATTAAAGAATGGGATATTAAGCAATACTTTTGGGTGGATATATATGGTAATGTTCAGAATAGATTAATGTTAGATAAATTGGAAAGGCACATATACTTATAGAACTGAACATAAGTTGTGTTTTATTTTTGGTTTTATTTTCCCCCTCTTTTTCTGAATTTTTTTCTGTTTTCAATTGCTCTGGTATATGAAACGGTTCACAGCCTTTTATGAGACTCTGTTAAGGGGACGGAGCTCAATGTATAACAACATAGGGAGGCCCACAAGGAGCCCCATTGGAAGAGAGTGAGGGGAGGAGCGCCCGGTAAGCTATAAAATCATCGCGGGGCTTGTTTTTTTCAGAGGCCCACAGGAGCCGTTGGAAGAGGAGGAGGGGGAGGAGCGACACCCGACCGGTAAGCTATAAAATCCAGCGCGGGGCTTGTTTTTTCAGAGGCCCGACCAGAGTTGTTGGAAGAGAGGAGGGGGAGGAGCGACACCCGACCGGTAAGCTATAAAATCCAGCGCGGGGCTTGTTTTTTCAGGGCCCACAGGAGCCGTTGGAAGAGGAGGAGGGGGAGGAGCGACACCCGACGGTAAGCTATTTCTAGCGCGGGGATTGTTTTTTTCAGAGGCCCACAGGAGCCGTTGGAAGAGGAGGAGGGGAGGAGCGACACTCCCGACCGGTAAGCTATAAAAATCCAGAGCAGGGCTTGTGTTTTCAGAGGCCCACAGCAGTTCGGTAGAGGAGGAGGGGTGGAGGAGCGACACCCGACCGGTAGGTAAGTATAAAAATCTAGCGAGGCCTTGTTTTTTTTCAGAGCCCCACAGGAGCCGTTGGAAGAGGAGGAGGGGGAGGAGCGACACCCGACCGTATAGCTATTAAATCAAGCGCGGGCTTGTTTTTTCAGAGGCCCAACAGGAGCCGTTGGAAGAGGAGGAGGGGGAGGAGCGACAACCCGACCCGGGTAAGCTTTAAATAATCTAGCGCGGGGCTTGTTTTTCTTTTCAGAGGCCCCACAGGAGCCGTTGGAAGAGGAGAGGGGGAGGAGCGACACCCGACCGGGTAAGCTATAAAATCAGCGCGCATGGCTTGTTTTTAACCCAAATCCATTAACAGGGCGATTATTTGGAGAAGTGGGTTTTTTTTTTTTAGGAAGCCGCTGATTGGTGGGAAGTGACTAGGAAAGCAGCTGATAGGTGGGAAGTGGACTAGGGAAAGCAGCTGATTTACAGTCAGATCCCAGCAGTTTTTAGTGATTTTATATTGTGTTGCTATTGTATTCCTGTGTAAAGGGGCAGTATGAAGGCCAGGCAGTGTACTTGTTCTGGATGTCAGATGTGGGAGGTCAGGGAATCTGATAGCCCTAAAACCAGACGTACACATCTCTGCGCCAGGTATGTCGAGATGGGGCTCCTAAAGGATCGTGTTAGGAACCTGGAGCAGCACTCGACGACCTCCGTCTGGTCAGGAGAGTGAGGAGGTCATAGAGAGGAGCTACAGGGAGGTAGTCACTCCCAAACCCACAGGAGGCAGACAAGTCGGGTCACGGTTAGGAAGGGCAAGGGGCAGAGGCAGGGCTAGAGAGTACCCCTGTGACGGTACAACTGGAAAATAGGTACTCGGGTTTGAGTACGATTGGAGGGACAGCCATAGCTGGGGCAGAACACAACAGCGGCCCGGGCCTCCTGGCACAGATAGACCGGCCCTGATGCTCAGAAGGGGTAGCAAAAAGAGGAGGGCAATTGTAAATAGGGGACTCTATAAGTTAGGGGGTCGGATAGGCGATTCTGTGGACGCAGTCGGGAGACCCGGATGGTAGTTTGCCTCCCTGGTGCCAGGGTCTCGCATGTGAGTCAGAACGTGTCCAAAAAGATTCAGATAAGGGAGGGAGAGGAGCCTGATGTATGTGGTACACATAGGACCAATGACATAGGCAGAAAAAGTGACGAGGTCCTGAAGGGAAGAATTTAGGGAGTTGGGGGGAAAGTTAAAAGAAGGACCAAAAGGGTAAAAGATTTCAGGATTACTGCCTGTGCCGCGTTGGGACAGTGAGAGTAGAATTAATGAGGTGAGCTAAATGCCGTGGCTGAGGGACGGTGCAGGTGGGCAGCGATTCAAGTTTCTTGTCACTGGGGAACCTCTTTTGGGAAAGGCATGATCTGACGCAGATGACGGGTTGCACTTGAAAAAAAACCCGAAGGGGACCAATATCCTGGCAGGGAGATTTGCAAAGGGCTACTGGTGAGCGACTTTAAACAGAAAGGCTGGGGGGAGGACCTCGGGTAGAGGGGGCTATGGGACAGGGTGTGGGGCAAGAAGGCAGAGAAGGGAAGCCCTCAGGGACCCAAAATGTATAAGCGAGAAAGATGAAAAAGATAATAGACAAGAAATAAAGAGATGGTGGGTTTAATAAAATGTGCAATATTTTAATGCTAGAGCATTGTAAGTAAGGTGGATGAACATAGTAGCCTGGATTGACACCTGGAAATATGATGTTGTGGCAATCATTGAACATGGTTGCAGGAGGGCTGTGATTGGAAAACAAAATATTCCAGGAATTCTTTGCTTCCGGTGTGATAGAATTGGAGGGACCAAGGTGGAGGGGATGCATTGCTTTGCCAGAAAGGATAGTAAACAAGCAGTGCTTTGCGATAGATTAGAGGGTTCGTCCTAGGGAGGGCTATTTTGGTGTGAAGGATGAGTGAAAACTGAGAAGAGGAACGGTGTAGCAACACTTTTAGGGGTGTACTATAGACCGCCAAATGGGGAGCCGAGAATTGGAAGAGAAATATGTAAGGAATAGCAGATATTAGTAGTAACACAAGGTATGATTGTGGGAGATTTCAATTCTGTAAATGGGCTGGATGGTTTTGGAGTTTGTCAAATGTGTGCAGATATTTTTTTTGCAGCAGTACATAGAGGTACCGACCAAGAAGGGGCAGTGCTGGACCTCCTGTTAGGAAATGAGGGCAGGACAGGTGACGGAGGGTTTAGCGTTTGGGTGAGCGCTTCGGGACCATGATCACAATAAACCATTAGTTTTTCAAAAATATAATTATGGAGCGAGTCCGAACAAGGACCTAGAGTGGGAGATTATTTTGATTGGAGAATAGGCTAACTTTGAGGGAATGCGTGAGGATTTTTAAAGGGATGAATGGGACACTTTGATTTCATGGGAAGGATGTAGAAGAGAAATGGAGGACATTTAAAGGGGAAATTTGTAAGAGTACAGAAGCTTTATGTCCCAGTTAGGTTTGAAAGGAAATAGTAATAATTGGAAAGAGGCCATTGGTTTTCAAGGGAAATTAGACACTTTGGTTTTGAAAAAAGAGAGATAACTACAAAGAATTATAGGAGGCATGGAGTAAAATAGGAGCTAGAGGAGTATAAAGAATGTAAAAAAGAATCTAAGAAAGAAATTAGGAAGGCTAAAAGAAAGAAGATATGAGGTTGCTTTGGCAAGAAAGGTGAAAGTAAATCCAAGGGTTTTTCTACAGCTATATTAATAGCAAAAGGATAAGAGGTATAAAAATTGACCATTAGAGAACCAAATTGACGCTATCACTGCAGAGCCAAAAGAGATTGGGGGAGATATTGAACAATTTCTTTTCTCTCTTCGGTATTTTCACCAAAGATAAGGATATGAACCTCTGTGAGGTTACGGGAAAACAGTAGAGTATCGTATGGAACAGGAGATCAAAGAGGAGTAATACTGACACTTTTGAAAACATTCTTCTACTAATTAAACAGAGGGAATTCAGGACGGAGCTCGGATTAAGTTCTCCAGGTCCTGACAGGATATACCCTAGGACATTGAGGGAAGTTTATGTAGAAATAACAGGAGCTTTGACAGAAAATATTTCAAATGTCATTAGAAACGGGTAATAGTGCCGGAGGAATTGGCTAACTGCGCATGTTGTTCCATTGTTTAAAAAAGGGTTCAAAGAATAAACCTCTAGCAATTAAGACCTCTTAGTTTGACCGTCAGTGGTGGGCAAATTAATGGAAAGGATACTTAGAGAATAATAATATATAAGCATCTGGATAAACAGGGTCTGATCAGAACATCAACATGGATTTGTGCCTGGAAGGTCATGTTTGACAAACCTTCTTGAATTTTTGGAAGCGGTAACTAGGGAAAATTGATGAGGGGTAACGCAGAGGATGATGTCTAGATGGAATTCAGTAAGGCCATTTGACCAGGTTCCCCGTGGAAGGTTGGTTCAGAAGGATCAATCTTTGGGTGTTAATGGCGAGTAGCAAGAAGGATTCAACAGTGGGCTGATCGGAGATGTCAGAAGATAATGGCGATGGCTGTATGTCAGGTTGGAAGCCGGTGGACCATGGGGTGCCTCAGGGATCTGTGTTGGGTTCCACTGTTTGTTTTGTCATGTACTCAATGGATCAGGAAAGATGGGGTGAAAATTTGATAAGTAAGTATGCAGATGATACTAAGATAGGTGGTAATGTGGATTAATAAGTCTAGATTACTCAAAGTCTAACAGAGAGATTTGGCCATTTGGAAAAGTGGGCTGAAAGATTGCAGATGGAGTTTAATGCTGAAATAATGTGAAGTGCTACATTTGGCAGGATACAAATCAAAATAGGACGTACATGGTAAATGGTAGGGAATTAGGAATGCTGTGGAACAGAGGGATCTAGGAAATAACTGTGCATAGTTTCCCTGAATGTGGAATCGCATGTAGATAGGGTGGTAAGAAAAAGCCTTTTTGGTGTGCTGGGCCTTTATAAATCAGAGCATTGAATATAGGAGTAGGGAAGTCATGTTAAAAATTGTACAAGGCAATTGGAAAGACCAATTCTGGAGTATGGTGTACAATTTTGGTCGCCTAGTTAGTGTAAGGGATGTCACAAAATAGAGAGAGTAACAGAGGAGATTTACTAGAAATTTGCCAGGGTTCCAGCAACTAAGTACAGAGAAAGGTTGAACAAGTTAGGTCTTTAATCCTTTGGAGCGCAGACGGTTAAGGGGGGGACTTGATTGAGGTTCTTTAAAATGATGAAAGGGATAGACAGAGTTGACGTGATACTTTTTCCTTTCCCATTGAGGGTAGGGAAGATTCAAACAAGAGGGCATGACAGAAGAATTAAGGGACAGAAGTGTAGGGGTACGGGTGAGGGGGAACTTCTTTACCCTCAGAGGGTGGTGCTATGTGGAATGAGGCTTCCAGCAGTTCCCAGCAGAGGTGGTGGAGGCAGGATCGATTTTAAAACATTTTAAAATTCAAAGTGGATAGGTATATGGACGTGAAGGGAATGGGGGTATGGTCTGAGTGCAGGTAGATGGACTAGGGAAAACAAATGGTCGGCAACGGACGGAGGGCCGAGAGGGCCAGTCCCGTGCTGTAATTGTTATATGGATATAGGTAACATCAATGGAAGTACCATAAATTCTCGCCACAGTGGCTTTTGAGTTTTTTTAAGGTATCTTCTCTAGTATCTTAACATCACTTTTTTTTTTAATTCACTATCAGATTCTTATTTTTGTTTATTTTTTTTTTAAAATTTAACATCACATCACATTTGTTTCTTCTATTTTCTTATTAAGGATTCACAGGAGGGAGATGTAATATAAATTTTAAAAGTTATCGAGACCGTCCACCCAGCACTCCAGAGTTCTGAGGTATATGGTTGCACCATCTGAGTCAAAAAACACTAAACTGATATATAATAGCAAAACATAGAACAAATAAAGAATGGAGAATCACAGTCTGCAGTTGAATATAAGGGTGCCAATGAACCAATTTGAAGAGGGGTAAAATTTTGCCCAATTAAAATCATTAAATATAGACATTATGTATTTGCAGAAACACACAGAAACAAAACAACACAGATAGATTGAAGGGCAAACTGGATAGGGTCAAACAAACTATTCTTTCATTTACCTTCTAAAGGCTAGAGGTAAATCGGCCATTATTATTCGGAAAGGTAATACCATTTTAATTAAAGAATCATATTTTCGCATAAAGAGGGGCAGGTACATTATATAGTTTCTGGGAGAAATTTATTCACTCCGACTGACATATGATAAATCTTTAATGCCCCTAATTTGATAACCCCCATTTTTAAATAAAAATTATAGATATAATCACAGAGTTTTAATTACCAAAAATGTAATAACTCGGGGGTGGACATATTAAATTGCGTTTTTAGATCCATATTTAGACAAATCAATAAAACAAAGGATGAAGTAAACTTAAAATCTAAGACTAGTGAACATCACATACATATATTAAAAATACTAATATAATTAAGATGTATGGAGAATTGCTATCCAACTGGAAGGGAATATCGTTTCACCTCACCGGTACATAAAACTACTTCACGAATTGAGTATTATTTTAGTGATACAAAATTAATTCCAACACAACTAATCCTTCATCACAACCAGTATATTTCCGATCATTCTCCTTTGACTTTTTCTATTAAAATTAGAGGGAATGCCGGGTTAAAAAATCTTTTTGGAGATTTAATACACAAATTCAAAATAACCCACAAGGTTATAAATATTTAAAACAACAAATGAATTTTTTTTTGAGACAAGTGAAACACCAGGTATTTCACCTTCTTTACTATGGGAAACTTTCAAGGCATTTATCAGAGGAGTTATAATCTCATATCAAATTTTTCAAAATAAAAAGAATAAGACAGAACAACAGATGCTAGAACAAGAAATTAGACAACTAGAGTTAGATAATGCTAAAGATCCAACTACAGATAAACATAATAAGATAATGCTACTGAAATTTAAACTTAATCGAATTTTATCGGCAAGAGTAATAAGATTATTCAAAATCACAAAACAGGAACATTTCGAATTTGGTGACAAGCCACACAAACTCTTAGCTCGTCAATTGAAAAAACAAGAAAAGGAAAATACTATCACTAAAATTAAATCAGAGAAAGGTGAATTACTAACATTACCTAAGGATATTAACAACAGATTTGCTCAATTTTATCAAAATTTGTATACATCTAAAACTAAAAAAGATAGTAAAATTATAAATTTTTAAGATAACTGTAATCTTCCAAAACGTGACCTTTCGGAACAAGAGGAATTAGGAGCTCAGATTACACTTGAAGAAATAGGTGAAACAATAAAATCGCTGAAAAATGGTAAGACGCCTGGACCAGATGGTTTTAGTAATGAATTTTATAAAAGATTTCACGAGATAACGGCTCCACGCTTACTTAATTTATATATTCATGCCTTTAAAGAAAATAAATTACCAGAAACATTAGCTGAATCAACTATTACGCTTATACCAAAAAAAAAATGATTTAGATGAACCGGGCTCATATAGAGCTATATCACTTTTAAATACAGACCAAAAATTTTTAGCAAAGACCTTAGCAAGAAGATTGAGTAAATATATTAGTAAATTGATAAAACCTGAATCAAACGGGGTTTATACCCAAAAGACATTCATTTAATAATTTGAGACGCCCGTTTAATATAATGTACTCACATAAAACGGAGGAAGAAGTTATATCAATTGTTTCTCTGGATGCAGAGAAAGCATTTGATCAGGTAGGGTGGCAGTATTTATATAAAGTATTGCAAAAATTTAATATGGGAGAGAATTTTATTGAATGTGTAAAATTACTATATGATAAACCGGCGGCAAGAATATTAACCAATAACATGTTATCTCCAAAATTTTATTTATCAAGAGGCAATAGGCAGGGAAGTGCTTTATCACCTCTGCTATTCGCCCTTATGATAGAGCCCCTGGCTGAAAGTATAAGACGTCATCTGAATATTCAGGGACATAATACTAGGGACTCAAATAATAAAATGTTATTATATGCAGATGATATATTTTATATATTACAAACTCACAAACGAATATACCAAACTTATTAAATTTAATAGAGGAATTCGGTTATTTTTCTGGATACAGAATAAATTGGAATAAAAGTGAAATCATGATGTTAAAACCTCAAGAATCTACACACCTATTAAAATTCCCCTTTAAAATTGCAACAGAAAAACTTAAGTATTTGGGTATTCAAATTACTAGAAAATACAAAGCATTATTTAATGCAAATTTTACGTCAACGCATGTCGGTAGGAACGGGCTGCAGAGCGCAGCTCCACCTGCGGTGAGTAACAGACCCCTCAGCTAAGTGGTTTAAACTACTTCCTAGAGGGTCTATTTAGGCTCCATAGTGCTGGCTGGCTAGCCAGGAGGAGTTTGAAAATGGAGAGCAATGGGAGGAAGTCAGTGCGTGTTAAGCACGCGTCCCATATTGAAGCAGGTCAACAGCGATCGGGACTGCAGATAAGTGCGGAGCCGGTTCCGATACCAGTAGCCGTAGACCTAGCTGTTAATCAGCCTGCAGCCGCACCACTGCTGCAGGCCACTGAGGGCACTCCAGTGGGCAGGAAAAGTAAGAGGAAGTCTGTCAGGCCCGTTATATCAGACAAGTCTGATGAAGATGATTCTCCTCCAGACAGGCTAGCCATGTGGCAAAGGATGGAGCAAATGGAGAAAATGCTCCAAAACTTGATCAACCAAGGGTCCAAAGACCCAGAATATTCCCAGGCAGCCTCCAAAGGAGTTCCATATCAAGAATATGGTGCCTATACAACATGGGAATGTGAACCTCCAGAGCCTTGTTTAGGTCTGGAAGAAGTCTCCTTTGAGCAAGTCTCGGGAGTACCAGGGCGGCAGGAGGCTGACCCTGAAGGTGGTGTCCCTGCTCATGTGTACACACCACAGCACAAGAGTAAAACTCCAGGTGTACCTGATGTAGCACAATCCTTTGCTATACCAGAAGGGAGCGGTGAGACCATGGAAGAAAACCTGGCGACCAACATAAACTATTTGGTTTCTCACCAGCTTCAAGAGACTGTCATTGTTGAGACAGCAGACCTTTATAAAACACCTGTGAATTGTGCTTCACTCAGGGTGCCGATGGTGAATCCGGCAATTTGGACACCCATGAGTTCAACGATGCGAGGACAGGAAATACGTTTCCAGCGAGTCCTCAAGCTCATTGCGGCTGGCATCATTGCTTTGGGAAGCAGGTAGAAGGGTGTGCAATGTCTAAACTACAAAAAGACATGTTGGTGTTATTTTGTAATTCTTATTTTGAGATCAATTGTATGAGGAAAATCACCATTCGGCCCATACTGCACCCTAGATTTGCAGGTCTGTGCAAATCAAGTAATATTCAAGCTCCCGATTATTTATTCGGAGAGAACCTGCCTAAGCAAATTAAAGAAATTGATGAGGAGGCAAAGACTATCAGCCTCATGAAACCTTTCATGTATGGCCAAAGGAAACAAACTGGCTGGATGAGAAGGGGGTTTGATTCTGGAGCAGGAACAAGCAGAGGCAGGGGAGTGGTGAGAAGGTATTATTACCCATCACAGCCCAATGTCAACCCATTTGTTGGAAGAAGGAGACCGTCACGGTCATTTGCTGAGGTACAAAAACTTCATTCCATCACAGAAAAAAACTTTTGGGGAACAACCTCCGGTTGGTGGTAGATTACAATTGTTTTATGATGAATGGTGCTGTATAACATCTGATCGGTTTATATTAGATACTGTGTCAGGTTCTACAATAGAATTTATGGAAGGAGTTGATCCACCTGTACAGAATAAACCTAATCGGGGTTTGGTGTTTTCTGCACCTGAAACTTCTCAGATAAAAGAAGAAGTTAAAAATGTATTTTGGAACAGGAGTAATTGAAAGTACGGTGAATCATCCTCAACAATTTGTGTCCAATATATTCCCCAGTCCAAAGAAAGATGGGGGTTGTAGAGTCATTCTGGACCTCACAAAATTGAATTCATATGTCCAGTATAGGCATTTCAAAATGGACACCTTCAACACTGCAAAGCAGTTGTTGTCAACAGGCTGTTACATGGCTACTATAGACTTCAAAGATGCGTATTATTCAGTGCCAATTCATCACCATTACTGCAGGTACTTGAAGTTTAATTAGATGGGTCAGCTGTGGCACTTCAGCTCCCAGGCTGTTCACAAAATTATTGAAACCAACACTGACATTATTAAGGGCTCAAAATCACATTGTCATGGCTTATCTTGATGATATTTTAATTGTAAATGCCACTCAGGAATCAGCTGAAGAATCAGTTTCAGCAACTATAAGCCTGTTTGAAAGGCTTGGGTTTCTGATCCATCCAACAAAATCTAAGCTACAGCCATCCCAAACAATTGGTTATTTGGGGTTTGTCATTAATTCAGTTGCTATGTCAGTAACATTGCCAACAGATAAAGTTGGGGATATTACAAATGCCTGTAGTTGCCTTGCTGACAAACCTTATCCCTCCATCCGAGAAGTAGCAGCATTCCCTGCTGTCGAGTTTGGTCTTCTGCATTATCAAAGTCTTCAAAGGGCAAGAGAACAAGCACTAAAAGAACGTGCAGGTCATTTTGATAGGTCCATGCAGTTACCAACGGAAGCTTTAGCTGAATTGCAGTGGTGGATTGGGAATGTTGCACAAGCTACTAGAAACATTTTTGTTCAGCAACCTTCAGTGGTATTGCAAACTGATGTGAGTGCTCTCGGATGGAGGGCTACGGACAATGACACCAGCTGTGGTGGTAGATGGACTGTCCAAGAGGATTTAATTATCCAAACATATGGTATCAATTATTTGGAGTTATTGGGGGCATTTTATGGATGGCATGCTTATTGTTCTACAATGAAGGACTTGCATGTTCAATTACAAGTAGACAATACCACAGCTGTGGCATATATCAATCACATGGGGGGGGGGGAGTAAGTATCATGTGATTATCTGGTAAACCTGATGTGGCATTGGTGTATATCTAGGAATATCTGGCTTTCAGCTATCTATCTACCAGTGAGAGACAATATTGTGGCAGACAACAGATCACGAAACTTCTATGTTTTTCCCCCATTCTGCCTGATTAGGCAATGTCTCACCAAAATAGAGCATGACTCCGCCATGGGCGTTTTGGTGGTTCCAAACTTGCCTACACAGCCATGGCTCCCATTGATGCTCAGAATGATAACTCAACCATTTATGACAATTCCCAGCTGCAGTAATTTGTTGGTACAACCAGTGACAGAAGAAGTTCATCCTTTGCATGATCATATTAATGTGTTAATCTGCAGGTTCTGACCAGACCATTGCAAGGGCTTGGACTGTCGGATAGGACCATGGATGTCATAACTGCAGTTTGGAGAGATAGCACTAAGAAACAATATATGTCTCATATAAAGAAATGGGAAGCTTTTTGTATACAATCAGATATATCTTATCAAACTGCAAACATATCGGATGTATTGGAGTTCCTTGCTATGTTTCATTTTGATCAGCACCTAAGTTATAGTGCCATTAATAATGCTCGGAGTGCTTTGTCCTCCTATTTAGGACAAATTTCAGAATGTCAATCTATCGGGTCTCATCCATTAATATCCCGATTTATGAGAGGAATTTTTAATATAAATCCTCCCAAAACCCAGATATACGTATGGAATGAATCTACGGCATGAAAATCACAGAGCTTCAAAATCTTCACATAGTCACTCACGTCACTCCGAAGTAAAATAGTAAGATTAAACGAGAACTTACCTGTTTAAAGTTTGATCTTTATTTTATGAGGAGTTACGATGAGGGATTATGTGCCCCCCGCCCCCAACCCTCATAATCTAAATGATCATCTGGTAGTTCTAGTCTTTGTGAGCCTTACTATCTTACTTCGGCTATCGGTTTCTGTGTTTTTCACGTCGCTGCTTTGAAGTATGACGAGCATGTGCCTGGTGGGGCTTCTTCACGTAATCCCTCATCGTAACTCCTCATAAAATAAAGATCAAACTTCGAACAGGTAAGTTCTCATTTAATCTTACTATTTTATGCCTTTATTAAATAAACTCAACGTCTTGATTAAATTCTGGAAAACACTTCCATTATCATTAATAGGCAGAATAAATGCTATAAAAATGATCTTTTTACCACAAATATTATATCTATTTCAATCTATACCATTATATATACCAAAAAACTTCTTAAAAGAATTAGACTCTAATATTACCAATTTTATCTGGGATTATAGATCACATAGGATCCAACGAAAACATCTGTGCAAACCAAAAGATATTGGGGGACTTTCACTTACGAACTTTTTGTATTATTATTGGGCAGTGCATATTAAGAATATAATGTACTGGTTGGACAGTTCTACCCACCAGACAGAATGGATAAGAATGGAGAAAGAGGACTGTTCTCCTTGTAATATAGGAGTGATCCTCTTCTCTCCAATAAAACTGAACACCACAATATATAAGAAAACCCCAATTATACATGAAAAAATAAGAATTTGGAAACAAATAAAATTTTCCTTAAAATTAAGAAACCTATCATTGTTAATGCCAATAGTGAATAATCCTTCATTTAAACCATCTCTTATTGGTAAAACATATAATCAATGAGAAAGAATGGGAATTAAAAGGATCGGGATATGTATGAAATGGGAAATCTGTTATCATTCCAACAACTACAATTAAAATTTAAACTGAAAAATAACCAATATTTTAAATATCTTCAGATCTGTGACTTCATGAAGAAATACATACAAGGATATCAAAACATAACTTCAGAGCCATTGGAAGAACTTCAACTTCCAATACATACAAAGATAACAAAACATAACTTCAGAGCCATTCCGGAAGTGGCGGCGCTGCGTGGCAGCTGCGGCTCACCTGCAGTCCGTCTGTTATTTTCTTTTTTTTTCGTCCTTTCGTGTCTGTTTTTAGTTAGAATTTTGGTTTATTAGGCTGTGTTTGTGTGGGGGGGGGGGGGGGGGGGGGGGGGGGGGGGGGGGAGGGTGGGAGAAGGTTTTAGTCTCTCCCTTCGGGGGGATGCGACCTTTTCTTGTCGTGTCCCCCGTCACCGTCTCCGTCTGTGCTGAGGCCTAATGGCGGAGCTGGTGGCCTCGGAGCTGTGGCGAGCGTTCAGAGCTCCAGTGTTCCAGCGGCGGCGGCGGCCCGGCTTCGGGGCTTCGGGGCTTCGGCGCTCCAGCAGTTGCTCCAGCGGCGCTCCAGCAGCGGCCCGGCATTGGCGCTCCGGCGGCTCTCCAGCGGGTGTTCCAGCAGCGGCCCGGCATTGGCGCTCCGGCAGCTCTCCGGCGGGTGCTCCAGCAGCGGCCCGGCTTCGGGGCTTCGGCGGCTCTCCGGCGGGTGCTCCAGCAGCGGCCCGGCTTCGACGCTCCGGCGGCTCCGGCGGCTCTCCAGCGGCTCTCCAGCGGGTGCTCCAGCGGCGGCCCGGCTTCAGCGCTCCGGCGGCTCCGGCGGCTCTCCAGCGGCTCTCCAGCAGGTGCTCCAGCGGCGGCCCGGCTTCAGAGCTCCGGCGGCTCCAGCGTTCCCGTGGTCGATCCTGGCTGGGGGCTGTGGTGGTGTTCCGGCGTTCCGGCGGCGGCGGCCTGGCTTCGGAGGCTCGGCCGCGGGCCTGGTGGACGATGACATCGAGGGCCTGGATTGCCTCAGTACAGAGGGGGAACATGTAGGGGAAAATGACAAAGACTTTAAGACTTTTGCCTTCCACCACAGTGAGGAGGTGCTTGGTGAACTCACTGTGGTGGATGTTAAATTATGTGTTTATTGTGTGTTTTGTTTTAATTTATTACATGTTATGACTGCAAGGTAACAAATTTCGTTCAGACCGAAAGGTCTGAATGACAATAAAGGAATCTGAATCTGAATCTGAATCTGAAGAAGCAATGAACATTAAGGCTGACTCACAGAAATTAATATCATATTTATATAATAGTATTTTAAATATAGATTTACCATCGACAGAGACACTTAGAGAAGAGTGGGAACGAGAATTAATGATAAAAATTAAGAAGGAAACATGGGAAAAGTATTTGATATATATATACACAAATGTTCGATTAATGTAAGACATAATTTAATTCAAATTTTACATAGATTATATTACTCAAAAACTAGACTGAATAAATTCTATCCAAATACCTCCCCCATTTGTGATAAATGTCTATCCCAAAACGCAACTATAACACACTCTTTTGTCTCCTGCATAAAACTTTATAAATTCTGGAGTGATATTTTTGAAATATTTACAAAATTATTTAAGATTAAAATGGAACCTAATACTGAAATGATTATATTTGGAGTAATGGAAGATGGGAATAAACTGAACTCATCTCAAAATTTATTTTTTAATTATGGGTTAATAACAGCAAAAAAACTTATACTTAACTTTTGGAAAAATACAACCATACCAACCCTTAAAATGTGGATTTCAAACATGTTGGACACTGCACATCTTGAGGGAATGCGATTCCTCCTAATAGATAAATCAGACCAATTTTTAACGAGTTGGTCTCCATTTGTCAATTTTTTGGAAACATATGGTGCAACAAAGCCGTAGAAGCTAATTGTTTCAGGATTGGGTGAGGGATGGTCAAGAATATAGATAACGATCTCCTTAATCTCACTTTTTACTCTTCTCTTTTTTTTTCTTTTTCATTCTCAACTTTCTTTTTTTACACTATTTCAGGCTCTCAAATAGACATGTTCCTAAGGTAATCTGGCGGGATCCAAGCCATAAACTCTTCCTCTTCTTTTGATCTAATTTCCAATTTCTGTATTAATTCCACTGGTTCCTGGAAGGATTTAATAGGAGCAGCAAAGAAAGCCTTTTCGCTGTCACACTCTCTTGCTACCCCCTCCACTAAGGCTTCATGTGTAGGGTATCCCAAAATCATCAGAAATTTAGTATATTCCTTCGGGTAATCAATCGTTGCACTGCCTCCCATAAGCTTCGAGAGTCAGGGTAATGTCCATACAAATTACGTTTCAAATATTCCCCAAATGAAGCAAGTGAATCTTTCTTGTCTAGGTCTTCATTCATGGTTGTTGTCGAACTGGGTTTCACTGGAGTGGGGGCGCCTGTAGCCCGGGGATGATGTACACCTACTGCAATAACCAAATCAAAAGTGGGAGTAGTCGCCTTCCTAACAGGGAATTGCCTATGGGGAATTTGTTCTGCTTCCATGATATAGGCTATATAAGGATCAGCTATCTTATAGCCCACTATTATCTTACCCTCAGTAGCACTGCTTCCACCGCTAAAGGAGTCTCTATATTTTATGAATGATTCCTTTACTTCTGCTGTCTGTTTAATTTGTTCTGACACCGGCTTATAAGGAACCTTACTTCTTGCCCCCTAACTCACTACACTATCCTTTTCCTATAAAGCAAATGAGGCCTGAGAATCCCCTTCCAATTTCTCCATTACAGGTTCAAATTTAGTAGGTGGAGTCAAAGATCCCGTTAACTCCATTCGAGTGCCCTGTTCACAAGCTACGCACGGTGCCTTAGGATTGGAAACATGAGATGACTTGGAGGAAGGCTGTTAATCTATACCAAAAAATTTGCCCATCTTTTTAAATGGGCATGTGCTGGACAACTATCCCTGGTCCTCACTGACATTTTCAATCTGTCACTGGCCCAGGGTGTCATCCCCACTTGCCTCAAGACATCTACCATTGTGCCAGTGCCCAAACAATCAACGACAGGGAGTTTCAACGATTTCCGGCCAGTGGCACTCACCCCTGTCATAGCCAAGTGCTTCAAGCGGCTGATCTTGGCTCACCTCAAAGCCAGCCTCCCCCCCCACACTGGAACCCCATCAGTTTGCCTACCGGACCAATAGGTCTACAGAGGACGCCATATCGGCGGCCCTACACTCTGCCCTGACCCACCTGGACAGCAATAACACCTACATCAGGTTGCTGTTCATTGTTTTCAGCTCCGCCTTTAACACTGTCATACCCGCTAGCTTGATCACCAAACTCAGCGGTCTTGGCATCTCCACTTCCCTCTGCAATTGGACACTGGATTTCCTCACTAACAGACCACTGTCTGTTAGGGTCAACAACCTCACCACCTCCACTATAACACTGAACATCGGCGTGCCACAGGGCTGTGTGCTCAGTCCTCTCCTCTACTCTCTCTTTACCCATGACTGCATCCCTAAGCATGGCTCCAACGCCATCATAAAATTTGCCGACGACACCACGGTGGTAGGACTAATCTGCGACAACGACGAGTCAGCCTACAGGGAGGAGGTCCAGCACCTGACAACCTGGTGTGCCAACAATAACCTCGTCCTCAACTCCCAGAAGATGAAGGAAATCATTGTCGACTTCAGAAAGAACAGAGGAGGCAGACACACCCCATCCATATAAACGGGACTGAGGTGGAGCGGGTCTCCAACTACAAATTCCTCGGGGTACACATCTCGGAGGATCTGTCCTGGTCCCTCAACACCTCCAAGCTGATCAAAAAGGCGCAGCAGCGCCTTTACTTCCTGAGGAGGCTCAAAAAAGCCCACCTGTCCCCCCAGATCCTGACTAACTTTTACCGCTGTACCATCGAAAGCATCCTGACCACCTGCTTTACGGTATGGTACAGCAGTTGCACCGTAGCAGACAGGAAGGCACTACAACGGGTGGTGAAAACCGCCCAGTACATCATTGGTGCCCCACTCCCTGCCATGGATGCCCTCCACCGAAAACGGTGTCCGAGACGGGCCGGGAAGATCATCAAGGACCCCTCCCACCCTAACCATGGACTGTTTGCCCTCCTACCATCGGGGAGGCGGTACAGGAGCCTCAGGTCCCGCACCAGCAGGATGAGGAATAGCTTCTATAATAACACCATCACACTGCTGAACTCGGAGTCCCGCCGATAGATTTCCACATCTGTATTTATTTATCTGTATTTATCTATATATTGCTATCACTACGTACTGACACTAAACTGCATTTTGTTGTACCCATACTTGTATCTGTGCAATGACATTAAAGTTGAATTGAATAAATAATGTGCTTCCCTCCCTTCAATGTCCACACTGACTACCGCGCTCTTGTGAAATTTAATTGTTGGGACTTCCGGTGGCGCTATGGAGGAGTAGAAGCAACGCCAGCCACCTCCGTGAAGAAACGGGAAAAACTCGGGAGAAAACGCTGAAAAAACCTACCTGCTGCTTCTGCTGTTTCTGCATCTGCTGTTCTGCACCGGCTGCCGTGAGTGACGTCATCAGATCTGCGACCGTAATGTCAATGCACCGCAGCCCACCACCGGAGAGACCCAAACTCCGATTTTTAAAAAAATGGCTGAACAGGAACAAGGCCTGACTGAAGCCTTGGCCTCAGGTTGGACACAGTCCCTTGAAGATGTGTTCAAAAAATCGAAAAAAAAATCGGAACTGGAAGAACTTAAATTTTTTTTTATGCTAGAAATAGCAGAATTAAAGAAAGAAGTGAAGTCTGAATTAAAGGTGGAACTGGAAAAAATGAACTTTATGGAAGAAATAAAGAAAATCAAGATTGAGATGAAGGAGTTAAAATCTGAAATTAATCTCTTGGCCACGGATTTATCAGAAAAGCTCCGAAAGGAAATTACTGAAGTTGTGACCGAAAAATTTGCAAGTATAATGGAAGAGCTGCATGAAAAAATTGAAACAAAAGTGGAAAAAGAAATTTGCCCAAAGGATTAAGGACAGCGAGGAAGACTGAATGAAACCTTCATAGTTGAATTAAAGGAACAATTAAACTGTATTTTCAAGATTGGTTGAAGATTATAATAAACTATGGACTTGTTTCATCCAAAGAAGACGGAGAAGGAGACGGATGGGAGAATCGAGGAGATTTGGATTGAAAACTGTTCCATGAATACTAATATTTAGAATAGTAATACTACTAACCTAATAATTAACATATATTAACATACATAAACATATATTAAATCTAACACACTGGTATCGTTAATAATTAGAGCTAGTAATTGTTGACTATTGACTATTGATGGTTGATTGTTTGACTATTGATTGTTGAATCGTTGATTGATAATTAATAAATTAATTTTTATAAACCGACTAACCTAGAATTAAGTAAATAGTAAATATAAATATATACCTTATTTTAACTTTAGACTTTTTTTAAAATCTCTTTATTATATGTTTATATTATTATAATTTTCCTATTAAGTACTACGTATATATAGCCCATTAAACCTGACTATGAACTTTTTATATATCATAGTTTAATATCCCCGGATTTTAAATAATAATCTCTTTTTTTTCTAATATTAATTTACTGAATCATGGAGATGGATAACATTTAACATTCAACACGGAAGTCCTTAGACTGCTAGCCATGTTAGTATGGCTAACACTAACTACACACATACTAGATGTAGTTTTTTTCTTCTTTGAGCACTTTACTAATCTCTTAATCTATCCCTTTTCTACTACTATTTCTGATTATACTATTATTACTTTATATCTGAGTGGGAATCATCATTAATACAAAGGAGATATATATATATGAGAGAAAATCAGTGTCCTGTTTTGAGAGTCTTGAAAATTCGTCTGTTCAGGGTTCAGGTGTAGGGTCTGGTGTGTCGAGCTGTACCATTTGCTCTAGTATACATCCCTTTAGATAAATGATGCAAGACCTACATACAAATATGGGGAATGGAGGAATAACGTTTTGTAGCTGGAATGTTAAAGGTATTAACGAACCAATTAAGAGGGGTAAGGTATTAGCACATTTAAAAGCACTTAAAATAGATGTTGCGTTTATCCAAGAGACACACTTGAAAAAAGAGGCAGAACATAGATTAAAAGCCAAATGCATTGATAAAGTATATCACTCTTCTTTTACACACGTCTAGAGGTGTAGCAATATTAATTCGTAAAGGTACTGCATTTAAACATACTTCATTAATAACAGATAATGACGGTAGATATATTATTGTAATAGGAGAATTATATACACAAAAAGTGATTTTTGTTAATATATATGGCCCAAATTTTGATAGCCCGCGATTTTAAAAAAAAATTATTTAATACAATCCATGAATTATCACAACATAATCTAATAATTGGAGGAGATTTTTTTAAATTGCACACTTGACCCTTATTTGGTTAGATCATCAAACACAAACGAAAACTTAAATCACACTCCAGTGAGTTAATAAATGCATATATAGACACCAGTAATATTAAAGATGTATGGAGATTGCAAAATCCACAGGACGAAATACTCATTTTACTCAGCCGTGCATAAAACTTATTCAAGAATAGACTATTTTCTGGTAGATTTAAAACTTATTCCACTTCGTATAATTCAAATATCATAATATTATAATTTCAGATCACGCACCCTTAACTTTTAAGATGAAAATAACGGGTAAAATGGAAAAACAAGATCAATGGAGATTTATCCACAAATTTTAAAGGACAAAAGAACTCAAGAATATATTACAAAAACAGATCAAGATCTTCTTTGAAACAATGATACACCAGAAATATCATCATCCCTCTTATGGGAAACTTTTAAGGCCTATGTTCGGGGAATTATGATATCTTCTCAAGCATTTTATAATAAAAGAGAATAGGAAGCTACAACAGGCATTGGAAAGAGAGATTAAACAATTAGATACAGAGAACGCCATTAACCCAACTACGACAAAACATAATAAAATCTTTGCATTGAAATATAAACTAAATAAAATACAGTCAGATCAATTTGTAAAACTATACCAATATACCAAACAAATGTACAATTTGAATTCGGTAAATAAACCACATAAAACTATTGGCTCGTCAGTTAAGAAAATTGGAAGGAGAAAAATTAATAATAGGATCCAATCAGATAAAGGAGAATTACTAACACAAACTAAGATATAAACGAGAGATTTTGCAATAATTATAAATATTTTATACTCATGCTAAAACAAAAGAAAATCAAATAGGAGTAGAAACATTTTTAAAAATTGTAATCTAAATGGACTAGATTTTTAGAAGATAGGGAATTATTAAATGTCGAAATAACTACAAAAGAAATTGAAGAAACTATAAGATCATATAAAAATGGTAAAACTCCAGGACCAGATGCTATTGAGCAGAATTTTATAAAACATATTATGAATTATGATAGCCCCACGTTTGAAGACACTATATGAACACATTTATAACACAACAGAAATTACCAGATACATTAAATGAATCTATTATAACCTTTTTCTTTATACCTAAATTATGTGATAATAATCTCGATGACCCAGGGTCATATAGAGCTATATCTCTTTTAAATACTGATCAAAAAAATATTAACAAAAATATTAGCACAAAGACTAAACAAAGTGATTAATAAACTAATTCATTCAGATCAGAAAACTGGATTTATACCAAAACGATACCTTCAAACAATCTGAGAAGATTATTTAATATTATGATATTCGAAAAAGAAATATCAATAAGGATTTAATCAATCATCTCGTTGGACGCAGAGAAAGCTTTTGATCAGATTATGGTCTACTTATTTTCGTTATGGAATTTTTTTCAATTGGGAGAGAAGTTTATAACTTTGGTTAAATTACTATATACTAGAGCCAAACAGCTAGAATATTAATTAACCAAGTGTTAACAACTAAATTTAACTTATTTCCGAGGTTGTAGACAAGGTTGCCCTTTATCTCCACTACACTGTTTGCACTTGCAAAAGAACCATTAGCCAAAAATCTGTGAGATCAAACCCTGAGATATATGGGTATGAAACTAAGGAAACTGAAAATAAAATACATTTGTCCCACTACGCAGAGATCACCCCAGTATTACTTTATATCACAAAACCAGAAAATTAGTCTTCCTAACTTGTTAGATTTAATAACTCAATTTGATCGTTTCAGATATAGAATTAATTGGAATAAAAGTGAACTTATGCCAAAATGGGAAATAATTTACATATATTACAACAATACCCTTTTAAGATTGCAAATGAAAAAATTAAATATCTTGGAATTATGTAACAAAAAAGATATGATTCATTATTTAAATCTAATTTTTTACCCTTATTGAATAAACTATTTAAGAATATTCAATATTGGAAAACATTACCTATTCAATGCTAGGTAAGATTAACACGATAAAATGATTTTTTTCTTCCACAAATACTATATTTGTTTCAAATGATCCCGATATATCTTCCTAAAAATTTCTTTAAGAAAGTGGACTCCATGGTTACCAACTTTATTAGGGATTATAAGAATCATAGAATAATTAAAAAGCATCTATGTAAATCAAAAATAAATGGTGGCTTTTGCACTGCCTAATTTTTATGTTTTATTATTGGGCAGTTAATATAAAAAATATGAATTTTTTGGTTGGGTGAACTAGATAAAACAACCAAATTGGTTAAAAATGAGAAAAAGAAGACTGTATCCCTTTGAAATTAGTTCGATTTATTTGCTAATACTCCAATACATAAGAAAACTTATAAAAAACCCAATAATAGGAAGTGGAATACGTATTTGGAAACAATTAAGAAAAAAACATTAAAATTAAACAGAATGTACCACTAGCTCTTCCAATAGTAAACAATATTTCTTTTAAACCTTCACTGATGGACAAAGGTTTCTTAAAATGGAAGAACTATGGAATAATAAGATCGGTGATCTTTACCATGAAAACTTATTTCTCTCATTTGCAGGAATTACAAACAAAATTTATATTAACATTTTAAAGAATATTTTCGATATCTACAAATTAGAGATTATGTTAAATCAAAAAACGACAGGATTTAAGGAATATAAAGACAGAAATTTTAGACGAATGTTTAAATAAACATCCGAATACAGAGAAATTAATATCATATATTTATAATATTTTATTGGAGAAATGACTTACCAAATACGGAATTATAAATATAGACAAGCATGGGGAAAATGAACTAGGTCAAGTAATCAGTAGAGAAGTATGGAATGAAAGTTTACAATATATACATCATTGTTCATTAAATGCTAGACACTCCTTGATACAATTTAAAGTTTATACATAGATTAGACATCTCTCAAAGTCCAAATTAAATAGAATTTTCTCAAATGTGTCCGCAATATGTGATGTGTCAACAATTAGAAGCTAATTTAACGCATTCATTCACAAAATGTATAAAAATCACTAATTTTTGGATAGAAATTTTTAAGAATAATCTCAATTGTAGTTAATGCAAAGTTTGACCTCCAGACTCAAAAACTAATTTATATTGGGAATACTAGAAACAAATCAGATATTAACAACACAACAAATAATTTTTATCGGTTTTATAGTTTAATAATTCGGTAAAAAATTAATACTAAGATTTTGGAAAGGTCCTACTTTCCCCCACAACTAAAATGTGGATTACAGAAATGTCGGAGACGTTACACTTGGAACGATTAAGGCTTGCCCTGATGGACAGGCTGGACCAGTTCAGAGGAATATGGTCTCCATTTATTGAATATTTAAAGGGTCAAGATGGTCCGGTTTCGAAGCCATCACGGAAGCCTGAATGTATGAATGGATGAAGAAATTATAGACAATAGATCATAAATATATCTCCATTGAAGAATATCTTGTTTAATACTCCACTCAATTAGTTTATCTCTCTTTTTTTTCTCTTCTTTTCCCTTTTTTATTTCCTACTGCTATAAAATAAAAAAGAAAATTATAGAAGTACAAATAAGATTGATTGTAAATTTTAAAAATATTAAGAATGTATGTGCCGATAATATTTTCTTTTGCTTTAATTGGATTTTATATTTCTTCTTAATATGTAATTACTTCTAATAAAAATATTTTACAAAAAAAAAAAAAAAAAATTTAATTGTTGTCGGGGCCACTTCCCCTATAAGAGTTACCGGAGTCAACTCCCCTTTAAGAGTCTCCACTCTTCTCTGCTCCTGCTTTCGATCTTAAATATCTTTCGCTTTCTTTCCAGAAATATCCCGAGAAGGACTAGCTCCCACTTCTTTTAGCTCCAATCCCAGCTTTGAGGCTGCCATTCTCCAATTTGTTAACCTAACAACTTATTTGTTCACTTTCCTCTTTGTATAATACACTCTCCATAATTCTATGTTCATTTCCTTCTTCACTATCCCTATATTGCTAGATAAATTTTCTCTATGTACCTTGTCCCATCACTGACTTCAGGCTCCCATCGGCCATAATTCACTTCCTAACTCTTTATTTAACTTTCCCGAAAAGCTTTGTAACCTCTCAACTTTCAGATGGAATTCATCACATATTATTTGTAATGGGCTTTCAGAAGTGGTAGTTAAATCCTTCTCCAGATTATTTCCCATGTCCTTGTACAATAGAAACAATACAGCTACAGACACATTTCTGACTCACTAACACCTCACCCCTCTTCAATAATTTTTCCTCTCCCTTTCAGTCTCCAAGGCTACCCTGATCGCTCCCGAACAATAGCCAACTTCTCCATAGCGCTAACAGTCTCACATCTTTCTCACACAATTGTACAGTCAATCTTTCCAATCTACTATTCAATTGCTCTATTCAGTCGCTCTATTCAATTGTGCATCCAACTCTCTTATCAGTCTCGTCTCATTCACAACCACTCATCCAACTTCCAACCTGTAAACGGCTCTTGAAGAATCCTCAATCTCCCAGATTAAGGTGCTTAATATTCAAATATACTTTTTAGCAGCAATCTCTCTCACTCAAAATACTTCAATTTAACAGAGACAAATAAATCCAAACCAAGCAAGCAAAACTATATCCAAGCAAGAAACTATACCACCATAAGTTAAAAAAAAGAAACACACTCCAATGTAAACTACAAGCATTCACTTATTATCACAATTAAATCACACACTATTTTAATTCCTCCTCGTGGTGTGCTCGCTCAACAGAACAATCCCTCCCCCGAAGCAATCAATCAGAAGGATACGAACCCCGATCAAACAACCACGGATCGGACTTCAATAATAATACAATCCCAACTAAACCAAATTCTTATACATTCACTTTAACCCACTATTACCCCAGTTTTCCAACACTCAAAATTCTTAAACAATACACAATAAGTACAATATAACAATTCACGATCTTAATGCTTTCCAAATGTATCTTACACGCAACAAAGTATTTATACACAATTCAAACCTGAAGGAAATATGTACGCTTAAGATTCGCTAAATCCTATCATAGGCAATGCAATACACTATAACCACAACTCACTAACAGCAATCTTTAATACACAGTTACAAAAGCCAATTACAATATTTCAATCCCATGTCACGCTGCTATCAACCTGTGAACCACCCCCTCCGATACAGAAGACTTTCCCCTTCCTAGGGTACTCTTCGCTGAGGGGTACCAGTTCTTTATTAGCTACTCTTTACCTTCAGGTACTTATTCTCACACTAATGCTTAGACTTAGGGGTACCTTTCCCGTCAGGTTACTCTTTACTAAAAATTACTTTCCCTCTCTCAGTTACTCTTCGCTATCAGGTACTAATCAACAATCGATCAGAGAGGGTATGAATTCCTGGTTGATCAGCCGCAATTCGGAATCGATCTTAAACACTCTATACACACTTCAAAATTTTTATATACACAGATTAATCTGACAAAATATGTGCACACTTAAAATTGTCCAGTACCTTAATATGAGATTCTGAATTTAGAGAATTTGACTCTAAGAATTTTAATTCGCTCTGATCTGACCAATTAGTTTTTTGGTGCATAACTCGACATATGCAAATTCCAATTCAAATTTAGTTCTCAACCAATTTATACTCTAACCACTAAGAGCCCGATGCCCTTACGAGGGTCTTCCCCCGTCTGTTCAGAGATCCGGATACCTCAAACAGGCGTGGACTTTAACCAATATAGGCTCACCCTGTCAAAAAGGCTTTTTCCTTTCCAGATGCTTGGCACCGGAGGTCAGCGCGTAACTTCTTCACGCTGGCAGTCGATGCCAATTTTTGGAGCGCGTCCAATCTGCACTCCCAGCAATGACAAAATGCTTAATCGATTAGCACTGGTACACCCAGGTCATGTTGAAATATCCACTCAATTGGATACCCGATCTGGATAGGGCCTCGAACCTCTAGCTTCATTTCTTTGTAATAGCTTTTTGGTTTTTGCCAGCAGCTGCAGTTACAGACTACGACCACTTTACGGGCCTTTATCGCAAAGGATAGGGCCTTGAACCTAACCCTAGTTAGGCCTCTAACCCCAAAGACACTTTTGCCACCAGTGCTTGCTAGACTCTGTTCTACGATCTCGTTGGAACCCTTTCCCAAGCCAGCGAATGATCGATCTGCTCTGACTAGCGAAGTGGCAAAAACCAATGTGAAAAACGCACCGTGGCACCGATTTCTGCACTCGCTATCATGACAGCTCAGCACCCTTAATCGCAAGCTTGTGTTTGGGGGTCCATTGAGATACCGGACGAATCTAATCTTTATTTTTAGATTGAACAGCAAATTCCCCTATACGATACCTAAACCACCGCAGGTTCGACCCTTGTCTCTGACTGGCCAAACCCTTCAGCCTCGTGCAAGCAGACACACTCCTAAAGGTCACGCAGTCCCAAACGCTATTCCAAAAGATCGACACAGGACCTCGTGGGTGCTGCCTTTTCTGGGTCACCGAACCTTGGCTGAAGTCCTTTGGGCTTGAATATTGAATTTTCTCAATTCTGTTAACCCTTGCTGTCTCCTCCCCTTCCCACCTCTCCCTCAGCCCTCGGGCCCTGGCATTCCCTCTATCTCTATCTCCCTCCCCCACCCCAGTCGCACCAGCTTCTCATTTTCACACCACAAACAGCTTACAATGGCTTGTTCCCTTTATCACCGATACTTTTT
Source organism: Okamejei kenojei (assembly GCA_035221665.1). Taxonomy (NCBI): domain Eukaryota; kingdom Metazoa; phylum Chordata; class Chondrichthyes; order Rajiformes; family Rajidae; genus Okamejei; species Okamejei kenojei. Next base: position 158,156,303 of record CM069131.1, read on the forward strand.
TGCATATCTTTCACTCATTGTTCCTTATCTCTCCACATCACCGTCTATATCTCTCGTTTCCCTGATCCCTGACCAGTCTGAAGAAGGGTCTCGACCCGAAACGTCGCCTATCTCCTTCGCTCCTTAGATGCTGCTGCACCCGCTGAGTTTCTCCAGCTTTTTGTGTACCCTTGGCTGAACTATACATAGGTCTCCTTACAATCCAACCAAACATATCTATTACAGCAATACATTATTGACAGTTCCCTAAACCAATTACAGAATCTCCCATGCATTGTTTCTAGGAGAAGCTTCTGGAAGAAGCTAACTTAACTTGAATAATGCAACATTTACCCTGAAGTTCAAAACAACCCTGCCAGGGCTTAAGACTTTGGTCAATCAACAAACAGCAGGGTAACTGTCTAGCAACACTATTTACAATATTCTACAATGCTTTTGCAGTAATCCAATCAACTTCATGCAGAAATCTCATTCATTCTGTAAATTGAAGAGATACTTATACATTTCATATCTGCAACACTGATCTGGACCCTAGACTTACTGGCACCATTCAGCAGCTTGTTTTATATCTGCAGAAACACAGACTTGACCAAAGATTCTAGTATCTTTGGACTTGACCAAAATGGCCTAACAATGCATGAATCCTTTACTAAATTTTGGTGCTATTACTGGTCTGTTTTAGCCAGGATTTACACCCCCTGCTTTTTCTATTGTACTTGAGTTTGAACGGGTTATATCTGTGTATGGTAGGTCTGATCTGTTTGCAAAACAAAGCTTTTTACTGTACCTAGGGACATGTCACAATAATAAACCTCAACCTTTAGCCTTCTGTTGCTATTTTGTATAAGGTGAGTCAGTACAGTGGCAGAGGCCTAAATAAATTCAAAGGCTGGCTAATGCAAGACAATTGTAGTATCCTGCAAAACACTTCTTAATAATGCAATTTTCAGAGTTTCCAGGACAGATTAAGCATGATGAAGAAGCTTCATTGTAAAGTAATGAGGTGTCATTTTTCATTTGAAATTTAGCCGGTAATTACTATGACATATAAACATACATGTTTTAGATGCCCCTGGAGCATAATAAATTATAGTGAGGGTGATTTTATTTGCTAACAGTAGGTTTGAGTACAGAAATTGTGATTAAGATATTTAGTCTACAATTTCTGCAATTTAGTTAGCACAAAACTATTTGCATTGCGAACGGGATCATTTAAAAAATGTAAATAGAACTGTAATATGTTCTTTGACTCACTGAACTATGAATAGAAACAAAATTTTATCGAGGCACATTTTCTGTGAAACAAAAAGAAAGAAAAATATTGGAGAGCAATTATATGTTTGTAAGGGGGTACACAAAAAGCTGGAGAAACTCAGCGGGTGCAGCAGCATCTAAGGAGCGAAGGAGATAGGCGACGTTTCGGGTCGAGACCCTTCTTCAGACTGGTAATCTTTGCTCAAACGTTGGGAATCTGGAAATTAGATGTGGAAATTGGAGCTAGGCCATTTAGTTAGAAAAATTGCCAGAAAACATTTACTTTTGCAAAAAAAAAATCTGTTATTTTCTACTAAAAAACATTTTAGATGTTTGATGCATTTGGAGATTTTACGACAAACCTAGATTTGCAGAAGCACTCAAAGTCAGGCATCATGTCCAAAAAGCAGTTAGTGTTTCAGATCTATTTCATTTGGGTAGCAGTTCCTGTTTTATTTCAGGATTCCAACATCTGCAGCTTTGTTGATTTCCATGATCTGTACTTTTGTCAAGTATTGGGGGATAAGGGGCAAAGGATAAGGAGTAGTGGCATAATTACCTATGACCCAACTGTAAAACAGAGAAAGACTTTCAAAATGGATATCTATTTACATAGAAACATAGAAACATAGAAATTAGGTGCAGGAGTAGGCCATTCAGCCCTTCGAGCCTGCACCGCCATTCAATATGATCATGGCTGATCATCCAACTCAGTATCCCGTACCTGCCTTCTCTCCATACCCTCTGATCCCCTTAGCCACAAGGGCCACATCCAACTCACTCTTAAATATAGCCAATGAACTGGCCTCAACTACCCTCTGTGGCAGAGAGTTCCAGAGACTCACCACTCTCTGTGTGAAAAAAGTCTTTCTCATCTCGGTCTTATGGATTTCCCCCCCTTAATCCTTAAGCTGTGACCCCTTGTCCTGGACTTCCCCAACATCGGGAACAAATCTTCCTGCATCTAGCCTGTCCAACCCCTTAAGAATTTTGTAAGTTTCTATAAGATCCCCTCTCAATCTCCTAAATTCCAGAGAGTATAAACCGAGTCTATCTTTCTTCATAAGACAGTCCTGACATCCCAGGAATCAGTCTGGTGAACCTTCTCTGCACTCCCTCTATGGCAATAATGTCCTTCCTCAGATTTGGAGACCCAAAAACTGTACGCAATACTCCAGGTGTGGTCTCACCAAGACCCTGTACAACTGAAGTAGAACCTCCCTGCTCCTGTACTCAAATCCATTTGCTATGAAAGCTAACATACCATTCGCTTTTTTCACTGCCTGCTGCACCTGCATGCCTACTTTCAATGACTGGTGTACCATGACACCCAGGTCTCGCTGCATCACCCCTTTCCTAATCGGCCACCATTTAAATAATAGTCTGCTTTCCTGTTTTTGCCACCAAAGTGGATAACCTCACAGTTTTATCCACATTATACTGCATCTGCCAAACATTTGCCCACTCACACCCAGCCTATCCAAGTCACCCTTGCAGTCTCCTAGCATCCTCCTCACACGAACACTGCCCCCCAGCTTAGTGTCATCCGCAAACTTGGAGATATTGCCTTCAAATCCCTCATCCAGATCATTAATATATATTGTAAACAGCTGGGGTCCCACACTGAGCCCTGCGGTACCCCCACTAGTTACTGCCTGCCATTGTGAAAAGGACCCGTTTACTCCTACTCTTTGCTTCCTGTTTAGCCAGCCAGTTCTCTATCCACATCAATACTGAAACCCCTAATACCGTATGCCTTTAAGTTTGTATACTAATCTCTTATGTGGGACCTTGTCGAAAGCCTTCTGGAAGTCCAGATATACCACATCCACTGGTTCTCCCTTATCCACGCTACTAGTTACATCCTCGAAAAATTCCACAAGATTCGTCAGACATGATTTACCTTTTGTAAATCCATGCTGACTTTGTCCAATGATTTCACCACTTTCCAAATGTGCTGCTATCCCATCTTTAATAACTGACTCTAGCAGTTTCCCCACTACCGATGTTAGACTAACCGGTCTGTAATTCCCCGTTTTTCTCTCTCCCTCCCTTCTTAAAAAGAGGGTTACATTTGCTACCCGCCAATCCTCAGGAACTACTCCAGAATCTAAAGAGTTTTGAAAGATTATCACTAATACATCCACTATTTCCTGAGCTACTTCCTTAAGTACTCTGGGATGCAGCCTATCTGGCCCTGGGGATTTATCGGCCTTTAATCTATTCAATTTACCCAACACCACTTCCCGACTGACCTGGATTTCACTCAATTCCTCCTTTGACCCACAGTCCCCCTGCTATTTCCGGCAGATTATTTTATGTCTTCCTTAGTGAAGACGGAACCAAAAGTAGTTATTCAATTGGTCCGCCATATCCTTGTTCCCCATGATCAACTCACCTGTTTCTGACTGCAGGGGACCTACATTTGTTTTAACTAAACCTCTTTCTCTTCACATATCTATAAAACTTTTGCAGTCAGTTTTTTATGTTCCCTGCCAGTTTTCTTTCATAATCTATTTTTCCTTTCCTAATTTAAGCCCTTTGTCCTCCTCTGCTGGTCTCTGAATTTCTCCCAGTCCTCTGGTATGCTGCTTTTTCTGGCTACTTGTACGCATCATCCTTTGCTTTGACACTATCCCTGATTTCCCTTGTTATCCACGGATGCACTACCTTCCCCGATTTATTCTTTTGCCAAACTGGGATGAACAATTTTTTGTAGTTCATCCATGCAGTCTTTAAATGTCTTCCATTGTATATCCACCGTCAACCCTTTTAGAATTAATTGCCAGTCAATCTTGGCCAATTCTCGTCTCATACCCTCAAAGTTACCTTTCTTTAAGTTCAGAACCATTGTTTCTGAATTAACAATGTCACTCTCCATCCTAATGAAGAACTCAACCATATTATGGTCACTCTTGCCCAAGGGGGCACGTACAACAAGACGGCTAATTACCCCTTCCTCATTACTCAAAACCCAGTCTAAAATAGCCTGCTCTCTCGTTGGTTCCTCTACATGTTGATTTAGATAACTATCCCGCATACATTCCAAAAAATCCTCTTCCTCAGCACCCCTGCCAATTTGATTAACCCAATCTATATGTAGATTGAAGTCACCCATTATAACTGTTTTGCCTTTGTCGCACGCATTTCTAATTTCCTGTTTGATACCATCCCCAACTTCTCTGCTACTTGTTAGGTGGCCTGTACACAACACCCACCAGCGTTTTTCTGCCCCTTAGTGTTTTGTAGCTCTACCCATACCGATTCCACATCCTCCAAGCTAATGTCCTTCCTTTCCATTGCTTTAATCTCCTCTCTAACCAGCAACTCTACCCCACCTCCTTTTCCTTTCTCTCTATCCCTCCTGAATATTGAATATCCCTGGATGTTCAGCTCCAGCCTACGTCACCCTGGAGCCATGTCTCCGTGATCCCAACTATATCATAATCATTAATATCTATCTGCACGTTCAACTCGTCCACCTTATTACGAATACTCCTTGCTTGAGACACAAAGCCTTCAGGCTTGTCTTTACAACGCATTTACCCCTTATACAATTTTGCTGAAAAGTGGCCCTTTTTGATTTTTGCCCTGGGTTTGTCTGCCTGCCACTTTTACCTTTCACCTTGCTACCTAATGCTTCTACCCTCATTTTACACCCTCCTGCCTCTCTGCTCTTGTAACCCATCCCCCTGCCACATTAGTTTAAATCCCCCCGACAGCACTAGCAAACACTCCCCCAAGAAACATTGGTTCCATTCCATTCCAGGTGCAAACCGTCCTGTTTGTACCGGTCCCACCTCCCCCAGAACTGGTCCCAGTGCCCTAAAAATTTGAATCCCTCCCTCTTGCACCACTTTTCAAGCCACGTATTCATTTGCATTATCCTCCTATTTCTACTCTGACTGGCCCGTGGTACTGGTAGTAATCCGGAGATTACTACCTTTGAGGTCCTACTTTTAAGTTTATCTCCTAGCTCCCTAAATTCACCTTGTAGGACCTCATCCCTTATTTGTAACAATTTCAAGTACATTTTTTTTTAACATACATATGTTTACAGTCTGTAACTCCCTGAAAGTGGCAACACAAGTAGAGTGGTAAATCTATATAATTAAAAGTCTCAACTTGACCAATTCCTGTTTGCACTGAAATATGATTTTAGAAAAAAACGCTACCACATATGGCTGTGCTGTTTTGGCCATCTTACTCAGACTCCTCCTCCACTGCGCAGGCCCCGAGGATTTTTCCATTTGATTAAAAATAAAAGACTTATTAGTCTTTTAGATCACAATGAATGGTGATGCTGGCTCGAAGGGCCGAATGGCCTTCTCCTGCACCTATTTTCTATTTTTCTATGTTTCTATGTTAGGGTCTCCACAGCATTTGATAATTTTCATGTCATGTTCATTTTGTGAAGAACCAAAAACTGTAGTTCCCTTTGCTTCCTATTTTCAGTGCCAATTGCTAGGACACATACTGTACGTGCTTGAGTTAAACCTCAGCAGCAAACATATTACACGTGGACCTATTTATCCTTCCTTTAAATACGTGTCATTAACAAGGCGAATATTTATTACCATTGCCTCTGAGAAATTGATAGTGAACTATCTTTATTGGAATGTTATTGTCAATGTAATTAAGTGTTGTTAAAATAGGGAATCCTGGCAGTTTTGTTTTGCAGAGTGCTTTAGTAGGGTTCTCTCAAAGGTTTAGGAACAGGTTTATGTTCATTACTGTGCAGTGAAAAGCTGTGTTTTTCATGTTATCCAAACAGATCTGATATACCGTACATGGATTCAATCAGTTCAAACTTCTACAATAGAATGGAATGTATTGTATTGAATACTTTATTGTCTCTTGTGTCAAGTCACAGTGAATTTCATTGCTTACATATCCAAGGTATGTAATAGTCTCCACATAGGGGGTGCTGACATGGTTAAAATGTTTACCGCTCCTGGTCCACCTATGCTCCCACCCCCTTCCTCCAAGCCGTTCCCCCTTACCGGGTCTTCCATTGTTCGTCCCACCACTTACCTGATGGTGGTTCCCCACACTGAGTCCTCCTTTTTATCTTTCCCGACCCAGGCTCCATCTGCCGTGGACTCCGCTGACTCATGAGACTCGTCGACCCACGAGACTCGGGTTCTGACCCGCGAGGCTCCAGATCCGGCTCTTACCTACGAGGCTCCGGCCCACGGGGATCCTGCTCCAACCCACAGAGCTCCACCGCCCAGCTTCTCGGCAGCCTCCTGGGAAGCCTCTAGATAGAGCAAAAGGATAGATACAGAATGCAGAATATGGCATTCAGCACTATTGCACATTGTAACACATCAGTTCCATAGATAACATTCAATGTCCTCAATTTTTTGAATTCAGTTTAGTACAAATCTATCTACATAGGCACAACCATTCTTAAGTACAAATGTTTAAGAATAGTAAGTTACACTGAGGCAGTATACAGGAGCCCCAGTCACCGGCACCATTCCTTGAAGCAACAGCTTTATTTGCACCATTCCACATCTGCCATTATGTTCTATATTTATTTAAATATATTTTTCATCTCCCTTCTTCCCATCATCCATTCTTCCTTCTCCCTTCATTCCTGGCATTGACTAAGTTAGCGATTTCCTATCCTTGCCACTTTATCACCAATTATTCCTGTGGATTGGAGGGTAGCTAATGTTATCTCACTTTTTAAGAAAGGAGGGAAAGAGAAAGGAGGGAATTATACACCAGCTAGCCTGACATCAGTGATGGGGAAGATGCTGGAGTCGTAATATGGAAATAAAGATGCAATACAATACAATTACGTTTATTGTCATTTGAACCTCAAATTAAGTTCAAACGAAATTTGGTTTCTGCAGTCATACAACAAGAAAAGACCAAGACACAACACAATTTACAAAAACATCCATCACAGTGAATCTCCTCCTTACTGTGAAGGAAGGCAATGTCTTGTCTCTCCCCTGCACTCCATTCTTCTTCTGATGTCAAAGTCAAAGCCCCCAGCGGGCGATGGTAATAGTGGTACATTTGTTAGCAGTGATAGCCCCAGTCACCGGCACTATTCCTGACAGGATCGGTCCAAGTCAGCATGGATTTACGAAGGGGAAATCTTGCTGGACAGACTTTCTGGAATTTCTTTAGGATGTAACAAGTAAAATGGACAAGGGAGAGACAATGGATGTAATGTGTAAGAAAGAACTGCAGATGCTGGTTTAAATTGAAGGTAGACACGAAATGCTGGAGTAACTCAGCAGGCGAGGCAGCATCTCTGGAGAGAAGGGATGGTGACGTTTCGTGTCGAGACCCTTCTTCAGAGTGGAGTGTACCTGGACTTTCAAAAAGCCTTTGATAAGGTGCCACACAGGAGATTATTGGGCAAAATTAGAGCACATGGTATTGGGAGTAGGGTATTGACATGGATAAAAAATCAATCAAATTTCATCCAACCTCTCCCTTGCTAATACTTCCTAATCCAGGTGTAATTCTGGTAAATCTCTTCTGCACCTTTTCCAAAGTTCTACTAACTGCATGCATTAACCTAAATGTGGCATAACCAAAGTCCTATAAAGCTGCATACTCTTCTACTCAATGTCCAGACAAATGAAGGAAAGCACACCATATGCCTTACTAGACTAAGTCGGACCCGTTGGGTCCCATTTTCACATGGGAGGGCTGGTCCCCCAACGCAAGATTCCACCTCTTTACCAATTCCAATATTACTGGTCAGTGGGGGGGGGGGGGGGAGCTTAGTGGATGATGATGTGGGCCGTAAGGTCTGGTTTCCAGAGGGCTACTATGGCATTGTGGGCCGAATGTATTCTTGGGTTGGCAGTTCAGTCACTCAGGCCTGGTGGGCTGGCAGCTCAGTCACTCAGGCCTGGTGGGCTGGCAGCTCAGAAACTGCCAGAATTTCTGACTAAACCAGGTGAGAGACTGTGAGCGAGAAGGGGGAGAAGGTGGAGAATTAATTTTAGACATTGTTCATCTTTTTCTGCAGATCACAGCAGGAGGAAAGTCTATCCTTGCCTGGATCTCAGGGGGAATACTTACTATTGGACCGAAGGGTCTCCTGGGCTAGTACAGGCCTGATGTGCCAAAGGGGGCTCTTTAAAAACAATCTGAGTGAAATCTCAGTGAAAGACACTTTTTCTGGACTTTCCTGGCCTGGCAAGATCCTTTTGGGCCAAAATGCTCCTCCTGGTCTAATGCGGGCATTTTGGGCAAAAGGGACTGGTTTCTCGGCTAATAGGAGCCTTGTGGGCTGAAATTAGTGATTTCGGGCAGGCCAAACAACTCATTTCATTTCATTTCCAAATGCATTGCAGTTTCAAGCACAGGGCAGGCCGAATAGCTCATTGCATTTTCATTTCTTTTCCATTGCCATTGCGGTTTCAAGCATCGGGCAAGCCAAGCCAAACAGCTGATTGCAATTTCACTTAATTTACATTGTCATTGCATTTTCAAGCACAGGGCAGGCTCAAGCCAACAGCTGATTGCATTTTTACTTCATTTTCATTGACATTGCAGTTTCAAACACATGGCAAGCTCATGTCAAACAGCTCATTGCTTTTTCACTTCATTTCCATTGTCATTGCAGTTTCAAGCACAGGGCAGGCCAAAGCCAAACAGCTCATTGCATTTTCACTTCATTTCCATTGCTACTGCAGTTCCAAGCACAGAGCAGGCCAAACAACTCATTTCATATTCATTAAAGGCTAACAAATCATTTAATAATTTATTATCGCATACTCACAGTGTTCTGTAGATTCCCATCTCAGACAGAGAGCCGTGACCCACACTTCCGGGTGTTATAGTCCCTCCCCTTCCCACAAGAAGGGGCGAGGCCTTCATGACACTGATTGACAGGAGAGATAATCTCAAGATTTTTTAAACACTAATAAGTCTTTTATTTATCATCAAATTGAAAAATCCTCGGGGCCTGCGCAGTGGAGGAGGAGTCTGAGTAAGATGGCCAAAACATCACAGCCATATGTGGTAGCGTTTTTTCTAAAATCATATTTCAGTGAAAACAGGAAGTGGTCAAGTTGAGACTTTTAATTATATAGACCAGACTAAGTGGGACCCGTTGGGTCCCATGTTCACACGGGAAGGCTGGTCCCCCGATGCAATATTCCACCTCTCCTCCAATTCCAATATTGGTGGCCAGTGTGGGGGGGTGGGGGGCTTTCTGGAGCACCTGTATTGGTTCTTGGGGTGGCAGCTCAGTCCCTCAAGCCTGATGTGCTGGCAGCTCACTCACGGCTGGTGGGCTGGCAGTTGACTTATGGCTATTCCTTGAAATTCAATTTCAAGCAGGATCCAAGGCCACCAAATTCAAATCCATTTTCCTACCATTTCAAGCAGGTTGCATGGCCACCGAATTCAAGTGCAGTTTCCTATCACTTCAAGCAGGGTGCAAGGTCACCAAATTCAAGTGCAGTTTCATACCACTTCAAGCAGGTTGCAAGGCCACCAAATTCAAGTGCAGTTTCATATCACTTCAAGCTGGATCCAAGGCCACCAAATTCAAGTGCAGTTTCATACCACTTTCAGCAGGGTGCAACGCCACCAAATTCAGTGCAGTTTCATACCACTTCAAGCAGGGTGCAACGCCACCAAATACAAGTGCAGTTTCATTCCACTTCAAGCAGGTGCAAGGCCACCAAATTCAAGTGCAGTTTCATACCATTTCAAGCAGGGTGCAAGGCCACTAAATTCAAATGCAGCTTCATACCATTTCATGCAGGGTGCAAGGCCACCACATGCAAATGCAGAATTTGCAGTGGTGCCTTTTAACTTCAAGCTAAAGCACCCAAGCCACCATTTGCAGTAGTGCCTTTTAACTTCAAGCCAAAGCACCCAAGCCACCATTTGCAGTAGTGCCTTTTAACCTCAGCCCAAAGCACCCAAGCCACCATTTGCAGTAGTGCCTTTTAATTTCATGTCAAAGCACCCAAGCCACCATTTGCAGTAGTGCCTTTTAATCTCATGCCAATGCACCCAAGCCACCATTTGCAGTAGTGCCTTTTAACTTCAAGCCAAAACACCCAAGCCACCATTTGCAGTAGTGCCTTTTAACCTCAGCCCAAAGCACCCAAGCCACCATTTGCAGTAGTGCCTTTTAATTTCAAGCCAGAGCACCCAAGCCACCATTTGCAGTAGTGCCTTTTAATTTCAAGCCAAAGCACCCAAGCCACCAGATCAGACATACATTGGATTTTGTCTATGGAACCAATTTGCTACAATGCTGACAACTTTCTGTACTCTGTATCTCCCCCCTGCTTGAGATTGAACTGGTTATATCTGTGTATGGTGTATATGATCTGTTTGAATAGCATGCAAAACAAAGTTTTTTACTGTATCTAGGTACACGTCACAATAATAAACCTCATTCTTTAGCCTTCTGTTGCTATTTTGACTAAGGTGAGTCAGTACAGTGGCAGAGGCCTAAATAAATTCAAAGGCTGGCTTATGCAAGTAAACTAGCAGTTTCCGGCAGAACACTTTTTAATAGTAAGATTAAACGAGAACTTATCAGTTAGAAGTTTGATCTTTATTTTATGAGGAGTTATGTTGGTGATTACGTGAAGAAGCCCAGCCAGTCCGCATGCACGTCAATCTTCAAAGCAGTGGTATGAAATCACAGGTAACAGTAATCAAAGTAATCATAGTAAGATCAGCAACTTAAGAACTACCAGATGACCTTTGTGAGAGAGGATTGGGAGTGGAGGGCACATAATCACCCAACGTAACTCCTCATAAGTTCTCATTTAATCTTACTATTTTACTTTGGAGTCACGTGAGTGATTCCGTGAAGAGTTCAAAGCTCTGTGATGCCGCAGATTCAAATCCCGGCGTCTCACTGCATCGATTGACTCAGGATGAGTAAAATAATCAACGCATTAATCATGACATTGACTTAAATGTAATAATGATTTATTTGAATAACAAGAAACAACAGCAACCCCTCTATCCTAGGGATAAACTTAAACAGAACTTAACACAGAATTGGCAAACAGCCCTGTCAGTAATCGGCCTGTGATAGAATTGTTGGAAAACCAATTCATTTGACCACTCGGCGGCTGTGAGTATATGGTCGATGGGAAAGTCCATCACCCTGGCCGTGGACGTTGATGCCGCCCTAGTGGAATGAGATGTAAAAACATCAGTGTTAATACCTGCATAAACCAACACTTGTTTCAACTTCCTCGAGATAGTCTGCACTGACACTCTCTTGTGTGGTTTCTTGTGACTGATAAACAATGCTGTTTCCACATTTCTTAAGACCCTCATGGCTTCGATATAATGTAGTAAATGTGTCCTTACACATAGACATAGGTCCGTTGGGATATGCGAGAATACAATCTTAAACCCTGTCACCCCTTGCCTGCTCTGTTTTAGTAGATCAGAAATGTAGAACGTAACGGTGTCTGCAGCCACTTCCATTCTGTCTAGCTGCAGCTTTTGCAATGTCTGCATCTGTTGTGCTGATACCAGTGCCATGAGCATGACCACCTTCATGGTGACTTCGGCCAAAGGCATAGAGGTGACAGGAGTCCACTGGCGAAATAGCTTGAGGACCATGCTTACATTCCAGATTGCCATATACCTGGGTTTAGGAGGCTGGAATTAAAAATTCATTTCATTAATCAAGATATGAGAGGGCGAGACCTAATATGCTCACTGCAGCCTGGAGAAAGAGTACCCAAAAGCAAAATGTCTCGTATTCTATTAAAAAATGGGAGGAATTCTGTGTGCAAAAGAATATTGAATATCATACGGCAGGTATTCCGGATGTTCTAGAGTTCCTGTCGACACTCTACTACGATGAAGGTTTGAGTTATAGTGTGATCAATTCAGCTAGAAGTGCATTGTCACAGTTTAAGGGCAAGGGGGAAGTCTTTTAGGACCAAGATGAGGAAATCATTTTTCACACAGAGTGGTGAATCAGTGAAATTCTCTGCCACAGAAGGAAGTTGAGGACAGTTCATTGGCTATATTTAAGCGGGAATTAAATGTGGCCCTTGTGGCTAAATGGATCAGGGGGTATGGAGAGAAGGTACAGGATACCGAGTTGGATGATCAGCCATGATCATATTGAATGGCCTAATAGGATATTCTTCTGACCCCATCAACAAGTACGAGGACAATGCACTTCTAGCTGAATTGATCGCACTATAACTCAACCCTTCATCGTAGTAGAGTGTCGACAGGAACTCTAGAACATCCGAAATACCTGCTGTATGATATTCAATATTCTTTTGCACACAGAATTCCTCCCATTTTTTAATAGAAGAGACATATTGCTTTTGGGTACTCTTTCTCCAGGCTGCAGTGAGCATATCCACAGTTCGCCTAGACAGTCCTCGCCATAGATATGGCCTTCTTAAAATCTGCAAATTAACAAATCAATACGGTCATATAAAGGAAGCCGTTCGCCAGTTACCGGGTGCACCAGTAAATTTCTCTGTTTAGGAACAACCATAAGAGGTTGTGTCATCAGCTCCAATACCAAAGGGAACCATGGCTGAGTAGGCCAGTCGGGTATCACCAACACTCCTGAAGCGGAGTCCTGCTTAATTTTGAGCAGACATCGACCTATGAGGCAGAATGGTGGAAATACATACAAAAACATGCCTCCCCAATGTCAAATATGCAAGACTATAAAAATAGAAAACCAGGATTATTAGATGAATTGTTTAATAAACACCCAAATACAGAAAAATTAATAGCGTATATATATAATACTATTTTGGATAAGGAAATCCCAACTTCGGAAATATATCGACAAACATGGGAAAATGAAATGGGTTTATCTATAACGAAGGAAATTTGGGAAGAAAGTCTACAATGTATACATCGTTGCTCATTAAATGCTAGACATATATTGATACAATTTAAGGTATTACACAGATTACATTACTCAAAAACGAAATTAAATAGAATTTTATTCTAACATTTCTCCTATTTGTGATAAATGTCCAGAACTTGGAAGCTAATTTAACGCATAGTTTTGTAACATGTATAAAAACTTAATTATGTATTGGATAGAAATCTTTAGAGTTATTTCTGAAGTTCTTAAAATTAAACTAGACCCCAGATCCCAAAATTAATAATATTAGGAAGTCCTGGATTCAAATCTAACATTAACATTAAACCAAAGAAATTTCTTGGATTACTGTTTGATAATAGGGAAAAAATTAATATTGAAAAATTTGGAAGGGAACATTATCCCCCACAATTAAAATGGGACAGTGGAAATGTTGCAGACGTTTGCATTTGGAAAGAATCAGATTTGTCCTAATGGACAAATACGAACTCTTTGAACAGATATGGTCTCCATATACAGAATCAATTTGAAGGGGTAGCTGTCTTGGCATCCACAACTCAATGGTATCCGGTCAGGATTTGATGAAAATAACTCTTTCTCTTTTTGATTTGTATAACAATGTCTCCATTAATATTGTATTTGAAATTGTTATTCACTATTAAGATGTATAGAATGGTATAATCTCTCTCTATTTTTCTATATAATACTTTATTTTAATTAAAATATAAATAACAAGAAGATATACATATACACATATAATTTTTTCTCCTCTTTTTTCTTTTCCTCTTTTTTTATAACCAAAATTATTATTTAATCACCACTTTTATTGATTAAAATCTATTCTTTTCTTTTTCTACTTTAAATAAAAATAGAAGTTTATAAGTACTATTCGTAACATTCGTATACTTATTGAAATAAGTTGGTTGTGTATTGGAAAAGTTGTAATACCGTTGTTATGATGGATTCCTTTTAATAAAAATATTATTACATGGAAAAACATGCCTCCCCAATGTAGCGAGAATGCATCAATCGCTACTGCCCCAGGATCTGGTTTCCATGAAACATATTTAGGTAGCTGGTGGTTGAGTCTGGATGCAAACAAATCAATATCTGGCATACCATATCTAACAACTATATAATTGAATACCTCCTGATTGTTTTTGTTTTTAAATCGCTGAATGGGCACGCCCCGTCTTATCTCTCCGAGCTGCTCCACCTATATGCTCCCTGCACGGTGCCTCAGGTCAGCTGATCAGCTGCTCCTTGTGGTACCAAGTCTAAGCGAGAGGCTCAGAGGGGATAGAGCCTTTTCTGTTGCTGCTCCGGCACTCTGTGAAACACCTTGCCGCTGCACATCAGACAGGCCCCCCTCACTGTCCATCTTCAAATCCTCCCTCAAGACTCATTTTTATTCCTTGGCATTCGACACTGGCTGAGGCTTTGCTCCTGTTCTTATGCTATTTTAATGTCTTTTAACTTTTAGAGTGTGTTTTTTATAGTCCTTCTCGTCTTACGGTTATTAATGGTTTGTAATGCCTTGATCCATGAGTTTCTCATGTACAGCACTTTTTGTGGCAACTGTAGTTGTTTAAAAGCGCCTTTATAAATAAATAAAGTTAAAGTTAAGTTAACATCCATTCTGTGTTGTCATTGAATTTTCGTGATCTGGTGTCTGCCACTATGTTGAATCAGCCTGGTGGGTAAATAGCTGAAAGCCAAATATTTCTGTCAATACACCAATTCCAGATCTGATTTCCCAATTTGTCACAAGATAACGACTTGATTCCACCAATGTGATTAACTTACACCACTGCGGTAGTGTTGTCAGTCTGAAGCTGAACATGCAGGTGACATTTAGTAGAGCAATAAGCTTGAAGTCCATAAAAAGCTCCCAACAGCTCTAAGTAATTAATCCTATATGACTGCAGAAGCGACGCCTCTTGCGCATTCCATCTGCCTCCACAGCTCGACTTTGTATCAGTGGCACCCCAACCTAGTGCACTGACATCAGTCTGCAAGAGCATGGAAGGTTGGTCAAACAAAACTTTGCTGGAACATCTGGAGACATTTAGTATCCACCACTGCAGTTCAGTAACAGCTTCTGCTGATAAGTGCATGGGCCTATTATAATGACCCAAATGAATCCCGAGTGCCTGTTATTTTGCCCTCTTTAGCTGTTGGTAGTACAATGGTCCATACTGGACTGCCAGAAATGCTGCCACTAATTTACCAAGCAAGCTGGCCACTTGTCTAATTGAAGGGTGTTGTTCCTCAATTAGCTTGATACAACCTTCAATTAATTTCAGCCTTTTTTCCCTGGGCAGTCACTACCATGTGATTTTAATTGATAGTGAACTCCAAATAATCAATTGTTGGAAGTGGTGTTAATTTAGATTTTTCTGGATGAATGATAAACCCCAATTTTTCAAAAGTGAGTTTAACAACTGCCACGGGTGCTTCAGCTGTTTCCCTAGTTTGAACTGTAATTAAAATATCATCCAAATAAGCCATAACAACATGACCCTGGGCTCTAAGTAGCTCCAGTACTCGTTTTAACAATTTTGTGAATATTCTAGGGGCTGAAGTTAACCCGTTAGGCAGTGCCTTGAATTGCCATAATTGATTCATCCAGCTAAATTTCAAATATCTTCTATCCTCCAAATGAACAGGCACTGAGTAATACACATCTTTCAGATCTATTCTTGCCATATAGCAACCTCTGGAAACCAGTTGTTTGGCAGTAACAAACGTTTCCATTTTTTGAAATGTCTATACTATACAAAAGGGTTTAGACTTGTTAGATCAAGAATAATTCTACACCCGCCATCCTTTTTTGGACGGAGAAATATATTAGACACAAATTGATGGAGTTGGTGAACCGACTTCTCAATTACCCCTTTTTTACACACATTTTCAAGTTCTACCTGAACTTCCATATTCTCTGTTTGTGAGAAATTGAATGTTCTCCTAGGAACATGTTGAATGGGCAAATCACAATTTGGATCAAATTCAATTCGAAACCCTTGGATAATATTCAGTATAAATGGATCTGATGTTGTTTGCTTCCATTCCTCGAAAAACAGGTGTAATCTACCTCCAATGTTTTGCTGTATTGCAGTTAATATGTTCTCATGAGAACGAGGCCCAACTACCTCCTTGGTGAGTAGTGGGTTGTGCTATCCCCGGTTCCTGGCGGGAAAATCCACGTTTGTCCGTGCCCACGCTGCTGAGCACCAACTGCTCATCTGAGTAGACGGCCGGCATGGACCAGCCCCCGACTCTGCTGCTCATCTGTAAGGGTAATGTTTCCGAACAGCTTTGCTTAATCATGCCCACCGTCTTTGCCTCATCATCCAATTCCTTTACTCGCTTTACGAGGTCCTCTCCAAAGAGTAAATTGGGCGGCTGTATATTACTGGCCATGCAGAGTGCTGCAAACTTCGGGTTTATGGTAGGGCGAATGGCACTCTTCCTTAAACAGTTAATCTCGAAGTCCGCCCTGCACATCAAATCTAGTGCCTCTTGCTGCATCTCCGACAGGTGCCCTCCATCTACTGTTGGCACTTTCAATAAAATGCAGTTCACCGGGGTCACATGTTTCTTGGCGGTCTTTTTCATTGTCAGCTCCTGCAGCTGATGGGAGACTAAATAATTAATTGAGGAGGCCAGCTCATCTCCCAGTGGCTCTTCTGACTCTCTCGGGATGGCAAAACGTGCTGCCATGGATGGGATAACTGGTGCTTGCCCTTGGTACCCCAGGGTGAATTCCCTGTCAGAGTGGGGTCAGAACATTGCTGACCCATTACACTCTCCTCATCAATGAGGGAGCGATTAAGCAGCCCTATACCAGGTGCTGCTGGCGCGGCCTCTTCATCCGGCTGGTGCCGACACCACTCCTCCTGCCGGAGTGTGCCCTGCTGGAGCAACCCTTGCAATAGGCGCTCCATTTGAGATAACCGCTCGGACACAGTATCTACTGGAGGGGAAACCTCCCGGCCCAACTCCGGCAGATCTATGGCCCGAACCGACTTCTCCACGGCCTTGCGCCCGAATGGCGCTGCCGGAGTGCTCTGCAGCACTAAGTCTGTAGTCTCCCCTTACCGACCGGCGACTGGGAAGGGGTACGAGACAGCCATTCACTGACCACTCTCCCGCGGCTCTCCACTAACTTTCCAGCGGCTCGCCTCGTCCCCTTACTCACTTTGTCCATCGCTCCTGTTAAACACAACCACGGCAAAACAAACTCAGGCTAAGTTTTCCACTTACCTGAAGTTTTTAAATACATACCGCTGGAGGAGCTCTTCCTCCCAGCCGGTCCGTTGTGCCAATGCGGCTGACATAATGACGCGCATGCAGACTGGCTGGGCTTCTTCACGGAATCACTCATGTGACTCTGAAGTAAAATAATGCATTATTCAGAGTTTCCAGGACTGATCAAGTATGATGAAGAAGTTTCATTGTTTTGTAATGAGGTGTCATTTTTCATTTGAAATTTAGCCCATAATTACTGTGACATATAAACATACATGTTTTAGATGACACTGGAGCATAATAAAAAATAGTGAGGACGAGTTTCTTTGCTAACAGTATATTTGAGTATTGAAATTGTGACTAAGATATTTAATCTACAATATCAACAATTAGTTAGCACAAAACCATTTGCCATTGAGTACAGGATCACTTTAAAATATAAATTGAACTGTCATGTGTTATTTGACACTGAACTATGAATAGAAACAAAATTAATCGAGGCACATAATCTGTGAAACAAAAAGATAGAATAATACATTGGGGAGTAATTATAGGTGTGTAAACTTTGCTCCAATGTTGGAAATCTGGAAATTAGTTGTGGATATTAGAGCTAGGCCATTTAGTTAGAAAAAATGCCAGAAAACATTTACTTTTACACAAAAAAATCTGTTGCTTTTTACCAAAAAATATTTTAGATGTTTGATGCATTTGGAGATTTTATGACTAACCTAAATTTGCAAAAGCACTCAGAAAGTCAGGCATGATTTGCAAAAGTCATTTAGTGTTTCAGATCTATTTCATTTGGGTAGCACTTCCAGTTTTATTTCAGGTTTCCAGCATCTGAAGCTTTGTTGATTTCCATGAACTGTACTTTTGTTAAGTACATGGTAATTGGTACTTGGTAAGTACATGGTACTGAGGAATTACATGGTAAATGGTAGGGAATTGAGGAATGCTGTGGAACAGAGGGATCTAGGAATAACTGTGCATAGTTCCCTGAAGGTGGAATCGCATGTAGATAGGGTGGTAAAGAAAGCCTTTGGTGTGCTGGCCTTTATAAATCAGAGCATTGAATATAGGAGTAGGGAAGTAATGTTAAAATTGTACAAGGCATTGGTAAGACCAATTCTGGAGTATGGTGTACAATTTTGGTCGCCTAGTTATAGGAAGGATGTCAACAAAATAGAGAGAGTACAGAGGAGATTTACTAGAATGTTGCCAGGGTTCCAGCAACTATGTTACAGAGAAAGGTTAACAAGTTAGGTCTTTATTCTTTGGAGCGCAGAAGGTTAAGGGGGGACTTGATTGAGGTCTTTAAAATGATGAAAGGGATAGACAGAGTTGACGTGGATACGTTTTTCCCATTGAGGGTAGGGAAATTTCAAACAAGAGGGCATGACATGAAAATTAAGGGACAGAGGTTTCGGGGTAATGTGAGGGGGAACCTCTTTACTCAGAGGGTGGTGGCTGTGTGGAATCAGCTTCCAGCAGAAGTGGTGGAGGCAGGATCGATTTTAACATTTAAGAGTAAAGTGGATAGGTATATGGACGTGAAGGGAATGGAGGGGTATGGTCTGAGTGCAGGTAGATGGGACTAGGGGAAAACAAATGGTCGGCACGGACTGGAAGGGCCGAGAGGGCCTGTTTCCGTGCTGTAATTGTTATATGGTTATATGGTTATATGGTTATTGGGGAATGAGGGGGAAAGGTTAATGGCGATGTGCTTTGCTGTGATTTCCGAGAGAACGCCACCACCTATGGCTGTCATTTTTGGCCAGCTCGCTCAGAGCTCCCCTCCGCCTTCCTGGACCAGAGGATATTACCCATTGATGAAAAATCAGAGATATATTAATTTTTTTTTTAATCCCCATTCTTTCTGCTGCCCCTGCTGGAGGGAAGGGGAGGGACTATAAAACCAGGAAGTGGCGCGCCTCACTCAGTCTCTGCAAGATGGAGCAAGCAAGAGGGTTACGTCTCTCTGAGCTCTGAATAGCACTGAACACATATCTACTCAACTGTGAGTGCCCTTAATGTGGGTTGGAAGTGAAAATATGGTTGGTTTGAAGTAAAAAGGCACTGCCTGCAAATGTTTGTTTGGGGGGTTTGGGTTGAAGTGAAAAGGCACTACTGCAAATGGTAGCTTGGGTGCTTTGGCTTGAAATTGAAAGGCACTACTGCAAATGGTGGCTTGGGTGCTTTGGCTGAAGTTAAAAGACAATACTGCAAATGGTGGCTTGGGTGCTTTGGGCTGAAGTGAAAAGGCGCTACTGCAAATGATGGCTTGGGTGCTTTGCCCTGAAGTGAAAAGGCACTACTGCAAATGGTGGCTTGGGTGCTTTAGCTTGAAGTTAAAAGGCGCCACTGCAAATTCTACATTTGAATGTGGTGGCGTTGCACCCTGCATGAAATGGTATGAAGCTGCATTTGAATTTGGTGGCCTTGCACCCTGCTTGAAATGGTCTGAAACTGCACTAGAATTTGGTGGCCTTGCACCCTGCTTGAAGTGGAATGAAACTGCACTTGAATTTGGTGGCCTTGCACCCTGCTTGAAGTGGTATGAAACTGCACTGAATTTGGTGGCCTTGCACCCTGTTGTAAGTGGTATGAAACTGCACTTGAATTTGGTGGCCTTGGATCCAGCTTGAAGTGGTTGGAACCTGCACTTGAATTCGGTGGCCTTGCACCCTGCTTGGTGTTAGGGAACTACACTTGAATTCGGTGGCCATGCACCCTGCTTGAAATGGTAGGAAAATGGATTTGAATTTGGTGGACTTGCATCCTGCTTGAAATGGAATTTCAATGAATAGCCATGAGTCAACTGGCAGCCCACCAGCCATGAGTGAGCTGTCAGCACATCAGGCTTGAGGGACTGAACTGCCACCCCAAGAACCCACACCAACACTCTAGAAAGCCCCCTCACTGGCCACCAATATTGGAATTGGTGGAGAGGTGGAATATGTTGTCGGGGGGCCAGCCCTCCCATGTGAATATGGGACCCAACGGGTCCCACTTAGTCTAGTAATTACCTATGATCCAACTGTAAAACAGAGAACCCTTTGAAAATGGATCATTATTCATTATTTTTTGGACATACATATGTTTATAGTCTGTAACTCCCTGAAAGTAGCAACATAAGTAGAGTGGTAAATAAGACATAAGGTGTGCTTTACTTCATTTGTCTTCTTTGTAGAAGAGTCAGAAAGTCAATGTGCATCTTTATAGGACTTCGGTTATGCGACATTTAGGTTATTGCATGCAGTTAGTAGAATTTTGGAAAAGGTGCAGAAGAGGTTTACCAGAATTACACCAGGAATAGGAATTTTTAAGAACAGGGAGAGGTTGGGTGGACTTGGATTGATTTCTCTGGAACACCAGCGGTTGCAGGGAGACCTGATGTCTCCAGGAGACCTGTACATACAATGATGAGAGGCATTGATAGGGTAGATAGTCAGAACCTTTTTCCCAGTTACTTTTATTTTAAATCTACTTTTTACAAAAGTCTCTTATCAAAAGAGTTTGCTTTGTAAGAGGTCTGCCACCATTTTTATATTAATATCCTTTGTGTTGATCAATACCACCAGTGTCGCCGCATGATTGGCAGCCTCGCCAACAGTCTGTCTCTTTTTTCATCTTTTAAATTTTTTTTAGTGTGTTTTAAAGTTTTGTGGTTTGTTTTATTTGGGGGTTGGGTGAGAGGGTCGGGGGAAACTTTTTTCAATTTCCTACCGTGCCGGAGATGCGATTGTTTTCCGGATCGTATCTCCAGTCGCTCTGCAGCCTAACATCATAGAGCTGGAGGCCTGCTCGGGACTGACTTTGAGCTCCACCGTGGGGCGTGGACAACATCGGAGCCGATCATTTGCCTGGCATCACTCCAACCCCAGCCTGCGGACTTTACCATCAAGAGCTTGCAGTCTCGGGAGAGGCCGAGTTGGGAGCTCCAATGACGCAGAAGGTTCGACAAGACCAGACCCAGGGTCAGATCGCTCAGCGCGAGGAGCTGACATTCCCCCTATATGGGAGCTTAATCGCCCCGACGAGGAGGCCCGCCGACGGCTACGGGAGTAAGATCATCCTATCAATGGAAGGCTCGAGGCCCCCGACCGCGGGAGAACAAATAAGGGAAGAGATTTTTTTTCGCCTTCCATCACAGTGAGGAATGTGGAGGAGTCACTGCGGTGGATGTTTATGTTAAAATGTATTTTTTGTGTTCTGTTGCTTTTTATTTATATGACTGTCTTGGCAAATGAAATTCCTCGTATGTTGCAAAACACACTTGGCTAATAAAGTATTATTGTATTGTATTATTTGCTGCATAGATGCAACTTCATTTGAATATGAATTCTGACACAATATATTTTACAACCTAATTAAATACTTTATTTTTAATATTTGTTACTTTAATTTGGGTGCTATAACATCATTTTAAAGACATTTGGACAGTTACATGGATAGTAAAGGTTTAGAGGGATATGGTCCAAACACGGACAGATAGAACTGTGCAGATGAGGCATCTTGGTCAGCATGAGCAAGTTGGGCCGAAGGGCCAGTTTCTATGACTCTATCACTCTTATTGAAATGACTATAGATCAAATCACGAAGCAAATTAATAAGTGAAATTGTCAGGAGGAGCTGCTGAGATGGCCCTTGATTTCCCTCTGACAGGTACTTTTACTGAATTTCTACACAACTGCATGGCATTTTTCCACCATTCTGAGCTGTACATCTCTATTTGTTGCTGAAGTACTTACAACAGCATGTGTGTTCACTACAACATTGATATGTTGGCAACAATTGACCTGGGGCCCAGATGATTGAGTTCCAATAACTACAAAGACCTTTAGATTGTTGTTAACATGGGTTCACAAACACCCTTGATGATACCTACGTATACTCCTTGACTGCCAGTAAGTTCTCTGAGGCTCTCATAGCCGCCCTTGACGTCTGCACTATTGAGGCGCCTCCCCTCCATCTCAGCACCGACTACCTAATTTCTTCATTTCTTTATTCAATGCTACTTGCTCTTCCATTCTGGATTCTGTTGCTCCTCTTAAAATGAAACAGCCGAAGCCTAAAGGCTGGCCGTGGCTCAATGACACCCCCTGAAGCCCAAAAACAGATCAAATCTGCTTAACCTTATCCGCTGCCTCGAGGATATAAAGTGTTGGATGGCCCAGAACTTCTCCAACCAAACAAGAGTAAGTCTAAGGTCATCCTTCTCAGCCCCTCAGACTCAATCAAAATGATAGCAGGCAGCCTTGGAAGCCTTACCCCTCATGTCAAAAACCTTGGCGTGATATTTGACTCAGCATTGAAATTTGACAAACAAGTCAATGCCGTGGTAAAAGCCATCTTCCAGCTTTGGATGATAGCTAAAATAAAACAATTCCTCCAGTTTGATGACCTCGAAAAGATCATCCACACATTTATCCCCTCCCGCCTCGATTACTGTAACTCCCTTGACACTGGCATCAGCCAATCTTCCCTGTCCCGCCTGATACTGGTCCAAAACGCCGCAGCGAGACTCCTGACAGGCACCTGAAAAAGGGACAACATCGCCCCAATTCTGGCCTCTCTCCACTGGCTCCCTGTGCGGTTCCGAATAAATTTCAAGATCCTTCTTTATGTCTGCAAAGCCCTTAACGGGCTTGCCCCCACCTACATCAAAAGTCTGCTTACCCACCACACCACCTCCATGTCCCTCAGATCGGCCGACTTGGGGTTACTGAACATCCCGCGGTCTGGGCATAAGCTCAGGAGCGACCGCGCCTTTGCGGTTGCAGCTCCTAGACTGTGTAACAGCATCTCTCTTCCCATCAGAACTGCCCCCTCCATCAACTCCTTTAAGTCAAGACTTAAAACTCATCTTTACTTTCAAGCCTTTCTTGACGTCCTCTGAGGGAGGGCTATATGTATATATTTATGTATGTACTTAATAAACAATAGACAATAGGTGCAGGAGTAGGCCATTCGGCCCTTCGAGCCAGCACCGCCATTCAATGTGATCATGGCTGATCATCCCCAATTAGTACCCCGTTCCTGCCTTCTCCCCGTATCCCCTGATTCCGCTATTTTTAAGAGCCCTATCTAGCTCTATCTTAATCTATGAAACAATGTTGTATAACGTTAGTACCTCCACCAATGTAAAGCACTTTGGCCAACGAGAGTTGTTTTTTAAATGTGCTATAGAAATAAAAAATTGACTTGATGGAGACATCCAATCTGTGCTATGAGACACTCCAGACCCACAGTATCATGATTAACTCCTGTTTTAGTGAAACAAAATTCTCAAATCAGTTTTCTATCTTAAGGCCTTCTTTTAATTAAGTTTGCCCAGTAAATGAATTGCAGTCTCGATATTTCCTACTTTTTGTTGTGTGATGCACCATCCAAGAGAATGCTTGGCTTATATCCTAGACTTCAAGTATAATCAGGAGGCAATAGTTGATTGAGCTGGCAAATACACTGAGCATCATGCTTGTAGTTAGTTCATTAGTTTAATTTATTGTCGCATGTATCAAGGTACAGTGAAAAGCTTTTGTGTGCTAACCAGTCAGCAGAAATAATATACATGATTAGAATCAAGATACAAGATATATTTATTTGTCACATGTGCCAGATGGCACAGTGAAATGCGATCACCATACAGCCAAACACTAAAATAAAGAACACACCACACGATAGATTTAAACATAAAACATCCCCACACAGCAGAATCAAAAGGTTCCCACTGAGGGAAGGCGCAAAGGCAGTCTCTTCCTCTGATGTTCACCCGTAGTCGGGGGCTCCGGAGCCGTCCGTAGTCGTCGCTACGGGTAGCCCGCCACTCAGGCCCGCTCGCCAGGATGTTGGAACTCCGACGTCGGGACTGGAGGCCAAACTCAGCGGCTTGGACCTCCAAAACAGCTGCTTCCCACCGGAGTCCGCAGCTCCCGACATCCCCAGGCCGCGCTGGGCGGAGTTCAACACTGGCGGCCCTTGGCAAAGGGCCCCAGGACCCCGCCGCCCATGTTGGGAGGTCCGCGAACCATAGCTTCATGATGATGTTGCAGGCCCAATGCTCCGGAGCCCCAAATGGCTATCCAGGTAGGTATCACCCGCTCCGTGGTAAATCCACACTGCACCGCCGCTGGATTAGCTCTGGTCCGGTTCTCAGCAGGAAAGGCCACTCCGATCCAGCTGATAGGCCGCGAGGAGGGGGCGAGGATGCGACTCGGAGAAATAGTCGTGATCACGCCAGGAAGCGACTGGGAAATAGTTTCCCCCTTAGCCTACCCCCCTCCCCAACATAGAAAAGCTAAAGTAAGCCCAAAACAAACAGTTTAGACAAACTAAAATTAAAAAAAGGGAACAAACGGACAGGCTGTAGGCAGAGGTGCCTTCAATGCAGCGCCCCTAGTGGCCTGATCCAGTAAGGTCTGATTAAAGATAGACCAAGGGCCTCCAATGAGGTAGATAGTAGCTCAGGACCGCTCTTGAGGTGTTGATAGGACGGTTCAATTGCCTGATAACAGCTGGGAAGAAACTGTCTCTGAGTCTGAAGGGGCACATTTTCACACTCCTGTAACTCTTGCCTGATGCGAGAGAGGAGATGAGGGAGTGACTTGGGAGACTCATCCATGCTTACAGTGCATTCAGAAAGTATTCCGACCCCTTCACTTTTTCCACATTTTATTAAGTTACAGCCTTATTCTAAAATGGATTAAATTATTTTATTTTTTATCATCAATCTACACACAATACCCCATAATAAAAAAGTGAAAGCAGTTGTTTAGAAATGTTTGCAAAATAATTAAAGATAACTGAAATATCACATTTTCATAAGTATTCAGACCCTTTGCTATGACACTCAAAATTGAGCTTAGGTTCATCCTGTTTCCATTGATTATCCATGAGATGTTTCTACAACTTGATTGGAGTCCACAAGTGGTAAATTAAATTGATTGGACTTGAATTGGAAAGGCACCCACTTGTCTATATAAGGGCCCACAGTTGACAGCGCATGTGAGCAAAAATCAAGCCATGAAGACGAAGGAATTGTCCGCTGACCTCCGAGGATTGTGTCGAGACACATATCTGGGGACGGGTATAAAACAATTTCTGCAGCATTGCAGGTCCTGGAGAGCAAAGTGGCCTCCATCATTCTTAAATGGAAGAACTTTGGAACCACCAGGACTTTTTATAGAGCTGGCCGCCTGGCCAAACTGAGCAATCGGGGGAGAAGTCCTTGGTCAGGGAGGTGACCAAGAACCTGTAAAATATGTTATATTTCAGGTGTTCTCTCCTTGAAGTACTTTGTAATGTGCAGATATAGCTTCCTGTGAATAACTTCAGTTTAGAACCCATTAGAAATTTGCTGACTGCATTTTATTTTGCTGCTGAATGATAAAAGGGAATTAAACATGTCTATAAAAGCCAATGTACCAGAGTGCAGCTATCAACAGTGAAATTATATCTCACCATGGATTTAAGAGAGTAGAGGAGATTTACACAACAAAGTAGGTAACAGGAAAAAAAAAGTCATATAATGCACCACAGGACATTACTACTGTGTTCTGTCGAGATTAGATAGCATAGAATCTTGCATCGAGATTAGATAGCATAGCATCTTGATGTTCCTTAAATTGATCTCATGAGTACTGGGTCGATCAAGGTCCCATTATTGTGCAAATTAGGAGTGTCCTAGAAATGTATTGTATCCTGATCCTGCCCAAAGCCACATTCTAAATGTATACCTATATTTAAGAAAGGACGCGAGGAAAGGGCGTCACGGTGGCGCAGTGGTAGAGTTGCTGCCTTACAGGACCAGATCCCCAGGTAGGAGATTAGTGGGTAAAGTTAGGGCACATGGTTTTGGCTGACATGGATAGAAAAGTGGTTGGCAGACAGGAAACAAAGAGTAGGGATGAACGGGTCCCTTTTAGAATGGCAGGCAGTGACTAGTGGGGTACCGCAAGGCTCGGTGCTGGGACCGCAGCTATTTAAAATATACATCAATGATTTGGATGAAGGGATTCAAAGTAACATTAGCAAATGTGCAGACGACACAAAGCTGAGTGGCAGTGTGAACTGTGAGGAGGCTGCTATGAGAATGCAGGGTCACTTGGACAGGTTGGGTGAGTGGGCAGATGCATGGCAGATGAAGTTTAATGCAGATAAATGTGAGGTTATCCACTTTGGTAGCAAAAACTGGAAGGCAGATTACTTTCTAAATGGCATTGTTGGGAAAAGAGGAAGTACAATGGGATCTGGGGGTCCTTGTTCTTCAGTCTATGAAAGTAAGCAGGTACAGCAGGCAGTGAAGAAAGTGAATGGAATGTTGGCCTTTAAAACAAGAGTTGAGTACAGGAGCAAAGAGGTCCTTCTGCAGTTGTACAGGGCCCTAGTGAGGCCACACCTGGAGTATTGTGTGCAGTTTTGGTCCCCTAATTTGAGGAAGGACATTCTTGCTATTGAGGGAGTGTAGCATAGGTTTACAAGGTTAATTCCCGGGATGGCAGTACTGTAATATGCTGAGAGAATGGAGCGGCTGGGCTTGTACACTCTGGAGTTTAGAAGGATGAGAGGGTATCTCATTGAAACATATAAGATTGTTAATGGTTTGGACACGCTAAAGGCAGGAAACATGTTCCCGATGTTGGGGGAGTCCAGAACCAGGGGCCACAGTTTAAGAATAAGGAGTAAGCCATTTAGAACGGAGACGAGGAAACACTTTTTCTCTCAGAGAGTTGTGAGTCTGTGGAATTCTCTGCTACAGAGGACGGTGGAGGCAGGTTATCTGGATGCATTCAAGAGAGAGCTACATAGGGCTCTTAAAAATAGCGGAGTCAGGGGAAATGGGGAGAAGGCAGGAACGGGGTACTGATTGGGGATGATCAGCCATGATCACATTAAATGGCGGAGCTGGCTCGAAGGGCCGAATGGCCTACTCCTGCACCTAGTGTCTATTGTCCCGGGTTCGATCCTGACTACAGGTGCTAGTCTGTACGAACTGAGTTTGTACATTATCACCATGACCTACGTGGGTTTTCTCTGAGATCTTCGGTTTCCTCCCATTGAAAAGTGGTACAGGTTTGTAGGTTAATTTGCTTGCTTTAAATTTAAATTGTCCTTAGTGTTAGATAGTGTTAATGTGCGGGGATCACTGGTCGGTGCGGACTCGGTGGGCCAAAGGGCCTGTTTCCACATTGTATCTCTAAACTAAACTAAACTAAAACCCTGACACAGGCTCCTCTAGCAGCTCCTTCCATTTTCTTTCACTATACCCAGTCTCTTGCAAGAATGACTATTCTTTCTTGCAGTTTCTCTATCCCAAGATGAGGCCTTTTCAAGGTGTGCTCTCTGAGGTGTCCTCTTTCTTCGGTAAACTAGTCTTTGTTCCCCACCCTCCATCCGGAGTGGAGCTCTCACATTTATCT
Organism: Okamejei kenojei; assembly: GCA_035221665.1. Classification (NCBI taxonomy): domain Eukaryota; kingdom Metazoa; phylum Chordata; class Chondrichthyes; order Rajiformes; family Rajidae; genus Okamejei; species Okamejei kenojei. The sequence continues at coordinate 158,184,062 of CM069131.1, forward strand.
TCTGTTTCCCACATTTATCCTCTTGTCCCCAGACAGAACAAGGATAGAGTTCCTCTGGTCCTTACCTTTCACCACAACAGCTTCTGCATCCAATATGACACTTACTCACATTTTTGCCAGCTTCATCGCAATCCTACTACGGGTCATGTCCTCCCTTTCCCAGCCCTTTCTGCTCTGCTCTGCCTCTTGACTGAAAATTTACTTCCCGCTGCTGTTCTGCTCTGCTTTCTGAGTGGAAATGTATTGAAACTATGCCCACAATTCTATATGCCTCCTCCATGGGTATCAGCCTTTTGGGATTCATTCTCAGACCCTTATTCTTTTTCATAAGATCAACCTTCCAGTCTTCTGAACTTCAGTGCATAATGGCCCAACCTGCTTAATTCCTCTTTATATATCAACGCCTTCATGCCAGGGATTAACCATGAATTTTCTCTTCGTTGTTTCCATCATAGTAATCCTTTTGAAAGTTATGCCAGATGCATTATCACCAGCACCCTGTGAAATGATTAAAACATTCCTTCCTTTTAGAATACTCATGTCTACTGTCAATGAAATAACATACTGAAGAACCTACAGTGACTTTCCACGGGAATTCTGCTCAACCTAATGGATTTGTTTCTCTAGGCAAGGATTGTTTATCTATATACTTGTAAATTCTCCATCCCCCCTCCTCTTCTGCCCCCTCTCCCTTACATTTCACCACTCCTCTTCGTTCCTTATCTGGACACCTTCTGTCATCTTTTCACCTCCAGCCTTTGTCACTATCACCATCTCCTCCCATTCACATGTATCCACCTATGACTTGCCAGGCTTTTTCCCCATCCCCACCTCTCTTTTCCTGCTTTCTCCCCCATACACCATCTTTCTGAAGAAGTTCCCAACCTGAAATGTCACCTGTCCATTCCCTCTCCAGATGTTGTCTGACCTGGTGGATTCATCCGGAATTTTGTGTTTCGTTTAGGAATACAGGATCTACAGTCTCTTGTGTCTACCCTCTGCTGTCTGCCATAGAACTAATTTTAGATCCAATTTGCTACTCATTCTTGGATTCCATTGGCATTCATGTTTTTAAATAGCCCTTCATGAGAGACTTGTTGAAAACCATGCCACAATGTTCAGTAGAGTATAGAAGTGAGATCGACTGACTGACCATATGTTGCCCAACAACAACCTGGCTCTCAATACCAGCAAAAACAAATAACTGATTGTGGACTTTGGAAGAGGAAGGCTGAGGACCCACAATTCTGTTTACATCAATGGTGGAGAGAGTAAAAAACTTCAAATTCCTGGGCGTGCATATTTCTGACGATCTTTCCAGGACCCAGCACACTGATGTAATCATAAAGAAAGCACACCAGTGCCTCTACTTCCTGAGAAGATTATGGAGATTCGGCATGTCAAAGATTCTCTTGAACTTCAACAGGTGCACAGAAGAGATGAATACTGACTAGTTGCATTATGGTCTGGTTCAGCAACTTGAGCATCCAGGAGTGGAAAAGACTGAAAAAAAGTTGCCCAGGTCATCACCGGCTCTAACCTCCCCACTAATCACGGATTTATCGTAAGTCGCTGCCTCAGCAAAAAAGACAGCCAACATCAACAAAGACCCACACCATCCTGGTCACACACTCATCTCACCATTGCCATCGGGAAGAAGGTACAGGTGTTTGAGAACTGTAACATCCAGGTTCAGGAACAGCTTCTTCCCTACAGCCCCCCCCATTCCCTCAGGTCTACTATTAAACACTACAACCTCATAAGCTATAGAAACATAGAAAATAGGTGCAGGAGTAGGCCATTCGGCCCTTCGAGCCTGCACCGCCATTCAATATGATCATGGCTGATCATCCAACTCAGTATCCTGTACCTGCCTTCTCTCCATACATCCTGATCCCTTTAGCCACAAGGGTCACATCTAACTCCCTCTTAAATATAGCCAATGAATTGGCCTCAACTACCTTCTGTGGCAGAGAATTCCACAGATTCACCACTCTCTGTGTGAAAAATGTTTTTCTCATCTCGGCCCTAAAAGGCCGTTATCCTTAAACTGTGGCCCCTTGTTCTGGACTTCCCCAACATCGGGAACAATCTTCCTGCATCTAGCCTGTCCAACCCCTTAAGAATTTTTGTAAGTTTCTAAAAGACCCCCCCTCAATCCTCTAAATTCTAGCGAGTACAAGCCATGTTTATTCAGTCTTTCTTTAGATGCAAGTCCTGCCTCCAGGAATCAGTCTGGTTGTGAACCTTCTCTGTACACCTCTATGCAGCAGAATGTCTTTCCTCAGATATTAGGGACCAAACCTGTATGCAATACTCCAGTGTGGTCTCACCAAGGACCTGTTACCAACCTGCAGTAGAAAGAACCTCCCTGCTCCAATAACTCAAATCTTTTTGCTTGGAACTACAATAGACTATTTTATTATTATTATTGCGCAGTTATTATTATTTATTTTTTTGGAGTTTTTGTTATATTATTTATTATGTTTACATATTCTGTTGTGCTGTAGTAAGAATTTCATTGTTCTATATGGGACACATGACAATAAAACACTCTTGACTCTCTTGACAAGGTAGGTTTGTGTAGTCCGTCAGGTTTGTTTTCCTTGATTGTTTGGCTGCAGAGTCATCTGGGAAAGACCCGAAATGATCCAGTGTTACTCCAGCATTTTGATGTCTTTCCTTCATAAATGTTTTGACTGTTAACCCATAACCCATGCCACAATATCACTTCTTTATTATATTCATATTATGTTAGGGACTTCAAAAAACAACTGAATATCTACACATGTTCCACACAAAAACAAAAGAAACTGTGACTCCAATCCTTGACTCTCCCCAAATTGGATTCTGCAGTTATTTCAACTGAATGGACTCTTACTATTTAATTTGTTTTTTCCTCTTGTTATTATCTATTGTTAATGAATAATACTAACAATACAACCCCTATTGTTTGTTTCCTCACCAATAAATACCCCAACGGAAGAGCAACACCGCAAGTTGGAGGAACAGCACCTCATATTCCACTTGGGGAGTCTGCATCCTTTGGGCTTGAACATTGAATGTTCTCAATTCTGTTAACCCTTGCTGTCTCCACCCCTTCCCACCTCTCCCTCAGCCCTCGGGCCCTGGCATTCATTCACTCTCTCTCTCTCTCTCTCTCTCTATCTCCCTCCCCCTCCCTAGTCACACCAGCTTCTCATTTTTACACACAAAACAGCTATTACAATGGCTTGTAGCCCTTTGTCATCGATACTTTTGCAAATCTTTCATTCATTGTTCTTTATCTCCACATCACCGTCTATATCTCTCGTTTCCCTGATCCCTGACCAGTCTGAAGAAGGGTCTCGACCCGAAACGTCACCTATCTCCTTCGCTCCTTAGATGCTGCTGCACCCGCTGGGTTTCTCCAGCCTTTTGTGTAACCCTCGATTCTCCAGCATCTGGAGTTCCTTCTTTAACAGAGAAGACTGATTGTCAAGTTACTGCTGCTGACAAATTCAGCCATTTATTTTTTATAGTTCTGGTGTAAACAATGAATCTTCAGTGGCATAATGTAATTTGTTTCAAGTTAAGGATCTCCATAGCTCATTTAATTCACATTCATGCACCACTTAAGTTATTATTTGTTTCTTTATGATTGGGTTTGTCAACTTTGTAAGATTTTTAAATTTCTTGTTTTACTGGAGGGAGATCCTAGGAATGATTGAATGACCAAATGTGCAGAAATTTCAACCGGGGGATAGATTTTGTAAATGGGTTAAAATTTTATACTCCCACCCAACAGCAAGAATACTAACAAATCAAATGTTATCAGCTAAATATAATCTCTTTAGGGGTTGTAGACAAGGATGCCCGTTATCACCCTTATAAAGAAAAAATTTCATTGTCCTGTTAGGGACACATGACAATAAACTCTTTTGACTTTGACTTATTATTTGCTCTTGCAATCGAGCCATTAGCCGAAAGGATTAGATCAGATCCAGAAATATATGGATACAATACTAATACCACAACGAATAAAATAACTTTATATGTAGACGATGTTTTAATTATATATATCACAAAACCGGTGATTAGTATTCCTAATCTACTTAACGTTATAACTAAGTTTGGTACATTTTCAGGATATAGAATTAATTGGAATAAAAGTGAAATTATGCCTATAACTGGAATAAAATTAAATATATTACAACAATTTCCTTTTTTTTTGTAAGATATTTTTATTAGAAGTAATTACATATTAAGAAGAAATATAAAATCCAATTAAAACAAAAGAAAATATTAACGTCACATACATTCTTAATATTTTTTTAAAATTAACAATCAATCTTATTTGTACTTCTATAATTTTATTTTTTATTTTATAGCAGTAGGAAATAAAAAAGAGAAAAAGAAAAGGAAAAAAAAAGAGAGAGATAAACTGATTGAGTGGAATATTAAACAAGATATTCTTCAATGGAGATATATTTATGATCTTTGTCTATAATTCTTCATCCCATTCATACATTTCTGGCCCCCGTCATGGCTTCGAAAACCAGACCATCTTGACCTTTATAATATTCAATAAATGGAGACCATATTTCCTCTGAAACTGGTCCAGCCTGTCCATCAGGGCAAGCCTTAATCGTTCCAAGTGTAACGTCTCCGACATTTCTGTAATCACATTTTAGTTGTGGGGGAAGTATGGACCTTTCCAAAAATCTTTAGTATTAATTTTTAGCAATTATTAAACTATAACCGATAAAAATTATTTGTTGTGTTGTTAATATCTGATTTTTTTTGTTTTTTTCCAGTATTCCCAATATAATTAGTTTTGAGTTGGAATCAACTTTGCATTAACTACAATTTGAGATTATTTAAAAAATTTCTATCCAAAAATTAGTGATTTTTATACATTTGTGAATGAATGCGTTAAATTAGCTTCTAATTGTGACACTAATCACATATTGCGGACACATTTGAGAAAATTCTATTTAATTTGGACTTTGAGAGATGTTAATCTATGTATAACTTTAAATTGTATCAAGGAGTGTTCTAGCATTTAATGAACACAATGATGTATATAATTGTAAACTTTCATTCCATACTTCTCATACTGATTACTTGACCTAGTTTCATTTTCCCATGCTTGTCTATATTTATCCGTATTTGGTAAATCATCTTTCCAATAAAATATTATAAATATATGATATTAATTTCTCTGTATTCGGATGGGATTATTTAAACATCATCTAAATTTCTGTCTTTCTATTCCTAAAATCCAATGTATTTGATTTAAACATAATCTCTAATTTGTAGATATCGAAAATATTCTTTAAAATGTAATCCATAATTTTGTTGTAATTCCTGAAATTGAGTTGAGAAATAAGTTTTCCCTATAAGATCACCGATCTTATTTATTCCATAGTTTCTTCCATTTTAAGAAACCTTTGTCCATCAGCGAAGGTTTAAAAAGAAATATTGTTACTATTGGAGAGCTAGTGGTACTTTCTGTAATTGTAATGTTTTTTTTAATTTTTTCCAAATACGTATTCCACTTTCTATTTAATGGGTGTTCTTTATAATTTTCGTTATGTATTGGAGTATTTAGCAAATAAAATTGAGACTAATTTTCCAAAAAGGGGTACAGTCTTCTTTTTCCTCGATCTTTAACCAATTTGGTTGTTTATCTAGTTCACCCAACCAAAAATTCATATTTTTTATATTAACTGCCCAATAATAAAACATAAAATTAGTGCGAAGTGCAAAGCCACCATTTAGTTTTTTGATTTACATAGATGCTTTTTAATTATTCTATGATTCTTATAATCCCAAATAAAATTAGTAACCATGGAGTCCACTTTTCTTAAGAAATTTTTAGAAAGATTATATCTGGATCATTTGAAACCAAATATAGTAATTGTGGAAGATAAATCATTTTTATCGCGTTAATCTTACCTAACATTGAAATAGGTAATGTTTTCCAATATTGAATATTCTTAAATAGTTTATTCAATAAGGGTAAAAAATTAGATTTAAATAATAATAATTATATCTTTTTGTTACATAAATTCCAAGATATTTAATTTTTTCATTTGCAATCTTAAAAAAGGGTATTGTTGTAATACATGTAAATTATTTCCCATTATTGGCATAAGTTCACTTTTATTCCAATTAATTCTATATCCTGAAAATGATCCAAATTGAGTTAATAAATCTAACAAGTTAGGAAGACTAATTTCTGGTTTTGTGATATAAAGTAATACATCATCTGCGTACAATGAGATTTTATTTTCAGTTTCTTTAGTTTCATACCCATATATTTCAGGGTTTCTCATAGATTTCTCATAGATTTTGCTAATGGTTCTATTGCAAGTGCAAACAGTAGTGGAGATAAAGAGCAACCTTGTCTACAACCTCGAAATACGTTAAATTTAGTTGTTAACACTTGGTTAATTAATATTCTAGCTGTTGGTCTAGTATATAGTAATTTAACCCAAGTTATAAACTTCTCTCCCAATTGAAAAAATTCCATAACCGAAAATAAGTAAGACCATCCAATCTGATCAAAAGCTTTCTCTGCGTCCAACGAGATAATTGATAAATCCTTAGTGATATTTCTTTTCGAGTATATAATATTAAATAATCTCAGTTTATTTGAAGAGTATCGTTTTGGTATAAATCCCGTTTGATTCTGAATGAATTAGTTTTATTACTCACTTTGTTTTAGTCTTTGTGCTAATATTTTTGTTAATATTTTTTGATCAGTATTTAAAAGAGATATAGCTCTATATGACCCTGGGTCATCGAGATTTTTATCTAATTTAGGTATAAGGGTTATAATAGATTTATTTAATGTATCTGGTAATTTCTGTTGTGTATAAATGTGTTCATATAGCGTCTTCAAACGTTGGGGCTATCATATTATAAAATATTTTATAAAATTCTGCTCCAATACCATCTGGTCCTGGAGTTTTACCATTTTTTAATGATCTTATAGTTTCTTCAATTTCTTTAGTAGTTATTTCAACATTTAATAATTCCCTATCTTCTAAATCTAGTCCATTTAGATTACAATTTTTTAGAAATGTTTCTACTCCTGTACGATTTTCTTTTGTTTTAGCTAAGTATAAATTTTTATAATATTGCAAAAATCTCTCGTTTATATCTTTAGTTTGTGTTAGTAATTTTCCTTTATCTGATTTGATCCTATATATTAATTTTTCTCCTTCCAATTTTCTTAACTGACGAGCCAATAGTTTGTGGTTTATCACCGAATTCAAATTGTATTTGTTTGGTATATTGGTATAGTTTTACAACTTGATCTGACTGTATTTTATTTAGTTTATATTTCAATGCAAAGATTTTATTATGTTTTGTCGTAGTTGGGTTAATGGCGTTCTCTGTATCTAATTGTTTAATTTCTCTTTCCAATGCCTGTTGTAGCTTCCTATTCTCTTTATTATAAAATGCTTGAGAAGATATCATAATTCCCCGAACATAGGCCTTAAAAGTTTCCCATAAGAGGGATGATGATATTTCTGGTGTATCATTTGTTTCAAAGAAGATCTTGATCTGTTTTGTAATATATTCTTGAGTTATTTTGTCCTTTAAAATTTGTGGATTAAATCTCCATTGATCTTGTTTTTCCATTTTAACCCGTTATTTTAATCTTAAAAGTTTAATGGTGCGTGATCTGAAATTATAATATTATGATATTTTGAATTATACGTAAGTGGAATAAGTTTAAATCTACCAGAAAATAATCTATTCTTGAATAAGTTTTATGCACGGCTGAGTAAAAATGAGTATTCTCGTCCTGTTGGATTTTGCAATCTCCATACATCTTTAATATTACTGGTGTCTATATATGCATTTATTAACCTCACTGGAGTGTGATTTAAGTTTTCATTGTTTTGATGATCTAATCCAAATAAGGGTCAAGTGTGCAATTTAAAATCTCCTCCAATTATTAGATTATGTTGTGATAATTCAGGGATTGTATTAAATAATTTTTAAAAAAATTGCGGGCTATCAAAATTTGGGCCATATATATTAACAAAAATGACTTTTTGTGTATATAATTCTCCTATTACAATAATATATCTACCGTCACTATCTGTTATTATTGAAGTATGTTTAAATGCAGTACCTTTACGAATTAATATTGCTACACCTCTAGATTTGTGTGTAAAAGAAGAGTGATATACTTTATCAATCCATTTGGCTTTTAGTCTATGTTCTGCCTCTTTTTTCAAGTGTGTCTCTTGGATAAACGCAACATCTATTTTAAGTGCTTTTAAATATGCTAATACCTTACCCCTCTTAATTGGTTCATTAATACTTTAAACATTCCAGCTACAAAACGTTATTCCTCCATGCCCCATATTTGTAATGTAGGTCTTGCATCATTTATCTAAAAGGATGTATACCAGAGCAAATGGTACAGCTCGACACACCAACCCAACACCTGAACCCTGAACAGACACGAGTTTCAAGACTCTTGATTTTCTCTCATATATATATCTCCTTTGTATTAATTGATGATTCCACTCAGATATAAAGTAATAATAGTAATAATTAGAAATGGTAGTAAAAAAGGGATAGATTAAGAGATTAGTAAAGTGCTCAAAGAAAGAAAAAACTACATCTAGTATGTGTGTAGTTAGTGTTAGCCATACTAACATGGCTAGCAGTCTAAGGACTTCCGTGTTGAATGTTAAATGTTATCCATCTCCATGATTCAGTAAATTAATATTACAAAAAAAAGAGATTATTATTAAAACCAGGTATATTAAACTATGATATATAAAAAGTTCATAGTCAGGTATAATGGTATATATATGTAATACTTAATAGAAAATTATAATAATATAAACATATAAAAAAGAGAAAGAAAAAAAGTCTAAAGTTAAAATAAGATGTATATTTATATTTAATATTTACTTAATTCTAGGTTAGTCGGTTATAATTAATTATTAATTATCAATCAATGATCAACAATCAGTAGTCAACAGTCAACAATCAATAGTCAATAGTCAACAATTATTAGCTCTAATTGTTAACAATACCAGTGTGTTAGATTTAATATGTGTTTATGTATGTTAATATATGTTAATTATTAGGTTAGTAGTATTACTATTCTAAATATTAGTATTCATGGAACAGTCTTCAATCCAAATCTCCTTCATTCTCCCATCCGTCAACTATGTAAGATTTTTAAATTTCTTGTTTTACTGGAGGGAGATCCTAGGAATGATTGAATGACCAAATGTGCAGAAATTTCAACTGGGGGATAGATTTTGTAAATGGGTTAAAATTTTATACTCCAACCCAACAGCAAGAATACTAACAAATCAAATGTTATCAGCTAAATGTAATCTCTTTAGGGGTTGTAGACAAGGATGCCCGTTATCACCCTTATAAATAAAGAATTTCATTGTCCTGTCAGGGACACATGACAATAAACTCTTTTGACTTTGACTTATTATTTGCTCTTGCAATCGAGCCATTAGCCGAAAGGATTAGATCAGATCCAGAAATATATGGATACAATACTAATACCACAACGAATAAAATATCTTTATATGCAGACGATGTTTTAATATATATATATCACAAAACCGGTGATTAGTATTCCTAATCTACTTAACGTTATAACTAAGTTTGGTACATTTTCAGGATATAGAATTAATTGGAATAAAAGTGAAATTATGCCTATAACTGGAATTAAAATTAAATATATTACAACAATTTCCATTTAAAATAGTTACGGATAAATTTAAATATCTAGGAATTAATGTATCCAAATCTTATAATTTTTTATTCAATTTAAATTATCCTCCGTTATTGGATAAACTAAAAAAGAATATTCTATACTGGAAAACACTACCAATATCAATGATTGGCAGAATAAATGCTATAAAAATGATCTTTTTACCACAATTATTATATTTCAAGCTATCCCTTTATTTCTCCCTAAAACTTTTTTTTTTTTTTTTTTAAATCGATTCTGTTATTAACAGCTTTATTTGGGATTATAAAAATCACAGAATAAGTAAAAAACACTTATGTAAATCCAAGATAAATGGAGGATTAGCGTTACCTAATGTTTTATATTATTTTTGAGCGGTTCAGATTAAGAATATGAATTTTTGGTTGGTAAAAATGGATCAGGAACCAGCTTGGCTAAAGAAGGAGAAGGAAAACTGTTTACCGTTTGATACAAGTTCGATTCTTCTTGCTCCATGCGAAGTAAAAAAAAAACACACGGAGAAAACCCTATAATTTATAGCAATATACGTATTTGGAAACAAATAGTTAAGACTTTACATTTGGATAATATGTCACTTTGTTTACCAATTATGAATAATCCCTCATTTAAACCTTCTCTACTGGATAAGGGGTTTAGACACTGGAAAAAAATAGAATTATAAGGATAGAACACCTTTACAGGAAAGGAGAATTTCTCTCATTTCAAGAGTTAATAGATATCTATGAATTACACCCAAATAACCTGTTTAGGTATTTACAAATTAGAGACTATATCAAATCAAACATGCAAGACTATAAGAATAGAGAACCAGGATTACTGGATGAGTGGCTTAACAAGCATCCAAGTACAGAAAAACTAATAGCATACATATAATACTGTTTTGGATAGGGAAGTTCCAACAACAGAATCATACCGACAGATATGGGAAAATGAAATAGGTCTAGCTATAAAGACCCAAGAAAGACACTTGGGAAGAAAGTTTACAATGTATACACCGATGCTCATTAAATGCCAGATATACTTTGGTACAATTTAAAGTATAACATAGATTACACTACTCAAAAACGAAATTAAACAGAATTTTTCCTAACATTTCTTCTATTTGCGATAAATGTCAGAATTTAGAAGCTAACTTTACGCATAGTTTTGTAACATGCATAAAACTTAATAGTTATTGGGCTGATATTTCTAGAATCATTTCTGAAGTTCTTAAAACTAAATTGGACCCCGATCTCAAGCTAATAATATTAGGAGTTCCTGATTCAATCTTAATATTAACAGTAAGTCAAATAAATTTTCTTGATTACTGTTTGATAATTGGAAAAAAAATGAATATTAAAATTCTGGAAGGGAACATTATCCCCCACAATCAAAATGTGGACTGTGGAAATGTCAGAGACATTGCATCTGGAGATAATTAGGTTTGTCCTAATGGACAAATACGAACTTTCTGAACAAATATGGTCCCCATTCAATGATTATTTAAAGGGGTAGCTGAGCTCAGCATTGTAACTCAATAAGTACCCTGGTGTAGGATTAGATGAAAAGATGTATTCTGGGATTTGTATACACGTCTCTATAGATATTGTTATGTGAAATTGCTCCATTCATTGTTAAGATGTATTCCTTATTTTTTTATTATATAATAGTTTTTTTTTAATTTGTTTATTTTTATAATTTTCTTTTATTTTTTATTTTTGTTCTTTTTTATTTGTTTTATTTTCTTATATAATCATTATTATTTAATCACCATCTCTTGATTATTGATCTATACTTTTACTTTTTTACTACTCCTTTACTTTCCAAAAAAAAACAAAGCAGAAGCATACATAAATTATTCCGTAACATCTGCACAATTGTTGTGACAAGTCTAATTTGTATTTGAAGAACTGTTGTACCTTAGACAATATGCATTGCTTCTAATAAAAATATTTTTAACAAAAAATGAATGACCAAATGTTGTCCATTCTATTCTCTTTCACATTACCCTTTTGCTGGGCTGGCAGGTTATTTGCAGCTCTCAATATTCCATCCTTCCTAACTTTACCAAGGAACACTTATGCGATTTTTCTGAGACATTGCCAGCTTTGTGGTCTTTCGTTGGAGCCATATCTTTCCCTGTGTTATGTTTCCTTATATTCTGTTCTAAGAGCACTGTGTCAAATCTATAACGGAGTTAAGATGTAAATTATTGCAGCAGGGTAATTACCTCTATTTTGTGTGTTATTTGGGTCTTCATTGCCTTCAATCCAAATCTATATTTCCTTTCCCACATCAGACTGGGATTTTGTTGGAGTGCTCAGGATAAAAGTTGGGGACTGCATTAAAAGAACTCAAAGAAATGTGAGAGCAGAAGCAGAGCTATATTTCAGGTCAAAATCTTTACTTTTAAACAGTTAGCTCTGGGACCTCGGTGATATGAGAAGTAGCAAACAATTGATACGCGAAGCCTTACAGCAATAATAAACCATGCTGTTAGGAAGAACAGCACAATGTATTATTGTTCACAGGGACACAAAGTGCTGGAGTACCTCAGCAGGTCAGGCAGCATCTCTGGAGCACTTGGATGGGTGACATCACTTATCCATGCTCTCCAGAGAAGCTGCCTGATCTGCTGAGTTACTCCAGCACTGTGTGTTCCTTTATGTATTAACCAGCATCTGCAAATCATTGTTTCTACATTCTATTACTGGTGTAATATTTCGCATAGGAATTGTTAGGAATTGTTGGGGAGAATAATGGAAATAAATCAACTATGCTACCTGATTGTCACATGTTATTTTCAATATTTGAAGACAGTGTTAGCCAACATCCAAATCAATCTTTATTAGTCAACTAGTTATGAATGAAGGTAGACACAAAATGCTGGAGTAACTCAGCGGGACAGGCAGCATCTCTGGAGAGAAGGAATGGGTGACGTTTCCGGTTGAGACCCTTCTTCAGACTCTGAATTTAGTTATGAATGATAATGGCTTTCAATTGTAATTTCCCAAATATCTATACAAAATGACAGATTGTTCCTCAGAATCATTATATCTTTTGTAAATTGTTATCCCACTCAAATTATGATTATTGATAAATCTTTAAAACTACAAAACCAAAAAATTAAATTAAAATATAATGGCATGGAGAAAGTTTAACTGATAATATTTCACATGAATTCTGTTAGAATGATGGTTATGTGTCATTAGGCTGTAGCATTGCAAGCATAGTGCCAGACTTGTGGCTGATTCATAATACACTGAGGCATCGTGATTAACTCAGAAAATAATTATGTTTACCGTCAATGTAATTATTTTTCTAGCAATTGTTAATGATACTGTGGTGTTGCCACAAAGATTATCTTTGAGGGAAAGAGTCCTTCAGTATTCTTTGCTAATATATACTTAATCCCACTAATCTATTGTACGTCTCTGAATTCCTCCACAATTTCACCCAACCACGTGAGTTAGTGAGCATGGTGGTGTGGTGGTGGAGTTGCTGCCTTGCAGCGTCGGAGACCTGAGTTCGATCCAGACGGTGCTAACTGCATGGAGTTTGTACATTCTCCATGTGACCACGTGGGTTTTTTTCCTGAGATCTTTGGTTTCCTCCCACACTCGTAAAGGTATATAAGTAAATCTGCCATAAATATTGTCCCTAGTGTGTGTAGGATAGTGTTAATATGCGGGGATCATTGGTTGGCGCAGACCCAGTGGGCTGAAGGGCCTGGATCTCTAAACGAAACTAAACACATCTTTAAAAACACTTCAAGGGTTGAATCCCACGCTTCAGATTTGAGAGTGCACCTTTCCCCAATTTGCATTTCCTTCATCTCTCATTAAAATGGAACAACATCTTCATGCTCCTCATTTCTCATCGTAAAATATCTTCTCAGAGCCTTTTTATTATCCCTTTCCCAACTCTATATCCACCATTCTATACCAATGTCTTTAACCCTGCACAATGTTCGTCACTGATACAAACCCATAATGTTCCTTAAGGGCCTGTCCCACTGATGCGTAGTAGTAGTTATTGCCTTGCAGCGCCAGAGAACCGGATTTCATCCTGACTACAGGTGCTGTCTATATGGAGTTGGCACATTCTCCCTGTGACCTGTTTATCTGGGTGCTCCAGTTTCCTCCCACATTCCTAAGATGTGCAGGTTTGTAGGTTAGTTGACTTCTGTAAATTGTTCCCTATGTGTAGGATAGAACAAGTGTACGCATCATTGTTATCCAGTGTGAACTCAGTGGGCCAACGTGCCCGTTTCCACCCTGTATCTCTAAACTAAACTATCCGTCTACACCGAGCATGCAAGATTAACGGAATTGGAAAAAGAGAAACATAGAAAATAGGTGCAGGAGTAGGACAATTGGCCCTCTGAACCAGCACTGTCATTCAATATGATCATGGCTGATCATCCAAAATAGTAAGATTAAATGAGAACTTACCAGTTTGAAGTTTGATCTTTATTTTATGAGGAGTTACATTGAGGGACTACGTGAAGAACCCCATCCATCCGCACGTGCGTCAATCTTCAAAGCAGCGGTGTGAAATTACAGGTAATAGTGACTGAAGTATAATAGTAAGATCACAGAAGACTAGAACTACCAGATGACATTTATGAGGGTTGGGAGGGTTATGGCCATAGTCCCTCATAAAATAAAGATCAAACTTCAAACTGGTAAGTTCTCATTTAATCTTACTATTTTACTTCGGAGTCACGTGAGTGACTATGTGAAGACTTCAAAGCTCTGTGATTTCATGCCATGAGAAACTAGTTTACACAACCACAACTGCTTCATTGACAAATGAAGGAAAACATTCATAATGCATACAGTCATGACAGATTTAAAACATGCTGATGCTTTTTAAATGAAGTAATAATATTTACATCTCTCACCCAGATGGAAAGTATAACTAGAACATAAAATAGAATTGACAAATACCCTTGGTCTAACAATAGGTTATTATAAATGTTTGGAGATTCGTTCGTTGGACCATGCTGCAGCCGAAAGTATGTGATCTAGCGGAATGAAAATACCCTTGCTGCTGATATTGTAGCAGCCCTGGTGGAATGAAATCTGGAAACAGAATCTATTCTTACATAACGCAAACTCTGTTTTATCATCTGGAGTGGCCTGAACAGATACGTTCTTCTAAGCTTTTTGTGACTAACAAACATTGCTAGTTCAGAACCTCGAAGGCACTTGGTGACCTTGACGTATTGTTGTATATATGTGTGCTTACGTTACCAAAGTTCCCCTGGCGTGCCTGTAACTATTTTGAGACCTGACATCCCTTCTGCTCTGCTCAAGTATTTATAAACATAAAATATTATATATTATTATTTACAGATGTAATCATCCTGTACCGTCGCAATTATGTAGCGACTGAGCCTACTGTGCTAACCAGCGCCAGAAGGATAACTACCTAATGAG
Organism: Okamejei kenojei; assembly: GCA_035221665.1. Taxonomy (NCBI): domain Eukaryota; kingdom Metazoa; phylum Chordata; class Chondrichthyes; order Rajiformes; family Rajidae; genus Okamejei; species Okamejei kenojei. Next base: position 158,199,242 of record CM069131.1, read on the forward strand.
CTCCGGTCAAAGTCAAGGATGTAGCTGGAGCCCCCTGGTGAAATAGTTTTCACAAATGTCCACATTCCATACGGCATTGTACTGGTCCTGGAAGACCTTGTGTTAAGATATCCTTCTAAACTTGATATCCTGGGGTGAACCCGACAGAGCGGGTCTTGTTTGCTACAGCCAATTCAATGAGAAGGCACGTTGGCACAGTTAATGGCCATACAACTTAATTATTGACAAAAGATCATTTAACATGAATTCCAAACGCCAGTAATCTATACCGTTTTCAATGTAACATCAGCATTAAACAAACTCTTTTCATCTCCTAGAAAAGAAAAAAACCCTGCTTTTTGGTGCTATTCAAGCACTCTGAACACATAGAAGGATAGATGTAACAACCCAAGCCTTAGGGCAGTTTATTGAATCTGCAGAACATAATTTGATTTATCATGCAACGGCTGATTTCCCAAGCCTCAGGCTGAACCAGCAAATTTACGTTTAAAATAACCATATAAAGTTGTATTATTATTCCCGACAAATCGGGAATCAACATTGCATAACCAATCACACAATAGGACCTAAAGCGGGCTCTGAATGATTTTATTTGAAGCCCCGATTGATGAAGCAAATGGAGGAAGACATAAAAGACCTTCCTTCTCCTTGTAGCGAGAATGTATGTCTTGCCACTGCTATGTCACATATTTTGCAACCTGTGAATAAGCATAAAAAACAAACATATCTATAATTGGTGTTCCATTGAACCAGAGTTTCATAATACGGTGTGATTCAACACCAATTCTGTGTTGCCATTGACCTATATGATGATTCTCCTGTGGCAAATGAGATTATGTAACCATTACAGGAATCTTTAATTGATTGCACCATCATAATGTATCAACATGAAGTTGAGTATGCAGATATGCATATTTCCTCACTCACTCTTTAACCCATCCAATGCCCATAGGGTCTATAGATAGTTGATACCAATAAGTGAAGAATTGTTAAGTCATGCAAATCTGCTCCACCTCCAAACTCGAGATGATATTCACAATTTAGTGTCTGCCGTGAACGTCAACTGTGGCCCAATTTCCGCGCCAGTCTTGCAAGACAATCCTGGCCCTGCCCAATTCTGTTAACCCTTGCTGTCTCCTCCCCTTCCCACCTCTCCTTCAGCCCTCAGGCCCTGGCATTCCCTCTCTCTCTCTCTATCTCCCTCCCCCACCCTAGTCGCACCAGCTTCTCATTTTCACACCACAAACACCTGCACCCGCTGAGATTCTCCAGCCTTTTGTGTATCCTCGATTCTCCAGCATCTGCAGTTCCTTCTATAACACCCTGCCCAATTATAACCTGCTTGGAATGCTAGTATTGTCCAGTTTGACATCTTACCAAATTGTAAGTGGTCCCTTAGTTATAGAGTAACACAGGTAATATGCATGGAACCTCTGGCCAACTTTGATGATGCAGCTTCAGTGAACTGCTACCGCCGATGAACATGTGGGGTACGTTGTTGCCGAAACTATGAAGTCTTACTCGTTCAATAGCTTGTGTTTCGTCCTCCAGGTATTGCCTATGACACAGTTCTTACCTGAATAGAAGATTTGGCAGCCGGCTCTATTGTCCCCCTGATAGCAGTGTTCACTGCATATGTGTTTGAATGGCAACCTTGCTACCAAGCATGGTACGTCTGGCATGTTCCCTTCATCCCTTGGGCATGCTCCACGGCTATACCCGCAGACTCGGCATTAGATTATACTGACCCGGCATGCTCCCATCTTACATGAGGGAGACATTAAGCAGCCCTGCTATTAGGCGCTGCTTCAGCAATATGCCAACTTTGCCATGGACCCAGCGTCAGACTAATACTGACACAGTATGCTCTCCTCCTACATGAGGGAGACATTAAGCAGGCCTGTTACAAGGCGCTGCTAGCGCAATTTCCCATTTTTAGGGCCATTAGCACCATTTTGCGATATTATGAAATATTTACCTACTGGAGCAGTAATGAATACTGTTTGCCATCATTGCGACTTTAGTAACTTCAGCTGGTCATAACAAGTTGTGTTAACAATGACCTACATGGCACTTTATAGTTTACCATTTAACAGGATGTCAGTTCTCCTACTTGCACAGCTGAATCCCATCTATACTATTGGCAATTAGCTTAATGAATAGAAAACTGCTTTATAACAACAAGGCTGTTACGTAATGACGCACATGCAGCTGGACGGGGTTCTTCACGTAGTCACTGACATGACTCCGAAGTAAAATCAGTATCCTGTTCCTGATTTTTTTCTCATATCCCTTGATTCCTTTAACCCTAAGAGCTAAATCTAACTCTCTCTTGAAAAAATCAAGTGAATTGGCCTCCACTGCCTTCTGTGGCAGCGAATTCCACAGATTCATAACTCTCTGGGTGAAAATGTTTGTCCTTATCTCAGACCAAAATGGCCTACCCCCTATTCTCAAACTGTGACCCCATGTTCTGTACTCTCCAACATCGGGAAAAATTTTCCTGCATCTAGCCTGTCCAATCCCTTACGAATTGTATATGTTTCTCTCAGATCCCCTCTCATTCTTTTATTCTATTGTTCATAATCAGGGTCACAATTGTCGTTACGTTAATTATGTTTTCAGCCTGAAATGTAATTATTACATGGGAAATGGAATTTATTAGCTTTGATTATTATTTAAGGATTTGCATCTGATCTTTGCGGGTGAAACATTGAAACATAGAAACATAGAAAATAGATGCAGGAGTAGGCCATTTGGCCCTTCGAGCCTGCACCGCCATTCAATATGATCATGGCTGGAAATCCAGGATACAAAGATTTGAAGGATATACGGATACCAGAATTCAAGGTGAGAACTTGTTTGGGTAACTGTGTGAACGACACAGGAATTCACATTGTATTATAACAGATTCTGGATTATAATGTGGTATATGGAGTTCATCATGGAGTATGGGAACCAGTCTGTTGTCCCCTGTCCCCTGTCTCCTGTCTTCATCAATGGTGTGGATGTGCAGTTTACCAAGGAGTACAAATACCTTGTAGTGTACCTGGACAGTAAACTGGACTGGTTCAGGAACGCTGAGACCCCGTACAAGAAGGGACAGAGCCAGCTGTAATTTTTGAGAAGACTCCGCTCCTTTATCGTCTGCAGTGAGATGCTGCAGATGTTCTACCAATCGGTGGTAGCCAGTGCCATCTTCTTCGCTGCTGGGGCAGCAGGGCGAAGGCTGCGGATGCCAATAGGAACAACAAACTCATCAGGAATGCTGGCTCCGTCCTGGGGCAGAGTTTGCTTCATGGGAGGTGGTCTTGGAGGGGAGGATGCTCCTCAAACTGCGGAACATCCTGGACAATACAGCTCACCCTCTCCATGACACAATGGTCAACCTGAGGAGTACCTTCAGCAAAAAAATGGTTCCACCAAGATGCAGGTCAGAACGCCACAGGAGATTCTTCCTTCAAACTGTACAACCTCTCCGCCTTTTGTCGTGGGGTAGACTGACTGCACTGTAAATGGGAATTGTTTCACACAAAGAGTGTTGGGAACAAGCTGCCTGATGAAGTAGTTGAGGCAGGGACTATCCCAACATTTAAGAAACAGTTAGACAAGTATATGGATAGGATAGGTTTGGAGGGATATGGGCAGATGGGACTAGTGTAGCTGGGACATGTTGGCCGGTGTGGGCAAGTTTTTGCCAACATATTTCCACACTGTTGCACTCAATGACTCTATGACAGACACAATGTGGATATGGTGGACCAAGGGACACGTTTCTGTAAAAGACTCAAAGAGCTGGAGTAACTCAATGGGTCAGAGAGCAGCGCAGGAGAAGATATTTTAATTGAGTACCTTCTTCAGGCTGATTGTGGGGGTGGGAGTGGGGATGGGGGTTGGGGCAGAAGGAGCCAGGGCAGTGGGCATGCAACATATTCTGTGCAGTGCAACTCCATAAATGCTTGTCTTAAAATATGGGTTTGGGCACTTAGGATTGAGATGAGAAGAGTTTCACCAAGAAAGGTCTCGACCTGAAACATCACCAATACCGTCGCTCCACAGATGCTGCCTCACCCGCTGAGTTTCTCCAGCATTTTTATCTACCTTCACCTAGAGCATGGTGATTTTTAGAAGACTCAGTAATTAGGAATATCCAAATGCAGAAATTCATTATACATCCGATTGTCATATCAAACAAATAATTTTCTTTGCCACATCAGTAAAAAATTCCTTAGGATTAATGTTGTTTTATTACTGGTTGGTGACCTATCATGGGTACATTTACAGAATAAGTTTGTACACTGAATTGTAACAATCAGTTTCCCAAATTAGTTTCTTATGCGAGCAAAGCATCAAAGCAAATTCCTTGTATGTATACATACTTAGCTAATAACATTTATTCAATTATTGAGTTCCTTTAGAAGAAAATGGGCTTGTCATTGTCTCTTTCTTGCACAGTATTGCCCTCCAAATTTGTCTTTGTTGAATGAAGGATACAGAGGTGCAAAGCAACTCCAAATGACGTAACTCATCCATTAATAATTGTTCAGCGTATATTCTTGGTTTTGCTATGGATCTTTACTGACTGTGCGACCAATGCAACAGCTTAGCAATCTGTGGTCCTGGGTATATCCATGGAGGTTTGAATTACTGTACCAGCAATCTCATCATTTTATGACTGATGTATAAATTCATAGTGCCGTACAATGTAAAGAGCCAATGTGGTTCACAAAGTAGCTCTTCATAAAGCAAGAGGAATACAGTGCTTTCAAGAAAAAAAACACGTGCCAGAGTGACAGCGGGTCAGGCAGCATCTATGGAAGACGTTTCGGGTCAGTCCTCTTTCAGGTTGTTGTCTCACCGACAATCACAATAATACTTTATTAGTCAAGTATGTTTTGCAACATACGAGGAATTTCATTTGCCAAGTCAGTCATACAAATAAAAAGGAATGGAACCCACAAAATATATTTTAATATAAACATTCACCACAGTGACTCCTCCACATTCCGCACTGTGATGGAAGCAGAAAAACAGTTCAAATCTGTTCCCTTCTATGCTTCCCCGTGGTCGGGTGCCTTGAGTCCTCCGTTGACGGGACAATCTTGACTCCCGTAGCCAGCGGTGTTTGGGCCCTCCGCGTCGGGGCAATCAGCTCCTGCATCGAGGGGGATGTCAGCTCGAGGCTGGTCAAGCCTTTGCTTTGTCAGAGCTCCTGACTAGCCTCTCCCGAGACTGCGAGCTCTTGATGGTAAGTCCACAGGCCGCTGTTGGAGCGATCCCAGGCAACGGATCAACTCCGACTTTTAGTCAACGCCCTGCGTTAGGGCTCAGGTCCGTCCGAGTAGACCTCCAGCTCCATCGATGGTAGGCCGGAGATGCGACCCGGAAAACAATTGCAACTCTGGCAAGGTAAGAAAACTGAAAAAAAAGTCTTCCCCTCCCTCTCCCCCCACATAAAGAAACCGGAGAACATTTACACAAACTTTTAACACACACTAAAACATTTTTAAAAGGCGAAAAATTGAGTTACTTCAGCACTTTGTGTTTTATTTTGTAAGCCTGCAAGTGCAGTTTCTTGGATACATTTCCAAGGGCAGGTAGAGATGGACAATGGCTATGATTATGGCATTTTATTTCACATTTTAAGAACGATTTCATAAAAAGTATTAGTATGTTGAAGTATTTGTCAGTAAATGTGAATGTGGTGATCTGTTCAAAAGAAAATCCCAAGACTTTATCTTAATCTGCTCAATGCCTAGCATATTGATTTTCCAAGGTGCACCGATAATTCAAAGAACTATTTCAGCACCATTACTCATTAAGACAAAAATGCAGCCAATAGAGTCACTGTAAAATTTTGCTTTGTTGCAGAAATTCCTCATGAAATGTCACGCTTCCTTTGAAACAACCTCCAATCAGATGATGGGTTTCTTTGATTCCTGTCCAGGAGTACAATGAAATGTTTGCTTTAAAAGCTGCTTTATAAGATGAAAGATTTTACTTTGTTGTTCATTTCGTGACAAAGCAACACTTACTGTAGATTAATGAGGCAATTGAAAAATTGCTTTAGTATCAGGGGAAAGTTTCCTTGTGGCTAAAGGGATCAGGGGGTATGGAGAGAAGGCAGGTACAGGATACTGAGTTGGATGATCAGCCATGATCATATTGAATGGCGGTGCAGGCTCGAAGGGCCGAATGGTCTACTCCTGCACCTATTTTTATGATTCTATGAATAAAGTTTATATAAAATTTCACACATTAGCCAATGTTGTATTTCCTGGGGTTGAAATATTTGTAAGGGATTGGCATTATCAGGCCTTAAAATTTCTTAAGTTGTCACAAATGTACTGAAGTGCTGCAGTGCTTAATGATGTTTGACCTGGAAATCTGAAAATTTGATGGAGTGCCACTCACTTTATGTCTAAAGCCAATTGCAAAATGCCCAATATTGTAGCAGAGGTCAAGTGCTCATTTAATTACTAGAAGTAATTGAAAGTGGTTAGCGCTGGGAGGAAGTTAACGAATGAGATCATTTGCCTGTTTTAAGTGTCAGAGAATTGTCTGAGAATGACCGCAGCATGGCAGTGCATGATGTGGAAAGTACAGTAATATCCCAATTAGCATCTCGATTCGTTCCGAGAACATGGAGTACAAAACATTTCTCTACAGGGTCTTTATAATATAATTTGGAGATGCGATCCTGATAAGTTTTCTTTAACTTACTTATTGCCAACTCTTGCAAACTTGTATGTCCGTATGCTTTTCCACAATGTGCACTGAATCCAAACCCACCCTTCACTAACTATCTCACTGCATTTTCACTGTAATAGTGCAAAGTTGCAGTTGCTGAGATGTACAGATAGGTTTTGCACAGGAATGCAGTCAAGAAATGATGGTGGGCAGTACCAGGGAAATGGACCTGTCACATTGACATTATTCTCTCGGCAATTTCATTCTGAATGTTTATATGTTTTTCTACTTTAATTCATGGTTCCAGTATAAAAAGAAGTGTGAAATGACCAGATTCAATACTCAGGGTCACTCTCGGCACGACTCCGAACCAAGACCTTCAGTTAATGTTAGTCCATCAAAATTCTGCTGTTCGTGTCCAGAAAACATGCTTGCCCTTGGATTTATAACAAGAGGAGTTGAGTATAGGAGCAGAGATGTCCTTCTGCTGTTGTACAGGGCACTAACACAAGCATTGAACTGCTTTGAGAAATTTAAAATATTTTGGGAGGATGTGGGTGACCCAGAAAATTGCCTTTTTTTGTGGTCTTTTGTGGGCTCTCTTCCTGGAGTGGTGGACATCTGTTTGTGGTGTGGGATGTTTGCTGCTTGTCCTCAGATCATGTCATTCTGCCATGGTACACTGCCGGGTTTGGATGTGTAGTATGTGCAGAGATGGTCTCTCTGGTCCTTGGCTCTCTTGTTGCAGGTGTTTCCTGGAAATCTCTCCTGTGCACCATTGATGCAGCCTGTCCGACAGTTCTCCATGAGCCTGGTGTGATGTTGCCTGTCTGGTTGTCCACTCGGTCATCCTCCACCATGGCTGCTGCAGCTGCACTTCTGGTACGGATCAGGTTGTGGAGGATACATGCTGCGTGGACAATGGTCTCCACATTCGTGGGCTCCTGCTCCATCGTAGTCAGCAAGCATCTGAATCTGCTGATGCCAAAGGCCTTTTCCACGACCCTCCTAGCCCTGGACAGCCTGTAGTTGAAGATCCTCTGCTCCCTTGACATCTGCCTATGAGGGTATCGCTTCATCATCCATGACCTGGGTGGGAAGGCGTCATCACCAACCAGTGTGTAGCAGTGGTTCTTAACATTTTTGGCACCCGTACGTGCATACGTGAACAGAATACTGTATGTGGTATGTACCTTTGTTAGGTTCCTAAACATGGGCTCAACAAATGGATATGTTATTTGTGTCCCCTTCATGACCCCGGCAAAGCTCCAAACGACCCCCATAGGGGGGTCACGACCCCCAGGTTAAGAACCACTGGCGTAGGGGATGTCAGGGTTGTCTTCTCCCGGAAGAGGTTTTGGATCAGGAAAGCCTGCTCTTCCTTCTTCCAATGCTTGCCCAAGGGAGGTCCCTCTGCAGATCCCAACATCTGCGGCACTGCCAGGTGTGTCCACATCCACAAACAGGAAGTTGTAGTTTGATGGAATGGAATTTCTTGTTAAAGTATATAGAACCTCCCTTGGGTGGACACCTGATGGCCACATGCTTGCCGTCCATTGCCCCACATGTGAGCAGGAAGTTCCATCTAGTATCATAGCCCTGCGCCACTCTCTTCCACTCATCTCGTGTACTTGGACAGTCCATGACTTTCGTATCCATAGGCATTGATGATGGCCTCACAGGACTCTCGGACAACCTTGCTGATGGTGTTGTGGCCACAAGAAAGTTGGAGGAGAGGCTCTTGTAGGAGTCTCCAGATCGCAGGTAGCGGAGGGTGATGGCTAGGCGCAGGCCTGGTTCCAGTGGCTTACTCATGGAGGTCTCCTTTTTCTCCAGGAGAGGGCCCACCCATTTCTTCAGCTCCTGAAACAGCTCAGGGGGGAGTCGAGTTAAGTTTCTGAAGGCAGCTTCATCTTTTTTCTGAAGCTCAGTCATCAGATTTTCACACTGGCCCAACCTGTGACTCTTCAGGGACAAGGCCATCAACCACACAAGCCTCGATGAATATACAGACACTGTGACATAATATGTCAGCTTTTGTAAGGACAGTTGCATTCCCACTTGGCCCCAGATCAGGTTCAACAATGACAAGCCCTGGTTTACAACAGAACTCAGACAGCTCCGCCAGTCTAAAAATGAGGCCTAAAGGAGTGGGGAAGCAGACCTCTCCAGGCAGGCCAAGTACAAGCTGAGAAGAGGAATCGGAGCTGCCAAGGAAAGGATGACAGGGTATCTTATTGAAACATGTAAGATTATTAAGTGATGGGAGAGTGTGTGCAATTTTTGTCTCCAAACTTGAGGTAGGACATTCTTGCTATTGAGGGTACGCTCACGAGGTTATTTCCCGGGATGGCGGGACTGTCATATGTTGATAGATTGGAGCGGCTAAGCTTGTGTACTCTGGAATTTAGAAGGATGAGAGGGAATTATTAAGGGTTTGGACATGCTAGAGGCAGGAAACATGTTCCCGAGGTTGGGGGAGTCCAGAGCCAGGGACCACAGTTTAAGAATAAGGGGTAGGCCATTTAGAACAGAGATGAGAAAAAACGTATTAACCCAGAGAGTTGTGAATCTGTGGAATTTTCTACCTCAGAAGGCAGTGGAGGCCAAATCTTTGTATGCTTTCAAGAGAGAGTTAGATATAGCTCTTAAAGATAGCGGAGTCAGAGGATATGGTGAGAAGGCAGGAATATGGATGATCAGCCTTGATCACAGTGAATGGCGGTGCTGCCTCAAAGGGCCGAATGGCCTACTCGTGCACCTATTGTCTATTGTCTATAATCTTTTGTACTCTGAGAAGTTGAGGAGCAAGTTCTTGGCTCATGCCTCTTCTTCAGTGTGGAAGGGCTTGCAAGAAATCACCAGCTACAAGAGGAAAACCCCCCGTTCCTTGGACAATCGTCAGCTGACCAACGATCTGAATTTGTTCTACTGCAGGTTCGATAAACAGAAACATAATCCCGGTACCCCCTCCCTCCCCCTCCCACTCATCCCCAATCATCACTTCACACCTACTTACAGTCTGACTCCAGTCTGCAAACACTGGGCCCTCATCCACTACCCACCCCCTTTCTTGCTGCCCAACATCAGTCTGGCTACTTCTCCATCACTAACAATAGCATTTGAGGAGGTGGAAAAGTTATTCAGGAGACAGAGAAGCCGGAAATCTCCAGGACCGGACAATGTTTCCCCCTCTACCCTCAAGCTCTGTGCTGAACAACTGCCACCGGTGTACACAGACATGTTCAATCAGTCCCTACAAACTGCATTGTCCCTGTCTGCTTCAAAGTCTCCACTATTGTTCCCGTACCCAAAAAGCTGATTACTGGTCTTAATAACCTAACCTGTCGCACTGACCTCTGTAATCATGAGGACCCTTGAAAGACTTGTGCTGGCCCTCCTGAAAAATATCACAAACCCCCTGCTGGACCCCCTGCAGTTTGCATTCTGGGCCAATAGATCAGTGGATGACGCAGTCAACCTAGGCCTGCACTTCATCCTCCAGCAGCTAAACCACCAGGAGGCCTATGTAAGGATCTTGTTTGTGGACTTTAGCTCTGCATTCAACACCATTGTGCCAGAGCTACTACACTCCAAACTCTCCCAGTTGACTGTGCCTGAATCCCTCTGTCAGTGGATCACCAACTTCCTGACAGAAAGGAAGCAGCATGTGAGGCTGGGAAAAGTACATCTCGGATCCGCAGACCCTCAGCATAGGAGCACCGCAAGGCTGCGTACTCTCTCCTCTCCTCTACTCTCTCTACACCAACGACTGAACCTCCTCAGACTCCTCTGTCAAGCTTCTCAAGTTTGCGGATGACACAACCCTGATTGGACTGATCCAGGATGGGGAGGAATCTGCCTGCAGACAGGAAGTGTCACAGCTGGCGTCCTGGTGCCATCGCAACAACCTGGAGCTCAATGCTCTTAAAACAGTGGAATTAATTGTAGATTTTAGGAGAGCTCCCCCTCCCTTCCCCCCACTCACCATCAACAACACCAATCACATCTGTCACATCTGTAGAGTCATTTAAGTTCCTTGGAACCATCATCTCCAGGGACCTTAAGAGGGGGGGCACCATCGACTCCACAGGCAAAAGGGCCCAACAGAGGATGTACTTCCTGCAGCAGCTGAGAAAACACAATCTGCCACAGGCAATGATGGTCCAGTTTTATACCCATCATAGAGTCTGTCCTAACCTTCTCCATAATGTTCAGGTTTGGCTCAGCCACCGAGTATGACATCCGGAAGCTGCAACGAATCGTCCGATCAACCAAGAAGGTTGTTGGCTGCAACCCTCCCCCCATTGACGAACTGTATACTGCAAGGGCCAAGAAGCAAGTTGGTAAGATGCTGGGCTGTCAAAGCCACCACAGCCAGACATAAAAACAAGCACAAGCAGTCGCTCTACTCAACAGCCAAAAGTCTGTAGCTTCCTTTTGCTCTGGTATTTTATTTAATTCTTCACATGTTTAAATTATAATGTTTTATTTTTAATTGTCTACTGTATATCGTGTTGTTATTTGCGAGCAAAGCACCATCGGAAACTCCTTGTATGTATACATACTTGGCTAATAAAATGTATTCAATTCAATTCAATTCAATTACAGCACTTATAGCGCCAGAGACCCGGGTTCAATCATGATCATGATTATGGATTCAGGAAACACACCTGAAACTTCAAGCTCAGACCAGACTCAAGGCAAATTGGATTGCCCAAACATATTACTCTTCATATATCTCTAAATCTAGAGGCATGGCGATTATCATTCATAAAGGTATACCATTTAAATCAAAGAATATCATAACAGATAAAGAGGGGAGATATCTTAGTTATGGGACAAATCAACTCTACACCACTTACTATGGTAAATATTTATGCACCTAATTTTGACAAGCCTCAATTTTTTAACAAAATACTGAATATAATTTCAAAGCTTAATTAACAAAATGTGATAATTGGGGGAAGATTTCAATTGCATTTTAGATCCATGCCTGGATAAATCTGCACAACAAAAGAGGCTTAATATAAAATCAAAAGCTAGTGAACTCCTAAATACATATATAAAAATTACAAATACAACAGATGTATGGAGAATCCAGTTGGAAGGGAATACTCTTTTTACTCAATGGTACATAAAACTTATTCACGTATCGATAATGTTTTAGTTGATATGAAATTAATTCCTTATACATCGAATCCTAAGTATCATAATAGTATTATTTCTGATCACTCTCCGCTAACCTTCTCCTTAAAATTAGAAGGAATGCCCAATAAAAAATCGTTTTGGAGGTTTAATCCCCAAATTTTAAACGATCCACAATTTAAATTAAACAGAATCTATCCACAAGAGTTATAAGATTATTTCAAATGACAAAACAGGAAAACTTTGAATTCGATGATAAACCACATAAACTCTTGGCACATCAACTGAAAAAAACGCGAAAAGGACCATACGATTTTAAAAATCAAATCAGATCAAGGCGAATTGTTAACAATACCTAAATACATTAATAAAAGATTTCCTCAATTTTATAAAAAATTATACACATCAAAAACATCAACAGATAACATTAAACTTATAAATTTCTTGGATAATTGTAACCTTGCAAAACTTAATCTGCTGGAACAAGAGGAATTAGGAGCTCAGATCTCAATTATGGAAATAGAAGAGACAATAAACTAATTCAAGAACGGTAAAACGCCAGGACCAGATGGATTTAGTAATGAATTTTATAAAAGATTTCACCATGTCTACAAAAAATGTACACATACGCTTTTAAAGAACAAATACTACCAGAAACACTGGCTGAATCAACTAGTACACTCATACTGAAAAAAGATAAAGATCTAGAAGATCCCGGTTCATATAGAGCCATTGCATTGTTAAACACAGATCAGAAAATTCTAGCAAAAATTCTAGCAAGAAGATTGAGCAAATATGCTAGTAAATTAATAAATGCGGATCAAACGGGATTTATACCTAAGAGATACTCATTCAACAATCTGAGACGTTTGTTTAATATAATGTATTCACATAATACTAAAGAGGAAGACTTATCAATTATTTCATTGGATGCAGAAAAAGCATTCGACCAGGTGGCATAGGAATATCTCTTGAAAGTATTGCAAAAATTTTAAATGGGAGAGAATTTTATCTTATGGGTAAAATTATTATATGACAAGTCATCTGCTAGAATACTGACTAATAATATACTCTCTTCAAAATTTCAACTATCCAGGGGCAATAGAAATGGATGTGCACTATCACCCCTGCTATTTGCTCTTGTGATAGAACCCTTAGCAGAAAGTATAAGAATGCATCCGAACATCCATGGTTATAATACAAAACATTCAAATAATAAAATATCACTATATGCAGACAACGTATTATTATATATTACAAAATCGCAAATCAGCATACCAAATATATTAAATTTAATAGAGGAATTTGGATGCTTTTCAGGATATAGAATAAATTGGAATAAAAGTGAAATTATGACGATAAAACCACAAGAACCGACACACCTTTTCAAATTCCCCTATTGAATTGCTACAGAAAAATATAAATATCTGGGTATTCAAATTACTAGAAAATATAAATCTTTATTCAATGCAAACTATATGCCCTTACTTACTAAATTAAATGCTCTGATTACATTTTGGAAACCACTACCGATGTCTTTAATAGGCAGAATAAATGTCATTAAAATGATTTTTCTGCCACAAATCTTATATTTATTTCAATCAATACCAATATATTTACCTAATTTTTTTTTTAAACTTGACTGATATCACAAATTTCATATCGGACTATAAATCCCATAGAATTCAAAGCAGACATCTGTGTAAACCCATGGAATTTGGCAGACTGACACTACCCAACTTTCTGTATTTAGTATTCTGGACAACGAAAACTAAAAATATAATTTACTTTTTGGGCAATTCTGCCCAACAGGTAGATTGGATAGCAATGGAGAGAGAGGACTGCTCTCCTTTTAATACAGGAGTGATCCTTCTCTCACTGATAAAACTGAATAATATAATATACAAGAAAAATCCAATTATTCATAGTACAATACATAGTGGAAACAAATAAAATTAACTTTCAAATTAAGAAATCTATCGCGTCTCTCTCCTATTGTTAATAATCCGTCGTTTAAACCAACTATTAGCGATAAAACGTTTACACACTGGGAAAGAATAGGAATTAAAACCTTTGGAGAAATGTATGAAATGGGAAATCTTTTATCATTCCAACAACTACAACTTAAATATAACCTGAAAAGTAATCAATACTTTAAATATCTTCAAATCCGTGACTACTTGAAAAAACATACAAAATAACATAAAACTTTGAATTAAAGAAGGAACTGCAGATGCTGGAGAATCGAGGATACACAAAAGGCTGGAAAAACTCAGCGGGTGCAGCAGCATCTAAGGAGCGAAGGAGATAGGCGACGTTTCGGGTCGAGACCCTTTTTCAAACTGGTCAGGGATCAGGGAAACGAGAGATATAGACGGTGATGTGGAGAGATAAAGAACAATGAATGAAAGATATGCAAAAAACTATCGATGATAAAGGGATGACCCAGGACCGAGAGGTCAGACACAGAATGGGAGGGGGAGTTGAAGTGCTGAGCCACCGGGAGGTCGGCTTGGTTATTGCGGACCGAGCGGAGGTGTTCGGCGAAACGATCGCCAAGCCTCCGCTTGGTCTCAGGAGGCCTGGCGATCGTTTCGCCGAACACCTCCGCTCGGTCCGCAATAACCAACTCGACCTCCCGGTGGCCAGCACTTCAACTCCCCCTCCCATTCCGTATCCAACCTCTCGGTCCTGGGCCTCCTCCACGGCCAGAGTGAGCAACACCGCAAGTTGGAGGAACAGCACCTCATATTCCGCTTGGGGAACCTGCATCCTTTGGGCTTGAATATTGAATTTTCTCAATTCTGTTAACCCTCGCTGTCTCCTCCCCTTCCCACCTCTCCCTCAGCCCTCGGGCCCTGGCATTCCCTCTCTCTCTATCTCTCTTCCCACCCTAGTCGCACTAGCTTCTCATTTTCACACCACAAACAGCTTACAATGGCTTGTTCCCTTTATCATCGATACTTTTTTGCATATCTTTCATTCATTGTTCTTTATCTCTCCACATCATCATCTATATCTCTCATTTCCCTTATCCCTGACCAGTCTGAAGAAGGGTCTCGACCCGAAACGTCGCCTATCTCCTTCGCTCCTTAGATGCTGTTGCACCCGCTGAGTTTCTCCAGCCTTTTGTGTACCCACATAAAACTTTGACTTCAGATATACTAGATGAAGCTATGAACAGAAAGGCAGATTCTACTAATTTAATATCATATTTGTATAATATCATTTTAAACATAGAGATACCACCGTCTGATGCAATCAGAAGAGAGTGGGAACAAGAATTATCTATAAATATCTCGAAAGACAGATGGGATAAATATTTGTTATATGTACATAAATGCTCGATAAATGTAAGACATACCTTAATTCAATTTAAAATTTTACATAGATTATATTACTCAAAAACTAAATTGAATAAAATATTTCCAAATGTCTCACCCATCTGTGAAAAATGCTTATCTCAAGATGCAACTATAGCACACTCTTTTGTCTTTTGCATAAAACTTCAGAAGTATTGGAATGAAATTTTCGAAATTTTTACAAAAGTATTTAAAACAGAAATGAACCCCAACGCAGAATTGATTATCTTTGGGACAATGGAGACCGGCTCTGAGCTGACTTCGTTCCAAGAGAGTTTCCTTAATTATGGTTTAATAACGGCAAGAAAACATATATTAAAATTCTGGAAAAATGCACCAACACCAATGTTTAAAATGTGGATTTCAAACATGTCTGAATTGTTACACCTAGAAGATATGAGATTTGTCCTAACAGGCAAATCAGACCAATTCTTAAAGATTTGGTCTCCCTTTATCTATTTATTGCAAGCATATAGTGCAACATAATCCTGAAAATAAACTGTTTCAGAACCGGGTGAGGGGTGCGCAAAGATACAAAGTAGATATATCCCTTTCATTTTATTTTCCTTTTATTATCTTTTTTGCTTTACTTTTTTGTTAAATTTTATTTTAATTTTTTTATATCTCCTCCTTTCTCTCTTTTTCTTGTACTTTTCACAAACTATCACATTCACCACCTTACCTAACTATTTTTCTCTCTTTTTGCTTATATTACTTTTTTATTATAAAATTCAAAATCAAGAAGTTGTACATGAAATGTATTATATTATTCTTAATGTACCCTATTGTATATGACTTCTAATACATTAAAAAAAATAAAAAAATAAAAACATAAATAATTAAATGATTATGGATGGTGTCAGTGTGCAATTTGTACGTTCTCCCTGTGACCGCATGGGTTTTCTCTGAGTTCTTCAGTTTCCTCCCATGCTCCAAAGGCATACAGGTTTGTAGGTTAATTGGTTTGGTATAGATAGAAAATTGTCCCTAATGCATTGGATAGTGTGAATGTACGGGTATTGCTGGTCGGCGCGAACTCAGTGGGCCGAAGGGTCTGCTTCCTCTCTGTATCTCTAAAACTAGAAAATCTAAAACTAAGATCCTAGAGGCCAGTTTGATGGAAGCCTGAGTTGATCAGGGATGGTTAGCATGGTTTTTGTGCAGGGAACTCCTGCCTCACTAACTTGACTGTTCTATGAGCAGGTAACTGGGGAGAATAGTGAAGGCAGGAAGGCAGGCGTGGTGTATCTGGATGTTAATTCAGACATTCGACAAGGGCTCGCATGTAGGTTAGTCCAAAACGTTAAGGCAGGTACTATCACGTCATTTAGCAGGTACTATCGCAACATTTAAGAGTCATTTGTACATGGATAGGATAGGTTAGAGGGATATGAGCCAAACACCTTTCCTCTCCCTCTCCCACTTCCACTCCCTCTCCCTGTTTGGAGTCAACCTCCCTGGACTCATCATCTCAATCCACAGCTTTCTCAGAAGGGAATCACAGGCATCCGCTGACAAAATAAATTCCTCCTTGTTTCCCGCTTGTACAGATTCTGAAAATATATCCACGGTCTAGAATCCCCCATGTAGAGTTATTGTGTTGTTCTCACGTTGGTCAAATTGCAAATCACTTTATGCCACCACATTCTGCGGTCCCTTTACTATCTTTTCTTTGATAATATATAAGCCTCTAAAATGAATGGGTACGATGGCAAAGCAGCGTTATGTGGGGTTGTACTAAGCTGTATTTTCTGGTGCACAACAGCCACATTACTGGTCCTTAAAAGAGTGCCATCTATTAGATCAGCCTAACTAGCTGGTAATTCTGCTAAGTTCACTCCATGAAAAAGCAAAACTCAACAGACCACTTGACATCAACCCAGGAAATGAATTCAGATATGGCAACATCGCACACTGCCCAAACAATCTTACAAAGCCTGGGTGTTCACTTCCACATCCCAAAGATCAATAAGTTGTCAGAGAATAGATAGGCAATGAACATAGAACAGTACAGCACATGAACAAGCCTGTTGATCCACAATGTCTGTGCTGAACAGGAAGCCACGTTAAACTAATCTTCTCTGCCTGCCTGCGATCCATCTTTGTCCATTCCCTGAATGTCCATGTACCTATGTAAAATATATCTCAATGAATGTGAAACAGAACGGTTATGAGGAAATAAAGGTTGAGAAAGTGTTGGGTGATATTAAAGTGTGGGATAGTTTACCAGAAGTTATTAGAATCTTTCAGTGTTTTGGGGGAAAACTTGGACTGAGGAAGGGGAAAATAAAATGCCATAAATAAAGTGTGAAAGTCATCCAGGAATCAGCAGAGTCAAGAGGTCGTAAGGAATAGGAGTGGAATTAGGCCATTCGGCTCATCAAATCTACTGCGCCATTCAATCATGGCTGATCTATCTCTCTCTCCTAACCCCATTCTCCTGCCTTCTCCCCATAACCTCTGACACCTGTACTAATCAAGAATCTATCTATCTCTGCCTTAAAAATATCCACTGACGGCCACCAGAGCTTTCTGCAGCAAATAATTCCACAGATTCACCACCCTCTGACTAAAGAAAAGACTAAAGAGTCACAATGGATGGAATGGCAACCTGAAGTGCTGTATTCTTTGATAGTTGGGAACATATGTTTTGTTTAGTTTGGTTTATTGCCACGTGTACCGAGGTGCAGTAAAAAGCTCACCCCTTATCACCAAATACCACCCATCCCCAACCTTCTCCCTAAAGAATTTATGTATCCGCACTCTATGCGTTCCCTTTAAAAAAATGTATTGTTTGCAGCTCCAATCAAGTTTGTGCTCTTCTTAAAGTATTTCAGGAGTTTTGGTCTAAATATTTTCAGAGATTGTACCTCACATTGCCGATTGAGATGTTTGAAAAAGTAGCCAAAAAGGTTGATGAGGGCAAGGCCAAAGATATAGTCTATATGGACTTCAGCAATGCCTTTGATAAGGTTCCGCATGGTAGGAAGCTCTCGAACGTTAGATCGCACAGGGTCCAGGGAGAGGAATTAATTTTGTGATAGAAAGCAGAGAGTCTTGGTGGAAAGTTGTTGTTCAGGCTGAAGGCCTGTGACTAGTGGTGTGCCTCAGGATCAGTGCTGAGTCCATGGCTGTTTGTGGTTTATATCAATGATTTGGATGAGAATGTACAAGGCATGATTTGCAAGTTTGTAGGTGACACTAAAATAAGTGGTACTGTTGGAAAGAAAAAGGTTTTCAAGATTTAGAGTGGGATTTCAATCAATTGGGTAAGTGGGCTGAAGAATGGCTAATGGAATTTAATCCAGGTTCTTGCATTTTTGGGAAGTCAAACCCGGGCAGGACCACAGTAAGGTCCTGGGAGGTTTTGCAGAGCAGAGGGATAGAGGACTACACGTACATGGTCCCTTGAAAGTAACAAGTGAAGGTGAAGAAAGCTTTTGGGACTTCATTAGTCAGAGAATTGAGTATAGAAATTGGGGTTTTATGTTACATTTGTAGAGGATATCAGTGAGGCTGCACCTGGAGTATTATGTTCAGTTCTGGCCACCCTGCTGTAGGAAAGATGCAATTAAGCTGGAAAGTGTGCAGAGAAGATTTAAAGGATGTTTAAGAAAGAATTCTTAAGAAAGGATTCCATCTCTCCATAGCCTCACCTGCTGAGTTTCTCCAGCATTTGTTGTTTACAATAATGTTGCCATGTTTCGAGGGCTAAAGCTGTGGGGAGAAGTTAGGCAGGCTAGGAATTTTATTTCGTTGGAGTTCAGGAGTCTGAGGGGTGGTCTTATTGAGATGTTTAAAAAACTATATAATGGGAATAGATAGGGTGAATGCATAAAGTCTTTTCCCAGGGTAGAGGAATCTTCTTGATTGGACATAATTTTGTGAGATAACAATTGAATAGGAACGAGGAGCAATCTTTTCACAGGGAAGGTGGTAGGTAGATGGAGCAAGCCGCCAGTGGGAAAGACTTGTAGGAACAATAACACATTTAAAATAAATTTGGACATGTATATGGAATAGGAAATCTTTAGAGGAATATGTGCCAAACATAGGCAAATGGGATTAGTTTAGATAGGCATCTTGGTCAGAATGGGTAAGTTGGACCAAATAGCCTGTTTGCATGCTGTATAACTACAACCTTGTGACTGGGACCAAAAAGTAATATTTCCAGGATTTCAATGGTTGCTGCTTCTCAAGCATCAGAGGTCTTGTTCAGTAAGGTCACCATTGAGGTAATTTATCCTTAGGACTGACATTGCATCTAAGAGCAGAGGGTATAATCTTCATGTTATTACATGGAGAGAATGTTACAGTGAGCAAAATAGCCTTGATTAATTCAATAAATGCTTTCAAGGAAGGACGTACACTTTAAATATGGAAAGAAGGAATGGATGTGAGGGCACAAATAATGGAAAAAGACACAAAGTGTAAGAGTTCAGGCAACATAGCTGGACAACATTCCGGTCAGCACAGTCTGAAGACGGGTCTGAAAAGGGGTCCAGACCCAAAATATGGCCTATCCATGTTTTTCAGAGATACTGCTTGACTTAACCATATAACCATATAACCATATAACAATTACAGCACGGAAACAGGCCCTCTCGGCCCTTCCAGTCCGTGCCGACCATTTGTTTTCCCCTAGTCCCATCTACCTGCACTCAGACCATACCCCTCCATTCCCTTCACGTCCATATACCTATCCACTTTACTCTTAAATTTGTTGAGTTACTCCAGCACTTGTGTCTTTTTTTGTAAACCAGTATCTGCAGTTCATTGTGTCTGCACCAATAATTGTTGTTTATCATTGTGAAGGGCATTTTTTGTCTAATATTCTTAATACAATGTATTGGAAAAAACATGAAAGCAGCCCTTGACTGATTTAATTAGGTCATTGATACAAAGGTGTCTCTAATTACCAAGATAAATGGCATAATCAACATAAATTTGAAAAGTAATGTGATAAAAGTAAAGAAAAACTGTTTGAATTCTATGACCAAATGGACTTAAAGAGATGAAAAATATCATAACATTTAGCAGAGTTAGGAAAAACTGTAAGGTCAGAGAAATCATATTGAAGAGATTAATATTTAACAAGTTAATAAAATTCTTTAATTTGCCACTTAATGGATATCATTAAATAAATAGTCAAGTGTGTCCACTAAAATTGTGGAAAAGATATTTCATTTTAACTTTTAAGCATTTTTAAGGCTATTGTCACATTAACTTTCAAGGTTAAATTAATGAAAAAGATTGAATAATTGAATCACAGAAAATCAGCAGATGATAATAAAAAATAACAATAAGAGAAATAATAGAATTAAGAGGACCAAAGTTAAGCTAAAGATTATTTTTAGCAATGTGTGCAGGTTATTTGCTTAAGATTAAATTAGATCAGTTTATTGTCAGTTTAATGAAACACTTTGTTCAAATAAATATAACGATAAATACAACAAAAGAAAAAGTGTAGAATGGTACAATGACTGTCATGCAATTCGCAGCAATGGACAAAATACTAAAGTGCAATAATTGAAAATCAAGTGATGTAGATTTAGTAAGAGTACATGGCAGCACCTCCGAGAAGGGGTTGTGAAAAGGCTAATTGGTTCAGGAGGCCGATAACAGTGGGGAAAACACTGTTTTTAATTGTGGACTTTCGAGCTTCTGTAAGTTCTTCTAGAAGATATAAGGGGAAAAAGAGAATGGCCAGAGTAGAAGGCATCCATGACAATACTTCCAACCCCCTTTATTATTGCCTTCAATATTGGAGAACATGGTGTGCTGATGATGCATATCGCATTAAACACTTGGGCCACTACAGCAATTTACTTTGTGTTAGTGGCCTCCATAACTTTATGATGAGCTGGTACGTCCCAATGTCAAAAAAGCAACAGGATCCTCATGAAAGAGAGATGCTCTCTGTCTGTTGATTTCCCAGATTGAACAATCAGAACAAGTAGATTGAGGAAGGGTCTCGACCTGATACGTCACCCATTCCTTCTATCCAGGGATGCTGCCTGTCCCGCTGAGTTACTCCAACATTTTGTGTCTATTTTTGGTTTAAACAAACATCTGCAGTTCCTTCCTACACAATAAGAACATGTATGTAAGGCTGTGTTCATTGACTACGACTCAGCAGTTTACACCATCAGCCCTCTACTTGTCTCTACTTGTTCCTATGCAATTGGATCCTCGACCTGCTCATCAGCAGACCACAATCAGGATAAATTGCAACAACACTTCCTCCTTGATGATCAGCAACACAGGAACGCTCAAGGGTATGTGCTCAGTTCTCTGCTCTTTTCTCCCAAGAGTCAAGAGTTAAGAGAGTTTATTGTCATGTGTCCCAGATAGGACAATAAAATTCTTGCTTGCTGCAGCACGACAGAATATTTTTTGGCATAAATACAGATCAGATCAGATCAGTGTGACCATATACCATAGAATATGTATATATATACACACATAAATACACAGGTAAAGTGCAAGAGGCTGTCATAGTTCATAGTTTGTTTGAAGTTGTGTTTAATAGTCTGATAGCTGTGGGGAAGTAGCTGTTCCTGAACTTGGATGTTGCAGATTTCAGGCTCCTGTACCTTCTACCTGATGGCAGCAGAGAGATGAGTGTGTGGCCAGGATGGTGTGGGTCCTTGATGATGCTGGCAGCCTTTCTGAGGCAGCGCCTGTGATAGATCCCCTCGATGGTAGGGAGGTCAGAGCCGATGATATACTGGGCAGTGTTTACAACTTTTTGCAGCCTTTTCCGCTCCTGGACGCTAAGATTGCCGTACCAAGGCATGATGCAACTGGTCAGCATGCTCTCCACTGTGCACCTGTAGAAGTTAGAGAGAGTCCTCCTTGACATACTGACTCTCCGTAATCTTCTCAGGAACTAGAGGCGCTGATGTGCTTTCTTTATGATTGCATCAGTGTTCTGGGACCAGGAGAGATCTTCGGAAATATGCATGCCAAGGAATTTGAATTTCTTGACCCTTTCCACCATTGACCTGTTGATATAAAGGGGACTGTGGGTCCCGATCCTACCCTTTCCGAACTCCGCAATCAGTTCCTTAGTTTTGCTGGTGTTGAGAGCCAGGTTATTGTGTTGGCACCATTTGGTCAATCGGTCGATCTCACTTCTATACTCTGACTCGTCCCCATTAGTGATACATCCCACAACAGTAGTGTCATCGGCGAACTTGATGATGTAGTTCGCACTATTTCCGACTACGCAGTCATGAATATAGAGTGAGTACAGCAGGGGGCTGAGCACACTGCCTTGAGGTGCTCCTGTGCTGATTGTTATCTGTGACTGTGACCGAAATTCCTTCATAGCAAATGGAGGCTCGGGAAGGCGCGTCAGTGTTCTCCCAATCAAAGCGTGCGCAAAATGCATTGAACTCGTCAGGTGAATGCCTCGGGGTAAGCCGTCTGGTGCTTATTGACCACAGTGTGCAGCTCCCCCAGTGCCATATGGACATCAGCCTGGGGAGGGATGTAGACCGCAGTCAGGATGATGGAGGAGATTTCCCTCGGGAGGTAGAAGGGGCGGCACTTCACCGCCAGATGTTCCAGGTGTGGAGAGCAGGAGTTGGACTGCCACGTCTGAGCATCACGCAGAGTTGACCATGATACAGACGCCCCCTCCTCTCCCTTTCCCAGATGCCTGCGCACGGTCCATGCGGTGGATGGAGAACCCTTCAGGCTGGACCGCTGAGTCTGGGGAGCTGGGGGTGAGGCATGTCTTTTGAAACAGAACACAGAGCATTCCTTCAGCTCCCTTTGGTAAAGCAGCCTTGCCCTTATGTCCTCCACTTTTTTTTCTTGTGACTGTAAGGTGGCTCTCTCCCAGAAGTGTGTAAATAGATGCTGCTATAAAGTCGTCTTTAAATTTGCGAATTATACCATCATTGTTGGATGAGTAACGGTTAATGAGTCAGAGTATAGGAGGGGTCAAGGAAAGAGCATTCACGTCATGGCCCTGTTTCCACCAATCTTTCCACCACTAAGCACAAGAAGCGCAAGATGCCATTGTATGCAGATGACGAGTGCTCTGGCTGAACAATTTCTAATCTTGTGATGTGGACTCGAAAAGAAGAGTATAGGAAGGAGATCGATAATCTACTTGAATGGTGCCAAAACAACAATCTTGCACTCAGTGTTAGTAATGTTGAGACAGAGTACAGTGACATAGTGTCAGGAGAACAACCTCTCTCTCAATGCCAGCAAGATGAAGGAGTTAGTTATCGACTTCATGAAGTGTGGCAGACTGCATGCCCCAACTAGCATCAATGCTGCCAAAGTGAAAATGATAGAGCTTCAAGTTCCTTGGAATAAATATTATCAATGCTCTGTCATGGACTAACCACATTGAATTGACAGCCAAGAAGGCACTCCAGCAGCTCTACCTCCTCAGCAGACTAATGGGCCGTCCCACTTAAGCCCCTGTCCCACTTACACGTTCTAATTCACGACCTCTGCCGAGGTTGCCCTTGACTCATGCTCGCAGCATTGTCGCCATGAGGTCGTAGGAGGTCGTAGGAGGTCGTAGGTAGGTCGTAGTAGGTCATGATGCTAGTCGTAGGTACTCGTGACATCGTAGGTCATGGTGTTTTTTCTAGCCTGATAAAAAATGTCCACGAGCAAAAAAAGGTCGGCATGGAAAAAACGATACTTTTTACTCGTAGGTAGGTCAGTCGTAGGTAGTCGTAGGTGGTCGGAGGCAGTCGAAGGTAGTAGCTCCGGGGTGAAAAAAAGGTCATTAGAAAAGAAAGGTTATTTAAACAGCAGAACATCACCTCTGTCACTCCAAGGCATGTTCATTCATAGCTGGAGGACACTTGTGTTTTAGAGATGGCACCAAAAAGGCAGCAGCGCAGGGGGAAGGCAAAACACTAAAAAAAACGGCCATGCAGATGTTGCCTACCCAGGAGGAGGAGTGGCAGGAGGTGATGCCACAGGAGGTGATAGTGCAGGAGGAGGTTGCCCTGCATGAGAGACTCCTGGAGGAGGTATATGTCCTCACCACCACCCCATCCTTCACTGCCTCATTTGAAGGCAGCAAAGCAGCCCTTTGTCCTGTGTCTGACAGCATCAGAGGCAGATGCCCCATTGGTGTTGATGGAGAGCTGGGGGAAGGTTATGCCCTACACCTTCACCAGGCAGCAGTAGGGGGACCTTGAGGAATGGTTCCAGCAGAATCCCATCCTGTACGAAAAGGAAAATAAGGGGTACAGCGACAGGGACTGCCCCACATGTGTGCTTAAAGTTCCATCTTTTGTCAAAGCCCAACGCCACTCTCTTCCAGTCATCTGGTGTACTGGGACAGTCCATCACATCATCTCCTTTCACCCATTGAGACCTCTTCTTGTGCTTCCTCTTCACCCTTGCTCTTCCCCTTCTGCATTTCTTAAAAGGCTGCTGGAAGAAAAGGGCTACTGCAAACAGCAGTAAAACGTACATGGTCAAAGCCAGCCTTCAACATAGTCGAAGGAGGTCGAAGGAGGTCTTCTTCATAGTCGTGGGACATCTTCAACATAGTCGTGGGAAGCCATAGACATAGTCGTGGAAGGTCGTAAGAGGTCGTATACATAGTCGCGGAAGGTCATAGGAGGTCGTAGGTCACCGCGGCCTTGATTTTTTTAGGTCATTTAAGGTCGTCAGAGGTCGCGAATTAGGTCGTGAAAGTGGGACAGGGGCTTACGGCAAATTTTTAAGGGCCTGTCCCGCTTTCATGAGCTAATTCACAACCTCTGCCAAGTTTGCCCTTGACTCATACTCGCAGCATGATCATCACGCGGTCGAAGGAGGTCGTAGGTAGGTCGTAGCAGGTTGTGATACTATTTGTAGGTACTCGTGGCATCAAGTAGGACGTGGCGTTTTATCAACATGATGAAAAATGTCCACCAGTAAAAAAGGTCATGAATTAGGTTGTGAAAGTGGGACAGGCGGACTATGCAGTCGCCACATGGTCGCCACATGGTCACCACATGGTCGCGGGTGTTTGCTGGGGAGTTGCCTTCATGGCCGTGAGGATTCCCGCATTCTGGGAATTAGTCGCGGCCTCATTATGGTCAACGTGAATTTTTCAACATATTGAAAAATTACCGGCGACTAGAATGAAGCCGCCATGGAGAGTAGTGAGAATTCTTGAGCTGTAGGTGGGTTACCAGGATGTTGAAGGTTCTCGGAGGTTCTCATAGGTTGTAGCCAGTGCTGACTGGTGAATCTCATTGGCTCATTGGGAAAAAAAGTTAAGCAGTAGTTTTCAGAACCAAGGATAACAGACTGGTAACTTAAATGTCCGCCGATTCACAGCCGTGTATCTCTGGCTTCTTAAAAGTTGTCTCCACTCCTTCTCCCCACTTCTCCCCATCCCCCCCCCCCCCCCCCCTCCCATTCTTTAAAGGACTTTACACTGTGCTTTTGCTGTCTTTTTACAGCGCCAACCTTCCTGGTCATCCCAGTTTGTGTCTGTTTCACCCTGGCTTTGCACTGTGTTAATTTTTTAGACAGCGCTCCCCTGCTTGCCCTGTCCCCCATCTGCATAACGGGCTGGTGAAGGAAGCGATGTGTTTGTGTGTGTATGTGTGTGTGTTCCACACTGACAGTCGCCGTTCCAGTCGCCGGTTTTTCAGGCGACTGCCGGCAACTTGACAGCACGCTAAAAAATTGCCTAAGTGGGACAGGCCCATAAGGGAATTCGGCATGTCTCCAAAGCGTGCTGTTGGGTTGTGTCATAGTTTGATTTGGGAACAGGTCTGTCCAAGACCACAAGAAATAGTGAGATTAAACGAGAATTTACCAGTTTGAAGTTTGATCTTTATTTTATGAGGAGTCGAGTTGAGGGACTACGTGAATAGAAGCCCGTACAGCCGTTGGTGCGTCAATCTTCAAAGCAGCGGAATGAATTCACAGCTAACAATGACTGAAGTATAATGGTAAGATGATAAAACTAGAACTACCAGATGAGATCTATGAGGGTGGGAGCGGAAGGCACGTAGTCCCTCAACTCGACTCCTCATAAAATAAAGATCAAACTTCAAACTGGTAAGTTCTCGTTTAATCTTACTATTTTACTTCGGAGTCACGTGAGTGACTACGTGAAGACTTCAAAGCACTGTGAATTCACGCCACAGACCCAAATCCGACGTTCACACTGCCTGGATTGACTCAAAAGTCATTAACAATCAATCATGCATCAGTAATACATTTGTTAAATTAAATAACAGTTTATTTACAAACAAATCATAACAAACCCCTCTAACTCAGGGGAAAAGTGTAACAGTACTGAAACCAGAATCAGCAAACACCCCGAGCCTTGAAATCGGCGTGTGATAAAACCTCTGAAAAGTTAGCTCACTGGACCATCCTGCGGCCGCGAGGATATGGTCTATTGGCAATTCCATCGCCCTTGCCTATGTTTAAGCAAATCATAGACATAAAATATAATGGCATCTGCCGACACATGCATTATATCTAGCCGTAGCTTTTGCAACGTTTGTACACGTTGAGCTGAAACCAACGCCATAAGCATGACCACCTTCATAGATAATTTGGCTACTGATAGGCTTGTAACCGGAGCCCACTGGCGATGAACCATAAAAACCTCACTCACATTCCAAATACCGGCATACCTGGGTTTAGGAGGATTAGAATTGAAAAACTCCCTTCATGAATCGTGAAACTAACGGATGTGTCCCTACTGTATGCAATTCTACATTCATAGGTAAATAAGAAGACAGAGCACTTCTGGCTGAATTAATCGCACTGTAACTTAATTTTTTGGTCAAAATAAAGAGTTGACAAACTCCAATATTGCTGCTGTGTACTATCCCTGCAGGTCGACGTGAGAACATCCACAGTCCGATGAGACAGTCCTCTCCCCAGGTATGGCCTCCTTAAAATCTGCAAATTAACAGATCAATACGATCATATAAAGGATGTTGATCCCCAGTGACTGGATTTACCAGTAGATTTTTATTCTTGGGCATAAGCATGTAAGGCTGCCTAGCCATTTGTAATACAACGGGAAACCATGCTTGTGTAGGCCAATCTGGCACTACCAATACCTCTGAAGCGGAGTCCTCCTTGATCTTTTGCAAACATCTGCTGATGAGACAGAATGGAGGAAATACATACACAAACATTCCTCCCCAATGCAGCGAAAATGCATCCACTGCTACTGCCCCAATATCTGGTTCCCATGAACATATCTAGGTAACTGATGATTTAATCGAGATGCAAACAAGTCAATATCTGGTAATCCATACTGATCAATCATTTGGTTAAATACATCCTGATTTAACATCCATTCAATGTTGTCATTAAACTGACGTGACCTCTTCCTGGCAAATAAAGTGCTGAAAGCCAGATATTTTGGTCAATACACCAGCTCCAAATCTGGTTAGCCAGTCTATCACAAGACTGTGACTTAACTCCACCCATGTGGTTTACATATGCCACTGCTGTGGTGTTGTCAATCTGACCTGCACATGCAGATCCCTCCTTGTAGAACAATAAGCTTTGAGCCCATACCAGGTGCCCAACAACTCTAAATAATTAATCCCTCTTAATTGAGGAAGCGATGTCTCATCCACATTCCATCTGCCTCCACAACTAGAAGACATATCTGTTGCACCCCAACCCAGTGCACTTACATCAGTCTGTAATATCAGTGACGGTGATTCCACCAAAACCTTCCTTAAACTTTTTGAAACATGTACTATCCACCATTGTATGTCAGCAATCGCCCCAGCTGACAACTGCATAGGCCTATCAAAAATGGCCCCTTTGTATTCTCAGTGCCTGTTCCTTTGATCGTTGTAATTGTTGATAATGCAGAGGACCATACTGCACAGCTGGAAAGGCTGCAACAACTTCCCAATTAACCTGGCTACTTGTCTAATCGAAGGCCGTTGTTCTCCAACGAGATTAACACAGTCCTCAATTAACTGATTCAATTTATCCATGGGCAAAGTTACCAACATGTGATTGGAATTAATGGTAAATCCCAGATAATCAATAATTTGGACTGGTGATAATTTAGATTTATCTGGGTGAATAACAAATCCCATTTGTTCAAAAGTGATTTTAACAACTGAAACTGATGATTGAGTTTCAGCATGAGTCTTTCCAACAATCAGAATATCATCTAAATAGGCCATTACCACATGCCCCTGAGCTCTAAGTAATGCTAAGACAGGTTTTACCAATTTAGTAAATAACCTAGGAGCTGAAGTTAATCCATTCGGCAATGCCCTGAATTGCCACAGCTCAGTCATCCAAATAAATTTCAAATATCTTCTATCATCACCATGAATAGACACTGCGTAATACGCATTCTTTAAATCAATGGTTGCCATATAATACCCTTTGGACACTAGATGTTTGCCCGTGGTAAAGGTCTCCATTTTGAAATGCCTATAACAAACAAATTTGTTCAAATTCGATAAATCCAGAATAATTCTACATCCCCCAGTCTTTTTAGATCTGGGAAATATACTTGACAGAAATTGTTGACTTTGATAGACAGAAGGCTCAATTACCCCTTTCTTATGTAACGACTGAATCTCTGCTTGAATAAGCACATTTTCCTCATCTAAAAATAAGTTTACGACTAGGAAAATGTTGATTAGGTAGACTGTCCTTAGAGTAAAATTCAATTTTTCACCCCTTCAATACGCTAAGTATGAACAAATCTGATGCCAACTGCTGCCATTGTTTGAGAAACAATTTTTAACCTTCCCCAATTTGAACAGGAACATCTGTTAATTCATCGTCTGTCAATGTTATATTCCTTACGTGCATCTTTCCTTGCGGACCTTGTTGTCCTCGACTTCTTGTAGAGAACCTTTTTTGCCTTGCTTGCCAGCTGGCTTAATGAGGGCCATGGTTATAACAACCTCATGACAGTCTTTGACCCTTTTTGCAAGGTTACCACCAAACAACAGATTTCGTGGTGGTACACTGGTCGGTTTGCACAAACTCGCCAAATTCAGGTTAGCTCTGGCCTAATAGCGGCCCTCCCGATATTATTAATTTCAAAATGCATTACAAAGGAATCCCAGTTCATCCTGGTGTGCTTCAACCATATCGCTTGTATCAATAACTTTCACCACAGCTGTAATACCTGCTGACAACAGTTTAAGCACTTTTTTAAACTTCATCTCCTGGGCCCTAGCAGGCATACCCATCTATGACCAAATTTGGTGATTAACCACCGGTACCTTCAGGAGATCACAATTAACAGGAGCTTTATAGTTTTTTGCTACTTCATCCATAGCTAGCTCCTGTAACTGGTGGGAGAGCATATACTGAATTGCTTCTGCCAATTCTACATCCATCGCCTTTCCTGCCTCTCTACGCTCAGCAAACTTCCCAGCAATGTTCGGAATTACCTCCAACCGAACTCCTTTACTGCTCTCTCCCCCAGCATAGTATCAGTGTCAGCAAACTGCACTGATAGAACATCCTCCTCACAGGCAGGATAGTTCTGCAGCCCTGAAACAGGTGCTGCTGGCACAAGCTCTCCATCAGCTGGCTTGGGCACCACTCCTCCTCACGGAGCTGGTCCCTGTCGAGCATTCTTTTGTAATAGAATCTCGACGTGGGAGAGCCGTGAGCAAACGGACTCTCCTATGGAGGGTATAACCTCCAGGCCCGACTCATCTACGGGCCACAGAGACTTGCCAGTGGCCTTCCGCCCTACTGGCAAGCCTCCACTGCCCCCCGACAGTGGGTCCGCAACCACTGGCTGTGTAGCCAGCACCGGACCAGGTGTACCAGACGGGCCTCCATCCTCAACACTCTCCTGGCCACTTTTCCTTTCTACCCCCGGAGCGCCTCGCCGACACCTTCTTCACTTTCTGCAACATATCTACCAGAACTCCAAACCGTCGCAGAAAATGACCTGTGGTAAAAATTTTTTAAAAACCTTACCTCCGTTTAAACTTGTTAACGAAGAACTGCAGATGCTGGAGAATCGAGGGTGAAGTCTGAAGAAGGGTCTCGACCTGAAACGTCGCCCATCTCCTTCGCTCCTTAGATGCTGCTGCACCCGCTAAATTCTCCAGCTTTTCGTGTAACCCTCGGTTTAAACTTACCGCTCGGAGGAGCGCTGCTGCTCCAACCGGCCGACTGCACCAGCGTCTGACGTCATGACGCACCAACGGCTGTACGGGCTTCTATTCACGTAGTCACTGTGGGGGTTGGGGTCCGATGGCAGTGCATCGCGGTTAGTAACTCTGGGTGGGCGGTGGGACCAGCCTGTCCCACACCTCTGCCCCACACGGTGCTGCAGACACACAGCCCGCCACAGTGCAGCTGCACGGGGGAGACGAGGCAAAGGGCGGCCGTGGCCGTGGGAGAGTGGGGGCTGTCCCGAGGAATGCGCTCCTTCAGCCGCTTAATACTTGGCGCTCGGGTTCAGAGCGCCCAGTCACCTATGGCTTGTGTGGGAAAATGACCCCCACCCTCCCGTCTCCACCGGCCAGTAATGTGATGACGTGGGGGTCTGGACCAAACGCTGACAAGTCCCGCCCCCCCCCGGCGACGTCATGTCCAGTATTTGACTTTTCGGATGAGCGGCCATTCGGTTAGTTGGCGTTTCGGCAGAGCGGCCTTTCGGTGTTTGCTTTTCGCGTCCTGCCCTTTTGGTTAGTTTGCATTCAGGTGTCCCACCCTTTTGGTTAGTTGGCGTTTCAGCTTCGTGCGCTCTCGGTTATTTGGCTTCCATTTCTTTGCTTCAGCTTCTTGTCCTTCGATGCCACGTCTGGGTACCTGGGAAAGCAGCCAACATAATGAAATATCTTTCCCATGCTGGTCATTACTTTTTCATCCTGCTCATGTTAGGCAAAAGATAGAGAAGCTTGAAAGTGTGCACTCAGGAACTGCTTCTTCCCCTCTGTTATCAGAATTATGTACAATAATTCCTTAAGCTAAGTCTGATTCTCCTCTACCTCATTAAGGACATTGGACACTGGAACTGGTAAGCTACAATGCTGGGAATTATATGCTGCACTTTGTATATTTGCCTTTGCTCTACCAAATGTACTAGAGTTTGGTTTGATTGTAATTATGTACAGTATTATCTGATTTGGTTGGCTAGCATGCAAAACAAAGCTTTTCACTGTACCTTGATAGTCGTGACAATGATAAACCTAAACCTTTCTCCTTTCTTTCTTGTTAGACACCGAAATATAAAAATTCCTTGTCATTTTAGGAAGATGAAGTCAGCCTTCATATTAATATGGAAGAAAAAAAAGAATATGAGAGGCTAGCCAGTAAAATAAATCAAATAGTAAATTCTTCCATGATATTTTAAACCAAAGAGATAACAAATTAGTTGTTCTGATGTGAATGTGAATCTAAGCATAATAATAACAGAAAGCAAAAAGATGAGAGATATTTTTCATCAGTTTTATGTGTAACATCACAGAAATACCTGTAAATCAAGAATTGCAAAGAGGAAGAAACTAAAAAAAAAAATGACAGTAACCATAGATCTGAACAGGTTATTGGAGCTGCAGGCTGACTAGTGTTCCGGTCTCGACTCAACAATGTGCCAAGATGATGCATTAGTTTTAATTTTCCACAATTCCCTCCAAAAGGGGAAGGTTCTATTAGACTGGAAAACAGCAAAAAGACAGGGAACAGAAAACAGAAACTACAGTTAGCTTAACATCCGTTAATGGGAAAAAGTTAGAAGCTATTATTAAAGACTCCATAGCAGGGAATTTAGAATAAATCATGATAATCAGGCAAAACATTAATGAAGTTTGTGAAAAGGAAATCATGCTTGACCAATTTACTGGAGATTTTTAACAGAGTACTGGAGAATTTGATGTGTTGGAAGGAACTGCAGATGTTGGTTTGCACCGAAGATAGATGCAAAATGCTAAAGTAACTGCGGGACAGTCAGGATCTCTGGAGAGAAGGCATGGGTGACGTTTCAGGTCGAGACCCTTCTTCAGACCTGAGCTATAGGGAAAGGTTGGGCAGGCCAGGACTTTATTTTTGAGCGCTAGGGACTGAGAGGTAATCGTATAGCAGTGTATAAAGTCACGAGGGAATGGATAGGGTGAATGCACAGTCGGAGAATCAAGAACCAGGGGACATAGATTTCAGGTGAGAGGGAAATGATTTAAGAGGAATCTGAGGGGCAAATTTTCAAACAGAGGTCGGTGGGTATATGGAATGAATTGCCACATAAGGTCATGGATAGGACAGGTTTGGAGGGATATAGACCAAGCTCAGGCAAGTGGGACTAGTGTAGTTGGGACATTGTTGGCCGGGGTGGGCGTTGGGCCGAAGGGCCTGTTTCCACACTGTATCACTCTATGACTCTATGAGGTCATAGCAAATACTGCAACAACATGTAAAAGACATTTGTAAAGGTACATGGATAGGAAATATTTAGAGGGATACAGGCCGAGGGCCCTGTCTCTGTACTGTATGATCCTATCACTCTAGTTCCATACAGTATAGAATCTTACATTATACCATCTGAGAAGCAGCTGCTCCACAATCTATTCTGTTAGTCAACTTGAGTGCCCTTTCAGCACTGCTTGTGGGCCAGATGGTGCAAGTGTGTATCCTGCAACCAATTATCATATCCACAAGCTCCTTCCTAATACAGCAGCACTCAGATTTGTAAAACGGACTTGTGTACAAAATCATGAGAGGAATAGATTGGGTAGATGCACCGAGTCTCTGGCCTAGAGTAGGGGAATCAAGAGCCAGAGGACATGGGTTTAATGTGAAGGGGGGGGAGATCACATTTTTTTCACATAGAGGGTGGTGAGCGTATGAAACGAGCTGCTGGAAGAAGTAGTTGAGGCAGGTACTATCACAATGTTTAAATTTAGACACGTACATGGATAGGACAGGTTTAGTGGGATATGGGCCAGAAGCAGGCAGGTGGGACTAGTGTGGAGGGGACATGTTGGCTGGTGTGGGCAAGTTGAGCTGATGGGGTTTGTTTCTACACTGTAAGATTATGACTCTATGACTCTACTCTGCTTCCACCAGATTTTCCAGTAGTGACTTCCAGAACCTTGCTTCATTCGGATGAAAAATTATTTCTTCAACTCATTAAATTCATGCTATCTGATTATTTACCTTTCTACATGCAGAATGTGTGTTCTTGATGTGAAGGTTATCTGTAGGAAGGAACTGCAGATGCTGGTTCACACCGAAGATAGATACAAAATGCAGGAATAACTCAGCGGGACAGGCTGCATCTCTGGAGAAAAGGAATAGGTGATGTTACAGGTCGAGACCGTTCTTCAGACATTATCTGAACATTATTGTTGCTTTAAAGCAATAATTACTCTTTTATTGTTGTCATCCCTTTATGTCACTAATTGCAACAATGTTTATAGATTGATTCAGAGACTGAAGAAACCTTAAATAAACTCCACACCTTTTATCTGAGCTCCTTGTGTGTTTCTCTATTGGTATGAGGTTAAGAATCCAATGAGTGCATAGACTTTACAATACTCAACAAAATACATTCTTATTATCAACTTCTAAGGCCTTCAGTTAAATCTTAATCATATGCCGTTCCAAGGATAATTATCCCAACCCAGCAAATATTCCTCAGAATTAGAATTATTTTGTCCAGGCAACGTTCTCACAATTTGAACCTCTCTAACATAACAACATTCCATATTGGGGTGACCAGCGGTGCTTGTATGCTAGCTGAGAGCTAACTCATGTTTCAAACATTTTGATCACAGTAGGTCAGGCTTTCCTGATCTAATATTCTTTGCCTTGGCCACCAATACGAACCAGAGAGGAAAAAAAGTATTAAATTGCGAGGAAGCAGAGAAAAAAAAATTGATAAAAAACATTAAATTTAAAATTCATGTATCTCTGGGAATAAATTGCCTCTTGGAGCAAAGAGACCACAGTTTCAATTATTCTCTTTCTTCCCCATCAATATTAAACCATATTGGGGCCTTCAATCATGTTGATAGACAACGTTCTTATGAGAGGAATTATCCAAACCGGGTATCTGCAGTGATACATTTGTATTCAGAGTGGCAATTCCACAACTTCCTGATACGTATGGAGAGGTTGGCTGAGCTTCAATATATGCATGACTGATAACATAGTACAGATGTCCACCAATTTCTGGTGATTCATGGCTCAACAGGATATTTCCTACACCCCACCGATTGTTGAGATTATTTCATGAAAATGATAGAGGGAACTTTCTCTTCACACTGTGCACTATTTCTGGCATGTTGTGTCTATTAGTCATTCTTCGCTGTACCCTTCAATTTTTCAGTCGAAGACTATAAAACAGGCAGTAAGATGAGAACAGATATAAGTCATCAAATTACTCTCACTGTGATAGAAATTGCAGTTGTTTTGGTCACTCTCCCTTTATAAGAAGAGGTAGTTAATATTCCTCATGTTTTATCATTTTTGTGGTAAATTGAGAATAATGACGCATGTTCCTAACTTATGCCTTGTAGTATTTGGACATGAACCATGCGGCGTCAATAACTGAATATCATGCCACAGAAAACCCAGTCTCTGACCTGCTTGCAACAACAAGAGCTATGTGGCTGCTCTTGTTGAACCTCTGGTCAATGATAACAACCAGGTTGTAGATGGTGGATGGTTTGGTATTGGGTACGCCAATGAATGTCAAGGGTAGATGGTTAAACTCTCTTTTGTTGGAGATGGTCAATATCTAGCAATGCTGTGTCACCAATGTGATGTCACTTATCAACTCATGCCTGAATGTTGTCTGGATCTTGTTTCATTTGCCTAAAGGTTAACTGGAATATGCAGGAAACATGTAGGGTTCTTTGACTGTTCTCAGGTGCAGGCTGGTATACACATGATCAAGTATACTATAGCTTGACCTCAGATTATTTTACATATCACAACTTCACTCTACAAAGGAATAGAGTGAAATTAGATGAACACATGTTCATGTATACAAATTTAACCAACTATATTTCTAGAGAGAGACAAGAGACTGCAGGGGTGGCATGGTGGCGCAGCGGTAGAGTTGCTGCCTTACAGTGCCATAGACCTGACTAACAAAGATTGTACATTCCCACCGTGACCTGCGTGGGTTTTCTTCGGGATCTCTGATTTCCTCCCACACTCCAAAGATGTTCAAGTTTGTAGGTTAATTGGCTTGATATCATTGTAAATTGTACTTAGTGTATGTCAGATAGTGTTAGTGTGCGGGGATCGCTGGTCGGTGGGCTGAAGAGCTTGTTTCCATGCTGTATATCTAAACTAAACTACGATGCTGGAATCTGGTAAAAAAAAAAAAGCGGCTGAAGGAATTCAGTGGGTCAGGCAGCATTTGTGGAGAAGCTAAAATTATCTTCAAGCATCTTCAAACTATATTGGATTAGTGTTGATACTGGAGATACAACAAATGTTGCTGGTGTCGCTTTAATTTCTGGACTCATAAAGATATCACATATTGAATATTTTCAGTTATGTGTCTGTCTACTCTTTTGCAGCTGATTTCAGGAGTACATTCTAATTCTTATTTCCTTGGGTATCTTGTTCTGAGATCAATGTGACTTTGTGAGTCATCCTGAATATCTTGCCTTTCTTGGAATTCTCTGTCACAACATCTCTGATATCACACTTTTTAATCTTCAAGCTGTCAGACGGTGTCAACATATATTCCTTATTGTGTAACCTGAATTTCTTCCTTTAAAGCATGCATCAATATATTTGTATTCCTTCAACTGTCTTTCTTCCATATCTGCTTTTTGATGCAGCTAAACCAGACTCATGGATATCTTTTTTGCAATAGCACTTCTGTGTGAGTGCATACTGTAATGGAGTGTATCATTGATGTATAGATCAAAAGGGGTTCTGTGAGGTGATGCTTCTTAACAAGATCTAAAGCTTCTTTAGTGTTCTTTCTGCTCGACAGACTGATCTCTTAACTTTTCCATTTCAGCCCGGATGATAAGAAGATGTGAAGTGATGTTTGATCCTGTTTCATTTCTCAAACAATTAAAACTGAAAGTTTCAAACTACAAGCCAATATCTAATTCTTAAGGAATACCATGTGTTTGACACAAATTTGAATTCTTTCATTGCATGTTCAGCAGTGGTGAATGACCCTCTATGCCCCTTAAGTCATGGCCATGGCCATGGCCATAACTCGTAACACTTCTCTGCATTCTTTCCAGCTTGACAACATTCTTTCTATGGCAGGCTATTAAATGCAATAATCCAAATACGCAATAGACAATACACAATAGACAATAGGTGCAGGAGTAGGCCAATCGGCCCTTCGAGCCATCACCGCCATTCAATGTGATCATGGCTGATCATTCCAATCAGTACCCTGTTCCTACCTTTTCCCCATATCCCCGGATTCCGCTATCTTTAAGAGCCCCATCTAGCTCTCTCTTGAAAGCATCCAGAGAACCTGCCTCCACCGCCCTCTGAGGCAGAGAATTCCACAGACTCGCAACTGTGAGAAAAAGTGTTTCCTCGTCTCCTTTCTAAATGGCTTACCCCTTATTCTTAAACTGTGGCCCCTGGTTCTGGACTCCCCCAACATCGGGAACATGTTTCCTGGCACCAGCATGTCCAAACCCTAAACAATCTTATATGTTTCAATAAGATTGCCTCTCATCCTTCTAAACTCCAGAGCGTACAAGTCGAGCCATTCCATTCTCTCAGCATATGACAGTCCCGCCATCCCGGGAATTAACCTTGTAAACCTATGCTGCACTCCCTCAATAGCAAGAATGTCCTTCCTCAAATTAGGGGACCAAAACTGCACACAATACTCCAGGTGTGGTCTCACTAGGTCTCTGTACAACTGCAGAAGGATCTCTTTGCTCCTATACCCGACCACAAATACTCCAAAAATACTTGAAAACAATACTCCAAATATGGCCTCACCCACATGTTTCACAGCTCTTTTTTTGAATATATATTTTTTTATTAGAGTATTTAGATAGTGGATTAGCAAACATAAATTATGATAGAAATATTTCATGTTCAACATGCATACATTATTAATATTATCAGTTGTATCATTTTGACTCTAATAGTTTTTTTTTAGAGAGGAAAACAGTAAGAAAAATAGAATAAGAATCTATATCATAAAAGAAAATCATAAAGAAATAATTTACTATTAATACATCATAGGAGATAAGATCAAAGAATATAAGAAATAACTTTTCATCTATTCCTAAATCCAAGTTTCAGTTAGGGTTCCCTGCCGAACCATTCTACCCTTTTAAGTAATCAATGAAAGAAGACCATGTCCTAACAAAAACTTCTTGTTTGTCCAATAAGGCAAATCTGATTCTTTCCAGGTGTAGGGTCTCCGACATTTCCATAATCCACATTTTAATTGTGGGGGATATAGGGCCTTTCCAAAATTTTAATATTAATTTCTTCCCAATTATTATGCTGTAGTCTAGGAAATTTCTTTGGCTTGTTGTAAGAGTTAAACTTTGTTCTGATGTTCCAAGTATTATTAATTTTGGGTCCGGTTCCAGTTTAGTATTAATAACTTCAGAAGTTATTTTAAAAATCTCAGTCCAGAAATTCTTAATTTTTATACAATTTGCAAAAGTATGTGTTAAATTAGCCTCTAGATGTTGACATTTATCGCAAGTAGACGATATTTGTGGGAAGATTCTATTTAGTTTAACTTTGGAATAATGTAATCTATGTAAAACTTTAAATTGTATTAGAGCATGTCTGGAATTTAGCGAGCATTGATGTATGTATTGTAAACTTTTTATCCTATAAATCTTTCGTTATAGATTGATTTATTTCATTTTCCCATGTGTGTCTATATGATTCCGTTGATGGTATCTCACTATCTAAAAGGGTGTTGTAAATATAAGTTATTAATTTTTTCTGTATTAGGATGTTTATTCAGACATTCATCTAAGATTTCTGGTTCCCTATTCCTATAATCTTGTGTATTTGACCTAACATAATCTCTGAGTTGCAAGTATCGAAAAAAATCATTTGAGTGTAACCCATAAATCTGTTGCAGTTCTTGAAATGAGAGATAAGTACCTTTTTTGTAAAGGTGTTCCACCCTTTTGATTCCATATTTTTTCCATTGTATAAAGCCTTTATCTAGTATGGAAGGTTTGAATAAGGGATTATTTACAATAGGGAGGTAGAGTGGTATATTGTCCAGTTTTAGAGCCTTTTTAAGTTGTTTCCAGATTCGTATACCACTATATATTATAGGGTTTTCTCCATATGTTTTTTTGTGCAATTTTGTCGGTGCAAATATAATCGAACCGATTTCAAAAGGTAGACAGTCCTCCTTTTCCATCCTTAACCATTCTGGTTGTTGATCCATTTCTTCCAGCCAAAAATTCATGTTTTTAATATAAACTGCCCAGAAATAGAGCAAAAAGTTTCGTAGAGCTAAACCTCCATTAATCTTTGATTTACATAAATGTTTTTTATTTATTCTATGATTCTTCTAGTCCCAGATGAAACTTGTAATAGTGGAGTCTACTTTAAAAAAAAAAGATTTTGGAATATATATCGGGATGGATTGAAATAGGTACAATAATTGCGGTAGAAAAATCATTTTTATAGCATTAATTCTACCGAACATTGAGATAGGAAGTGTTTTCCAGTATTGAATATTCTTATTTAGTTTATTCATTAAAGGTGGAAAATTTGATTTAAATAAAGAGCTATACCCCTTAGTTACATAAATACCTAAATATTTAATTTTTTCGTCAACTATTTTAAAAGGTGATTGTTGTAGTATATGTATATTATGATGCGTTATTGTCATGATTTCGCTTTTATTCCAATTAATTCTATATCCTGAGAAATGACCAAATTGAGTTATTAGATTTAATAAATTTGGAATGCTAATTTCCGGCTTTGTAATATATATTAGTGCATCATCTGCATATAGAGAAATTTTATTCGTTGTATCTTTAGTATTGTACCCATGTATTTCTGGATTAGATCTGACATTTTCTGCAAGCGGTTCAATTGCTAAAGCGAATAATAATGGAGATAACGAACATCCTTGTCTACAACCTCTGGAAAGATTAAATTTAGTTGATAACATTTGATTTGTTAGTATTCTAGCTGTTGGGTTAGAATATAACAATTTAACCCATGCGCAGTACTTCTCTCCCAATTGAAATTTTTCCATCACTGAAAATAAATATGACCAACCTACTTGATCAAAGGCTTTTTCAGCATCTAGCGATATAATTGCTAGATCTTCATTAGCAATTCTGTTTGAATATATAATATTAAACAATCGTCTAAGGTTATAAAATGAGTGACGTTTAGGGATAAAACCTGTTTGATCAGGATGTATTAGTTTGTTAATTACTAAGCTCAATCTATTAGATAGGATCTTAGTTAATATTTTCTGATCAGTATTTAATAGAGCTATTGCTCTATATGAGGCTGGGTCTTCTAGATCCTTATCAATTTTAGGTATCAGTATTATTGTAGATTCATTTAAAGTTTCCGGGAGTTGCTGTTGAGTATAAACATGTTTATACAGTGTTTGTAAGCGTGGAGAAATCAGATCATAATTTTTTTTTATAGAATTCAGAGCTTAGGCCATCAGGGCCAGCGGCCTTTCCATTTTTTAAAGATCTAATTGACTCTTCAATATCTTTGGTCGTTATTTCAGCTCCTAATAATTCCTGTTCTTGCAGATCTAAACCTTTAAGGTTGCATTTCTGTAAAAATGCTTCCATTCCTATTGATTGTTGTGTCACTTTAGTTGAATAAAGATCTTGATAGTATTGTAAAAATCTGTCATTAATATCTTTGGGGAGTGTTAGTGTTTTTCCCTTTTCTGATCTAATCTTATGAATCATTTTTTCTCCATCCAGTTTTCGAAGCTGGCGTGCCAATAGTTTGTGTGGTTTATCACCAAATTCAAAATTTAATTGTTTTGTATGTTGATAAAGTTTTATTATTTGGTCGGAGTATATTTTATTTAATTTATATTTCAATGCAGCTATTTTATTATGTTTTACCAATGAAGGTGTTCTTGCGTTTTCTATGTCTAATTGTTTTATTTCCAATTCCAATGTCTGTTGTTTGGCTCTATTCTCTTTGTTAAGAAATGCCTGAGAGGAGATTAATACCCCTAGATTAAACAGATATTAATCTGTTTTACAAGATATTCACAACATACCTGTTCTTTTAAAATTTGAGGATTAAGTCTCCATTGTGTCTGTTTCTTGTCCATTCCATTTAGTTTAATCATATTTATCATTTAATTAATGGGGCATGATCCGAAATTATAATATTATGATATTGTGATTTATAAGTATATGGAATTAGTTTAGCATCTACTAAGAAATAATCTATCCTTGAATAAGTTTTATGCATAGATGAGTAAAATGAGTATTCTCTTCCGGATGGGTTTTCAATTCTCCAGACATCCTTAATATTGGTGTTATTTATATATGAGTTTAAAAATTCACTTGACAGAGATTTTGACTTTCTCTGTGTTGATGATCTGTCTAAATATGGATCCAGTGTACAATTTAAATCTCCACCAATTATTAAATTATTTTGTGTACATTCCGGAATAATATTCAGTATTCTCTTGAAAAACCGCGGACCATCAAAATTAGGCCCATATATATTAATGAGAGTCATTGAGTATAATTCGCCTTCTACTATGATATATCTACCATCAGTATCTTCTGTAGTTGATATATGTTTAAAAGGTATACCTTTACGAATTAGAATTGCAACTCCTCTAGATTTATGTGTGAATGAGGAATGATATGTTTGGGCAATCCATTTTGTTTTCAATCTGTATTGCGCTTCCTTTTTAAGATGAGTCTCTTGGAGGAAAATTATGTCTGTTTTGAGCGATTTTAGGTGAGTTAATACTTTGCCTCTCTTAATGGGTTCATTAATTCCCTTAACATTCCAACTGCAAAATGTAATTCCTTCACCCCCAGTGTTCACTTTTACGTCTTGCATCATGATTAGGGTGGTCTATAATGGAGTAGATGATTCAGCATGTTAAACCATACCTTACACCTGGATCTCAGATAGATGCATTTCAGAACTTTTAGGTTTTCTTCTCGGTCATATCTCCTTGAATAACAATTATAATTCCATTCTAAATAATACAAAATAGAAAGAGTAAGTGGTTTTTATGTTAGTGAAATGTGATAGAAAGAAAAATACTACATCTATAGTTTGTGTAGTTAGTGAAAGCCACCCTAATGTGGCTAGGCATCTAAAGACTTCCGTAGCTTTTGGTAAAAAAAATGTTGCTAGCTCCGTTCTTTCCCTTGAAGGGAAAAAATTCAAATACAGTAAAAAAAAAACATTATGCGGGGGGGGGGGGATAATGGATATATTTCAATAGTGGAATAATTATTAGTCTCAAGGTTAATAAAATATTAGTTTCATTTAACTAAAGTATTGGTCCATGATTAGTCTAAATAGTATCAGTATCTAGGATTAAACCTACATTTTTCTATTTTAATCATCTTATGTATTCATCCTTTTAACTAATTCTGAGTTAATCCAATTAACTATAATTGATAATGATTAATTATTATGATTAATAATGGTTAGTAATAGTTAATACAATAATATAAAATATTATATAACGATGATCAATTTCATTCTAAATTCATAACAATCCTAAAGTATAGTGATTTAAAGTTCAGTTTCTTCTCAATAAGGTACCGAGTCCAATATCATCGCATATATTTAGCGTTAAGTATTAATCCTCATTGTCCTCTTTTTCGCTCTCGTCCTCGCTAATTTCAATCTTTTCAGTGGCCTCAATCTTCTTTGCAAATTTAAAAGCCTCTGTGTGGTTAGTAAAGAAGTATCCTTTGTGGTCGTAGGTGATTCTCAGTGTTGCAGGGTACATCAGTCCATATCTCAGGTTATTAATGTTCTTGAGTATTCTTCTTGTATCTGTAAACAATGCTCTTTTCTTGGCAACCTCCGCCGGGTAGTCTCGAAATATGCTGATCTTGTCTCCTTCAAAAACAAGATTTCTGCTGCGAACAATTTTCTTCATCATGTCATCCAAGACATGGTCATATTGCACCTTCACAATCAGTTGTCTTGGAGGGGCGTCCGCCCCTGGACGGCGTCTCAGTGCTCTATGTGCCCGAGCCAGTAAAGGTGCTTCATCCAGTTTTAAAACTTTCTTCAGTAAATCTGCAGCAAATTCACGAGCGTCCTGATTCCCCTCTCTTCCTTCCCGGACACCGATAATTCTTGGATTCTGGCGTCTCTGTAGTCCCTCCAATTCAATGCATTTTTCGGTTATTTTATACAATAAGTCCGATAAACGCTTGTTCTCGGAGAGAAGCTTGCTTGTAGTTTCAGAGCATGTTTCAGCGATTCCCTCTAGTTCGATTATGGATTGTTGTTGTTCTAGTGCCTGAGAGATGGGCTCCAGCTTCGAATTAAATACTGATTCCATCAGATTGATTTTGACATTTACCTCATCAATCTTTTTATTTAGATTTTCTTCCATGATCTTCTTCCAAGAGTCCAATTGTTTCTGTACAATGACAGCAATATCTTTCTTAATTTCTTCTTTAATTTCTTCTTTAATTTCTTCTTTAATTTCTTTTTTAAAAGTTTTCAACTCATCTTTAAAATCGTTTTTGAGTTTTTTTAAATTCTGCCATTATTTTTGAAATTTCTGAGGCAAGGAAACTTCTTAGTTCTTCCACATCTGTCTTTCTTTCTCTTGAGATCTCTTCTTGAGATGCTGTTAAAATTGAGGCCGAGGCTTCGGTTGGGCCTGCTTCCTTGGCCCTACCGGTTTTTTTTTTTCCCTTTGGGGGGAGGGGTGCGATGTGGAAACATACCGTCGGTTTTGTCGCGCGCCTGATGACGTCACAGGCTTGCTGCAGTCAGTCGGTTGCGATGTTGAGCAGGTAAGTCCCGATTTTTCCCCCCGTTTTTTCTACAGTTTTCCCGGAGCTAAATGGCGCGAGTCTGCCTACTCCATAGCGCCACCGGAAGATGTTTCGCCACCGGGAGATGTGACCGGAGATGTTTCACAGCTCTAACATACCATCCCAACTTTTATCCTCAGTACCCTGACTGCTGAAGGTCAATGAACCAAAATCCCACACTATCTACATGCGATAGCACTTTCAGAAAACTATGTAACTGCACTCCTGGTTTTCCCTGCTCTACAACACTCCCCAGGACCCTACCATTCATTGTGATGGTCCTGCCCTGATTTAACTTCCTAAAATGCAACACCTTACACATGTCTGCATTGAACTCCATTAGCCATTCCTCAGTCCACTTGGCCAGCTGATCAAGATCCTGTGCTTTTTTTATATGCATCTTCATCATCTACCATATCACCAAATTTAGTGTCATCTGCATACTTACAACTCATGCCTTGTACATTTTCATTCAAATTGTTGATGATAGATGACTATCAGCAAGGGGCCAGCACTGCTCCATTACGCACACCACTAGTCACAGGCCGCCAGTCCAAGAAACAACCACGAAGCATCTCCTATCCATGTTCTCCAGAGATGCTGCCTGACCGCTGAGTTACTCAACACTTTTTGGTAAACCAGTAGCTGTAGTTCCTTGTTTAGCTTTGTTTAATTTAGTTTATTATAGTCAGGTGTACCGAGATACAGTGAAAAGCTTTTTCATTGTGTGCCAGCCAGTCAGTGAAAAGACTACACATCATTGCAATCAAGTTGTCCATAGTGTGCAGCTTAATAAAGGTTATATTGTTTTGTGCAAAATGAGACCAGTAAAGTCCAATTCAAGACAGTTCAAAGGTCATTAATGTGGTAGATGGGAGGTCAGTGCTCCCTATTTAGTGAGAGAACTGTTCAGTGCCTAATAACAGTTGGGGGAAAAAACACTCACTGAATCTGGAGGCATGCATTTTCAAACTTCTGTATCTGTTGCCTGATGGGAGCGGGGAGAAGAGGGAGTGACTGGGGTGAGACTGGCCCTTGATTATGCTTTTGGCCTTGCGGAGGCAATGTGAAGTCCTTCCATGAAGCCAATTCCAGTTGGCTCGCTCTCTCTGGATCTCATATCTGGAAGGGTACAGAGAAGATTTACGAGGATGTTGCCATGTTTAGATGATCTCAGCCACAAGCAGAGGTTGAGTAGGCTGGAACTCCCTGGAGTGCAAGAGGTTGAGGGGTGATCTTATAGAGGTGTATAAAATTATGAGAGGAACAGATTGGGTAGAGTCTCTTGCCCAGAGTAGGATCGAGTGTGCAGGGGAAATGATTTAATAGGAATCTGAGGGGTAACTTTTTCACACAAAGGGTGGTGGGTGTACGGAACAAAGACCCGGGTTAGGCTAGGGCAGGTTTGGAGGGATATGGACCAAATGCAGGCAGGTGGGACTAGTGTAGCTGGGACATGTTGGCCGGTGTGGACAAGTTGGCCTGAAGGGCCTGTTTCAACAGTGTATCACTGTATGACTCAATGACACTATCTGTCCTGCAGTAGTCTGTAGATGTATTGGAATGGTCTTGTGGGCTACTTCCAGATTTGGTGTTTGTTTCGCTTGTGTGTCAGACGACGTATAGCTCGCTGTTGGCTTCTGTTGCTGTCCAACATGTTGACAGAATTGGTCGCCCAATCGGTCACAGAGTGCA
Organism: Okamejei kenojei; assembly: GCA_035221665.1. NCBI lineage: Eukaryota > Metazoa > Chordata > Chondrichthyes > Rajiformes > Rajidae > Okamejei > Okamejei kenojei. The sequence goes on from CM069131.1 coordinate 158,244,069, forward strand.
TCGTGTCATCGTTTCCAGGGATCGCCACGAGGACGCTTCTGTCATGATCCCCACATTTGGAGTAAAATAGTAAGATTAAACGAGAACTTACCAGTTTGAAGTTTGATCCTTATTTTATGAGGAGATACGATGAGGGATTTTGTGAACATCCCACCAGCACGCATGCACGACATTCTTCAAAGCAGCGATGTGAAATCACAGATAGTAGAACTGACTGGAGATAGTAAGATTAAGAGAAACCCACATACCAGTTGACCTTATGATAGAGGGTTGGGAGCGGAGGGCACGAAATCCCTCATCGTAACTCCTCATAAAATAAGGATCAAACTTCAAACTGGTAAGTTCTCATTTAATCTTGTTAAAGAAGGAACTGCAGATGCTGGAGAATCGAGGGTACACAAAAAGCTGGAGAAACTCAGCGGATGCAGCAGCATCTAAGGAGCGAAGGAGATAGGGGACGTTTCGGGTCGAGACCCTTCTTCAGACTGGTCAGGCGACGTTTCGGGTCGAGACCCTTCTTCAGACTGGTCTAATTTAATCTTACTATTTTACTTCGGAGTCACGTGAGTGACTTTGTGAAGATTTCAAAGCTCTGTGATTTCATGCCCTGGACCACGTCCATGCTCACTCGCTGCCGTAATAACTGATGGAGGAAGTATGTTAACGTATTTCAGACTTGAAACAGAGCTGAAAAACAATAAAGTATTTATTAATGCAATCAAAAATAAACCCTGACTTCGGGGACCGTTCAGGGAACAGAAATTAAAACAGTATCTGCAAACGTCGCGGGAGTGGCCACAGGTTTATCATAAAATCATTGAAACGTGCCTTCATTGGCTCAGCCCGCTGTTGCGAGGACATGGTCCATTGGTACCTCCATGGTTCTCGCTGCTGATGTGGATGCAGCCATAGCAAAATGAGATTTGAAAATATCAGTGTCTACTCCTGCTGAATCCAACACCACCCTGAGCCACCTGGAAATAGTCTGCACAGTTACCCTGTAGTGCGGGCGTTTAAAACTGATAAATAGACCTGGTTCCATTCCCCCTAAATTTTGAGTGACATTAATATAATGTCGGAGATGGGTGTACATCAATGGGATATGCGTGGAATTCCAATTTAAGATCGGTTGTTCCAGGTCCATGATGTTTAAGTAACTCGTCTATAAAAAAGGTTACCTTGGTGGGGGTCGAGACCATCCTGTCCAATTTCAGTTTGTGGATGGTCTGGACCCACTGAGCTGTAATGAGTGCCATCAACATCACCATTTTATAGGTGAGTTTCGCAAGTGGGAGTGCCGAAACTGGTGACCAACTCCTGAGTAGGGACAACACTACCACTATATCCCAGGTTACAGCATATTGTGGTCTCGGAAGATTGGAATTAAAAATATCCCTTATAAGTTTCGACACCAACGGATGGGATCCCACTTAAGTCTGAGGTAGGACGTTAATGCACTCCTAGCACTATTGATGGCACTGTAGCTGAGGCCCTCATCATAATGAAGGCCAGCGAGGAATTCCAGCACATCTGTGATGGTGGCAGAGTCATAGATGATATTAGTCCTGGAACAGAAGACCTCCCATTTCCTTCCATGGGTAAGGTATTGCTTCCTTGTGGACTCTCAGCACGACGCCGTGATGATGTCCATGGTCCTGTTCGACAGCCCGAATTCCAGCAAAGGTCTCTTCAGAACCTGCTTGCCAACAGGTTCAGATGACCTTGGCACGGATGACTCTCCCCTGATATGGGATGTGTCAGGAGGTTCAGGCATTTAGGAATCTGCACCCATGGTTCCTTCACCATGTCGAGGACCACCGGGAACCATGGCTGTGTGGGTCAGTCGGGTATTATCAGTATCGCTGATGCAGAATTTAACTGGATTTTCTGCAATACCCGACTGATGAGGCAGAAAGGGGGGAATGCATAGAAGAACAATTTCCCCCAATGTAGCGAAAAAGCGTCCATCGCTACTGCCCCAGGGTCTGGTTCCCAAGAGACATATGTTGGTATCTGATTGTTCTATCTGGACGCAAAGAGGTCGATATCTGGTGTATCATACTGAGCTATAATGTTAGCAAATATTTGGGGGTTCAACATCCATTCCACGTTGTCATTGAATTTTCGTGACCTGGCGTCCGCCACTGTATTAAGCTTACCCGGAAGGTAACTAGCTGAAATCCAAATATCACTTTCAATGCACCAGTGCCAAATTGTGTTTGCCAATTCATCACAAGATATCGACTTGATACCACCCATATGGTTTAAATATGCCACCACTGTGGTATTGTCTATTTGCAGATGGACAAGCGCATGATGCATATTTGTACAGTAAGCCCTTAGTCCGGGAAATGCTCCCAGCATTTCCAAATAGTTGATACCTCGTGATTGGAGAAATGTAGATTCGTGCAAATCCCATCTGCCGCCACAACTAGACGTGGTGTCGGTAGCTCCCCAGCCGTGAGCGCTGGCGTCAGTTTGCAACACGACTGAAGGGTTTGTAACTATGATGGCATTATAACAGTCCCCGACTTCCACGCTGTCTTCCTGGCCCGAGGTACGGGTGCTGCCGAAAACTCAACGGTCAGCTCCGGGGATGTTGGCTGCCGACCTCGCTCTGAAGTCCCGCGGTCTGCAATGGCATGCTTGGAAGCAGCCTTCTTTTTGCTTCTTCTCTCCATCACAAAGTTTCTGTAAGGGATTTAAACAATACAGAAACCAACCAACTCATGGTTAGTAGAAACTTACCAGGAGGAGGTAGCTGATCTGGCACAGTGGTGTCAGGACAACAGCCTCCTCTTGAACATATAAAAACTAAGGAGCTGATCGTGGACTTTAGGAGGGCACATCATCCGAGGACGTACACACCTTTGAGGATAAATGGGAATACTGTGGATAGGGTGAGCTGTTTTAAGTACCTGGGAGTCCACATCTCTGAGGATATGACATGGACATCACACGCTGCAGCACTCGTGAGTAAGGCAAGGCAGCGCCTTTACCACCTCAGGCAATTGAGGAAATTCAGAGTGTCTCCGAGGATCCTCTAGTGTTTCTACTCAGCGGCTGTGGAAAGCATATTGTCTGGAAATATTACAATTTGGTTTGGGAATTGCTCTGCCCAGGACAGGAAGGCTCTGCAGAGAGTAATGCGTTCAGCCGAACGCACTATGGGAACTTCTCTCGTCCCTCTGCAGGAACTATACATCAAGGACTAACTTTACTAACTTTACTGTACCACAATACCACCCACAATATTTAATATGGAAAAGAACATGTGATTCTGTTCCATTCTGTTTGTAGTTTGTTGGTTGTTTGTTTGTTTGGTTTTTTATTGCACAAAGTCCGCAGGCACTGCCACTTTTCATTTCACTGCACATCCCGTATGTGTATGAGACGAATAAACTTGACTTGACTTGACTTGTTGGTCCTTTTTAAGCTGCTGGCAGAGGAGCGCGCTCCTCCCCAGCTTGTCGACTGCAATGCCAGCGACGATATGTCGCGCATGCATGCTGGCGGGGTCTTCACAAAGTCACTCACGTGACTCCGAAGTAAAATCCTACGTGGTTGTGAACACTTCCATCCGTTTTACATGAGAACTCAAATGCTCATTCACTTTATAATAATGGTACGGACATAACTGGATGTACTGACATCTTGCACTATTCATGCTTTAACAGGTACAAGACTTCGTTCAATAATCAACTGTCAACAACTCTTTGTATCGTCCCAATGCCTGAAAGTGAATCCTATTTGCACATTGAAGTTACTGTGGCTAATCATGAGTTTTGAGATGTACCTACAACCCTGAATATGTGGTTGCTTGATTGATTGAATTACATTACTATTTCAGATAGCTTCAATTCTTAATACAGTATACTGTATACTCTTAATGTATATGTCTCCAAGGATATCTGTTCCATACGAGTCAAGAGTGTTTAATTGTAAGATTCACTGACGATGGCACAATGAAATTCTTACTTGCAGCAACTCTCTGTGCATGCAAAACACACAGATTATATATGTATATTTGACAATATTCAATAGATCAATAATCTTAATACTAATGCAAAAACCAAAGTCCTTAGTGCACCAAAGACAGTTCATTGAAGTTCATGATGGCAGTCAAGAGGTTAATGTTATGTAAGGAACTTACATGGTGAGTGTAGATTAATAAATGGAAAACATGGATATTACTAAAAGTGTTTTTTTTTCCATGTTCTTTTCAAAGTAATATAACAAAATTATACACAATATAATACATGATCAATTACTTCAGAGCATGCCTTTTTCACACAAAGGGTGGTGGATGTATGAAACAAGCTGCCAGAAGAGGTTGTTGAAGAAGGGACTATCCCAACATTTAAGAAACAGTTAGAAACAGTACATGGATAGGACAGGTTTGGAGAGATACGGACCAAACGTGAGCAGGTGGGACTAGTGTAGCTGGGACATGTTGGCTGGTGTGGGCCGAAGGGTCTGTTTACACACTCTATGACTCTATGACTCTATGAGAGTGACCTCATGCTGCATATTCTGCAGTATTCAAGGTGCTGGATGGGTGTTGATCAAGTGGGACTGGGCAGCATCCGGTGCATATTTGAAATAAAAACGGAAAATGCTAGAAATACTCAGCAAATCGGGTAGCATCTGTGCAGTGATGCTTTTCAGACCGATTGTGGTGGGGGAGAGAAACTGGAAGAGAGATGTGGACAGGACAACGCCTGGTGAGTGTGAAGAAGGATCCCAACATAAAAAAACATAACCTTTCCATGTTCTCCACACATGCTGCCTGACCCGTTGAGCACTTTGTGTCATTTTATTCGGGAGAATTTGAATTGGACATTGCATGCATGGAACTTCAGGAATGTTCTTTCATTTAAGCAAATAAAAGTTTGGAACTACTGCCATTTACCCCAAAATACCAGACCAAACGTGGCACTTTTTGACAGATGTAAAATGCCAGATGAAAGGTAGGCACTTTACAGCACTGGAAACATTTTTGGTGGTGTTTTTGACATGATAATTTTGGGAACGTTGGTAGTCTTCTTACCATATCAAAATATATCCAAACAAAAATGATATTTCTTTGTCGAATCCAGGCTTGAATGCTCTAGGTAGAAAACCACTCAATGCAGATTTTCAACTTCAGTCTGCATAAAAAATGCAAACCCATCAATAAAATGATCTGCAATTCTATGGATGAGTCATTAGCATACATTGAAATAAACTGAGTTCAGTGTGGACCAAGGGTCAAATTCTAATTAGCACCGAAAGTCAATTTCAATTAACTTAACAATTCTCTGCGAATGTAACCTGCGTAGAATTACTCCAGATGCTATTTTTAATGTTAGCTGATTAATACCCAGGAAAGAGCTTGGAAAAATTGATTTAGTTTTTGACTTACTTGAAAATTGTTGCAATATTTCATACGCAATTCCAATATGTTTAATAATGAGTTCTAATAATGTTTAAGAAGCAATAGAAACATTACACAATTTGAGAGATTTTTCATGATCCTATGCTTGCTTAATTATATCTTTGATGCATTTTGCTTTATATAAAAAAAATATTGTTACTACGTTCCTTGTAATAATGCTAAACCATTCTGCATTTTTAACAATATGATAGAATACTCAATGGGATTTTATTGGTAATTCTGCTAATGTGACTTCAAATTTTCTTCTGATTATTTTCTTGATAAGCTTGCAAAATATACTAATATTAGTGTAATCAAATAATCAATACAGCATTAATAAAAGATGAAAATATTTTGTTTTGCTTTTGTAGTCATAGTTAAGACGAGGGTGATAAGATACATGATCTCCATAATGTATTTGGACAAATGTTCGGAATAATAGAATCAATCAGCAAAGGGAGGTATACTGTTTTAGAGCAATTTAATGCCATAACATTTAACATGCTTTGACTAGCCTTATTTTTCATACCAACTGCATCATCTGATAGTTATTCGCCTTGCATTTCAAATGTCAAATGTCCACTAGCTCTGTAAATCTTGCCACATTCTATTGAAATCTATTTATATCTTCTTATGCTTACAGGTTTCATGTCATCTGCACATTTCAAAATTGCGCTTTGAACTTCCAGTCATTTGTCAAAAAGAGCAGTGGTTCTTGTAGTTAACCTTCAAGAATTTCTTAGATTCATAGAGTCATAGAGTGACAGTGTGGAAACAGGCCCTTCAGCCCAATTTGCCCACACAGACCAACATTTACCAGCTACACTAGTCCCCACCTGCCTGCACTTTGTCCATGTCCCTCCAAACATGTCCGATCCATGTACCTGTCGAACTGTTTCTTAAATGTCAAGTCGTCAAGTCAAGTTAAGTTTATTCATCACATACACATACGGGATGTGCAGTGAAATGAAAAGTGGCAGTGCCTGCGGACTTTGTGCAAAAAACAAACAAACAAACAACCAACAAACTACAAACAGAATCACATGTTCTTTTTCATATTAAATATTGTGGGCGGTATTGTGGTACAGTGAAGTTAGTAGAGTTAGTCCCTGGTGAGATAGGAGTTTACAGTCCGAATGGCCTCTGGGAAGAAACTCCTTCTCATCCTCTCCGTTCTCACAGCATGGCAATGGAGGCGTTTGCCTGACCGTAGCAGCTGGAACAGTCCATTGCAGGGGTGGAAGGGGTCTCCCATTATTTTATTGGCTCTGGAGTTGCACCTCCTGATGTATAATTCCTGCAGAGGGGCGAGAGAAGTTCCTATAGTGCGTTCGGCCGAACGCACTACTATCTACAGAGCCTTCCTGTCCTGGGCAGAGCAATTCCCAAACCAGATTGTAATATTTCCGGACAAGATGCTTTCCACAGCCGCTGAGTACAAGCACTGGAGGATCCTCGGAGACACTCTGAATTTCCTCAATTGCCTGAGGTGGTAAAGGCGCTGCCTTGCCTTACACACGAGTGCTGCAGCGTGTGATGTCCATGTCATATCCTCAGAGATGTGGACTCCCAGGTACTTAAAACATCTCACCCTATCCACAGTATCCCCATTTATCCTCAATGGTGTGTACGTCCTCGGATGATGTGCCCTCCTAAAGTTCACGATCAGCTCCTTTGTTTTTTTGATGTTCGAGAGGAAGCTGTTGTCCTGACATGGGAGTGCCAGATCAGCTACCTCCTCCCGGTAGGCCTTCTCATCATTGTCTGAGATCAGGCCCACCACCACAGTGTCATCAGCAAACTTGATTACCGAGTTGGAGCTGAACCTGGCCACACAGTCATGTGTGTACAGGGAGTACAATAGGGGGCTGAGGATGCAACCCTGGGGGGATCCTGTGCTCAGAGTGAGGAACATCGATGTATTCCCTCCCATCTTGACTACTTGGGGCCTGGTGGTGAGAATGTCCAGGACCCAGGCACACAGAGGGGTGTTGAGCTCTAATTCCAGCAGCTTCTCGGTCAGTCTGGTGGGGACTATCGTGTTGAAGGCTGAACTGAAGTTTATGAACAGCATCTTCACGTAGCCCCCCTTCTGGCTGTCAAGATGGGAGAGAGCAGTGTGCAAAACCTGGGAGTCCGCATCGTCCGTGGATCTGTTCGGACGGTATGCAAATTGTAACGGGTCCATGTTGCGAGGGAGGAAGGCGCAGATGTGTGTCTTCACCAGCCTCTCAAAGCATTTCATGACTACTGAGGTGAGGGCCACTGGACGGTAGTCATTCAGACAGGCTGGGGAGGCATTCTTTGGTACAGGTACAATGGTGGATTTTTTGAAGCAGGCAGGGGCTACGGACTTGTCCAGGGAGAGGTTGAATATTGTAGTGAGCACCGGAGCTAGCTGCATTGGGATAGTCCCAGCCTCAACTACCAGCATCTGGCAGCTTGTGCCATACACCCACCACCTTTTGTGTGAGAAAGTTACCCCTCAGATTCCTATTAAATCTTTTCCCCTTTACCTTGAACCTATGTCCTCTGGCCCTCGATTCCCCTACTCTGGGCATGAGACTCTGCGCATCTTCCCGATCTATTCCTCTCATGATTTTGTATACCTCTATAAGATCACCACTATTCCTCCTGCACTCCTGGAATAGAGACCCAGTCTACTCAACCTTTCCCTATAGCTCACACCCTCTAGTCCTGGCAACATCCTCACAAATCTTTGCTGAACCCTTTCAAGCTTGACAATGTCTTTCCTATAACATGATGCCTAGAACTGAACACAATATTCTAAATGCGATCTCACCAACATCTTATACAACTGCAACATGGCCTCCCAACTTCTATACTCAATACTCTGACTGATGAAGGCCAATGTGCCAAAAGCCTTTTTGATCACCTTATCTACCTGCGACACAAACTTCAAGGAACCATGCACTTGCACTCCTAGATCCCTCTGCTCTACAACAGAGGCCTACCATTTACTGTGTAGGTCCTGCCCTGGTTATCTGTCCCAAAATGCAACACCTCACACTTCTCTGTATTAAATTCTATCAACCATTCCTCACCGCACCTGGCCAATCGATCCAGATCCTGCTGCAATCAGTCACAACCGTATTCACTGTCTGCAAAACACTACCTTTTGTATCATCAGCAAACTTGCTATTCTTGCCCTGCATGTTCCCATCCAAATCATTGATGTAGATGACAAACAGTAACGGGCCCAGCACCTAACCCTGCGACACACCACTGGTCATGGGCATTCAGTCTGAGAAACAACCTTCTACCATCACCTTCCACTTCTTTCCATGGTGCCAATTTGCTATCCATTCATCTATATCTCCTTGGATCCCGTGCAATCTAACCTTCCAGAGCAGCCTACCATGTGGAACCTTGTTAAATGCCTTACTGAAATCCATGTATACATCATTTAGAGCTCTGCCCTCATCAACCTTTTTGGTCACGTCTTGAAAATACGTAAAACCTTTGCCACCCTCCAGTCTTCCGGCATCTCTCCTGTATTTGAGGACGACACATAAATTTAAACTAGGGCTCCAGCAATTTCCTTTCTGATTTCCCACAATGTCCTCGGATATATCTGATCAGGTCCTGGATATTTGTCTACCTTCATATACAATATTACCTTCAGTACCTCTTCGACAGTAACACTGACTGCTCTCAAGACACTTCCATTGATTGCCCCAAGTTCCTCGGTAAATACAGAGGAGATATATTCATTGAGGACCTTGCCCATCGCATGTGGCACCACACAGAGGTGACCGCTTTTATTTCTGAGAGGTCCCACTCTCTCTCCAGTTACCCTTTCCCCCCATATATTTATAACATCTTTTAGGATTGTCCTTAATGCTACCCGCCAGAGCTATCACCTGGTCTTTTTTTACCCTTCTGATCTCCTTTAACAGTTTACTCCTTAGTTCCCAAAACTGCTCCAGGAATGCACTTGATCCCAGCTGCCTATACCTGTCCCATGCATCCTTCTTGTTTTTCACCAATGCCTCAATTTCGCTCATATACCAAGCTTCCTTACATTTGCCTTCTTTGCCCTTCACTCTAACGGGGACGAACATGTCCTGAGGTTTTGTCAGCACACTTTTGAAAATATCCCACTTGGCCAATGTTCCTTTCTCCTCAAATAACATGCTCCAGTCAACTTGAGCAAGACTTTCTCTCATACCCTCAAAGTTGGCCTTACCCCAGCTGAGCATTTTAACCAGTGGGCCCTCTCTGTCCTATCCTTAACTATCTTAAACCTAATCGAAGTGGTCAATAGTCCCAAAAGGCTCCTCCACACACACTTAATTAACTTGCCTTCCCAATTTCCCATTATTTCATCCAGCGCTGCCCTCTACATACTTTGCACTCTTCCCCCTAGTCATGAAATAACCATTTGCCATAACTCTCAGATTTATTCTTCAACCTGCAGTTGCTTCTTTCAGCCCATTTGTTTTAGTTTTGCTAATAAAACGAACACGCAAAATTTTATCAAACACCTTTTCAAAAGCCACATACACAAACTCAACAGGTTTAATTTCACATTAATCAAACAACGCAGAAATAATTTAACCCAAGCAAAATATTGTCGGCGCACTTTTATCACTCCATGTTTGTCCTACTAGTTACATGTTTTCTCACAGTTTAACATTTAGAAATAGGAATTTATTTGCTTTCACTCCACTGAACATGTGCGAGTTCACACACTAATGCCCATAATGAGCCAAATAAAAGCTTGCAAAATTGGACAGAAATATTTTGGAATCAATTTTTTCACCGATTCATGTTATAAAATTGGACCAATGCAATTTCCATTGGGCGCTGCAAACAAAGATTATATGGCCCTGTCCCACTGTATGAGTCCATTCAAGTGCTCTCCCGAGTTTAAAAAAAAATCAAACTCGTGGTAAGCACGTAGAATGAATGTAGCGGGTACGTCAGAGCTCGGGGACGTCTCTTAGCAGTTCGTAACACTAACGGCAGGTACTAGGGAAGACTCGCTAATGGCAGGTAAGCTTGGGAAAACTCGTGAAGATTTTTCAAAATGTTGAAAAATGTCCACGAGAGCCCCGAGTACTTACGAGCGGCCATTACCGTAAATCTCCGAGTTCGAATCAGGGCAAACTTGGGGAGAACTATTGAATGAACTCGTACAGTGGGACAGGGCTTTAAGCAGACTGAAGATGAAAATGTGCATTTTTTAGATTTTTGCCTGGTTGAACCTGGATGCGATGTTGAAATGCACCAACTATGTTAAGCAGACTGAATGTTCCTACCATGTCAAAAAATATCTCCATAGGGCAGATGAAAATAGTGCAAATACCACAGTGAGGTAGGTTAGGAGATCAGGACTATGTCCGCAATATTATCCGCAACTACAAGGCAGAAAACACATAACCTGGCATTTTCCGGTAAACGGCAGCAGTTCCAAACATTTATTTGTCTAGTTGAAATACTTCCCTCCACAGTGGCCAATGATCTCCTGCAAGAAAGAGTCAAGGATCAAGAGTTGAGAGTGTTTAATTGTCACATGTATCAAAATGGAAAAATGAAATTCTTGCTTGCAGCAGCATAACAGATCGGTGTACACAGCATCCAATAGATTATTAAACAAACATAAAAAGAAGTTCAATAAATTTAAAAAAATCAATGTTCAATAGGTTTCAAGGTTTCAAGGTCAGTTTATTATCACTGTAGTCTAATGGTTGTTGGGAAGAAACTGTTCCTGAAGCTGGATGGAGGCTTCAGACTCTTAAACCCCTGTCTCACGGTGCGAGTTGACCACGAGTGACCCAGAGTTGTCACTCGCGGTAATCACGTACACTAAACGTAGCGGGAACGTTGGAACTCTTGCGAGCAACTTAGCGACTCGTGGCGCTAACGGCAGGTACCCGTGAAACTTGGTAACTCATGAAAAAAATCAAACATGTTTGATTTTTTCCACGAGTCAAATTTACAGTTCAAGTTAAAAATGGAAACATTTTAAACTCTTTTATAACGTGGTGGCCCGTGCGTTTACCTTAGTGATTCGTGAGTCTACCGAGGGAACTCTTTTAACACAGCGGGCAGGCAGCATCTCTGGAGAGAAGGAATGGGTGACGGGATGACATTTCCAAATTTCTCCAGCCCCATGTGTTCACTTTTTTCAACTAGCAGCTAACCTTTCTTGTGTATGTCATTATTTGTATCTACAGTGCCTTGTGTCTTGGCAATTCATGATTCACACACACACAATGCTGGGGTAACTCACACACACACACAATGCTGGGGTAACTCGCACACACACACACAATGCTGGGGTAACTCACACACACACACACACACAATGCTGGAGTGACTCTCACACACACACACAATGCTGGGGTAACTCACACACACAATGCTGGAGTAACAACACACACACACACACAATGCTGGGAGTAACTCACACACACACACAATGCTGGGTAACTCACACCACACACACACAATGCTGGAGTGACTCACACACACACACACACACAATGCTGGGGTAACTCACACACACACACACAATGCTGGGGTAACTCACACACACACACACACACAATGCTGGAGTAACTCACACACACACACACAATGCTGGAGTGACTCTCACACACACACACAACAATGCTGGGGTAACTCACACACACAATGCTGGAGTAACTCACACACACACACACACTCACACACACAATGCTGGAGTAACTCGCACACACACACAATGCTGTAGTAACTCGCACACACACACACACACACACAATGCTGGGGTAACTCACACACACAATGCTGGAGTAACTCGCACACACACACACACAATGCTGGAGTAACTCGCACACACACACAATGCTGGAGTAACTCGCACACACTCACAATGCTGGGGTGACACACACAATGCTGGGGTAACACGCACACACACAATGCTGGGGTAACTCACACACAAACACACACACACACAATGGTGGGGTAACTTGCGCACACACACACACACACACACAATGGTGGGGTAACTCACACACACACACAATGGTGGGGTAACTCACACACACACACAATGCTGGGGTAACTCACACGCACACGCACAATGCTGGAGTAACTCTCTCTCTCACACACACACACAAACAATGTTGGAGTAACTCACACACACAATGCTAAGGTAACTCACACACACATACACACAATGCTGGAGTAACTTACACACACACACGAACAATGCTGGAGTATCTCTGACACACACACAATTCTGGAGTAACTCAGCGGGACAGGCAACATCTCCGGAGAGAAGGAATGATGATGTATCGGGTCGAGACCCTTCCTTAGACCAGCACCTTAGAGATGCTGCCTGTCCCGCTGAGTTACTCCAGCATTTCGTTTATCTTTAAACCAGCATCTGGACTTCCTTCCCACATAATAACCAATGAGATTCCCTCCGTGTCCTCATTGTTCCCCTCTCTGTCTTCCCCAGACCTGTGTATATGTATATGTGTATGTGTATATGTATATGTGTATATGTATATATACTTTGAGTGGTTCCTGGGTTGCCTACTGATATATATATATATATATATATATATATATATAGAGAGAGAGAGAGAGAGAGAGAGAGAGAGAGAGAGACACACACACACACACACACACACACACACACACACACACAAATACACACAAATACACACATATACACACACACACACACACAAACACACACATATATATATACATAAATATATATATTTATATAGCAGTAGGCAACCCAGGAACCATGCAAAGTATATATACACACATGTCCATGTGCTGTATATATACTTTGCGTGGTTCCTGGGTTGCCTACTGCTGGGTAACTCCGCGAAATATCATCCCCCTGCATTTCAAATCTAAATCTCTCGCCAATATATATATATAAATATATATGTGTATGTGTGTATGTGTGTGTGTGTGTGCGTGTGTGCGTGTGTGTGTCTGTGTGTATCTGTGTGTGTGTGTATCTGCTGTCGAGTCCCAGCGGCTGCTCAAAGTCAGTCACCCGAGTTGCTTCCTTCCTCGGAAGTGGCGGCCAGTTCTGCTGTCCGTGCCCGGAGCGCTGCGGCTGCCACCCAAGCTAATTCACTCCCCGGCACAAGAAAACCATATAGCTATGACAGCACGGAAACAGGCCATCTCTGCCCTTTTACTCCGTGCCGTTTACTGTCACCTAGTCCCATCTACCTGCACTCAGACTGGAGCGTGGCAAGTGGGTTACTGACCCCAATCCCCTCCTTCACAACGCCAGACTCCCCAAATACTATGAACTGAGCTCTCCCCCCACCCCGGGAAATACAGTATTTAAAAACATAAAGCACCAAGAAATGCACTTACCACGTTATTGGTTGCTGGAGGGTGCGCATTTTCCCTTTGTAGGTCGTATCAATAGATGCGGCCACGCTGAAATAACTCAAAGCCACAGGATGCAGATGTCTTTTAACGTTGTTGCTTTATTAAAGCATACCTTAATTCACGGTTAGCTCAAGAGTAACGGGAGAGGAGCTTGGTAACTCGGAGGAGGAACTTGAAACATCGCAGAAATGACATACCCGTGGGAACTCGGTTAAACACTTGAACATAAACTTGAAGTCTCTTACACAACCATGAGTCTTTCACTCGGGGTACCTCGTGGGTCAACTCGCACCGTGAGACAGGGCCTTTATACCTTCTTCGTGATGGCAAGAGGGAAATGAGAGCGTGGCCAATACATGAGTGTGTTTGATGATGCTGGTTGCCTTTTTGAGGCAGCAATTCCTCTAGATCCCTTTATGGTGGGGAGGTCAGTATCTGTGATGGATCAGGCACTGCCCACTACTTTTTGTAAACTCCTTCATTCCTGGGTGTTTGTGTTGCCAAATCGGGCTGTTATGTAACCAGACAATATGGAAACATAGAAAATAGGTGCAGGAGTAGGCCATTCAGCCCTTCGAGCCTGCACCGCCATTCAATATGATCAAGGCTGATCATCCAACTCAGTATCCTGTACCTGCCTTCTCTCCATACCCCCTGATCCCTTTAGCCACAAGGGCCACATCTAACTCCTTCTTAAATATGGCCAATGAACTGGCCTCGACTACCTTCTGTGGCAGAGGATTCCAGAGACTCACCACTCTCTGTGTGAAAAATGTTTTCCTCATCTCGGAGCTAAAGGAATTCCCCCTTATCCTTAAGCTGTGACCCCTTGTTCTGGACTTCCCCAACATCGGGAACAATCTTCCTGCATCTAGCCTATCCACCCCTTAAGAATTTTGTAAGTTTCTATAAGATCCCCCCTCAGTCTTCTAAATTCTAGTGAGTACAAGCCAAGTCTATCCAGTCTTTCCTAATATGAAAGTCCTGACATCCCCAGGAATCAGTCTGGTGAACCTTCTCTGTACTCCCTCTATGGCAAGAATGTCTTTTCTCAGATTAGGAGACCAAAACTGTATGCAATACTCCAGGTGTGGTCTCACCAAAACCCTGTACACCTGCAGTAGAACCTCCCTGCTCCTATACTCAAATCCTTTCGCTATGAATGCTAACATACCATTTGCTTTCTTCACTGCCTGCTGCACCTGCATGCCTACTTTCAATGATTGGTGTACCATGACACCCAGGTCTCGTTGCATCTCCCCTTTTCCTAATTTGCCATCAGTCAGATAATAGTCTACCCTCCTGTTTTTGCCACCAAAGTGGATAACCTCACATTTATCCAAATTATACTGCATCTGCCATGCATTTGCCCACTCACCCAGCCTATCCAAGTCACCTTGCTTCCTCCTAGCATCCTCCTCACACCTAACACTACCCCCCAGCTTAGTGTCATCTTAAAAACTTGGAGATGTTGCATTCAATTCCCTCGTCCAAATCATTAATATATATTGTTAATAGCTGGGGTCGCAGCACTGAGCCTTGCGGTACCCCACTAGTCACTGCCTGCCATTCTGAAAAGGACCCGTTTACTCCTAACCTTTGCTTCCTGTCTGCCAGCCAGTTCTCTATCCACATCAATACTGAACCCCCAATACCGTGTGCTTTAAGTTTGTATACTAATCTCTTATGTGGGACTGTCTAGATATAACACATTCACTGGTTCTCCCTTATCCACTCTGCTAGTTACATCCTCAAAAAATTCTATAAGATTCGTCAGACATGATTTACCTTTCGTAAATCCATGCTGACTTTGTCTAATGATTTCACCACTTTCCAAATTACTGCTATCCCATGTTTAATAACTGACTCTAGCAGTTTCCCCACTACCGATGTTAGACTAACTGGTCTGTAATTCCCCGTTTTCTCTCTCCCTCCTTTTTTAAAAAGTGGGGTTACATTAGCTACCCTCCAATCCTCAGGAACTACTCCAGAATCTAAGGAATTTTGAAAAATTATCACTAATACATCCACTATTTCTGTGGCTACTTCCTTGAGTACTCTGGGTTGCAGACTATCTGGCCCTGGGGATTTATCGGCCTTTAATCCATTCAATTTACCCAACACCTCTTCCCGGCTAACCTAATATGCTCTATACAATACACCTGCCGGCCACAGGAGTGCGAGAGAGAATGTGAAGTGGGGATGTGGTTCTTTTCACTGTGTCTGGTTACCACTCCCCATCCTATGAATGGGTCAGAGTAAGTCCCATACTGTGCCTGGACCCAAATCCACATGCAGAGGGTTATGGGGAGAAGGCAGGAAAATGGAATTAGGAGGCAGAGATAATTGAATGGTGAAGTGGACTCAATGGACCGAAGGGCCTAATTCTACTCATAACTTGTGAACTTGTTATCAATGGGTGTACTTGATTTTAAAGCAGGTCATTTTCAACTGCTTAACTCTCCATAATGCTAACCGCATGTCATTGGAGGATGGAGGATACTACCTGTAAGGCACCAATGTGACAGTGGCCCTTTCATTCTCTCCAATCTTCCCCATCTGCTGTATGTGGAGTGTGGCAGAGCCTAACGGCAGCGGATCGACTGCAGTCCGTCTGTCTTTAAAAAGTTTTTTTGTCCCGTTAGATATATGTTTTTGCTTTTAATTTTTATTATTTTTTAGCTGTGTATATATGGGGGGGTGGGGGAAACCGTTTAATCTCTTCCCTGTTTTTTTCCCGGAGACCTCGTGGAGCCAGCCTCCAACCGGAACCAACCTGTGGGCTCCAGTCACGGAGCCTGCAGACTCGCCATCGCGGAGCTGGCCGACTTCGGAGCGGGAAGAGCTGCGGTGGCGCACGGCTGCAACCCGGCTTCGGAGGCTCCGGCCGCAGGTCCGGTGGACAGGAACATCTCCCTGGTGGGAGACCGCTTTTCGGATCTCCTGCAACGGCAACTTCTCCCGCCGGAATCACGAGGTTTGAATGACTCGGAGCGGGGCCTTACATCGCACGGCGGGCCTGAAATGGCCACGGGATTTACCATCGCCCGTCGGGGGCTTTAACATCGTGAGCCCGACTCGCCTCGACGCTGCAGTTGGACTGCTGGACCGCGGGAGAAGAACAAAGGGAAGAGATAAGACTATTGCCTTCCATCAGAGTGAGGAGGTGTTGCAGATTCACTGTGATGGATGTTTGTACAAATTGTGTTAAGTGTGTGTCTTATGTTTTATTTGTAATGTCATGACTATAGGTATGAAATTTCATTCAAACCTTGTCTGTTTGAATGACAATAAAAGGCATTTATATTCTATCTCCTCTCAGGCGCTCTGAGTTCCGCAAAATTTTTAGTAGGCTAGACATCCACTAACTTACAATATTTATTACTGTAATATACTATTTACATTTGATTTACAGATGATAAAGCTGTAACAGACATTGCTGTGTGAATGAACAGTTTGAACAATGCTGCTGTTGTCATCATCAATCCGCAGCAGGAGCAGGGGCCCCTGATGATAAAGTCACATCCGGGATCTTGCAGGTCCAGCTGCAATCCCTTTGTCCCCCACTGGGGCAGCACCAGATATCCGGCATCAGCAGCAGCGCCGCATATCCGGGTCACGAGACAGCAGGCAGGGCCTCTGACATCACAGCCCTGCCCTGCCCGAGAACCGTTGGGGTTCAAACCCGGAGCGCGGCTGTTTAAAGGGGAGGGCGGCCAATTTAAAGGGGAGGGCTGCTAATTTATAGGGGAGGGCTGCTATTTAAAGAGGAGTGCGGATGAATTAAAGGGGAAGGCTGCTAATTTAAAGGGGAGAGCGGCTAAATTAAAGGGGAGGACGACCAATTTAATGGGGAGGGCTGCTAATTTAAAGGGGAGAATGGTCGTTTAAAGGCGATGGCGGGAATTTGGCCAACAATATTCCGCTCCCCAGGGCAGTGACGTTTACACCCCGAGATGTTCACACGGTCACTTTCAGTCCGGGTCTGATTGGACGCACATTCTCCAGCTGGTTCCGTCCATCTGCGCTGAACTTATTCCGCTCCAGCCTGAAACAGGTTGCGGAATAAAGAGGAAATAAACAGATTAAACAACAATGTCAATAACAGGGACTGGGATTAATATTTCAACAACACTTACAGAACAAAATCACAGGAGAAGCCAGCGGATCCCCTGATATTTTCTCACATTAAACATTAACACAAACTCTCACCTGATCTGCTCCAGTCTCGGGAGGGTCAGTATGAGGTGGCGGAGAGCGGGGACAGATCTGTCTGTGAGGGAGTTGTGTGTCAGGTTCAGCTTCGTCAGTGAGGGGTTTGTACTGAGAGCCGAGATGAGATACTCGGCTCCAGAATCTGTGAGACCGACTCTCTGCAGCCTGGAGATGAGAAAGAGTGAGTGTGAGGAACACAGAGAGACAGGAGATGGTGCAAATCCCCAGTGTTTATCAGTGACACAATTACTGATCATATTAATATTCAGTGTCAAATCCCCAGTAATGGCCCTGTCTCACTGTGCGAGTTGACCCACGAGGTACCCCGAGTGACAGACTCGTGGCTGTGCACGAGACTGCAAGTTTATGATCAAGTGTGTAACCGAGTTCCCACGGGTATGTCATTGCTGCGATGTTCCAAGTTCCTCTCCCGAGTTAGCAAGTTCCTCTCCCGTTACTCTTGAGCCAACCGTGAATGAAGGTATGTTTTAATAAAGCAACAATGTTAAAATACATCTCCATCCTGTGGTTTTGAGTTATTTCAGCGCGGCGGCATCTATTGATATGACCTACAATGGGAAAATGCGCATCCTCCAGTAACCAAGCATTTCTTGGTGTTTTATGTTTTTAAATACTTTTTTGCAATGGATCTCTATTTTAAATAATTTTAAAAAAGGAAGCAGCTCGGGTGACTGACATTGAGCGGCCGCCGGGACCCGACAGCAGACACACACACACACACACACACACACACACACATAGAGAGAGAGATACACACAGACAGCAGCTGGCCGCCACTTCAGAGGAAGGAAGCAGCTCGGGTGACTTTGAGCGGCCGCCGGGACCCGACATCAGACACACACACAGATACAAACAGATAGACAGAGAGGGAGAGAGAGAGAGACACACACACACACACACACACACAGACAGCAGGACTGGCCACCACTTCAGAGGAAGGAAGCAGCTCGGGTGACTTTGAGCGGCCGCCGGGACCCGACAGCAGACACACACACAGATACAAACAGATAGACCAGAGAGGGAGAGAGAGAGAGACACACACACCACACACACACACACCACACACACACACACACACACACATAGAGAGAGATACACACAGACAGCAGCTGGCCACCACTTCAGAGGAAGGAAGCAGCTCGGGTGACTTTGAGCGGCCGCCGGGACCCGACAGCACACACACACACACAGATAGACAGAGAGGGAGAGAGAGAGACACACACACACCACACACACACACACACACACACACACACACACACACACACACAGATAACACAGATAGACAGAGAGGGAGAGAGAGAGAGAGAGAGAGACGCACACACACACACACACACACACACACACACACACACACACACACACACACACACACACACACACACACACACACACACACACACACACACACACACACACACACACACACACACACACACACACACACACACACACACACACACACACACACAGATACACACAGACAGCAGGACTGGCCACCACTTCAGAGGAAGGAAGCAGCTCGGGTGACTGACATTGAGCGGCCGCCGGGACCGACAGCAGACACACACACAGATACACACAGATACACACACACAAACACACACATACACAGAGAGAGAGGCAACATGACGTGTTGAAAACTCGTCATGATCTTTTATTCACACACTATAAAAATCGTCCCTTGGTTAAATTGGCTCATTTGTAACATGTCTGCAACAAGGCAATTTGAGAGCAGGGTGTTGCTGTTTTTTGTTCAAGCGCTGTATGCAGCAACCCAAAATCTGATGCAACTACGCTTGTAAATGACAGCATAAGGGAGAGAGTAAGAGTAAAGAGGAAAATTAAGAAGAGGTCTCAGTGGGTGAAGCCCCTCTTTGAAAGGAGATCTCGCTTTGGACAATATGAAAAGCTGCTTAAAGTGCTGTGCCAAGAGGACAAATCAGCATTTAAAAATTTCCTCCGAATTTCACCTGAGCTCTTTAATGAGCTGAAGACTAGCTTGGACCTCGGCTGATGAAGATCATTCTCTGCGGGATGGTTAGCGCGGGAGACATGTGTAGGACAGGATGCTGACTGCAGGCAGACACTTTGGTAGTGATTGCCCACACAGCCTCAAAAGCCGCTGTGTTTCCCTGTCCCTATGATAGCAGGGGGCATTCAAGCAGCACAATAGCCCCCTCCCCCTCCACGCCAACACAAAGGGCAACGATCCCAAGGCTTTAGGGGCAGAAACGGAAGGCAGACGCAACAAGCTGGCGTAACGCGGGCCAGGTAACATCTCTGGAGAAGGTGATGTTTTGGATAACGGGCTCGACTTCTGAAGAAGGATCTCGACCCGAAAAGTCACCTATTCCTTCTCTCCAGAGTTGCTGCCTGACCCGCTGAGTTACTCCAGCTTTTTCGTTGAATGGGTGACTTTTCGGGTCGAGACCCTTCTTCGGACTGAAAATAAAACTTGCCTCGCTTGAAGCAGCTTGTAAATTAAAACATAAAATCAAAAAATATTAAAGGTCGACTCATTTATGTGCTGTATTCATTCACCTGGCCTATTGCTGTCCTCCCCTCGTCCACCGTGAGCGCTGGACAACTCACCGGGTGCAAACCTCCGCTGCAACCCGGGCGGAGGGCAATGATCACCGGACTGACCGGCAAGTAGAGGCGGCGGGTCGGCCAAGCCGGGCTCCCCGCCACCGGGATAGACACCAACTACTGGACTAAGCTCAGCGGGATCTCTGGAGAAGTCTGAAGTAAGGTCTCGACCCGAAAATCTCACCCATCCCATCTCTCCAGAGATGCTGCCTGTCCCTCGGAGTTACTCCAGCATTGTGTGTGTCTATCTCCGGTGTGAACCAGCATCTGCAGTTCCTTCCCAATCCCACACTCTCGGCCCCGGGGGGGTGGATGGAGCATCACACGTGGACACATCCCACCCACCGCCCCAGACTTGCCCCTTCGGCAGGTCTTTAACCGTGTCCTAAGCCGTTCATTGAGACAGAGTGAAGCCACGGGGCAGGCGCCTCAGTAATAAAGAACAAGTGGCAGAAAGGCCGAAGATAGACACAAAGTGCTGGAGTAACTCGGCGGGACAGGCTGCATCTCTGGAGCGAAGGAATGGGTGGCATTTCGGGTAAGTCTGAAGAAGGGTCTCGACTCCATTCCTTCTCTCCAGAGATGCTGCCTGGTCCGCTGAGTTACTCCAGCATTTTGTGTCTATCTTTGGTTCAGTCTTTACTCGAGCAAAAGAACAGATTATTAAAGTTCCCACGGTAGACTCACGAGACACTAAGATAAACGCACGGGGCCACTACGTTATTACAACGAGTTTAAATGTTTCCATTTTTAACTTGAACAGTTAATTTGACTCGTGGAAAAAATCAAACATGTTTGATTTTTTTCACGAGTTAACAAGTTTCCCGAGTACCTGCCGTTAGCGCCACGAGTCGATAAGTTGCTCGTGCGAGTTCCGACGTTCCCGCTACGTAATCACCACGAGTGAAAACTCGGGGTCACTCGTGGGCCAACTCGCACAGTGAGACAGGGGTTTAACTGTAAACATAATCTCTCATAGTCTGGGACTTACCACAGTTTCTGCATTTTACAGTCCGGGTTCCCCAGAGCCACAGACACCCGTTTCACTCCGGAATCTCCCAGTTTATTATCACTCAAGTGCAGCTCTGTCAGTGAGAGGTTTGTAGTGAGAGCGGAGACGAGATCCTCGGCTCCAGAATCTGTGAGACTGACATTGTTCAGCCTGGAGATGAGAGAGAGTGAGTGTGAGGGACACTGAGAGACAGGAGATGGTGCAAATCCCCAGTGTTTATCAGTGATACAACTACTGATCATATTAATATTAAGTCTCAGACCCCCAGTGACTGTAAACATAATCTCTCACAGTCTGGGACTTACCACAGTTTCTGCATTTTACAGTCCGGGTTCCCCAGAGCCACAGATACCAGTTTCACTCCGGAATCTCCCAGTTTGTTATCACTTAGGTGCAGCTCTGTCAGTGAGAGGTTTGTAGTGAGAGCGGAGACGAGATCCTCGGCTCCAGAATCTGTGAGACCGACTTTGTTCAGCCTGGAGATGAGCGAGAGTGAGTGTGAGGGACACTGAGAGACAGGAGATGGTGCAAATCCCCAGTGTTTATCAGTGATACAATTACTGATCATATTAATGTTCTGTGTCAGACACCCAGTGACTGTAAACATAATCTCTCACAGTCTGGAACTTACCCCAGTATCTGTATTTTACTGTCCGGGTTCCTCAGAGCCGCAGACACCGGTTTCATTCCGGAATCTCCAAGGTCATTGGTTCTCAGTCTAATCACAAACAGACAGAGTAAGAGACAAACTGATACAAACCCTGGGGCTGAGATAACTTCTCCCAAATGGATATTGATGGAAGTGCCTCGGCAAATTATTGAATAAATCTCTGTGGTTGTGGTGTTTGCAGACTTTCACCATTTATTTTCATTCCCTGACGACTGGGAAATGTTCCCCATGCAAAGAATGGCGGCAACACGCCTGACCCGGGGGAGGGGGGGGATGGAATCGACCACCGGCCACCCGGCAGAAGGGGTGGGACGGAGTTCACCAGCTACCCAGGGAAGGGTAAGATAGGAGGGTTACCGCGCACAGTGATGGCCATCCCCAAGGAGTAAAGTGTTATCATCAAACGGACAGTTACCCCAAGTGCTGACACTTGTGCAGAGCCGGTCCCAGCCGTTGGAGACCTTCACATTGAATGCGGCAGCTCCCCAGATCGAGGTGTTTGATTGTATCACAGAGACTGATAGCATGATTCAGGACCGCACAGTCAATCGGAGTCAGTCCTAGTCCACGGAATGAAAGTGTTTCCACAGATCCCAGTGTCTGCTGAACCAGTTCAGGATTCTGAGACTCAAACAGGTAGTGCATCGTGTTCAGGAGTCTCCTTTTACCAAACTCACTCCCTGCATTTCTAATCCGACGTTTAACCTCCTCCTTTACCCAGTCAACCACGCGGCATGTTGTTTGAGTAGGAAATGGACCCAGAAACTCCTCCAGGACCCGAGCTGACCGTCGGGAGGAGAGACCAGCGAAAAATCGGAGAAATACTTCAAATCGCCCGTCTGTCGTGCTGTGGGCTTCAGTGAGGAGTTTCATGATATTCCCGGGATTTACAGTCAGGAATTGTGCGAGTGCGGCTACAAACTCTTGGATGGTGAGGTGCGGGAAGGTGTACACCACGCTCTGGGCTGAATCCTCTCTCTCCAAAAGTTCCATCAGGAACCCGGACAGGAACTGGCAAGGCTGCAGATTGTATTTGATCAAATCTCCATCTGTGAACACAATGTTCTTCTCGGACACTCCAGTGAAGGCCATCTGACCAACACTCAGTAACACCTCACGGGGGCTCTCAATCTCACGGCCGTGGTGTTTCAGGATGTGGTAAATAAAGTAGCAATATAGTTGGGTGATGGTCTTGGGAACTCGCTGCGGGTCCCGGTGTGTTTGTGTGAAGAAGGGGCCCAGTGTCTGGCCGAGGATCCAGCAGTAGGAGGGGTTGTAGCTCATGGTGTACAAGATCTCGTTCTCCTTCACATGATTGAAAACAGCTGCTGCCACCGTCTGATCTTCAAAATACCTGGTGAAATATTCCTTCCGTTCCTCACCAACAAATCCCAGGATTTCTGCCCGGACATTGATCTCTGCCTTTTCCAGTAAATGTAACGCAGTGGGGCGGGTGGTCACTAGCACTGAACACCCTGGGAGCAGCTTGTGCTGGATTAAACTGTACACAATGTCAGACACTTCACACCACCACTCGGGATCTGGGCACATGTGCTGAGGTTCTGTGTCTCTCCGACTGTCAGCAAAATCGATTCTGCCCTTGAATTCATCCAGACTGTCGAATATAAACAGCAATCCCTCTGGGTTCTTCCAGATCTCTCCCAGGATATTCTTAAAGTAAGGATACTGTTCCAGAATCAGTTCCCTCAGGGTTACTCTGCAGTTAATAGTGTTCAAATCCCGGAATTTGAAACTGAAAACAAACTGGAAGTGTTGGTATATTTTCCCCGTGGCCCAGTCATGAAGAATCTTTTGCACCATTGTTGTTTTTCCAATCCCCGGGACTCCGGTCACTGATGCTGAACTCCCAGATCTGGACTTACTCCGGGAAAAGCTGCTCTGGAATAATTGATCTGTCCTGATTTTTTCCAGTTCTCTCCGGAGACATCGTTCTGTCCACTCTTCATGGTCCAGACCTCTTGCCAGCAGCTCATGTTCCACCATTGTCCGATCTCGAACAGAGGGGATGATTGTGAGCTCAGCGTATCGATCAAGCAGCTGGAAAACCTTAACATTCTCCTTCATCAGGATCATGTTCATGCTCAGTGTTTCAGTCTGTGCTCGCAGAGTCTCCTTGTGTTTCCGTTGAACATCTTGTACGGGAACAGGCAGATAATGGACACAGTGTTAGATAACTCAACTCAAAACTCAACGTTCAAGAATACAAGATTGAGTTCAATGCTCCTGAATTAAATCAATTCACTGATGGATTTCAGTGGAGTGAAGTAAACCTGGTTACAGACACGCGAGATGACAGCGAACCACGGCTGAGAAAATCACCAACCAAGCAGATTTTTATATTAACTGTGCTGTGTAAGTGAGACCGTTCCCCGGACAGTTCACTGGTCCCTGCATCTTCTGCAGTTGATTCTCCCATGGCAGACACAGCTTGCATTTCTTTTGGGTTTGAACACAGACTTTGAAAAACCCAGTGTCGATCTGCTGGGCACAGACAGGGTAAAGGGCATTGGGTGTTGTGTCAGAGGGACATCAGGAGGGAAATACCCAGCACATGTGGGGAGGGGAGAATCAGTGTGGGTTGAAGGGGGTGGGCAGGGAGGAGATGCAGAAGGGGATGGAGCAAGAGAGAGAGAAGGAGACAAGAGGGAGAGGGAAAATGTTCAGGGGTGGAAGGGCGAGAGGGAAGGGTGTACGGGAGGGGGAAGGGGACTTGGAGGGGAGAGGCAAAGAGAGGGAAGGAGGAGATTTTGAGTTGGGGAAGGGGAGAGAGAGCGAGCGGGGGAAGGAGGGGCATGTCAAAGTTTGTTTCTTAAAAAGCAGATAACAACAAAATTGTTAAAGGAAAACCATGGCAATCTTTAATTGGTCAGATGGGAGGCAAGATCTACAATGAGCACAAACGTTGCTCAGTGCTTCTCGGGCTCCACTCACAGAACAAAGGAAAGTTAGCACAATTATACCTTTTTCTAATCAGTAAAACACTCCTACCAATACCAACTGAATATGGCATGACTGAAAGATTCTGTAGCCTTTCAGAATATTGGAAAAGTTGGGTCCAAGTCAAGTTCATCTAATAACAAGTTATTACTTATCTCTGGAGTGTCAGCTATTTTTTTCAATCTTGGCTTCTCTATGGCTTTCAAAGAGCAAATGTTATTAAGCAGTCTTCCATCTTAATGTCTTTATTAAAAAGACAACCTGTCCTCCATATTGTGTTCCATATAATTTACAAAGTCATTCAGATTTGGCACCGAGCGATTCTTTTGTTCTACTAGACCATGCTTTTGTAGAAGAACAACTCTATTTTAAGATTTGGCTATTAGATTTGACTAATAGCTCTTTCAGGGGGAAGAAGGGGAAGGTGATGTTGATCATTGAAATGTATTACGCTCAATGTTGAGTCCAAAAGGCTGTCACGCATGGTACTAAGAGATGAGGTATTAATCAGTGATACACGCATGGTTTGTGGTGGACTAAAGACAGAGGGGACAGAGTGGGACTGGGATGACCAGAAGTGATGGTCAATTGTTCAGAGTCATCCTATTTAAGAGGGAGTTAGATGTGGCCCTTGTGGCTAAAGGGATCAGGGGGTATGGAGAGAAGGCAGGTACAGGATACTGAGTTGGATGATCAGCCATGATCATATTGAATGGCGGTGCAGGCTCGAAGGACCGAATGGCCTACTCCTGCACCTATTTTCTATGTTTCTATGTTTCTATAACAAGAGGAATCAAATATAGGAGCAAAGAGGTCCTTCTGCAGTGGTACAGTGAGACCACACCTGGAGTATTGTGTGCAGTTTTGGTCCCCTAATTTGAGGAAGGACATTCTTGCTATTGAGGGAGTGCAGCGTAGGTTTAAAAGGTTAATTCCCAGGATGGCGGGACTGTCATATGCTGAGAGAATGAAGCAGCTGGGTTTGTACACTCTGGAGTTTAGAAGGATGAGAGGGTATCTCATTGAAACATATTAGCTTGTTAATGGGTTGGACACGCTAGAGGCAGGAAACATGTTCCCGATGTTGGGGGAGTCCAGAACCAGGGGCCAAAGTTTAAGAATAAGGAGTAAGCCATTTAGAACGGAGACGAGGAAACACTTTTTCTCACAGTGAGTGGTGAGACTGTGGAATTCTCTGCCTCAGAGGGTGGTGGAGTCGGGTTCTCTGGATGCTTTCAACAGAGAGCTAGATAGGGCTCTTAAAAATAGTGGAGTCAGGGGATATGGGGAGAAGGCAGGAACAGGGTACTGATTAGGAATTTGATCAGTCATGATCCCATTGAAAGGTAAATCATGTCTGACGAATCTTATTGAATTTTTCGAGGGTGTAACTAGTAGAGTGGATAACGGAGAACCAGTGGATGTGTTATATCTGGACTTTCAGAAGGCTTTCGATAAGGTCCCTCATAAGAGATTAGTATGCAAACTTAAAGCACAAGGTATTGGGGGTTCAGTATTGATATGGCCAGAGAACTGGCTGGCAGACAGGAAGCAAAGAGTAGGAGTAAACGGGTCCTTTTCAGAATGGCAGGCAGTGACTAGTGGGGTACCGCAAGGCTCAGTGCTGGGACCCCAGCTATTTACAATATATATTAATGATCTGGATGAGGGAATTGAATGCAACATCTCCAGGTTTGCGGGATGACACAAAGCCGGGGGCAGTGTTAGCTGTGAGGAGGATGCTAGGAGGCTGCAAGGTGACTTGGATAGGCTGGGTGAGTGGGCAAACGCATGGCAGATGCAGTATAATGTGGATAAATGTGAGGTTATCCACTTTGGTGGCAAAAACAGGAAAATAGACTATTATCTGAATAGTGGCTGATTAGGAAAAGGGGAGATGCAACAAGACCTGGATGTCATGGTACACCAGTCATTGAAAGTAGGCATGCAGGTGCAGCAGGCAGTGAAGAAAGTAAATGGTATGTCAGCATTCATAGCAAAAGAATTTGAGTATAGGAGCAGGGAGGTTCTACTGCAGTTGCACAGGGTCTTGGTGAGACCACACCTGGAGTATTGCATACAATTTTGGTCTCCTATTCTGAGGAAAGACATTCTTGCCATAGAGGGAGTACAGAGAAGGTTCAGCAGACTGATTCGCTAGATTTAGACGATTGAGGGGGGATCTTATAGAAACTTACAAAATTCTTAATTCTTGTAAATTCTTCACCGAGATGAGAAAAACATTTTTCACGCAGTGAGTGGTGAATCTGTGGAATTCTCTGCCACAGAAGGTAGTTGAGGCCAGTTCATTGGCTATATTTAAGAGGGAGTTAGATGTGGCCCTTGTGGCTAAAGGGAGTAGGGGGTATGGAGAGAAGGCAGGTACAGGATACTGAGTTGGGTGATCAGCCATGATCATATTGAATGGCGGTGCAGGCTCGAAGGGCCGAATGGCCTACTCCTGCATCTATTTTCTATGTTTCTATGTTTCTATGAATGGCGGTGTTGGCGCGAAGGGCCGAATGGCCTCCTCCTGCACCTATTGTCTGTTGTCTATTGTCTTTGCTGAGGAGAGGAGGCTACGCAAAAAGCTCGAGAGGAAGGCAGACGAAGCAGCAGGGAGAACGACTGTTGGCTGGACTTGGTGAGGCTTGAGTGCAGGTTTAAAAAGAGGGCAATCAGCACTTTAACAGCCTTTGAGTGCGGGTCGGACACAGCACATACTTCCAAGCTCATCAGAGGAAGGAAGGTTAGGAGTGAGTGTGGGGATTGGCTGAACAATTAAATTGGAAGATTGGTAAATTGGACAATTAGGCAATTTAGCATCTGATATAAACAAGACTTGCTCAAGGGGTGCGATCCTGTCTGGGTGTGGCCCTGTCGAGGGAAGTGGCCGGTGAGTAAGGTGCGAGAATTTTGCTGCGAGTCTTCGGCGAGGAGGCTGAGGGAGGATGTCACACCAAACGCTGGAGAGGGAGAGACGAAAGAAGGAGAAGTCAAGCAAGCTGATTCAGTGTGATGCTCGCAGCATGTGGGAGGTCAAGAACACCGCTGGTGCCTCTGGCTGCTACAAATGTGAGAAGTGCATCCAAGTACAGCTCCAGAAGGACCGTGTTGGGGAACTGGAGAAGAAAGTGGATAACCTCGGGTTCATCCGAGAAACTGAGTCGTTTCTTCGATAAGTCCTACAGTGAGATTGTTACACATAACGTACTGGAAGACAGTGACAGTGACAGTGGTGATGGTGAGAAAGGGAAGGAAACATGGAATGCAAAGGTCCCCGGGTGTTGTACCTCTTGTGAACAGGTTCACCTACTTAGAAGTTGTCGGGACAGAAGACGTTAACTTACAAAGCGGCACACTGGCTTGCAAAGCAAAAAGTGCTGTTGAACCAAAACCAAAGAGGCCAACATCAGACAATGCCATTGTAGTTGGAGACTCCATTGTGAGAGGTACGCACAGGGATTTCTGCGGCAACAGACTGGATTTGAGGATGGTGTGCTGCTCCCTGGTGCCAGGATCCAGGATATCACGGACAGAGTGCAGAAAATCCTCAAGGGTGAAGGTGAAAAGCCGGAAGTGGTAGTGCATGTTGGCACAAACTATGTCGGAAGAAGGGGATTAATATTCTGAAGTGTGACTTTAGAGAGCTTGGAAAAGTGCTGAAAAGCAGGACGTCCAGGGTGGTTATCTCTGTTTGCTTCCAGTTCTTTGTGCTGGTGAGAGCAGGAACAGGGAGATACAGGACCTGAATGTGTGGCTGGGGAACTGGGGCAGGGATTTAGATACTTAGACCACTGGGATCTGTTTTGGAATAAGGGATGAACTGTACAAAAAGGGCTGGTCCCCCACTTAACAGGTGGGGGACCAGCATTCTTGCAGGCAGGTTTGCCACTGTGACACAGATGGTTTTAAACTAAATAGGGGGGGTGGTGGTGTCAAATAGGACGGAGTCAAAGGGAAAGGGATAGTTAATGACCTCAGAATTAATGGGAAAGAAAGCTCACAAAGGGATAGGAGAGTATGGCCAAGTGTAAGAGGGATCGATGTGAAAGGTGAGATGCGCAAGGAATTAAAAATATTGTATATGAATGCGCGAAGTATAAGAAGTAAAACAGATGAGCTTGAGGTTCAGTTAGAGGTTGGTAGGTATGACATTGTGGGGATTACTGAGACATGGCTGCAGGAGGATCGGGCATGGGAACTTAATATTCAGGGTTTTACATCCTATAGAAAAGGTGGGCAGAGGGGGGGGGGGGGGGGGGGGGGGGGGGGGGGTAGCTCTGCTGGTGAGGGATGGAATTCAGACCCTTGCGGGGAAGACATAGAGACTAACAAGGTAGAGTCACTGTGGATTGAGTTAAGGAATTGCAAAGGCAAGAAGACACTAATTGGTGTTATCTACAGACCCTCAAATAGTAGCCCAGATGTAGGGTGTAAGTTGCAGCAGGAGTTAAAACAGGCATGTAACAAAGTTAATGCAACTGTGGTGATGGGGGATTTCAATATGCAGATAGACCGGGAAAATCAGTTTGTTTCAGGATCCCAAGAATGAGAGTTTGTAGAGTGCCTCCGAGATGGATTCTTAGAGCAGCTTGTAATGGAGCTGACCAGGTAAAAGGCAATTCTGGACTTAGTGTTGTCCAATGAACCAGATTTGATAAGAGAACTCGAGGTAAAGCAGTGGATGTTGTCTCTATGGATTTCAGTAAGGCCTTTGACAAGGTTCCCCATGGAAGGTTGATTAAGAAGGTTCAATCTGTGGGTGTTAATGGCGGAGTAGCAAGATAGATTCAACAGTGGCTGAATGGGAGATATCAGAGAGTAATGGTGGATGGCTGTTTGTCAGGTTGGAAGCCGGTGACCAGTGGGGTGCCTCAGGGATCTGTGTTGGGTCCACTGTTTGTCATGTACATCAATTATCTGGATAATGGGGTGGAAAATTGGATAAGTAAGTATGCAGATGATACTAAGATAGGTGGTGTTGTGGATAATGACGTCGATTTTCAAAGTCTACAGAGAAGTGGGCTGAAAGATGGCAGATGGAGTTTAATGCTGATATGTGTGAAGTGCTACATCTTGGCAGGACAAATCAAAATAGGACGTACATGGTAAATGGTAGGGAATTAAGGAATGCTGTGGAACTAGGAATAACTGTGCATAGTTCCCTGAAGGTGGAATCGCATGTAGATAGGGTGGTAAAGAAAGCCTTTGGTGTGCTGGCCTTTATAAATCAGAGCATTGAATATAGGAGTTGGGAAGTAATGTTAAAATTGTACAAGGCATTGGTAAGACCAATTCTGGAGTATGGTGTACAATTTTGGTCGCCTAATTATAGGAAGGATGTCAACAAAATGGAGAGAGTACAGAGGAGATTTACTAGAATGTTGCCAGGGTTCCAGCAACTATGTTACAGAGAAAGGTTGAACAAGGTAGGTCTCTATTCTTTGGAGCGCAGAAGGTTAAGGGGGGACTTGATTGAGGTCTTTAAAATGATGGAAGGGATAGACAGAGTTGACGTGGATAAGCTTTTCCCATTGAGGGTAGGGAAGATTCAAACAAGAGGGCATGACATGAGAATTAAGGGACAGAAGTTTAGGGGTAACATGAGGGGGAACAACATTACTCGGAGGGTGGTGGCTGTGTGGAATGAGCTTCCAGCAGAAGTGGTGGAGGCAGGATCGATTTTAACATTTAAAAGTAAAGTGGATAGGTATATGGACGTGAAGGGAATGGAGGGGTATGGTCTGAGAGCAGGTAGATGGGACTAGGGGAAAACAAATGGTCGACACGGACTGGAAGGGCCGAGAGGGCCTGTTTCTGTGCTGTAATTGTTATATGGTTAAAGGAATCGTTTGGAAGTAGTGATCATAATATGATTAGTTTAAATCTGTAACTTGAGAAGGAGAAGGTTAAATCGGAAGTGTCAGTGATGCAGTTGAACAAAGGGGACTATGAAGGAATGAGGGAGCAGCTGGCCAAGGTACTGGAAAGGGATCCAAGCAGGAATGACAGTGGAAAAGCAATGGCAGGCATTTCTGGGCATAATCCGGAAGACGCAGGATCATTTCATTCCAAAAAGGACGAAAGATTTTAAGGGGAGTAGGAGGCAACTGTGGCTGACAAGAGAAGTTAGGGATAGAATAAAACTAAAAGAAAAGATTTATAACAAAGCAAAGAGAAGCCGGAAGCCAGAGGATTGGGAAACTTTCATAGGACAACAAAAGGAAACTAAACGGGCAATATGGGCTGAAAAGATGAAGTACGAGGGGAATATGGCCAGGAATACAAAGAAGGACAGAAAAAGCTTCTTTAGATATGTTAAGGGAAAAAGAGTAGCAAAGTCATATAGAGATATAGAGATATAGAGATATAGAGATATAGAGATATAGAGATATAGAGATATAGAGATATAGAGATATAGAGATATAGAGATATAGAGATATAGAGATATAGAGATATAGAGATATAGAGATATAGAGATATAGAGATATAGAGATATAGAGATATAGAGATATAGAGATATAGAGATATATAAGAGTAAACAGTCGCGGCCCCAACACTGAGCCTTACGGCACTCCACTCGCCACTGCCTGCCATTCTGAAAAGAACCCTTTCACTGCTTCTCTTTGCTTCCGATCTGCCAACCAATTTTCTATCCGTGCCAACAACCTATCCCCAATACCATGTGCTCTAATTTTAGTCAACAGTCTCCTGTGCGGGACCTCATCAAAGGCTTTCTGAAAGTCTAGATACACTACATCCACTGGCTCCCCTTAATCCATTTTACTTGTCACATCCTCAAAAAATTCCAGAATATTAATCAAGCATGATTTTCCTTTCATAAATCCATGCTGACTTGGACTAATCCTTTTACTGCTATCCAAAGGCCCCATTATTACCTCTTTAATAATTGACTCCAGCATCTTTCCCACCACTGAAGTCAGGCTAACTGGTCTGTAATTCCCCGTTTTCTCTCTCGCTCCTTTCTTGAAAAATGGGATAATATTAGCTATCCTCAAATCCACAGGAACTGATCCTGAATCCATTGATCTAGTGGGAGGACTGGGAATGGGAGGGGGGGGGGGGGGAGAATGAAGAGAGAGCAAGGGCTGCTCATACCGCTGAGGTGTAAACTACCTAAGCGAAATATGAGGTGCGGTTTCTCCAAATTCCGCTGGGCCTCACTCTGACAATGGATGAGGCCCAGGACAGAAATGTCAGATTAGGAATGGGCAGGGGGGATGAAGTGCTGGGCCACTGGGAGATCAGCTTGGTCAAGACAGACTGAGCGGAGGTGTTCAGCGAAACGATCGCTGAGCCTGCGCATGATCTAGCTGATGTAGAGAGGTTGACACCTGGAACAGCGGATGCAGTAGATGAGGTTGGAGGAGGTGCAAGTGAACCTCTGCCTCACCTGGAAAGACTGTTTTGGTCCTTGGATGGAGTCGAGGGAGGAGGTTAAGGGGGAGGTGTTGCATCTCCTGCAGTTGCATGGGAAAGTACCTTGGGAGGGAGTGGTTTGGGTTGGAAGGTCCAAGTTGACCAGGGAGTTACCAGAGAGATTGTTCTCTGCTGAATGCAGCAGGGGGTGGAGATGGGAATATGTGGCCAGTAGTGGGATCCCTTTGGAGGTGGCAAAATTGTTGGAGGATTGTCTACGATGTCTGATGGGGTGGAAGGTGAGGACAAGGGGGACTCTGTCCTTGTTACGAGAGGGGGGAGGGACGGTTGGAGCGGATCTGCGGGATGTCAAAGGGACCCAAGTGAGAACGTTATCTATAATGAAAGTGGGGAAATTAATTTGGTTGGGCAAGTCGAGTTGTGTGGAAATTAATTCGGTGGGACACTTCGATTACCTTCGATGTTACCAGCATCTGCAGTTCTTTCTTAAACATTCCCTCATAGTTTATCTAGACTGTAAATAGCTCGATTATAATCACGATTTATCTATCTGCTGACTGGATAACACGCAACAAAAACTTTTCACCGTGCCTCTCTACATGTGACAATACACTAAATTAAGCTAAACTTGAATCTTGTCAGTCTAACAATTGCATAACCTTTGATCTTCTGTTTCC
Organism: Okamejei kenojei; assembly: GCA_035221665.1. NCBI lineage: Eukaryota > Metazoa > Chordata > Chondrichthyes > Rajiformes > Rajidae > Okamejei > Okamejei kenojei. Next base: position 158,277,416 of record CM069131.1, read on the forward strand.
AGATTCTGTGAAGCTCTGAACAGTTTCTGTATTACATCAATTGGAAGAAATCATTGGTATGTACTGTAAACTTCAACACTCACCTTCCATATGAGAGGGTAATTCAGATAAACCTCTGGTGATGTTCATGTATCCTTGTGGATCAGGACCTGTTCAAATCAACGAGCATTCATTAAACCAGACTTGAATAACATTGTTAACTCCAGTATTTCACTGTGATATTCTGTTCAGTGTGTTGATTTACTGTACCGAGTTCCTGGATTTCTTTCAGTATTTTGTTCAGCTTTGGTAAATCATTCTGCATTTTCACAAAGAATCCCCACATCACCCGCCGGGCAGCGTGGCCATTCCCCATCACCAGACTGAGGAAGAGCGTGGAACTGTCTCTCCGGTTTCCCTTTACCACGAGCTCAGCGACACTCTGTGAAGAACAACAATTAATATATTGACAATTTATCTGACTTCATATCTGAGAAAATGCTAATGGGGAGAGAATTGATGGGATATTCTGGAAGTTTTGAGCATAGTGGCAGGCATAGGTTTGCCTCTTCATAACCCATGACATTGTGCTGACAAACTGTGCACTCCCAGAGTCCTGACAGTGTGGAACTCGCTAAACACCTGGCAGTGTCCGAGAACACAGAGTACAACATTGGAACAGGCCATTCTGGCCAATGATGGCTGTGTTGACATTGAAGTGAAATTTTACTTCAGAGTCACATGAGTGACTACGTGAAGACCCTGCCAGCGCGCATGCGTGACATATATTGTCGAACGCATTGTGGAAGCGACAGTTGGGAGGAGCATTGCTCCTCCAGCGTAAGTTTAAAAAACAACCAGAGGTAAGTACTTACCATTCTGGGGGAGAGAGAGCGAGAGAGAGCAAGCAGCATGGAGTCCAGGAAATCGCGGAGAGCAGCGGCAAAAATCGCTGCTGTGGAGCCAGCAGCATGCCAACTCTCCAGAACTGCAGGTGCATCCAGCAGCCCCCGACTTCTCGCCGCAACAGACTGCAGGTGCGCTGCGGTCTGGCGGCAAAACCACCCGGAAGTCGGACAGGTCCGTAGACTCGGCTGGGTCCGGACCTGAGGACACCCCGTTCACGGATAGCGATGCCGGTAGTGTTATCCGCATGGAGCGGATGGTGGAGCAATTGCTCCAGCGTGACCTGCTTATGCAGGGGCAGAGTCACAGTGGGTCTCTTCGCAGACCTATGGCAGCATCCTATCAAGGACTGCCAAATGTCTCGCCCTCTTCCCAGGGGCGCATTGGGGGTCAGAACTGGGCTGACCCTGAAGAAAGGGACATGGCTGAAGACTCACCCGTGTCAGGGGTGCCGCAAGAAGAATTACTGGGTATGGTCAACAAATTCGCTATGCCTACCCAAAAAGGACTGCCATTGCATCCCAAGCTGGCTGCCAGTATTAATTACATGGCAACAAACCAGCTGCAGGAACAAGCAATTAACAACACTGCAGAAAAATACCTTGCGCCAGAGAATTGTATTTCTCTTAATGTACCTGCGGTCAACAACCCCATTTGGGGCAACATGAGCCCAACCATAAGGAGCCAGGAGGTGAAACTCCAAAGAATCCTCAAGCTGCTGGCTGCTGTGATTACAGCAGTAGCCAGAACAATTGATGGGCTTGAGATGCCTGAAGAGCTGCAAGACACTCAAGCACTCCTGTGCAATACACTGTTTGAAATCAACAGCTACAGGAGGAGCATCATTAAGCCTGCACTAAATCCCAAGTTTGTGGGATTATGCAGGCCCAGCAGTGCACAGCCACCTACATTGCTGTTTGGGGACAACCTCCCAAAGCAGGTTAAAGACCTGGATGAGGAGGCCAAGGCAATCGGCATGATAAAGGTGCCAAACACCTCCAAAACCCCATATCAGCGGCAGCGGCACCCCTACACTACCACAAGGCACTGCTACAATGGGAGACCATCCGGTGGTGAAAGCTCGAAGGCCGGCCCACCTGCACAATGGTCTTTTTTAATGGCCCAGCCCGGCCTTCTTGGAAAATGCGCCAACCCCACACCGCAGCAACACAGCAGAACAAGAAGCAAGGACAGAGACAACCAGCACAGCACCGCCGGTAACCATGGAGGTAGGTGGGTCTGGTTGCCTCAAACATTGCATGTCTAGACTCATCACGGGTTGGGGGACGGTTGCACTTGTTTCATCATGTGTGGAGCACATTTACCTCTGATCCTTACATACTCGGAAGTATTCAGGGATATAAAATTGAATTTGTTTACGAACTCCCCATCCCAGTTCAGCATACACCTAGCCGAAAGTTTATACTTTCACAAAAAGAGAGGACGGAAGGCCATGCTGAACTTTTAAGATTAAACGCAAAAGGGGTAATTGAGAAGACAAACAGAGAATCTCAAGAGTTCGTATCAAACATTTTTACCAAAAACAAAGACGGTCGGATGCCGCATCATTATAGATTTGACCTAACTGAATACTTCCGTTCAGTATGCCCATTTCACAATGGACACGTTTGTCACAGCTAATCTCTAATGGGTACTACATGGCTTGCATCTACCTAAAGGATGCATACTATTCAGTACCAATACACAAGGATCATCGTAAATATCTGAAATTTTTCTGGATGGGACAGCTTTGGCAGTATAAGGCCTTAGACAATGGGTTATCATCGGCACCCAGGCTGTTTACCAAATTGTTAAAACCAGCTTTGGCATATTTGAGGAAACAAAACCTTATTGTTATGGCTAACATTGATGATATTCTCGTAGGGGAAAATTTAGAGTTGGCTACATTGGCAGTATCAACCACAAAGCATCTATTTCAAAAACTGGGATTTATCATTCATCCAGATAAATCAAAATTGAGACCTCCACTACCGTGGATTATTTGGGGTTCACTATCAATTCTGTTCAAATGTCTATCACCTTGCCACCAAACAAAGTGGCAGACTTGACGGAAGCATGTAAAAGCCTCACTAGCATCAGTAAACCATCCATTCGGCAAGTAGCCAGAGTAATTGGGAAACTAGTGGCTGCATTTCCAGCAGCACAATTTGGACTACTCCATTACCAAAATCTACAAAGAGCAAAAATATTAGAAACTACATGAAGACCCCGCCAGCACGCATGCGCGACATATCGTCGAACGCATTGCGAAGCGACAGGCAGGGAGGAGGGTCGTTCCTCCACTGTTAAGTTTAAAACGGACCTACAGGTGAGTATTTACTATCCTGAGGTCCTTTTGCGGGCACTCTGTTGTGCTTTTTGTTACAGAGTACCCCACCATGGACAAGTCACAAACCAAGTCCAAACGGGCTGCTTTGAGACTGACTGCGGAGGAACGCGGGCAGTCAGCAGTGACCGGCTTCTCCAGAACTGCTCGTTGTTCAAATGGCAGCCCCCGACCTGGCGCCGCAACAGCCCGCAGGAGCACCTCGGACTGGCGGCAAAGCCACCCGGACGTCGGGCAAGCATCACTGCCCGCGGGAAGCGACGGTGGTCGATTATCCTGCATGGAGCGGATGGTGGAGCAGTTGCTCCAACGTGACTTACTCCAGCAGGAGTCTGGCCACCGTGGGTCTCCTAGCAGACCCATGGCAGTACCTTTTACAGGGCTGCCAAATGTCTCACCCTCTTCGCAGGGGAGCGTAAGGATTCAGATCTGGGCTGACTCTGAAGAGGGGGATTTGGCAGAAGAATCCAACATGCTAGGGTACAAGAAGAGGAGCTACTCTGGATGGTGTCCAAGTTTGCGATGCCCTCACAGAAGGGACTGCCGTTGCAGCCACAGCTGGCAGCCAGTATAAATTACCTGACAACTCATCAGCTACAAGAACAGGCTATGAACGACACGGCAGCCAAATATCTAGCTCCAGAAAACTGCATCTCCCTCAACGTGCCTGCGGTAAATAACCCCATCTGGGGAAACATCAGTCCTGGAATTAGGAGCCAGGAAGTTAAAATGCAGAAAATCCTGAAACTACTGGCTTCTGGTATTACTGCTTTTGCCAGATCAGTACAGATACAGATACAGATAGATTTAATTTGTCACATGTGCCAATTGGCACAGTGACAAATTAAAGTCACCATACAGCCAAAAATAAAGAACACAACACAGAGTAGACAGAAACGTAACATAAAACATCCCCTCACAGCAGGATCAAAATTTCCCACTGTGAGGGGAGGCACCAAAGTCAGTCTCTTCCCGATGCTCCCCAATGTTCACCCGTGGTCGGGGCCTCCCCGAGCCCTCCGCTGTCGCCGGTACGGGAGGCCCGATGTTAAGGCCCGCTCCCCGGGATGATGTAAGTCCGACGTCGGGGCTGGGGGACCTCCCCAGCGGCCTGGACCCCGAGTCGGCCCCCTTCTACCAGAGTCCGCGGCTCCCAAAGTTCACTGGCCGCGCCGGGTGGAGATGCAATGCTGGAGGCCCTTGGCAAAGGGCCCCAGGACTCCACGATGATGGTCAGCGCTGCCCGCGTTGGGAGCTCTCTGGACCAGAGCTCCACGATGTGTTAGCAGTGGCCCAACACTCCGGTGCTCCAATGGCGACCCAGGTAGGCATCGCCAGCTCCGTGGTGACTCCAGCGCCGCTGTTGTGGTTCACAGTCCCCGGCAGGAAAGGCCGCTCCGATCCAGGAGGTAGGCCGCGAGGTGGGGGACGAGGATGTGACTCGGAGAAATAGTCGCGTCCTCGCCAGGAAGCGACAGGGAGTTAGTTTCCCCTTTACCCTGCCCCTCTCCCCCACATATAAAAGTCAAAGACTCCCCAGAAAACACACTTTAAACGGACTAAAAATTAAAAAGAGGAAAAACAAACGGGCTGCAGGCAGAGGCTGCTGTCAGCGCAGCGCCCTTATAGGACCCCTATAGGGGCGCTGCTATAGGTCCTATTTCCAGTAGACGGGAAAGATATGTCAGAGGAGCAACAGGATGCCCTGGCACTCTTCTGTAATGTACAGTTTGAGATCAACAGTTTCAGGAAGAGTGTCATCCGACCTACACTAAACCCAAAGTTCGTGAGGTTGTGTAGAACCAGCAGCGCACAGCCGCCTATGTTGTTCGAGGACAACCTGCCCAAACAGGTAAAAGACCTCGACGAAGAGGCAAAAGCCGTCAGCATGATTAAAGTGTCGGCCGCTACCAGGTCCTCGTATACTCGGCGGCAGCACCCCTACGCATCTACCAGCAGGCCACGTTATCACAGCCAAAGAACAGCTGGTGAAAGCTCGAAGGCCGTACAACCTACACAAAGGTCTTTTTTAGGCCATGTCCCAGAACGGCCTTCCTGGAGGATGCACCAACCCCACACCACCGCGCCTCCACCTCCCAGGAACCAAGGACGGAGAAAACCAACACAGCACCACCGGTAACCATGGAGGTAGGTGGGTCTGGTTGCCCTTGGAAAATAGTATGTATAACTTCACAGGTTGAGGGAAGGTTACACTTGTTTACAGATGCATGGAGTTCTATAACTTCTGATCCATTCATACTGCACAGTATTCAGGGATACAAAATTGAATTTGTTGACAAACTCCTCCTTCCGGTTCAACTTGCACCTAGCCGAAAGTTTGTGCTTTCACAAAAAGATAAAGTGGAAGGTCATGACGAACTGTTAAGACTACATACAAAAAGAGTAATTGAGAAAACCAAATATGAATCTCTTGAGTTTGTATTAAACATCTCACCAAAAACAAAAAAGATGGTGGATGCCGCATCATTATTGATTTGACACAACTGAATACTTTTGTGCAGTACACCCACTTCAAAATGGAAACTTTTGTTACTGCCAAATAACTAGTTTCCAAGGGGTACTTCATGGCTTGCATCGACCTAAAAGATACATACTACTCAGTACCAATAGAGAAAGATCACCGCAGATATTTGAAATTCATCTGGATGGGGCAGCTCTGGCAGCATAAAGCGCTGCCTAATGGATTAACATCAGCCCCCAGACTGTTTATTAAAATATTGAAACCAGCATTGGCGTTTCTTTGGAAACAAAAACATATTGTCATGGCATATCTCAATGACATCCTAATTGTGGGGAAACCTTGGAATTGGTCAAATTGGCTGTCTTGGCCACCAAGCTCCTATTTCAAAAATTGGGATTTATCATCCATCCAGACAAATCCAAGTTAATGCCTTCTGTGACTATGGACTATTTGGGGTTCACGATTGACTCTGTTCATATGTCTGTCACTTTGCAAAAGGACAAAGCAACAGGCTTGATAGAGGCATGTAACAGCCTTGTTTGAGTCAGTAAACCATTTATTCGGCAAGTAGCCAGGGTAATTGGGAAGCTAGTGACTGCCTTTCCAGCCACACAATTTGGACCCTTGCATTACCAAAACCTACAAAGGGCCAAAATTGCAGCACTCAAACACCATGCTGGCCATTTTGACAGGCCAATGCAGTTACCAGCCAAAGCAAAATTGGAATTGCGATGGTGGATTAGCAATGTTCGACATTGCTCTAATCCCATCACAGTCACAAACCCTTCGGTTGTGTTACAAACTGACGCCAGCGCTCACGGCTGGGGAGCAACCGATATCACCTCCAGTTGCGGTGGTAGATGGAATGCACACGTGTTAACCTTACTTCAGACACTGGGTATCAATCATCTAGAGATATTGGGAGCGTTTCACGGACTTCGAGCTTACTGTTCAGACATGCACTATCTGCATGCTGGCCCACAAATTTCTAATACCACCATGGTGCCATGACCGAATGAACCTATTGGTTCACAGGATTTGAAAAGACCTCTCCTGGAATTTGAACTGTCGGACCGAACCATGAACATCATCGCGGCATAGAAACATAGAAAATAGGTGCAGTAGTAGGCTATTCGACCCTTTGAGCGTGCGCCGCCATTCAATATGATCATGGCTGATCATCCAACTCGGTATCCTGTACCTGCCTTCTCTCCATACCCCCTGATCCCTTTAGCCACAAGGGACACATCTAACTCCCTCTTAAATATAGCCAATGAATTGGCCTCAACTACCTCCTGTGGCAGAGAATTCCAGAGACTCACCACTCTCTGTGTGAAAAATGTTTTCCTCATCTCGGTCCTAAAGGAATTCCCCTTATCCTTAGACTGTGACCCCTTGTTCTAGACCTCCCCAACATCGGGAACAATCTTCCTGCATCTAACCTATCCAACCCCTTAAGAATTTTGTAAGTTTCTATAAGATCCCCCCTCAGTCTTCTAAATTCTAGTGACTACAAGCCAAGTCTATCCAGTCTTTCCTCATATGAAAGTCCTGACATCCTAGGAATCAGTCTGGTGAACCTTCTCTGTACCCCCTCTATGGCAAGAATGTATTTTCTCAGATTTGGAGACCAAAACTGTAGTCCAGGTGCGGTCTCACCAAGACCCTGTACAACTGCAGTAGAACCTCCCTGCTCCGATACTCAAATCCTTTCGCTATGAATGCTAACATACCAATTACTTTCTTCACTGTCTGCTGCACCTGCATGCCTACTTTCAATGATTGGTGTACCATGACACCCAGGTCTCATTGCATCTCCCCTTTTCCTAATTTGCCACCATTAAGATAATAGTCTACCCTCCTGTTTTTGCCACCAAAGTGGATAACCTCACATTTATCCAAATTATACTGCATCTGCCATGCATTTGCCCACTCACCCAGCCTATCTAAGTCACTTTGAAGCCTCCTGGTCCCCTGCTATTTCCAGCAGATTATTTGTCTTCCTTAGTGAAGACAGAACCAAAGTAGTTATTCAATTGGTCTGCCATATCCTTGTTCCCCATGATCAATTCACCTGTTTCTGACTGCAAGGGACCTACATTTGTTTTAACTAATCTTTTTCTCTTCACATATCTATAAAAACCTTTGCAGTCAGTTTATGTTCCCTGCCATTTTTCTTTCATAATCTATTTTCCCTTTCCTAATTTAGCCCTTTGTCCTCCTCTGCTGAACTCTGAATTTCTCCAAGTCCTCTGGTAGGCTGCTTTTTTTTGGCTAATTTATATGCTTCATCTTTTGTTTTTATACTATCCCTGATTTCCCTTGTTATCCATGGATGCACTACCTGCTCCGATTTGTTCTTTTGCCAAACTGGGATGAACAATTGTTGTAGTTCATTCATGCAGTCTTTAAATACCTTCCATTGCACATCCACTGTCAACCCTTTAAGAATCACTTGCCAGTCTATCTTGGCCAATTCACTTCTCATACCTTCAAAGTTACCTTTGTTTAAGTTCAGAACCCTTGTTTCTGACTTAATTATGTCACTCTCCATCCTAATGAAGAACTCAACCATATTATGGTCACTCTTGCCCAAGGGGCCACGCACAACAAGACTGCTAACTAACCCTTCCTCATTACTCAATACCCAGTCTAGAATAGCCTGCTCTCTCGTTGGTTCCTCTACATGTTGGTTTAGAAAACTATCCCGCATACATTCCAAGATGTTCAGCTCCCAGCCTTGGTCACCCTGGAGCCATGTCTCAGTGATCCTAACTATAACATAGTCATTAATAGCTATCTGCACATTCAACTCGTCCACCTTATTACGAATGCTCCTTGCATTGAGACACAAAGCCTTCAGACACCTCCTTGCATTGAGACACATAGCATTTGAGTCTCTCCCCCCCCCCTTCCCCCCCCCCCCCCCCCCCCCCCCCCCCCCCCCCCCCCCCCCAACCGTTCTAGGCATCATGCAGAGAGTCCACCAGGAAACAGTACCTCACCTATATCAAAAATGGGAGGTATTTTGTACCAGGACATACACTACTTACAACACAGCCACCATTACGGATGTGCTGGAGTTCCTGGCAAGTCTACATTTCGATGAAGGCTTGAGTTATAGTGCAAGGAGTGCCCTATCCTCATACCTGGGACACGGTTTAGAACACCATGGAGTAGGATCTCACCCTCTGGTGTCAAAACTTATGAGGGGTATTTTTAACTCCAATCCCCCAGGCCTTGATGTTCCCAGACCTGGGATATTGGCATTGTCCTGACCCTGCTCAGAGATTGGGCACCAGTCACGTCCCTTTCACTAACCAAACTCGCGTATAAAATGGTGATGCTGATGGTGCTTGTAACGGCGCAGCGGGTCCAGTCTCTGCACAAATTAAGACTGGACGCCATGGCAACATCCCAAAAGAAGGTAACCTTATACATTTATGAGTTACTTAAACAGAACAGGCCTGGATCATCTGGCCTCAAATTGGAGTTCCTGGCTCATCCCGTAGATAGATGCCTATGCATAGTGACCCTCCTTCTACATTACCTGGAGGTCACCAAAAGTCTCAGGGGAATGGAAATGGCTCTATTGATAAGCTTTAAACGTCCTCATCATAGAGTAACTGTGCAGACCATCTCAAGATGGCTTGGGGTGGTATTAGGTGCAGCAGGGGTGGACACTGATGTTTTTAAATCTCATTCTACCCGGGCTGCAGCTACATCGGCAACAAGGATGATGGAAGTTCCTATGGACCACATCCTTGCAACAGCGGGTTGGTCTAATGAAACAACTTTCCAGCGGTTTTATAACAAACCGGTGGCCACGCCTGAGATATTTGCAGACACTATTTTAAGTTCTGCATCATAATGTTCCCCGAAGTTAGGGGTTATTATTATTATTTGTTAAATAAATACATTATTGTTGTTCAGCACTGTTTCAAGTCTGAAATACGTTAACACACGTCCTCCATTGGTTATTATGGCAGTGTGTGAGCATGGACTCGTTTCCAGGGCATGAAATCACAGAGCTTTGAAGTCTTCATATAGTTACTCACGTGACTCCGAAGTAAAATAATAAGATTAAATGAGAACTTACCAGTTTGAAGTTTGATCCTTATTTAACATGGAGTTACAATGAGGGATTACGTGCCCTCCACTCCCAACCCTCTATTATAAGGTCAACTGGTATGTTAGTTCTCTTATCTTACTATCTTTAGTCACGTCTCCTATATGTGATTTCACACCGCTGCTTTGAAGAATGTCACGCATGCGTGCTGGTGGGGTCTTCACGTAATCCCTCGTCGTAACGCCTCATAAATAAGGATCAAACTTCAAACTGTTAAATTCTCGTTTAATCTTACTATTCTGGTTTACAAGTTTACTGCCCCCTGACTGTTCTGCTAAGATGCATGTGTAGGAAGAACAGCTGGATCAAAATGCACAATTCTCAGAAATCCCCAGGTCACAGTTTTTATTCCTGATACCAGATCTACAGGACGCAAACTCAGAGATCAGTGCCTCCATTGCACTGTTCAACCTAGGCAGTGCGAGGTGAGTGGGACTGACATTGGTCACCCTTTCTCCCTCGATGTTGTCAGTTCTGTGACAGGAAACAGAAGTCACCGTGTTCCTTCCACTTACCTTGTGTTCTTGTTTACTGAAATATCCATGCCATCTCATCATTGAGCCGAGACTTTCAACATCTTCTTCAATCGCCTGTTTCAGTCTCTCCCGATAGAATTTTGTCAGTTGGAACAAATGGTAGTCGTTCCACTGTGTCAGGAGCTCAGAGAATGTAGGCGTTGGATCTGTGTATTCAAAGAGAGAAACTAAACACCATCTGAATCGGTCTCCTTGGCTCCCATTACAACAGCAACCCTCATCCTGACTTATCCTGCCCCCTAATTACAATGATCAAATCAGAATAAGACAATGTGCTGGAGGATCTCAGTGGGTCAACCATCATCTCTGGAGAATATGGGTAGGCGACGTTTCAAGTCTGCACCTTTCTTCAGGCTGATTGTGGTGGCGGTGAGTGGGAGAAATGTGGACAAGAGGGACAGGTCAAAGCCTGGTAGGTGAGGTGGACACAGGTGAGGGGAGATTTTGATAGGCTGATAATTGGACAAAGGCCAGAGATGAAAAGACAAGTGTGAAACAGGAGTGAGGAGTTGCGAATTGTGAAGCGAGATGAATTAATTTATGTGCAAAGGGATGCAAAAGGGAGAAATCTGCGCGAGGAGTAAAAATGGTCAGCTACCGCAAAAGCGTAAATGTTCAGCAAAACAGTCGTCGAGTCTGTGCTTTGTCTCGCCAATTGCCAACCATTGAAATTCTCTTCCCATTCCCAAAGCAACCTCTCTGTCCTTGGACACATGCTCACTGGAGGAACAGCACCTCAAATTCCCCTTGGGTAGCCTACAATCCAATAGTGTGAAGATTGAATTCTCCAATTTTAAGTAACAATCTGTAATTACCTGACTCGCACACAGGTAAAGGTATAAGCATCTTTAATAGTCTTTCTAGTATCAGATATGCAGTATATTATACGTTCAGTTTGCTGCATCTACTGAATATAATAAATGAGTTCTTACATTATAAAGCATGCACTAGGCAGGGTTATTATTACTAAGCATTCTTATTGGCTAACATGCAATAGCCAATCCACATCTCTTCTCATAGAAATGAAAAGCAACTAAAGCACTTTAAACAATAAGCTGAAGTAATATAGTGAGGTTAAACAAAATCGCCGTATCTAGTGGGTGGCCTACTAACCCGCCTGGTCCTCGTGTGGTAGGGGGCTGCCTCATCGCCCTTTCCCTCCAAACAGATGGGGACTGGGGTTGGTAATGCCACAGGTGACCCGATGGGCCTGTGTGGAGAGACCGCCGCGGGGGAACCGGGGGTGGACGGATGCGGGGAGTCCAGGGCACCGGTTACAACAGGAGACGCAGGGGCAGACTGATGCGGGGAGTGTTTGTTCTTGCTCGCAACAGGTGATGGAATGGCTGCAACAGGCGTCAGTGTAAACACGAGCGGTGGGGCATCAGGACCCGCAGGCGCTGGACGAGGTTCCTTCACTGAAAGGAGGTGTTGATGGTTGCGTCCATAGAGGACACCATCCACTTCGACTAGGTAGGAGCATGGTTCCTTTGAGGGGCCATGAATGTGCCCTAGTTTGGTATGTCCTTTGTCAGTTTGTAGGCATACCACTTGTCCTTGTAATAGTGGTTTAAGCGGCTTGTTGATCTTGCAGTAAAAGGATTAGTTCAAGTCAACATGGATTTATGAAAGGGAAATCATGCTTGACTAATCTTCTGGAATTTTTTGAGGATGTGACAAGTAAAATGGATGAAGGGGTGCCAGTGGATGTAGTGTATCTAGACTTCCAGAAAGCCTATGATAAGGTCCCGCACAGGAGACTGGTGACTTAAAATTAGAGCACATGGTATTGGGGGTAGGGTGTTGACATGGATAGAAAATTGGTTGGCAGACCGGAAGGAAAGAGTAGGAGTGAACGGGTCCTTTTCAGAATGGCAGGCAGTGACGAGTGGAGTGCCGCAAGGCTCGGTGTTGGGGCCGCAACTGTTTACCATATATATTAATGATTTGGAAGAGGGAATTAGGAGCAACACTAGCAAGTTTGCAGATGACACAAAGCTGGGTGGTAGTATGAACTGTGAATAGGATGTTAGGAGGTTGCAGGGTGACCTGGACAGGTTGAGTGAGTTGGCAGAAGCAGTATAATATAGATAAATGTGACGTTATCCACTTTGGCGGCAAAAACAAGGGGGCAGATTATTATCACAGTGGGGTTAGGTTAGGTAAGGGGGAGGTGCAGCAAGACACCGGTCACTGAAAGTTGGTTTACAGGTACAGCAGGCAGTGAAGAAATCTAATGGAATGTTGGCCTAAATAACAAGAGGATTTCAGTATAGAAGTTCTTCTGCAGTTGTATAGGGCTCTGGTAAGACCATATCAGTTTTGGTCTCCTAATGTGAGGAAGGGCATCCTTGTGATTGAGGCAGTGCAGTGCAGGTTCATGAGATTGATCCCTGGGATGGGCGGACTGTCATATGAATAAAGATTGAAAAGTCTAGGCTTGTATTCACTGGAGTTTAGAAGGATGAGGGGGATCTTATAGAAACAAATAACATTATAAATGAACTGAACAAGTTAGATGCAGGAGAAATGTTCCCAATGTTGGGTGAGTCCAGAACCAGGGGCCACAGACTTAGAATAAAGGGGAGGTCATTTAAGACTGAGGTGAGAAAGCTTTTTCACCCAGAGAGTTGTGAATTTATGGAATTCCCTGCCACAGAGGGCAGTAGAGGCCAAGTCACTGGATGGTTTTAAGAGAGAGTTAGATAGAGCTCTAGGGGCTAGTGGAGTCGAGGGATATGGGGAGAAGGCAGGCACGGGTTATTGATAGGGCACGATCAGCCATGATCACAATGAATGGCGGTGCTGGCTCGAAGGGCTGAATGGGCTCCTCCTGCACCTATTTTCTATGTTTCTAAGTCATAAAACGTCTTCCTATCTTCCTATGTCATAAAACCGCTTTTGCGTGTCGCGTTTAAACTGCACTCGCTTTTGTATCACGGTGGGGGAGTGGACCTGCGGCTGCAGCTGTTGCTGGGAGACGGGCAGTGGTGGACGCGTCTGGTGAGACATTAGCGGCTGGGCGTGGGAGCCGAGAACGCTGTCCTTGAAATGTTCCGCAGGTTGGGTAGGTCCAGATAGACGTCAGATTTTGTTAGGTAGGAGCGTCCCATGAGTTGTTTAGCACTCCGAAGTGCATGCTCTGCAAGTCCATTGGACTGGGGGTATTCTGGGCTGCTGGTGACATGTTGAAAATTCCACCGTTTGGCAAAGTTCTTGAATTTCTGACTGGTGAATTGCCTTCCTTTGTCAGTCTGAAGGCAGACGGGTGCCCATGCACGGACAGGTGGATTGATAGTTTCTGGATCACTGTCTCGGAAGTGATCGTCGGGAGTAGGTCAATTTTGAACCAGGTCGAGTAGGAGTCCACAAAAACAAGGTAGTTTTTCCCGTGCCATTCAAAGATGTCGGCGGCCAGTGAGGACCATGGAAGGGAGGGAGCTGGCTGAGGCAGGAGCAGCTGCTTCTGCTGATGTGGTGTCAGACTGTTGCAGATGGCACACAATTCTGTATTTTCACGTATGTACCTTGTCATCCCGGGCCAGTAGATCATGTTCTGGGCACGTTTTAGAGTGGCCTCTATGCTGGGGTGACCTCTGTGGATATCGTCATATTACTCACCCCGTAGAGTGGAAGGAATGACTGCCTTATGGCCTTTGACGATTATTAGTAAGATTAAACGAGAACTTACCAGTTCGAAGTTTGATCGTTATTTTATGAGGAGTAACGATGAGGGATTACGTGAAGAAGATCCGCCTGGTGCTTGATCGGCATACTTCAAAGCAGCGGCATGAAAAACACAGAACATAATAGCCGGAGTAAGATAGTAAGGCTCATCATAGATTTAGAACTACCAGATGATCATTTATTTTATGAGAGTTGGGAGTGGAGGGCATGTAATCCCTCATCGTTACTCCTCATAAAATAACGATCAAGCTTCAAACTGGTAAGTTCTCGTTTAATCTTACCATTTTACATCGGAGTCATGTGAGTGACTACGTGAAGATTTTGTAGCTTCTATATGTCGTAGACTCATTCCATACGACAATCTGGCTCAATCAACACAGTAATGAGCAAATAACACATTTTTTCCCAAACATTGCCTCAGCTTATGTGATAAATTATTTCCCATTATAAAAGAATGAAAATAATGCCCTTTCCATTGAAAGGCAAATTTATCACCAAAATATCAATTAATAATATAATTTGATAGTATAAACAAAGCAAAAATTACAGAGAACCCAACACTCCGTGTCCAATCCTGACACCATGACTGGTTCCTTGTAACTTTAATATTTATTTTACACCCTCCTGCGGTCTTGAATCTTTGCTCGAGCGGCCCATCCTGTGCCATTCCTGTGAATGTATCTATCTCCTTAATGGAGTGATTTTCCACATCTCAATGTCAATATATATATGAATTTATGAATTAAATGCCTATTATTCTATTATGAAAGTGTGCTTGTCATATCAGGTGAACAATACCACGGCTGTGGCATATATCAATCACATGAGTCAACAATAAATTACTGCAACTATGAGTCAACATAACTGGTTCAAACATCTCTTCTCAACATTAATGAGAACCATGAAGGTCCAGTTTGGGCCACCAAAGCGCCCCTGGCAGCGTCCTGCTACATTTTCATCAGACACTGCCCTATCACACAAAAATTAGGAACATAAAAGAACATCTTTCCTCATGTAATTTAGCGAAATGCATCCACCGCTCCTGCTCTTGGTTTTCCCACGAGAACATTTAAGAGATCGGTGATTTAATCTGGATACAACCAGATTAATGGTAAGTAATCCATATTACTGACAATGTTTTTCCCCTGATTTGTTGTCTGCGACAACATTGTCTCTTGCTTAGAGATAAACAGCTGAACTAAAACATTTTTAGAATACGCCACATCTGGTTACCCAGATAATCACTTGATAATGATCTTACTTGACTCATGTGATTGATATATGCCACAGCCGTGGTATTGTTCACCTGATGACATGGATACTTTCATAATAGAATAACAGGCATTTAATTCATAAAAAGCTCTCAATAGGCTTGTAATTGCTGCACTAATTTGCAGCTGACTCCTGATCAACCTTCTAACTTAAAATGTGATCAAGATAAACCATGACCATGTCCTTATTAGTGCAAGTGCTGATCTTCTTATCAGTACAATTGTTGTTCCAGTAATTATTGAAGAGCCTAGAACTGAGTTTAATCCATTAGACAATATCTTAACTTGCACAGCTGACCCATTCAAATTAATTTCAAGCACCTGTAATATGATAATAAATTGGTACTAAATACCAATCCTTCGAGTCTTATAGTAATGATTAACAATTTGTTAATAACAACTGTTTTTCAATGTTGAAGATGTCCATTTTAATAAAATGTTTTTACACTGTAAAAGTGTATTTAAAATTATGTTTTGTATGGCTTTACCACCACATCTTCTTTTTCCCTGGGGAAATTTATGATACAAATTTACGTACCTCTTCTTTATTGGAGATATTTTGTGAGCAAACCTAAAATCAATTTTTAGGCTTTCCTATACAGGTGAACCAATTCCTTCTACAAATTGTTTTTGTAGTCCTTTGTTATGCCATATCATTGATCATAACACACCTGTAATCTCCCACAATTGGAGATTTCATCAACATCTTCTGTAACAAGTTTTTGCACCTCTTCAAATGCACATGAAGCCTTCTCTTCCCAATCATATGGGTTCACATAAGGCTGTGTTGGATAAATATTTATTTATCATACTCCTGCCTTTGTTTTGATCCATTATCAAATCTTTACATTGGATCATAATTTTGCCAAAGTTTAATGACCAATAGTCTTTCCTTTGTAATCAATGTATTACATAATTTGATCTGTTTTGACCTGCAAATCTAAAGTGCAAAATTGGTCCCAATAACAATTTTATATATATATATATATTTTTTTTTTAATCCCATTGAGCTCCACAAACTGATGGCAATTTGTCTTTTTATTTAAAATGTTTTGGTTATTGGATAATGTTTCATTTGTTTTACATAAATAGTGATGCAATGCACCTGCTTGAAATACTTTGAAAACTTATTTCCTTATGTCTCCATATAATTGAGACATGGGTACCATAAACGGAATCTCTGTTGATACCTTAATAAAACATAAAAGTTTTATCAATAATTCTGCTGTTTCAACCATAACAGCTTTGGTGAGAGACCAATTAATTTTGGTTTCCATGGATACTTTCCATGGCCTCACTCCTTCATTCAGGTATCATACCTAGTACACCTGTATATCTATATTTGTGCTGTGGTGGGTACTTTATGACCAGCCACCACAATCGATGCAGTAGGGTCAGTTTTTTCCATATTCTTTTACTGCCCTGGTTACTCCTGAGTTTTTCCTCAAGGAGACTACCTCCAAAACAATCCGAGGTCGATATTCCCATATTGATAAAATCCACCATATATATTAATATATGGAAACCCCTCAGGGTCTGTTTTTGGGAATATTCTGGGCCTTTTAAACCCTTTTTTTTATTTTTGGAGTCTTTCTCCATTAATTTTAAGCCATAAAGCTTTTTTGTCTGGAGGCCTTTTTATTAACTTTTTAAATCATGGCCTCTCTGACTCTTTTAACATTTTTTCCATCTGGAGTTTTTCTTTTTCTTTTTAACTTTTAAACTCCGTTTTTTTCCTCATAGCCAAAAGTTTGTGGAGCGACTAAAGTCTCCCTAATGGTAATTTTAACGGCCACCAGTATCGGAACTGGCTCCGCACTTAATCTCCCATCCCGATCGCTAAGTATTCCCCTAGGACGCTTTTTAAACTCCGTTTTTTCCACCCGGAGTATTTTCTTTTCATTTTAACTTTTACTTTATTTTTTGCTTTCAAATTCCATTTCTTTTTAACTCCTGGTGGCTCTATACACCAGCTGCCTCCTTCCTCCAACTTGCGGTGTTGAATATGAGGTGCTGAGTTGGAGGAACAGCACCTCATATTCCGCTTGGGGAGTCTGCATCCTTTGGGCTTGAACATTGAATTTTCTCAATTCTGTTAACCCCTGCTGTCTCCTCCCCCTCCCTCTCCCTCAGCCCTCGGGCCCTGGCATTCCCTCTATCTCTATCTCCCTCCCCCACCCTAGTCGCACTAGCTTCTCATTTTCACACCACAAACAGCTTACAATGGCTTGTTCCCTTTATCATCGATACTTTTTTGCATATCTTTCATTCATTGTTCTTTATCGCTCCACAGCACCGTCTATATCTCTCGTTTCCCTGATCCCTGACCAGTCTGAAGAAGGGTCTCGACCCGAAAACGTCGCCTATCTCCTTCGCTCCTTAGATGCTGCTGCACCTGCTGAGTTTCTCCAGCTTTTTGTGTAAGGCATGATTAAGGTGCTGGCTGCCACCAAGTCCCCATACCAGCGGTGGCAGCACCCCTATGCATCCACCAGCAGACAACTCTACGGTGATAGACCACCTGCTGGTGAAAGCTCGAAGGCCGGACAACCTGCTCAACGGTCTTTTTTAGACCATGGCCCAGCGCTGCCTTCTTGGAAGATGCGCCAACCCCACACCACAGTGCCTCCACACCACAAGAAACAAGGACAGAGGCAACCAACTCAGCACCGCCGGTAACCATGGAGGTAGGTGGGTCTGGTTGCCTCATGAACATCGCATGTCTAGACTCCTCACGGGTTGGTGGACGGTTGCACTTGTTTCGGGATGCATGGAGTATAACTTCTGATCCTTTCATACTGGAAAGTATTCAGGGTTATAAAATTGAATTTGTTCATGAAATCCTTTCCCCTGTTCAGCATACACCTAGTCGGAAGTTTGTACTTTCACAGAAAGAAAAGACAGAAGGTCATGCTGATCTTCTAAGACTAAATTCAAAAGGGGTAATTGAGAAAACTAAAAGAGAGTCTCATGAGTTCGTATCGAACATTTTCACTAAAAATAAAAAAGGCGGTGGATGCCGCATCATCATAGATTTGACTGAACTGAATACTTTCGTGCAGTATGCCCATTTCAAAATAGAAACCTTTGTCACGGCCAAACAACCAATTTCCAATAGGTACTTCATGGTTTGCATCGACCAATAGACAAGGATCATCGCAGATATTTGAAATTTGTCTGGATGGGGCAGCTCTGGCAGTACAAAGCACTACCTAATGGATTGTCATCAACACCCAGACTGTTTACCAAATTATTAAAACCAGCTTTAGCGTGTCTCGGGAAACAAAAACATATTGTTATGGCTTACCTCGATGATATTTTAATCGTGGGAAAAACTTTGGAGTTGGCCAAACTGGCCGTCTCAGCCACCGAGCACCTATTTCAAAAGCTGGGGTTTGTCATTCAGCCAGATAAATCAAAATTGATGCCTACTACTACTATGGACTATTTGGGTTTCACAATTGATTCTGTTCATATGTCCGTCACTTTGCCACCAAACAAAGCATCAGACTTGATAGAAGCATGTAACAGCCTTACTGGCATCAGGAAACCATCTATTCGGCAAGGAGCCAGAGTGATTGGTGTTCGTTATCAATCATATGGGTAGAATAAAGTCGATATCCTGTGACGAATTGGTCAATACAATCTGGCACTGGTGCCTCGAAAGGAACATTTGGATATCAGCCACTTACCTTCCAGGTAGGCTAAATACAGTGGCGGACACCAGGTCACGCAAATTTAATGACAACACCGAATGGATGTTGGACCGAAAATTGTTTGCCGACATTGTAGATCGACCTTTTTGCATCCATTCTCAATCACCAAATATCAACATATGTTGCATGGGAACCAGAACCTGGGCAGTAGCGATGGACGCTTTCTCACTACACTGGGGGGATTTGTTTTTCTATGTATTTCCCTCCTTCTGCCTCATCAGTCTGCCTCATTGCAAAAAATTAGACAAGACTCCGCATTCTCTTTGTTCCCGACTGGCCTAGTCAACCATGGTTCCCTGTGGTACAAGACATGGCCTCAGAACCTTGCATCCCAATAAATAAACGTCCGAGTCTATTGGTACACCCTGTGACAGGGGAGAGTCACCCGTGCCATGACCGGATAAACTTGTTGGTTTGCAGGATTTGAAAAGGCCACCTGGATTATGGACTCTCCAACCGAACAATCAATGTCATCACAGCATCCTGCAGGGAGTCCACCAGAAGACAATACCTCACTTACGTGAAGAAATGGGAGGTGTTTTGCTCAAAAACGAACACCACACATGGCACAGCCACCATCACGGAAGTGCTGGAGTTCCTGGCAAGCCTTCATTTCGATGAGGGTTTGAGCTATAGGGACATCAACTGTGCCAGGAGTGCCCTATCCAACTATCCTGGGCGAGGGTGCGATCACCTTGCAGTGGGATCTCACCCTTTGGTGTCAAAATTAATGGGGAATATTTAATTCAAATCCCCCCAGGCCCAGATATTCCCAGACTTGGAATATCAGCATTGTATTAACCATGCTCCGAGGGTGGGCACCAATAACGGGTCTTTCATTGGATAAACTGACCTACAAAATGGTCATGCTGATGGCACTCGTAATGGCACAACGGGTCCAATCCCTACATAAGCTAAGAATGGACGCCATGAACATATCCAACAGCAAGGTAACTTTCTTTATACAGCGGTTACTCAAGCAAGACAGGCCTGGTTCATCTGGCCAAAAATTGGATTTCCTGGCCTATCCCGTAGATTGCCGTCTATGTATCGTGACCCACATTTTATGCTACATAGAGGTCACTAAGAGTCTCAGGGGCACGGAGAGAGCTTTGCTCATTAGCCACAAACGCCCTCACCATAGAGTGCTATTGAGTGTGGGTCTATAGTAGATTGGCTATGTTGTTTGACATGTCCAAGGTGGGCCGAAGAGCCTTGTTCCATGCCGTATGACTCCGAGGCACAACTTGGACCATATTAATCCCTACAATGCAGACTACACAGAGTCCAAACACAAGAGTCGCCACGTATTATGCGCCATCTTATACTCTTCACTTTCTCAGAAAGCTTCTCCACAGCCTCAGCATTAATGCACATCTGAATCTTCAATGAGGATGATTCATCACCTCTACGATCACTCCCTCTGTCCTTTGCAGATGTAAAAATCCTCTCTTTCTCAGTCCCTTCCTTCATTGAATTGATTACATTTTTTATTTTGTCATTCAGATCTTTTGGTCTGAACGAAGTTTTGTTGCCCTGCAGTCATACATATAGTAATAAAAAAGACAGAAACACACAATAAACACAAATTTAACATCCACCACAGTGAGTTCACCAAACACCTACTCACTGTGATGGAAGGCAAAGTCTTAAAGTGTCTCTTCCCTCTGTGTTCTCCCTCTGCGCATAGGTGATCCAGGCTTCAGATGTTGTGACACCACCAGGTGATGGTAAGTAAGTCCCACGGCTCAACCGTGCTCTGCGAACGGTCCGGTTTAAACTCCGCGGCATGGGGTGGTCGAAGCTGCCGCCCTCCAGACCAGCGGACGAAGCTGTTGCGGGATCTCTGGAGAAACGGGTCACCGATCTGCGAGCTCCCGACGACGTCGTCCACCGGGCCCGTGGCTGAGTTCATCGGGCCCGCTGCCGAGCCTTCGAGGTCGGGCCGCTGCTGCAGCTCCGAGGCCAAGTCGGGTTGCCGCTGTTGCCGCAGCCACAGCTCCTGGGCCGAGTCGGGTCGCTGCTACCACTGTCGCCGCCACAGCTCCGGGGCCGAGTCGGGTAGCCGCTGCCGCTGGCACAGCTCCGGGGCCGAGTCGGGTCGCCGCAGGAATGCTGCCACAGCTCCGGGGCCGAGTTGGGTCGCCGCTGCTGATGCCGCTGGAACGCCGCCACAGCCCCGAGGCTGCCAGCTCCGCCATTAGGCCTCGGCGCAGATGGAGATGAAGACGGGGAATACAACAGAAAAATGTCGCACCCCACCGAAGGAAGAGGCCAAAGACATGTTTCACACACACACACAAATAAAACAAAATTAACTAAAAACAGGACAAAGGAACAGAAAATAACATACGCACTGCAGGCGGGCGGCAGCTGTTAAGCCAGTGCCGCCATCTTTTTAATCCCCTATCCTTCTGACCTGTGGATCATGCATTAGATGCAAACCAGATATCAAGACAGCATTTATATCTTGAAGAATTCTGCAACGCACCTGTGTCCGTCCTTGTTGTTGAGGCCATTGGAGCCACAGTCCTGTTTCCAACTTCTGCCATCGTGTGGATAGGTGTTCCCATATTCTGCTGCTCTGCAGTAAACCGAATAATAACAGTGGGATTAGACAATGATTAAGACAAGAAGGAAATGATTACCAAGTGAACCGTGAACCAATATCCACCACGATCAATCTCCCGGTGTTAGGCAAGGCAAGGCAAATTTATTTATATAGCACCATTCGTACATACAGCAATTCATAGTGCTTTACAAAAGAAACAAAAGAATAACATAGTAAAAAGACAGCAGAACAACCATACCACACAGGACAACAAAATAGCCAATGATCAAAAATTACAAAACAAGCAATAAGACAAATGCATGAATAGTAAAACAAAGTCACTAAAACAATAAAACAATTTTAAAAGCACATAAAAGGGATAAGATTAGAAGGTTAAGATTACCTGCATGTTGGGTTATGGAAAAGCTACAGTAAACAACAGTGTCTTTAGGCCTGATTTAAATGAGCACACCTCTGTACACACCTCAGGTGTTCAGGGAGCTTGTTCCATAGATGTGGAGCATAAAAACTGAATGCTGCTTCAGCCTTTTTAGTTCTGACCCTGGGAACACAGAGTAAACCTGTCCCTGAAGACCCGAGGAGTCTAGGTGCCTCATATACAACAAGAAGGTCAGAGATGTATTTTGGACCCAGACCATTCAGTGCCTTGTAGATAGAATCTCCCTGTGTGTAAAAGGATAGATTTAAAATCTATCCTTTTACACACAGGGAGCCAGTGCAAAGATTTAAGGACAGGTGTAATGTGGTCCATTTTCTTAGTGTTGGTCAAGACCCTGGCAGCAGCATTCTGGATAAGCTGCAGTTGTTTAATTGATTTTTTACTGAGACCTGTAAAGATACCATTACAGTAATCTAACCTACTGAAGATAAATGCATGAACAAGTTTTTCAGTGTCTTCTTCGGACAGAAATCCCTTGATTCTTGCAATGTTTTTTAGATGGTAATAGGCAGATTTGGTAATGGTCTTTCTATGGCTGTTAAAATTCAAATCCAAGTCCATAACTACACCAAGGTTTCTGGCTTTGTCTGTGGTTTTCAGTGCGATTGAGTCTAGTTGAGCACTCAGCTCTAGCCTTGTATTTTTGGGACCAAAGACAATAATTTCTGTCTTATTTGCATTGAGCTGGAGGAAGTTCTGGTTCATCCACTCATTGATTTGTTTGACACACTGACTCAGTGAGTGTAGGGGACTATGGTCATATTGTGACTGTGATATAAAGTTGTGTGTCATCGGCATAAGTATGGTAGGATATGTTAAAATATTCTATGATCTGTGCTAGGGGGAGCATGTAATGATTGAACAAAATGGGTCCAAGAATGGAGCCCTGAGGAACCCCGCATGTGAGTTTTGTACGTTCTGATTCATAATTACAAAGGGAAACAAAATAATCCCGATCTTTCAAGTAGGTTAGGGGTGGGAGCAGGTAAGTTTTGGGGGAGGGGAGGGAGCGTGGAATGTCAACTTTGAACCAGAAACTAAACTGAATCAGCCATTTCCATCCAGTGGCCTGGTGGTATAACAGTATTGAAATCTTCCATTGAGCGACTCGCTTCACATTTAAACCTTTCCCCATGGACCACAAGGGACACGTCAGGAGATTTTGCAGCTTCTACACCATCCAGGATAACACTGACCACTTGCCTGGCAGCCCTTTCACTTGGATAAATGGGTCAATACCTAAACCAATGCTGCAAAGGCCTGTGCTGGGTCTCCCTATTTTCAACCTATATTAATTACGTGGATAAAAGGACTTCAAATGTTAGCAGGGCACTTGAAAATATGGCGCGCGGATTGTTTGGAGCGTCCAAATAGACTGATTGAGCAACTAATATAAAGGCAAGATAGAGAATTGACCATAAAAGGAAGCAGAGAGTGATGGTGGAAGTTTGTTTTTCAGACTGCAGGCCTGTGACTAGTGGTGCTCCCCGGGGATCGTTGCTGGCCCATTGCTGTTTGTGGTTTATATTAACGATTTGGATGAGAACACAAGGCATGATTAGTACGATGGTTATCAAATGGTGCAAAGTGGTTTTCATCCCGTTGGGTTGAGAAATGTTGAATGGAGTCTAATACAGATAAGCATAAGATGTTGCCTTTTGGAAAGTCAAAGCAGGACAGGACTTCAGTGAATGACATCAATCAGAATATTGAATATAGAAGTTGGGACATTCGGTAACAGGTGTACAAGACATTGGGGCAGTCACATGTAGAGTAGTGTGTTCAGTTCTGGACACCCTGTTATAGGAAAGATGTTACCAAACTGGAAAGGGTGCGGATAAGATTGAAGAGCATGTTGCCAGGACTCGAGGGCCTGAATTACATGGAGAGGTTGAGCAAGCTAGCACTTCATTCTTTGGAGCACAGGAGGACGAGGGGTGGTCTTATTGAGGTGGATAAGCTCGTGAGAAGAGGGCATAGTGTCTTGGGCCCAGAGTAGGGGAATGAAGAACCAGGGAACATAGATTTAAGGTGAGAGGAGAAGGATTAAATAGGAATCTGGGGGAGAACATTTTCACACAGAGTGTTGGACATATGGAACGAGTTACCAAAGGAGGTACTTGAGGAAGGTGATACCACAACATTTAAAATATGTTTGCATGGGTGCTCAGATCAGGATGGTTTAGAATGGTATGGATAAAATGCAGGCAGGTGGGACCAGTGCAGATGGGGCATCTTGGGCTGAAGAGCTTGTTTCCTTGCCGTACGAGTCTCTGACTTCATGATTTGGATTAATGAAGCCAAACATGGAGATTACACATAGAACATAGAATAGTACAACATGGGAACTGGCCCTTCGATGCCCATATCTGCATCAACGATACCATGCCAATTTGAGCTAATCCCATCTACCTACTCAAGGACTGGACCCCTCTGTTCCCTGACTGTGTCAATCATGTGTCAGCCTAAACAGCGTTTCCACACCTCCTCAGGCAGGACCTTCCAGGAGCCGACCAAAGTCTGCGTAAAAACTTGTCCAGCCTGTCCCTTTTAAACATTCCTCTCTCCAGTAAGAGACATCCCCACCCTGGGAACAAGACTGACAATATCAATGCCACTTATATTCAAGATTCAAGATTCAAGAGATTCAAGAGAGTTTATTGTCATGTGTCCCTGATAGGGCAATGAAATTCTTGCTTTGCTTCAGCGCAACAGAACATAGTTAGGCCTCCACTCAGCCTTGATTACTCGGATGTAACAATTCAATCTTTTTCTGACCATATTTCCAACTAAGGTACACAAAAGTGCTGGAGAAACTCAGCGGGTGAGGTCGCATCTATGGAGCAAAGGAAATGGCAACGTTTCGGGCCAAAACCCTTCTTCAGTCCCTTCTCCATAGATGCTGCCTCACCCGCTGAGTTTCTCCAGTACTTTTGTCTACCTTTGAATTTCCAGCATCTGCAGTTCCTTCTTGACCATATTTCCAACTGATGTGCATTCTAGTGGATCTTTTGACAGCTTTCTTCATGATACACAATTTGCAAATTACTAACACGACCTCCTAAGTTTTTGTCCAAATGATGGACATGATTAGAAATTGCAGAGGTTCCAGAACTGATCCTTGCAGAATACTATTGGTCATGAACCTGGTCAGAATAACACTCCTCCACCACTATTCCTCTCTCCTGTTTACCCTCGCCCTAACTCCTTTGTTGTTTTTATCTTCCCTGTTCCTACAGTCTTCACCATTCTGTAATATTTACTCCCCTCCCATTTCACTCACCTGCTTCTTGAATGAGACTCGATGATTCATTGTTTGGTGAATCTCGGTCATGATGGATTTTGCCACTTGGGTCAGTTCCAGGGCCGTGAACTACATGTCCTCTTCCTCTGCCTCGGGACTGACATCGATCCCTTTCCTCTTCGGTGGGTTCACATTCCATTGAAGTTCTGCTCTCAATCTGACTTTGCTTTTCTGTCGTACCTGTGTTCTGACCATCTTTCTTTGATGAGGTGCCTGGCCAAAGTCTTTTGAAGACCTTACCCAATTGAGCTAATTTCCCACCTGAAAAAAAACATTAATTGCAGGTTGCAGAGCAATTTCAAATTGAGAAAACCACAGGTTCGGAATAGCTGGCAGCAATCTGAGCTGACATTCTGGGGCAAGTGGAAGTTAATGGTCGTCTTAAGATTTAATAGGAATCTGACGGGTAACGTTTTCACACAAAGGGTGGTGGGTGTATGGAACAAGCTTCCAGAGGAGGTAGCTGAGACTGGGACTATTCCAACATTTAATAAACAGTTAGACAGGTTCATGGATAGGACATAGGTTTGTGCCAAACGTGGGCAGGTGGGACAGGTGCAGCTGGACATTGTGGCCGGTGTGGGTAAGTTGGGCAGACGGCTCTGTTTCCACACTGAATCGCTCTATAACTATGACATGTTATTATTGTACCCGCTTTAATTACCACCTCGGACAGCTTGTTCCAGAAACGCATCAATCTGTGTGAAGATGTTAACCCCCAAGTTCCTATTAAATGGTTCCCCTCCCACCTTAAGCCTCCACCCTTTAGATTCTTCTGCTCTGAGGAAAGAAATACCTGTGCATACCTCCTATCTATTTCACCACATGATTTTATACATCTCTATAAGATCGCCCTTCAATCACAATATTCAATGATTTTCTCATGTACCTAGGTACAGTGACATGCATTGTTTTGCACACATCCCGGTAAAGTCATACAGCGAACCTCACCTTGGCAGCACACAAGAGTCGCCGCGTTAATCAAACAGTTTTATCTGCTGCTCACAACGGCAAACCAGGCCTGCCACTGCACGTTTCCACAACCCCCCCACACCCCCCCCCCCCCCCCCCCCCCCCCACCCACCCTGGGTCCTGTTTCGTTCTTATTCCTGGAGTGTGTCCCTTTGTTCTCGCCATACCCCTCTGGGACCCCCTTCATTATTCGTGACCTCCCCCAGGTGCCCTTGTTTTTGTTGGCCCTCTGTCGGGTCCCACCTTTGTCCTCGGTGACCTCACCAACCCCACCAAGTCGCTCCTCTCCTATAGTCCTGGAATCTGGAACGTGCCAACAGGAGGAAGAAATGTTCCAAGCGGAGTAAGGGGTGACCGTGGCTGACAAGGGACGTCAGGGACAGTATAAAAATAAAAGAAAAGAAGTACAACAGCAAAGATGAGCGGGAA
The DNA here is from genome assembly GCA_035221665.1 of Okamejei kenojei. Lineage (NCBI taxonomy): Eukaryota > Metazoa > Chordata > Chondrichthyes > Rajiformes > Rajidae > Okamejei > Okamejei kenojei. Next base: position 158,304,185 of record CM069131.1, read on the forward strand.
TCAACAGGATTGGGTAAAGTTTAAAGAGCAACAGCAGATAACTAAAAAGGCAATACGGGGAGAAAAGATGAGGTACGAAGGTAAGCTGGCCACGAATATAAAGGAGTATAGTAAAAGCTTTAGGTATGTGAAGAGGAAAAAAATATTTAAGACCAAAGTAGGACCCTTGAAGATTGAAAAAGGTGAATTTATTATGGGGAACAAGGAAATGGCAGATGAGTTGAACAGGTACTTTGGATCCGTCATCACTACGGAGGACACAAACAATCTTCCTGATATACGAGTGGCCAGAGGATCTGGGGTGACAGAGGAACTGAAGAAAATCCACATTAGCCAGGAAATGGAGTTGGGTAGACTGATGGGACTGAAGGCTGATAAATCCCCAGGACCAGATGGTTGCATCCCAGGGTATTTAATGAAGTGGATCTAGAAATCGTGAACGCATTGGTCTTCATTTCCCAATGTTCTATAGATTCGGGATCAGTTCCTGTGGATTTGCGGGTAGCTAATGTTATTCCACTTTTTAAGAAAGGCGGGAGAGAGCAAACAGGGAATAATAGACCAGTTAGCCTGAAATTGGCAGTTGGGAAGATGCTGGAGTCAATTATAAAAGATGAAATAGCCGAACATTTGGATCGCAGTAACAGGATCGGTCCGAGTCAGCATGGATTTACGAAGGGGAAATCATACTTGACTAATCTTCTGGAATTTTTTGAGGATGTAACTAGGACAATGGACAAGGAAGAGCCAGTGGATGTAGTTTACCTGGACTTTCAGAAAGCATTTGATAGTTTGACTTTCAGAAAGCATTTGAGTGTAGAGGGACCAGCAGCTGGCAGACCCATCTTGGTTCCAAGATCCATTTCTATGCAGTATGACCCACTCTGGACACTGATATTCTGACTTAATTTTTGTGATAACATAAACTAAAATGTGGCGATTTATCACATAGGTCCTGCATCCGTCCACATGTGACTGTGTGGTCCCTGCACATGTAAATTTTCTGTGATTAGCCCCTTCCCTATTTCCACTTCCTTTGTTAACCTCAGTATTTGCAACAACTCCACGCCCATTGTCAGAGCAACATGTGTAATTCACAGAACTCACTACAAACCTTTTTGTTTCTTTGACGTGGATGTCACTGCATCCCCTCCCCAATTGCCACCTTCAGCCAGGTTGATGACAAGCGTTCTGGAATGAACAATATTAAGATGACCATCAAGCAACAATTGAATGCGAAGGGAACATTGCCTGGTGAACCAACACACACAGTATCTGATCCAATGAACCCGTCCTCCCAAGGTCATAGACTATCTGGGCTCACACAACGTCCGACAAAGCCATCTGATATTCCAAATTCAACACACTACCTAATTCCCACTTTTCTACCCTAAACTTTATCTCCTCAGTGAACTGGAAGATGATTGCATTATTTGCCTGAAAACCGACAGAAACTGATTGTTTAATTCCTCTGCCAAATTACTCACGGAGCTTTAAAATCCTTCTGTCTGCTTTACGTTATCTTAGAGGGATCCAGGTTTTAGACTGGAACTGGAATTTACTGTGAGGGAGTGGCAAAATAATGAAATTATCAGATGGCTTCAGAAGTGGAACAACGAAGTGACCTCTGAATCCAATTTGGATAAATTATTAACTGACGGAGTATATGATTATAAATTGAACCGTGACTCCCAAAACACTTTCCAACAAAGATCCCATAGCAAAGATCCTACGTTATAGGATCTTTACTTTCCAATGTTCCCACTTTGCTACAAACACCATTCTCTTTACTTCCACTGACCTATCCACGTAAACCTCGCTCCTTTACCGGCCAGAGTGCCCTCTCCTGAATCCAGAGTAGGTGCGGGGAATCATACTGTTGTAACAGACTACAGCAGCAACACGCATGTCACCAGTGCAAGCACAATTATAACCCCAACTACTGATTCTCCGGCCGATAATATGAATGTAATTTAACGTTTTATATATTGATTGTAAACAACAACCAGAAATAAATCTGAGCTGCGATAGTCTAACCTTAATCCCGCAAGGATGCGTTGACTGCGCACGGATTTATATTAAATTTGTTTCCTCTTTGCTCCATTCCAGCTAGTCAGGTGAATATTGATTTGCAAGGTGTGGCTGTAGTTCTGAGCTGCAGCGCTCAGAATCTGCGTGTAAGCAGCTGCCTGTCCACAGTGTGGATTCCAACCCTCACATTCCTCAAAACAGGGAGCGGTCTTGCTGCTGAAACCAAGATCCACCGGTATGAAAATCTACTACTATACACTGTGAATTAAAAAAAAAAAAAATCCTGTTAACCCTTTCTGCTGGTAGGAATACAGTAACATGGAGAGAATTTGAATATTACCTGTAGGAATACTGTCTGCGACATTCCTGGAAAAGTCTCCGTCGAGTTGAAATTTCAAGTTTACAGTTATTATCGCATGCACCAATTGGTACAGTGAAATTTGGATTACCATACAGCCATACGAATAAAAAAGAAACACAACACACGATATAATTTAACATAAACATCCCCACACAGCAGAATCAACGTTTCCCACTGAGTTTCCCACGTCCTCCAATTCCCATTGAGTTTCCCACGTCCTCCTGCCGCTGTTGCTCACTATGTTGAATGAATGAATGAATGAATGAATAAGTTTATTGGCCAAGTATTCACATACAAGAAATTTGCCTTGGTGCTCCAACCACAAGTGACAACATGATATACAGTGTCAGATGGGATTACACATAAAACACTAAACATTAATAATAAAACACCATTGATCAAACATGTGAACCAAACAAAGTACCAGAGCAATAGGAAGCTACATGTTTTTATTTATATGTTTATTTATTATATAAAGACTGGTGACAGAACTCTCCTCTTCAGAGTTCAGTACAGACGTCTCTAGCCTTCTGAGGGAGTATTTCAATGATACAATTTAAGAGAACAGCCATCTTTTTCCTGCTATTTTTTATAGTCTCATTAATGTGAGGCTATCGCGGTTCCCTTTTCTCTCTGTATTCACGTCTGATAACAGCTAAAGTCACATACGTGAACTGTTCTGATGAATCAGAGAATACATAGAAACATGGAAAATAGGCTCAGGAGTAGGCCATTCGGCCCTTCGAGCCTGCACCACCATTCAATATGATCATGGCTGATCATCCAACTCAGTATCCTGTACCTGCCTTCTCTCCATACCCCCTGATCCCTTTAGCCACAAGGGCCACATCTAACTCCCTCTAAAATATAGCCAATGAAGTGGCCTCAACTACGTTCTGTGGCAGAGAATTCCAGAGATTCACCACTCTCTGTGTGAAAATTTTTTTTCTCATCTCGGTCCTAAAAGATTTCCCCCTTATCCTTAAACTGTGACCCCTTGTTCTGAACTTCCCCAACATCGGGAACAATCTTCCTGCATCTAGCCTGTCCAACCCCTTAAGAATTTTGTAAGTTTCTATAAGATCCCCCCTCAATCTTCTAAATTCTAGCGAGGACAAGTCGAGTCTATCCAGTCTTTCTTCATATGAAAGTCCTGACATCCCAGGAATCAGTCTGGTGAAACTTCTCTGTTCTCCCTCTATGGCAAGAATGTCTTTCCTCAGATTTAGAGACCAAAACTGCACGCCATACTCCAGGTGTGGTCTTACCAAGACCCTGTACAACTGCAGTAGAACCTCCCTGCTCCTATACTCAAATCCTTTTGCTATGAATGCTAACATACCATTTGCTTTCTTCACTGCCTGCTGCACCTGCATGCCTACTTTCAATGACTGGTGTACCATGACACCCAGGTCTCGTTGCATCTCCCCTTTTCCTAATCGGCCACCATTCAGATAATAGTCTACTTTCCTGTATTTGCCACCAAAGTGGATAACCTCACATTTATCCACATTATACTGCATCTGCCATGCATTTGCCCACTTGCCCAGCCTATCCAAGTCACCTTGCAGCCTCCTAGCATCCTCCTCACAGCTAACACTACCCCCCAGCTTCGTGTCATCCGCAAACTTGGAGATGTTGCATTCAATTCCCTCGTCCAAATCATTAATATATATTGTAAATAGCTGGGGACCCAGCACTTGCGATACCCCACTAGTCACTGCCTGCCATTCTGAAAAGGACCCGTTGCTTCCTGTCTGCCAGCCAGTTCTCTCTCCACATCAATACTGAACCGTCAATACCGTGTGCGTTAAGTTTCTCTTTGTGGGTTGTTTTAGTTTCGGTCGGGTAATTTCGGGCTGATTTCTTGGGTGCGGGATGAAGACGGACAATCGACCCGTGTAGCGTGTACATCTGGCAATGAGCTGAAGAGTTCACTCTCCACTCATCATCCGGGAACTGTTGGAATGAGATTGCAAGCCCGGTCAGCTAGGCATTGCGGTGTAAGCGGAAAATGCCAGTGGATTGGAATGGGTTAAATTCCAGTGATCCAAGTCGCACGATGTCCAGTAATGTGTCTGTGGAGGCGATGAACACCCAGACCTTGCTGACTTCCTGCTGACAGAGCAACAGCAGGCAGAAGGACGCCGGGAATGTTGCCTGGGATGCCGCAGACAGAATTCCTACAAATTGTGTTAAATTCCGGATCTGTTCCTGCATTACCAGTAGCAGAAAGAGTTAACTAGCATTTACTCCGTCCACAAGTAAAGGTGGACTGCCATAGTCCTGGTTCCAGAGTGACAGGACCACTGATTGAGAACAGGTCAGAAAGCGGGAAGAAGGGGAGGGGGCCAAATGGAGTTAACATTGGCAGCAATATCAAAGACAAACCTTACATCGAAACATAGGAAATAGGTGCAGGAGGAGGCCATTTGGCCCTTCGAGCCAGCACCGCCATTCATTGTGATCATGGCTGATCGTCCCCAATCAATAACCCGTGCCTGCCTTCTCCTCATATCCCTTGATTCCACCAGCCCATGGAGCTATATCTAACTCTCTCTTACATCCATCCAGTGATTTGGCCTCCACTGCCCTCTGTGGCAGAGAATTCCACAAATTCACAACTCTTTGGGTGAAAACGTTTTTTCTCACCTCAGTCTTAAATGGCCTCCCCTTGATTCTAAGTCTGTGGCCCTTGGTTCTGGACTCGCCCAACATTGGAAACATTTTTCCTGCATCTAGCTTGTCCAGTCCTTTTATAATTGTATATGTTTCTATAAGATTCCCTCTCATCCTTCTAAACTCCAGTGAATACAAGCCTAGTCTTTTCAATCTTTCCTCATATGACAGTCCCAAAATCCCAGGGATCAATCTCGTGAACCTACGCTGCACTGCTTCAATCTCAAGGATGTCCTTTCTCAAATTAGGAGACCAATACTCCAGATGTGGTCTTACCAGAGGCCTATACAACTGCAGAAGAACCTCTTTACTCCTATACTGATATCCTTTTGTTATGAAGGCCAACATTCCATTAGCTTTCTTCACTGATTGCTGTCCATGTACGGCAACTTCCAGTGACTGGTGTACAAGGACACCCAGGTCTCACTGTACCTCCCCCTTACCTAGCCTAACCCCATTGAGATAATAATCTGCCCCCTTGTTTTTGCAGCCAAAGTGGATAACCTCACATTTATCTATATTATACTGCATCTGCCATGCATCTGCCCACTCACTCAACCTGTCCAGGTCATCCTGCAACCTCCTAACATCCTCTTCACAGTCCACACTGCCACTCAGCGTTGTGTCATCAGCAAACCTGCTAGTGTTGCTCCTAATTCTAGCAATGTTACAACATTTTGAGATTTTTTAAATCAAGTTTGCAATTTATCCCATCAGATAAAGCATAAAAAGAAGTTTAATTTGACACCTAATTCACTTTCAGATCTTCAGTATTAAAAAAGGTTATGGCCATTTTCATACTCGGAAATTAGCATCTTCTTCCCTATTGCATTTCCATTGACTTAACACAAAAGTTGTGATCGAGGACAGTCAATGGCCCATAACTTTCTTAAAAATTAAGAGAACTGAATGAAATTTTCAGTTATTATAGATTGAAGCATTCTGAAACAAATATAAAACATCTTACTTGGATGACCTGAAATTAAAGCATATAATTAGTTAATTACCTAATTGTAGCTAATTACAAAATTGACCGTTGTGACGGAAATAGTAATAAACACCCAGACTGCCTTGAAAATTCAAAAATGTGATATTCTCAAGATCAGAACTTTAATATTATTGTATTATATGCTGTAAGTCCGTAACAGATCGGTAAATAAATTATAATTTCTAGCAATAGACCAAGTCTTTATGCAGAAGATCAGTTGCAAGCTGGTACGTTGGCATATCATAATCAGTAACATCATCATACTCCTCAGATTGTAACCAATAAGCAACTCTGTACACCTTGTTTTTCCTCAACTTTTCAATTTTGCCATTGTAAACTACAAGTTTTTGCTCTTCAAACCACACATGACATGCCTTTCTGCCCACTACTTTCCCAATAAGAATGTCCTGTAGATTTTTTTAAATAGCCTAAGTATCCAAATAACAAGCTAATCCCATTCACACAAGAATCACAATATAACATGATTTTAAAATCTCACTGTCATGAATTTATATGCCAGATGGAAGGAATTTAATGTTTAATTCTCATAAATTAATCCAGAAACATCCTCTCAAAATATAATCAAAATGATTGTTTTTTGCACAATACATGACTCAAACTGTTGTGAATTTTTTTGTTTAAAAACAATGATCATGGAGAGAGAATAACACAAAATATAGACAATTTAGATGGCTTATGACATGATTGTCCAAAAGAAATGGGCATTTTAATCGTAAGATTAAACAAGAACTTACCAGTTTGAAGTTTGATCTTTATTTTATGAGGAGTCGAGTTGAGGGACTACGTGAATAGAAGCCCGTACAGCCGTTGGTGCGTCAATCTTCAAAGCAGCGGAATGAATTCACAACTAAACCATGACTGAAGTATAATGGTAAGATGATAAAACTAGAACTACCAGATGAGATCTATGAGGGTGGGAGCGGAGGGCACGTAGTCCCTCAACTCGACTCCTCATAAAATAAAGATCAAACTTCAAACTGGTAAGTTCTTGTTTAATCTTACTATTTTACTTCGGAGTCACGTGAGTGACTACGTGAAGACTTCAAAGCACTGTGAATTCATGCCGCAGATCGAAATCCGTCGTTCACACTGCCTGGATTGACTCAAAAGTCGTTAACAATCAATCATGCATCATTAACACGCTTGTTAAACGAATAACAATTTATTTACAAACAAATCATAACAAACCCCTCTAACTCAGGGGGAAAGTGTAACAGAACTCAAAACAGAATCAGCAAACATCCCGAGCCTTGAAATCGGCTTGTGATAAAACCTCTGAAAAGTTAGCTCACTGGACCATCCTGCGGCCGCGAGGATATGGTCTATTGGCACGTCCATCGCCCTTGCCGCGGAAGTTGATGCCGCCCTGGTGGAATGAGATTTGAATTTATCAGTATCGATTCCAGCACTTGCCAGGACCTGCTTTAGCCACCTTGAAATTGTTTGCACCGACACCTTACTGTGTGGCTTTTTGTGACTAATAAACAAAGCCGACTCTGTCCCTCTCAGAGGTTGAGTAATCTCAATGTAACGTGATAAATGTGAGACTACACACAAGCGATCATCTGCAGGATATGCTGAAAACACAATCTTACATCCTGTCTTGCCTCTTCTATTATGTTTAAGCAAATCATAGACATAAAATGTAATGGCATCTGCCGACACATGCATTCTATCCAGCCTTAGCTTTTGCAACGTTTGTACACGTTGAGCTGAAACTAATGCCATAAGCATGACCACCTTAGTAGTTAATTTGGCTATAGACAGACTTGTAATCGGAGCCCACTGGCGAAGGACCATAAGAACCTCACTCACATCCCAAATCCCGACATACCTGGGTGTAGGAGGATTAGAATTAAAAACTCCCTTCATGAACCGTGAAACTAACGGATGTGTCCCTACTGTATGTAATTCTGCATTCATAGGCAAATAAGAAGACAGAGCACTTCTGGCTGAATTTATTGCACTATAACTTAATTTTTGGTCAAAATAAAGAGTTGACAAAAACTCTAATACATCCTTAACCCCTGCAGTGTGATATACAATATTCTGCTGTATGCAGAATTGCTCCCACTTCTTTATGTAGGTGACATATTGCTGCTGTGTACTATCCCTGCAGGCCGACGTGAGAACATCCACAGTCCGATGAGATAGTCCTTTCCCCAGGTATGGCCTCCTTAAAATCTGCAAATTAACAGATGAATACGATCATGTAAAGGATGTTGATCCCCAGTGACTGGATTTACCAGTAGATTCTTATTCTTGGGAATAAGCATGCAAGGCTCCCTAGCCATTTGTAATACCACAGGAAACCATGCTTGTGTAGGCCAATCTGGCACTACCAATACCCCTGAAGCAGAGTCCCTCCTTGATCTTTTGCAAACACCTGCTAATGAGACAGAATGGAGGAAATACATACACAAACATTCCTCCCCAATGTAGCGAAAACGCATCTACTGCCACTGCCCCAGGATCTGGCTCCCATGAAACATATCGAGGTAACTGATGATTTAACCGAGATGCAAACAGGTCAATATCTGGCAAACCATACTGAACAATCATTTGGTTAAATACATCCTGATTTAACATCCATTCAATGTTGTCATTAAACTGACGTGACCTAGTGTCAGCTACCGTGTTGAACCTTCCTGGCAAATAAAGTGCTGAAAGCCAGATATTTTGGTCAATACACCAGCTCCAAATCTGGTTAGCCAGTCTATCACAAGACTGTGATTTAACTCCACCCATGTGGTTTACATATGCCACTGCTGTGGTGTTGTCAATCTGAACCTGCACATGCAGGTCCCTCCTTGTAGAACAATAAGCTTTGAGCCCATACCAGGTGCCCAACAGTTCTAAATAATTGATCCCTCTTAGTTGAAGAAGCGATGTCTCATCCACATTCCATCTGCCTCCACAACTAGAAACCATGTCTGTTGCACCCCAACCCAGTGCACTTACATCAGTTTGTAATATCAATGACGGTGGTTCCACCAAAACCTTCCTAAAACTTGTCGAAACATTTGCTATCCACCATTGTATGTCAGCAATCGCCCCTGCTGACAACTGCATAGGCCTATCAAAATGGCCCCTTTGTATTCTCAGTGCCTGTTCCTTGGACCGTTGTAATTGTTGATGATGCAGAGGACCATACTGCACAGCTGGAAATGCTGCCACCAACTTCCCAATTAACCTGGCTACTTGTCTAATTGAAGGCCTTTGTTCTCCAATGAGATTAACACAGTCCTCAATTAACTGATTCAATTTATCCCTGGGCAAAGTCACCAACATGTGATTTGAATTAATGGTGAACCCCAGATAATCAATAATTTGGACTGGTGATAATTTAGATTTATCTGGATGAATCACAAATCCCAATTGTTCAAAAGTGATTTTAACAACTGAAACTGATGATTGAGTTTCAGCACGAGTCTTGCCAACAATCAGAATATCATCTAAGTAGGCCATTACCACATGCCCGTTAGCTCTAAGTGACGCTAACACAGGTTTTACCAATTTAGTAAATAGCCTAGGAGCTGAAGTTAATCCATTGGGCAATGCCCTGAATTGCCACAACTGAGTCATCCAAATAAATTTTAAATACCTTCTATCATCCTCATGAATAGACACTGAGTAATATGCATCCTTTAAATCAATAGTTGCCATATAACACCCTTTGGTCACTAGATGCTTGGCCGTAATGAAGGTTTCCATTTTGAAATGCTTATAACAAACAAACTTGTTCAAACTCGATAAATCCAAAATAATTCTACACCCCCCAGTCTTTTTAGATCTAGGAAATATATTTGACACAAATTGTCGACTTTGATAGACAGAGGGCTCAATTACCCCTTTCTTATGCAATGACTGAATCTCTGCATAAATAAGCACATTTTCCTCATCTGAGAAAACAAGTTTACGACTAGGAAAATGTTGATTAGGTAGACTGTCCTTAGAGTAAAATTCAATTTTTACCCCTTCAATACTACTAAGTATGAACAAGTCAGATGTCAACTGCTGCCATTGCTTGAGAAACAACTTTAACCTTCCACCAATTTGAACAGGAACATCAATTAATTTATCGTCTGTTAATGTTTTCCTTACCTGCATCCTTCCTTGCGGACCTTGTTGTCCTCGCCCTCTCGTGGAGAAAGGCACCTTCCCCTTCGTGCTGGCAGCCTGCCAGTTCCGAAATTGGAAACCTGAACGGCTCGTTCCTTCTCCAGGATCCATATTAGCTCCTTTCCAATATGGAGAAAACCTTTTGCCCTGCTTGCCACCCAGCTTAATAAGGGCCATAGTCTTAACATCTTCATGACACTCTTTGACTCTTTTTCGCAAGATTACCTCCAAACAACAAATTTTGTGGTGGAATATTGGTTGGTTTGCACAAACTTGCCAAACTTGTATTAAGCACTGGCCGAATAGCAGTCCTCCTGATGTTATTAATCTCAAAAAACGCATTGCAAAGAAAACCCAGTCCATCCTGGTGTGTGTCAGCCACATTGCTTGGATCAATCATTTTTACCACAGCTGTGATACCTGCCGACAGCAGTTTAAGAACCTTCTGGAACTTCATCTCCTGAGCCCTAGCAGGCATACCCATTTGTGCCCAGATCTGATGATTAACCACCGGCACCTTCAGGAGATCACAATTAACCGGAGCCTTGTAATTTTTAGCTGCTTCGTCCAGAGCTAGCTCCTGTAACTGGTGGGAGAGCATATACTGAATGGCTTCAGCCAATTCCCCATCAATCGCCTCTCCAGCCTCTCTAGGCTCAGCAAACTTTCCAGCTATGTTCGGGATTATCTCCAACCGAACTTTTTTACTGCTCTCCCCCAGTATAGACTCAGTGTCATCAAACTGCACTGATTGAACATCCTCCTCACAGGCAGGATAGTTCTGCAGCCCTGAAACAGGCGCTGCTAGCACAAGCTCTCCATCAGCCTGGCTTGGGCACCACTCCTCCTCATGGAGCTGGTCCCTGTCGAGCATTCTCTGTAATAAAATCTCGACTTGGGAGAGCCGTGAGCAAACGGTCTCTCCAAAGGAGGGTATAACCTCCTGGCCCGACTCATCTACGGGCCTGACAGACTTGCCAGTGGCCTTCCTCCCTACTGGCAAGCCTTCACTGCCCCCCGGCAGTGGGCCCGCAACCACTGGCTGTGTAGCCAGCACCGGACCAGGTGTACTAGATGGGCCTCCTTCCCCACTACTCTCTTGGTTAGTCTCCTTTCTGGCTACGGAGCGCCTCGCCGACACCTTCTTGATTTTCTGCAACATATCGCCAACAACCCGTTGCAGAAATGACCTAAAGGTAAGTTCAACAATTCTTACCTTGGTTTTTTAAACTTACCGCTCGGAGGAGCGCTGCTGCTCCAACCGCGACTGCACCAGCGTCTGACGTCATGACGCACCAACGGCTGTACGGGCTTCTATTCACGTAGTCACTCACGTGACTCCGAAGTAAAATCATCTTGCTTCTGGAAAAACACTGCTGGTTCGTATGGGGCCCAAATAACATTTTCGCAATGTAAAATTAGATTAAAGCCATCCCATAAAGCTAGATTATATGTAAAACTAGACTAAGTGGGACCCATTGGGTCCCATGTTCACACGGGAGGGCTGGTCCCCCAACGTAATATTCCACCTCTCCACCAATTCCAATATTGGTGACTAGTGGGGGGGGGGGGGGGGGGGGGCTTTCTGGAGCGCTAGTATGGGTGTTGTGGGCTGAAGGGACTGGTCTCCAGAGGGCTAGTAGGGACATTGTGGGCCAAATGGATTCTTGGGGTGGCAGCTCAGTCCCTCAAGCCTGATGTGCTGCAGCTCACTCACAGCTGGTGGGCTGGCAGTTGACTCACAGCTATTCCTTGAAATTCCATTTCAAGCAGTGTGCAAGACCACCAAATTCAAGTGCAGTTTCTTACCACTTCAAGCAGGGTGCAAGGCCACCAAATTCAAGTGCAGTTTCATACCACTTTCAGCAGGGTGCAAGGCCACCAAATTCAAGTGCATTTTCATACCACTTCAAGCAGGGTTCAAGGCCACCAAATTCAAGTGCAGTTTCATACCATTTCAAGCGGGATGCAATGTCACCGCATTCAAATGCAGTTTCATACCATTTCATGCAGGGTGCAAGGCCACCACATTCAAATGCAGCTTTATACTATTTCAAGCCGGGTGAAAACACCATAAAACCACCACAAAACTACACAAAACTACTCACGGTTCAGTAGACATTCAGTGTGTTCAGTTGATTCACATCTCAAACTGAGTCATGACCTCTCCCTGCCCCATCATGCAGAGACTGAGCCACACCCACACTTCCGGCTTTTATAATCCCTCCCCCTCCCACCGGAAAAGGTGTGGCCTTCATGGCGAGATTGACAGGAGATAGATTCTCAAAAAAAAATTAAATACTAATAACACTTATTTTTTATTGATGGGAAGAATCCTCTGCACCTGATGAGCAGAGGGGGACTGAGTAAGATGGCCAAAAATCACAGCCATAAGTGGTAGCGTTTTATCTAAAATCAATATACAGTGCAAACAGGAAGTTGTCAAGTTTAGACCCCCAACCATTTGCAGTGCTTATTACTTCAACCCAAAAGCCCCACCCAACCATTTGCAGTGCTTTTTACTTCAACCCAAACCCCCCACCCAACCATTTGCAGTGCTTTTTCCTTCAACCCAAAACCCCCACCCAATCATTTGCAGTGCTTTTTACTTCAATCCAAAACCCCCACCCAACCATTTGCAGTGCTTTTTACTTCAATCCAAAACCCCCACCCAACCATTTGCAGTGCTTTTTACTTCAACCCAAAACCCCACCCAACCATTTGCAGTGCTTTTTACTTCAACCCAAAACCCACCCAACCAGTTGCAGTGCTTTTACTTCAAACCAAAACCCACCCAACCATTTGCAGTGCTTTTACTTCAAACCAACCACATTTTCATTTTCAAATCACATTAAAGGCACTCAAGGTCAGTAAAACCACATTCACAGTTTAGTAGACACATGTTCAGTGTTATTCACAGCTCAGACTGAGAGACGTGTGTAGATTGGTTTATGCATGACAACCAATCATAATAGGCTAGCATCACTAACCCCACCTTACTGTATCATTTATATTAACACCCACTTCCTATACTGCTCAGTTCTGGAAGCAGTCAGGATGCTCTGACAACTAACGAGCTATGTGCTGCTATAGTTTGCATATTGATTAAAGATGATCTTGGATTATATATCGTGTGACTCTCCTATTTACATGGTGTCAGAAGTGGGATTCATTCAACCATTAGTCGACTCCTATTCAAACTGGTTTGAACTCGACCTACTGACCTCCACCACATCTGAGATGGTCATTTGAAAACTAAAGAAACATTTTTCTATATTCGGCGCACCCGTCCATTTGCAGACCGACAACAGTAGACAGTTTACCAGCCATGATTTCAAGCCCTTTGCCAACCGATAGAATTTCCACCATGTCATGAGCTGCCCCGAATACCCACAGAGTAATGGGCTCACTGAACGAGCTGTCAGAAGCACAAAACACCTGATGGAACGAGCACGCCTTGACAATTCAGACATGTACCTTGATATTTTAAATCTCAGGAACATTGCTAGAGATGGGACCCTGGGCTCGCCAGCCCAGCAACGGATGTCCAGAACAATGAGACCTCCAATTCTGATTGCTCAGCAGAAGTTGATACCGCAGGTGTTGAAGCCAGCAACAATCCAAAAGTGTATTCAGGAGAAACACGGCATTCAGAAACGATCGCATGACAAATCCAGCAAACCACTTACGACTCTATTGCCGGGCCAGGTTGTTCATTTACAAACTTCAATGGGACATTCCTCTCTGGGTACTGTTGTCGGCCTGGCTGAAGAACCCCGATCTTACCTTGTGGACTATGATGGTACCATATACCGCAGAAGTTGCCAACATTTGCTTGCTGTGAAGGAACCCTGTCCACCACCAGCCGATTCTTATGCTCCACCGCTTCAGTTCCAACCGTTTGCTGCTGTACCTTCCACCGGCCCCAGCATGTCCCACACTCCACCACGGCCAGCGGCTGTGACTGACCACGGAATTACCACTCCTGCATGCTCCCCCTGTCGGCCACCACGGGTGTTACCAGCTTCTTTCTCGCTTCCGGGTTCACCCTCTCCCTTTCATCTTTCCGGTGAAGGAGGAGAGGGTTTGGTCCGTACGCATTCGGGTCGTATTAGTAGACCGCCTGATAGATATGGCAAATTTGTTTAATTCTTATAGCATGGGTGCTCACTATACTCACTCTTTAGGGGGAAGGATGTAGATTGGTTTATGCATGACAACCAATCATAATAGGCTTGCATCACTAACCCCACCTTACTGTATCATTTTTATTAACACCCACTTCCTCCTATACTGCTCAGTTCTGGAAGCAGTCAGGATGCTCTGACACCTAACCATCTACTGTGCATGTTATAGTTTGCATATTGATTAAAGATAATCTTGGATTATATATCGTGTGACTCTCCTGTTTACAACGTGACCCTCTCACTTCCCCCCATCTTGCAGAGACTGACTGAGGCACAACACTTCCGGGTTTTATAGTCCCTCCTCCTCCCACCAGCAGGGGCAGCAGAGAGAATGTCAATATTTTTTAAACATTAATCACTCTTTTATGTTTCATCGATGGGAAAAATCCTCTTGTCCTGCGCAGCAGAGGGGGCCAAGAATCACAGCTGTAAATGGTAGCGTTTTTTCCAACATCATGACGCAGAAAAACAGGAAGTGGTCAAGATCTTACTTTCAGTAATATAGCTAAACGACTTACCCTTTGTTTTTTCCCGTTCTTTCAATCCGTCACGTTGTAGGCGTTGAAGGTGTTAGAAGTCGCTTTTTATTTTAATCTAATTATTAAATTGTCTAGCGATTAAAAATAAAAACGGGAATGGATCAATTTTTCTTCAGCAGCTAGCAGCCCGGGGAAATCCGCTTCCGACAGGCAGTAGAAAACTGGATTTTAATCCCGAACTGCTCTCAAAGGCACCAAAGTCACGCACACGGTCAGTGGCAGAACTGCAGCGCCGCTGAAGGTACGTTTTGTAACATCGCTAATAATTCCCTCTTCCAAATCATTAATATATATGGTAAACTGTTGTGGCCCTCACCATCGCATTTATTTTCTGCTTGGATTTCCATGTAGATCTCACAACTTGTGTCTTTGCTATTCCATTCGGACCAATGGGGCGGGTGTTTTTATTTTCCTTCAACAAATCCCAATCCGTCCCATGCACTGGGAGCTTCTCAGCTCCGCTGTGTGTGTGATCGATGCTGCCCGCCACAGTACGAGTTTTAGCTCAAACATCCCTCACCTGTAACGCGACAGAGAACCGCAATACTGCGGAAATTAAAAAACAGCCCATCGGAAATGTACTCTCTCTAATAAACGTGGTTATTGGCACCAAGTCAGTCCTTCAGAAATGTTAAAGAACATATTTAAAACCATTTTAGTTACATTGTGTTGCCGAACCGGTTGGATTTGATTTCAGCAGAAAGGCTGCTCCCTGTTCCAAGAAATGTAGGTGTTGGAATCCATCCCGCGAACAGGCAGGTGCTTGCACACAGGCACTGAGCTCTGCGTCACACCCAATGACACCCTGCATCCTGTAAATTAGTCACAGATGCCTTAGCTTATTAATTGTAAAAATAAAACGGCATGAGATTGACTCAACATAGTTGGAACCATCCGTCAGATATTGCAGTGTCTAATAAGTATTTCTGTCTTTATTTCAAATCCACCATGGGTTTTTTTCTGTGAGAGACATGCCCACACTGGAATGGAGGTGAACGGAACAGTATACTAGCTTATAATTATCCAGCTATTTTCACATTTAGCTATCAAGGTAGCTATTTGCTATATATCCTATCTAGCTATAAACAACCTAGCAATCTAGCTATGTATCCTTATAGCAATCTGGCTCAGGTGTTATCTATTTAGCTGACTATATAGCTAGCTAAGTACATATCAGGCTATCTATCCATCTAGCCATGTATCCATCTAGCCATCGAGGCATCTAGACAATTAGCCAGCTAGCCCACCAGCCATCTTGCCAGAACGCCGGCTGCATACCTAGCCACATAATCTTCCACCATCTCGCAAACTAAACACTTAGCCATCAAGCCATCGAGCAATCGAGCCAGCTAGCTAGCTATCTAGCTAGTTAGCTTTCTGGCTTGTTACATAACTACCGAGCTATAGAGCTATCTATACTTATGTAGCTATCAATGTAGCAAAGAACTGCAGATGTTGGTTTTAACCGAACATAGACACAAAATGCTGGAGTAACGCAGCGGGACATGCATCATCTCAGGAGAGAAGCAATGGATGACGTTTCGGGTCGAGACCCTACTTTAGTGATTCTCAACACCGCTGTCCCACAATGATGTCTTCTTCGTCCCCTAGTAGGCTCACCATATAACTGCGAACTGCGGAAATATTCGGCTCGTCCACCATCTGCAAAGTTAGATGATACCACTGTGGTGTGATGACACAAATGATGATGAGACAAAGAGCAAGAAGGACCATGAACATTTTGGAGCCTAGTGTCGAATAACAACCTCTGAGCTAGTTATTTAAGAGCGAGTTATTGACCATGAAGCATGATGGAGTACATGTCCTAATCACAATGAATGACGCTGAGGTGGAAATGATTGTCCGCTTCCATTTCCTTTGCAAAATACCAAAGATTGATCTACCAAAGAATTGTCTGTCTGTCTGTCTGTCTGTCTGTCTGTTCTTTCTGTCTGTCTTTCTCTCTATTTCCTATTACTAAAACTCTCGACTTGACCACTTCCGGTCCGCATTGTATTTAAATTTGCGCGAAAACGATCCCCCATTGCACTATGTTTTTCACCACCTTACTCACCATTCTCCTCTGCTGTAAGTCAAATAAGTTTTGTTCTGATCAGTGAAATAGTACAAAAGTTATGAAGGTTTAGAAATCGTAAAAAACGCCCCTTCCGGAACCCACTGTCAATAAAGCGGCAAGGAAAATAAAAAGCTGAAGGGGCGGAGTGTGTTAAGCAGCTCACGGAGAGTATGCAGCCCGCGGGGAGTGAGCAGCCAGTGGAGTGTGAGCAGCCTGCGGACTGCTTCTGCGGCGACCAACACGACCAGCCGGAAGCTGCTGAGTTGAACCGGAAACCTCTGAGTGAAGCCGGAGTCGGACCGGGATCTGCTGCGTGAGGCCGAAAGCTGAAGGTGTGGGGTGAGCAGAGTGCGAGCTGCATCTGCTGCGACTACCATCCTTTCCCCACCCCCTTTCCCCCACCCCCCTTTCCCCCACCCCCTTTCCCCACACCCCCCATTACCCACACCCCCCATTACCCACACCCCCCTATCCCGACACCCTCCCTTTTCCAACACCCCCCTTCCCAACACCACCCCCTCCCCACACCCCCCTTCCCCACACACCCTGTTTCCCCACACCCCCCTTCTCCACACCCCTGCCTTCCCTACACCTCCCCTTCTCCCCACCCCCCTTTCCCCCACACCCCCCGTTCTCCACACCCCCCGTTCCCCACACCCCCCTTTCCCCACATACCCCTTTCCCCACACCCCCCTTCCCCAGACACCCTGTTTCCCCACACCCCCCTTCTCCACACCCCTGCCTTCCCTACACCCCCCTTCTCCCCACCCCCCTTTCCCCACACCCCCTGTTCCCCACACCCCCCTTTCCCCACACCCCCTTTCCCCACACCCCCCATTCCCCAGACACCCTGTTTCCCCACACCCCCCTTCTCCACACCCCTGCCTTCCCTACACCCCCCCCTTCTCCCCACCCCCCTTTCCACACACCCCCCTTTCCACACACCCCCCTTTCCACACACCCCCCTTTCCCCAGCCCCCCTTTCCCACACCCCCCTTTCCCCACACCCCCCTTTCCCCACACCCCCCTTTGCCGCACACCCCATGTCTCCACACACCCTGTTTCCCCACACTCCCCTCTCCTCCACACCGTCCTCCCCCACACCCCCCCCCCCCCCCCCCCCTCTCGTGTGACTGGGACCCAACTGGTCCCACTTAGTCTAGTGGATCATTAAATAGGATTTTGAAATCGGAACCTTGTCTGAATCCCCCCCCCCCCATTTATTAATTGGTCCAAAGATACAAAGCAACTGGAGTTCTTCGTGGTCTGCATGAAGTTGCACCACCCAACATTACTCAATAGATACAGACAGAAGTCAAGTTAATGTTTTTTTTAAGAGGGGGTTGGGGGAAGGAAGAGGTAAAGCTGGATTGACCAGTCTTATTAATACATAAAACTATAATTTTATTCACCATTTGCAAGATATTATCTCATTTACTCTGAGCTCATTATTCAAATCCATTTGTTCTTTTTGGTGACTATTTCATTTCAAGTATTATGTTCAGCTCCCAATAAATTGCTGTTTCCTTATGGACATGTCAGATCAAAAGGATTTTTATTTACCTTGCACAATGCGTGGAATTGCTTCACCAGGTTCATAATTTCCTTCAATTTCTTCAAGGCATTATTTTAGGGTTCCGTTTTGGCGCCTTCATCTTCTCTTTGATCTGACATCAAAAACAATAAAGAAAATAATTTTAATGTACAAAAACCCAGAAAAACAAAGTGAATTATCCATGAGGAAATTATTATTATTATTTTTTAATATTTTATTTTATTAGAATGTCTCAGGCTATAGCATGTTTCCACTGGTGGGCGAGTCATAGCCTCAGAATTTAAGGGCGCTCTTTTAGAAAGAGCAGGTAGAAGTGAGGAAGAACTTCTTTAGTCAGATGGTATTTAATCTGTAGAACACATTGCCACAAAGGGCTGTGGAGGCCAAGTCAGGGGATATTTTTAAGGGAGATAGACAAATTCTTGATCAGAACAGGTGTCAAGTGTCAAGGGTCATGGGGAGAAGACAGGAGAATTGGATTAGGGGGCAGAGATCAGCAATGGTTGAATGGCAGTGGACCTGATTGGCCAAATGGCCCAATTGTACTCCAATAATTTGTGAACCCTACCTGCGTTATATTATAGATACCATTAATTTAGAATTAGTAAATTACATGAACATTAACTGAAAACTTCAGTTTAGAAATTGATATGAATGTTATTCAAATGGATTGATATTAAAACAATTTGTGTATCTATGTCACTACCTACCAAGTTCATGATTTTCGATATCGGTTGACGAGAGATTTTATTTGTGTTCGATTTATTCATTGCTTCCTTTGCACTGCGTTTACAAAAATATACATATTTTTATTAATTTTCACATTTTATATAATTAACTCCCAGTCAATATTTATGCTGGCAATGCTATCAGTGAATGCCCATACTTTAGTTCAGCAATTAATACAACTGTACCTCTTGTAAGTTGGTGGTTCTCAAAGAAAAGACACCTGAGAAGGCATTTGTCTACCGGGAAACTGCAACAGAGCCTCTCAGCCAGGATATAGGGGTACGCAGGATGAAATATGCTGGACATGTACTCAGAATGTCACCAGAACGTGCACCTAAGATTGCAATGACATGGCAACCTGACGGAAGAAGGAAAAGAGGCCGACTAAAGCTCATATGGATGCGAACATTCCAGAAGGATTTGGAAGCCCGGGACGCTAACCTATCGAGGGTGGAAGACATTGCACCTAACTGAACAGAATGGCGAAAGCTTGCTGACCAATGCACTCAACAGTGTGGGACGAACTAAGCCGAAGTCTCATGGCGCTGTCCCACTGTACGAGTTCATTCAATTGCTCTCCCGAGTTAAAAAAAAATTCTAACTCGTGGTAAGCACGTAGAATGAATGTAGCGGGTACGTCAGAGCTCAGGGACATCTCTTAGCGGCTCGTAACACTAACGGCAGGTACTAGGGAAGACTCGCTAATGGCAGGTAAGCTCGGGAAGATCCGTGAAGAACATGTTGAAAAATGTCCACAAGAGCCCCGAGTACTTACGAGCGGCCATTACCGTAAATCTCTGAGTTTGAATCAGGGCAAACTCGGGGAGAACTCTTGAATGAACTCGTACAGTGGGACAAGGCTTTAAGTCCAGCAACTACCTCTTAAGGTGCAAACTTTCAAATTCTCGAAACACTACGGTGTTATGATTCAAACAGCATACTCGTAACAACCCGAACTCTTGATTAGGGTCTTCAAAGTGGCAGTGGGGCGGACGCATCGCGACGCCCCGTGTCTCCACAAGGCTGTGTACTGAGCCCCCTCCTCTACTCCCTCTTCACCTACGACTGCACACCTGTACATGGTTCTAACACCATCATCAAGTATGCAGATGACACAATGGTGATTGGCCTCATCAGCGACAACGAAGAGTCGGCCTATAGGGAGGAGGTTCAGCTCCTAGCAGCATGATGTGCTGACAACAACCTGGCCCTTAACTCCAAGAAGACCAAGGAGCTCATTGTGGACTATAGAAGGTCTAGGGGCTGCACGCACACCCCCATCCATATTAACGGAACGGAGATGGAACATGTTTCCAGTTTCAGGTTTCTGGTGGTCAACATCTCTGATAACCTCTCTTGGACCCACAATACCTCTACACTGGTCAAGAAGGCTCACCAGCTAAAGAAGGTCCATCTGTCTCCTCAGATTCAGGTGAACTTCTACCGCTGCACCATCGAGAGCATCCTTACCAACTGTATCATAGTATGGTGTGGCAACTGCTCTGTGTCTGACCAGAAAGCACTGCAGAGGATGGTGAAAACTGCCCAACGCATCACCGGTTCCTCACTCCCCTCCATTGAGTCCGTCCATAGCAAGCGATGTCTGCGAAGGGCGCGCAGCATCGTCAAGGACTGGTCTCACCCCAGCCACAGACTGTTTACCCTCCTCCCATCCGGGAGGTGCTACAGGTCCCTCCGTTGCCGGACCATCAGATTCAGGAACAGCTTCTTCCCTGCGGCTGTTTTAATACTTAACTCTGCACCTCTTCTGGGGAGATGCTAACTGCATTTTGTTGTCTCTGTACTGCACACTGCATAATGACAATTAAAGATTGAACTGAATTGAATTGAATTGAATTAGAACAGGTGTCAAGGGTTATGGGGAGATGGCAGGAAAATGGGATTCAGAGGCCGAGATCAGCCATGATTGAAAAGGAAATCCCCAATAAACTGAACCCAAATTCCTATACTCGAATTCTTTCTGTCTGTCTGTCTGTCTGTCTGTCTGTCTTCTACCAAGGCTGACAGATGTTGAACATAGAAAATGATGAATGGATACACTCAGCACATCAGTGGAGAGTCCACTGATGCTAAATGATCTACTGTGCATTGTGTAGCAATCATCATTTTGTTTCAGATTTCTAGCACCTCTTTTTCTTTAATAGATCCATTTACTGGCAGATCTCTGTGCTAATTATCTAAGTTATAAGCAATCACTTCTCAACCATATTTTTCACAAACAGACATTGGAATTCTGTAGTTAAATACAGCAATCATAAAAATCAATTGCTATCAAAGCCAAGAACAAAATGCATTAAATTAAATCAGAGCTAGATATGACACTTCTCCTCGCAGCCCCCCTCCACCCCCCCACCCCTCGCTCTCTTCCTCTTGCCCCTCCTGGAATGCGTGCCCACAATCCCACCCCACCCGTCCCCCCATGATCACAATGAATGGCAGTACTGGCTCGAAGGGCCGAATGGTCTACTCCTGCACCATTTATAAACAAAAACAAAACACAACCCAGAGCAGTACACAGGAGCCGGCCCTTCGGCCCGCAGTGTCTATGCCCAAGATAAACTAATTTCTACCTGCACACCACCCTGATCCAGGTGCCCACCAGCCCAGTTAAGGTCAGCAGCTTGCTCGACTCGCTGAAAAACAAAATCAAACTGTCACCCAAAACAATAGCGAAAAAAATGAAAATTGTAACAAAAATAAAAGTGAGACAGAAGGGGTGAACTTTGCCCAAAATAACAAAAAATAAGAATAACTAGACCAAGTGCAGACCCATTGGGTCTGCTCCCCATTTAGGCCCCTGTCATACGGGAGGCCTGGTCCCCCAACGCAGCTCGTTCCACAACGCAATATTGCACCACTAACCCGTAGCCCCCATGGGAGGGTGGCGAGGTGGGGCCGTGGCCAGCAGGTGGGGCCGAGGGGAGCGAGTGGGGCTGAGGGGAGCGAGTGGGCCGAGGCCGTCCCTCCCCACTTCCTGCCTTTTGCCCAAACACCAGGATCCTCTCTCTCTCTCTCCCTCTTTTTTTTTCTCTCTCTCTCTCTTTTTCTCTTTCTTTATCTCTCTTTCTCTCTCTCTTTCCCCACTCCTTGTGTGCTTGGAAGTCTTTGTGAACTCCAGTTTCTACAGACAGCAGAATAATGTGTGTACCATATGACCTATGACCACAGTCGCTGTTCATTGGGGAAATATCAATTGTGCTGAGTAAGAAGGAACTGCAGATGCTGGTTTAAACCAAAGATAGGCACAAAATGCTGGAGTAACTCTGAGGGACATGCAGTATCTCTGGTGAGAAGGAATGAGTGGCCTGTCGGGCCGAGACCCTTCTTCAGACTGAAATACATAGATAAGGAAGCGTAAGGTGTGAAAATAGGACATAAGGAATGGAGATCAAGGAAAATGTAGAACAGATGATTGCTAGCTGGGAGAAGATAACAACAGTAAAGACAAACAGAGATAAAATGTAGTCGGAGACAATAAGACTGGTGGGAGAACTGGGAACGGGGATGGATAGAGAGAAAGGAAAAGCAAGGGTTACTTGAAGTTGGAGAAGTCAATGTTCATACCGCTGGGCTGTAAGCTGCCCAAGTGAAAAATGAGCTGCTGTTCCTCCAATTTGCGCTGAGCCTCTAACAATGGACAAAGGTCAGTGTGGGAATGGGAGGGGGAGTTAAAGTGTTTAGCAACCGGGAGATCAGGTAGGTTTGCTGAGGCCGATTATGCTTGCAGTTGCCTGGGTCAATATACCGATGGGTGTGAATTGACCTAAAGCAGATTACTAATGTGATTTAATGTGCGGAAAATTGCTTTTATGTGTGTTATGATTTTAGAAATTTGACAAAGACATTGACAAAAATCTACAATGTGCACAATACTAACTGAGCTAGCATATATTGCATTGGTGTTTACAGCTTCAGACATCCTCTCCTCCTCAACCCCTTTCTTTCTATTCCCCACTTCCTCATCGGGTTTTTTCAGCAGCATCATTAGGCTATCCAGTCAGGTTTTCTCCCTTTGTACTGCACGATGTGTCAACACCTTGCTTGTGGTTGGGAACGTGATGACAGGTATGAAAATGTGTGAATCATACACACTTCAAATAAACAATCCTGCCATGAGACATATCTTCCTAAAATAACCCACAGCTTTATCTAATTATGATGCATGAATGTAACAGCTACTTCCCCCATCCTCATTTCAAAGGGATTCTTATTTTTTGAAATATTTTAGATTTCTGGGAGATTTGCAAATGTACATGTTTCTGTTGGAGAGTAGCACTCTTAAATGAGATGCAAATGAATGATGTCTTCCGTTTCTATTATATTTGCACCTTCTAGATTACGTCATTAATATGCTGTCTTGGTTGCATTCAAGATTCAGGATGAAGTGACGCAGCTGGTAGAGCTGCTGCCTGACCGCTTCAGAGAGCCGGGATCGATCCTGACCTTGGGTACTGTCTTGTGAAGCTTGCACATTCTCGCTGTGACCTCATACGTTTTCTCCTGCTGCTCCGGCTTCATAGAAACATAGAAACATAGAAATTAGGTGCAGGAGCAGGCCATTAATCAGTGTAAATGAGAGGTTGGTAGAAAGGTGTGGAATTGATGAGCTGAAAGGCCAGTTTCTACAATATGTTGTATTTCTCTAAGTAAAAGCAGTTTACTTTCCATTAAACTTTCCCATTGTGCAGATTTTGGACATTTGTTCATATCCTTATGAGCCAGGGTCATGAATCACTGTGTGTAAGAAGAAACTGCAGATACTGGTTTAAACCGAAGATGGACACAAAATGCTGGAGTAACTCAACGGGACAGGCAGCATCTCTGGAGAGGTGGAATGTGTGATGTTTCAATACAATACAATACAATATAATTACAATAATACTTTATTGGCCGTACTTTATTAGTATGTTTTGAAACATACAGGGAATTTCATTTGCCAAGTCAGTCATGCAAATAAAAAGAAACAGAATACACAAAATACATTTTAACATAAACATCCACCACAGTGACTCCTCCACATTCCTCACTGTGATGGAAGGCGAAAGAAAATTAAATCTCCTCCCTTCTTTGGCCTCCCTTGGTGGGGGGCCTCGAGCCTGCCGTTGATGGTGGCGATGCTCTGGCCCTCCACGTTGGGGTGATCATTCCTGCATCGGGTGGGAATCTCAGCTCCCCCACGCCGAGTGGTCGGACCCCGGTCAGGGCTTGTCGAACCTTCTGCGTCATTGGAGCTCCTGACATCCACGGTCTCTCCCGAGACTGCAAGCTCTCGATGGCAAAATCCGCAGGCCGAGGTTCGAGCGATCCCAGGCAAGGGATCGGCTCCGATGGTAAGTGGTCGAGACCCTTCTTCAGACTGGTTTAGTTACTGAATTGAGCTAAACTAGCTGTTCTCAATTGACTACGCTTGCTTTGGTGTAGCTGCCTTTGCTTTGTGGGCCATGGGAGAGAAAAATATCAGGCAAGACTCCATGATGATGAGCCAAATGGAATGGATAGAGGATTGAACTTGGCTTCAGAGGCTGAGACCTGAAAAATTATATAAATTATGAGAGGCACAGATAGGATAAACAGAACCTTTTGTTTTCTGGGTACAAATGTCAAATATTAGAGGGCAGAGCTTTAAGATGAGAGGGACAGAGTTTAAAGGAAATATTTGGGGCAAGTCTTTTTAGTGGTGTCTGTAACGTGCTGCCAGGGGTAGTGGTGGAGGCACATAAGATAGCGGCATTTAAGAGGTTTTTAGATAGGCACATGGATATACAGAGAATGGAGGAGTATGGAGGAGTATGGAACACTTGGAGGCAGAGATTAGTTTAACTAGACATTATGTTTGTCATGAACATTGTGGGCTGTAGTTCCTTTGTGGCATATTGTTTTATGTTCTATTTTCTATATCCTATGCTCTATATTGGTTATGATATTGTGCAGATCAAATTGCAATGCAGTTTGTACATGAAGCAAAGGAGCATATATTCACTGGTTACACAAAAAGCTGGAGAAACTCAGCGGGTGCAGCAGCATCTAAGGAGCGAAGGAGATAGGCGACGTTTCGGGTCGAGACCCTTCTTCAGTCTGAAGAAGGGTCTCGACCCGAAACGTCGCCTATCTCCTTCGCTCCTTAGATGCTGCTGCACCCGCTGAGTTTCTCCAGCTTTTTGTGTACCCTCGATTCTCCAGCATCTGCAGTTCCTTCTGTAAAAAAAAAATATATATTCACTGGTTGTCTGGAGCCACATCCGAGTAAGAGATGTAATGTTTGAGACAGGAAGGAAGGAGAAAAGAAGAAAACCAGACTGAATTTAAAGAAGAGATTGAATCGTGGTGGACATGGGGGAATTATCAGACAAAGTATATGAGGAGCAGCTGTGCACTAACCATTGTCATAACTGCAATTGCAAAATCTGCCTCACTTCCTACATTAGCAGTGGGATTACTCAACAGTCTGTAAATCAAAATGGCAATTTCAGCCAAATTCTTGAAGTCTGATGTTCTTGAACGAATTCCCTCCAAACCTTGTGTTGACCAGAATTCATCTTTTGGATGCACGTTATCTCAAAATGTGAGTAAATTTCCATCCTAAACTGATGGTAATTAGTTTTAGTGATTATTAATGTTACGCTCTTATATTAATTGGATATTTGAGGAAACTTTCAAATACAATGTAAACGTCAAATGACGTTGGGCTGAGGATTAGATCTCTGCCTTCATCTTATAAGAGGCATAGATAGGGGAAACAGTCAGAACCTTCATCTGATGTTTGTGAACTAATATGGCATAAGCAATGGTAAGCACATCTGCTTGCACATGATCTATATCCTTCCATTCCCTGTATAGTCATGTGCCTTTCCAATAACCTCAAAGACCATTATCGATCATCATTCTGCTCCATCATTATCTCCAGCAGCACATTCCAGTCACCCACCACTCTCTGTATAAAAACATGCCATGCACATCCCACATCTTACACTCTGCTCCTCTTATCTTAAAGTTACTGTATGCCTTCTAGTATTTGGCATGTCCATCCCGGGAGAAAGATTCCAACTGTCTAACCTATCTTTCCCTCTCATAATTTTACAAACTTCTATCTGGTATCCCCGCAACCTCTGGCCTTCCTGAGAAAATAACCCAAGTCAGTCCAACCTCTATTTTTATTTTCTTGGTTTTAGTGCCAATAAGTTTGAGGTTGAGAAATGGGGCCCATCAGTGTCCTTTATACTTCACTGTAAAAGTAAAGACAAAAGAGAAAAAATCAATTACTTGAAAAGCAGATCAAAGTGCTTATTTCTTGGCATGAATGACTCCAACAACAGATTGTTTTTATTCTTTTAGCTCAGGCAAATTCTTTTCCCTTCAGAAAGTCTATGGTTGCCAGATAAGAGTTGGCAGATGACACAGAAGCCTAGAAATTGCATCGTAGAGCAGCTGTTTAGAGGCTCCATGCAAACATTCAGGGTCACAAATTAATCGGCAAAGACTGAGTCCCGATATCTGCCTGAATGTGCACCAATTGTTGCATTGATTGGTGTAAATACAAGGGCATGACTATTGCAGACATGGGTTCCATTAATGTAATAGCAAGGAACTGCAGATGATGTTTTTTACCAAAGATAGACACAACATGCTGGAGAAACTAGACGGATCAGGCAGCATCCCTGGAGAACTCGGATAAGTGACATTTCACATCATGATGTCTGAAGAAGTGTTCAAACCCGAAACATCGCCAAAGCATGTTCTCCAGGGATGCTCCCTAACCCGCTGAGTTACTCTAACATTATGTGTCTATTGTTGGGTCAAATTACATAGGGTGTCTTATACCTGCACTGAGTTTATTTTCCAAGACATGGTTAAGAATGAACTGCAGATGCGGGAAAATTCAAAGGTAGACAAAAATGCTGGAGAAAGTGGGTGAGGCAGCATCTATGGAGTGAAGGAATAGGTGACGTTTTGGGTCGAGGCCCTTCTTCAGACTGGTGTGGGGGGGGGGGGGGAGCGGGAGGAAGAAAGGAAGAGGCGGAGACAGTGGGATGTGGAGAGCTGGGACCAACTGAAATTGGGGAAGTCAATATTCATACCGCTGGGGTGTAAACTACCAAAGCAAAAAATGAGGTGCTACTGGGACCCAGCTATGCCTGCCTCTTTGTAGGGTACGTCGAACAATCCTTGTACAGTGGCCCTATCCCTGAACTCTACCTCCGCTACATTGACGACTGCATTGGTGCTACCTCCTGCATCCATACACAACTTCATCCATTCCACCACTAACTTTGATCCAGCACTCAAATTCACCTGGACCATTTCCGACATCTTCCTACCGTTTCTAGAGCTCACTATCTCCATCACAGGTAACAGACTACTGACCGACATCTACTACAAACCCACTGACTCCCATGGTTTATCTGGACCACACTTCTTTCCACCCTGCTTCCTGTAAGGACTCCATCCCCTACTCCCAATTCCTCTGACTGCGCCGCATCTGCACCCAGGATGAGGTGTTCCAAACCCGGGCATTGGAGATGTCCTCATTCTTTAGGGAACGAGGGTTCCCCTCTTCTACTATAGATGAGGTTCTCATCAGATGTCTTTTCTATATCCCGTAGCTCCGCTCTCACTCCCCATCCCCCCACTCGTAACAAGGACAGAGTCCCCCTTGTCCTCAACTTCCACCCAACCAACCGTCACATACAACAGATAATCCTCCGACGTTTTCGCCACCTCCAACGGGATCCCACTTCTGGCCACATCTTCCCATCTCCTCCCCTTTCTGCTTTCCGCAGAGACCGTTCACTCCATAACTCCCTGGTCAATTTGTCCCTTCCCACCCAAACCACCAACTCCCCTGGTACTTTCCCTTGCAACTGCAGGAAATGCTACAGTTGTTGCTTTACCTCCCCCCTCAACTCCATCCAATGACTCAAGCAGTCTTTCCAGGTGAGGCAGAGGTTCATCTGCACCTGCTCCAACCTCATCCACTGCTCTACATTGGTGAGACCAAACGCAGATTGGGTGATCGCTTTGCCCAACACCTCCGCTCAATTCTTATTTTTTTAATTTCAAAATAATCTTTATTCGAGAAATAAATATATACAATACATGATCCTTACAACACTTCATCCAACATTCTCGGAGGCTATACATACATACAATACAGTTTCCCCAAATCACAAATGTATCCCCCCACCTTGTCAATCATGTGGCCCCCTGGCATGGAATCCCTTCCCTTATTTTGAGGGGTGTCTCCACCACACCCTGCCCCCCATGTCCAGCAGCGGAAGGACCCTAGACTGTGGTCCTTTGCACAGTTAACCAACCCGACCACCCGGTGGCTCAGCACTTCAACTCCCCCTCCCATTCCAAATCCAACCTTTCTGTCCCGGGCCTCCTCCATGGCCAGAGTGAGTCCCACCGCAAATTGGAGGAGCAGCACCTCATATTTTGCTTGGATAGTTTACACCCCAGCGGTATGAATATTGACTTCTCCAATTTCAGGTAGTCCTTGCTTTCTCCCTCCTTCCCCTCCCCTTCCCCTTCCCAGCTCTCCTACAGCCCAATGTCTCCGCCTCTTCCTATCTTCTTCCCGCCCCCTCCCCCCACCCCCACCCCCACATCAGTCTCAAGAAGGGTCTCGATCCCAAACGTCACCTATTCCTTCGCTCCATAGATGCTACCTCACCCGTTGAGTTTCTCCAGCATTTTGTCTACCTGCAGCATAAATATGGTACTAGGATGAGTTATCCACATTTAATCAATCTCCTCACTCTCCTTGCCCCAACCAGCCATTCTTTTGTTGCACCTGAGATATATACTTTTTCCTTAAGGAAATGTGATCTCCCCACCATAGTCGGAAGTGGAGCCGTCATTCATGATTCCTCTATTCCCCACATTTCTGCTCTTGCACCATTTACCCCCAATACAGAACATGCCAACAGATCCCTTGGTCTTCACCTTTCACCCCATTAGCCCCCATATCCACCGCGTCCTTCCCTTACCTTTTTTGCCAGTTTCAATGCAATGATTGAATGGTAGAGTAGGTGAGTGGTGAGTGTAGAGATAGTTCCATCAGGGACTGAATTATGAGCCTTAGCTTTACACCAATCACAACAAACATGTTTAGTCTGGCCCATTTGTTTGAATGGAGTTGCTGACCATCCTTACAAAAATGAAGGTAAATAATACCATTTTACATTTTAATTTCTAAATTAAAGATTTAACTAATCTGTAAAAGTTGAATGTTAAGCAATTACTAAATGTTTTATTTATTTAACTATATTTATCAATGATCATGATATATGTCTTTATTTATCAGAATAAACTTTAGTTTGATTGTATTCTCAAGAAAGTTAATTATCCTGAGATGCTTACCCTTCAAAGATTGTGCCAAATCTATTAAATATTTTCACCATTTTCATGATCATTTCAAAATTCCAGCCTCAGCAATATTTTGATTTTTATACTTTTCCTAATCACTACTGCCACTCCATTTTTTACTGCCTCTATTTATTTTGAACATCTTTTATCTGTGAAAACTGCCTAACACCGTGCTTGGGACCTGCAGCTGATCTACTTTTCTCACCATATTGAGTGCATTTATGCATATGGGCTGCAAGCCTCTCTTTGTCTTTGTTGCAGCCTCACTGATAATTCAACAGCTTGATCGGCAAGACAGAGTGTGCATGTTAATAGGTGCTGTGCATTGGTCTGGTGACTGGAAAATGATAACTGATTGATGAGGGCGGCACTTCATTCTCAGAGGTGATGCCTCACATTGATGGTTCAATGGGTCTTTACTGCGCAGTGAAATGCTTTTCCCCGTCGCCATATTTTGGCGCTATTTACAAAAGAAAAAGAAAAAATCCGAAGTTCACACGCTGGATGTACTGCAAGTGCAATTGTCCTAAGAACTAGTGACAGCAGTCATTTGGAAGGGTGTGTGGACCAATAACTTAACTTAATTATATTATTTAATACATTTATGATGCCAACCTCATGTTAGAGAAAGTGCTGGTGTAACCCAGTGGGTCAGGCAGCATCACTGGAGGACGTGAATAGGCGATGCTTTGGTTTGGGACCCTTCATCACCTATTCATACCCTAGAGAGATGTTGCATGATCTGTTGAGATAAGCCAGCACTTTGCGTCTTTTGTTTTGTAGATCAGCATCTGCATTCCCTTGTGTCTTCATGTAGAATGAAGGAACTCCAGATGCTGTTTTACAAAACAAAGGACACAAAGTGTTGGAGTAGCGGATCAGACAGCATGTCAGCAGATGCTACCCGACCCGCTCAGTTACTCCAGCACTTTGTATCCTTTGTATGCGTCTGAGGAGGGGTTTCGGCCCGAAACATTGCCTATCTCCTTCGCTCCTTAGATGCTGCTGCACCCGCTGAGTTTCTCCAGCTCTTTGTGTACCCTTTGTATCCTTTCTTGTGTCTTCATGTTGGAAATTACTGTTTTCATTCTTCACTCCATCCAATGTTATTTTCAATCATATAAAACTGAATGAATAGAGTGATGTGGTTTAATTTCTCAGCCAAGAGTTATGAGAATATAACCATAATCTGGATCCTGGCATAACAATGCGTTCCCATCTGGTTATAATAGGAGTATGTAAAACTGCTAACAGATTGTAAGCCTGAGGGCCTACATAAAATGCTGAGCCAGCAACATGCAGTTGCACGTGGAAGTTCCCCACAAACATATCATTGCAATTTGATGTGAATGAGACAATATCCTGCAAAAGAATATTCTCTGAGCCCAGTCAACGTGTTCCATTTACACTAATGCCATCTGCCTGCGTTTGGCCCACATCCATCTGAACATAATCCAAAGATAGACACAAAAAGCTGGAGTAACTCAGTGGGACAGGCAGCGTCTCTGGAGCGAAGGAATAGGTGATGTTTCGGGCCGAGACCCTCCGTCAGACCCAAAACATCACCCATTCCTTTGCTCCAGAAATGCTGCCTGTCCTGCTGAGTTACTCCAGCATTTTGTCTGTCTTCGGTTTAAACCAGCATCTGCAGTTCCTTTCTAAACATAATCCATATCCATATACAGTACCTGTCTAAATGTTACTTAAACCTTGTGATAGTACCTACCTCAA
This sequence comes from Okamejei kenojei, assembly GCA_035221665.1. Lineage (NCBI taxonomy): Eukaryota > Metazoa > Chordata > Chondrichthyes > Rajiformes > Rajidae > Okamejei > Okamejei kenojei. The sequence continues at coordinate 158,335,594 of CM069131.1, forward strand.
CCAACTCCTCTGGCAGCTCGTTCCATTTACCTACCATCCTTTGTGTAAAAAAATTGCCTCCAAGGTTCCTAATAAATCTTTCCTCCTTCACCTTAAACCTATGCCCTCTTGTTCTCGATTTCCCCACACTGGGCAAAAGACTCTGTTCATCCACACTATCTATTCCACTCAAGATCTTGTACACCTCTATAAGATCACCACTCATCCTCCTCACTCCAAGGAATAAATCCTAGCCTGCTCAATCTCTCCCTATAGTTCAGGCCCTCGAGTCCTCGCAACATCTTCGTTAATCTTCTCTGCACCCTTTCCAGCTTAACAACATCTTACCTATAACAGGGTGGTCAAAACTGAACACAACACTGCCTTTTTGATCACCCAATCTGTCTGTGATGCCACTTTCAAAGTACTATGTACCTGCACTTTTAGATCCCTCTGCTCGACAACACTTCCTAGAGCCCTGCCATTCACTGTGTAGATCTTGCCCTGGTTTGACTTCCCTAAATTCAACATCTTGCACTTCTCTTTATTAAACTCCATTAACCATTTCCTCAGTACACCTGCTCAACCGATCAGATCCTGCCGCACTTTTTTGACAACTGCCTTAGTTATCTACATGACAAACCAACTTTGGGGTCATCTGCAAACTTACTAATCATGCCTTGAATGTTCTCATCTAAATCATTGATATAGAAAACAAACAGCATTGGGCTCAGCCCCGAACCTTGAGGCACACCACTCCAGCCAAGAAACCACCTTGCACCATCACCCTCTGCTCCCTTCCATGAAGCCAATGTTCTATCCAGTCAACTAGCTCTCCTTGGATCTTTGATGAACCAGAAATGAGAAATCTAGTTTAAGTGAAATCCGCCAATTATATTTTTCCTTCCAAACATTGGCTGATCCACATGCTTGGGTTTTCATTTTACTCTAACTTTAGATGATTTATCTGCAGCCTCGAAATATATGTGAGAAAAATCTGTTCAGTGTGCATTCTACTTGGTTATAAAATGGACTTACCGGTATATCTGTTTTGGTCTCTTGTTTGTAAGCAAACCATTTTTTTCAGGATTTGCAGTCATTTTTGTGGTTTTGTGTTTGAAGTCACAGAACCTGTTTCTATGTTTAATAATGTATATAGCTCTCAAATCAAATTATTTTTATAACTAATTGCAATACAGCACTAACAATATTGTAAACGTATGGCTGTCACGTAACATAATAAATAGTGCACCTGCATCGTCCAGCTCCATGCACTGATGCCGTTTGGTCTTTAATGGGCACTATTCCCTCCCTGCTTTCACTTCTACCATTGATATACCGTATTTCCTGGCAATGAAGACGCTATTTTTTTACCCATAAATATGGCCCGAAAATGTACCTGCATCTTGGAGGCCGAAGGTTAGGTTGTTAGCCAAGAAAGATAGACTTGGCTATCCCTCAGTACAGCAACATCAAGAACGATGGCTGGCAGCTGATGGGAAATGGCTGTAAAGTGGGAGGTGGCTGTAAAAGGATAGCGCCGCTGGGGGTGGGGGGGGAGAGTTAATTTCACAGCGTGCGGGGAATCTGACCTGGGTCAGCATGGGCAGGAGCGTTGAGAAGGAGGGGGTCGGGGATCATGCCAGCAACACACTCACTCACCGCTGCCGTGGCGCTCCGGGTGCGGAGCCACCGCATTGTGGCCGGGGAGGGAAGTAGCTCGGGTGGCTGCGAGTGGCCGCCGGGACCGGACACCGCCACCTCAGCGCCTTCTGCCGGCCCGGGGATGCTGCCTTGTCAACAGACGTGCACAAAAGCTGTTGAAATTCTCATTATCCCTATTTTTGACCTGGCTCAGAGACCAGAAAGTGAGGGGACCCGCTCAAGAGCAAATATCACAGAGCGGATCGGGTCAGCGGACGATGGATAGCAGGACAGTGGGCGGTGGAGCTTACTCCTGTGTCAGTGCGAGTATCCTCAATTGGTCCCTTGAACTAGTATTGTCATTCAATAAGATCACACCTGATTCAAATTGTCCCGATGTGCTCCCATTTTTCCCACCATCTCTCCACCTGCCGTCACCCTCCACCCCCCACCCATTCAGTCATTCAGAATGGCGGAGATTGGAAGCCTTGGGCAAATTGAATTGTTACTTTCTTTCTTTATTTTTGTTTTAGCATGAGACATTCTATGTCCCCCCAGCCTTTTTTCAAAATTTAGCAACTCAAAATGGGGGTATGTCTTCATTGCCGGGAAATACAGTACATAAAATACCCTGGGATTTTTCTTCATCTGGCCTGCCAGTGCTATTTTGTTTCCCCTCTTCAACCCAAAATTAATTTAAAATGTGTTCCACAACAATATATACAGTTCCATATAGCATCTCTTGTTATAATTCTCCATATCTGGCATAAACCTATGGTGCCCGTAATGGCTGCTTCGCCAGCAGTTGGTCTTGTCCCTTCTACGTTTTTATTATTTTAAGTATGCCTTGAATGCTTGTTTTAATGTCTCATGGTATTTGTTATGTTGGGGGGGGGGTGGTGGGGGGATCAGAGGAAACCTTGTTCAGCCACTTACCTCGTCGGAGATGCAATTTTTCTCCATATCGCATCTCCGCCCCCTGTTTACTTTCTACAACCTGGTGGTGTAGCCTTTCCTGGAGACTGGCCCAGAGATTCAAGCCACGGGTGCAGTGCGGACTTACCATCACGGAGCCTGGGATCTTTTACAGAGGGTCGCCAATGTTGGAGCTTTGACCACGGGCCTGTGGACTTTAACACCGTGAATCAGCGGTCTCCGATAAGAAATGGCCAACTGTGGAGCTCCCTGCCGCGGATTGTTCCGATCCATCCCGACGCCGGAGCTTCGATCATCCCGACGAGAGGGCTTGAACAGAGGAGGAAGATGACTGGCTTTTATTGCCTTCCATCACAGTGAGGAATGTTGATTCCACTGTGGTGGATGTTTATGTTAAATCTTATTTTATGTGCTGTGTGTAATTTTGCTTTTTACTTCATATGGCTGTATGGAAACTCAAATTTCACTGCACCTTAATTGGTACATGTGACAATGAAATTGTATCTTCAATCTTGAATCTTAAATTACCTTTATTCTTATTATCCAACTCTCAATATCTCATGACATTTATGATTCTCTAGACTTTATCTCAGTGGCCAAGGGGCCATGCTGTATCACCTTTTTACTTTATGACTCTTTAGCCTTATCTTTTTATGGGAACATGTAAGCTCTAATCTCTCACTACATAATTTTTAAATGATTCTCACTGGTCAGGTTTGGACATATCTGTAAGGAAATGCTCCCAATTCATTTTAGCCAGGATCTGTCTAATCGTATTGTTCATACCCAAATTGAAGACCATAACTTTTAGTCCAAACTCATCCTTCTCAGAATCAGAATCAGAATCAGAATCACACTTTATTCGCCAAGTACATTTTGCAACTTACGAGGAGTTTCATTGGCCAGGTCAGTCATACAATAAAGAGCAACAGATCACTCAAAAACACATTCTAACATGAACATCTACCGCAGTGACTCCTACACATTCCTCACTGTGATGGAAGGCGAAATAAAGTTCAAATCTCTTCCTTTTGTTCTTCCTCAATCGTGGGCCTCGAGCCCCTGTGGAAGGGAAGATCCTAACTCCCGTAGCTGGTGGCATTCTGGCCCTCCGTGTTGAGGTGGTCAAGCTCCCGCATCAGGGGGACGTCAGCTCCCCCGCGCCAGGCGATTGAACCTCGCGTCGGGGCTGGTCGAACCTTCTGTGACGTTGGAGCACCCGACTAGCCTCACCCGAGACTGCGAGCCCTTGATGGTGATTCCGTGGTGGTCACGGTGGGAGCGATCCCAGGCAAGGGATCAGCTCCGATGTTAAGTCTGCGTCCCGCGGTGGGGCTCACGACAGTCCGAGGAGGTTTCCAGCTCCATCGATGGTAGGCCGCAGAGCCCGGAGAATTGATCCGACAATTGATCACATCTCCGGGAAGGTAAGAACTTGAAACAAAGTTTCCCTTGATCCCCTCCCCCTTCCCCCCACATAAAACAAACCAAAGAACATTAAAACAAACTTTTAATACACTAAAAAATAACAAAAAGAATGAAAAAAACGAACAGACTGCCGGCAGGGCGGCCATCTCCCTAATATTCTTGAGGAAAAGTTACGTTCATTTTCTCCAAAATATTTACACACTTCTTCCATCTCAGCTACTTTCCTAAAGAATAGGTTGAGTACTGCCCCTTATTGCTCAATCTCAATGATTACATTTCAATATTATTGGCACAAAGACAATCCCAGTTAATATTGGTGAAGTTGATGATCAAGTCATCTGAAGTCAGATTGAGTTTATTGTCATATTCACAAGTACAGTGCGGCAAAGGTACCATGAAAACTTTGGTTGCAGCAGCATCATGGGCACAGACTCAACATAGCACACGACAAAAATCATACATAAATTATACATAAATCATAACAGGCAGTGAAAATAAAAAAAACTGCAAAAACGAATCATTAGTGCAAAATACAACTAGAAAAAAATCCACGTTACTGCATGAGGTGATCTGTGGTGTTCCATTGGCAAGGTAGGATTGCGGTCATTCAGATGGGTTAAAGGACCTGATAGTTGTAGGAAAATAGCTGTTCCTGAACCTGATGGTGTGGGATTTCAGGCTTCCATAGCTCCTGCCTTGATGGGAATCCTCGATAATAGATGTTGCTTTCTTGAGGCTTGAGACTTTACTTTAGACACACAGTGTGGAAACTCTGTCCATCAAGTCCATGCCAACCAGCGATCACCGCATACACTAGCACTATCCTCCACGTAGGGAACATTTACTGAGGCCAACTAACTTACAAACCTATATACATTTTGAGTATGGGAGGAAACCAGAGCACCCAGAAGAAAATCATGCGGTCACAGAGAGAATGCACAAACTCCGTACAGACAGCACCCATTGTCAGGATCGAACCTGGGTCTGTGCTGCTGTAAGACAGCAACTTTACTGCTGCACCACTGTTCCACCCTCCTGTGTGTCCACAGGAGGCAGAGCTTCATGTACATGCATGGGTGGTGGGGAAAGCAATGCTGATCTGGTTATTGTCACATGTGCCGAGGTACAGTGAAAAAACTTTATTGTTACGTGCTGTCCAGTCAGCTGAAAGACTAAATATGATTAATAGCAATCAACCATTGACTTGCCAGAATGGAATTTAGTTTTGTTTTGGTAGCCTTCTAATTAGTTATGTTATGATGGACACGATGGCAAGGTTAAGAGAAAGTGTGGTTGAAGTGGCAGCAAGTGGAACTGTGTGCGACTCTGACCAAGCAGAAACAATCTGAAGAAGGCTCTCAACCCGCAATGTTACCCATTCCTTTTCTTCAGAGATGCTGAGTTGTTCCAGCTTTTTTTGTCAGTCATCAAGCAGAAACAAATCTCCAGCTGCTCAGCATTACATGAATACAATTCTTTTTATTTGATCAAAAGAACTGCTTTATCATCATGTTTTGACCCCCTGAACATTTATAGGAAATATGAATGTCTGACTAACCGATCTGAATGTTTCATGGATCATTTGCTGCACTGACAGGGTTAATGCTGGCACCAAACTGAGCACAGTACACAATTGCTGACACCTATGTTTCTTATATTAACAAGCCATTTGAAAGTGGGGTAATCTGCCATGCAAGCTTTATTTCTTTCCAAATTAATATTGACATTTTGGGATTTATGAGAATCTTATTGGTCAGTGCGACGTTTCAAATTTTTCATTTTAATGGCTCAATAATTACTTTTATTATTGATTTTCTAGAAATGCAAGGGCTTGCAATTTCTGCAAAAAGGCAGGTACACAGTATGAGGGATCATGGAGCAACACTTGCCAATCGGAAGAGAGCAAAGATGGGAATTTATAAAGAGAAGCAAAAGGAGGCAGCTCAGGTGAAAGGGAGGCATCAATTTCAATGAATGCAGAAGAAATTGTTTAGGGTTACTTTCATCCAAGCTTTCAAAAAGAAGATTGTTTTACAAAATGAATGTGTGAAAATGAGTTTAAGATAGGCAATAATACTAAGGGATATGAAGAAAAGTATACAGACCTGGCCGACGTCAGAAAATCTTTCAGAGGGTGAACCCTCGAAAAGCGCCTGGACCTGATGGTATACCCGGTCGTGTTCTAAAAACCTGTGTGGCCCAACTGGCTGGAGTTTTTATGGACATTTTAAACCTCTCACTTCTGAGGTCTGAGGTTCCCACCTGCTTTAAAAGAGCATCAATTATACCGGTGCCCAAGAAGAGTAAGGTGACATGCCTCAATGACTATCGACCAGTGGCACTAACGCCGGTGGCGATGAAGTGCTTTGAGAGGTTGATCATGGCGCAAATCAACTCCTACCTCGACAAAAACCTGGACCCATTGCAGTTCGCTAACCGCCACAACAGATCAACAGTGGATGGAATCTCGCTGGCCCTCCACTCTGCTCTGGACCACTTGGACAACAAAAACTCATATGTCAGGCTGTTATTCATTGATTACAGCTTGGCATTTAATACAATCATCCCCTCCAAGCTGGTTACCAAACTCGCAGAACTGGGTCTCTGCACATTCCTCTGCAATTGGATCCTCGACTTCCTCATTCTCAGACCACAGTCTGTTCGTATGGGTGGAAATGTGTCAGCCTCGATAACAATCAGCACGGGAGCACCTCAAGGCTGCGTGCTCAGCCCCCTGCTGTATACTCATGGCTGCCTAGCCGGTCATAGTGCGAACTCCTTCATCAAGTTCGCTGACGACACCACTGTTGTGGGATGTATCACTGATGGGGATGAGTCAGAGTATAGAAGTGAGATCGAGCGACTGTCCATATGGTGCCAGCACAATAACCTGGCCCTCAACACCAGCAAAACCAAAGAACTGATTGGGGACTTTGGAAGGAGTAGGATGGGGACCCACAGTCCCATTTATATCAACGGGAGAGGAAAAGACTGCAAAAAGTAGTAAACACTGCCCAGTCCATCATCGGCTCTGACCTCCCTTCCATCGAGGAGATCTATCGCAGTCGCTGCCACAAAAAGGCTGGCCGTATCATCAAGGACCCACACCATCCTGGCCACACACTCATCGCCCCACTACCTTCAGGTAGAAGGTACAGGAGCCTGAAGACTGCAACGACCAGGTTCAGGAATAGCTACTTCCCCACAGCCATCAGTCTATTAAACTTGGATCGGACAAAACCTTGAATATTAATAGCCCATTATCTGTTATTTGCATCTCATCAGTTTATTTATTTTACTTCAGAGTCACGTGAGTGACTTCGTGAAGACCCCACCAGCACGCATGCACGTCATATTGTCGTACACATTGCACCGACAGGCTGGGAGGAGCACAGCTCCTCTACCGGCAACTTTAAAAAGATGACCCACAGGTAAGTTCAGCTAACCTTGAGTTCGTAAGGCACTCTGTCTTCATTTTTGTTACAGAGCACCTACGAATCGAGCATGGATAAAGCTCGAGGTAAGTAAAGGGCTGCTTCCAGGCACACCACGGAGGACCGCGGGACTTGGAACGTGGAACTTGGAACTTGGAAAACTTTATTGTCATTCAGACCTTGCGGTCTGAACGAAATTTCGTTGCCTGCAGTCATACATATAGTAAATAACAAAAACACACAATAAACACATATTTAACATCCACCACAGAGTTCACCAGACACCTCCTCATTGTGGTGGAAGGCAAAAATCTTGTCTTTGTCTCTTCCCTTCTTCTTCTTCCTCTTCCTCTGCGCTGAGGCGACCCAGGCCTCCGATGTTGTGACCGCACCGGGTGATGTAAATAAATCCCGCGAGCGGGCCGGTTCAACTCCGTGGCCCGGGGTGGTCAAAGCTGCTGAAGCTGCCGCCCTCCAGGCCAGCGGACGCAGCTGTTATCGCGGGAGCTCCGGAAAAATAGGTCACCAACCTGTGACCTGCGAGCTCCCGACAATGTCGTCTACTGGGCCCGCGGCCGGGCCTCCGAAGTCGCTGCCGCCGCCACCGCCACCAGAAAGCCGCCACAGCTCCGAGTCGCCTGAACCCGCCGCAGCCCCGAAGTCGGCCAGCCCCGCGCTGGTAAGTCCTGGCTGGCTCTACCTCCGGAGCCTCGGGTCGGTCGCAGTTAATGTTGGAGGCCGCCAGCTCCGCATTAGGCCTCAGCGCAGACGGAGACGGAGACGGGGGATACGACAAGAAAAGTCGCGTCCCCCCAAAAGGAAGAGACTAAGAACGTTTCTCCCACCCCTCCCACACACAAACACTACATAATAACTCAAACTAACACTAAAAACAAGACAAGAAAACAACAAATAAAAAGAAAAACAGACGGACTGTAGGCGAGCCGCTGCTTCCAGGGCAGCGCCGCCACTCCCAGAAATATGCAGGGAAATATGCGGGGAAATATCAGTGGCCAAATACACTGGAGCTGGCCGTTGAACATACGGCAGCCCCCGACTTCATACAGCTACAGTCCGGAGGACCACCACGGACTGGTGGTAAGGCAGCGCGGAAGCCGGGCAGTCCCGTTCTATCGGTAGACCCCGACTCTCCACTGCTACAGTCCGGAGGACCACTGCGGACTGGCGGTAAGGCCATTCGGAAGTCAGTCAGCCCCATTGACTCAGCTGAGTCCGGGCATGACGACCCACCGTTCGCAGATAGTGATGGCGATCATATTTCCCACATGGAGCTGATGATGGAGCAATTGCTCCAGAGGGACCTACTCCAGCAGGCCTCTTTGCAGGCCCACGGCAGTACTCTATTCAGGGCTGCCCAATGTCTCTCCCTCCTCGCAGGGGAGCATCAGGAGTCAGGGCTGGGCTGACTTCGAAGAGGGGTTGACTGAAGAACCAAACTTGCTGGAGGTAAAAGAAGAGGAACTTCTGGGTATGGTATCCAAGTTGGCAATACCATCCCAGAAAGGACAGCCACTCCAGCCGCAGCTGGCAGCGAGTATTAACTACTTAACTACACACCAGCTGCAGGAGCAGGTAATGACCGATACTACAGGCAGATACCTTGCCCTGCAGAACTGCGTGCCTTTGAATGTACCGGCTGTCACCAACCCCATCTGGTGGAACATAAGCCCCAGCATCAGGGCACAAGAAATAAAGATGCAGAAAATTCTGAAACTGCTTGCCGCAGGGATCACTGCGTTCGCCAGGTCTGTCGATGGCACGGATATGACGGAGGAACAACAGGAACAACAGGACGTGTTAGCCCTGTTTTGCAACGTGCAATTTGAAATAAATTGTTTCAGGAAAAGCAAGATCCATCCAACGCTCAACCGCAAATTTGCGGGTTTGTGCAAAACTAGCAGTACACCACCGCCGAATTTGCTGTTTGGAGACAACCTGCCAAAACAGGTCAAGGACCTGGATGAGGAAGGAAAAGCAGTGGGTACGATAAAGCCACCTTCCACCATCAGGTCGACAGCATACCGGCGGCAGAACCTCTATGCAACCACCAACAGGCCCCGCCACCATACAGACAGGATGGCAGGTGAAACTCCAAAGGTCTCACCTTTTATGCAGAGGTCTTTTTTAGGCCATGCCCCAGAGCGACCTTCGTGGAAAATGCGTCAACCACACACCACAGTGCCTCCACCTCCCAAGAGCCAAGGATGGAAGAACCCGACCAAACGCCACTAGTAACCATGGAGGTAGGTGGGTCTGGTTGCCTTGGGAATACCGCATGTATAACTTCACAAGTGGGGGGCAGGTTACACTTGTTTGGGACTGCGTGGAGTTCCATAACTTCTGACCTCTTTGTATTGCACAGTATTCAGGGATATAAAATTGAATTAATTAACAAACTCCTCCCACCAGTTCAACATGTACATAGCCGGAAAATTGTGCTTTCTCAAAAAGAGAAAGTGGAAGGACATGCAGAACTACTTAGATTATATGCCAAGGGAGTAATAGAGAAAACTAAACATGAACCTCTTGAGTTTGTATCAAACATCTTCACCAAAACCAAAAAAAATGGTGGATGGCGCATTATCATTGACTTAACTCAGCTAAATACTTGTGTGCAATATACCCACTTCAAAATGGAAACATTTGTAACTGCCAAACAATTAGTTTCCAGAGGGTACTTTATGGCCTGCATTGATCTAAAGGATGCATACTATTCAGTACCCATACATGAAGATCACTGCAGATATTTGAAGTTTATCTGGATGGGGCAGCTATGGCAGTATAGAGTGCTGCCTAATGGATTAACAACAGCTCCCAGGTTATTTACCAAAATATTGAAACCGGCATTGGCGTCTTTACGAAAACAAAACCATATTGTCATGGGTTATCTTGATGACATCTTAATTGTTGGAAAAACCTTGGAATTGGCTAAGTTAGCTGTGACAGCCACCAAGTTGCTATTTCAAAAGCTGGGATTTATCATTCATCCAGATAAATCCAAGTTAATGCCCTCTGTCGTAATGGACTATTTGGGGTTCACGATTGACACAATTCACATGACTGTCACTTTGCCAAAATACAAGGCGACAGACTTAATAGAGGCATGTAATAGCCTTGTTTGCGCTAGTAAACCAACCATTCGGCACACTGCCAGGGTAATCGGGAAACTTGTGGCTACATTTCCAGCTACACATTATGGACCGTTACATTATCAAAATTTACAAAGAGCCAAAATCTCAGCACTCAAATCTCATGCTGGTCATTTTGACAGGCCTATGCAGTTACCGGCCAAAGCAAAAATCGAACTGCGATGGTGGCTTAGCAACATTCGACATTGCTTTAATCCCATCACAATTACAAATCCTTCAGTCATGTTACAAACTGACGCCAGTGCTCACGGTTGGGGAGCTACCGATACCACCTCCAGTTGTGGCGGTAGATGGAATTTGCACGAATCTACATTACTTCAGGCACAAGGTATTAACTATTTAGAAATGTTGGGAGCGTTTCACGGGCTACGGGCCTACTGTGCAGACATGCATCATCTGCATGTTCGTTTACAAATAGACAACACCACAGTGGTGGCATATTTAAATCATATGGGTGGTATCAAGTTGATATCTTGTGATGAATTGGCAAATACAATTTGGCACCGGTGCATAGAAAGAAACATTTGGATTTCAGCTACCTACCTTCTGGGTAAGCTAAATACAGTGGCGGATACCAGGTCACGCATATTCAATGACAACACCGAATGGATGTTGAACCACCAGGTATTTACTGACATTATAGCTCAGTATGGAACGCAGATATCAACCTTTTTGCGTATAGTATTAACCATCAGATACCAACATATGTCGCATGGGAACCAGCCCCTGGGGCAGTAGCGATGCACACTTTCTCGCTACATTGGGGGAATTTGTTTTTCTATGCATTCCCCCCTTTCTGCCTCATCAGTCGGGTATTGCAGAAAATCCAATTAGACTCCGCATCAGGGATACTGATAGTACCCGACTGGCCTATATAGCCATGGTTCCCGGTGGTCCTCGACATGGTAAAGGAACCATGTTTTCCGGTTCCAAAACGCCCGAACCTCCTGATTCATCCCGTAACAGGGGAAAATCATCCGTGCCATGGTTACATTACTCTGTTGGCTTGTAGGTTCTGAAAAGGCCACTCCTGGAGTTCGGGCTGTCGAACAGGACCATGGACATCATCACGGCGTCGTGCAGGGAGTCCACAAGGAGACAATACCTTACCCATGTTAAGAAATGGGAGGTATTTTGTTCCAGGACTGGTACCACTTACAACTCTGCTACCATCACGGACGTACTGGAATTCTTGGCATTCTGGGATATCGGACTGGTCTTGTCCCTACTAAGGGGTTGGGCACCAGTCTCGACACTCTCATTGGCTAAGCTCACCTACAAAGTGGTGATGCTGATGGCACTCGTCACTGCACAACGGGTCCAGACCCTTCACAAATTAAAATTGGATAAAATGGTATCAACTCCTACCAAAGTAACCTTCTTTGTCAATGAGTTACTAAAACATCACAGACCAGGGTCATCCAGTCTAAAATTCGAGTTCTTGGCCTATCCTGTAGATAGATGCCTTTGTTTTAGCCACTTACCTTCGGCACTATTTAGATGTCACCAAAAATATCAGGGGTACGGAAATGGGTCTTTTAATCAGTTTTAAATGCCCTCACCATAGGGTAACTGTTCAGACAATTTCCAGGTGGCTCAGGGTGGTGTTGGGTGCAGCAAGGGTAGACACTGACGTTTTAAAATCTCATTCTACCAGGGCTGTGTCTACATCAGCGGTGAGGATCATGGAAGTTCCCATGGACCACATCCTCGCAACAGCGGGTTGGTCCAATGAGGTTACCTTTCAACGGTTTTATAATAAACCTGTGGCCGCAGCTTTTGCAGACACTATTTTAAGTTCTGTTTCTTAACTCCCCGAAGTTAGGGGTTTATTGTTTGTTTGTTAATAAATATATTATTGTTTTTCAGCTCTGTTTTAAGTCTGAAATACGTTAACATACTTCCTCCATTAATCATAATGGCAGTGTGTGAGCATGGACACGTTTCCAGGGCATGAAATCACAGTGCGTTGAAATCTTCACGAAGTCACTCACTTGACTCCGAAGTAAAATAGTAAGATTAAATGAGAACTTACCAGTTTGAAGTTTGATCCTTATTTTATGAGGAGTTATGATGAGGGATTTCGTGCCCTCCGCTCCCAACCCTCCATCATAAGGTCAACTGATATGTTAGTTCTCTTAATCGTACTATCTTCATTCAATACTACTATCTGTGATTTCACACCGCTGCTTTGAAGAATGTCGCACATGCATGCAGGCGGGGTCTTCATGAAATCCCTCATCGTAACTCCTCATAAAATAAGGATCAAACTTTGAACTGGTAAGTTCTCATTTAATCTTACTATTCATGGTTGTATATATTTATATAATGGTATATGGACACACTGACAATGTTCTGTAGTTATGCCTACTATGTTCTGTTGTGCTGAAACAAAGCAAGAATTTTGTTGTCCTATCAGGGACACATGACAATAAACTCTCTTGAATCTTGAATCTTGAATCTTGAATCCATTATTTAATTGAATTTAGTTGAGTGATACAGCGAGGAAACAGACCCTTCGGCCCATACCGACCAGCGATCCCCACACCTTAACACGATCCTACACACACTAGGGACAATTTACACATACACCAAGCCAATTAACCTACAAACCTGTACGTCTTAACATTTTCCACTTTGTGCAAACATGATCCTATTCTGCTTTGTACATAGTGTTGACTAACCCCATGCAGAAGATTCAATATGTTTTATTGTATTTCTATTTATTCCCAGGAGTTCACTGTTAAGGGAACAGGAAAACTGGCCACAGGAAAGGAAAGGAATTTATTACAGAATGGCGTTGCTAGGAAGGTCAGCTACATGTTAGTAGAAACATCATATTTACAAGCCCAAATCCTTGCTGTAAGAGGGAGCATATTCTTTGCATGGATCCAATTATTGTTCAGAAAAGTAGCATAGAAGTTCCAGCAGTGATAAAGGACTTAGATATGGAATGGGATACATCTACTGACTTGCATTGGAGAAAAATGGATGCCATGAAATTGGAAGAGCGGCCAATTTATCCACAGGGTCTTTAGACCTCACACGGTGGCAGTAGCGAGTTATCTTGTCACTATCATATTGGCATTTGAAGCTGATGGTTGCATGCAAATTGGCTTCGACAGCAACCTTGTGCTAGCTCTGGAGAGGGTCCAGAGGAGGTTTGAAGTATGATCCCAGGAATGAGTAGGTTAACCTATGATGAGCGTTTGTCGTCACTGGGCCTGTACTCAATGGAGTTTAGAAGAATGAGGGGGAACCTCATTGAAACATAGAATAATGAAAGGCTTGGATAGAATGTGGAGAGGATGTTTCCACTAGTGGGAGAGTCTAGGACTAGAGATTATAGCCTCAGAATTAAAGGACATTCTTTTAGAAGATGAGGAGAAATGTATTTAGTCAGAGGGTGACGAATTAGTAGAATTCTTTGCCATAGAAGGCAAATATCCGTCAGTGGGAATTTTTAAGGCATAGACAGATAGATTCTTGATTAGTACACGTGTCAGCAGTTTTGGGGATAAGGCAGGAGAATGGGGCTAGGAGGGAGAGATAGATCAGCCTTGATTGAATAGCGGATTAGACTTGATGGGCTGAATTCTATTCCTATTCCTTGTGACCTTGTGACCTTATGAATCTCACCTCCACGTGTCAGCAGTGCTCGTGACAATAATAAACATAAACATTTATTACGGAATGATAGTGTCCAAAGTTCAAGTACTTTGGGTATTTGGTCCTTTGGAATACTGTTCATGGTGTGAAGCTGCTTCATAAATAAAAGCTATATTTTTAAACTTTTGTTCTCTTTCTAGTCTTCTGATGATTTTATGACTATCTTTTCTTACCCGCTAAGTGCATGATAGCAGTATAAATCAGTGGGGTGGCGGGGGTAAGGGTGCGGTATGCTTGGTGATGATGCTTGAACGTTGGATCATTGGTATGCAAGGGTTTGGATGAAGCATTTTAGATCTGAGGCAGCAAATAGCCAAGAAGGCATTGGCCTAGAATAACTAGAATTGCGTAAATGATAATTAACAGCCTCCCTTCCCACTAAAGAATTGCAACTATCAGGCGTTAAAGAATACTGCATCAATTTGCAACGCATGGAGAACAACTTTGTCAGTTGCACTGACATGTTCACATCCCAGCTGAAGATACTTTTAACGATTATTTTTGTGGTTTAAGGACGATCAAGACATAGGATGCATCTAAAATTGTAACGTGACACAAAAATACATACAGTGAGGAAGGTTGTTTAAGACTGCATCAGGATATAGACTTGAAGGAAATATGAACAGAGCAGATGGAATGTAGTTCCGACAATAGTGAGACAATAGACAATAGACAATTGGTGCAGGAGTAGGCAATTCGGCCCATCAGACCAGCACTGCCATTCAATGTGATCATGGCTGATCATCCACAATCAGTACCCAGTTCCTGCCTTTTCCCCATATCCCTTGACTCTGCTATCTTTAAGAGCTCTGTCTAGCTCTCTCTTGAAAGCATCCAGAGAACCAGCCTCCACCGCCCTCTGAGGTGGAGAATTCCACAGGCTCACCACTCTGTGAGAAAAAATGTTTCCTCTTTCAAAATGGCTTACCAGTTATACTTAAACCCTGGTTCCGGACTCCCCCAACATCGGGAACATGTTTCCTGCCTCTAGCGTGTCCAAACCCTTAATCATCTTATATGTTTCAATAAGACCCCCTCTGATCCTTCTGAATTCCAGGGTATACAAGCAGAAATGCTCCATTCTATCAACATATGAAAGTCCCGCCATCCTGGGAATTATCCTGGTGAACCTACGCTGCACTCCCTCAGTAGCAAGAATGTCCTTCTTCAAATTTGGAGACCAAACCTGCACATAAAACTCCAGGTGTGGTCTCTTTGCTCCTATACTCAACTCCTCTTGTCATGAAGGCCAACATGCTATTTGCTTTCTTCACTGCCTGCTGTACCTGTATGCATACTTTCAGTGACTGATGAACAAGGTCCCCAGATCCCGTTTTACTTCCCCCTTTCCCAATGACACAATTTTGATAATAATCTGCCTTCCTGTTTTTGCCACCAAAGTGGATAACCTCACACTAATCCACATTAAATTGTATCTGCCCACTCACCCAACCTGTCCAAGTCATCCTGCATCCTCATAGCATCCTTTTCGCAGTTCACACTGCCACCCAGCTTTGTGTCATCTGCAAATTTGCTAATGTTACATTTAATCCCTTCATCTTAATAATGAATGTATATTGTTAATAGCTGCGGTCCGAGGTACGACTCTTTGGGTGACTGAGGAGACCATCAACCCGGCGACCATGTGGCGACAGCCTAGTCGCCTGCAGTCACCTAAAAAATCGCCGGTGGGACAGGGGCATTAGTGAAACTGCAGGATTTTGGTCTGAATTTTCTGCAGATTTGAAATCTGTGTTCAAGTAAGGGTTTTCTCGCCTGGAATTGAAGTGAAAAGTACATGTGACAATAAACTAAATTAAACTAAAAATTGTTTGAAACTTTAAACTTTTTGAAGATCTTCTTCAACCCCGGTACCCCCTACCCCTCCTCCCCACCCACTCCTTCCAAATCGCCACTTCCACAGATTGACTCCAGTCTGCAAAGACTGAACCCTTCCTCACACACTCCTTCCCAATCACCACTTCACACCTAATTACAGCCTGACTCCAGTCTGCAAAGACTGGGCCCTCGTCCACTACCCACCCCCTCCTTGCTGCCCAACATCAGCCTGGCCACTTTTCCATCACTAACAATAGAAATTGAGGAGGTGGAAAAGCTATTCAGGAGACAGAAAAGCCGGAAATCTCCAGGACCTCAAGCTCTGTGCTGAATAACTGGCATCAGTCTACACAAACATTTTCAATTGGTCTCTGCCAACCTGCACTGTCCCTGCCTGCTTCAAAGTCTCCACTATTACTCCCGTACGCAAAAAGCCAGTGACTACAGGCCTGCTGCACTGACCTCTGTAATCATGAAAACCCTTGAAAGACTTGTGCTGGCCCACATGAAAAATATCACACACATCCCCCTGCTGGACCCCCCGCAGTTTGCATACTGGGCCAATACATCCGTGGACGATGCAGTCAACCTGCACTTCATCCTCCAGCACCTAGACCGCCAGGGGACCTATGCAAGGATTTTGTTAGTGGATTTTAGCTCTGCATTCAACACCATTGTGCCAGAGCTACTACACTCCAAACTCTCCCAGTTGACTGTGCCTGAACCCCTCTGTCAGCGAATCACCAACTTCCTGACAGGCAGGAAACAGCATGTGAGGCTGGGAAAGCACATCTCGGACCTGCAGACCCTCAGCATAGGAGCACCGCAAGGCTCCTTACTCTCCCCTCTCCTCTACTATCTCTACACCAACGATTGCAGCTCCAGAGACTCCTCTGTCAAGCTTCTCAAGTTTGCGGACGACACAACCCCGATTGGACTGATCCAGGATGGGGAGGAATCTGCCTACAGACAGGAAGTGACACAGTTGGCATCCTAGTGCCCTCGCAACAACATGGAGTTCAATGCTTTTAAGACGGTGGAATTGATTGTAGACTTTAGGAGAGCTCCCCCTCTCCTTCCCCCACTCACCATCATCAACAATAATTTTCTATTTGTTTATTGGTATTTGATATGAATGAATTTGAGAATCAAAATTGCTTGAATAATGCAGGCTGTAATGTGTAAATTATGAATTCATTTAGACGTATTCTCATAAGATATGTTTTTCTGATTTGTTATCTTTCATTGAGAAGATAAATATTATTCATCTATGAAATAATGATTAAAAACTAGTCTCAATGTAAAGATAATATAGAAATATGAAGTCATACAGCATGGAAACATGCCTTTTAGTCCAACTCGTCCTTGCCAACTGTAGATGGTTTATATGCAACCAATAATATAGTTACCTCACTCCCATTAACCCCGCCCAGTTAACTGCTACTAGCACCCCCTTTTCGACCATCTCGTTGAGCATCGCCTCGACCTTGTCCTTCATGGCGTGAGACACCCTGTGAGGTGCGCGGACCACGGGTTGTATATTTGGGTCAATGGAAATATGGTATGACACTGGTAACTTCCCCAGGTCATCGTCGAACAGGTCCTGGTATTCAGCAACCGGGTCAAACGACAGTTTGCACTTTGTGGACCGTGCGGTCAAAGGAGACCAGGCCAAGATCCTGGCACGCACGGTTGCCCAACAGGGTTACACAGTCAGAGTTCAAAACATAGAAAACCAGGTTTCTTGTGGCCTTTTGCAGCACGCAAGTTAAAGTGGCCCTCCCCGCAGGCCTTAGAATCTCTCCACCATAGGCGTGCAGGGTAGCATCGTCAACAACCAGAGGCTCATTATTCCTTATCTTGTTGAAAAGATTCATGGACAAAACATTGACTTTCAAACCAGTATCTAATTTGGCAGAGAAGGTTACGCCATTGACAGTCACAGGTACGGAGGGATCATTGCGGTGGGCGGGTGTCTGTAGGAGGGTAAACACATGAGAGTCCTCGGCAGAATTAATTGGCTCTGCACCATTGCATTCAACTAAATTGGGCTGTGAGTCGAAACAGAGATCAGATTGCGCCAGCATGTTTAGACTGGGACTGGAAGCTTGTGCCTGGCTCCCACGGGAACGGAGTAAGCGACAGGAGGCTGAGAAATGGTTCAGCTTTTTACAAAAGTTACAGGTTTTTACCAAAGGCGGGACACGTCGACAGTTCTATGGTGCATGTAGTTTACAGTTCGGGCACCTTTTTCGGGGCACATCGCCAGGTCCAGGGCGGGCACGCGGCAGAAAAACATTGTTTCCCACCCGAGGCTGTGGGCTCCTAAACCCAGCCAGGTTGACAGATTTATTACCCGAGTCCCGGTGGTCCTCTTGCAAAACAACGACCTCAGACAATCTGCAGGCATGCATAGCTTTGTCCAACGTTAGATCCGGATCCCTCAAAAGCTCACATCGCAGCTTCTGGTCACGCATGCCAGTTACTAAAATGTCTCTAGTGAGCTGGTGTTCCCTGCATGCCTCGGTCCCCATCGCGGGCGCCTCGTTCCCCTCTGCGCGGGTCCCCTGTTGCCGATCGCGGTTCTCCCTCTCCTGTTTCTCCCACCCCAATGCCCTTCCCTGGTTCCCCGGCTGCCTTGCGTCCTCCTGCTTCTTCTGCTCTTTCGGGGGAGGGGGAGACGTCCGTACGCGCTCGGGCAGGATCAGTAAGCCGCCTGTTCGCTACGGCGATTTCGTTTAATTCTGCTGTTTAATTCGGTTGTCGTGACAACAATCTGTTTTTTGATTTCTAAGGGGAAGGATGTAGATGGTTTATATGCAACCAATAATATAGTTACCTCACTCCCATTAACCCCGCCCAGTTAACATCAATCATAACGCCTTCCCCTCAGTAGGAAAATGTAGCCGGTGCTTGAAGGTGTATGTAATACCCAGTGCTATCATTAAAAGATGTTGCACACTTAAGAGCTTGTAAAGTTTTCATTTACAACTCGTCCTTGCCAACCAAGCTAGTTTAGCTTAGATTAGCTGCCCATCTAAGCAAATCCCATTTGCCTGCATTAGGGCCATATCCCTCAACATTTTCTATCCATGTACCTGTCCAAATGTATTTTAAATCATGTTATACCACTTGCTTCAACTATCTCCTCTGGCAGTCCGTTCCATGCACTCACCAACCTCAAAGTGAAAAAGCTGCCCCTCGGGTTCCTTTTAAATCTTAAAGATAGGCACAAAATGCTGAAGGAACTCAGTGGGTCAGGCAGCAGCTCAGGAGAAAATGGAAAGGTAATGTTTCAGGTCAGGACCATTCTTCAGACAGATTGTAGTAGGGAGGGTGTGGAACTGGAAGCAAGAAAGGACCCGGACAAAGAAAGACCTGTAACAGATTACCTCAGGCATGGTGGTTCCCTGGTAGGCCGATTGTTGGCTCGGGATGGTCTTTTCTTCCCATGTTCTGTCCTGACCATATTCAATATCCTGACTCATGAAGGCCAATGTACCAAGAGCCTTTGTTACCACTCTGTCGTGTGATGCCACTTTCAGCAATCTATGTACCAGTACTCCCAGATCCCTCTGCTTTACAACACTCAATGCGATCTTTTTGCTGGGGATCAAAGCTCCAACCGCGGGGCGTGTGGACTTTCACATTGTGAAGCCCGCGGTCTCTGGTAAGAAGAGGCTGATTCAGGTTCTCCATGCTGCGGAGAGAGTTTCAACCACCCCATAGAAACATAGAAACATAGAAAATAGGTGCAGGAGGAGGCCATTCGGCCCTACGAGCCAACACCGCCATTCATTGTGATCATGGCTGATCATCCCCAATCAATAACCCATGCCTGCCTTCTCCCCATATCCCTTGATTGCAAAAGCCCCTAGAGCTCTATCTAACTCTCTCTGGATTCTGGAGTGTGGCGGTGCCTAACGGCAGCGGCTCGACTGCAGTCCATCTGTCTTTTTAAAATTTTTGTCCCATTAGATATGTTTTTGGTTTTATTTTTTATTATTTTTTAGCTGTGTATATGTGCGGTGGGGTGGGGGGGGGGGGGGGGGGGGGGGGGGTTAATCTCTTCCCTGTACGGGGGCCCGACTTTTTCCCTGCAGACTCCTGCAGACTCGCCATCGCGGAGCTGGCGGACTTCGGAGCGGGAGGAGCTGAGGTGGCGCTCGGCAACAAACCGACTTCGGAGCTTCGGAGGCTCCAGCCGCAAGCCCGGTGTACAGGAACATCGGGAGCTCGCAGGACTCTGGTGGGAGACCGCTTTTCTGAACTCCCATCTACAACAACTTCTCCCGCAGGAATCACACAGTGAAATGACTCGGAGCGGGGCCTAACATCGGCCGGCATAGCTTAAATGGCCGCTGGACTACCATCGCCCGTCGGGGGCTTTAACATCGGGTGCCCCAGTCACCCCAACGTTGCAGTTGGACTGCTGGACCGCGGGAGAAGAACAAAGGGAAGAGATTAGACTTTTGCATTCCATCACAGTGAGGAGGTGTTGCAGATTCAATGTGATGTAAATTGTGTTAAGTGTTAAGACTGTAGAAATGCAATTTCATTCAAACCAAGCTATTTGAATGACACTAAAAAAGACATTCTATTCTATTCTATTCTATTCTTTTCTATTCTATTCTCTTAAATCCATCCAGTGACTTGGCCTCCACTGCCCGCTGTGGCAGGGAATTCCACAAATTCACAACTCTCTGGATGAAAACGTTTTTCTCTCCTCAGTCTTTAATGGCTTCCACTTTATTTTAAGACTGTGGCCCCTGGTTCTGGACTCACCAACATTGGTAACATTTTTCCTGCATCTAGCTTGTCCAGTCCTTTTATAATGTTTTATGTTTATATAAGATCCCCCCTCATCCTTCTAAACTCCAGTGAATACAAGCCTAGTCTTTTCAATCTTTCCTCATATGACAGTCCCGCCATCCCAGGGATCAATCTCGTGAACCTACGCTGCACTGCCTCAATCACAAGGATGTCCTTCCTCAAATCCGGAGACCAAAACTGGACACAATACTCCAGATGTGGTCTCACCAGAGCCCTACACAACTGCAGAAGAACCTTGTTACTCCTATACTGAAATCCTCTTGTTATGAAGGCCAACATTCCATTAGTTTTCTTCACTGCCTGCTGTACCTGCACGGCAACTTTCAGTGACTGGCGACTTTCAGCCCGTATTGCCCGATTTGTTTCCTCCTGTGTCCTATGAAAGTTTCCCAATCCTCTGGCTTCTAGCTACTCTTTGCTGTGTTATACATCTTTTCTTTTAGTTTTATTCTATCCTTAACTTCTCTTGTCAGCCACGGTTGCCTCCTACTCCCCTTAGAATATTTCTTCCTTTTTGGAATGAAATTATCCTGTGTCTTCCAGATTATGCCCTGAAATTCCTGCCATTGCTGTTCCACCGTCAATCCTGGTAGGATCCCATTCCAGTCTACCTTGGCCAGCTCCTCTATTATGCCTTCATTGTCCCCTTTGTTCAACTGCATCACTGACATTTCCAATTTAACCTTTGCCTTCTCAAATTGCAGATTAAAACGAATCATATTATGATCACTACCTCCAAGCAGTTCCTTTACCTCGAGGTAAAAACAAGCCTGAAGGCCTTGTGTCTCAATGCAAGGAGCATTCGTAATAAGGTGGATGAGTTGAATGTGCAGATAGTTATTAATGAATATGATATAGTTGGGATCACGGAGACATGGCTCCAGGGTGACCAAGGCTGGGAGTTGAACATCCAGGGATATTCAATATTCAGGAGGGATAGACAGAAAGGAAAAGGTGGTGGAGTAGCGTTGCTGGTTAGAGAGGAGATTAACGCAATAGAAAGGAAGGACATTAGCTTGGAGGATGTGGAATCGATATGGGTAGAGCTGCGAAACACTAAGGGGCAGAAAACACTAGTGGGAGTTGTGAACAGGCCACCTAACAGTAGTAGTGGAGTTGGGGATGGCATCAAACATGAAATTAGAAATGCGTGCAACAAGGGTAAAACAGTTATAATGGGTGACTTCAATCTACATATAGATTGGGTGAATCAAATTGGCAGGGGTGCTGAGGAAGAGGATTTCTTGGAATGTATGTAGGATAGTTTTCTAAACCAACATGTAGAGGAACCAATGAGAGAGCAGGCTATTCTAGACTGGGTACTGAGTAATGAGGAAGGGTTAGTTAGCATTCTTGTTGTGGGTGGCCCCTTGGGCAAGAGTGACCATAATATGGTTGAGTTCTTCATTAGGATGGAGAGTGACATTGTTAATTCAGAAACAAGGGTTCTGAACTTAAAGAAAGGTAACTTTGTGGGTATGAGACGTGAATTGGCCAAGATAGACTGGCAAGTGATTCTTAAAGGGTTGACGGTGGATATGCAATGGAAGGCATTTAAAGACTGCATGGATGACTACAACAATTGTTCATCCCAGTTTGGCAAAAGAATAAATCAGGGAAGGTAGTGCATCTGTGGATAACAAGGGAAATCAGGGATAGTATCAAAACTAAAGATGAAGCATACAAATTAGCCAGAAAAAGCAGCCTACCAGAGGACTGGGAGAAATTCAGAGTCCAGCAGAGGAGGACAAAGTGCTTAATTAAGAAAGGGAAAATAGATTATGAAAGAAAACTGGCATGGAACATAAAAACAGACTGCAAAAGTTTTTATTGATATGTGAAGCACAAAAGATTAGTTAAAACAAATGTAGGTCCCTTGCAGTCAGAAGCGGGTGAATTGATCATGGGGAACAAGGACATGGCAGACCAATTGAATAACTACTTTGGTTCTGTCTTCACTAAGGAAGACATAAATAATTTGCCGGAAGTAGCAGGGGACCGGGGGTCAAATGAGATGGAGGAACTGAGTGAAATCCAGGTTAGCCGGGAAGTGGTGTTAGGTAAATTGAATGGATTAAAGGCCGATAAGTCCCCAGGGCCAGATAGGCTGCATCCCAGAGTACTTAAGGAAGTAGCCCCAGAAATAGTGGATGCATTTGTGATAATTTTTCAAAACTCTTTAGATTCTGGAGTAGTTCCTGAGGATTGGAGGGTAGCTAAAGTAACCCCACTTTTTTAAAAGGGAGGGAGAGGGAAAACGGGGAATTACAGACCAATTAGTCTAACGTCGGTAGTGGGGAAAATGCTAGAGTCAGTTATTAAAGATGGGATAGCAGCACATTTGGAAAGCGGTGAAATCATTGGACAAAGTCAGCATGGATTTATGAAAGGTAATTCATGTCTGACGAATCTTATAGAATTTTTTGGGGATGTAACTAGTAGAGTGGATAAGGGAGAACCTGTGGATGTGTTATATCTGGACTTTCAGAAGGCTTTCGACAAGGTCCCACATAAGAGATTAGCATACAAACTTAAAGCACACGGTATTGGGGGTTCAGTATTGATGTGGATGGAGAACTAGCTGGCAGACAGGAAGCAAAGAGTAGGAGTAAATCTTGACTATAGGTGCTGTCTGTACAGAGTTTGTACGTTCTCCCTGTGACCATATGGGTTTTCTCCGAGTGCTCTGGTTACCTCCCACACTACAAAGACATACAGGTTTGTAGGTTAATTGACATATGTAAAATTGTAAATTGTCCCTAGTGTGTAGGATAGTGTTAGAGTACAGGGTGATTGCTGGTCAGCAAAGACTTCCGCTCGAAAGTCTAAAGTCTAAAAGTAGATTAATTAGCTGCATGTGATAATTAATCTTAGTTGGAAGTAAGAATTAAGAGGCTTTTGGATAAGTATGTGGAGATGCAGAAAATGGAGGGATGTGAATTATGTGGATGTAGGTGGTCTTGGCATAATGTTCAGCACAGACATTGTGGGCTGAAGGGCCTGTTCTTATGCTGTACTGTTCCTTTTTTTTATAACTAGTTACTAAGCACAGGTTCACACTACAGTTTTAAAACATATGGGATCACAGGAGTTGCGGACGACAGAATATCGGACCAGAGGGTTTAAACTATATCTTCATCAAGGATTAGAGTAAAACTATAAACAAAGACCGAAAAATGAATAAATCTGCAGATTCTGAGATTTGGACCATAAAATGAAAAATGTTGGAAGAACCCAGACAGTCTATAACCTGCCACTGTCACCCAACTCTACCCCCCTACTCTCAGGTTCCATCTGCTCATCATGGGTCATCCTTCCTTAGTCCCCCAGTCACATCTGCCTCCTGTTCCACCACTCTCCTCTCCTCTACATATTGTTTATCTGAGCTCTTCACTCTGTCTCTCTGCCGGATTTTCAACCCAGATCACTGCCTCCCTCCGCTGTTAACAGATTATCCTAGACCTCTGAGTTCCATAGATCCATACTGTAGATACATAGAAAATAGATGCAGGAATAGGCCAATCAGTCCTTCGAGACAGCACCACCATTCATGGCTGATCATCCACAATCAGTACCCCGTTCCTGTCTTCTCTCCAAATCCCTTGATTTCGCTAGCCCTAAGAGCTAAATCTAACTCTCTTTTGAATGTATCCAGTGATTCAGCTCCACTGCCTTCTGAGGCAGAGAATTCCACTAATTCAAAACTCTCAGGGTGAAAAATCCATTTGTTATGGGGGCCAACATGCCATTTGCTTTCTTCACTGCCTGCTGTACCTGCATGCTTACTTTCAGTGATTGATGTTCAAGGACACCCAGGTCTCATTGTACTTCCCTTTTTCCGAATCTGGCACAATTCAGATAATAATCTGCCTTCTTGTTCTTGCCACCAAAGTGAATAACCTCACATTTATCCACATGATACTGCATCTGCCATGTATCTGCCCACTCAACCAACCTATCTAAGTCACCCTGCATCCACTTAGTATACACAGTTCACACTGCCACCCAGCTTTGTGTCATCTGCAAATTTGCTAATGTCACTTTTAATTCCTTTGTCTAAATCATTAATATACTGTATATTGTAAATAGCTTTGGTCCCAGCACCGAGGGACCAGTTAATTCCTACTCTTTGTTTCCTGTCTGCCAACCAGTTCTCTATCCATGTCAATACACTATCCCCAATACCATGCCCTCTAAATTTGCCCACTCATCTCCTGTGTGGTATCTTATCAAAGGCTTTCTGAAAGTCCAAATACACCACATGCACTGGCTTTCCCTTATCCATGTTACTTGTTGTTACATACTCAAAACATTCCAAAAGATTAGTCAAGCAAGATTTCCCCTTTGTAAATCCATGCTGATTTGGACCGATCATGTTGCTACTATCCAAATGCGCCGCTAATACATCTTTAGTAATGAACTCCAGCATCTTTCCCACCACCGATTTCAGGCGAACAGGTCTATAATTCCTCTAGAAGATCATTCAGCCAGTCAAGTAGCATGTGTGGAATGTGAAAGCAGTCAATATTGCAAAGCGGAAGTGTGGAGAGGAGCGTGGAGTAAACCAAAAGAGGGTATGAAGAAACAAAGAACTGCAGCTGCTGGTATCTTGTGTACCAGACTGATTCCTGGGATGTACCAGACTGATTCCTGGGATGTCAGGACTGTCTTATGAAGAAAGACTGGATAGACTCGGTTTATACTCTCTGGAATTTAGGAGATTGAGAGGGGATCTTATAGAAACTTACAAAATTCTTAAGGGGTTGGACAGGCTAGATGCAGGAAGATTGTTCCCGATGTTGGGGAAGTCCAGGACAAGGGGTCACAGCTTAAGGATAAGGGGGAAATCCTTTAAGACCGAGATGAGAAAGACTTTTTTCACACAGAGAGTGGTGAGTCTCTGGAACTCTCTGCCACAGAGGGTAGTTGAGGCCAGTTCATTGGCTATATTTAAGAGTGAGTTGGATGTGGCCCTTGTGGCTAAGGGGATCAGAGGGTATGGAGAGAAGGCAGGTACGGGATACTGAGTTGGATGATCAGCCATGATCATATTGAATGGCGGTGCAGGCTCGAAGGGCTGAATGGCCTACTCCTGCACCTAATTTCTATGTTTCTATGTTTCTATGTTTGTGTAGAACACATAGTGCTGGAGTAACTCAGCATGTCAGGCAGCATCACTGGAGGACATGGATAGGCTAAGGTTGAGGTTTTGGGTAAGTTTAGGTTTAGGTATATTATTGTCATGTGTACTGAAGTTGAGTGAAAAGCTTTATTTTGCATGCCACACAAACAGATCGGATATATTTGTCTTCAAGTCTTTCTCCGCGGTAAAAACAGTGCTGAAATATTCACAATGCAGGTTTATAGGACTCTTGTTAAACTGCATTTGGATTATTATGTGCATTTCCAGTCTCTCAATTACAGGAAGAATGTGGCTTTGGAAAAGGTGCAGAGAATAGTTTACCGTAATAATGCCAGGATTAGGCAGGATTAGCTGCGGGGAGTGGTTGAACAGGCTTACAATACGTTTTCTCTGGAACATTGGAGGTTGTAGGAATAGAAGTATAGTATAAGGCATAGCTAGGACAGACAATTATAACCTGTCCCATGGATGGAAACAACTGTTCCATAGAAGGCACAACTATTTCTACAAAGGGGGGGGGGGTGGGGGAGTGAATGCCTGGAACACACTGCTGGGGGTGGGGATGCAGTCAGATATGAAGGTAGCATTTAAGAGACTTTTGAATAGGCATATGGATATGCAGGGAATTAAGGAATATGGATTATGTGCAGGCAGATGAGTTGGCCTTGGCACTTTGTTTAACACAGACATTTTGAGATGAAGGGATTGTTCTATGTTTATGTTCTACATATCCCAACCTGTTATAACTTCACACTTCCTTCCCCCACCGAACTGTTATCTGCCAATCAACCCTTCTCACTTATATCCACCTATTACTTGGTAGCCCTTGTCCAATCCTCAGAGGCATAATCACACAGCACAGAACGAGGCCCTTTGTCCCAACTTGTCCATGCTGACCAATATGCCCCATGCAATCAAGTCTCATTTGGCCCATGTTTCTATAAAGCTTTCCTATCCACGTACCTGGCAAAATGACTTTTAAATGATTTTAGAATCACTGAGTCATACAGTGTGGAAATAAGCCCTTCAGCACACCTTTTTATATTGGCTACTTCCCTTCTACTCTTTCATCTAGATGAAGGGTTTCAAGAAGGTTGTCGCAAGCGATGTCTGACCATTTCCTTTCATGGTGCACGGCACGGTGGAACAGCAGTAGAGTTGCTGCCTTACAGCTCTTGCAGTGCCAAAGACCAGGGTTCGATCCCGACTACGGGTGCTGTCTGTATGGAGTTTGTACATTCTCCAGGTGACTGCATGGTTTGCTCCGAGATCTTCGGTTTCCTCCAACACTCTAAAGCCATACAGGTTGTAGTTTAATCGATTTGTTATGTGTAAATTGTCCCTCGTGTGTGTAGGATAGAGTTAATATAGAAACAGAGAAACATAGAAAATAGGTGCTGGAGGAGGCCATTCTGCCCTTTGAGCCAGCACCACCATTCATTGTGATCATGGCTGATCGTCCCCAATCAATAACCCGTGCCTGCCTTCTCCCCATATCCCTTGATTCCACTAGTCCCTAGACCTCTATCTAACTCTCTCTTAAATCCCTCTCTGGCAGGGAATTCCACAAATTCACAACTCTCTGGGCGAAAAACGTTTTTTCTCAACTCAGTCTTAAATAGCCTCCCCTTTATTCTAAGACTGTGGCCCCTGGTTCTGGACTTGCCCAACATTGGAAACATTTTTCCAGCATCTAGCTTGTCCAGTTCTTTTATCTATATTACTAAAAGTCTGATCTTGACCGCTTTCTGTTGTTCTGTATATTGATTTTAGAAAAAACGCTGCAACTTACGGCTGTGAATTTTGGCCATCTTTCTCAGAGTCTCCATTTGCTGCGCAGGACAAGAGGATTTTTCCCATCAATGAAATATAAAAGAGTTATTAGTGTTTCAAAAATGTTGATATTCTCTCTCCTGAAGGCCACGCCCCTTCTGGAGGGACTATAAAACCCAGAAGTGTTGAGTGCCTCTGTCAGTCTCTGCAAGATGGGGGAGCAAGAGGGTCATGTCTCTCAGTCGGAGCTGTGAATAACACTGAACACGTGTCTACTAAATTGTGAGTGTGCTTTTACTAAATTGTGAGTGCCCATATGTGGTTTGATAATGAAAATGTGGCTGGTTTGAAATAAAGCACAGCAAATGGTTGGTGGTGGTTGGTTTGAAATAAACACAGCAAATGGTTGGTGGTGGTTGGTTTGAAATGGCAAATTATTAAAAGTCTAAACTTGACAACTTCCTGTTTGCACTGTATATTGATTTTAGATAAAACGCTACCACTTATTGGCTTTTTGGCCATCTTGCTCAGTCCCTCTCCGCTCATCAGGTGCAGAGCTCTCTTCCCATCAATGAAAAATAAAAGTGTTAATAGTGTTTAAAAAATGTTGAGAATCTCTCTCCTGTCAATCATGCCATGAAGGCCACGCCCCTTCTGGTGGGAGGGGGGAAGGATTATAAAACCCGGAAGTGTGGGTGTGGCTCAGTCTCTGCAAGATGGGGTAGGGAGAGGTCATGACTGTCTAAGCTGTGAATCAACTGAACACACTGAATGTCTACTGAACTGTGGTTGTGGTGTTTATGTGGTGTTTTGTCTGGTTTTATGGTGGTTTTATGGTGGTTTCACCATGCTTGAAAAGGTATGAAACTGCATTTGAATATGGTGGCCTTGCACCCTGCATGAAATGGTATGAAACGGCATTTGAATTTGGTGGCCTTGCACCCTGCTTGAAGTGGTCGAAAACTGCACTTGAATTTGGTGGCCTTGCACCCTGCTTGAAATGGTATGAAACTGCACTTGAATTTGGTTGTCTTGCACCCTGTTTGAAGTGGTAAGAAACTGCACTTGAATTTGGTGGCCTTGCACCCTGCTTGAAATGGTAGGATAATGCATTTGAATTCGGTGGCCTTGCATCCTGCTTGAAATTGAATTTCAAGGAATAGCCGTGAGTCAACTGGGAGCCCACCAGCCGTGAGTCAGCTGCCAGCACATCAGGCTTGAGTGACTGAGCTGCTATCCCAAGGATCCATTTTGCCCACAATGTCCATACTATCCCTCTGGAAACCAGTCCTTTTAGCCCACAACACCCATACACTCCAGAAAGCCCCCCCCCCCCCCCCCCCCACTGGCCATCAATATTGCTGGAGAGGTGGAATTTTGCATTGGAACATGGGACCCAACGGGTCCCACTTAGTCTAGTAATTTTATTTGTTTCTATAAGATTCCCCCTCATCCTTCTAAACTCCAGTGAATACAAGCCTATTCTTTTCAATCTTTCCTCATATGACAGTCCCTACACCCCAGGGATCAATCATACGAACCTATGCTGCACTGCCTCAATCACAAGGGTGTTCTTCCTCAAATTAGGAGACCAAAACTGTACACAATATTCCAGAAGTTGTCTACCGGAGCTCTATACAACTGCAGAAGAACCTCTTTACTCCTATACTGAAATCCTCTTGTTATGAAGGCCAACATTCCATTAGCTTTTTTCACTAACCTGCTGTACCTGCAAGCCAACTTTCAGTGATTGGTGTACAAGGACACCCAGGTCTCGCTGCACCTCCCACCTACCTACCCTAATCCCATTGAGATAATAATCTGGGGATCTTTTGTCGGTGCGGACTTGGTGGGCTGAAGGGCCTGTTTCCTCGCTGTATCTCTAAACTAAACTAAACTTAACTAACCTAAATGCGCCTCACTTGTGGATTGTTTTCCAACAGTTCACTTCTCTTGCTCAAGTGTCCAGCATCTGCAGTCTCTTGTGTTTGTGTTATGTTGTTGATGACGATCCTGTTTAATTTGTCTTTTGACAAAAGTCATTTACTTCTTCACTCATCTTAATATGTTTTGTATATTTAATGTAATTTGTATGGAAATAAAGTGGATTCCAGCAAATGTTTAATAAAATTTGCAAAATATTCACACTAATGCAATGGAAATCACTAACACCAATTGCACCTAACAGGAATGAATCTCTAAGGACCCATCCCCTCAGTTCTGCCACCATAATCCAACTTCATACATCAAATAAGTAATTTCAGTCTTTAATCAATAATATTAAAATAAATTACCAAATGGAAATACAAGCTTGTGTCTTGTTAATTTCTACTTATATCGTCATTATTTCCTGGGGAGCCGCGGGGGTTCGATCCACCCGTCGAACAACCGCAGTGCCGATCGGAACAAGTCCCAGTAGGCCAGACTTGCCCCACAGACTTCCGAGGGGACTGTGGAGATGCCAAGCTGTGAGGCCATTCCTGGGCTGAAGGAACTCAGTGGAGGTGACGATGGGAGTCTCGGCGGCGGTGGCAGCGGGAGCCTCGGTGGCCGCATGAGCCTCCACGGCAATAGGAGCCACAGCAGTGGTGGGGCCTCAGCAACAATGGGAGTCTCGGCTGCGGTGGGGCCTCACGATTGACCAGCGATCAACGGTCGATGAGCGTCAGGGGGAAGGAAAGACAATGTGGACTCAGCGTGGGGGGACCACCGTGATGGACAGTGGGAGAACAAAGGGGGACCGGTGTGGGATGGGGGGGCACTCTAGTTTAGAATCCTCTGCCCAGGGGATAAGTCTGTGTTTGCTTGTTTGTTTGTTTGTTCATTCGTTCGTTCTGGTGAAGGTGCTGTGCACACGGCAGCCAGACAACAATCGCTTGTCTTGTTCTTTTTCTTTTCACTTTTAATTTCAAGTTTATTGTGTACCTTGTGTGTTGTAACTGTTGTCAGACCAATTTCCCTCTGGGGATTAATAAAGTTTTATCGCATGTGTCAATTCCTAAGATTAGGTTATAATGTCGTAATAGATAGGAGTAGAATTAGGCCATTCAGCCCATCAATCATGATCATCCATGATTGAGCATACTTCGCTGCTCAATCATGGCTGATCTATCTCTCCCTCCCAAACCCATTCTCCTGCCTTCTCCTATAACCTATGGCACCTGCACTAATCAAGAATCTGTCTATCTGTCTATCTGTCTATCTATCTATCTGTCTATCTGTCTATCTAGCTATCTATCTATCTATCTATCTATCTATGAAACGTCACCCATTCCTTCTTTCCAGAGATGCTGCCTGTCCTGCTGAGTTACTCTGCCATTTTGTGTCTATCTTCAATTAAAACCAGCATGTGCAGTTCTTTCCTACACAATAATTTATCTCTGCCTTAAATAGGTATTGCCTCGTTGGAAATTTTACAGCCATCTGGGATACTCACTTCTTTGAAGGCCTCCGTTGTGGTAACAATGAGGCCTTCAATTTTTTTAAATGCCAGTATTCAGACCATTTAGCCTATAGGTGACTGAAGATGTAACTAGGACAAGGGAGAGCCAGTGGATGTAGTGTACCAGGACTTTCAGAAAACATTTGATAATGTCCCACATAGGAGATTAGTGAGCAAAATTAGGGCACATGGTATTGGGAGTAGAGTGCTGACATGGATAGAGAAGTGGTTGGCAGACAGGAAACAAAGAGTAACGGGTTAACGGGTCCCTTTCAGAATGGCAGGCAGTGACTAGTGGGGTACCGCAAAGCTCGGTGCTGGGACCGCAGCTATTTACAATATACATCAATGATTTGGATGAAGGGATTCAAAGTAACATTAGAAAATTTGCAGATGACACAAAGCTGGGTGGCAGTGTGAACTGTGAGGAGGATGCTATGAGAATGCAGGGTGACTTGGACAGGTTGGGGAGTGGGCAGATGCATGGTAGATGAAGTTTAATGTGGATGAATGTGAGGTTATCCACTTTGGTAGCAAAAACAGGAAGGCAGATTACTATCTAAATGGCATCAAGTTTGGAAAAGGGGAAGTACAACAGGATCTGGGTGTCCTTGTACATCAATCTATGAAAGTAAGCATGCAGGTACAGCAGGCAGTGAAGAAAGCGAATGGCATGTTGGCCTTCATAACAGGAGGAATCGAATATAGGAGCAAAGAGGTCCTTCTGCAGTTGTACAGAGCCCTAGTGAGACTAACCTGGAGTATTGTGTGCAGTTTTGGTCCCCTAATTTGAGGAAGGACATTCTTGCTATTGAGGGAGTGCATTTTAGGTTTACAAGGTTAATTCCCGGGATGGCGGGACTGTCATATGCTGAGAGAATACAGCAGCTGGGCTTGTACACTCTGGAGTTTAGAAGGATGAGAGGCTATCTCATTGCAATGTAAAAAATTGTTAAGGGCTTGGACACACTATAGGCAGGAAACATGTACCTGTTGTTGGGGGAGTCCAGAACCAGGTGTCACAGTTTAAAAATAAGGAGTAATCCGTTTAGAATGGAGATGAGGAAACACTTTTTCTCACAGAGTGGTGAGCCTGTGGAATTCTCTGCCTCAGAGGGTGGTGGAGGCAGGTTCTCTGGATACTTTCAAGAGAGAGCTAGCTAGGGCTCTTAAAATAGCAGAGTCAGGGGATATGGGGAGAAGGCAGGAAGGGGGTACTGATTGGGGATGATCAGCCATTATCACATTGAATGGCGGTGCTGGCTCGAAGGGCCAAATGGCCTACTCCTGCACCTATTGTCTATTGTCTATTGTAATCAGACGCATGCTAGGTCTTTTGTTCTTGAGTGCATTGTTGGGTCTTGATTTAGAAGTTAGGAGGCGATGTTGCAGTTGTATCAGACGTTGGTGAGGCTGCATTTAGAGTATTGTGTTCAGTTCTGGGCACCACGTTATCGGAAAGACGTTGTCAAGCTGGAAAGGGTACAGAAAAGATTTACAAGAATGTTGTCAGAGATAGAGTGTCTAAGCTTTATGGAGAGGTTGAGTAGGCTGGAACTCTTCTTTACTGAGGAGTAATCTTCTTGAGGTGCATAAAATCATGACAGGAAGCCAGAAGCAGGGAGAGCGAGTATGGGCTGGAAGTAAGTGAGTCAGATGGTTAAGAAGATTTAAAAAGAGCGCCAAAGGCCCGGTTCAAGTGTTTACCATGAAGGTCGGAGAGAAGCAGCAGCCAGAAGCAGTGAGAGTGCGTATTGGCTGGAAGTAGGTGAGTCAGAGGGAAAGAAGATTTAAATAGTGCGCCAAAGGTCCAGGTTCGAGTAATTTACAAATGAACCCTAAAGTAGTTGGATAGG
Organism: Okamejei kenojei; assembly: GCA_035221665.1. Lineage (NCBI taxonomy): Eukaryota > Metazoa > Chordata > Chondrichthyes > Rajiformes > Rajidae > Okamejei > Okamejei kenojei. Next base: position 158,368,740 of record CM069131.1, read on the forward strand.
TAACAGATAAAGAAGTGCAGCTGTAGCGGTGCCGCTTTGTTGGGAGTGGCCTTGTTGAGGTAAAGTTCCTTGGTGAGTAAAGTGCGAGTCTTTGGCTCAAGACTCATTGGCGAGGAGGCTGAGGCAAGCGACACTTAATTCAAAATTTGTGATTTTTGTTTGTCCACTGCAGAAATGGCAGGCAAGTTGGCACAGTGTGTTTCCTGCAGGATGTGGGAAGTCAGGGACACAGCTGGTGCTTCTAGAAACTACACTTGCAGAAATTGTGTCCAGGTGCAGCTCCTGAATAAACGTGTTGGGGAACTGGAGCAGTTTCCTGGACAAGAGCTACAGTGAGGTTGTCACACCAAGGATCCAGGAAGAGTAAAGGTGGGTGATGTGAGAAATAGGAGTAAACGTGGAGTGCAGGAGACCCCGGTGGCTGTACCTATGGAAAACAGGTACACCGTCTTGGGAGCAGACGACACAACAAGATTGAGCAGTAGCCAGGGCTGTGATCCCAATGCTGGTGTTGAGGCTCAATGGGAAAGAGTGACATCAGGCAGAGCCATAGTGGTGGACTCCATCATCATAGGTGCAGATAGGTGATTCTGCGGCAGAAGGCGAGACTCCAGGAAGGTGTGTTGCCTTCCTGGTGCCAGGGTCCAGGACTTCTCGGAGCGGCTGCACGGGATACTCAAGAGTGAGGAAGAGCAGCCAGAGGTTATTGTGCAGGTTGGCATAAATTATATAGGTCGGAAGAGGAAGGAGGTTCTGCGACAAGAATTTACAGAACTGGGTAGAAGACTGAAAAGCAGGACCTGCAGGGTAGTGAACTCAGGATTGCTTCCAGTACCTCGTGCTAATGAAGGTAAGAATAGTAATATTGGGGAAATGAATGTGTGGCTGAGGAGTTGGTGCAGGGGGCAGGGATTCAGATTTCTGGATGATTGGGATCTCCTCTGGGGCAGGGGTGACCTGTATAAAAGGGATGGGTTGCACCTTAACTGAAGGGGACCAACATCCTAGCGGGAAGGTTTGCTACTGCTACACGGAGGGTTTAAGCAGGATAGGGGGTTGGGATGTCGTACAGGACAGAGGCACAGGAGAGGCTAGATGATGATATGGAGGGGTGAGTGGGGATGATTATTGGACAGAATAGGCAGGTGAAAGGCGGAGAGCGAGGAAGGAGGGTTGGTTTAAATTGCACGTATTTCAATGCATTGGCCTGACGGATAAGGCAGATCAGCTTTGGGCATGGATAGGTACGAGCGACTGGGACGTTGTAGCCATGACTGAAACCTGGTTAAGGGAGCGGCAGAACTGGCAGCTCAGTGTTCTGGGGTACAGGAGCTTCAGGAGAGACGGGGGTGAGGGGAAAAAGAGGAGGGGGGGGGTTGCATTATTGGTTAGGGAGCATGTCACGGCTGTGTTCAGAGGTGACATTATGGACGGTTCTTCTAGTGAGGCTATATGGGTAGAGCTAAGGAATAAGAAAGGGATGATCACCTTGTTGGGGGTGTACTATAGACGCCGAATAGTCAATGGGAATTAGAAGAACAAATGTGCCAGCAGATTGCAGACAGCTGCAGGTTGAATAAAATTGTTGTAGTAGGGGATTTTAACTTTACCAATATAGACTTGGAAAATCTTAGCGTGAAGGGTTCAGATGGGGTGCAATTACTCAAAAGTGTTCAGGAGAGTTTTCTTAAGCAGTATGTGGAGGCCCCCACACGTGAGAGGGCAACGCTGGATCTAGTATTGGGAAATTGGGAAGGGCAAGTTAATGACGTGTGTGTGGAGGAGATTTTTGGGACCAGTGACCACAATTCAATTAGGTTTAAGATAGTTATGGTTAGGAACGGAGAGGGACAACATGTTAAAATGCTCAACTGGGGTAAGGCCAACATTGAGCATTTTAACAAAGAAGGTCTCACTCCAGGTCACTGAAGCAGGTTATTAGAGGGGAAAGGAACATCGGCCAAGTGGGATATTTTTTTAAGTGTACTGGAAAAAGCTCAGGATGTGTACGACCCCGTTAGAGTGCAGGGCAAAGCAGGCAAAAGTAAGCAAGCTTGGCTGACGAGGGAAATTGAGATGTTAGTCGACATCAAGAAGGATGCATGGGACAGGTATACGCAGCTGGGATCAGGTGCATCCCTGGAGAAGTTTCGGGAACTAAGGAGTAAACTGAAAAAGGAAATCAGAGGGCAAAAATGGACCAGGGGATAGCTCTGGCGGGTAGCATTAAGGACAATCCCAAAGGATTTTATAAATACACTCGACCAAGTGTGACCAGTTGGGTTCCATCCCCCAACACGAGGGGGAGGAGGGCGCGGCGTCACACGGGAGGGTTGATCCCCGAACGTGGCGTCGGCGCTCACTCCGGGGCCATTCACCCCCATCACCCGTTCCCGCAATGTCACCCGTTCGCTCAAGGCAATATTCCACCACTCACCCATTGCCCCCAACTGTGCAGGCGCGGCTCATTTCCCCTCATCCTCGAGCACTCCCTCCGCCTCTTCTTCACCCTGCCTCTTCTCTCCCCTCTCCTCCTCCACTCCCTCCTTCACCTCTCCCTCCCTCTCCTTTCCCCTACCCTCAGTCACGCCCTACCCTCTGTCACTCCCTCCCACCCTCCATAACACCTCTCCCCTCCCTTCCCCCCTGACCCGTTGGGCCCCGTTTCCCCAACGCAATATTCCACCACTCACCCATTCCACCAATGCACCCGTTCGCCCAACGCAATCAATCCACCCACGTGGGGGGGGAGGGGGAAGTCAGCGCTTCCTGGAGCCAATGAATAGACTCAACTTTTGGGTCGGCGCTCCCTTGAGCCAATCCTTCCCACGGGAAAAAGCTGAGGAAGAATCAGCAAAAATGTTTGCATTATTGTGTACCATTTTGGCTTAGTTCCTTGATCTCACAGATAGACAAACAAACAAGACGATATTTTTAATAGTATATGGATAGATAAGGGGGAAAGGGTAACTAGGGAGTGAGTGGGAACTCTCAGGAAGCTAAGCGTACACCTCTGTGTGGAGCCACACGAGATGGGCTAGGTCCTAAATGAATATTTCTCCTCTGTATTTACCGAGGCGAAAGACAGTAGGAGGGAGGAAATTGGAGCAATCACTGGAAGTGTTTTGAGCGCTATCAGGGTTACTGTTGAAGAATTACTGAAGGTAGTTGTGTTTGAAGGTAGACAAATCTCCAGGGCTTGATCTGATATATCTGAGGACATTGTGGGAAACCAGAGAGGAAATTGCAGGAGCCCTGGTTGAAATTTACGAGTCATCTTTAAATACAGGTATGGTGCCGGAAGACTGGAGGATGGCAAATGTTCTACCTCTTTTCAAGAAGGGCTGCAGGGAAAATGTTGGGAACCTAGGCCGTTGTCTTAACATCTGTAGTTGGTAAGCTAATGGAGAGTATTCTGAAGAATAGGATATACAGGCATTTGGATGGGCAAGGGCTGATTAGGGATAGTCAGCATGGTTTGGTACGTGGGAGGTCGTGTGTCACAAATCTGATTGAATTTTTTGAAGACGTGACCAAAAATGTTGATGAGGGCAGAGCTATACCTGTTGTGTACATGGACCAGCAAGGCGTTCAACAAGGTTCCGCATGGTAGGCTGCTCTGGAAGGTTGGCAGCTTGTTCCATACACCCACCACCCTCTTTGTGAAAAAGTTACCCCTCTGATTCCTATTAAATCTTTTCCCCTTCACCTTGAACCTATGTCCTCTGGTCCTCGATTCCCCTACTCTGGGCAAAACACTCTGTGCATCCACCCGATCTATTCCTCTCATGATTTTGCAGGCGGAGATGATTATCGTGCTCTGCCTGCGAGCTGCTGGCCACCAGAATATCATCGAGATAGATGAATATGAACAGCAAATCCCGACCGACCTGATCCATTAACCTTTGGAACACCTGAGTGGCGTTCTTCAGGCTGACAGGCATTCTTAGCCATTTGAAAAGGCCGAAAGAGGTGATGGTGGCCGTCTTTGGGACGTCGTCGGGATAGATCGGAATTTGATTATACCCGCGAATGACGTTGACCTTCGAGAAGAAGGTTACGCCCTCCAGATGAGCCAAAAAATCTTGGATGTTCAGGACTGGGTACTGATCTGCCGTGGTTATGGCATTGAGACGCCTGTAATCACCGCAAGGTCTCCAACCCCCGCATGCTTTAGGTATCATGTGCAACGGGGAAGCCCAAGGGCTATCCGACCGCCGGACAATCCCCATGTCCTCCATAAGCTGGAACGCGACTCGTGGAATGCGCAGTTTATCGGGCGGAAGGCGACGCATGCAGGCGTGAACCGGTGGGCCGTAGGTGGGAATGTGGTGGACCCCACCATGACGGGGCATGGCACCATCGAACCGGGGCGTGAGCAACCCTGGGAATTTGGTGAGAAGGGCTGCGAAAGATTGCTGGATCTCAGCTACCTCGTCGAGTTGCTGTTGGGGCGCGGCTTGGCAGGGCACAGGTCCGACACTGGAACCATGCGCCAGCCTCGCACATCGACTAACAGGGAGAACGCGTGCAAGAAATCGGCCCCCAATATTTCGGGAGAGCCAGGGCAGGAGGAATCTGACCCTGAAGTTGGTGTCACTGCTCTTGTGCATACACCAAAGCAGATGAGCCATGCTCCAGGTGTCCCAAACGTGGCTAGAAATGTTGCCATACCGGAGAGGACTGGTGAAACCATGGAGGATAATCTGGCCAGCAACATTAATTATATGGCCTATCACCAGCTCCAGGACTACATTATGGAGGAGTTTGGGCGAATGGTCCAAGGAGCACCGATGTCAGGTACACAGCAGGATATGTTGGCCCTGCTGTACAGTGCTCATTTTGAGCTCAACTGCATCCGGAAGATCGCCATAAAGCCAACACTCAATACACGCTTTATGGTTCTATGCAAGTCCTCGAATGTCCAGGCGCCCAATTTTCTATTTGGTGAAGACCTGGCGAAGCAAGTTAAAGATCTCAAGGAAGAGGCAAAAACCATCAGCCTCATTAAAACTTATACACCCTCGGCCAGGATACCACCTCGCAAGCCCTTTCCCTTCAGGCGAGCTACAGACGCTGGAACAGGTCAAGGACCAAGCAGAGGATTTCCAGCTACACGCCATTCACACGCAGCTCTGAACACCCGCAACATGGCCAGGAGGTTGAGAAATCTGAGATCAACCATGGAGGTACGAGTTACTGGTTCAGTCCAGGATATATCCTCTGGGGAACAGCCTCCGGTCGGGTGTAGGTTGCAATTGTTTTATGATGAATGGTGCTGCATAACATCAGACCTATTTATACTGGACATTATCCGGGGGTCTCGAATTGAGTTTGGTGTGGAAGATTGCAACCTTCACGTGGTCCGCCCTGTTTCGACTAATGCAATCAACTCGGTGTGCACAAACGGAAGATCAAATAGAACAAGTTGTCCAACAACTTTAGGCTGTGCATGCCACACGAAAGAAGAAGAAGAATTGAGTTTATGTCTGGAATACATCCACCCACACAAAATACACCTAGTCGGGTATTGTTTTTTTCAGGACCAGAAACTATACAGGTGAATGATGAAATTGGGGTTTTATTCCAAAAAGGGGTAATTGAAAGGACGGCATATCATCCTCAACAATTTGTGTCCAATATATTCCCCAGGCAGAAAAAAGATGGTGGGTGTCAAGTCATTCTGGACCTAACCAGACTAAATTCTTATGTGCAGTGTAGACATTTTAAAATGGATACTTTCAGTACTGCTAAGCAACTGATATCAAAAGGTTCTTATATGGCAACCATAGATCTGAAAGATGCATATTATTCAGTACCAATTCATCATCAGTACCATAGATACTTGAAATTTAGTTGGATGGGACAGCTGTGGCAATTTAAAGCATTGCCTAATGGGTTAACATCAGCCCCTAGGTTATTTACAAAGTTGTTGAAACCAGTTCTGGTGCTACTCCGCACCCAGAATCACATTGTGATGGCTTATCTGTATGATATTTTGATTATAAGCAACACTCAGGAGGCAGCTGAGGAGTCGGTTTCAGTGACCAAACACCTGTTTGAGAGGTTAGGTTCCTCATCCATCCAACACAATCCAAGCTAGTACCATCCGGAATAATTGACTATTTGAGGTTTGTCATTGATTCAATTGATATGTCAGTGACTTTGCCTATGGCCAAAGCTGTTGAAATCATGGAGGCCTGTAGCAATCTGGTAGAAGAACAACAACCCTCCACCGGCAAGTAGCCAGTGTCATTGGTAAATTAGTGGCGGCTTTCCCTGGGGTGCAGTTTGGACCTCTGCACTATCAGAGTTTGCAACGAGCTAAAGAACAAGCACTTAAAGAACATGCAGGTCATTTTGACAGACCAATGCAGTTGCCAGCCAAAGCTATCGCCGAGTTGCAATGGTGGATAATTAATGTCTCACGAAGTACTAAAAACATTTTGACTCAACGACCTTCAGTTATTTTACAAACAGATGTCAGTGCTTCGGGATGGGGAGCCACTGATACCGAGTCTAGCTGTGGTGGCAGATGGAGTGTGCAAAGAGGCATTAATCCTGCAGGCATGGGATACATTACTTAGAATTGCTGGGTGCATTCTATGGCCTAAAAGCATATTGTTCAACAATGAATGATTTACATGTTCAGCTCCAGATTGACAATACCATGGCTGTTGCATATATCAATCACATGGGAGGAATTAGTTCAGTATCATGTGATAATCTGGCTAACCTCATTTGGGACTGGTGCATTCCAAGAAATATCTGCGCGTCAGCTATCTACCTACCAGGTAGAGATAATGTGGTGGCAGACACCAGGTCATGCAAATTTAATGACAACACAGAATGGATGCTGAATCCAAAAGTTTTTTTAATGATTGTCAGCCGGTATGGCTTGCCAGACATAGATCTGTTTGCATCCAGGCTAAATTACCAGATACCTAAATACACTTCATGGGAACCAGATCCAGGGGCCGTAGCGGTGGATGCATTCTCGCTACATTGGGGAACGTACATTCTTTTATGCTTTTCCTCTATTCTGCCTCATCAGTCAATGTCTCACCAAAATAGAGCAGGACTCTGCCTCAGGCGTTTTGGTGGTTCCTGACTGGCCTACACAGCCATGGTTCCCATTGGTCCTGAGACTGATGACACAGCCATTCATGACTGTCCCCAAATGCAGCAACTTGTTGGTTTATCTGGTAACCGGAGAAAATCATCCTTTACATGATCGTATTAATCTGTTGATCTGCTGATTCTGACCAGACCGTTCCAAGGGCTCGGACTGTCGAGTAGGACCATGGATATGATTACTGGGGCCTGGAGAGATAGCACTAAAAAACAATATGTTTCTCATATTAAGAAATGGGAGACGTTTTGTTTACAGTCTGATATATCTTATCATACTGCAAGCATACTGGATGTATTGGAGTTCCTTGCTACATTGCATTTTGTCGAACAATTGAGCTATAGTGCTATTAATAGTGCTCGGAGTGCTTTGTCCTCCTATTTAGGGCAATTGTCGGGACAACAATCAATCGGGTCTCATCCGCTAGTGTCCCGATTCATGAGAGGTATTTTTTAACAAAAACCCTCCTAAGCCTAGATATACAGAAATCTGGGATGTGAGCATAGTTCTGACTGCTTCGGCAATGGGCTCCAATCACATCTCTATCTTTTCAGAAGTTAACACTTAAAGTGGTTATGCTCATGGCGCTAGTATCAGCGCAACGGGTTCAGACATTACAAAAGCTATGGCTGGATAGCATGCATTCTTCTGTAGATAATATTACATTTTATGTACATGATTTAGTCAAACAAAGCAGGCCAAGGATGGCTGCAACCAAAATAAGCTTTAAAGTATACCCCGTTGACCTAAGGCTATGTGTAGTTACGCACCTGAGTCAATATATCAAGGTAACCAAGAGACTCAGAGGCTCTGAAACAGCGATGCTCATCAGCCACAAAAAAACTCATAAAAAAGTGTCAGTACAAACTATTTCTAGGTGGTTGAAACAGGTTTTGGATTGTGCTGGAGTAGACACTGATGTGTTTAAATCCCCTCCACCAGGGCGACGTCAACATCCGCAGCGAAGGCACAGGACGTGCCTCTGGATCAAATCCTCGGGGCCGCAGGATGGTCTAGTGAATCAACGTTTTCAAAGTTCTATGACAAACCTGTCATGGCAGTGCAAGGTTTTGGGGATGCTGTTTTGGGTTCTGTTTGATTTCATTTGCAATTTTCATTTGTAATTTCCCCCTGGGATAGAGGGGTTATTACTGTTCTTTTTATTATTAAAATGTTCATTGGATAAAATAAGCAATGTTCAATACATTAATTGTTCAATCCTGTGTCAACTGAAGCAGTGTGTTGTATGGAACTGGATGTACGGCATGAAATCACAGAGCTTTGAAATCTTCACGTAGTCACTCACGTGATTCCGAAGTAAAATAGTAAGATTAAACGAGAATTTACCAGTTTGAAGTTTGATCTTTATTTTATGCAGAGTTACGATGAGGGATTATGTGCCCTCCACTCCCGGCCCTCATATCGCAAAGATCATCTGATAGTTCTAGTCTTCTGAGTCTTACTATATCACTTCGACTGTAGTTACTGCGATTTCACGCCGCTGCTTTGAAGTATGACGCGCATGCGCCTGGCAGGGCTTCTTCACGTAATCCCTCATCGTGACTCCTCATAAAATAAAGATCAAACTTCAAACTGGTAAGTTCTCATTTAATCTTACTATTTTACAGGAGAATGGTCTTTTGGAAATTACTGCCAGATCATTCAGAGTGATTAACTCCCTGGTAGAAGGAATAGAAAATTATTATTCAAGGAAGGTTCTATTTTTTCAATAATATGGCGATGAGCAGAAATAGCCAGAAATAACATGAAATAAAATCATGCCCAGGAATTCAGATTATATTGCTAAGGAAGGAATCGACTATGAATAAGACAACTAGCTCAGCAATTGACAGAGCAGCAGCACCGGCAGGACATAAGCTACGAAGCTGCATCTGTGGCTGGGAAAAGATAACATCAGAGAAGGGTCTCAAGATCCACCGGGGCAGGAAAAAGTGCCTGAGAGAGACAATAGGCAATAGACAATAGGTGAAGGAGTAGGCCATTCAAGCCAGCACCGCCATTCAATGTGATCATTGTACCCCATTCCTGCCTTCTCCTCATATCCCCTGACTCCGCTATTTTTTAGAGCCCTATTTAGCTCTCTCTTGAAAGCATCCAGAGAACCCACCTCCACCGCTCTCTGAGGCAGAGAATTCCAAAGACTCACCACTCTCTGTGGGAAAAGGTGTTTCCTCATCTCCGTTCTAAATGGCTTACTCCTTATTCTTAAACTGTGGCCCCTGGTTCTGGACTCCCCCAACATGGGAAACATGTTTCCTGCCTCTAGCGTGTCCAAACCATTAACAATCTTATATATTTCAATGAGATTCCCTCTCATCCTCCTAAACACCAGAGTGTACAAGCCCAGCTGCTCCATTCTCTCAGCATCTGTCAGTCCCACCATCCCGGGAATTAACCTTGTAAACCTACGCTGCACTCCCTCAATAGCAAGAATGTCCTTCCTCAAATTAGGGGACCACAACTGTACACAATACTCCAGGTGTGGTCTCACTAGGGCTCTGTACAACCGCAGAAGGACCTCTTTGCTCCTATATTCGATTCCTCTTGTTATTAAGGCCAACATGCCATTCGCTTTCTTCACTGCCTGCTGTACCTGCATGCTTACTTTATAGACTGATGTAAAGGGACCCGCAGATCCCGTTGTACTTCCCCTTTTCCCAACTTGATGCCAATTAGATAGTAATCTGCCTTCCTGTTTTTGCTACCAAAGTGGATAACCTCACATTTATCTGCATTAAACCTCATCTGCCATGCACCTACTTCCCCAACCTGTCCAAGTCACCCTGCACTCTCATAGCACAGCTCACACCGCCACCCAGCTTTGTGTCATCTGCAAATTTGCTAATATTACTTTGAAACCCTTCATCCAAATCATTGATGTATATTGTAAATAGCTGCGGTCCCAGCACCGAGCTTTGCAGTACCTCACTAGTCTGCCATTCTGCCTGCCATTAGTCTGCCTGCCATTCTGAAAGGGACCCGTTAATCCCCACTTTTTGTTTCCTGTATGCCAACCACTTCTCTATCCATGTCAGCACTCTACCCCCAATACCATGTGCCCTAATTTTGCCCACTAATCTCCTATGTGGGACCTTATCAAAGGAGCTTGGTGAGGGGTCTCGCATTGATCATTACTTTCTAAGAGTTAGGCCAAATCAGTCGAGTGAAGCCCTGTGGCAGGTTAACCACCACAGTCCACAGGGTATCAGCACCCCAGGCGAAGCTCAACCAAGTACTGCCCAGAGCACAACCAGCCACAGTCAGCGGTAGAGAGGAAGATCGTTTGCCTGCTTCTGCTGCTGCTGCAGGTGAGACGTTGCTTCGCGCCAGGGTCTTGGGCCTGTCCCACTTTGACCAGTCTTATGGTTAGCCTCTAGATGGTCACGTGGCAGCCCAGACAGCTTATTTTCTGTTCAGCCACAGCCAGTGACTGCTCCATTCGGCTTTTTTCCTTCCATCTTCCTCTCTACCGCTGACTTTGGCTGGTTGGGCTCTGGACCCCTGTCTGTTGGTGGGACAGTACTTGGTTGAGCTTCGCCTGGGGTGCTGATACCCTGTGGACTGTGGTGGTTAACCTGCCACTGGGCTTCACTCAATTGGCCTACCGCTTAGAAAGTCATGATCAATGCGAGGCCCCTCTCCAAGCTCTTTTGATAAGGTCCCACATAGGAGATTAGTGGGCAAAATTAGGGCACATGGTATTGGGGGTAGAGTGCTGACATGGATAGAGAAGTGGTTGGCATACAGGAAACAAAGAGTCGGGATTAACGGGTCCCTTTCAGAATGGCAGGCAGTGACTAGTGGGGTACCGCAAAGCTCGGTGCTGGGATCGCAGCTATTTACAATATACATCAATGATTTGGATGAAGGGATTCAAAGTAACATTAGCAAATTTGCAGATGACACATAGCTGGGTGGCAGTGTGAACTGTGAGGAGGATGCTATGAGAGTGCAGGGTGACATTTTGTGTCTATCTTATATAGAAGTGGGGGCCGATCCGGACCGCAACGGCCCTGAGACCCAGGCCGAGTTCGGCGATCGTTGCCAAATGGAGCAGTCACTGGCTGTGGCTGAACAGAAAAGATGCTGTCTGGGCTGCCACGTGACCATCTAGATGCTAACCATAAGACACACACTAGGTCTGATCAACCTGCGGTAGGCCTGCCTCGACTGAGGGTGTCTTGTGATAAAAGGCCGAAAAACCCAGTGATGTTGAGGTACACAACTGAAGACGTGTCTGATTGGTAGCAAATCATCTAATGGTCATCCCCATGAATACCAAATGTCAATTGTAGTGAAAAACCTTAGGGTTTTTAACTTCCAGTCCTACTAATTGTTGTGTATTTGGGTGCTTGGAATTGACTTACAATAACACTCAGATACAGGAGTAAACTAACAAGCTTTGTTATTCCAGGACTCCACCTTGAGTCTCCCCCAGCGCATGCGTCCCCTTGCACAAGACATAACATATGCTAATTATATCACATACATCACACTGCTCCCCCTATAACTTGGAGGCAGGTAACACCATTTATATAATATACACCACACTGCTCCCCCTTTAACTTGGAGGCGGATAACAACATTTTGATTACATTAAATATAATTGATTAACACTCTGTTGCAAAATTATATTATTACAGTCATCTTACATTACATCCTCATAACTGTAATAATCGTATCTAAACTTAACACATCATTTTTCATTCCACTCATCTTCCTTAAATCAAATACATTACCCCTTGCTTTATGTGTTATCATTTTCCTTATGTGTAAATTGCGAACACTTTCTAATCGCTCTATCTCTGCTTGTATCTCTGCTTCTTCCCTTTTAAATGTCCTAATATAATTTGCAAATTTCTCCCTGTTCCTGATATTCTGCTAAAGTTAGCATTTCCTTCTCTGCTCCATTTGCTTTGTTTTCCTCTGTTTCTGTTCCTTATTTGTAGGTGGGACCTGACCCATGACTGCAGGTATTCAATTTCTCGCAGCTTCCTTTGTCGCTCAATTTCCTGACACTGCGTATTTATCTGCTCTTGTTGTTTAATAACATTCTGCAATGCATAACCATTTATCCATTGCTCAGTGAAGGAGGCTCCATGCTGGACTATAGTGAAGTGTCCTAATCTCAATCGGTCCTGCATACTTTTGTCTCGACCGACAAGCCTCTCTTCTTTAGACTTTTCTATTAACAGCTTTTTGCTCATCGTCACACATTTATTTAACCATTCTTTGTATCATTTAAGCCTTTTCTGTTGTTCCTCTATTTGTCTCCTTAGGTCTTTCCTATACCAACTCATACAAAGACTGAACTTTTACAGTAGCCCTCTTTTGCTTAAACCACTGCCCAACCACCATACTCTTGTAGGCAGCCTGAATGGTAATGGTTGTATACCTCATTGACTGATATTGCACAAACTGGGAATGCTCTATTTTGCATGCTTTGTATCATCTGTAGATCGAAATGACTGCTTGTTTCATAGCTCCGTAGCATACCCTTGATCCGGAACCATGGTATGTAGCTTGCAGAGTGACTACAGACGCCTTTTGCATCAAGAAATGTTTTCTTGTAATGCACATCATTACAACAGTGGCTTTGAGTTGTGCTCTGTATAGTTTTCCTACTACATAAGCACGGTAGTGAGACTGCACTACAACTGTTGTATATTTCTGTTTGAGGAAGTCTTTCCCATATCGTTTAAGCCTTTTGTGTTGTGCATATATTTGTCTCCTTAGGTCTTTCCTATGCCAACTCATATGGAGTACTGACTGCACTTTTACAGAGGCCCTCTTTTGCATAATCCACAGCCTAACCACCATACTCTTGTAGGCAGCCTGAATGGTAATGGTTGCATACCTCATTGACTGATATTGCACAAACTGGGAATGCCCTATTTTGCATGCTTTGTACCATCCCTGGATCGAAATGACTGCTTGTCGCATAGCTTTGTAGCGTACCCTTGATCGGTAACCACGGTATGAAGCTTGCAGAGTGACTACATCAAGAAATGTTTTCTTGTCATGCACATCATTAAGACTGACTTAATATGGCTTGCTGCCTTGATTTTCTCAACCAATTCTCTGGCATTAATCCAACGGTAGAAGGGCTGAATACAAACCACTGCTTTTCTCAAACTATTATAATGTCTCACTTGGACATCTCTTATCTGGCAAGCTCTCTATCGTTGCTGTACCGCAATGGCAGACAAGCGTAGTTCCTTGAAATACTGACTCTGTTTATGCATCTGATAATAAGTCTGTATGACCTTGGCAGATTTGTGCATGCACCGCAATTGCTTTCGAAAAAGCATTCCTCGGAAGGCAGCCGGAAGCATTACAACGCTTCTGCGTACCTTCATGTAAGTCTTGCAATCACTTTCCATTTGAAGGTGTGCCCTATAATGGGTTTGTACTATTATAGCTGCCAATCTCATTGCCCTGCATAGACGGTATACTTTGTGCCTTCTAAATGCTGCTTGTATTACCATTGCTGCCTTCTGTTTGTTCCGGATCTCACTCAGTACCTTCATACCCCTGAATGCAGCTTGAATAGTTAGGGTTGCCCTCTGGATGGCAATGTCCCTTTGCATTTGACTTTTGTCCCTTTGCCTTTGACCTTTGGCCTTTTGCACTTGACCATCGTCACTTGGCTCTTGACTTTTGTCACTTTGTCCTTGACTTTTGTCACTTTGCCCTTGACTTTTGTCACTTTGCATCTCCCGTTTGTCCTTTGAGGGACTCCCTGCCCTCTTTAGTTCAAGCTTCTTACATCTGGATGCCCTTGGAGGTTTTGGCGAGAAAGTAGCCATTAATGCCTCCTTACACTCGTCGTATATTTTGTCTGTGGGCATTGCTGGCTGCAGTAACATACGTAAGGTCTGATAACCCTCTCTTCCTAAGCCTAATATGAACCATGCTCTCTTCTTCTCCTCTGCAGTGATATCATTGGAAATGAAACAAGCCTCCAAGACTTTGGTCCATTTCTCAAAATTACACCCAGAATCTAACTGAGGCACCTTTCCTACAATTTGAAAAGCCATGTTACCCTGTTGCCATTCAGGTGCACTATATTCTGTTCTCTCACTGTGTTTTCTGCACTGGACTTAATCCTTTTACACACTAAGAAGTGATCCAGCCCACTGACTATTACTAATTCTTTGAATAATAGATTAATATTATTAACCAACATTTCATGTTAATAGCCAACTAGAACATTTTAAAACATATTCCTTCTATGCACACAGATTTACTTTTAATAACAGTGACCAATGCATTACATCGAAACAGTCCTGCTTTTACTGTGAAGGAATAGTGAACAATAGCTTCTCTAGAGGATAACATTGCTGCTGGCCACTCCTGATCTCCGCTGCTACCGCTGGCTCATCCGTTGCTGTTGCCTCCGCTGTTTCACCGCTGACTTGACTGCCAAGTCGACTCCGTGGCACGGCCTCAGTGTGCTGGCTCCCGCTGCTGTTCCCGCTGCTCGGCTTGTCGCTGGCTCTATGGGTCATTTCTGCTGCTGGTCCCGCTGCTCCACTCGTCGCTGGCTCTCCGGCCCACCTGGCTGCTCAGCTTACCTACCCGGACTAGGCCCTCACTCGACATCGGTGGCAGCTCCTGGGCCTGGCTGTGGGCTACACAGCCCTGGAAAACTTTCAAAGTTGGTAGCGGTCACCGGACTTGTCCGTGGCCTACATGGTACACGGCCCTGGAACTCACCCGAAGTCGGTGGCGGCTGCTGGGCCTCTTCTGCCCCTTTGCTTTGGCTACATGGCCCTGGAAAGCATTCCAGGTAAGTTAACACCATCGCTGTCCTGCTGGTTAGGCTTCCAGCTTTTGGCTGAGTTCTTCGGTGACACTTACTTAATGCCCCACTTGTTTTCCTTGCGCTCTTGCTTCCTGTTCCGACCTTTCTTTTCTTTGGTGCCAATTCAAAACCATTTGGCGGCAAATCTTTTTCCTTGGTGCCATTCCATTTTGTTTCCAAACACAACCTCTTCTTTTGAACTTTTTTTTTTCTTGACAGTCCTTCTTTCCTTTTCTGTTCTTTTATCCTCATCGTGTTGTTGTGTGTTCTGGTGTAACAATTCACCTAAAACATAGCAGTACAAAGATTAATCAGCTTGAGGAATTCGACAAAAAAAAACTCAGTCTAAAATGCGTAACAGTTCGAAGTACGACATCTTGGCACTTTGGCACACAGAGATAGCCTGACAAACTCGCCAACTTGTACAGCTGATGTTTTAAACTACAGTTCCCTGCATGGAAGGATCTGCAGGCCTCTCATGTCCAGCTCGCAAACAACTGCGACACAACACCGTATCTACTGTTTAAACTGTTAAACAATCCTGTGTGTTGCAATACAATCCTGCACTGTATTTAAAGGATGAGTTCACAAACTCTATCCCATCCTCGTCACCAATTGTAGTGTATTTGGGTGCTTGGAACTGACTTAAAATAACACTCAGATACGGGAGTAAACTAACAAGCTTCTTTACAAGCTCCAACACGGCGGCCCCGGTAAGGCATTGCCCGCTCCGTGATGGTATTTCAGTGCTGCGCCGCTGCTGAAGTTGAAACTCTGGCCGGTTCCAGCCGCGCCAATCCAGATGGTAGGCCTCGAGGAGGGGATGAAGATGCGGCTCGGAGGAAAAACGCATCCTCAACCAGGTAGTGAATGAGAAAAACAGTTTCCCCCTTCTCCCCCACCCCCCATATAAAAAGACAAATAGACCTGCAAAACAAAACTTTTTGACAAACAGCCAACATTGCAGTTCCTATTTTCAGCTAGCACATTGCAAACCACAGCAACTGAATGAATATCTAAATTATGCAAGATCAATCTTTGTTCTTGAGTGTGCCTGCAAACCGGCAGCAGAATCAATTAAAATCATTTTTTTGTCCAGGAAGGAAGTTTGCAGGCAGTGAATCTAATGGGAAGTTAATGTTATCACACTTTTTAAGAAAGGCGGGAGAGAGAAAACAGGGAATTATAGATAACTTAGCCTGACATCAGTGGTGGGGAAGATGCTGGAGTCAATCATAAAAGATGAAATAGCGGCACATTTGGACAGCAGTAACATAGATACATAGAAACATAGAAACATAGAAAATAGGTGCAGGAGGAGGCCATTCGGCCCTTCGAGCCAGCACCACCATTTATTGTGATCATAGCTGATTGTCCGCTATCAATAACCCGTGCCTGCCTTCTCCCCATATCCCTTGACTCCACTAGTCCCGAGAGCTCTATCCAACTCTCTTTTAAATTCATCCAGTGATTTGGCCTCCATTGCCCTCTGTGGCAGGTAATTCCATAAATTCACAACTCTGTGGGTAAAAATGTTTTTTCTCACCTCAGTCTTAAATGACCTCCCCTTTATTCTAACAGGATCGGTCTGAGTTGGTATGGATTTATGAAGGGGAAATCATGCTTGACTAATCTTCTGGAATTTTTTGAGGATGTAACTAGGAAAATGGACAAGGGTGAGCCAGTGGATGTAGTGTACCTGGATTTTCAGAAAGCATTTGATAATGTCCAACATTGGAGATTAGTGGGCAAAATTAGGGCACATGGTATTGGGGGTAGTGCTGACATGGATAGAAAATTGGTTGGCAGACAGGAAACAAAGAGAAGGGATTAACGGGTCCCTTTCAGAATGGCATGCTGTGTCTAGTGAGGTACCGGAAGGCTAGGTGCTGGGACCGCATTTATTTACAATATACATCAATGATTTAGATGACGGGATTCAAAGTAACATTACAAAATTTACAGATGACACATCCTGGGTGGCAGTGTGAACTGTGAGGAGGATTCTATGAGAATGCAAGGTGACTTGGACAGGTTGGGTGAGTGGGCAAATACATGGCAGGTGCAGTTTTTGTGGATAAATTTGAGGTAGCAAAACCTTTGGTAGCAAAAACAGGAAGGCAGATTATTATCTGAATGGTGTCAAGTTGGGAAAAGGGGAAGTACAACAGTTCTGGGTGTCCTTGTTCATCAGTCAATGAAAGTAAGCTTGCAGGTACAGCAGGCAGTGAAGAAAGCAAATGACATAGAAACATAGAAAATAGGTGCAGGAGAAGGCCATTCGGCCCTTTGATCCTGCACCGCCATTCAATATGATCATGGCCGATCATCCAACTCAGTATCCTGTACCTGCCTTCTCTCCATACCCCCAGATCCCTTTAGCCACAAGGACCACATATAACTCCCTCTTAAATATAGCCAATGAACTGGCCTCAACTACCCTCTGTGGCACAAAATTCCACAGATTCACCACTCTGTGTGAAAAATGTTTTTCTCATCTCAGTCCTAAAAAACTTTTCCTTAAACTGTGGTCCCTTGTACTGGACTACCCCAACATCGGGAACAATCTTCCTGCATCTAGCCTGTCCAACCCCTTAAGAATTTTGTAAGGTTCTATAAGATCCCCCCTCAATCTTCTAATTTCTAGCGAGAACAAGCCGAGTCTATCCTGTCGTTCTTCATATGAAAGTCCCGCCATCCCAGGAATCAGTCTGGTGAACCTTTTCTGTACTCCCTCTATGGCAAGAATGTCTCTCCTCAGATTAGGAGACCAAAACTGTACACAATATTCCAGGTGTGGTCTCACCAAGGCCCTGTACAACTGCAGTAGAATCTCCCTACTCCTCTACTCAAATCCTTTTGCTATGAATGCTAACATACCATTCGCTTTCTTCACTGCCTGCTGCACCTGCATGCCTACTTTCAATGATTGGTGTACCATGACACCCAGGTCTCGTTGTATCTCCCCTTTTCCAAATCGGCCACCATTCAGATAATAGTCTCCTTTCTTGTTCCTGCCACCAAAGTGGATAACCACACATTTACCCACATTATACTGCATCTGCCATGCATTTGCCCACTCACCCAACCTATCCAAGTCACCTTGCAGCCTCCTAGCATTCTCCTCACAGTTAACACTGCCCCTAGCTTCGTGTCATCCGCAAAATTGGAGATGGTGCATTCAATTCCCTCGTCCAAATCATTAATATATATTGTAAATAACTGGGGTCCCAGCATGGAGCCTTGCGGTACCCAACTAGTCACTGCCTGCCATTCTGATAAGGACCCGTTTACTCCTACTCCCTGCTTCCTGTCTGCCAGCCAGTTCTCTATCCACATCAATACTGAACCCCCAATACCGTGTGCTTTAAGTTTGCATACAAATCTCTTATGTGGGACCTTGTCGAAAGCCTTCTGAAAGTCCAGATATAAGACATCCACTGGTTCTCCCTTATCCACTCTACTAGTTACATCCTTGATAAATTCTATAAGATTCGTCAGACATGATTTACCTTTCATAAATCCATGCTGACTTTGTCCAATGATTTCACCAGTTTCCTAATGTGCTGCTATCCCATCTTTAATAACTGACTCTAGCATTTTCCCCACTACCGATGTTAGACTAACTGGTCTGTAATTCCCCGTTTTCTCTCTCCCTCACTTTTTAAAAAGTGGGGTTACATAAGCTACCTTCCAATCCTCAGGAACTACTCCAGAATCTTAAGAGTTCTAAAAAATCATCACTAATGCATCCATTATTTCTGGGGCTACTTCCTAAAGCACGGGGATGCAGCCTATCTGGCCCTGGGGATTTATTGGCCTTTAATCCATTTTACCTAACACCACTTCCTGACTAACCTGGATTTCACTCAGTTCCTCCATCTCATTTGACCCCAGTCCCCTGCTATTTCCGGCAGATTATTTATGCCTTCCTTAGTGAAGATAGAACCAAAGCAGTTATTCAATTGGTCTGCCATGTCCTTGTTCCCCATGATCAATTCACCTGTTTCTGACTGCAAGGGACTACATTTGTTTTAACTAATCTTTTTCTCTTCACATATCTATAAAACTTTTGCAGTCAGTTTTTATGTTCCCTGTCAATTTACTTTCATAGTCTATTTTTCCTTTCCTAATTAAGCCCTTTGTCCTCCTCTGCTGGACTCTGAATTTCTCCCAGTCCTCTGGTAGGCTGCTTTTTCTGGCTAATTTGTATGCTTCATCTTTTGTTTTGATACTATCCCTGATTTCCCTTGTTATACACGGATGCACTACCTTCCCTGATTTATTCTTTTGCCAAACTGGGATGAACAATTGTTGTAGTTCATCCATGCAGTCTTTAAATGCCTTCCATTGCTTATCCACCGTCAACCCTTTAAGAATCACTTGCCAGTCTATCTTGGCCAATTCACGTCTCATACCCTCAAAGTTACCTTTCTTTAAGTTCAGAACCCTTGTTTCTGAATTAACAATGTCACTCTCCATCCTAACGAAGAACTCAACCATATTATGGTCAATCTTGCCCAAGGGGCCACGCACAACAAGACTGCTAACTAACACTTGCTCATTAATCTATACCCAGTCTAGAATAGCCTGCTCTCTCATTGGTTCCTCCACATATTGGTTTAGAAAACTATCCCGCATACATTCCAAGAAATCCTTTTCTTCAGCACCCCTGCCAATTTGATTCACCCAATCTATATGTAGATTGAAGTCACCCATTATAACTGTTTTATCTTTGTTGCACGCATTTCTAATTTCCTGTTTGATGCCATCCCCAACTCCACTACTACTGTTAGGTGGCCTGTTCACAACTCCCACTAGCGTTTTCTGCCCCTTAGTGTTTTGCAGCTTCTACCCATATTGATTCAACATCCTCCAAGCTAATGTCCTTCCTTTCTATTGCGTTAATCTCCTCTCTAACCAGCAACGCTACCCCCACCTCATTTTCATTTCTGCATATCCCTCCTGACTTTTGAATATCTCTGGATGTTCAGCTCCCAGCCTTGGTCACCCTGGAGCCATGTCTCCGTGATCCCAACTATATCATATTCATTAATAACTATCTGCACTTTCAACTCATCTACTTTATTACAAATGCTCCTTGCATTGAGACACAAATCCTGAGATTATTACCTTTGAGGTCCTGCGTTTAGCCTGTTGGCCTTCAGAACAAGAGGAGTTGAGTATAGGAGCAAAGAGGTCCTTCTGCAGTTGTACAGAGCCCTGGTGAGACCACACCTGGAGTATTATGTGTAGTTCTGGTCCCCTAATTTGAGGAAGAACATTCTTTCTTTTGAGGGAGTGCAGTGTAGGTTTACAAGGTTAATTCCCGGGATGGAGGACTGTCATATGCAGAGAGAATGGAGAGGCTGGGCTTGTATCCTCTGGAATTTAGAAGGATTAGAGGGGATCTTATTGAAAGATTATTAAGGGTTTGGATACGCTAGAGGCAGGAAACATGTTCCCGATGTTGGGGGAGTCCAGAACCAAGGGCCACAGTTTAAGAATAAGGGGTAAACCATTTAGAACCGAGATGAGGAAACACTTTTTCTCACAGAGTTGTGAGTTTTTGGAATTCTCTGCCTCAGAAGGTGGAAGCCGGTTCTTTCGATACTTTCAAGAGAGAGCTAGATAGGGCTCTTAAAAATAGCGGTGTCAGGGGTTATGGGGAGAAGGCAGGAATGGGGTACTGATTGGGGATGATCAGCCATGATCGCATTGAATGGCTCGAAGTGCCAAATGGCCTACTCCTGCACCTATTGTCTATTGTCTATTGAATCATCTCAGTATGTTGGCACAGTGGTTTATTGAGTGGTATCTTTCAATGTTTCATCAAGTTCACATTTATTGTCACATGCTCCAATTGGTGCAGTGAAATTTGAGTTAGCATACAGACATACAAATAAAAAGAACACAATAAACGATAGAGTTTGACATAAACATCATCACAGCGGAATCAACGTTTCTCACTGTGATGGTAGGTAATAAAGTTCAGTCATCTTCCTCATTGTTCACCCGTGCTCGGGCCTTTGAACCCTCCGCAGTCGCCACTATGGATGGCCTGATGTACAGGGCCTCTTGCCGGAATGATTGGAACTCTCACGTCGGAACAGATCGGAAAACACTCGCGGCTTGTAGTTTCTGAATAGGCCGCATCCTACTGGAGACCATGGCCTCCGAAGCCCACAGGCCGATCTGGGTGGAGCTCCAACACTGGCGATCCCCGGCCTCTGCAATGTTAAAATCAGCGCCTGCGGCTAGAAGCTCCGCAAACCACAGCTCCGCGGTGTTAAAGTCAGCAGGTCCAACACTCCGGAGCTCCAACACTGCTGCTGAAGCTCTGTTCGATCTCCGGTAGGAAAGGCCGCGTCAATCCAGTTGGTAAGCCGCGAGGGGGTGGGGCAAAGATGCGACACAGAGAAAAGACATATCTACATCCTGGTAAGTGACTGACAAACGGTTTCCCCCTATTCCCCCCACCACACCCCACATAAGACATACTAGAAACATTTAAAACATACATTTAGACACACAAAAAATAACAAAAGGGGTGAAAGGACCAACAGCTGCTGGCGAGCAGCCACTGCGGTGATGCCACCCGATGGAAACTGACTTCCATTATCATGGTTTATTTGTTGGTCATTTAACTCTATTGCATCCATGCTCAGCGCTTGGATAACCCAAACATTATCCAGCCATGCCCCAGGAATATTCACACAGAAATATTGTACATCAAAGTCACCTCCAACAAGAAATAGATAGACTACATCTCCTCGGCATTCTCATAACCATCAAAATGAGAGTTTCAATGGAATCTCTGCCAGACTCTGGCACATAAATGCTTTGACTATTAAAGCAGCTTAGGGGCATGAAATTCTGTGATGTTGCTCAGCTTGTTATCGTCTGAAAAACTCGCCTGCATCAAAAGGGCAGAAGATGCAACATTCTCCACATGCCTGAATATGTGAAGCTGTATCATTGTGGTCAGATTCAAACCAAGTCCGATTCTCACTTCAAACCGAACATGACACTCCGCTCACTTAGGCCAATCTTGGCTTTGTTACTAACACCACAGACAAGAGGAGGTCTGTCACAATGGCGTCTACCTCTCTGAGGTTGATACCATTTTTCTGACACCTCAGCATACCACCCTCTGGTCCATGCCCCCATTAATGAATACTAGGCCACCATCTCCCAGGCTGTTACAGATGGCATCATGTAAGGAGATCTCCTCTCCACAGCCTCCAACCTCACAGTGACCCAACGCCAACACTCACTGTTTCTATCTTTTACCCAAGATCTACAAATGGGACCTGCCCTGTTATGCACTTTGTTTCTGCCTAAGAAAGGCAGAGGGGCTAGGTTAAGAATATGAAGGTTTTAGGGGTAATGCTGGAAAATCCTTTACAAAGAGAATGCTTTGCAATGTCTGCAATGTGGTGCTTTGAAGGTGGCGGAGGCAGGCATGTTAACAATATTTGACATATTTGAATGAGCACTAGAATCACTGAAGCATGGAAAGCTTTGGATCAAAAGGGGCTCTATGTTGTATTACCTTTTGAGCAACCAAAGAGCAGGATAAATCCAAGATAAAACAAACACCATCTATTTTTTCCTGCTATCAATGCCATGATCACATTTCTATAAACTAGAAAATTCTTAGCTGGGATTCAGCAGCTGCTCTTCAGCAGCATTTTATAAAATATTAATTTTCTTGAAACATACAAGTAGTAAGTACAGAACTCTCATCTCTAATTTCTCTCCCGCGGTACCCAAAGGATTTTTAACCGCAAGGGATGAAAGAATGGTAGCATATGTCCCTATTCCTTGTTATCATAGGTTCAATGTTCCAGCTCCCCATACTTAATATATTAATAACTTAATTAATCATACTTAATAACTTAATAGGGCAGCACAGTGGCGCAGTGGTACAGTTGCTCCTATTACAGGGCAAGAGACCCGGATTCGATCCTGACTACGGGTACTGTCTGTACGGAGTTTATATGTTCTCCCCATGACCTGTGTGGGTTTTCTCCGGATGCTCCTGTTTCCTCCCACACTCCAAAGATGTATAGGTTTATAAGTTAATTGGCTTTGGTAAAATTGTAAATTGTCCTTAATGTGTGTAGGATAGTGTTCGTGTGTGGGGATCGCTGGTTAGTGCAAACACGATCCAAGCTTCAACTGTGTCTTCACTTTGCTCACTACCCTCTCATTCATTACATCTTGCCTTGCCTGCTGAACATTCCTAAGTTAATTATCTCACACTCTGAATAACATTCCTCTTGTTAGTCTACCTTCTTTCTATCCTTTCTATGATTCAAAGCCTTCCTTCTTTCAACAAGAACATGGCCAGTTTCTCTGATTCACCAAAGAGTCCATCATACATGTCAATAAACTCTGTACCCTGTTAGATGCTACAACATAATTCCTGAAAACGCCCTGAAACCTGAGAGAAATTATGGCTAATCTGAGGGGAAACATGTGTTTTATAATTCCAACAAAGAAGCAACTAAGATTTAGAGATCTAAGTGCTACTAATAATGCAAATAATTTCTACTAAACACTGCCTAGTCACACATACACACATAGAATATGTGAATCAATATATTTAACTTTATGTTAGTAACATAAAAACATAGAAATATATGTTGATGTTATTAATGTGTTTACAGGGTACTATGTTTACCTGTCTGTTGTGCTGCTGCATTTAAGAAATTATTGTTCCATTTCGGGACAAATGACAATAAAACACACTTGACGCGTCTTGACTATTGATCATTAAATACTAACTATCTCAACCATGACCCATAGCTTGCAGTGGAAATGTATATCCATTGGAGAACTTTTTATATCATTGAAGCCCTTTGAACTATCTTCAATCAGAATTTATTGGACTTCAATATTGTATCTTACACCAAATGTTGCCCCTTTATCCTTTATTTATGCACTGTGAATGGCTTGATTGTATTTATATATTTGTCCTTTCTATGATTGGTTAGCATGCAAACAAAATCTTTTCACTGTACCTCAGAACACACTAAATAATAAACTAAACTAAACTTATATTCATTTAAAGAAACATCCATAAATAGGATATATTATGTGTGCGCAAGACAGAAGGAGTTACTTTGGCGAAAGCATGAAAATAGTTGCCAAATAAGGAAAGTGCTAATAAAATGTGTTTATTTGTGAGCTTGGATTTACTACAAAACTTTTGATAATTTTGATAATTTTGGGAAGGTTGCAGCCAACAACTTTCTTGGCTGATCGAACGATGCGCTGCAGGCTTCGGATGTCGTGCTTTGTGGCTGAGCCAAATCAGACCATGATGGAGAAGGTGAGGACAGCCTATAATGATAGTGTAAAACTGGACCATCATTGCATGTGGCAGATTGTGTTTCCTCTGCTGCCCCAGGAAGTACATTCTCTGTTGGGCCTTTTTGATTGTGGAGTCGATGGTGGCGTCCCATTTAAGATCCCTGGAGATGATGGTTCTGAGCAACTTAAATGACTCCACAGTTGTGACTGTGGTGTTGTTGATGATGAGGAAGGTAGGGAGAGATATTGGGGAAGGTATTGGTCTCCACTGCCCTCTGAGGCAGATAATTTCAGATTCACAACCCTCTGTGTGAAAAAGGTTTTCCTCATCTCCGTTCTAAATGGCTTACCCCTTATTCGTAAATTGTGGCCCCTGGTTCTGCACTCCGCTAACAACGGAAACATGTTTCCTGCCTCTAGCTTGTCCAATCCTTTAATAATTTTATATGTTTCAATAAGACCTTGACTTTGGACTTTTCCTCTTTCGTTTTGTGAATGGCACCAAAATATGGTGATGGGTGCAAGAATTTCAATGTGCAGAGCATACATGACAATAAAGAACCATTAGTCTGCAAGGGACTGCTCAAGTGCAGAGTGTTGGAAGTAGGCACAGTGGTGACTTTTTGACCATCATAATTATTAAGAACA
Source organism: Okamejei kenojei (assembly GCA_035221665.1). NCBI lineage: Eukaryota > Metazoa > Chordata > Chondrichthyes > Rajiformes > Rajidae > Okamejei > Okamejei kenojei. Next base: position 158,393,669 of record CM069131.1, read on the forward strand.
AAATGTGGCTCCACAATTTTGTTTAGTTTCTGTGATTCCATGAATGCTCTTTTGTCAAAGGGATAAGGATCCAACCACACCCTATGTACAAGACTATGTGTAGTCTTTCTGCTGACTGAATGGCATGCAACGAAAATGTTTTTCACTGAACCTCGGTACACGTGACAATGAACTAAATTAAAACATCCTACTGTAGATATCTGCTGCCACTGCACTTTGCTTCTGTTCCTCGTCCTCCCATTCCTCATCCAAACCAGGAGGACCCTCTATCAGAACAAGTCTCTTTCTCTTTGTGACTTCTGAAGCATCTAATGATGTGATGCAGTAGAGCAATAGGTCTCTTTAGAGAATTTCAAAATAAATATTTATTTGTAATGGCAACATCTTGGCAGTCTTCCAGAAAAGTCTCCTGACCTGTTTTATAACGATGAGCATAAAATAATAAGTCCCAATTTAATTCCTGAGGTTCCTTTTAAAAAAATATTGGAAATTGGCATGCTGTTTACACTCAAATAATTGATTCCTTTACTGAAGGGTATCAATTCGATCTCTTGCTGTCAACGGGCATTGCAGCTTCTTTAAAGAGATCTATAGGGCATTTCAACTGGCATTTAGCATGTCCTTCAGAAAGTAATTGCTAGTGCTGACTTCAACATATTCACTGCTATTGCATCTTGTGCCGAATACAGGTTTAAATCAATATTCCAGCAGAGATAGTTTAGTTTAGAGATGCAGCGCGGAAACAGGCCCTTCGGCCCACCGAGTCCGCCCCGACCAGCGACCCCCGCACATTAAAACTACCCTACACACACTAGGGACAATTTTACATTTATATGCAGTCCAATTAACCTACAAACCTGTACGTCTTTGGAGTATGGGAGGAAACTGAAGATTTTGGAGAAAACCCACGCGGGTCATGGGGAGAACGTACAAACTCCGTACAGACAACCCGGGTCTCTGGCGCTGTAAGGCAGTAGTTCTACCGCTGCCCCACCGTGCTGCATTATCATTGAATATTGTTATTCTTGTTCCAGGCATTACTTTACAGATTAGCACAACTCATGCAGTAAACACCATATTCCTCACATCCCCTCCGATCTATGACCAATCCTCTTAATTACTCCCTGATTACTGATACGTCCATCACTAGAAATAGTTTTTCACCTGCTGACATTCTCAAAATCCTTCATCACTTTATGCATCTACTAAATCTCCACCATTAAGTCTGAGGAGACCAAGCCCAGCTTCAAACATATTATCAAGACAATGGACAATAGACAATAGGTGCAGGAGTAGGCCATTCGGCCCCTCGGGCCAGCACCGCCATTAAATGTGATCATGGCTGATCATCCCCAATCAGTACCCCGTTCCTGCCTTCTCCCCATATCCCCTGATTTTTTAAGAGCCCTATCTAGCTCTCTCTTGAAAGCATCTAGAGAAACGGCCTCCACCGCCCTCTGAGGCAAAGAATTCCACAGACTCACCACTCTCTGTGAGAAAAAGTGTTTCCTCGTCTCCGTTCTAAATGGCTTACTCCTTATTCTTAAACTGTGGCCCCTGGTTCTGGACTCCCCCAACATCGGGAACATGTTTCCTGCCTCTAACGTGTCCAAACCCTTAACAATCTTATATGTTTCAATGAGATCCCCTCCCATCCTTCTAAACTCCACAGTGTACTAGCCCAGCTGCTCCATTCTCTCAGCATATGACCACTCTAGTTTCCTCTGCATTCTTTTGCAGGACCTTTGATCTGTACTAACATGGCTGAAATTGGCCACAATATCAAGCTACGTTCAAGCTACGTTCTACAAAAGGTACAGCTTAACATGTTTGTTTCTGAGCAACCCCCAATTTCATCGGTGCCTTTGAAAGTGGATTAAGTGGTGAAGTGCCTTTATCTGAGCAGACCCTTCTCAATGTGCGGCATAACAAGTGTTGGGCTCTGTCCGGGGAGCGTTAGTCACAGGTTGGTGGTGGGGTGGGGAAGGTGTGCTGGGACTTTGAGGGAGGGTCAGTAATATTTAGTCAGTGTTGCCGGATGGGGCTGTAACTGCTGTTGGGGACTGCTGGGCAAGGTGGTCCTGTCTAACGGTGGCTGTTGTTTGATTGTTGGAGATGTCTTTGGGTGACAGGGTCGATCAGGAAATCATCCCCTCCACCAAGCCTCGTATGTACTTAGTACTTTTCAATGAGATCATCTCTCTCTTCTAAACTCAGGAGAGTCTAAGATGGGTCTGTTTGGTCTGTATCCAACAAGCCCACCATGCAAGGAATCACAGAGTGCTGGAATAACCCAGCAGATCAGGCAGCATTATGAGCAGGTGCAGTTTTGGAACCTTCTTCAGACCCACCATCCATGGGATCACTTCATTGTAATCTCTCTCACAAGTATATCCTTTCTTAGGTAAGAAGGCTAGAGCTAAAGCAGTCTCACCAGGGCTCCTTGCAGTTGACAGGACACTATAACTCTACTCTTGCGCTAGCAATGGCTACCTCGCCAACAGTCTGTCTGTCCCTTCCTTCTCTGTTGTTCGTTTGTAGGTGTTAACCTTGACCTTGCCATCTCTGAACCACCATTTTTTGGGGGAAAATAATCACTACATTTCATATGTAGACAGAAATGCTGGAGAAGCTCAGCGGGAGAGGCAGCATCTATGGAGCGAAGGAAATAGGCAACGTTTCGGGTCTAGACCCTTCTTCAGACTGGACACGAAACATTGCCTATTTCCAGGGCTGGATTTAGTTGAAGAGAGGCCCTAAGCTGTTCAACTTTTGAGGCCCATTCCAATCGACCACCCCCACGACTAGAGAAAGATGATCCACCAGATTGACAGCCGATTTGCAGCTGAGCGTGGCCAATGACATAAGGGGCTGGAAAGCTGCGCTTATTTATTTATTTATTGCCAGTGGTAGTGTTGAGTTATTGGCTTAAAACACTATTATTCTGAAATGGCGGGCAAGGAAAATTACTGAAGGGTTGTTTAGAGACTACAGTGCGTTGTGACAGTATATGTAAGAAAGGCCTATAACAGCGTCAACAATATTATACACCTTGCAGGGCTCTCACTTAATTTTTTTTTCTCTGTTGTCAGCCGGGCAACCTTGGCAGCTTTTTAAGTTGCCAAATGACAGTTTAGGTGGTCATTTAAGAGGTGGCCATGAGGCCGCATATTGGAGGAGCAGCACCTCATATTTGCTTGGGTAGTTTACACCCCAGCGGTATGAAATCTCAATTTCAGGTAGTCCTTGCATCTCTACATACTGTCTCCGGCCTCTTCCTTTCTTTTCATGTCCCCCCCCCCTTCGACATCAATCTGAAAAGGGTCATCAAACCTAAACTATTCACCAATAGATGCTGCCTTACCCGCTGATCCCCAGCTTTTTTATCTACAATGGGATCCCACCACTAGATCTTCCATCTCCTCCCCGGTTGGCTTTCTGCAGAGAGCACTCCGTAACTCCCTGGTCAATTTTATAATATAGTATCTCAACTCTTGGCACTTTACACCTTGCAAGCAGGAAATGCTACATTGTCGCTTTTCCCCCTTGACTCATTCCAAACCCAAAGTCTTTTCCAATGTGCGGCAGAGGGATCCAACCTATCTCAGTGTAGGTGATCAGCTGCTCTACCTCGGTGAGACCAAGCGTAGGCTTGGCGATCGCTTTGCCCAATACCTCTGCTCGGTCTGCAATAACCAACCTGATCTCCCGGTGGCTCAGCACTTCAACTCCCCCTCCCATTCCAAATCCAACCTTTCTGTCCTGGGCCTCTTCCACGGCCACAGTGAGGTCCACCATAAATTGGAGGCCCACTGAAACGTCGCCTATTTCCTTCGCTCCATAGATGCTGCCTCACCCCTGAGTTTCTCCAGCATTTTTGTCTACCCATTCACACAAGTTCTGTTATCCCACTTTCCTCACCCACTCCCTACACTACTTATGGGCAATTTTACAGAGACAAGTTAACCTACAAAGCCAATGCGTCTTTGGGATGTGGGAGGAAACCCACATGCTTGGGAGAATGTGCAAATTCAACACAGAAAGTGCCCGAGGACAGGATTGAACACAGATCTCTGGCGTGTGAGGCAGTCTACCAGCTGTGCCACAATATTTTGGTTACTAAAAAATTGAAAATAACAATTTTCAGTTTTAAGTGACGCTATGTCCCCCTTAACAGCTACTGTATGTTTTAGTTAAGTTCAAGACTATGGCGCAGTACATTGGCCATAAAGTTGCTGCCAAAAAGTGCCAGAGACCCGGAATTGATCCTGAATATGTGTGCTGTCTGTACAGTTTGCTCCTTTTCCCTTTGATAAAATGGGTTTTTCTCCGGGTGCTCTTGTTTCCTTCCAAATTCCAAAGGTGTACAGGAACCTATTTCAGACCCAACCCAAAACGTAATATTTGCCTTTTGTCCAGAGATTCTGTCTGACCTGTTGAGTTACTCCAGCTTTTTGTGTCTATCTTCAGTTTAAATCAGCATCTGCAGTTCCTTCCTACACACACGATACTATACGATAGAACTTTATTAATCTCAGGAGGGAAATTGTGTGTGTGTGTGGGTATATATATTACACACACACATAAATATTTATATAGTTATATATTCATATATAAATATACACCGTTTTGTTTTCTCGTTTATAACATTGTTTATACTATGTTTACTATTTTCTGTTGTGCTGCTGCAAGTAAGGATTTCATTGTTCTAACTGGGACGTGAGAGAATAAAACACTCTTGACTCTTGACTTACTCCGCTAATGTGTGGGATAGAACTAGTGTACGGGTGATCGGTGGTGGGCCGAAGGGCCTGTTTCCATGCTGTATCTTTAAATTAAACTAAAAACACTAAAACCAGAGGAGTCTGAAGAAGGGTCTCTACCCGAAACGTAATTTCTTCTATCCAGAGTTGCTGGCTGCTCCATGGAGTTTCCCCGCACAATTAAAGCATGGAATAGTCTCCACCCTGCCATAGTTACCCAACCAGACGCAACTAAATTTAAGGCACCTCTTTTTTCCCCAAGAAAAGGAGAATGAAATTCTTGCTTAGGCTGCAGCACAACAGAATATGTAAACATAATACAGAACAGGAGATAAAAGTTCAGTGTGTTTTTATACCAAAGACCATATATATACACAATAAATAAACAGATAAAATGCAATAGGCTGTTATTGTTCAGCCCTCCACCACCACCAGTTTAAATTCCATTTAGAATATTTATGGAGGACCACGAAACAGGTAACCAAGAGTTACTCCAGGGAGTTACTCCAGATCCAGGCTCAGGGAGTGATTCTGCGTTGGTTTTCAGCTATCGCGGCGAGGCGGCGACCAGACAGCAATGGCAGCCAGATCTCCCACAATTCAAAGCGAGGGAGAAAGTGCCCAGCGCCGGCCAGTTGCCGTGGCAGTGCGCGTGTGCAGGGCGGCCGATGATGCGCTGGCCGTGGTTGTGCGCATGTACAGGGGGGTGGATGTGCTGGCCGTAGCAGTGCGTATGTGCAAGACGGCCTATCGTGCCGACGCATGAGGAGCGTGCGGAAAGTGGAGACCCGGCGGCCTGGACACGGATACGGATGCTGGGCGGAGACGGAGAGTGACAGAGAGACAGAGAGAGATAGAGAGGGGGGCCCACCCAGAGATGAAAGGTGTCCTGCCTTGGACGGAGGCCCCCTAGATTTCGAGGCCCTAGGCTTCAGCCTATGAAGCATAGTTGTAAATCCGGTTCTGTGAGGCCCCCCTAGATCTCGAGGTCCTAAGCTTAAACTTGTCAAGCTTATATGTAAATCCGGCCCTGCCTATTTCCTTCGCTCCATAGATGCTGCCTCACCCGCTGAGTTTCTCCAGCATTTTTGTCTACATTCGATTTTCCAGCATCTACAGTTCTTTCTTAAACATTTTACTACATTTCATATGTTTCTTTTTTGTCCGTGTATCTATGTTTCATTCAAAGATTTTAAGATGCATTTACAATTCTTTCTCTTTTTTTTTCATTTTGCAATTGGTCTACAAAATAACTTGATCCAAAAGTAATAAGTTGAATGAGGCATCCTACTTCAGCTCCGAGTACCAGGTTTCAAACGTCAACACGTCCTTCCCTTGGTACTTTTTTGGGGGAAATGCAGGTGAATAGCAAAATACAGTAAAATGCCACTGTATCCCATTGCAACTGCATTCACATCCCCTGTTGAATGAAGGAGTGGTTGAAAATTGATCCAAGTATTCTTAGAATGAAAACTTCATAGGGAAGGCAAGTGACCTGCATTAGAATGGGATCATTCCATTTGTCTCATGACAATGCACCATGAATTACTGACATCTGGGTTCCACTGCCTTCAAATCGCTGCTGTCTCCTACTAATTTCACCTTTCATATTGCTTCATTTGGACTTTCACCCTAATCAAATATTTTATACTCAGTAGATTAGAAGTATGGGCATTGCTGTTCCATTTCCACTCACACTTACCAATTTCTTTGATGATCACTTTTTGTTTAGTTTAGTTTAGTTTAGGGATACAACACAGAAGCAGGCCCATCGACCCACCAAATCTGCGGTGACCAGCGATCCCTGTACACTAACACTGAACACCTCTGCTCATTCTGCTTAAACTTACCTGATTATCCGGTTGCTCAACACTTTAACTCCCCCTCCCATTTCCACACAGAACTTTCTGTCATGGGCCACCTTATCAGAGTGAGGCCCAGCGCAAATTGGAGGAACAACACCTCATATTTCGCTTGGGTAGCTTGCACCCCAGCGGTATGAACATTGACTTCTCTAACTTCAAGTGGCCCTTGCTTTCCCCCTCTCTCCATCCCTTTCCCAGTTCTCCTACCAGTCTTACTGTCTCCGACTACATTTTATCTCTGTACCACCCACTCCCGCTGACATCAGTATGAGGAAGGGTCTAGACCCGAAACGTCACCCATTCCTTCCCTCCAGAGATGCTGCCTGTTCCGCTGAGTTACTCCAGCATTTTGTGTCCACCTTCGATTTAAACCAGCATCTGCAATTCTTTCCTACACTAACACTATCCTACACACGAGTGACATTTTACAATCTTTTCAATTAACCTACAAACCTGTATGACTTTGGCAATGTGGGTGGGAATCGGAGCACCCGGGCAAAACCCACGCGGTCACAAGGAGAATATACAAATTCCGTACACGGCACATGTAGTCAGGATAGAAACCGGGTCTCTGGTGCTGGAAGGAAGCAACCTGCTGCACCACTGTCCTGCCCTGGAAACGTCTTTGTGACACAAGCAACTTTTCTTGATGCTTGTATAAATCTATCTATCTACACATAACTAAAACTCTGATCTTGTTATCTTGTGCGGCCTTTCTATTTGCGCAAAAACAGTTCACGATAGCACTACGATTTTTTGCCAGTTCACTCACCTTTCTCCTGTGTTGCAAGTGCGCCAAGTTTCCTTCGGTTGAATGTCGCAAAACATCGATTGAATGTCGTAAAAGTTAGCGAGATTTCAAAATCTTAAAAACCGCGCGTGTGCAGATCGCCCTCTTCTCCTGCCAGTCAGTGCCGCATGGATTAGTCTCTTCCCCTCTCACTCCCCAGGACAGTCCGCCCCTTCCTGCTCCATCGCATCTTTACTGGAGCTGAGGATGGCTGGCGGAGGTCTCCAACCCGACTTTTGGAGGGACCCCAGCAGCCCAGCCCCACGCAGCAAGCAGCCAAGCCCCGCCCCAAGCAGCAGCCCCACTCTAAGCAGCAGCCCAGCCCCAAGCAGCAGCCCAGCCCCAAGCAGCAGCCCAGCATCGGAGACCCAGCCCAGCGTTGGAGACTCGACCCAGCCCGGAGTCGCCGATGTCGCCAAACGGAAATGATGCCGATGTCGAGACTTTGATCCTGGTGGAGGAGAACGACCAGCGACCAACACCACTATGGGTCCTCATCGCACCTCCAATTCCAGCCACTACCCCTCTGCTCCCCCTTGCTGGCTACCCCCCCCCCCCCCCCCCCGTGATGCCCCCCTCTCCCCCATGGCTCTTCCCCATCTTTTCTCTGAGCTCACTTCCGCCCACACACCCTTCCCCCTCCACAAGCCGCCCTACCCACACACACCCCCTGCCCACACACACCCCCACCCCCACCCCTACAACCCCGCTTCCCCGCACACGTCCCCCCTTCCCCACTGCCCCCCACGCACTCCGCCACCCACACACCCCCCTGCCCACACCTCTCCGCCTACATCCACCCACCTACTCCCCCCGCCCCCCACACCCCCTGCCCCCACAACCTCCTGCCCCCACAACATCGCCCCACCCCCATAACCGCCCCCACAACCCCCCATCCCCACAACCCTCCCCCTGCCCCCTTGCCCCCACAACCCCTGCCCCCCAAAACCCCCACCCGCCCCATATCTCCCCCACAACTGCCTCCAAAAATCCCCTTGCCCCCCACAACCCCTCCTGCCCTCACAACCACCCGCCCCCACAACCCCCCCCACAAACCCTTCCCCCACTCACACACCCCTCCCCCCCACAACCCCTCCGCCCACACACCCCCCCACCACAACCCTCCGCCCGTATCCCCCCCCGCCCTCACACACACCCCCGCCCACACACTGATTAGTTAGTTGGGATTTTTTTTTTCCTTAATATTTACTTGCAGAGAATAGTCTTTTCAAGAATGAGTAATTAGTTAAAATTATTATTGTCACATGTTCCGAGGTACAGTGAAAAGCTTTTTATTTCATGCTATCCAGTCAATGGTAAGACTGAAGATGATTACAATCAGGCCATCCACAGTGTACTGATATCGGATAAAGGTATAACATTTAGTGCAAGATAGGTCCGGTAAAGATTGGTGAGAGGACGGTTCAGTTGCCTGATAACAGCTGTGTGGAGCCACAGGAAATGACCATGTGGCTCAGGAAATAAATATTTTGCATCTCAACAAAAAGACACAACGTGCTGGAGTAACTCACTGTGTCAGGCAGCATCTCTGGAGAAATGCATAAAAGTAATTAAATTCCTTGAGCCTGAACAGTTTTTTCCTGTTATGGGAATCTAGGAAGAAGATTGATGGCACCCTGACAGAGATTTTTGTAAGGTCTGATGAAGGGTCTCGATGCGAAACGTCACCTATTCCTTTTCTCCAAAGATGCTGCCTGACCCGCTGAGTTACTCCAGCATTTTGTAACTTTGTTAGCCACATGTTAGGCGTTGGAAGATTGGAGAATGGCAAAAGCCGTGCCTTTATTTAAGAATGGCCTGCATGGGTTGTTTGATTAATGTAAAACATATTCAAATCCAATTAACAATACTACACAGGCTATATTACTCCAAAACTAAACTGAACAAAAATTTTCCAAATGTATCCCCTATCTACGACAAATGTCTTTCTCAAGAAGCAACTGCAACACACTCCTTTGCCTCTTGCATAAAACTCCATAAATTTTGGAAAGGACTCTTTGAAATCTTCTCAAAATTATTAAAAACAAAACTGGACCATACAGAATTGATTATTTTTTGGAACAACAGGAGCCTGCTCTGAGCTATCAATATTTCAAAGACGTTTCCTCAATTATGGCCTGATGATGGCAAAACAGCTTATACTTAAATTTTGGAAAAATGCATCCACCCCAACTCTTAAAATGTTGATCACAAGCATGTCTGAGACGCTACATCTCGAAGATATGAGACTCGTCTTAGCAGCAAAATCAGAGTAATTTTTAAAGATATGGTCTCCTTTCATTGATTCATTACAAGCAAAGTATGGTGCAACACAAATTCGGAATTAAACCGATTTACGGACAGGGCGATGGGTGGGGTAGGAAACGAAGTAGGTATATCAACACTTTTTGGTCTTTTTTAAAAAAAATAATTATTATTTTTCGTTTTTGTCTTTTTATTTTTTTGTGAGTTTTTACTTAGTCACTCTTTCACTCTCTCCCTTTCTTGCTCTTTTTCTCATTTTCTATTTCATTTTTGTCAAAATTAAAATGGAAGATGTACAATAAATGTGTTTTGTCATGTGCCGAGGTTTATACTACTGTACACTGCTTCTAGTAAAAATATTATTATTTTTTTTAATTTAAAAAAAGAAGGCCTGCATGGGTATGGCAAGGAACTAGATTCCAGTGAGCTAGATTACAGAGCGGAAACAGGACCTTCGGCCCACCGGGTACACGCCGACCAGCGATGCCCGCACATTAAACAGCCTGTCCCACTTTCACTACCTAATTCACGACCTTTTTTGCTCGTGGACATTTTTCATCAGGCTAGAAAAATACCCCGAACCTACGTGATGCCACGAGTACCTACGATTGGTATACCGACCTACCTACGACCTACCTACGACCTCCTACAACCTCCTACGACCTTGTGATGACCAAGCTGCAAGTATGATCATGGGCAAACTCGGCAGAGGTCGTGAATTAGGTCGTGAAAGTGGGACAGGCCCTTAACACTATCCTACACCCACCAAGGGACAAATTTTACATTTACCAAGCCAATTAACCTACAAACCTGTACGTCTTTGCAGTGTGGAAGGAAACCGAAGATCTCGGAGTAAAACCACGCAGGTCAGTGGGAGAACGTGCAAACTCCGTACCGATAGCACTCCCGTAGTCGGGATCGAACCCGGGTCTCCGGCGCTGCAAGCACTGTAAAGGGCATGTCCCACTTACGCGATCGCGGGGTGACGCCTGTATGGTTGTGAGTAGTCGCCCAAAGAGTCGTACCTTTTTCTGGTCGCCGCTGGACTTTCAACATGTTGAAAATTTTCGGCAACCTGCTGCGACTATGACGGGTGCCAGCAGTCGCCGAAAAAATCATATAAGTAGGACAGGTCCTTAAGGCAGGAACTCTACCACTGCGCCACCGTGACCATTTGCATTTCTTTGTTTGCATGTCTTTGAAAAGGTTCAGCATGTGAGGATGACCTAGAGGGTCGAAACACATGGGATTGAGGATGAGCCTTCTTTCCGCGTATGGCGTGCACAGCCTAAAGTTGTGGATCAAGGGTACACATCCAGGCCAGGACAGCATCAGTTACTGGGTGGATGGCTTTGATGCCCCAGGGAAAAGCCGCAGTCATTCACAATGTGTGGGATGGTCTGGTTTGGATGTTCGCAGTCGCAAGCAGGGCTGTCTGTCTTCTGCCACCTATGCAGGTGATGGGCTGTTCTTGCATGGAGGGGTGGATTCTGTTCAGGGTTAGCCATTGATTGCCATGGAAGTCAAAACCCGGTGGTTTCACTCTGGGGTCTGTGATGACCTCTCTGTTGTTGGTGTTGGCATCTTTCCAGGCTCTGCGCCACTCAGTCTTGGAGTCAAAGTCTTCCAGGGATTTAACAGAAGACCAGAAGGGTTTTCGGGACTTCAGGCGCATGTTGGGTAGATTATTCAAGTTAGCATGGATGGGAAGGTCAGGGTTAGCCTCGATGGTGCACCAATCTTTCAACATCTTCTCCCTTCTGGGTATGCTGGAAGGGGTGATATGTGAGAGGACAGGGAGTCACTGCAAAGGTGTTGACTTAAGCACCCCTGTGATGACCCTCATTGCAGTGTTAAGGACAGTGTCAACTCGTTTGATGTGGCAACTATTAGCCTAAGCTGTAGGAATGATACAACATTTTGAGATTTTAAAAATCAAGCCCGTAATTTATCCCATCATATAAAGCATAAAAATAACTTTAATTTGATACCTAATTCACTTTCATATCTTCAGTATTAAAAATGTTATGGTCATTTTCATAGTCGGAAATTAGCATCTTGTTCCCTATTGCTTTTCCATTGACTTAACACAAAAGCTGTAATCGAGGACAGTCAAAAGCCCATAACTTTCTTAATTATTAACAGAACAGAATGAAATTTTCAGTTATTATAGATTGAAGCATTCTGAAACAAATATGAAACATCTTACTTGGATGACCTGAAATTAAAGAATATTAGTTAGTTAACTAATTGTAGCTAATTGCAACATTGCCCTTTGTGACGGAAATAGTAATACACACCGAGACTGCCTTGAAAATTCAAAAATGTGATATTCTCAAGATCAGAACTTTAATTTTATTGTATTATAAGCTGTAAGTCCGTAACAGACAGGTAAGTAAATTACAATTTCTAGCAAAAGACCAAGTCTTTATGTAAAAGATCAGTTGCTAACTGGTACATTGGCATATCATAATCAGTAGCATCATCATACTCCTCAGATTGTAACCAATAAGCAACTCTGTACACCATGTTTTTCCTCAACTTTTCAATTTTGGCATTGTGAACTACAAGTTTTTGCTCTTCAAACCATGCATGACGTGCCTTTCTACCAACGACTTTCCCATTAAGAATATCCTGTAGATCATCACATCACATCACGTCAGAGAGTAATGGTGGATGGCTGTTTGTCAGGTTGGAAGCCGGTGACCAGTGGGGTGCCTCACGGATCTGTGTTGGGTCCACTGTTGTTTGTCATGTACATCAATGATCTGGATGATGGGGTAGAAAATTGGATAAGTAAGTATGCAGATAATACTAAGATAGGTGGTGTTGTGGATAATGAAGTAGATTTTCAAAGTCTACGGAGAGATTTGGGCCATATGGAAAAGTGCGCTGAAAGATGGCAGATGGAGTTTAATGCTGTTAAGTGTGAAGTGCTACATCTTGGCAGGACAAATCAAAATAGCACGTACATGGTAAATGGTAGGGAATTGAGGAATGCTGTGGAACAGAGGGATCTAGGAATAACTGTGCATAGTTCCCTGAAGGTAGAATCGCATGTAGATGGGGTGGTAAAGAAAGCCTTTGGTGTGCTGGCCTTGAATATAGGAGTAGGGAAGTAATGTTAAAATTGTACAAGGCATTGGTAAGACCAATTCTGGAGTATGGTGTACAATTTTGGTCACCTAATTATAGAAAGGATGTCAACAAAATAGAGAGAGTACAGAGGAGATTTATTAGAATGTTGCCAGGGTTCCAGCAACTATGTTACAGAGAAAGGTTAAACAAGTTAGGTCTTTATTCTTTGGAGCGCAGAAGGTTAAGGGGGGACTTGATTGAGGTCTTTAAAATGATGAAAGGGATAGACAGAGTTGACGTGGATAAGCTTTTCCCATTGAGGGTAGGGAAGATTCAAAAAAGAGGGCATGACATGAGAATTAAGGGACAGAAGTTTAGGAGTAATGTGAAGTGGAACTTCTTTACTCAGAGGGTGGAGGCTGTGTGGAATGAGCTTCCAGCAGAAGTGGTGGAAGCAGGATCGATTTTAACATTTAAAAGTAAAGTGGATAGGTATATGGACGTGAAGGGAATGGAGGGGTATGGTCTGAGTGCAGTTAGATGGGACTAGGGGAAAACAAATGGTCGGTACGGACTGGAAGGGCCGAGAGGGCCTGTTTCCGTGCTGTAATTGTTATATGGTTATATGGTTATTTGGAGTAGTCCAAATTCGGATAATCTCTGCAAATGCTGTCTAAATCAGTCTCTTTTGCTGGTCATTTGTATTGACAATTTTGCATTTCTTCTTTGGAGATATCTGTTTAAAATGTAAAGGAAAAAAACCACTGAACAGCATTAACAGAAACAGGTTATTATTTGCAGTTTTAGAAAAAAGGTAGAAAGTTAAATGCTAAAACAAATAGTAAATACCCAACAAAAAAATCAGATTTATCAGTTTTATCAAATCAATTAAATTCATCTAATAAATAAAATTCATCTAAAATCAATTACTAGATCTAAACAGCTATCCATTTCTTAAGAAAAGGCAAAAAAATAGCCTGTATCCAAATATCAAATAACAAACTGATCCCATTCACACAAGAATTCACAATACAACATGATATTTAAATCTCACTTTGTCATGAATTTATATGCCAAATGGAAGGAATTTAATGTCTAATTCCCATAAATTAATCCAGAAACATCGATTCTCGAGATAATCAAAATCATTATTTTTTGCACAATACGTCTGACTAAAACTGTACTGTTTTACAGTACAGTAAATACTGATATTTAGTATTAAAATATTGATCATGGAGAGACAATAACATAGATGATATAGATGATTTAGATGTTCTTATGACATGATTGTGCAAAAAATTAATGAATTTGATTATCTTGAGAGTGGATGTTTCTGGAATGTGATCGATTGGAATGTTGCCATTGCTGCTGCTATAAATCGTAAGCCCATATCGGCAAGCAAGACATGCCCGATTCATATAGGGGGCTTAATTAACAATTTTTGCATCATAAGATTAAAATTGAAGCCACACCAAAAAGCAAGATAATATGTTAAATAGACGACATACCTTTTGTTTTGTCCTGATATTGCAATGCGTGATGTTGGAGGAGCTGAAGGCATTAGAAGTCGCGTTTAACTTCAATCCAGCGATGCAATCATTCAGAATTATTATTTTTTAAAACCGGGAACAGAAGCGCGAACAAATTTTCTTCATCAGCTAGCAGCCCGAGGAAATCTCTCTCCGGCAACCAATACAAACCTGCATTTTAATCCCGCACCCCCCCCCCCCCCCCCCCCCCCCACCCCACCCCAAAGCCTCCGGAATCGCACGCACCACAGATGGTAGTTTTTGTAACAATGCTACAAGCTGTTGAATAAAACTCAGTTGTTGAGTAGACTAGGGCTAAGTTTGCGGTATGGAGGGTGTGTGCATTGGATCCCCAGCTGTTGCTTGCAAGTTTCCTGACGATGTTGACCCTTGCTTTTAGTTTATCAGCCACCCTCTTCAGGTGTCCATGATAGGTGAGGGTGTGATCCAGCGTGACTCCGAGGTACTTAGGGAATTTTTCATTCTTCACTGGCTTACCACAAAAGGACACTCGGAGCTTCGCATTGGCTGAGGTGAAAGGCAGTGGCAGTTGGCTTAGATGGGTTAGGGTGAAATCACCAGAAGGTGAGGTACTCCTCCATCCCCTTCAAGTCTTGGGTTAGCACTCTACTGATATCCTCAAGGGAAGCTCCCTGGTAGGCAAAGGCAAGGTCATCTGCATATGCAAACTTCCTTGGCATGTCACTCACATAAATGTTGAAGAGTAGGGGAACTAGGACAGATCCTTGGGAGAGACCATCATTCATGGTCCTGAGTTGGTTTGGTTCCCAAGCGAGACCTTAAACCTACGGTTGCTGAGGATGGATGAGAGGGCATGCATGGTGGTTTCGCACTTCAAGATTCAGGAGGCATATCCACACAGTGTCATAAGCTGATGACAGATCGATGAGAGCAACACCAGTTCTCAGGACACATTGGAAGCCAGCCTCTATATTGGTAGTGAGGGCAAGGACTTGGTCTGCGCAGCTTCTACCAGGCCTTAAAACAGCTTGCTCTCTGGGCAGAACAGGTTCTAACAATGGAGAAATCCTGGCAAGCAGGAGGCGCTCAAACAGTTTGTAGGATGTGCACAAGGGGGAGATGGGTCAGTAACTGGCTGGATCATCAGCAGATTGCCCAGGCTTCAGGATGGCGATGACTTTAGGTTATCTCCAGGCCTTAGGGATAATTCCACTACAATGGACATGGGTGATAAAAGCAGCCAGACAGTTGCGTCCATGGGGGCCAAGGTTCTTCAGAAATTCTGGGTAGATTCCATCAACTCCTGCTGCTTTCCTAGCTTTAGTAGAGGACAGACCTTTGTCTACATCAACTGGAGTGTATGGATTAGAAAGGGGGCTTGAGGATGGTGAAAAAGGGATGGATTTTGTCAGGCTCCATCTCACTTCTTGTCAGGCTTCTTTGGAAGTGGCGGCCTTCGAGTTTGCCAGCAGGCGAGAGGCTACAGCATTTGCTGACACATTGGGGGGGCTGTACTGGGCAGGAACAGCTGAACCAAGATGACAAAGGAAGTCCAAGCCTTCCTGCTGGAATGCGTAAAGTTCAAGTCATCTACAGTCTCTTGCCAGCACTGACGTCTTGCTGCATCCAGGGAATCTAGCAATTCTGTGGCAGTATCTGGGTCGCCTGTGACCTCGTACTGTTTCAAGAGGTCTTCTGATTCAGGGAGCCAGCAAGGAGTGAGGATGAGTTAGCCAATAAGTTTGAGGATAAGTTAGCCAATTGGATGATGATGAAACTCTATTGTTATGTAACTAAGTACAATGAAATTCTTTGTTTTTGCATACAAAGTACACAAAAGAGTAATTTTCCCTTGGTTCACTTTTCCTATCTTCACATCACCTCTGCCTTATTTGGTTCCACTCATCACCTTGCAGTCTCTGCCTCTACCTTCCCACTCCCCTCCCCCACCTGCCCTTATGATTTTTTCATTTTCTGTCTCCACCTATCACCCACCAGCCTCAGTCTCTAAACTCTCAGCTCCTTGTGCCCTTATTTTCATAATTTACAAGGTTGTTGCCAGGACTCGAGGGCCTGAGCTGTAGGGAAAGGTTGAGCAGGCTAGGACTATTCCTTGGAGCGCAGGAGGATGAGGGTTGATCTTATGGAGGTGTAAAAGATCATGAGAGGAATAGGTAGGGTAAATGCACTGAGTCTTTCACCCAGAGTAGTGGAATCAAGAACCAGACGACGTAGGTTTAACATGAGGGGAGAAAGATTTAATAGGCATCTGCGGGACAACTTTTTTACACAAAGTGCAGTAGATATATGGAATGAGCTGCCAGAGGAGGTAGTTAAGGGAGGTACTATCACAACATAAACAAGTACATTTGAACATTTGGACAGGGACATGGATAGGATAGGTTTAGAGGGATATGGGCCAAACATGGGAGGGTGGGACTAGGATAGATGGGGCATGTTGGTTGGCAGGGGCAAGTTGGGCCAAAGGACACGTTTAGACAGTGTATGACCCCATGACTCTATCCTCCAACTCACCTTGTTCCACCTTTCACTATCTGTCCGTGTTTCACCCCTCCCTCACACTTCTTTATACAGACTACCTTCCCTCGAAATTCTCAGACCTTGATGTGGGGTCTCAACACAAAACATTAACCATTCCTATACATCGAAAGATGCTGATTGAGACTCCAGCAGTTTGTTTCTTACTTTCTCAACATTAGTTTATAGGTTAGTTTCGAGATGTAGCATGAAAAAAGGTCCATGGAATCCACGCGACCATCAATCGCCCATTAGAAATTATCCACTTTCTCATCCACTACCTACAAGCAATTGGCCGAGGTCAATCACCCTGCAAACCCACTGTCTTTTGGATATGGGAGGAAACAGGAGCACCCTGAGGAAACCAACATTGTCACAGGGAAAATATGCAAACTTCACACAGACAGCACCCAAAGTCAGGATGAAACTTGGGTCTCTAGCACAGTGAAGTAGCAATTCTACCAGATGTACTACTGTGCTGCCCAAGGAACTCCTGAACTAACCTTTGCACTTACCCTAATATCACCCAATTCTCTTCAGTGCATTTTAGTCTGCCCCTTGAAATAGTGCAACATAGATTCAGTAGTATGGTCGCAGGGATGAGTAATTTCAGTGGAATGGATAGACTGGAAATCTGAAAGGTTGATGGTGAAAAATGACACAAAAATCAATCAAATCATCAAACAAACTTTATTGTCATTTAAAAATACATCGATATATGCAATTCCAAACGAAATTCCGTTGCATTTGGCTCCCCGTGCAAAACGATAGTAAACAGAAGGATAAAATGGATGAAAGGATAAAATGGATAAAAGCGATAAAAGGATCAAATAGACAATGGTGGCAGCCCATTACATTACATGGCATTCAGGAGTCTGATGGCTCGTGGGAAGAAGCTGTTGCAGGACCTTGATGTTCTGCTCCTTATGCTACGATGTTCTGCTCCTTATGCTATCATTTGCCCGAGGGCAGGAGAGTGAACAGTCCGTGATGGAGATGTGTGGGGTCCTTTATAATACTGCTGGCCTTAGACAAGCATCGTTTGGTCGCAATGTCTCCGATTGAGGGGGGAGAAGTCCCGATGATTTTTTCAGCCGTCCTCCCCACTCTCTGCACGGACTTCCAGTCGGAGGCTTTACAGTCCCCAAACCAGACAGAGATACCGCTGGTCAAAATACTCTCTACGGTGCCCCTGTAGAAAGTGGTGAGGATGGGATGGGGGAGGTGGGCTCTTCTCATCCGGCGCAGGAAGTGCAACCGCTGCTGCGCTCTTTTTCCTGAAGTCGGCGATGGCCTCCTTTGTTTTTTCCACATTCAGGATCAGGTTGTTCGTATTGCACCAGCCCACCAGTTGTCTCACTTCCTCCCTGTAAGCCAGCTCATTGTCGTCCCGGATGAGGCCCACCACTGTTGTGTCATCTGCGTACTTCATTATGTGGTTTGTACTAAACCTGGCACAACAGTCGTGGAGTAGTGCTGGAGTAACTCAGCAGGTCAGGCAGCATGTCTGGAGAACATGGATCTCCATGCTCTCCTATAGGTGCTGCCTGACCTGCTGAGTTATTCCATGCATGGATATCCATGTTCAACAGAGAGGCTGCCTGACCTGCTGTGTTACTCCAGCACTCTATGTCCTTTTGTGTATGAGCTAGCTTCTACAATTCCAGTTGCACAACTACAGTTTCTACAGTTTGATGGGCATTTGGACGTTTGGGCTCCGCTCCATCGATGGTAGGCTGCAGAGCGACAGGAGAATGTGATCCAAAAATTTATCTCATCTCTGGCAAGAATCTGAAAAAAAAGTTTCCCCCGACCTCTCCCCCTCCCCCCACATAAAACAAACTGGAGAACATTTACACAGACTTTAAACACACACTAAAAATATAAAAAAGATGAAAAGTTCTCACATAGCCTATTCGATCTTAGAGAGCAAGGCTAGTTGACCCTGTCTGCCCAGCCTGTATCTAGCACAAGTGAAACTATGACACTGGAATTCCTTGCCACAATGCCTGACATTCAGACACAAGACGTGCACCAAAACATCCATCACACCGCTTATGCTCATTATGCACTAATGGAGACAATTCTCTCACCTTTCTCAATCTCCCTGCCCCCTTCATAGGGGACAGACCAATGTCCACAAACTCACTGACTCCCACCGTTACCTTGACTACACCTCCACAGACCCTGCCTCTTGCAATGACACCTTCCCTTACTCTTACTTACAACCAATTTTGTGGATGGATCCCTCACCCGAATCACCTCAGTATCCTCCAGTTCAGCATTTGCTCTCCTTCCCCACAAACAGATCAAGGATAGAGTTAGCCTGGTTGTCAGTTTTCAACCCAACAACACATAATTCTCTGACAGTTCTGCCACCTTCAGCGTGATCCGACCACCAGTCACATCTTCCCGTTCCAGCACTTTCTGATTTCCTCAGGGACCACTTCCTTCAATACTCCTTGGTCCACCTACCCTTCCCACACAATATGCACTCTCCCCAGGTATATTCCCATGCAACTGCAGGAGATATAACACCTGTTCCTACACCTCTTCCCTCACATCCATCCACAGACCTCAGCAGCCCCTCCACATGAGACAGAGGTCCATGAACACCTCCTTTATCCTCATTTATTGCATTCAGTGCTCCCGATGTGGCCTCATTTACATCAGTGAGACTAAGCATAGTGTAGGCGACTATTTAGTCATACAGCTTGGAAACAGGCACATCGGTCCAACTTGCCCAAACCAACCAACATGTTCCATGTACTCTAGTCTCACCTGCCTGTGTTTGGCCCATATCCCTCAAAACCTATCCTATCCATGTACTTGTCTAAATGTTTCTTAAATGGTGTGATAGTACCTGCCTCAGCAATCTCCGCCGGCAGCTCAGTCCATATATCCAACAACCTATGACCTCTAGTTCTTAATTCCCCTAGTCAGGGCAAGAGACTCTATGTCTTCCCAAACTATTCCTGTCATGATTTTGTACAGCTCTATATGATCACCCCTCATCCTCCTACGCTCCAAGGAATAGAGTCCTAGCTTGTTCAACCTCTCCTTACAGCTCAGACCATTGAGTCCTAGCAACATTCTCATAAATTTTCTTTGCACCCTTAAATTCCATCAACAATTCCTCAGCCCACTTGTCCAACCAATCAAGATCCTGCTGCAATTTTTGATATCATTTCAATTAATACTGACATGCTGTTTGCCAAAGCCTACTGCATCTTCCTGTTGCTAACCATTTAACCTCCCCTTCCCATTCCCTTACAAAACCTCTGTAGGTGACCTCCTCTATTGCCAAAGTGAAACCTCATCCAAACGGGAGGAACAGCACCTCACAATCTGCTGGGGTACCTTACCCAACTATATGCCCCTCCCACTCCTGTTCCACTTCTCAAATGATTTCCCCCATGACAGTTCTACCTATATCCCTCCCTTTGGGTCTTCACTCTTTTTCACTCCTTATCTGACACCCTTTTGTCTCCTTTTCATTACTGGCATTTATCCCATTTATATGTTACTCAAACTTCCTCACCTATCATTTTCCAGGCATTGACCTACCCCCTCCTCTCTTTTCTAGCTTTGCCTCCCTAATACAATCAATCTGAAGAATGGCCTTGACCTGAAACATCCCTATCCATTCGCTGAGCTGCAGTTACTCCAGCACTTTGAATATTACTCAAGATTCCAGCTGGTGCAGTTCCTTGTATCCCCAAAGTCCACGACATGAGTTTTCTACTGTAAATTGAAAACAGAGAAGGAGATATTTAGGGTCTGTGCCTTAAATCAAACGTATTTGGATAAAAGGCAGTGTTTCTATTTGTGGCCCCTGCCTTATATTTGATAAATTCTGCAAATTGTAATGTACATTTGCCTAACCAGTGTTGATGTATAACAGGATCTGGGTGTCTTTGTACACCAATAATAGCTTCACAAAGGAAGTAAAGAGGTCCTTCAGCCTTTCTTGCCAATGTCCACCTAAGCAAGTCCTAATTGTCTGACCCATTTCCCTCTAAATCGTGCCTATATCCATGTTTTACTGAAAGCAAAATGCAGGAGGAACAGCAGTTATGAAAGCAAATGGTACATTGTCTTCATTCAAGGAGGATTTTTTTATCGGAGCAAGGATGTCTTTCTGCAATTATATAAACCCTAGGGGAGACAAAATCTGGCATACTGTGTAAAGTTTTGACCCCCTAAGTTATAATATTCTGGCCATGACTGAGTGCAGTGAAGATTCACCAGACTGATAGCTGGGATGGTGAGATGTCATAAGATGAAAGATTTCATCACTGAAACCTGTATTTATTATTCAACTAGCGTTTAAAAGGATAAAAGGCTATTTTGATGAAAGGCTATTTACTGAATTCTAATAACACATTACAGATGCAGACTGATATTGCTCCTTGCCAGAGGCATCTAGAACCAGGCATAACCATCTCAGGAGATGAGGGAAGACATTTGAGATTGAGATAAGGAACAATTTCTTTATTCGGAGAATGGTGAGCCTGTAGAATTTGGAATGCAGTGGAAGTCAATATGCTGAACACTTTAAGACGATTTTGAGACACAACTGGCTTCAAGGATTATGGGGAGAGAATCGGAACTAAGTGATTCAAATACTAGAGGGCATATCTTTAAGGTGAGGGAGAATGATTGATAAAAATATATCTATTGATGCTCCTGAACACATCATCAGTGATGTAACCTAGGGTCATTGGGTGTTTTGGGTCATTCAACATCAGACACCTTCATCCAGGCAACCCAGCCGTGGTTGATCAGACCTGTGATCAGGTGGCATTCGCTCCTCCCCATGGACCTCCTCTCCTAATCCAGAGCAATCTCGAGGTCTTCTCCACTGCCTCTGTGGTGTTCCTGATGGTTCTCCCCTCCATTCCATTGATGCCCAGTGCACTCAAGGCTTTGTAGAGCAATTGCCCTGTAAAACCTCTCGATGGGAATATACCTTGCCTTCCAGCCCTACTTACGGCAGTCTATGACCAGCTCTTCATACTTGGTCATCTTCCTCCCGTGGGCCTCCTCCAGAATGTCCTCCCACGGCACTGTCAGTTCCAACAAGACGATGTTTTTGGTCGCCTCTGAGACCAAGAGGATGTCTGGCCTCTGGGTGGTCGTGCCAATGTGCTGTGGGAACTTCAGCTGTTTCACCAGGTCTACAGAAATCTGCCAGTCCTGCGCAGTTGCCAGGATTCCTGACTGATTCCTGACTGCTGTGGTTCTTGGCAGCTGCTCTCCATACCTTCACGAAGGTGACCATCTTGATGGTGGAGCGTGCTCGTCTGCAGCTGCTGATTTCCATGCTGATGGCTTCTGCAATGGG
This sequence comes from Okamejei kenojei, assembly GCA_035221665.1. NCBI lineage: Eukaryota > Metazoa > Chordata > Chondrichthyes > Rajiformes > Rajidae > Okamejei > Okamejei kenojei. The sequence continues at coordinate 158,415,826 of CM069131.1, forward strand.
TTTAAGAACCCGGTCATGACGCCAGATGTACCGGCCCTGCCAAAGAACCTTTGGGCAACCGCACAGGATGTGTTCCAACGTCCCCTTGCCTGAGCATTGCGGCCAATCCGGAGATTCTGCTTTGCCCCAGATGAAGAGGTTCGATGGGCTGGGCAGGACATCGAGCACTGCCTGGACCAGGAACTTGATGCGCTGTGGTTCAGCCTGCCAGAGCTCAGTCCATGTGACTTTTCGTTCCATGGCCTTCTCCCACCTTGTCCAGGCTCCATGCTGCCTCAATCCAACTGCTCTGGTACACCTCTCCTCCTCCACCGCTGCCCTCACTTCCTCCTGGACCAGCCTGCGTCTCTCCTTCCCCTTGGCCTTGTCAAACTGGGGAGATTCCCAGACCAGCCCTTCCCCGAGTCACTGCTCCCACCAGGACTCTGTGGCTTATCCGAGACTCTGCTTGCAGCACGGCTTCACCGGCTCTCCACTTCCTCCCAGTTTTCACCTCCACCCCTGCCTGAGCCACCTTGGGGTCGCTGGAGTCCCTGTACAGCATCACCTCTCTGGCCCGAGTCACCTTAAACTCCTCCTCCAGGGTCTTCAGGGGCAGCTGGAGCTTGGTGTTATTTCCGTAAAGGGCGATGCTGCTGAGGCTCCTGGGCAGTCTCAGCCACCTGCTGAGAAAGCTGATGACTTCCCTCTCCAATCTCTCTATGATGGATATTGGGACTTTGTAGACAAGCAGTGACCAGAGTATCCTTGGCAGGAAACCATGCGGGTAAGCCCATGCCTTGAACTTACCTGGAAGCCCCAACCGATCCACTGCTCAACAGCTTTCCAGCTCCTGACAGGTTGCCTGGACTGATGCTATATCCTTCAGGCTACTTTTAAACACCTTGCCAAGACACTTCACTGACCCTTCAGAGACAGTTGGGATTGGTGTCCCTTCGATGCTGAAGCGGAACCTGTCCACGACTTTGCCCTTCTTCAGCACCAGTGACCTTGATTTTCCTGGCTTAAATCTCATCCTTGCCCGTCCAATCAGTTTCTCCAACCCCTGCAGGATCCAGCTGCCTCCAGGCACTGACTCAGTGGTGGCAGTCAGGTCGTCCATGAAGGCTCTGATTGGTGGCTGGCGCATTCCTGACTTGGTACGAAGGCCCCGGCACTCTGGCTCAGCAGACTTGATGATCATATTCATCGCCAAGGCAAAAAGGGTCACAGAGATGATACAGCCTGTGATGATCCCAACCTCCAGTCTGTCCCACTCTGATGTTACTGACCCTGATGAGACTCTCGTGCTGAACTGGTTGTAATAGTCCAGGATGAGATCTGCCACTTGGCCCGGCACATGATGCTTGGCCATGAATGTCTTAATCAGCTTGTGCGGGATGGAGCCGTAGTTGTTGGCCAGGTCAAGCCAGAGCACTGTCAGGTTTCCCTTGTTCTCCCTGGCTTCTCTGATGAGCTGGGTCACCACTCCCGTCTGCTTTAGACACCCCGCACTCCAGACAAGCCTCCCTTTTGCACTGAGTTGTCAATGTAGCCATTGCTGGAGAGGAAGTTGGTCAGCCGCCTCGCCACTATGCTGAAGAAGATCTTGCCTTCAACACTTAGCAAGGAGATTATCCTGACCTGATCGATCTTCTTGGAATCTTCTTCCTTTGCGATCCTGACTCCTTCAGCGAATCACCACTGCTGCATCACTTTCCCTCTCCTCCAGATGACTTTCAGGATCTTCCACAGCCGTTTCACTAACAAGGGGCAGGTCTTGTAGACCCTGGATGGAACTCCGCTCGGACCAGGGGCTGACCAACGGCTGACCGTTGCTCTCTTCATAACGTCCTGGACCTCTTTCAGGAGTGGCTCTCTACTATCAAGCTCCCTGATGGGTGGAGGTGGTTTTATCAGGATGTTGCACTGGCCCAGTTCCTGCTGCCTGACGGGGTCACTATAGGTGGTCTGGATGTGCCGGTCGATCTCCTCCTTAGAGCAAGCCAAACTCCCACTGTGCGTCTGCCCTAGCAGTTGTTTGGTGAAGCCAAAGAGATTGGCTATGAAGGATGCTCGCTTCCTGGCTCTTTCCTTCCGGCGTCTTCGCTGCCACTCAGCTCTACGGAGGGTCAGCAGCTTCTTCCTCAGGATGGTTCGCAGGTCAGCCAATGGGGGACGTTGCTCTTTGCTGGCCTCTTTATAATGCTTCTTGAGGGACTTCAGCTCAGTTAAAGGAGTTGTAAAGGGCAGCATTTTTACACAGAGGGTGGTGAATGCCAGGAACGCAATGCCAGGGTTGGTGGTTGTGGCATTTAAGAGGCATTTACATAGGCATATGGATATGGGATATGGATTATGGACAGTTAGAGAATGAAGGGATATAGATTATGGACAGGTAGATGAGAGATGGTCTTTGCATCATGTTCAGCACAGACATTGTGGACCGAAGGGCCTGTTCTTGTGCTGTACTGTTCTATATTCTAGATATTTGGATCGAGGATCAGCAATAATCGTATTGAATGGTGCAGCAGGCTCGATGGGCTAAATGGCACATCCCTGCTTCTATTTCCTATTTCTTTGTTGAGTAACCTGAATGTGGAGCTCGAAGGTGTTACATACTTAATACACAGCACTTTCTGATTACTTTTACTCTTTCACCCTGTCTCTACTCTTTCACCGTGAGCCCCTCTTCCAGGAAATATTAGCCACTAGCACACCCTGGACTTTTCAGCAAAAAGTTGTCTGGGGGTGCCCATCATCCTCAAACAAATGAAACCCAGGGGACAATCTCATGTACCTCATGCCAGCACTACCATGGGGTCATGGTTAACCAGCTTCTAACCAGGGAGTGCACACAACAGTGATGGGACTTCTGTTTCACAGCGCCAGACCCGGATACGATCCCAGATTTAGGTGTTGTCTGCGTGGAGTTTGCACATTCTCTTTGTGACTGTGTGGGTTTCCTCTGGGTATTCCGGTTTCCTCTCACATCCCAAAGATGTTTGCAGGTTAATTGGCCTCTGTAAAATTGCTACCGGCGTATCGGGAGTGCATGAGGAAGCGGGATAACATAGAACTAGATGAATGGGTGATAAATGGCCGGTATGGACTCCGAGGGTCAAAGTGCCTGTTTCCATGCTGTATCTCTAAAAAAACTAGAACACATCAGAAACGCAATGTCATCACCACAACCTTAGTATTAATTAACGTAGGTTTTTTTAAATGCTAGGTAGATCCGAAATAAACATATTAAACTGAAAGTCCAATTCTTCACTCCTATTTGATAAGACCTGATATCGAGGAGCAGTCTGTGGTTATTGCCAAGTTGCAAAGCAGTGATCATGTATTGGTTTACTACCATCTACTGGCTGCATTATGAAGAGCACATTCTAATGACAATACAGCATTGACAGACTTTGAAGGAAAATGACCATATGATCCATGAAATCTGCTGGTATAACAAAATCCAGTGAACTTCCAGACATCATTTGAAAGCCTGTGAATTCACCAATAAATAGCCATAAAGTCATAAAATTGTGAAATACCCAAGGGTGGTGTATGTCCCATGATGTCTACATTAATGAGGTTAATCCCACTGTTTAGCTCCCAGCCTTGTAGTTACACTATAGCACTTCAGTCCTGTGTATATAATCCCCACAAGCCTCTAATGTGCCTCCTGCCCCATGATAAAGGGAAGTGCTCATTGGGAAATGATGTGCTCTTGGAGTGAGTAGGTAGTGGAAGGAGGGTGGATGTAACACATTCTAATGATCATGCAGCCAATGCTGATAAGGAACAGGTTTAGAGTTGCATAGACCAAGACAGGTGTCAGGGGTTATTGGGAGAAGGCAGGAGAATGGAGTTGAGAAGGAAAAATAGATCAGCCATGATTGAATGGCAGAGTGGACTTGATGGCCCGAATGGCCTAATTCTGCTCCTATAACTTATGAACATGAACATGAAGAAAGGAAAACCCTTCCAAGTGGTAATATTACTAGTACAAAATGTCCAATTCCCTAAATGCTCCTCAGTTAGAATCATCGAATCATAGAAAATAGGTGCAGGAGTAGGCCATTCGGCCCTTCGAGCCTGCACCACCATTCAATATGATCATGGCTGATCATCCAACTCAGTATCCTGTACCTGCCTTCTCTCCATACCCCCTGATCCCTTTAGCCACAAGGGCCACATCTAACTCCCTCTTAAATATAGCCAACGAACTGGCCTCAACTACCTTCTGTGGCAGAGAATTCCACAGACTCACCACTCTCTGTTGCAGCTTACTCAGCTATCGCAGCAACAGACAAGTTGCATTTTTTAAAGGAGGCTGCAGAAAGTGGTGGACATTGCCCAGTCCATGATGGGTAACGACATCCTCATCGTCAAAAATAAGCACTGTCTGAAGAAGGCAACTAATATCATCTAAGATCCTCACCACCCGAGCAACGATCCCTGTTCACTGCTTTCATCAGCAAGAAGGTACAGGATCAGAATCAGAATACATTTATTAGCCACGTATGCACACATACAAGGAATTTGACGGTGCATATTCCACCACCACTTGATTTCCCCACTGCCTCTGCCACGATCTGCTCTGTGTAGTTGGAATTCAGCCAGTTGCAGAGCATTGTCTGGGATCGACTCACACAGCCAGGTCTTGGTGAATCAGAGGGCAGCGGCTTGTGAGAAGTCCTTGTTTGTTTGACACAGGTATGGCAGTTTGTAGTTGAGACAACATAGATTTGCAAGGAATATACTCCGGAGTGGTGTGTGTAATCCTCGTTGCCGGAGTCGGACGAGTGCTCTAGAGCACTTCCCCTGGGCCCTCCTACGTCTCACGGCCTTGGACATCACCACAGCCCCGCCGACAAGTATATCCAAATAATCCACAAGTGAGAGAAATCCGGAACAATGTTTGGAGGAAATGAATGTCTGATGTGAATGAGTTCGTCTCTCATGAAAGTAAGTTCCTCTCTCATCCAGATAACTCCAGATTAACAGACTTCCCATCCAACATTGTGTCTTGAACCACCATGCACACCCCGAATCACAACCTTTCATTAGCACTACGGACATTGAACTACTCATGTTGCACTACATATTTACCCGAAATAACTGATAATTTACAGTATTTTTATTTGTTTTCTTGCTGCTTTTCATGTGTTTGGAAAGTTGCAGTGAGTAAGAGTTGTATTATTCTGGTCCAGCTGCATATGACAAATAAACATTCTTTCACTCTCTCATTCTTATTTTCTTTTAAATATATATTTTTTAATAGATGCAAACATTACTGGTATGGCCATCATCGATCCTCGGATGGCCAATGGTCATCCTTGATCATCCCAGAGCTTACATTGATCTTGGACAAGCAGCAACAAAGAGAAGCAGGGAGAAGAGCTGATTGGCTGAAGCCCGTGGAAAAGGTGTCAGAAGTGAGTCAGAGGGGGAAAACAGTTTAAAACTGAGGAATTCTAAATCGGTAAATTAGGCAATTTATCAGTCAATATAAGCAAGGCTGCTCTAAGGGAGCGTCCTTGTGAGAGAAGTGTGAGTCTTTGCCTTGAGAATCTTCAGCTGAGGAGAGGAGGCTACGCAAAAAGCAGCAGTGAGAACGACTGTTGGCTGGACTTCGTGAGTCTAGAGTGCACCTTTAAAAAGAGGGCAAACAGCACTTTAACAGTCTTTGAGTGCAGGTCGGACAAAGCACATACTTCCAAGCTCATCAGAAGAAAGAAAGTTAGGAGTGAGTGTGAGGATGGGCTGAACAATTAGATTGGAAGATTGGTAAATTGGACAATTAGGCAATTTAGCATCTGATATAAGCAAGACTTGCTCAAGGGGTGCGATCCTGTCTGGGTGTGGCCCTGTCGAGGGAAGTGCCCTGTGAGTGATGTGCGAGTCTTTTGCTGCGAGTCTTCGGCGAGGAGGCTGAGGGAGGATGCCACACCAAATGCTGGAGAAGGAGAGACGAAAGAAGGAGATGTCAAGCAAACTAACTCAGTATGATGCTTGCAGTATGTGGGAGGTCAAGGATACTGCTGGTGCCTCTGGCTGCTACAAACATGAAAAGTGCGTCCAGGTACAGTTCCCGAAGGACCGTGTTGGGGAATTGGAGAAGCAAGTGGATGACCTCAGGTTCGTCCGAGAAACGGAGTCGTTCCTCGACAAGTCTGACAGTTACACCTATGGTGCATCTGAGGACATTGCTTAAAGTATTCGGCCACATGCTGAAACTCTTTGAACTTTGAGGAAAGTAGAGGTGTGACTTTTTCGTACCATACTGTATTTGCCTTCAGGCTTAATATTTTCTTCCAAAGGAACAACTTCCATCTAGTTACCTGACCAGACTGTAGAGATTCCGCCTCTGAGTTATCGTTCCCTCATTTCCACCAACTGCAATATGATCCCACCACCAGTTATGCTTTCCCTGCTCCCCCCAATTTCTGCTTTCTGGTCACTTCCTGGTTAGCTCATCGCGACCATTACATCCCTTCCCATCCCCTGATATTTTCATCTGCATCCATAGGAGGTGCAACACGTGTGCCCACGCCACCTCCCTGACCCTTCCATGGGCCTAAGCAGCTCTTCCAGCTCAGGCAATGATTCACACGCACGTATTGCAATCTCATAACTGTGCTCGGTGCTTTCGATATGGCATCCTCTACATTGTTGAGACCAAGTATGCCTGCACTTGCAACTACTGTGCTCCTTTCTCTCTTCTTCTAATCCACCCAGGTTCTCTCACCCTCCTTTTCAAACAACCCATCCTCTCTCCCCCCCCTCCCCACACACACCCAACAGGCTGTTTTCCCCTTTCCACCCACCTGGTTCCATCTGGTGGGGGAAAGGGGAAAACATTTCTCACCCATGCACTACCTGTCCCCCCAGTACCTGGTTCTTCCAGCCCATCATCCCTTCCTTATCGAATTCTATTTAGCCCCCTTTTATGTGTCAATTTCCATCATCTGCAGCTTGCGTATCCCCACTTATCATCCCCTATCTTTACCCCTCCCTTACCTCCACCTAGCTCCATTTAACCATCATCCACTCCTCAGCAGGTTCTACCTATTGCCTGCCAGCCCTGCTTAGCGCCTTCCACCTCACCACTTTATATTAACTACCTTCCCTCTACAGACGCAGCTTGATCAGGGTCGTGCCCCAAAATGTTGACCATCCCTCTGACCCCACGGATGCTGCCTGGCCCACTGGGTTTCTCTAGTAGTTTGTTTTTTTTTTGCTCTGGATTTCAGCATCTGCAACATTTTGTGACTCCAAGTCACGTTGGTGCACGCAGTAAGTCCATCATTGGCCGTGATATTCCTGCTCACGTGAAAACACAGTACAAATGCTGGTCTTCCTTGTGCACAGACCCCAGTTGCTCCAAAGAACTGCCTCAGGGAATCTGTCCCAACCACAGCTGTGCTCATAGCATGTGGGGATAAACTGTATGCAAGGACAGAAGAAAGGCAGGGAAAGATTTGATAGGAGCCTGAAGGGCAACTTTTTGACACAGCGCGTATATGAAATGATCTGCCAGAGGAGGTAGTTGAGGCAGATACGATAACATTTAAAAGACAATTAAACGGGTACATGGACAGGAAAGATTAAGAAGAATGTGGGTCAAATGTGGTCAGGTGCGACTAGGATAGATGGGGCTTGGTCAGCATGGGCAAGTTTAGGCTGAAGAGCCTGTTTCTGTGCTGTATGACTCTATGACTCTAAAATAGGAGCAGGAGTAGATGACCAGACCTTTGCTGTTCAATGTGATCACGGCTGATCTATGCTGGCTTCAACTCCTCTTTTATGCCAGTTCCACATTGGCCTCTATCTTTCTAATGTTTATCTATTTCCACCATAAATATATAAATGTTCTGGTATCCACCACTCTGAGGAGAAGAGAATTCCAGAGATTCATTGCCATCTGGGGGAAATTACAGCCGGAAATCTCCAACATTATTCAATAGCTCAGACTAATTGAATACGAAAACAAAATAAAACCAATCTGGCAATGTGTACATAGGATTTCAAGTGCATGCGGTGAGTCCCTCCCCGCCCCTTGACAGTGAGCCAAGAGATCGGGGCAAGTCCCCAAAGCTGCCGTGACAATCCCGCCAACACAAGAGCGGAACCAAACACTCACACCCACCAGCAAAATAATGCACGGCTCCTGCTGCTGCAGTAAAACACTGCTCATCACGAGCTTTAATTTCAAACAAAACTTTGTTATGGTGTTCATTATGACCATACTTTTATTTGCATCTAGAATATAGAACATAGAACAACACAACGCTGGTACAGAACAGCACAGGAACAGGTCCTCCAGCCTACAGTGCCTGTGCCAAACATGATTGCTGAGATAAGATAACCTCCTCTGTCTGCACGAGACCCATTCCCAGATATTGTACACGTACTGACTGAAGTACTCCAGTACTGAAAATCACACAGAACTGGTTAGGGGAGGCAAAGGAACAACTTCGCAATTGCCTAGTTTCAGTAGATTGGGCAATGCTCAGGAACTTTGCAATGGACCTGATAAATTCGACACATCTGTTACCAAGTTCATAAGGAAATGTGTGAAGCAGTATGTTCCCAACACCATCGGAATGTTCCCTGACCAGAAGCCTCAGATGAGTCAGAAGATCCTGAGGACCAGCTTTTGGGTATTCCAGTCTGGTGATGCAGGTTCATATACAGTGGCTTGCAAAAGTATTCATACCCCTTGAACTTTTCCACATTTTGTCACGTTACAACCACAAACGTAAATGTATTTTATTTGGATTTTATGTGATAGACCAACACAAAGTGGCGTATAATTGTGAAGTGGAAAGAAAATGATACATGGTTTTCAAATTTTTTTACAAATAAAAAACTGAAAAGTATGGCATGCAAAAGTATTCAGCCCCCTTTACTCTGATACCCCTACATAAAATCCAGTGCAACCAATTGCCTTCAGAAGTCACCTAATTAGTAAATAGAGTCCATGTGTGTAATCTAATCTCAGTATAAATACAGCTGTTCTGTGAAGGCAGATGTCTGTTAGAGAACATTAGTGAACAAACAGCATCATGAAGCCCAAGGAACACACCAGACAGGTCAGGCATAAAGTTGTGGAGAAGTTTAAAGCAGGGTTAGGTTATAAAAAAAATTCCAAGCTTTGAACATCTCACGGAACACTGTTCAATCCATCATCCGAAAATTGAAAGCACAACTGCAAACCTACTAAGACATGGCCGTCCACCTAAACTGACAGGCTGGGCAAGGAGAGCATTGATCAGAGAAGCAGCCTAGGTGCCCATGGTAACTCTAGAGGAGCTGCAGAGATCCACAGCTCAGGTGGGAGAATCTGTCCACAGGACAACTATTAGTCGTGCACTCCACAAATCGGGCCTTTATGGAAGAGTGGCAAGAAGAAAGCCATTGTTGAAACAAAGCCATAAGAAGTCCCGTTTGCAGTTTGCCACAAGCCATGTGGGGGACACAGCAAACATGTGGAGGAAGGTGCTCTGGTCTGATGAGACCAAAATTGAAGTTTTTGGCCTAAATGCAAAACGCTATGTGTGGCGCAAAACTAACACTGCACATCACCCTGACCACACCATCCCTACTGTGAAACATGGTGGTGGCAGCATCATGCTGTGGGGATGCTTTTCTTCAGCAGGGACAGGGAAGCTGGTCAGAGTTGATGGGAAGATGGATGGAGCCAAATACAGGGAAATCTTGGAAGAAAACCTGTTAGAGTCTGCAAAAGACTTGAGACTGGGGGGAGGTTCACCTTCCAGCAGGACAACGACCCTAAACATACAGCCAGAGTTACAATGGAATGGTTTAGATCAAAACATATTCATGTGTTAGAATGGCCCAGTTAAAGTCCAGACCTAAATCCAAAAGAGAATCTCTGGCAAGACTTGAAAATTGCTGTTCACAGACGCTCTCCATCCAATCTGACTGAGCTTGAGCTATTTTGCAAAGAAGAATGGGCAAAAATTTAAGTCTCTAGATGTGCAAAGCTGGTAGAGACATACCCCAAAAGACTTGCAGCTGTAATTGCAGCGAAAGGTGGTTCTACAAAGTATTGACTCAGGGGGGCTGAATACTTTTGCACGCCACACTTTTCAGTTTTTTATTTGTAATAAAATTTGGAAACCATGTATCATTTTCCTTCCACTTCACAATTATGCACCACTTTGTGTTGGTCTATCACATAAAATCCCAACAAAATACATTTACGTTTGTGGTTGTAACGTGACAAAATGTAGAAAGGTTCAAGGGGTATGAATACCTTTGCAAGCCACTGTAGGAAGTCCAGGTATTACTTAAATAAGGCCTTCGGAAAGGCAAAGAGATGCTTTCAGTTTAAACGGGAGGTCAAAAGGAATAATAGTAGAATGAGGTAATTCGGCAATTCAAATCTACTCTGCCAATCGATCATGGCTAATCTATCACCCTCCTAACCCCATTCTCCTGCCTTTTCCCCATAACTTCTGACACCTATATTAATCAAGAACTGTAGAATGGGATGGACATTCTACAGCTGTGGCAGGGCTTGCCAAAGATATCATTTCCTACAAGCCAAAACCAATTGACGGTTCATGTGACATAGAGCCATCATTCCGGGATGAGCTCAATACCTTCTACGCTCAATTTGAAGTGCCTTCTTGGACTCCCGTAGTTCCCATCAACATTGTAATCTCAGTTACCACATCCAACATCAGAAGATCCTTCATGAGGGTGAGCCCTCGAAAAGCATCCAGCTTGATGGTGTACCTGGCCAAGTACATAAAACCTGCAAGGACCAACTGGCTTGAGGTTTTGCCGACACCTTTAACCTCTCATTACTCAGGTACAAGGTACCCACCTGCTTCAAAAGGGAATCGATAATACTGGTGCCCAAGAGAGTAAGGTGACATGCCTCAATGTCTACTTATTAGTGGCACTAACATCCATGGTGATGAAGTGTTTTGAGAGGTTGGTAATGATGCACATCATCTCTTCCCACAGCAAGCAGGACATGGTATAATTTACCTACCACCACTGCAGATCAACAAGGGATATGATCTTGCTTGCTCCTCAATCTGCACTTGACCACTTGGACAATAAAACACATACATCAGGCTGTTGTTCAGCGACTACAGCACAACGTTGATCACCATCATCCCTCCAAACTTGTTATTAAGCTCGGGGAGCTGGTTTCTGCTCATCCCTATGCCACTGGATCCTTTACTTCATCATCGACAGACCACAATCAGTGTCATCAACACGTTGTACTTGATAACTGTGGAAGAAATGAATTTAGATGGAAATGAAAGGAAAATGAAAAGCGGAGACCTCGCAGGTTTGCTTCAAGATACTTTATTGCATGATATAATGGAGAGATGGCGGCAGTTAACTGCTCACCAATTATCTGACTTCGCAGCAGAATTAGCCGACAGTTATACTGTGCGGTAAACAACGTTTGCTTTTTAATGAGGTAATTCGACCTCATTCTAAGTTAGATACAACTATACAAACATATACGATCTACTACATAGGTACCAATTATTTCATTCAACAACAGGTGGTTAATACAAGTCAAACATAATACAAGGGCATCTTGACATTATTCTATCTCACCTTTTAAGCGGACCGTGCCACCATCCCCTCTCCGAGCCAATCATAAGCTTCCCATTTACTGCAATGTATCTATGCTACTAGCGGTAGGGGTGGTCTACTGTAACACACCGCTGAGAGAAACGAGCTTCCTTTTCTCCGTCTACTATTTGATGTTTACATTTACCATCCACCCTTCAACACATTCCTAGACAATAAGTTATACGTCTAATCTTACTTTGCCAATTCCCGCAAACCTCTTCTACACCTGGTCAACGAGAGATGCCAATTGTCACATCCAAACACCCTTTCGTTACCTTGTTCAATTCCAATCAAAATTAAGTAAGGAAGGATATTAATATTTTCTTCCACAGTTCCTTCCTTGTTGATCTTTATGATCAACAGTTGTATTATAGTAAGAAAGGATTTTAATATTGTCTCTCATTAATCAATTGCAAAAAGGAGGCATAGGTGTCTGGTTGTAATTTGGTTGGAACCCATCTTTGAGCTCGCAAAGGGATACATTCTTTAGCATGCGTAGGGATATGGGCACAAACCCAACATTCTAATCAGATAAGTAAGCCTGTTTTTCTTTCAGCTGCGAGTTCACTATGTTCTGTGTGAAAGTTGTTAGTTGAATTTCATACTCCAACTTCTACCTTCATCCTGTTTCTCATAACTATCTAGATGCCTCTCTTCATTCTCATGTCCTCTATGATCCCATGTAATGCTAATCTATTCATACGTATTTAATACTACAAAGTAGCGATGTTACAAAACTTGCCTTCAGCGGCGCTGCAGTTCTGCCACTGGCCATGTGCGCGACTTTGGCGCCTTTGAGCGGGGGGCGGGATTAAAATGCCGTTTTCGCCTGCCTGTCGGAGGCGGACTTCCTCGGGCTGCTAGCTGCTGAAGAAAAAATCGATCCGACTTCTGTTCCCGTTTTTTGCTTTTTTTTAATCGCGAGACAATTTATTAGATTAAAATACAAAGCGACTTCTGATTCCCTCAATGCCTACAATGCAACGGATCGCATGAACGGGACAAAACAACGGGTAAGTCATCTATTTTACATATAAACTTGCTTCTTGGGATGGCTTTAATCAAATATTACGTTGCGAAAATGTGATTTGGGTCCCATACGAACCGCCAGTGTTTTTCCTGCCGATATGGGGTTCAATTTCACCGCAAATGCAACGTTCCAATCGATCGCGTTCTAGAAAACCAACTCGCAAGATGATTTAAATGCTCTTTTTTTTTGGACAATCATGTCATAAGAGCATCTAAATCGTCTATATTTTGTGTTATTCACAGACCACAGTTCATTCACAGACCACAGTCTATTCGTATTGGTGGAAATGTGTCAGACTCGATAACAATCAGCACGGGAGCACTTCAAGGCTGCGTGCTCAGCCCCCTGCTGTACTCACTCTATACTCATGACTGTGTAGCCGGTCATAGTGCAAACTCCATCATCAAGTTAGCTGACGACACCACTGTTGTGGGATGTATCACTGATGGGGATGAGTCAGAGTATAGAAGAGAGATCGAGCAACTGTCCATATGGTGCCAGCACAATAACCTGGGCCTCAACATCAGCAAAACCAAGGAACTGATTGTGGACTTTGGAAGGAGTAGGATGGGGACCCACAGTCCCGTTTATATCAACGGGTCTATGGTGGAAAGGGTCAAGAGCTTCAAATTCCTGGGCGTGCACATCTCTGAAGATCTTTCCTGGTCCGAGAACACTGATGCAATTATCAAGAAAGCAATTCCTGAGAAGATTAAGGAGAGTCGGTTTGTCAAGGAGGACTCTCTCTAACTTCTACAGGTGCACAATAGAGAGCTTGCTGACCGGTTGCATCGTGGCTTGATTCAGCAACTTGAGCGCCCTGGAAAGGAAAATACTACAAAAAGTAGTAAGCACTGCCCAGTCCATCATCGGCTCTGACCTTCCTTCCATCAAAAAGGCTGACAGTATCAGGAGCCTGAAGACTGCAACCACCAGGTTCAGGAATAGCTACTTCCCCACAGCCATCAGGCTATTAAACTTGGCTCAGACAAAACTCTGAACATTAATAACCCATTATCTGTTATTTGCACTTTATCCATTTATTTATTCATGTGTGTATATATTGATATAAGGGAATATGGACACACTGATCTGTTCTGTATTTGTGCCTACTATGTTGTGCTGAAGCAAAGCAAAAATTTCATTGTTCTATCAGGGGCATAAGACAATAAACTCACTTGAACTTGAACTTATTGTCTACCCATAGTCAATATTTTTATACTAAATATCAGTTTTAGTCCCATGTATTGTGCAAAAAAATAATAATTTGATTATCTTGAGTGGATATTTCTAGATTAATTTATGGGAATTCCATCCATCTGGCATATGAATTCATTGACAGTGAGATTTAAAAATCTTGTTATATTGTGAATTCTTGTGTGAATGGGATTAGTTTGTTATTTGGATACTTAGGCTATTAAAAAAATATATCATTTTCTTAAGAAATTGAATCTACAGGACATTCTTAATGGGAAAGTGGTGGGCAGAAAGGCATGTAATGTGTGGTTTGAAGAGCAAAACCTTGTAATGCCAAAACTTTCAATGCCAAAATTGAAAAGTTGAGGAAAAACAAGGTGTACAGAGTTGCTTATTGGTTACAATGTGAGGAGTATGATATAAACATAAACATAAAAATTAGGTGCAGGAGCAGGCCATTCGGCCCTTCGAGCCTGCACCGCCATTCAATATGATCATGGCTGATCATCCAACTCAGTATCCTGTACCTGCCTTCTCTCCATACCCCCTGATCCCTTCAGCCACAAGGGCCACATCCAACTCCCTCTTAAATATGGCCAACGAACTGGCCTCAACTACCTTCTGTGGCAGAGAATTCCACAGATTCACCACTCTCTGTGTGAAAAATGATTTTCTCATCTCGGTCCTAAAAGACTTCCCCCTTATCCTTAAACTGTGACCCCTTGTCCTGGACTTCCCCAACATCGGGAACAATCTTCCTGCTTCTAGCCTGTCCAACCCCTTAAGAATTTTGTAAATCTCTATGAGATCACCCCTCAATCTTCTAAATTCCAGTGAGTACAAGCCAAGTCTATCCAGTCTTTCTTCATATGGAAGTCGTGCCATCTCAGGAATCAGTCTGGTATGATGATGCTACTGATTGTGATATGCCAATGTACCAGCTAGCAACTGATCTTCTCCATAAAGACTTGGTCTTACAGCATATAATACAATAATATTAAAGTTCTGATCTTCAGAATATCACATTTTTGAATTTTCAAGGCAGTCTGGGTGTTTATTACTATTTCCGTCACAATGCTTTAATTTCAGTTTATCCAAGTAAGATGTTTTATATTTGTTTCAGAATCCTTCAATATATAATAACTGAAAATGTCAATCAGTTCTCTTAATTTTTAAGAAAGTTATGGGCTTTTGACTGTCCTCGATCACAACTTTTGTGTTAAGTCAATGCAAAAGCAATAGGGAACAAGATGCTAATTTCACAGTGTGAAAATTGGAAATTGGAAATTGGAAAACTTAATTAAAATTCAGACCTTGCGGTCTGAACGAAATTTCGTTGCCTGCAGTCATACATATAGTAAATAACAAAAACACACAATAAACACACATTTAACATCAACCACAGTGAGTTCACCAGCCACCTCCTCACTGTGGTGGAAGGCAAAAATCTTGCCTTTGTCGTTTCCCTTCTTCCTCTTCCTCTTCCTCTGCGCTGAGGCAACCCGGGCCTCCGATGTTGTGACCGCACCTGGTGATGTAAATAAGTCCCGCGGGTGAACCGCGCTCCGTGAACGGGCCGGTTCAACTCCGTGGCCCGGAGCGGTCAAAGCTGCAGAAGCTGCCGCCCTCCAGTCCAGCGAACGCAGCTGTTGCCGCTGGAGCTCTGGAAAAACAGGTCACCAACCTGTGACCTGCGAGCTCCCGACGATGTCGTCCACTGGGCCCGCGCCCAGGCCTCCGAAGTCGCTGCCGCCGCCAACGCCACCGGAAAGCCGCCATAGCTCCGAGTCTACCTCCGGAGCCAGCCAGCACTTACCAGAAAATGCCCATAACTGTTTTAATACTGAAGATATGAAAGTGAATTAGGTGTCAAATTAAACTTCTTTTTATGCTTTATCTGATGGGATAAATTGCAGACTTGATTTTTAAAATCTCAACATTTTGTAACATTGCTATACAAAAATAGTTAATAAAGAATATGTCTACATTTTGACAGTTTTTTATCATTGTCTTATCACTACAAAGATTTATGGCGCTCCTCGAGGGTTCCATCTGAGTGATGCAGTGGAATATATCCAATCGGGTTTTTCTTTTACTTTTACCGTTGTCCATGTTGTTAGCAGCACCAAATATGGTCCTTTCCACCTAGAAGAGAAAGAATCTTTGTTCAATGCTCACATATAAACTTGATCTCCCGGTTTAAACCGGTGCAGGTTTCCTTCTGCCGGAGGGACCTGTGCCTGCTTAACTTTCTCATAGATTTTACCAACTGTTTCACACATGGTAAAATGATATTGAGTAATGAGGAAGGGTTAGTTAGCAGCCTTGTTGTACGTGGCCCCTTGGGCAAGAGTGACCATAATATGGTTGAGTTCTTCATTAGGATGGAGAGTGACATTGTTAATTCAGAAACACGGGTCCTGAACTTAAAGAAAGGTAACTTTGAGGGTATGAGACGTGAATTGGCCAAGATGGACTGGCAATTGATTCTTGAAGGGTTGACGGTGGATATGCAATGGAAGGCATTTAAATGACATGAGAATTAAGGGACAGAGGTTTCGGGGTAACGTGAGGGGGAACTTCTTTACTCAGAGGGTGGTGGCTGTGTGGAATCAGCTTCCAGCAGAAGTCGTGGAGGCAGGATCGATTTTAGCATTTAAGAGTAAAGTGGATAGGTATATGGACGTGAAGGGAATGGAGGGGTATGGTCTGAGTGCAGGTAGATGGGACTAGGGGAAAACAAATGGTCGGCACGGACTGGAAGGGCCGAGAGGGCCTGTTTCCGTGCTGTAATTGTTATATGGTTTATATGGTTATATGGTTTAAAGACTGCATGGATAAACTACAACAATTGTTCATCCCAGTATGGCAAAAGAATAAATCAGGGAAGGTGGCGCATCCGTGGATAACAAGGGAAATCAGGGATAGTATCAAAGAAAAAGGTGAAGCATATAAATTAGCCAGAAAAAGCAGCCTACCAGGGGACTGGGAGAAATTCAGAGACCAACAGAGGAGGACAAAGGGCTTAATTAGGAAAGGGAAAATGGATTATGAAAGAAAACTGGCAGGAAACATAAAAACTGACTGCAAAAGTTTTTATCGATATGTGAAGCGCAAAAGATTAGTTAAAACAAATGTAGGTCCCTTGCAGTCAGAAACTGGTGAATTGATCATGGGGAACAAGGACATGGCAGACCAATTGAATAACTACTTTGGTTCTGTCTTCACTAAGGAAGACATAAATAATTTGCCGGAAATAGCAGGGGATCGCGGGTCAAATGAGATGGAGGAAATGAGTGAAATCCAGGTTAGCCGGAAAGTGGTGTTGGGTAAATTGAATGGATTAAAGGCCGATAAATCCCCAGGGCCAGATAGGCTGTATCCCAGGGTAGTTAAGGAAGTAGCCCCAGAAATAGCAGATGCCTTAGTGATAATTTTTCAAAACTCTTTAGATTCTGGAGTAGTTCCTGAGGATTGGAGGGTAGCTAATGTAACCCCACTTTTTAAAAAGGGACGGAGAGAGAAAACGGGGAATTACAGACCAGTTAGTCTAACATCGGTAGTGGGGAAACTGCTAGAGTCAATTATTAAAGATGGGATAGCAGCGCATTTGGAAAGTGGTGAAATCATTGGACAAAGTCAGCATGGATTTACGAAGGGTAAATCATGTCTGACGAATCTTATTGAATTTTTTGAGGATGTAACTAGTAGAGTGGATAAGGGAGAAGCAGTGGATGTGTTGTATCTGGACTTTCAGAAGGCTTTCGACAAGGTCCCACACAAGAGATTGGTATACAAACTTAAAGCACACGGTATTGGTGGTTCAGTATTGATGTGGATAGAGAACTGGCTGGCAGACAGGAAGCAAAGAGTAGGTGAACGGGTCCTTTTCAGAATGGCAGACAGTGACTAGTGGGGTGCCGCAAGGCTCAGTGCTGGGACCCCAGCTATTTACAATATACATTCATGATTTGGACGAGGGAATTAAATGTAACATCTCGAAGTTTGCGGATGACACGAAGCTGGGGGGCAGTGTTAGCTGTGAGGAGGATGCTAGGAGGCTGCAGGATGACTTGGATAGACTGGGTGAGTGGGCAAATGCATGGCAGATGCAGTATAATGTGGATAAATGTGAGGTTATCCACTTTGGTGGCAAAAACAGGAAGGTAGACTATTATTTGAATGGTGACCGATTAGGAAAAGGGGAGATGCAGCGAGACCTGGGTGTCATGGTACACCAGTCATTGAAAGTAGGCATGCAGGTGCAGCGGGCTGTGAAGAAAGTGAATGGTTGTTGGCATTCATAGCAAAAGGATTTGAGTACAAGAGCAGGGAGGTTCTACTGCAGTTGTACAGGGTCTTGGTGAGGCCACACCTGGAGTATTGCGTACAGTTTTGGTCTCCTAATCTGAGGAAAGACATTCTTGCCATAGAGGGAGTACAGAGAAGGTTCTCCAGACTGATTCCTGGGATGGCACGACTTCCATATGAAGAAAGACTGGATAGACTTGGCTTGTACTCACTGGAATTTAGAAGATTGAGGGGTGATCTCATAGAGACTTACAAAATTCTTAAGGGGTTGGACAGGCTAGATGCAGGAAGATTGTTCCCGATGTTGGGGAAGTCCAGAACAAGGGGTCACAGTTTAAGGATAATGGGGAAGTCTTGTGGGACCGAGATGAGAAAAATATTTTTCACACAGAGAGTGGTGAGTCTCTGGAATTCGCTGCCACAGAAGGTAGTTGAGGCCAGTTCGTTGGCCATATTTAGGAGGGAGTTGGATGTGGCCCTTGTGGCTGAAGGGATCAGGGGGTATGGAGAGAAGGCAGGTACAGGATACTGAGTTGGATGATCAGCCATGATCATATTGAATGGCGGTGCAGGCTCGAAGGGCCGAATGGCCTGCTCCTGCACCTAATTTCTATGTTTCTATGGCTTGAGGATATCTTTAGGATTTTTCATCATTCCATATCAGGGCTACCTTCTCAGGAGTCATCGGAGTTTGAGTTCTTGTTGTCATAGGTCGCCCCATCAACATATCGTGAGGTGTTAGGCCCGTGTTTCTATTTTTCTGATTTCTCAGGGCATACATCACTACGGGCATGGCATCTGGCAACAATAACCTATTTTGAACCTATTATACTACATGGGTACCAATTATTTCATTAGTCATAACATACTTTTTTTGCTTATATCAATCTTATTCACCAACAGATGGTTAGTGAAGACTCTAGAGTTTTATTGTCACATGTCCCTGATAGAACAATGAAATTCTTGCTTGCGCAACAGAATATGTAAAGATAATACAGAACAGGAGATAAAAGTTCAGTGTGTCGATATACCATAGACCATATATATACACAATAAATAAAGAGATACAGTGCAATGGGCTGTTATAGTTCATAGTTTGTTTGATGGCAAGTTTAATAGCCTGATGGCTGTGGGGAACAGGGTTGGACAGGCTAGATGCAGGAAGATTGTTCCCGATGTTGGGGAAGTCCAGGACAAGGGGTCCTGGACTTCCTGATGGCTGTGGGTGGCTGTTCCTGAACCTGGATGTTCCAGATTTCAAGCTCCTGTACATTCTTCCCGATGGCAATGGAGAGACCAGTGTGTGGCCAGGACGGTGTGGGTCTTTGATGATGTTGGTATTAGGCCTGTGTTTCTATTTTTCTGATTTCTCAGGGCATACATCACTACGGGCATGGCATCTGGCCACAATAACCTATTTTGAACCTATTAAACTACATGGGTACCAAATATTTCATTAGTCATAACATCATTTTTTGTTTATATGTCTAATCTTACTTTGCCGATTCCCACGAACCTCTTCTACATCTGGTCAATGAGAAATGTCAATTGTCACATTCAAACACCCTTTCATAGAAACATAGAAAATAGGTGCAGGATTAGGTCATTCGGCACTTCGAGCCTGCACCACCATTCAATATGATCATGGCTGATCATCCAATTCAGTATCCCGTACCTGCCTTCTCTCCATAACCCCTGATCCCCTTAGCCACAAGGGCCACAATAAATTGAAACCGAGTTATATCAATTTGCATACATACTGATTCTATTCTCGTTATATATATTAATGCTAAAAATATCTTGTCCATGAAAGTAATTCATAGAAACATAGAAAATAGATGCAGGAGTAGGCCATTCAATATGATCATGGCTGATCATCCAACTCAGTATCCTGTACCTGCCTTCTCTCCATACCCCCTTATCCCTTTATCCACAAGGGCCACATCTAACTCCCTCTTAAATATAGCCAATGAACTGGCCTCAACTACCTTCTGTGGCAGAGAATTCCAGAGACTCACCACTCTCTGTGTGAAAAATATTTTTCTCATCTCGGTTCTACAAGACTTCCTCATTATCCTTAAACTGTGACCCCTTGTTCTGGACTTCCCCAACATCGGGATCAATCTTCCTGCATCTAGCCTGTCCAACCCCTTAAGAATTTTGTAAGTTTCTATAAGATCCCCACCTCAATCTTCTAATTTCTAGCGAGTACATGCCGGGTCTATCCAGTCTTTCTTCACATGCAAGTCCTGACATCCCAGGAATCAGTCTGGTGAACCTTCTCTGTACTCCCTCTATGGCAAGAATGCCTTTCCTCAGATTAGGAAACCAAAACTGTACGCAATAACTGTTTCCTTACCGTTCAATTCCAATCAAAATTAAGTAAGGAAGGATATTCATATTTTTCTTCCACAATAAACATTGGCACATGAGCACCTCAAGGCTGTGTGCTCAATCTCATGCTCTACTCACTCTATACCCATGACTGTGTCGTCAGACACAATTCCAACACTATCTTTAAATTCACCAATGATAATCCACCATTGTTGGATGAATAATATGCAATGTTAATTCAGAGTTTCGGGGGAGATTGGAAATCTGATTGAATATCCCAGTTGCTGCCTCAAAAAGGCTGGCAGTATCATCAATGACCCACACCATCCTGGCCACACGCTCATCTCCCTGCTACCTTCAGGTAGAAGGTATAGGAGCCTGAAGACTGCAACGACCAGTGTCAGGAATAGCTACTTCCCCACAGCCATCAGGCTATTAAACTTGGCTCGGACAAAACTCTGAACATTAATAGCCCATTATCTGTTATTTGCACTTTATCAGTTTATTTATTCATGCGTGTATATATTTATATAATGGTATATGAACACACTGATCTGTTTTGTAGTCATGCCTACTATGTTCTGTTGTGCTGAAGCAAAGCAAGAATTTCATTGTTCTACCAGGGACACATGAAAATAAACTCTCTTGAATCTTGAATCTTGAATGCTGCAAGAACAAAGATTTTGTTCTCAACATCAGCATGACCAAGGTGTCGTTTGTTGATTATAGAAAGGGAAAACTGAGGATCCCAAATCTGTCTTTATTGACATGATGACAGTGGAGAGAGTCAACATCTTCAAGTTCTGGGGTGTGCATATCCCTGAGAATATTCTAGCACATTGATCCAATCATGAAGAAAGTCCATCAGCACCTCTACTCCCTCGAAGATTGAGGAGATTTGGTATGTTGACTAATATGCTCTTGAACTTCTATAGCTGTACGGTAGAGACCAGACTATCTAGTTGCATCACGGCTTGGTTCGGAAAATCAAACACCCAGGAGTTAAATAGAATAAAGGGAATGGTAGATACTGCCTGGACCATCACAGGTGCTGACCTCTGCACGATTGAAAGGACCATAGAAAGACTGCCTAAAAAAGGCAGGCAATTTCATCAAGCACCCACACCACCCTGGCCATGCTCTCATTATACTCTTACCACTGTGTAGAAAGTGTAAGAGTCTGAAAGCCATGACTATCAGGATAAGAATAGTCTCCTCACAATAACCATCAGGTTCTTGAACGCTACACAACACACTATCTTCATCTATGAACTTCAGTGGATGTCTAGTTGTACTGAAGATATCAAGTATTTTGTATAGGTATTGTCAAGTCGAGTCAAGTCAATTTTATTTCTATAGCACATTTAAGAACAACTCTCGTTGAACAAAGTGCTTTACATTGGTGCAGGTACTAACGTGCTACAAACAGTGGTACATAGATCAACAATACGTACATAGATACATACTCAGAGGATCTCAAGAAAGGCTTGAGAGAAGAAATAAGTTTAAGTCTAGACTTAAAAGAGTCAATGGAGGGGGCAGTTCTGATGGGAAGGGGGATGCTGTTCCATAGTCTAGGAGCTGCAACCGCAAAAGTGCAGTCGCCCCTGAGCTTATGCCTAGACCGCGGGATGGTCAATAACCCCAAGTCAGCCGATCTGAGGGACCTGGAGGTGGTATGGTGGGTAAGCAGATTTTTGATGTAGATGGGGGCAAGCCCATTAAGGGCTTTGTACACATAAAGAAGGAGCTTGAAATTGATTCGGAACCGCACAGGGAGCCAGTGGAGAGAGGCCAGAATCGGGGTGATTTTCTTCGGGTGCCCGTCAGGAGTCTCGCTGCGGCATTTTGGACCAATTGCAGGCGGGACAGGGATGTTTGGCTGATACTGGTGTATAGGGAGTTGCAGTAATCATGGCGGGAGGAGATAAATGAGTGGATGATCTTTTTGAGGTCGTCAAATTGGAGGAATTGTTTTATTTTAGCTATCGTCCGAAGCTGGAAGAAGCTAGCTTTTACCATGGCATTGACTTGTTTGTCAGATATCACCCCAAGGTTTTTCATGTGAGGTTTGAGTAATGGGGTAAGGTTTCCAAGGCTGCCTGCTATCGTTTTGATTGAGTCCGAAGGGCTGAGTAGGATGACTTCAGACTTACTCTCGTTCAGTTGGAGGAAGTTCTGGGCCATCCAACACTTTATATCCTCGAGGCAGTGGATAAGGCTGAATAGATTAGATCGGTTGTTGGGCTTCAGGGGGAGATAGTTGTGTATCGTCTGCAAAGCAGTGAAAGGAATGATTGAATGATTTGGCCTAAGGGGAGCATATACAGGGAGAAGTGAATGGGGCCTAGGATAGTTATGAATGTATTTGATTATTATGAATTATCTGTGTGGATAATTCATAAAACACCTGTAAAACACTCTTGACCCTTGACTCTTCATGAGTCTATCTAAACGTCTCTAAATGCTCTTTATAGTTGATATATATAAACCAGTTTGTTGTTTTGGTTGATGGGGGGTGGTAAGGTAAGACCTTTCATGTAAAGTTATACGGTCAGTTTCCTGGGCATCGTTCCCGAGCAATGAGTAAAATCCTTGCCCGCCGCTGACATTTCACTTTCAGCCTTTGTAAATCAAAGTTCTTTGTTTCAGAGACAGACGCTGAATGGAGGTTACTTCTTGACTTGAATTCTATCCGAGTTTTTAATACTTGCTCTCTGTAATTCCCCGAGGCTGGGTTTATCCGTTGTTTTTATTATTTGGATCCAGTTTGCAACTTCCCCCGCATTATTTCTTCACGCCCTTTCAGAATAGAGAGGGCGTACATAACCACTTTAAAGCTTCGTGCGGCTGCCACGAGGAAACAATTGTTGGAAACCAACAAGGGCTTTAATTGCAGACTGAGTCTGGCTTTGCAGAAGTCGCACGCTATGGATCTGGCTGAAAAAGCATTGCACCGACTCGTACAAGTATCGCCTGCGAGAGCCGAGGTGGAGTGCGGCCAGCTGGCTAAGGAGTTGATAGAGGCCAGCCTTGGTTTGAAGCAGGGGTTCAAGCTCGTGGACGGGACCTTCCCGATACCTGTGCCACTGGTAACAGAAGACCTGTGGCGTCTGGTTGCAAACATGGTCAGTGAACTTGATATCGCAAGTCCCAAGGACGCGATCCAGATCATCAACACGATAGCGCCTAATCTCTATGATAAGGGACAGAGGCAGCTGGGACGAGTCTTGATTTTCCTGGTGATGGTCGTCATTATGGTTCAACGAGTTGCTCCGAACAGGCCCAGCGAAGAGGAGGTCTCTCTGATGACTGACTGTGTGGCAAAGTGCCTCCGCGATCAGAGCCAGGACGTTAAGCGGGTAAGCACTGCTCAACTTTGGAATGATACAACGCCCAGGAAAGTGCCAGACACACTGTAGACCTTGGTGGGCTTATTGGCCAATGTCCCCCCTATTGTCAATGTACCCCTAAAGGGCAGCACACATGTATTTCAAAATGTGTAGGAGGAGCTGAAACTTCCCCCATTCCTTCTCTCCAGAGACGCCGTTTGTCCTGCTGAGTTACTGTAGCATTTTTGTGTCTATCTTGCATTTCCAAAATGCTTGCTTTCACTAAACAGCTGGTTGAAAGGATAGAAATGTTTTCACTTTTGTTGCACTCCCTAATTACCTCAAACTGAATAATTTAAAATGAGGAACATGACTCTGGACCAAGTGCTAGGAATAGGATTAATATAGATCGGTAGACACAAAATGCTGGAGTAACTCAGTGGGACTGGCAGCATCTCTGGAGAGAAGGAACGGGTGAGGTTTCGGGTCAAGACCCTTCTTCAGACAGTGCCTGCCTGTCCCGCTGAGTTACTCCAGCATTTTGTGTCTAACCAGCATCTGCATTTCCTTCCTACACAATATAGATAGGTACTTGATGGCCAGCTGTATGATTATGGACCAAATGGGAGCAAATTTGACTAGTTTAGATGGAACACCTTGGAGGGCATGGATGAGTAGGGCCGAAGGGCCTGTTTCCATTCTGTATGACTCTGTGACTCTAAATGATTTTGTTCCTTTTTGGGGAGAACAGCTGGAAGAATTGAAATGGAGGAACCAGTCCTGAAGAAGGGCCTCGACCCGAAACGCCAACAATTCCCTTTTCTCCTGAGATGCTGCCTGACCCGCTGAGTTACTCCAGCATTTTGTATCTATCTCCTATGGTACATTTTGATTTGCAGAAGACGTCAGAACAAAGAATCACACAAAAGGTTGTTACACAAAGTTAGGGCTCCAGTGAATGGGGGTACTCTGTTAGCATGATTTATTTTTAAGAAGGAACTGCAGATGCTGGAAAATCGAAGGTAGACAAAAATGCTGGAGAAACTCAGCGGGTGAGGCAGCAGGAGGGTCTGAAGAAGGGTTTTGACCCGAAACGTTGCCCATTTCCTTCGCTCCATAGATGCTGCCTTACCCGCTGTGTTTCTCCAGCATTTTTGTCTAGCAGGATTTATTTTCCTGGTTTGGATCCAGAGTGGGAATAAAAGGAGAATTTTCAGATTGATGGGTGTTCATGCATGGAATGCAACAAAGATAATATTTAAATCTCAGCTATATCAAATATCAATGACTTGGATACATATCTCTGAGTGTTATTATCTGAGTTTACTTATGATACAAGTTCAATGGGAAAATAAGCTGGAGAAGACCCAAAGTGGTCGCAAAGGGATGTAAACAAATGAATGTAAAAGTGGTAGATGGAATATAATGTGGAGAATGAGACATCCAAATTCATAGAAAAAAAAATAAAGATATCAATGTTAATATTCAGGGAATTCTGCAGAGGGCTGAATCGTACAACACACTGACCAAGGCAGAGATTGATTGATTCACAAACTAAATGTATCCAGTGATATGGGATTAGGGGAGGAATATGGATTTGTTACAAATTTCTTCTTTCACCTTGCTGAATAATGGAGCAGACCCTAATGGCAATATGGCCTGCTCCTATTCCTATTTCCGACAGTAGGTTGCATAAAGTAGGCTGCCATCTTTTGATTGATTCTAACATTTACAGCCGGCCAACATGGAAACAAGCCCTTTGGCCCGACTTGTCCATGCTGACCAACATTCCCCATCAACACATCATCCCACCTGTCTATGTATGGCCCATATATCTCTAAACCTTTCTATCTATGCACCTGTCCAACTACTTCCTCTGCAGATATAACCATATAACCTCGGCCCTTCCAGTCCGTGCCGACCATTTGTTTTCCCCTAGTCCCATCTACCTGCACTCAGACCATACCCCTCCATTCCCTTCACGTCCATATACCTATCCACTTTACTCTTAATGTTAAAATCGATCCTGCCTCCACCACTGGAAGCTCATTCCACAAGCCACCACCCTCTGAGTAAAGAAGTTCCCCCTCACGTTACCCCGAAACTTCTGTCCCTTAATTCTCATGTCATGCCCTCTTGTTTGAATCTTCCCTACCCTCAATGGGGAAAAACGTATCCACGTCAACTCTGTCTATCCCTTTCATCATTTTAAAGACCTCAATCAAGTCCCCCCCTTCTGCGCTCCAAAGAATAAAGACCTAACTTGTTCAACCTTTCTCTGTAACATAGTTGCTGGAACCCTGGCAACATTCTAGTAAATCTCCTCTGTACTCTCTCTATTTTGTTGACATCCTTCCTATAACTAGGCAACCAAAATTGTACACCATACTCCAGAATTGGTCTTACCAATGCCTTGTACAATTTTAACATTACTTCCCTACTCCTATATTCAATGCTCTGATTTATAAAGGCCAGCACACCAAAGGCTTTATTTACCACCCTATCTACATGCGATTCCACCTTCAGGGAACTATGCACAGTTATTCCTAGATCCCTCTGTTCCACAGCATTCCTCAATTCCCTACCATTTACCATGTACCGTTTACCATTCCATATGCTCATCTCCCTCTGAGTGAAAATGTTGCCCCTTATTCCTATTAAATCTTTCCCCTCTCACCTAATATCCCCCGTTTCTTAATTCCCCTACTCTGGGTCAATGCTATTCTGTGCATTCACCCCATCTATTCCAAACATGTATTCTTGAACTTCGGCTCCCAGGCTTATTCAATAAATTGGGAGAAGATGGTTAGATAGAAAATATGTTCAGGAAGAGGCCATTCGGCCCTTTAAGCCAGCACCGCCATTCATTGTGATCATGGCTGATCGTCCCCAATCAATAACCCATGCCTGCCTTCTCCCCATATCCCTTGATTCCACTAGCCTCTATCCAACTCTCTCTTAAATCCATCCAGTGACTTGGCCTCCACTGCCCTCTGTGGCAGGGAATTCCACAAATTCACAACTCTCTGGGTGAAAACGTTTTTTCTCACCTCAGTCTTAAATGGCCTCCCCTTTATTCTAAGACTGTGGCCCCTGGTTCTAGACTCGCCCAACATTGGGAACATTTTTCCTGCATCTAGCTTGTCCAGTCCTTTTATAATATTATATGTTTCTACAATATCCCCCCCCCCCCCCCCCCCCCATCCTTCTAAACTCCAGTGAAATCAAGCCTAGTCTTTTCAATCTTTCCTCATATGACAGTCCCGCCATCCCAGGGATCAATCTTGTGAACCTATGTTGCACTACCTCAATCACAAGGATGTTCTCCCTGAAATTAGGAGACCAGAACTGTACGCAATACTCCAGATTTGGTCTTATCAGAGCCCTATACAACTGCAAAAGAGCCTCTCTGCTCCTATACTGAAATCCTCTTGTTATGAAGGCCAACATTCCATTAGCTTTCTTCACTGCCTGCTGTACCTGCACGGCAACTTTCAGTGACCGGTGTACAAGGACACCCAGGTCTCGCTGTACCTCCCCCTTACCTAACCTAACCCCATTGAGATCCTATTATATGGCAGAACCTTTTGTAATTTCTACAATAAACCCATGTTTCCATCATGTGAATTTACCACATTCATGTTGCAAGGAAAACTCACTAATCTCGTGATAGCTTCAAACATCAGTAGGAATATTTAGTTTAGTTTGAGATAGAGCGTGGCAACTGGCCCTTCAGCCCACCGAATCTGCATTGACCAGCGATCACCCGTTCACACTAATTCTATGCTCCACACTCAGGACTATTTTTACACCATGCCATAAAGGATATTTGAAAGGAGTATGCAAAGATGTCTTTGTATTCTGGTCTGGATTGATTCTAGTCATTGCTGGGCTACAGATGGATTGTTTTTGCTAATAGTGGAGCTTTGTTCAAATCACCTTTCCTGAAAGTGGATTTTTGCCATGACTTGCTCCAATTGCCATAAAGAAAATTAAAAAACTCCAGATTTGTATTAGTTGACAGACCAGCAAGAGGATCAATAAACAATAGCAGGTAGGAACATCAGTCATAGTAGGCACATTGCAGAACAGCTGATTTTCTCTGCCTATTTTCTCAAACTATTAAAATAAAATTGCTGCTCGTTTAAACTTTTTGAAAATAAGACTTAAAGCCCTGTTCCACGGTACAAGTTCATTCCAAGAGCTCTCCCAAGTTTGCCCCGATTCGAACTCGGAGATTTACGGTAATGGCCACTCGTCAGTACTCGGGGCTCTCGTGGACATTTTTCAATATGTTGAAAAACCTTCACGAGTCTTCCCGTGCTTACCTGCCGTTAGTGAGTCTTCCCGAGAACCTGCGGTTAGCATTACGAGCCGCTAATAGATGTCCCCGAGCTCCGACGTACCCATTGCGTTCATTCTCCGTGCTTACCACGAGTTTAATTTTTTTAAACTCGGGAGAGCTCTTGGAATAAACTCGTACCGTGGGACAAGGCTTTAAGAGTTCACAAATGTCCGTTATCTAACACTGAAGAAATGGGTGCATTAGCCCCTCGTTCTGCAGAAGCCAAAAAAAAAAGCCAAGTTGACAAAATAACTTTTTGACAGATCTAGGGATGCCACAAAATAAGTTATTTAAGATGCAGACACTGGAGCAAAACCAAAATGGTGGAGTAACTCAGCAGATCTGGCAGCATCTTTGGAGGGAATGGATCGGGTCATGACCCATTTTTGGGTCATGACCCTTTTTCAGTCTGATTGCACCAGAGGGAGGGGGTGGGGAGCTGGAAAAAAGACAGGGTAGGGATAAAGCCAGGCAAATAATGGTGGATACAGGTGAGGAGAGGGTTTCATTGGCAGATGGTTGAAGTAAATTACAAGATGAAAAGGAGACAAAAGGGTGTTGGATAACGAGAAGAGAGGATTGAAATGTAAAGACGGGGAGGGATATAGGTGGAAGGGGACAGGTGGGGGGGGGGGGGAGGGGCAGGATAGTGGTGAAAATGGTTGGGCACTGTAGATGGGGGCACAGGAAAGATAGACTGGGAAGGGGCGGTGTTACTTCAAACTAGAGAATTCAATGTTCACACGCCCCTTGCCTCTCCCTACTCAAAAAGAAGAAGCATCTCGACCCAAAACATCACCCATTCCTTCTCTCCAGAGATGCTGCCTGAGTTACTCTGGCATTTTGTGTTTTTATGAGGTGCTGTTCCTCCAGTTTGCATGTGGCCTCACTCTGTCAATGGAGACGGCCCAGGACGGAAAGGTCAGTTTGGGAATGGGATGGGGAGTTAAATTGGATGGCAACCGGAAGATCCAGCAGGCCTTGGTGGACCAAACGCAAGTGTTCGACCAAGTAATCACCAAGTCCATGCTTGACCTCACTCATTTAATATTAATTTAAAATGTTTGATACTAGGGACAATTTTCAGAAAGTAAGTGTAATGCAGGAGCTGGGGAGGTAAGGTGAAGAGAGGAAGGACAGTGAAGATTCTGAACCATCCATGAAGCAAGTTATCAAAATATTGTTTCCTGATTCTAACTAAATTGATTTTATCTGATTTAGTTGCACAACTCTCTTTTGTGTGTTTGTAACAGGGCTCTCTGACTATTATCACAAGTGAATTGTTACGTATGGCTGGAGCACTCATTGGTACCATTCTGTGGCAATAATGAATCAATTAACACTGGTGTTTATTTCTCTGGTAAGATTACTTTTTATCATAACTTCTTGCAGCAAGTTAGATGAGTTCAATTTAAATTCTTAAATGATGTTCAGTAATGTTACTACTTAAAATAAGAGGCGGGAGCCTCTTTTCACAGAGGTTTTCCTGCCAGTTTCGCAGCCCGACGAGTGTGCCGGTTATGGACTGTGGGGAAACCCAGTCCGACCGTGGAAGCGGATAACCAGCAAATAGATCGGGTTGCGTGATAAGGAGCCGCTAACAAGGCAGTCAGTGGCTCCCAGGCTGCGGAGATGCCATAAAACGGCAAAAAATTTAAGCCCGAGTCGCCGACAGTGTAGTCAGCGGCTCCCAGCCTGTGGAGATGCCGTTGGAACCGCAAGGAAGTAACGCTAGAGTCACTGACAGTGGGGTCAGTGGCTCGCAGACGTTGGTCCCCAGGCAAGGAATTAAATGGGACTCTTTCAGCCCTATTTGGACTCGGGTGAGTTGGGCTACAAAGGGTTTCTCCTTATAATAAAATGTATGTATGTTGTTTTTCTTAAAGTTAAAAGCTAAAGGCAAAGTTAAAGTCATAAAATGTTATTGTCATATGTCTCTGACAATGTCATCCTTGTTGTTTAGCACAAGTTGCTGTGAAATTGTTTTAACCCTTCACAGGTAAAGCTGTACACTAAACATGTTGATTTAGTGAACTTACACTGTAATAGCGCAGGCCTATGGGACAGGCAGCGCCTGACAGGGCTGCTTCATGTGTAATAGTGCGGGCCTATGGGACAGGCCGCACCAGCAGCCCCTGCGATAGGGCTGCTTCATGTGTAATAATGCGGGCCTATGGGACAAGCAGCACCTGACAGGGCTGCTTCATGTATGAATGCACCAGCCTTCGGGAGAGCTGTGCCAGCAGCGCCTGATACAGGGCTGTTTCATGAAAGGCGGCTCCAGCAACGCCTGGGACAGGGTTGTTCAAGTTCACACATAATCTGCTACACCCACGGAGTTGGGAGATGATTCTCCACCGGGGCTGCATAGCAAGGCCCACGGAGTCGGGGGATGAATTCCTCACTGGGGCTGGATAGTGCGTTTGAAACGACTATCCCAAATACAGCAACTGTTGCATACAGTGCTACAGAGGTCTCCCTCCTGGAGGCAGAGACCAAGACTGGTCAGTATCCTACTGACACTGAGTCTCAGGGTATGGCCGTGGGGCATACCCCAAGGGATGAAGGGCACGTGTCAGAGGTATATTTTCCTGACAACAAAGTTGCCATCCCAGCAGAATATTCTATTTGGGTCAAGGCCAATGGGTTCGTATCAGTATTTTTATCCTGCGGCCGGCGGCAGCGCCTGATTAGGGTTGCCTATGAATCACCTTCTCTGAGGAGGGAATAGCAAAAGGTCAAGATATAACTGACTCCAGGTTCGAAAGCAGTCAATAGAACATACTTAAGCACATATGTGCCGGCAGTGAATAGTGCCAAAAGGGGGTTGTGAGAGCCAGCCGTTGAATCTGTTATTCAGGTAGGCCTATTCAACAGGGGAAGAAAGCCTAGCAGACGAATCAATTAGGCCAACGGCGGGCAAAAGATGTCATTTCAGAACGCACCCCAGGAGCCTATCGGCAGTAAGCGGTTCACTGGAGCTGGGGGCAGCATGATAGCTCAGAAATTCCATGTATCTTACCAATCCCACTCAACAAAATGGGTCTAGCACTTCCAAAATATGGGTAGTTGTAATATTTACATTTGTTTATACAACACACAAAGGGTAAAAATATCTGGTTGAGGCACAGGCGGAGTATTCCAAGCAAGTTTGGATTATGGCCAGGGTTATTTAAAATAAATTAAATTAAAAAAATAAAATTAAGGTTCGGAAATTGGGCAAAAGTTCTCATGCAAACCACCCAAGGAATAAGGCAGGAGTAGCATGTTATTATGAAGAATGGAAAGTGTCGGGCATATGAACTTTCCGAATATGAAAACTTATTTTTCCTGACTAACAACAGCCTGCGGTTCTTTTTTCATTTTAGGGACTCTGTGTACAGACTCTGTGTACAAGGCCGCTTCGACACTGACTGCAGACCGCGGGATGCAGGCAGTCAGCGGCGGCAGCAAAGATTGGAGTCGGGCAAGCCCGTTGACCCAGGAGGATCCGGGCTCACAAACTCGCCAGTTGGAGGGACGGCAGAGGCAGCCCGACTCTACACCACAGCCCGCAGATCACTGCGGACTGTCGGCATGGAAGAAGGAGTGGGGCTTGCAGGCTCGCCGCTCAAAGTTAGTAACGGCAGAGCAGCAGCCCCGACTCTACACCACAGCCCGCAAGGGCACTGCGGGCTGTCGGCATTAACCAGGGAGTAGGGCTTGCAGGCGACGGCAGAGTGGCAGCACCGACTCGAAGCCACAGACCGCAAGGTCCGGGCTTACACGCCGTTCGCAGCTAGGGACGGCACAGCGACAGCCCCGACTTCATTTTCTACACCGGGCAGCTTGGGCAGCTCGTTGACGCGGTAGGGTCCGGGCTCACACTCGCCGTTCGCAGGCAGTAATGTCAGAGCAGCATCCGAATCTACACCGCAGCCCACAGGGTCACCACGCGCTGACGGCAACGCTACCCGGAAGTCCGGCAAGCCCGTGATCCAGGAGGGTCTGGACCAGTCCATGCTGGCCACTGAGAAGCCCAAACCAGTGGCCAGCATGGACTACCTCACCACACACCAGCTGCAGGAACAGGTCCTTACCCAGGCGATCAACATATACCAAGCCCAAACAACTGCATATCGTTGAATGTACCGACAGTCAACACGCCCATCTGGGGCAACATTAGTCTGGGGATAAGGGCACAGGAGCTGAAGTTCCTAAACATCCTGAAATTGCTGACGTCAGGGATTACGGCCTTTGCCAGGTCGGTTGACGGCATGGAAATGACGGCAGAACAGGAGGATGCTCTTGCAATATTAGTCATGAAGTTAACGCTTCCCGTAGTATCGCCATCAAACCGACTCCAAACCCCATATTTGCGGGGTTGTACTAGGCATCTGCGACGCCACCACCGAGACAGCTGTTCGGTGAGGACCTGCCCAAACAGGTCTAGGACCTGGATTAGGAGGCGAAGGCAGACGGGTTGATGAACCCACCTCCCTCCAGCAGGCCGGCAGTACGCAGACACACACCATATGCAAGACCTCGGGGGCCACCGGAAAGACCAGTAAGGACCTACACGCCGGCAGCACCTCAACACACTTCAACGGAGGTAAGGGGGTCTGGTTCTCTTGGAAGTGCTGCATGTATAACCTCACAAGTAGGAGAGCGGTTATATACATTCTGGGATGCAAGGGAGCTGATTGCCACTATCCCAGGGAACAAAGCTATAGACATAATAGAGGCATGTAACAGCCTTGCTTGCGCCAGGAAACCGACTATTAGACATACTGCTAAAATAATTGGTAAACTTGTAGCTACATAATTGGGCCGTTACACTATCAAAGCTTGCAAAGAGCAAAATCTCGGCATTAAAAGCGAATGCTGGACATTTTTACGGGCCTATGCAGCCGCCAATCAAGGCATCAATTGAGCTACAATAGTGGATTAGCTATGTTTGTGCTTGTTAAATCCCTTCATTACATCAAACCCATTAGTCGTGTTACAAACCGATGCAAGCACCAAGGGCTGGGAAGCTACCGACACCATTTCCAGTTGGGGTGGTAGATGGGATTTGCACGAGTCTACTTTTCAATCCCAAGGTATAAACTGTTTAGCAATGCTGGGAGCATGTCACGGGCTACGGCCTTAATGCACTAATCTGCAGCATACGCATGTCCGTCTTCAATAATACCACTGAGGTGGCGTATTTAAACCTTATGGGAGGTATAAAGTCAATATCTTGTGATGAATTGGAAAAATTATTTTGGCTCTGGTGGATTGAAAGAAATATTTGGATATCAGCTACGTACGTTCCGGTTAAGCTCCATACAGTGGCGGACACCAGGTCACAAGTATTTAATTTCAACATCAAGTGGATGTTGAACCTCCAAATATTTGCTAAAACTATAGCCTAATATGGAACACCAGATATCGACCACCTTGCGTCCAGGTTGAACCATTGGATACCAACATATGTCTCTTGATAACCAGATCCCGGGGCAGTGGCGATGGACGCGTTCTCGCTACATTGGGGGGAAATGTGTTTTTCTATGCTTTCCCCCATTCTGCTTCATCAGACAGGTGTTGCAAAAAACGCAACCAGATTCAACCGAAAGGACCATGGACATCATACAGCAGCGTGCAGAGAGAGTCCACTAGGAAACAGTACCTCACCCACATAAGGAAATGTGAGGTTACTATAGTCGGATCTAGACCACCTACACATCTGCTACGATCTCCACTGTGCTGGAACCCACACGGGCCTGCATTATGATGAGTCCCTCAGTTACAGTGCCATATACAGTGCCAGGAGTGCACTGTCATCCTATCTCAACATTGGAGTGGGATCTCACCAGCTGGTATCCACACTGAAGGGTATGTTCTATCCCTCCCCGACCACGATATTACCAGATATATAGGGGTGGTGTTGACCCTACTCAGGAGCTGGTCGCCTTTGGCAGATTTACCACTGGACTTATTCACCTTCAAAGTGGTGATAGTAATGGCACTGAAGACGGCACAACGGGTCCAAACTCTACAGGAATTACCTGGATAGAATGGTTTTGACCCACAAACAAGTGACTGCGTTATAGAAGAGTTGCTTTTCAGACCTGCGACTACAGGTCTGAAAATGGGCATCAGGAGATGGCTCGAGGTGGTATTCGGTGCTGCAGGTAAGACGCTTAACAATTTTTAAAATGCTATTCTACCAGGGCTGCATCCACATCAGCGGTGAGGACGATGGAGGTGTTCATGGATTATGTCCTCGCAATAGCGGGCTTTGCATTGGAGTTATAGCAATCTGTTATAACACTTAGTTTTATTTTCATCAAGAGTAATTGACAATATAGCAGATGTTTCAGCTGAGCAAATCAAGGAACTGATACCGTGTAAGTAGCAATTAGACCATTGTTAACAACCTTATGCTATTGTCAGCTGAAGCTACCTCAGTCACAATGATGAAGTAACAGTATTCAGCATTGCTGAACATGACAATAACTCATTGAACTTGAAACTCGCTACAGTAGTGTGATCGGTCGAATTCAGTTATTACAAACTGATGCTAGGACTCTAAGATGAGAAGGTCAGAATACCATCACCTACTTGGAGGTATTGGAGATTGCATGAGTTACCAATTCTTCAATTGTTGGTATCAACTAAATATATACACTAGATGCACCCCATGGGTAAGGGGCTATTGAACGAATATACATATTCTACATGCGGAAATTCAAGTTGCTGCTCTACGATGGTGACATGTTAGTCACATGGTAATCAAGTAAATGTATTGTGTAATAATTACCTAAAATCTCCTTTGCCACTGGTGTATCATCCAGTTCAGATCGATGATAACACAGAATAAGTGTTTGATCTCAAAGTATGATGAAAGTATGGTTCAATACTACATAGAATATTGACATGTTGGTGCATGTTTATTCACTGATTGCAAAAATATGTGGCACAACAGTGCAGAGAATTACATTCTCGCTTCAATAGGAGGAATGGTCTTTTATGTCTTCCTCTTTTTTACCTCATTAGCCAGGTCTTAAAACAGTCAGCAAGACCTCGATTTGGGTTTGTACTGTCGGACTGGCCAAGCTTCCATGTTGCCTGCTTCATCAGGCATTATGGCACAACGGTATACGGTTCAGGAGACCGGCCTTTGCACAGTAAAATAATTATTGACTTGCACATTTTGAATGGATTGACATGCCTCAGGTTGTCACATCAAGCCATGAAGGTGCTCACTGCAGTGTGCATGGATAGCACTCAAAAAAGCAGTACATTCCTATTGAGGGGATCAGAAGTGTTTTGTTAAATGTTAATGTTACATTTAATACGGTACAGATTACTGACATTTTCCAGTTCATTTTAAATGGTATTTGACAATAATTCAGTTATAGAGACACTACAGCTGCAACATAAGGGAGCTATGCTGTCGGGTTCAACCCGGATATCGAGTTGTTAAAAGATCTTGACACAAGTTCTCCCACTACAAGATTATGCAGTTGGTTATTGAAAATGTGTGAACATTACTTCACCAAGGGATTCCAGCTACAACCTTAGTTACGACGGCAAACATTGCAAACGCTGTGGCTAGATAGGATGGAATTGGCTGCAGGTGCCATTATATTTTACATTCTAGTCTACACAAGCTGAGTAGACAAGGGGTGGCATGATTTAAGATCATTTCCGATACTCCACGGTCTCATGTCCATGTTATCAAGGCCACCAAAATCCTAAGAAGTATGGGATCAGCATTATTTATTAGTCAACAAACAACTACACAAAGGAAGGCCGGTTTAGACTATTTCAAGGTGGCTGCAGCAGGGTCTGGGTTATACAGGTATTAACACTGACAATTGTATATCTCATTCCACCAGGTCAGCAACAACGTCAAGGTATCATTTAGATAGTGAGTCTACATCTCATTCCACTAGGGCAGCAGCTACGTCGGCGGCCAAGGCGAGGGACGTGCCCGTCGACCATATGGGCAAATGAGCTGATGTTTCGGAATTTCTATCATCGGCCGATTGCTGATCCAGGGCTGTTTGCCAATGCTATTTTTAAGTTCTGTTAAAATGCCCTGGGATAGAGGGGTACTGTTGTTTGACTGCATTAAATGCAATGTTACTACTAATGCATTAACTTCTCATTCGAGTCGATCAATGCAGTGGGATGCCGAGATTTGTAATCTGCGGCATGAAATCACAAAGCTTTGAACTCTTCACGGAATCACTCGCGTGACTCCGAAGTAAAATAGTAAGATTAAACGAGAACTTACCAGTTTGAAGTTTGAACTTGATTTTATGAGGAGTTGCGTCGGTGATTACGTGCCCGCCACGCCCAACCCTCTCTCATAAAGGATTACATGGTAGTTCTCGAGTCACGCATCTTACCATGTCACTTCGGTGTTGTTATTTGTGATTTTTATACCGCTGCTTTGAAGATTCGTGCGCATGCGTCCGGGTGGGTCTTCTTCACGTAATCACCAACGTAACTCCTCATAAAATCAAGATCAAACTTCAAACTGGTAAGTTCTCATTTAATCTTACTATTATGTTACATTTTTTCATGCAAAATCAAGTTTCAGTGAATTATCATTTCAGCCCGTGTGGCTATTGTCTAATTAACCTGCTATAATTGTGTGACAGTTACAATTCATCTGACTAATTCTACAAAGACAAATGCCCGCTCCTTCAATGGGCTTGCCCCCACCTACATTAAAAGTCTGCTCACCCACCACACCACCTCCAGGTCCCTCAGATCGACCGACTTGGGGTTGCTGAACATCCTGTGGTCTAGGCATAAGCTTAGGGGCGACCGTGCCTTTGCGGTTGCAGCTCCTAGACTGTGGAACAGCATCCCTCTTCCCATCAGAACTGCCCCCTCCATCGACTCAAGACTAAAAACTCATCTCTTCTCCCAAGCCTTTCTTGACGTCTTCTAAGCGAGGGCTATATGTATGTAGTGAAGTTTGTATTTAATCTATGAACCACTGTTGTTTGTTATTCTTATACCAATGTAAAGCACTTTGGCCAATGAGAGTTGTTTTTTAAATGTGCTATATAAATAAAAGTGACTTGACTCCACAGTAGGGCTGACACATATTTAAATCCTTCTTTTCTCAATTCCCTATTATGTTGGGTGATGATTGTGTGTTGTAATATTGCCAAGCAGAAAAGGAAATCTGTCATAATTACACAAACAGAATCTGGCACTTTCCTAAAATGGGATTTAATTTAGTTTAGAGATACAGCATGGATACAGGCCCTTTGGCCCACTGAGTCCACACTGACCATCGATCACCCTGCACACTAGTTCTATGTTATCATACTTTCTCATCCACTCCCCACACACTAGAGGGGTTATTTACAGAGGGCAATTACCTACACACTCCCAAGTCTGTGGGACGTGGAAGGAAATCAGAGCACTCGGAGGAAACCCACACGATCACTGGGAGATGGTGCATACACCACACAGACAGCACCCGAGGTCAGGATTGAATCCGTATCTCTGCACCTGTGAGGCTAACTATCCCTATAATGATCACTCAATGAGTGTACATTAATAAACTGCCATTATTACAATCCTTAATCACGATCTCATCATAAATGGCATGTGTTTTTTATCCTGTCCACTTGCAAAATGGCAGCAAAGCAGAACAACCTTCCTCCCCAAATGCATAAACAAGAGTGATACAACCTACAATAAAAGGTAATGAATATTAGGGTCATTGTATAAGTTAAAGGTACGGACCATGCAGGCTTCATATTCATAGTTCAGATCATTTGTTCTGGCCTCCATAATCCAATTACTGTATCATAATTCCTCCTGGGGCATGCGTAGATATGTTATTCTTGTGTACATCATATTGAATTACTTTGCTATGAAGCCATCTCCAACACCTGGAGTCATGCAGCATGGAAAAAGGCCCTTTGGCCCATCTCCCTATAACCTTGCCAACAAAGATGCTCGTTCTAAGCTGGTTCCATTTGCCCATGTTGGGTCCATATTACTTTAAACCTTTCCTCTTCATGTACCTGGCTAAATATCTTTAAATGTTGTCATTTTACCTGCCTCAACTACTACCTAAGCCCATTATAATTCCAGTCAAGCATCAAGCATCAGTATGTGAAGGATCGCATAGTTATGATTTGTTGGAGCTTGAGAATAAATAGTACATTATAAATTCCGGGGATTATAATTATGTAATAATGATTTTGGAAAATTTGGCCTCAAACCAATAAGAATTAATTTCATTTATTCAGGCCTTGAACAGTTCTATAAACTCCCCCCAAATGCCCGAAATGTCACCTATTCCTTTGCTCCAGAGATACTGTCTGACCCGCTAAGTTGCTCCACCCTATTGTGTCTATCTTCAATGTTCATACCATTGTGTTGTAAGCTACCCAGCGGAATATGATGTCTACCTACTCGCTTCCATAAAGGACAGGATTGTGTCTCCTCACCCCAAATAAACTCATTCACCTAACTATAATTACTTACTACTACCACCCCTCGTTCTGAGATTCTAATCTTTCAACCAACTAGCCGTAACCTCAAGTTTTCACTGTACCTCAGTACATGTGACAAACTAAACTGTGAGAACTGGAAGTAACAGGAGTCTGGCAGCATGGTATTGTACCACATGTTACCACAATTCAATACCTTTGGGGAAACAGAAATTTGGTGAAACAATTTAACACATTGACAAGTTAGAGCTTACAAGCACTATCAGATACCTGAAAAAATGTACTGTGAACATGGAGTGTTTATTCAATATATTATCTGTATTATTCACAGGAATTTCAAACTTTGCTTTGCATCGTAAAGTGGCATGACTCTGCTGATCTTTAGCTACAAGATATCTGTCGCTGCCGTCTAAATGCCTGAACAACGTGTCAGCCAAATTTCTTTCAACAGTGAACTTATGCATTTGGCCCTTGGGAGAAGCATACATTATTTAAAATGAGAAACGCATTGAAGGACCAGGTTGCCTCATATACAGCGATTATTGGGCATTAACAAGACCGCATAATGAAGTGACAAATCTAATCTCATGCTTCAAACAATAAAAACTGTGAAAATTAAATTTGATGTGCCTCGCGTGTTCAGTATCTAAACCTAAAGACAGGATTACAGTTAAGTACGTCTAGGTTGATGGTATTGTAAATCTAACTTACTTTCAGACAGGCAGTCTAAGTTTTAAATCAGTTGATCAGCTTCCAGTGATTTTTGTTAGCCAACAACAACAAAACAATCATTTGAACATGAACCATTGCCCCCCACCCCCCCCCCCCCCCCCCCCCCCCCCCCCCCCCCCCTCCATATCACTACATTCTTTATCCAGTTGTGCATCTGAAATATAAAGCAGTAAATGTAAATATTAGTGGCAATTTTTCTGGATTTTATGTTTGCTAATGTCACAAGTAAGGGCACAAACCAACATTTTCCACATTGCATTATTTTTGCATGTCTTAACTCTGGTTATTCTTCAGTTTTATATATTTGCCAATGAATAATATTTCTATACCTGAACTGCACCTTTTTATCATTACAAAGCTCCTAAGAACCAAACATTTTCTGCTCATTGTGAGTTAGCTTTGCATGTAACATCAAAAATAAAAGATCCAAGATGAGTCTAGAATTTAGAAGATTGAGGGGGGATCTTATAGAAACTTACAAAATTCTTAAGGGGTTGTATAGGCTAGATGCAGGAAGATTGTTCCCGATGTTGGGGAGGTCCAGAACAAGGGGTCACAGTCTAAGGATAAGGGGGAATTCCTTTAGGACTGAGATGAGGAAAACATTTTTCACACAGAGAGTGGTGAGTCTCTGGGTAGTTGAGGCCAGTTCATTGGCTATATTTAAGAGGGAGTTAGATGTGGCCCTTGTGGATAAAGGGATCGGGGGTAAGGAGAGAAGGCAGGTACAGGATACTGAGTGGGATGATCAGCCATGAGCATATTGAATGGCCTACTCCTGCACCTATTTTCTATGTTTCTATGAATTACTTTCATGGACAAGATATTTTTAGCATATATATATATATATAAAAATAAATAAATAATACACAATGCACATACACACAAACAGCCACAAACAAAATGAAGAGTTTTAGTAATAGTATAAATACTTGGTTTAAATACTCCAATGGAATAAAGTGCAGTTAGAGTGATGTCATCCATGTGTGTGCCAATTTCTATTTAGGCCACAGGCTTCCCATTTTTACACATTCTACTCACATTTTTCCCGTCCAGGCGATAAACATCTTCCTGTCGCATTCCCACCGTTTAAAGTTTATATTTCCGCACTTTTTAATCATTTAAAGTTTAAAATTAAGCCAGAAAACTCATCCATTTCGGAAAAATACAAGGCAGGACGGGACACTCTGGGATGGAGGGGCACTCCAGCTCACCCGAGTGATGTCACAATAGACTCGCAAGGCAGGACGGGACACTCCTGGAAGGAGGGGCACTCCAGCGCACCCTCGTGGTGGCCGCTGCCGGCGCCCAACACCTAGAGGCGAGGGTGGTGCTCGAGCTGAAGTGAGAGCCGAGCCCGGGGCCCACAAAAAGGCCGCCGCTGGAACATAGAACATAGAAAATAGGTGCAGAAGGAGGCCATTCGGCCCTTTGAGCCAGCACCTCCATTCATTGCGATCATGGCTGATCGTCCGCTATCAATAACCCGTGCCTGCCTTCTCCCCATATCCCTTGATTCCACTAGCCCCAAGAGCTCGATCTAACTCTCTCTTAAATCCATCCAGTGTCTTGGTCTCCACTGCCCTCTGTGGCAGGGAATTCCACAAATTCACAACTCTCTGGGTGAAAACATTTTTTCTCACCTCAGTCTTAAATGGCTTCCCCTTTATTCTAAGACTGTGGCCCCTGGTTCAAAATTGGGAACATTTTTCCTACATCTAGCTCGTCCAGTCCGTTTATAATTTTTTATGTTCCAATAAGATTTCCTTCTAAACTCCAGTGAATACTAGCCTAGTCTTTTCAATCTTTCCTCATGTGATAGTTCCGCCATCCCAGGGATCAATCTCATGAACCTACGCTGCACTGCCTCGATCACAAGGATGTCCTTCCTCAAATGAGGAGACCAAAACTGGACACAATACTCCAGATGTGGTCTTACCAGAGCCCTATACAACAGCAGAAGAACCTCTTTACAACTATACTGAAATCCCCCTACACTGAACCAAGTCAGGGCCGGGCCGAGTGCGAGGCCCTGCCACTGTTCTACGATCTGGGAAGGTCCTGGGGCAGGGAATGGGAGTGAGAGGAAGAGGATGAGGGAAATGAGGAGATGGGAGGGGTGGTAGAGGGAGATGGGGTGGGGGGGGGGGTGGGGGTGGAGGAGGGAGATGTCCCCTCCCTATCTAACCTCTCTATCGCCTCCCTCTCTACACCCCTCCCTCTACCACCTCCCTCCCTACCATCCTCCCCTCTACCCCCCTCCGACCTCCACCCCCTCCCTCTTTACCCCCCTCCCTCTCTACCCCCTCCCTCTCTACTCCCTCTCCTTCCTACTCCCTCGCCCTCTCCGTCCCTCGCCCTCTCCCTCTCTACCCCCCCCTCCCCCAAAACTCTACCCCCCCTCCCTCTCCCTCTACCCCCCCTCCCTCTCCCTCTACCCCCTCCCTCTCTGCCCCTTCCTCTCTGCCCCTCTCCCTCTCTACTCCCTTTCTCTACCCTCCCTCTCTATACTCACTCTCCCACTCTACCCATCTCCCTCCCTCTCTACCTCCCTCTCTACCCCCAACCCCCTCCCTCTCTACCACCCCTACCTCTCTACCCCTCCTCCCTCTCTACGCCCCTCCCTCTCTAGGGATTGAAGTGGGAGGGCGAAGAGTAAGAGGAGGGAGTGCTGGGGGAGATGAGGAGAAATGAGCCACGCACCTGCAACAGAATCTTATTGGGGGCTATGACTCCATCTTCGCAAGTGGTGCAATATTGGTATTGCGTTGGGGAACGGCCCCCCCACCCCCCTTGTGTTGGGGGCAAATCCCCCAGGGAGTGGTGGAATCTTATCATTGAAGGTTGGGGGAGCAGACGCAATGAGTCTGCACTTGGCATGCACGGTAATGCCTCCATCTATGTCACAATGGGAACCGGTCAACCAAGGGGCTCCCTCCCCTCTCACTTGCTGCTGCTTCTTGCTGTCGGCGGTGGCTTTGTCCGCTCCCCACTCGACCGCTGCCTCCTCCTCCTTCTCCCGTTGCTCTGTCCATCGCCTCTCCACCACCACACCACCCTCTCTCTCTCCCCCTCCCCCCTCCCCCCTCGCATCCTCCTTCTCCTCAGGAGTCGCCGACATAGAAAATAGGTGCAGCAGTAGGCCATTAGGCACTTTGAGCCAGCACTGTCATTCAATCATGGCTGATCGTCCAAAATCAGTACCCTGTTCCTGCTTTCTCCCCATATCCCTTAATTCCGTTATTTTTAGGATATGCTTCTTGGAAGTGGCAGCAAGTGAGAGGAGAGGGAGCCCCATTGTGACGGAGCGCGTCCTGTTGTTGCCAGTGACCTGAGGAAAGCGCATCCCACGGTGCTTACAACATGAGCCGCAACAACATCTGTGTGAACCGGTGAAGAAGGGCTCGCTGGTGCAGGGGCCCAGTTTTAAGATGAAATGACATAAAGTGCTGTAATAACTCAGCAGATAGAATCAATCTGAAGAAGGGCCCCAATGCAACCTATTCATGCT
The DNA here is from genome assembly GCA_035221665.1 of Okamejei kenojei. Lineage (NCBI taxonomy): Eukaryota > Metazoa > Chordata > Chondrichthyes > Rajiformes > Rajidae > Okamejei > Okamejei kenojei. The sequence goes on from CM069131.1 coordinate 158,458,685, forward strand.
CTCCAGCTATGCTCTCTGACCCGCTGAGTTACTCCAGCATTTTGTGTCTCTTTGTGTATTAACCATTGTCGGCAGTTCTTTGTTTCAACTACATACAATGATAATGGCATAGTCTGTTATAATGGAAAATTGGCAATAACGGACACTATTCCCCACCCTCCCACCTACCGCCACCCTTGGCCCGCTATAACGAGGGTTTACGATATTAGCAACTCAGAAATGCAGTCATGTTGAGTGATGATGCTGAAAAAACAAGATACTTTTTGGTTCGAGGTTTCAGTGTTTGTTCCGCAATGGAATGGAGCACGTTCAGTGAAGCAAGAATTCACACTCAGCAGGTAGGAATGCAATAATTGCCAGTTGAGAGGACATTGAATTGTTTTGGCATATTTCTAAGAGTTGTGTTAATTTCCCTCACTTGGAAGTAGATAAGCAATATCCAAAATAAAAACAGGAAATGCCTGAAGAACTCATCATGTCAGGTATCCCCTGTGGAGAGAGAAACAGAGTTAAAGGTTCAAGTAGATGGCTGAATTAGGCCAAGTCAGAAAACAAGCCTTATCGAGCATGGGTAGAGAGAGCAAATGAAATAGCAATGCCCTGGCTGAGAGAAGTTAGTCAAGGCTAGGTAATGCAGAAGACGGGATTGGAAGAGATATGGATAGAATGAACCTAAAAATAAGAGTCATAGAGTGATACATTGTGGAAACCCTTCGGCCCATCTTGCCGACACTGGCCAACATGTCTCAGCTACACTAGTCCCACTTGTCCAGAACAGTGGCAGAGTTGCTGCCTTACAGCACCAGGGATCCGGGTTTGACCCTGACTACGGGTGCTGTCTTCACGGAGTTTGTACGTTCTCCCTGTGGCCATGTGATTCTTTGTACGTTCTCCCTGTGGCTGTGTGAGTTTTCCCCAAGTGCTCCGGTTTCCTCCCAAATTCTAAAGACAAAATCAAAATGCATCACAAACACCTGCATCTCGTTTCTTAATCACCTCTCCAAAATAGATAAAAGAGTTCAGAAGAAAGAAAATGAATGCTGGAGTTGTTAAGTACATGCCACTGCAAAAGTCTGAAATGAAAGAGAATTTTGAAAAGATAATTTTGAAAAATATCACGTGGAGAGGAAAAGACCAGTTGGCTGAGTGGCGTTACAACAATTTCCCATGTCAACAAAACCAAGGAAATAATTGTTGACTTCAAAAAGGTGAAGTTGGGAGACAAGGGTCCGTTTTCACATACAAGTTTACACAAGTTACAGGAGTAGAATTAGGCCATTTGGCCCATCGAGTCGACTCCGCCATTCAATCATGGCTGATCTCTGCCTCCTAATCCAATTTTCCTGCCTTCTCCCCATAATCCTTGACACTGTTCTAATCAAGAATTTGTCCATCTCTGCCTTAAAAATATCCATTGATTTGGCCTCCACAGCCGTCTCTGGCAATGAGTTCCACACATTAATTACCCTCTGACTAAAGAAGTTCCTCCTCACCTCCTTTCTAAAAAAGTGCTCATTAATTCTGAGGCTCTGACCTCTGGTCCTAGATTCTCCCACCAGTGGAAACATCATTTCCACATCCACTCTATCTGTGTCTTTCATTATTCTATAAGTTTCAATGAGGTCCCCCCTCAACATTTTAAACAGCGAGTAGAGGCCCAGCGCTATTAAACACTCATCATATGCTAACCCACTCATTTAGTTTAGTTTAGTTTAGAGATACAGCATGAAAACAGGCCCTTTGACCGCTGACCGGCGATCCCCATATATTAACACTATCCTACACCCACTAGGGACAATTTTTACATTTACCAAGCCAATTAGCCTACAAACCTGTACGTCTTTGGAGTGTACCATTGCATTTATAATCTGGAATATATGTATATATTAAAAAAACTAATATAATTTATGCTGACAGTGAAACCACAAGAATGTTGTAAAATCTAGTTCACTCATAACCTTCGGGGAAGAAAATCCACAGGGCCTTTTTTTCCATTACACATCAATGTGGAGAATATTCAAAAGATTGCATTCAAAAGAAATTCTGTTCAAGGGATAGCTAGGAGTGAGCAATTAATACTGCAGTTTGCCAGTAGCACTCATAGTGTTGTTTTAAAAAAAAACACATTCTGCAAGACTGCTCTCCAGAGGTACTCCTGAAAGAAAATGATTTAAAAAATTGAAGTGGGAAATACAAATGTTGTATCACACAGAGAAACAATCCTCAGGAGAACAAATTTACTTCACAAGAGATCAAATACTTGAGACTAACATTAAAACTGCAGAGGTCAAGCATAAACAAAATATCCCAAATATCCTGGTCAGAAAATCAATTAACTTCATACCTTACTAAATTAAAATGTGAAATGTGCCTCTCTTAAATTGAAGTTGGAATATTTCAATCATGGTGACAAAGTGAAGGCTCCTTGCAACTGATAAAGCAAATCAAAGTTAACAGACAATCAAGTTCTCAATGGGGATTTGACTTAGCAATCCTGTTATAATTATGAAAGTCATTTCAAAGTTGGACAAAGAACGGCATGAAACCTTGAGGGCTAGAGGATAATGGTGAACATAACCTGATAAACCTAAGCCTAGGCTTATTAACAATTCATTCTTAAAATGAATTCCTCACTGAAAAGCACTGATGTTCATTGGGCGGCCTAGGCTAGGGGCCGGTGTGAGGCAGGGGTTTGCGATTGGGGAGGAGGCAGGGGGTGGGGGAAGAAACCATGGGAAGCTGACAGATGGCTGTGTGGGTGTGGAAACAGTGGTTGAATGTATAGTTTCCTAGGGTACTTCAGATGGCATTTAATTATCCCTATGTTACTGTGAGACTGATGTATCTTATCACCAGCTCAAAGCTAAGACGGCAAACTTGTCAAAAGTCGATGAACAAACTGCTAGCTTTCAAATTGTTGGTTTTCCAGATTGATCCATAGTCGTCAAGTAATGAGAGTACAGCAGTAAATGGTAAAATTCCGATAATAGACAATAGACAATAGGTGCAGGAGTAGGCAATTTGGCCCTTCAAGCCAGCACCGCATTCACTGTAATCATGGCTGATCATTCACAATCAGTACCCCGTTCCTTCCATCATCTAACATTTAGAAGTCCTGATGGTTGGCATCTGGCTCTCCACACTTCTCTAAAACTCACAGGTAACTGCACTCCCCCAAGATTTCTACTCTGGTTCCACGCTCCCCTGCAACTTACCTACTTTAGGGAAGTGAGGGACTGCTGTGTGCTCTGTTTTACAGAGGCATGGCTCACCCCTGCTTCAGCTGACTGTGACCTACAACCTGAGGTCTTGTGAATTAATTAGATGGACCATATAGTTTCCCTGAACTTTGTGGAGCTTGGACATGATGGTCCCGGCAAGTTCTTGCTCCCCAGTCCTGGAATATCTTACGGTGAATTGCCATCTCTACTACCTGCTGGAGAAATTCACTTTGCCTATCCTGCCTGCAGTTTACCCCACCCCATGCAGACATGAGGCTTGCACTGGCTCTGATGAGTTTGAGGGAAATGTGCTGAGCTAGATGCCAGCCAATTGGGATTTCCAAATGGTCAGACAGCAAATTATCAGAATTCTAACGTGTATTCCTGTACTATATCGCTACTCGGTGTATATTGGTCAGTATGGGACACCAACAATTTGAAAACTAGCAATTTGTGAAAACATGCTCCACGATAGTTCGACACACCAGTGCCCATTAAACCATCTGAACCCCTTACTATACCCCCTTATACACTTACGACAGTGCAACACATTCTGCTCTAACTCTATTTACAAGTTTACAGATGACACCCCTGTAGTGGGCTGGATATCATACAATGATGAGGCAGTTCACAGGAAGGAGATAGAGAGCTTCGCAGAATACTGTCCAGACCATAACCTCTTCTTCAATGTCAGCAAAATGGAGGAGCTGGTCCTTGACCTCAGAAAATAATTGTGGATTCTGTCCCAGTGTGTGTTGATGGTGCTGCAGTGGAAAAGGTCAAGAGCCTTAAGTTCCTAAATGTAAATGACACTGCAATTTACAGATTTATTTTATTTTACTACTGATTTTGCCTGATTGACAGTGGCTCCTTTTGTTTACATTTAAACAAAGATCTATTCTTCTGTTCAAGTAACTGTGGAAGAATCTCTCAAGAAAATTCCTGCTATTTTGAGTTACGTAGGAAGTCATATGATCATGTGGGAAAAAAGATTCTTAGAAAAAGCATTGTAACAGCTTGGGATATACCAAATAGTGGCATAGAGAAGTAAGGGGGTAACAGTGCCGGGGGGGGGGGGGGGGGTGGTATGTTAGGGAGGAGGAGGGGGGAGTTTGAGCGAGGAGAGTGGGTGCTATCTAAAATAGGATAATTCAATGTTCATACCATTAGGCTGTAAGCGATCGAAGCAGAAGATGAGTTCAGTTCTGTTTAGTTTATGGTCACATATACCGAGATACAGTGAAAAGCTTTTCCTCCAAGTTGAAGTGCTGTTCCTCCAGGTTGTGTGTGGGGGAGGAGGATTAGGACACAAATGGCAGTGTGGGATTGGGAAAGGCCTATCTTCACTCTGTCCCACCAAGATGCGCACCCATTTCTACAACTATCCTCTTCTACCTATATCCCTTTCTCTGACTCCTCTCCTTATCTTACACTCTTTTGTATCCTTTAAACTCTAGCCTGTGTGCACCCATCTTCCAATGTAAACCCCCCCACACTTGTATCCACCTATCACTTGCCAGGGTCTGTCCCACCTCCACCTCTTTTCCAGCTTTCTTCCCCACTTTTACAATCAGTCTGAAAAAGCATCTCGACCCAAAATGTTGCCTAGCCATGTCCTCCAGAGATGCTGCCTGACCCGCTGACCTACTCCAGCACTTTGTGTAGTACTCACTGTGGTACTGGTATGCAGGTTTGTGTACTTAAATAAGAGACTGGAAAGATTCTAGTACTCCTGAAACTGACGCCAATGTGAGTCAGAGAGTACCAGAGAATAGAGTGAAAAAATGTATTAGTAAAAGTTAAAATAAACAAATAATTTAAAAGACAATATATTGCAAAGCTCATTACATGGTAATATGATCTGCAATGTGAGTTTTAATAAGTAAATTGAAACTTAGCCACTGCACAGTTAGGCCTGCTGAGATTGAGGATCTAAAAGTTATAAGCTCAAACTGGCTACAATAAATTGTTACTGGACATTCTATAATTAATACTCAGTGTCAGCCTGACAACATTGATAATCATCATGTTTCAGCTTAATCTCCCAGCAGTATGATGTAATTTATCATCATAGTAATAAATACTGTATTTGGACAAAACATACTGAGATGAAAATAAATCAATTTATCAAAGATTCTTCTTGCTCATGTCACAAGAAGACAACTTTTATTTTATTAACAATATGTCTTCCTGATGCAAAATCAATCATATCTCTAGAGTCATCCAAATATGTTGTTCAATTACTTAAATCAAATAATATATAGGCTAAAAAAAAGCTATAAAAATGGTGGAAAACGTAAATGCTTCTCTAATCTCCATTAAGGAATAAAATCAATGCTTAATTCTCATTCATTCTTAATGGCTTTTGAAATAGAATTGTAATGGACGGGCTGGTTTTGGAATTAAATAATAGGGCACCACAGTGGCGCAATGGTAGAATTGCTGCCTTACAGCGCCAGAGATCCAGGTTCGGTCCTGACAATAGGTGCTGTCTGTATGGACTTTCTCCCCATGACCAAGTGGGTTTTCCCCAGGTGCTCCGGTTTCCCTACGACACTCTAAAGACATACAGGTTTGTAGGTAAATTGGCATTGGTAAAGATTGTGAACTTGTCCCTAGTGTGCAGGATAGTGTACGGGGATCGCTGGTCGCCGTGAAACAGGACGAAAGGGCCCGTTTCTGTGTTGTTTCTCGAAACTTAAACTAAACTAAAATAACACCTTTCATTATTTTGGAAATCTCTAAACCATCACAATCATAAAAATACGGCCACTGCTTTAGTGGAACAAAGGCACAATTTTTATACAATAAAGTGAATAACAGTGAGATCATTGACTAGTTAGTGATGTTTGCTAAGGGTTAAATATTGGGTAAATGAAATTCTCCAGCAAACATCCCAATTAATTATTTTACTTCTTACTGAGAATCTAGATAGGGTCTCAGGTTAACTATTTATGCAGGAATTACTCCCTCAGAAATGCCCTGAAACATCAGTGCAAAGTTTGTACCCATTTTATGAAATGACTCTGAATTCAGATCAAAAGTCAAGAGTCAAGAGCTTTCTTGTCACCGAAACAGCACAATGAAATTCATATTTGCAGCAGCACTACAGGTTTGTAAACACAGTTCTCAATAGATAATATAATAAACAAACATGAAAAAGTTCCATAAATAATAAACCCAAACAGTGCAAAAAAAAACAAAGCCCAAAGTCCCCAGTGCAACCACAGCAGTTCATAGTTCGGAGTTCATGTTGGAGTTCATTGTGTTCAATATAATAATCATAATAATATTCATCATAATTTATTAGCCAAGTATGTTTTGCAAAATACGAGGAATTATTTGTCATACAGTCATGTCAAAAAAGCAACAAGACACGCAACTACATAAAAATTTAACATAAACATCCACCACAGCGGCTTCTCCACATTCCCCACTGTGATGGAAGGCAATAAAGTCTTATCTTCTTTCCTCCTTTCCTCCCGCGGTAGGGGGAGTAATCAGCAGCCATCGATCGATCTCCCACGTTGGGGAGATCGATCGGGACCGTCGCATCGGGCCGGTTGAAACTCCTGCAGCTTGGAGTTCCGAAATCCGTCCCTAACCAGGGACCGTGACCTTCACGATGATAAAGTCCGCAGCTCCCACAGGTTGGAACACCAAAGGCCGACCCCTGGCAAAGGGATCGCCCGCTCAAAGCTGTTAAATTCCACAGGCTCTGCGGTTTCGGAGCTCTAGAAGTCCTAAACAAGAGACTGCCAACTGTACGATGTTAGGCCGCAATACAGACAGAGATATGACACAGAAAAAAAGGTGCATCTGCATCGAGGAAAGAGATTAAAAAAGTTTCCCCACCACCCTCCCACTAATACAAAAACTAAAGATAAGCTAACACATACATTTTACAACAAACTAAAAACACAAAGAATGAAAAAAACAAAGACAGGCCGTTGGCGAGGCAGCCATCGTGCGGCGCCCCCTGGTGGTTGTTGGAAAGAAACTGTTCCTGAACCTGGAGTTTTTAGGCTCCCGTACCTTCCTCCCGATGCTAGTAGTGAAATGGGAGCGTAGCCACGCTGTTGTAAGGTCCTTGATGAAGCCAGCTGCCTTTTTGAAGCTGTATCTCTGATAGACCCCTTCAATGGTGGGGAGACAATAGACTATAGACAATAGGTGCAGGAGTAGCCCATTCGGCCCTTCGAGCCAGCACCGCCATTCACTATGATCATGGCTGATCATCCACAATCAGTACCCCGTTCCTGCCTTCTCCCCATATCCCTTGACTCCGCTATCTTTGAACTCTATCTAACTCTCTCTTGAAAGTTGGCCTCCACTGCCTTCTGAGGCAGAGAATTCCACAGATTCACAACTCTCTGGGTGAAAAAAGTTTTTCCTCATCTCCGTTCTAAATGGCCTACCCAGTACCTTTGATGGACTGTGTAGTGTTCATCTCTTTTTGTTCTTCATTTCTGGATGTTCGAGTTGCCGTACCAGGCCATGATACAAACATTCAATATGCTCTCTACTGTACACGAAGTCTAAGAGAGTCTTTGTAGACTTACTGTACAAGAACTTGAACCCTTCAATCTTCTAAGGAAGTAGACGCATGGATGGGCTTTCTTTATGATTGCATCATTGTGCTGTGCCCAGGACAGATGTTCAGAGATAGGCACGGCCAGGAATTTGACGTTTTTGACTCCCTCCAATACTGACTTGTCGATAAAGACATGTTTGCAATGCTTGGCCTTCCTCTTCTAAATTCAACAATCAGTTCCTTAGTTTTCACTGACATTGAGAGAAGGATTGTTTTTCTGGTACCATTTAGACAGACAATTGATTTCCCACCTATACTCTGACTCATCATTATCCATAATTTGTCCACCAATTGAAGTGATAGAGTTGGAACTGTGTTTGGCTACAAGTTTATGGGTATAGAGTGAGTAGAGCAAGGGGCTTAACACACAGACATGCGATGTTCCTGCATTGATGGTTATCAAAGCAGAAGTGTTGCTGCCAATTTGTACTGATTGTGGTCTGTTGATGAGGAAGTTGAGGATCCAGATGCAGAGGAAAGCACAGAGACCATGTTCACTGAGCTTGGTAACCAGTTTGGTGGGGATGGTGGTGTTGAATGCTGAGCTGCAGTCGATGAACGCCTAGTGAATGCATTTTATTATCCAAGTGGTCTAGCACAGAATGGTGAGCCAGCGAGTTCACATCCTTCATTGATCTATTGTGGCAGTAGGCAATTTGTAGTGGGTCCAAGTTCTTGTTGAAGTACGTCTTAACCAACATCTTGCAGCACCTGATCACCATGCACGTTAGTGCCATGGTCGATGATCATTGAGACCTGTCACATTACTCTTATTGGGCACCAGTATTATTAATGTCCTTTTAAAGCAGGTGGGCCATCAGTAATGAGAGGTTGAAGATGTCTGCAAAAACTCCAGCCATTGGTCTGCACAGGTTTTGAAAATGTGATTGGGTATATCTTCACATCTAGATGCTTTCCAAGGGTTCACCCTCCTGAAGGATCTTCTGACGTTAGCCTCTGTGACTGAGATTGCAATACCATTGGTTGCTACCCTTCTGACTTTGAAACAAGAAAAATGATCACTGAGTATAAAGTCGCAGGAGCCCACTGTGAGTCTTGGTCATTGTCAACAGCCTGAGCACAAATTCCAAAATCTATCCTATATTTTGCTGCAAAATCATTAATATTGCTGAATTGTGCTAATTTGTATTTGTATTTCTAATGGGGCAATGAATGATAAAGCTCCTTAAATTATTAATTATTTTGAAATAATGCGACTGATATAGATTTAAAGAAGTTCATATTTCATAAGTTCATTTATTGTCACATAACACCAAGAAATAACATCAACAGGGAATTGGGGATGCTAGTTTACAAAAAAGGACACAAAGTGCTGGAGTGACACAGTGGGTCAAGATGTATCTCGGAAAAACATGGATAAGTGATGTTTAGGGTCAGGACCCTTCTTCAGACTGAAGACATGTTTCTGTCTAATATCATTAAAGTTGGCCTTGCCCCAATTCAGAATTTTAACTCGCCCGCCCTGTGTTTACCATAACTATTTTGAAGCTAATAGACACTGGTCACAGGTCCCAAAATGCCCACGGACATTTCAGTCCCTTGCCCTTCCAATTACCTAAGAGTAGATCAAGCTTTGCCCTCTTCCTGATAACCATTTCCAACACCGGCTATTTATACCAGAGATGTTTAATGACTTAAATGTTAGGATTTGAACTTGTTTCTGGATCAGGAGCTTCGGTCTCTAGTTATAAAGCCAATACCTTAATCTCGATGCTATTACAACCCACTTAGCTTAAAAGTTTTAAAGAAGGAACTGCAGATGCCGGAGAATCGAGGGTACACAAAAGGCTGGAGAAACTCAGCGGGTGCAGCAGCATCTAAGGAGCGAAGGAGATAGGCGACGTTTCGGGTCGAGACCCTTCTTCAGGCCAGTTATGGTGGCTGATAACCATTCTGCGGCTCAAATCAAAGTCACTCAGAAACAAATGTTAAAATCTACAGCGAGAAAAATCACAACAGGAATGAAATTCCTCTTGGGAAGGAGATCAAAACAGGCAAAAATGAATTGGCAGCTTGCCTTAAACTCTACAGGATATTTAGTATGTTGTTTTATGTTGTTTTCTTGTTACTGTGATATAACCAAGTGTTCTACAACCACAGCTTATTTACTGCCAAAGGAAATAGTGTTTCACTGAAGAAATCTCAACTATGTGGCTCCATTTCATTTTTATACTGATGTTCAAACTGGGACATAAAGATACAACTTTGCCAATTGCATTACGGTCCTGTAAGAATGTTGTAGTGAATGAAGCACAGAAAACAATAATAACCGTAAAGCTCCAGATGAACCTATAACTCCATTTCCCCGTTCTCCATCAAAGAACTGGCTGATGATTTACCACTTATGTTTAGAGTTTATTAGTTACATAGAATTTGGCTTGGTTGACTGTCTTACAATGATCCATCCAAATTACATTAACAAAATCATTGCAATGTGGATTGAATGAGGTAACCTCTTCTTGTGAAAGACATCAGAAGAAGTCAGGAAATTCAATTATGAATTAATAATATTTATTTTTTATACACTTCTGATAATGTGATTGCCTCAATCACTAACTAAAGGGCATGGGAAGATATAAATGAATATAATTAACTAATTGAATTGAATTAGTATCTGAAGACAGTTAAACAATCTTACAGTCCTAGTCGGGGTCCACAATAGAATTATCTTACACTTAATGTCTCAGGCTGACATAATGTTGGCAAGGCAAATTTAGGCTGGATTCCTTGTCTGGTTCTTATGTTAACAACGTTGAATACAAGTCTACCAAATAGCATGAAAGTCCAGCATAGCATGGACTTCAGTTCAGTTTTGTTTATTATCACGTGTACCGAGGTACAGTGAAAAGCTTATGTTGCGTGCTAACTTGTCAGTGACTTAAGCCTTTCGCTGTAAGAAACTCATTTTTTCATCTCAAACAATTTTATTCTTTATTCTGAAGAAGGGTCTCAACTCGAAACATCACCCATTCCTTCTATCCAGAGATGCTGCCTGTCCCGCTGAGCTACTCTGTCTATTTTTGTGTCTATCTTTTTTCTTTGAGTTGTTCTGAGGGCAATTGGCTGCCTTGCCATTCCCTGGAGTACTACATTTCCATTTGAATGACTCTTCCTCCATGAACGCAATAGTTTACTCACTTCAGGTGTCAGCTTGCTAAAGTAGATTTAAATTTTCCATTTGCTTCTGCTACAGTCAGCTGTGGAGGCCAAATCATTAAGTATTTTTGACAGATTCTTATTTAGTAAGGGTGTCAAGGGTTATGGGAAGAAGGCAGGGAAAGATAGATCAGCGGAGTAAACGTGATGGGCTGAATGGCCTAGTTTTGCTCCTTTGACTTATGAACGTCTCGGAAATGTATGTGATGCATATAAAGAACTGCTTTGTTCCAGTTTGTAGGCCCTATTGTTAACAATTTCAAATCTCTAAAAGCTTTAAAAGGTGGCACGGTGAAGCAGCAGTAGAGTTGCTGCCTTGCAGTGCTTGCAGCACCAGAGACCCGGGATTGATCCCGACTACGGGTGCAATCCGTATTGGGTTTGTACATTCTCCCCGTGACCTGTGTGGGTTTTCTCCGAGATCTTTGGTTTCCATGCACACTCCAAAGACTTACAGGTTTGAAGGTTAATCGGCTTGGTGTAAGTGTAAATTGTCCCAGATACCAAAATTACATGGTGAGCTGTGTCTATAGCATTAGTGTGTGGGGATTGCTGGTCGGTGCAGACTCAGTGGGCCGAAGGGCCTGTTTCCGTGCTGTATCTCTAAACCAAACTAAACCAAACTATCCTCTAAGCTTTTGAACATTTATCAAGGTATATTAACATTACTGACCTTTTTCAGTTGACGTTGAATTTATCGTCATTGGCACAAGTATGGAGAGAATCTTACTTGCAGCAGCATCACTGGGTCATAGACAGTGCAAATAATCATAAATTATACGTAAATTACAGAAATTACACATAAATTGTATGTCCATGAACAATAAAAAGACTGAAAAAAAATCAAAACATTAGTGCAAAAAATATACAATTAGAAAATAAGATACAACAAGATAATTGTGAAGAAGGGTTTTGACCCAAAATGTCACCCATTCCTTCTGTCCAAAGGTGCTGCCTGTGCCGCTGAGTTACTCCAGCATTTTGTGTCTATCTTCGGTTAAAAAATGTAATCTGCAGTTCCTTCCTACACAAGATAATGCAAGGAGTGACCTGTTGTGTTCAGTTGACTAGACAGGATGAGGGCTATCCATATTGGTTCAACAACCTGATAATTGGCGGAAAGTAACTGTACCTGAAGCTGATAGTGTGGGGATTCAGGCTGCGGCACTTCCTTCCCGATGGCAGCAGCAAAAAAAGGGAATGGCTCAGATGGTGGGGATACTTGATGATAGATCCAGAATATTCTTCAGGCAACGTCCAGAAATTTGAAGTTGATAACTATCTCTACCACCGATCCATCAATAAAACGGGCATGTGGAGTTCTCACTTACCATTTCTGAAGTAAACAATCAATTCCTAGTTATTAGTTATTTTAATCAGATATATCCAGGGACACTGCAGGAATCGAGAGAATAAATTGCAGGAGTCCTGGCTGGGTTATATGAATCGTCATTAGACATGGGTGATGTGCCAGAAGACGGGAGGGTGACTAATGTTCTGCCTCTATTTATAAAAGCTGTAAAGAAAAGCCTGGAAACTATAGGCCAGTGAGCCTAACATTTGTGGTAGGCAAGTTACTACCTGGATCCTGAGGTTATGCATTTGGATAGATACTGATTAGGGATCATTAGTATGGTTTTGTACATGGGAGATCATGTCTTACAAATTTGATTGTGTTTTGATGAAATAACCAAGAAGATTAACGAAGCCGAGGCTGTAAACAGTTTCTACGTAGACTTCAGCAAGGCCTTTGTCCTACAACTTTAGGTGAGGAAGAAGAGGAAGAGGAAGAAGAGGAAGAAGAGGAAGAAGAGGAAGAAGAGGAAGAAGAGGAAGAAGAAGCAGCAGCAAGGCCTTTGATAAGGTTCTGCATTGTAGGCAGCTCTGAAAGGTTAGATCACTGGGAATGCATGAGAGGAAGCTGACTGTGTACAGATTGGCTTCATGGGAGCCAGCGGAGGGTGGTGGAGGAAAGTATCTTTCAGTCTGTGACTAGTGGTGTGTGCTGGGGATCAGTGATGAGACCTATGCTGTTAGGATTTATTTCCACAATTTGGATAAAAATATTTAAGGCATGATCAGCAAGTATGCACATGATGGATAATGGAGCTTAATGCAGACAAGTGCAAGCTGTTGCATTTTAGGAAGTCAAGCCAGGGCAGGATCTTCACAGTGAATGGTTGGCCCCTGAAAAATGTTGTAGAGCAGAGGGATCCAGGAATACAGGCACATAGCTTCCTAAAAGTGCTGTTACAGGTAGAAAGGATGGTACTTTTACTATCTTGGCTTTCCTTCATCAGTCAGGGTACAGAGTATAAAAGTTGGAATGTTAAGTTACAGTTGTACTAGATGCAGGTGAGGCTGCATTTGGAGTATTGTGTTCACTTTTAACTATTCTGCTATAGGGAGCATGTCATTAAGTTGGAAAGAGGGCAGAGATGATTTACTTGAATGTTACCCAGGTCATGAAGGCCTGAGCTTTAGCGAAAGGTTGGGTAGGCTCGGACTTGATGCCTACGAGCGCTGGAGGCTGAAAGGTGATTTTACTGAACTGTATAAAATCATCAAGTATCAAGTATCCTTTATTGTCATTCAGACTTCTCAGTCTGAATGAAATTTCGTGCCTTGCAGTGATAACATAGAATAACAATAACAAAACACACAATAAACACAGATTTAACATCCACCACAGTGAGTCCACCAGGCCCTCCTCACTGTGATGGAAGGCAAAAGTCTTAAGTCCTTGTCTCTTCCCTCCTTGGTCTCCCTCAGCGTTGATGCGATCCAAGCTTCCGATGTTATGACCCCACCGGGTGATGGTAAGCTCCACGGCGGAATCCGAGCTCCGCAAACGTTCGAACTCCTGGACGGGGCGGTCGAAGATGCTGAAGCTGCCGCCCTCCAGTCCAGCGGACGAAGCTGTTGTTGCGGGAGCTCCGGAAAAACAGGTCACCAACCTGGGACCTTCGAGCTCCCGACGATGTCGTCCACTGGGCCCGGGGCCGAGCCTCCGAGGCTCCGAAGTCGGGTCGCCGCCGCCGCAACGCCGCCACAGCCCCGAAGTTGGCCATCCTTGCGTTGGTAAGTCCTGACTGGCTCTGCCTCCGGAGCCTCGAGGTCGATCCCAATTGGAGGCCGCCAGCTCCGCCATTAGGCCTCAGCGCAGACGGAGACAGGGGATATGACATGAAAAGGTCGCACCCCCCCCCCCCGAAGGAAGAGACTAAAACATTCTCCCCCCCCCCCCCCCCCCCACATACACAAATAAAATAAAACTGAAACAAACTGTGACAACGGGACGAGAAAACAGAAAAAAAAGAAAAAAACAAATGGACTGCAGGCGAGCTGCTGCTGCTAGGGCAGCGTCGCCACTTCCGGAGGAGAATAGATAGGTTAATTGTGCAGAGTCTTTAAACCAAAGTGGGCGAATCAAGAATCAGAAGACATGGGTTTAAGGTGAGAGGGGAAAGATTTTATAGGAACCTGAGGGACAGGTTTTTCACACACAGTGGTGGGTATATTGAAGAATATACTGCAAGAGGAGGTAGTTGAAAAAGGCTTGGATATGTACATGGATAGGAAAGATTTAAGAGGGCTATGCATGAAACGTGTGCAGATAGGACTAGCTTAGGCAGCATGGACCTGTAGAGCCATAGGTCATATTTCCATGCTGTATGACTGTATGAGAGATTGTTGCAAAAACACTCAGAAACGTGTATTTTTATCTTTCTCCTACATGCTGACTCATCACCAATGGTAATTCAGCCAACAGCAGTGGTATTGTTATGACTTTTTTGATGGCATTGCAGCTGGGCTTCGCCACACAGTCATAGGTATAACGAGAGTGGAGCAGGGGGCTACGCACACCCCCTTGAGGTGCCCCTCTGTTGTTAGTGTTAATGTTCCGCACTGGTAGAAATCTGCCAGTGAGGAGGTCGAAGATCCATTTGCAAATCCATGTGGTTTAATATCAGAGGTGCAACCTTTCTACAAACAATCACAAGCATGTGGGAACAGTGCAGATAGGACATGTTGGTCCGTGTGGGCAGAATGGTCTGTACCACACTGTATGACTCTAAGATACCACTTTTACCATTTAATAGCTGACCAATATGGTTGATACCAATGTGGTTCAAACCAAACGTTTGGCATCCATTTTATTTCCAGATGTTCACGATGTACTCTGATCTGGGACCTTTCAAGAATTAGGAAGTGGCCTCGTGTTAATATTCAACAAAAGCAAAAACAAACAGAAGAAATCTAAAGATGGCATTTTCAATTTGCTCCTACAGAGATGTACTCAGCGAACAACCCTAAGATAAACGCGCTAAGTTACAGAGTATTAACTAGAATAACCCATAAATTGAAAACCCACCGACTTGGAAATTCTCTGAACTTTCGCTACATTGATTGCACTACACAATGGAATGTTATCAGAAATCTGTTAGCTAATTGTGCACAGATATTTGGAGTGCCAGAGGATGACTTCCAGACTTTGAAATGCATACGCTTGGAGGCTGTTAAACCTCTGGAGTGAGGTTAAAGGGTGCACAGTGCTGATTTTCACACCAAAGTGCAAATTGAACCATGCATGGAAGAGCACATGAATGGCACTCATCTCAAATATTGAAATAGGTTTTAATCATTAAATAGTGAGACCTGATTTAAGTTTACATAAAGAGCCTTTCTATTACATGTAGAAAGTATTTTATTAGGATGCATCACAGCTTTAGTTTGGCAACAGCTCCATCCAAGACCGCAAGAATTTGCAGCAAATTGTGGACGCAGCCCAGACCATCACACAAACCAACCTCCCTTCTGTTGGCTCCAATTTATACCTCACGCTGCCTTGGCAAGACAAGCAGCATAATCAAGGATTATGCTGCTTGCCTTGGAGTCGCACCCTGGTCAATCCCTCTTCTCCCCTCTCCCATCAGGTAAAAGATATAGAAGTGTGAAAACGCACACTTCCAGATTCAGGGACAGTTTCTTCCCAGCTGTTTTCAGGTAATTAAATCATCATACCACAACCAGAGAGCAGTGCTTAACTACTAACTACCACTTTGGTAAGCCCCTGACTATCCTTGATTGGACTTTGCTGGCTTCACCTTGCTCTAAACATTATTCCCTTATAATGCATCTATAAATGGCTCGATTGTAATGTCTTTCTGCATGCAACAAATAGCACGCAACAAAAACTTTTCACTTTACCTCGGTACATGTGACAATAAACTAAACTGTAAACTGGAATGCCCCACTTATCAGGGCTGCTATTAACTAATCGACCCAAGTTAGTCTCCTTCTCACCGCCATTCTCTGAAAATTCCCCTCCTCTCAATCATCTTACTAGCAAAACCTCCTTCACCATCATATCACAGACTAATACCGGATAGTCCACACCACCACCTGACCCTAATTTTAACCTAAACTTCTCTCTCCCTCTTACCTGCTGACAAATGACGCAGCCCAGGATCCTCACATAAAATAGACGGGTACCCCTCCACAGCATTATTTTTAATGTAGGCTTTTCACACGAGTTTAATTTCGTTGAAAGGAAAGTCATAGAGCCATTTAGTTATCGAGGGATACCAAGCAGAAACATGTCATTCGACCCTCCAAATCAGCATTGATTATCAACCCTTTTTTGGCACTAAACCTATTGGTGATATTCTGCAAATTATTTTCTTCTTGTTTAAGGTCCGTGACTGGCTAAATTGATGGTCACACTGCTTGTGATGGTCTGTGCATGACTTGCAGTGACTAGTGGAAATCTGCATTTTTCACAGTTCCTTTTTAACTAGTAAAATATCAAAACACAATAGAGATAGGGGAAGAATTAAATTCAGTGGCAGGAACTAATAAAAAATGCATTCTTTCAATAAAAAAAGGAACTGCGTAAACTTTTCTGTGGTAAATTATCAGGAATTGTGTAATGCAAAAGATACTTCTGGCAAATATTTAGACAATAAATGAATGGATTTGTGCTTTTTTTTAATACATCAAAATAAGTCCCTGAATGATGTTTATTCATGGTTTTGATAGTGTGATCAGTTTGAACCAAATCCAGATTACATATAGTAAAAGAAAGCAGAACCTGCCTTGATGTGGAGACACAAGAGCTGCAGAATACTGGAATCTTGAACAAAATACAAAGTACTGGAGGAACTCAGCTGGTTTGCCAGAAGCTTGGTAGAGAATATATGGACAACTTATTGGCCCGAGACGCTTCTTCAGACTGATTGCCTTCAGAATAGCATTTTATTCTGCTCAGGAAGCCAATGTATTTTCGGTGTGGGGGGGGGGGGGGGGGGGGAGAGAACAATGGAGGTTCTGGCGTGGGGGGACCACCGTGGGGGAGGGGGGGGGGATGAACAATGGGGACCTGGCATGGCGGGGGGGGAGAACAAAAGGAGGAGCCAGCGTGCTTTGAAACTTTGTCAGCGCCGTATGTAGATGGCCGCTATTTGTATATACATTGGGTATACAAGCAAATAATTTTACTGTGCCCTGTCACATGTGACAATAAAGTATTGCATTCCATTCCATGTTCCATTCCATAATTGTAAAATAAAAAGAAGTCAAGACCAAAAATAAACAGCTTGAAATCATTTCCGGAGACCAAATGAACAGACACTGAAATTGGCTCAAAAATCAAAAGCTGAATAGTGATTTTCATTGAGAGCTATTAATATCAGACCCTAATAAAAGGCTATGTGAAATCTGGACGCAACCCTGGGTTGTGTAGAGCCACATAAAATCTGCTGAAGGAAGTCAATAGATCAGGTAGCATCTGTGGAGGGGAATGAACAATTGATGTTTTGGTTCAAGACCCTTCCTCTGGACAGAATGAGTGGAGGGGGTGATGGCCATCATAATTAGGTGAGGCTGGGGCAAGAACTGGCATATGATAGATGGATCTAGATGTGGTAGAGTGAAATGATAGATGGAGTTGTTAATTCTGGCCAAATTGGAGATGCCAGGACACTAAAATTGAGTAAAGGATTCTGGGCTGCTAGGCCATTTGGTCAATTTAAATGTGCCGTCTGCAGAAATGGGACAAGCTGCAGAATGGTGCCAGTTTGTCTAGAGCCTAGATAAGAGCTGCATGAAGAGAATGGAACATCTGCAGATTCTGACAATTAGGTGCAAATTGCATGGAATGGATTGGATGAATGCAAACCAGAAATACACATTGTAAATAATGTTGAAAAGCTTTACTTTGCTAGATGTTGATTGGATTAAGTGTTGAGCCTTGTCTGGGTTTCTTGAATAAATAGACACATGTTGCGATGTTTGCTTCCTTTCAGAAGCTCAGTTTGAATACATTGTATTAGTCACTGTATTATTGGGTTGGGCAAATGTCTATCATGAACTGAGTTAATCGATATCTGTTATTGGACTGTAACCATGTGGTTCGGCCCCTCAAGGTTCGGGGAACTATAAAAGGCCGCTCCCACGAGGTCCTGTGTCGATCTTCTGGGAGAACACTTGGGAGTGCATGACTTTCTGGAGTGTCTCTGTTTGAACAAGGCTAATAGGGCTTGGCCAGGCAGATACAAGGATCAAACCCGTGGTGGTTAGGTACAGTAGTGGGAACTGTTATTGTGCTTTTTCAAAAATAAAGTATAGTTGCACAAGTGCTTGACTCAGTGATTTTTGACTGAAACTAGACTGGGAGGAAGCTTACAATGAGCTATTTACATTGGGGGCTTGTCCGGGATCTCAACGGACCCCCAAACACAAGTTTGCGATCAAGAGCTGTTTCGAATGCTAGTGCAGAAATCGGGCCCACTGTGCGGTTTTTGTATTGATTTTCTGCACTTTGCTATTCGGAGCAGATCGACCATTCGCAGGCTTGGGAGAACACTCCTTTGGGATAGGGGCCCATAAAACAGGGCGAAGAGTGGCCCAAAACCTGGTCGTAGTTTGCAGACTGCAGCTGCTTAACGAGAGCCTATGCACTTCGAGGGTGAGGGGTGGCCCATTGTCCAGATGCGGTATCCAATTGGTGGGGTATTGAAACACAAGTCTGGTCTACCAATTGATTTATCTTTGCTGGGAGCGCTGATTGGAATGGTGGGTTCCGAAAATCAGCATCGACTGCCGGCGCGAAGAGGCTAGGCGCTGAGCTCCCGGTGCCAAGCAGAGAGGGGTGTCTGTATGAAGATATCTGAGTCCCTCCCTGACGTGACGGACGAGGAATCTCATAAAGGCACTGGGCTCGGTGGCTCGAGTATGGATTGGCTGGGAATATGCTTGTCCATTCGAGATTTCATTGGGCAATTTGAATTTGAGAGCCCGCTCGATGGTGTTGTGGTCAATATCCACGATGGACCGGGCAGTGTTCACTTTTTGTAATCTCCTTCATTCCTAGGAGTTCCTGGGGAACAGGCATGATGCAACCAGTCAATATGTTCTCTACCATACATCAGTATTCAAGAGAGTATTCATCAAAGTACCAAAACTCCTCAATCTTCTAAAGAAGTAGAGCCATTGATGGGCTTTCTTTATGATTGCATCAATGTGCAGGGTCCAGAAAGAGATCTTCAGAGATATGCAAATCCATGAGTGAGTGTTTCATGTATTTTGTGGGGGGTTTTGAGTGTTGTGTGTGTTTTTTGTGTTTTTTATGACTGTTGGCAAATTAATTTCCCTCTTACAAAGTTCTTTGTATTGTATCATATCATATATTGGGCTTAGTAAGGGACTGTGAAAGCATCCTCATGGGGAAGCAGTGTGGAGATTTATTGTGGAGGAGGCGTTCTCATCTTTTCTCATTGATTGTGGTCTGTGGGTCAGAAAGTTGAGTATCCAGCGGCAGATGGAAGTGCTTATTCCTATGTTCAGGGGTTTGGAGATGAGTTTGGATAGGATCATAGTGTTGAAGGCTGAGCTAAATTCAAGATTCAAGATTCAAGATTCAAGTGAGTTTATTGTCATGTGTCCCTGATAGGACAATGAAATTCTTGCTTTGCTTCAGCACAACAGAACATAATAGCCATTTACTACAAAACACATCATTGTATCCATATACCACTATATAAATATATACACACATGAATAAATAAACTGATAAAGTGCAAATAACAGATAATGGGCTATTAATGTTCAAAGTTTTGTCCGAGCTAAACTTAATAGCCTGATGGCTGTGGGGAAGTAGCTATTCCTGAACCTGGTCGTTGCAGTCTTCAGGCTCCTGTACCTTCTACCTGAAGGCAGCAGGGAGATGAGTGTGTGGCCAGGATGGTGTGGGTTCTTGATGATACTGCCAGCCTTTTTGAGGCAGCGACTGCAATAGATCCCCTCGTTGGAAGGGAGGTCAGAGCCGATGATGGACTTGGTAGTGTTTACTACATTTTGTAGTCTTTTCCTCTCCAGGGCGCTCAAGTTGCTGAACCAAGCCACGATGCAACCGGTCAGCATGCTCTCTACTGTGTACCTGTAGAAGTTAGAGAGAGTCCTCCTTGACAAACCGACTCTCCGTAATCTTCTCAGGAAGTAGAGGCGCTGATGTGCTTTCTTAATAATTGCATCCGTGTTCTCGGACCTGGAAAGATCTTCAGAGATGTGCACAGGAATTTGAAGCTCTTGACCCTTTGATACAAACGGGACTATGGGTCCTCATCCTACTCCTTCCAAAGTCCACAATCAGTTCCTTGGTTTTGCTGGTGTTGAGGGCCATGTTATTGTGCTGGCACCATATGGACAGTTGCTCGATCTCTCTTCTATACTCTGACTCATCCCCATCAGTAATACGTCCCACAACAGTGGTGTCGTCAGCGAACTTGATGATGGAGTTCGCACTATGACCGGCTACGCAGTCATGAGTATAGAGTGAGTACAGCAGGGGGCTGAGCACACAGCCTTGAGGTGTTATCGAGTGTTATCGAGTCTGACACATTTCCACCAATACGAACAGACTGTGGTCTGAGAATGAGGAAGTCAAGGATCCAATTGCAGAGGGATGCGCAGAGACCCAGTTCTACGAGTTTGGTAACCAGCTTGGAGGGGATGATTGTATTAAATGCTGAGCTGTAATCAATGAATAACAGCCCGACATATGAGTTTTGTAGTCCATGTGGTCCAGAGCAGAGTGGAGAGTCAGCGAGATCGCACCCACCGCTGATCTGTTGTGGCGGTAGGCAAACTGCAGTGGGTCCAGGTTTTTGTTGAGGTAGGTGTTGATTTGCGCCTTGATCAACCTCTCAAAGCAATTCATCACCACAGACGTATTCGTTCAAGTCCGTTGCTGAATCCTTGAACATTGCCCAGTCTACAGACTCCAAATAGTCCTGTAGTTGTTCCTCTGCCCCCCCCCCCCCCCCCCCCCAACCAGCTCTGTACTCTCCTCACATCTGGGGAGTGCGAAGCAGCAGCACCGTGGTATGGTTGGATTTACCAAAGTGAGAGCGAGGGATGGAGCGATAGTCATTCTTGATGGTGGTGTAGCAATGGTCGAGGGTCTTTGGTCCTCTGGTGCAGCAGCAGACATCTTGGTGGAAGCTAGGGAGTGATTTCATTAGGTTTGCCTTATTGAAGTCCCCAGCAATGGTGGTAAATGCCTCGGGGTAAGACGTCTGGTGTTTGTCGACCATGGCGTGCAGCTCCTCCAGTGCCAGACGGACGTCTGCCTGGGGTGGGATGTAGACTGCGGTCAGGATGATGGAGGCGAATTCCCTTGGGAGGTAGAAGGGATGGCACTTCACTGCCATGGAAACATAGAAACATAGAAAATAGGTGCAGGAGTAGGCCATTTGGCCCTTCAAGCATGCACCGCCATTCAATATGATCATGGCTGATCATCCAACTCAGTATCCTATACCTGACCTCTCCATGCCCCCTGATCCCTTTAGCCACAAGGGCCACATCTAACTCCCTCTTAAATATAGCCAATGAACTGGCCTCAACTACCTTCTGTGGCAGAGAATTCCAGAGATTCACCACTCTCGGTGTGAAAAATGTTTTTCACATCTCAGTCCTAAAAGATTTCCCCCTTATCCTTAAACTGTGACCCCTTGTTCTGGACTTCCACAACATCGGGAACAATCTTCCTGCATCTAGCCTGTCCAACCCCTTAAGAATTTTGTACGTTTCTATAAAATCCCCCTGCAATCTTCTAAATTCTACCGAGTATAAGCCGAGTCTATCCAGTCTTTCTTCATATGAAAGTCCTGAAATCCCAGCAATCAGTCTGGTGAACCTTCTCTGTACTCCCTCTATGGCAAGAATGTATTTCCTCAGATTTGGAGACCAAAACTGTACGCAATACTCCAGGTGTGGTCTCACCAAGACTCTGTACAACTGCAGTAGAACCTCCCTGCGCCTTTACTCAAATCCTTTTGCTATGAATGCTAACATACCATTCGCTTTCTTCATTGCCTGCTGCACCTGCATACCTAGTTTGTGTACCATGACATCCAGGTCTCGTTGGATCTCCTCTTTTCCTAATCGGCCACCATTCAGATAATAGTCTACTTTCCTGTTTTTGCCACCAAAGTGGATAACCTCACATTTATCCACATAATACTGCTTCTGCCATGCATTTGCCCACTCACCCAGCCTATCCAAGTCACCTTGTAGCCTCCTAGCATCCTCCTCACAGCTAACACTGCCCCCCAGCTTCGTGTCATCCACAAACTTGGAGATGTTGCATTCAATTCCCTCGTCCAAATCATTAATACATATTGTAAATAGCTGGGGTCCCAGCACTGAGCGTTGCGGTACCCCACTAGTCACTGCCTGCCATTCTGAAAAGGGCCCGTTTACTCCTACTCTTTGCTTCCTGTCTGCCAGCCAGTTCTCTATCCACATCAATACTGAACCGCCAATACCGTGTGCTTTAATCTCTTATGTGGGACCTTGTTGAAAGCCTTCTGAAAGTCCAGATATAACACATCCACTGGTTCTCCCTTTTCCACTCTGCTAGTTACATCCTCGAAAAGTTCTATAAGATTCGTCAGACATGATTTACCTTTCATAAATCTGTGCTGACTTTGTCCAATGATTTCACCACTTTCCAAATGTGCTGCTATCCCATCTTTAATAACTGACTCTAGCAGTTTCCCCACTACTGATGTTAGACTAACTGGTCTGTAATTCCCCGTTTTCTCTCTCCCTCCCTTTTTAAAAAGTGGGGTTACATTAGCTACCCTCCAATCCTCAGGAACTACTCCAGAATCTAAAGAGTTTTGAAAAATTATCACTAATGCATCCACTATTTCTGGGGCTATTTCCTTAAGTACTCTGGGATGCAGCCTATCTGGCCCTGGGGATTTATCGGCCTTTAACCCATTCAATTTACCTAACACCACTTCCTGGCTAACTTGGATTTCAGTCAGTTCCTCCATCTCATTTGACTCCCGGTCCCCTGCTATTTCCGGCAGATTATTTATATCTTCCTTAGTGAAGACAGAACCAAAGTAGTTATTCAATTGGTCTGCCATGTCCTTGTTCCCCATGATCAATTCACCCGTTTCTGACTGTAAGGGGCCCACATTTGTTTTAACTAATCTTTTCTCTTCACATATCTATAAAAACATTTGCAGCCATGTTTTTATTCCCTGCCAATTTCCTTTCATAATAAATTTTCCCTTTCCTAATTAAGCCCGTTGTCCTCCTGTGCTGGACTCTGAATTTCTCCCAGTCCTCTGGTAGGCTGCTTTTTCTGGCTAATTTGTATGCTTCATCTTTTGTTTTGATACTATCCCTGATTTCCCTTGTTATCCACGAATGCACTACCTTCTCTGATTTATTCTTTTGCCAAACTGGGATGAACAATTGTTGTAGTTCGTCCATGCAGTCTTTAAATGCCTTATAAATAGCAGTGTGTTGTAGGTGTCATTGTTGTGTTGCATTGATGGGTTTAGGGCCAGGGGGATGGCATCCGCTGCGGGCTTGATGCAACGGTGGTCAAGTCTGGCTGGGAAGCTGGAGTTAATGTGAGCAATCACCATATCTCTAAGCTTCAGTATCTTGAAGCACGTCATGATGGTGGATGTCAGAGTGACTGAACGGTAGTCATGAAGGCACATTGCCTTACTTTACTTTGGCACCAGGATGAAGCAAGTAGGGATCTTAGAATGTACTAGTGAGAGGTTATGAATGTCTGTGAATGTTTCTGCCAGCTTGTCTGCACATGTAGTGGCCAGGGACGACAGCTGGGCAGCTGCTTTGCATGATTCACCCTTAGGATGGCTGATCTTAAATCTTCCTCTGTTCCGCAAGCACAGGTGCACTTGGCACGGGTGGTGATGGGGCGGTAACATTCCTCCAGCGACCTTCTGTTCAAAGTGGGCGCAGAATGCATTCTCATCGTGGGGAGATCATGAATGAGCTGTAGGACGGCATTGTGGCACAGCGGTAGAGTTGCTGCTTTTCAGCACCAGAGACCCGGGTTCGATCCTGACGAGTGGTGCTGTCTGTACAGAATGTGTATGGTCTCCCTGTGTCCACATGGGTTTTCTCTGTGCACGCCAAAAAATACAAGCTTGTGAGTTAATTGGCTTCAGTAAAACTGTGAAATTGTTCCTAGTGTGGCAGATGTTGTCAGTGTACAGAGCGATCGCTGGTCCGCGCAGACTTGATAGGCCGAAGGGCCTATTTCCGCGCTGTATCTTTGAAGTCTCAAGTCTTAAGAAAAGCTATTAGAACCAGAAGTGCAAAATAGTCTTAAAAGATAATAGGAAGCAGGCAAAAAAAGATACATTATGAACAGATCGGAATATGATAGATTTCTTACATCGCTCGAGATTGTTTGACTTGAACATGGATTTCACCTGAGAGTTGTCCTCGCGGTTCATCCATGGTTTCTGCTTGGGACATGTGTCGTCTTCTTTTATACACAGTCCTCCACAGATATGCCAATGAAGCTGTGACAGCAGTAGCATATTCAATCTGGGTTAGCTGCAGGTTCCAAGAATATGGACCAGTCCACAAATTCAAAACAGTCAAGAAGGATCTCCTCTGTTTCCTCGGACTAGCACTGCACGATTTACTGTACTGTATGCTCCTGCATCAGATTGTGCTTGTAAACAAGGGGTAGCAGCACAGCATGTTCAGTGTGTGGTCTGAGAATGGCACAGAATGCGCTTTGATGGTTGGGTACAAGTGGTCGAGCATGTTTGGTCTTCTGGTTTAGATGGATACATGCTGATACTATTTTGGCAACACACTCTTGAGGTTAGTCTGAATGAAGTAACCGAATATTATAAACAAGGCCTCGAGCTACTACGATTCAAGGCTATTGGTGACTGTGTAGTTGATAAAGTGCAAGCTTAGCATCGGCCTGGGGTGGGATGTAAACTGTTGTCAGGATAGCCAAAGTGAATTCCTGTGGCAGGTAGTAGGGACAGCACTTCACCAGAAGTCTTTTTTTCCCCAGAAGTTTAAGACTGGAGAGCATAGGTTTAATATGGGAGAGGAAAGATTTCAAGTGGATCAATATTGAAATACATACCTATAGCCCTCCCTCAGAGGATGTCAAGAAAGGCTTGAGAGTAAAGATGAGTTTTGTCTCGACTTAAAAGTGAGACTTACAGTGATAGACTTACAGGTAGAACAAATAGACTTACAGGAAGAAATTAGTTTTTAAAAAGTAGAGCAATGGTATTGGATGATGGTAGATCCTCCTCTGGGAAGAGCACGCTAGGAGTTGCCACACTCTAGCACTATCTTGCAGAATCTATGGAATAGACAGGGTGATGAAGACACAGGGCGTAAGGCATGCTTGTCTTCATCATCTGGCATTGAGTATATGAGGTGGCATGTCATGCTGCAATTATAGAAATTGTTGGTTGACCACATTTGGAGCATTATGTGTGGTTCTAGTTATGAGACCATCGGAATGACACCGTTAAACTAGAGAACGTGAAGATTCTAAAGCGTCTTGCCTGGACTGGAGTGCTTGAGTTATAAGGTGATGTTGGATAGACTGAGCCAAAGAAGGCTGGAGAGAGGTAACCTTCTAATGGCCTATAAAACCATGAGGGGCAATAGCTACCCATAAAGTATACAGTCACAGCCTTTTTTTCCCCAGAAGTTTAAGACTGGAGAGCATAGGTTTAATATGGGAGAGGAAAGATTTCAAGTGGATCTGATATGCACATTTTCACACAGTACATGCAAGATAGTGGGTGCATGGAATGAGCTGCCAGAGTTTTAGTTTAGTTTATTGTCACGTATACTGGTGTACAGTAAAAGGCTTTTGTTGCAAGCTATCTAGTCTGCCGAAAGACAATACATAATTACAATCGAACCATTTACAGTATATAGATCGATGATTAGGGAATGCTTTAGTTCAGGTAAAGCCAGCAAAGTCCTATCAAGGATAATCTGAAGGTCACCAAAGAGGTAGAGATTAGTTCAGCACTGTTCTCTGGTTGGTAGAAATAGGTATAGTTATAATCTTTAAAAAGCATTTAGACAGGTATAGGGGTAAGACAGATTTAGAGAGATAAGGCAGGCAAATAGGATCATTTTAGATAGGAATCTTGGTCAGCATGGATGAGTTGGGTCGAAGGGTCTGATTATGTAAACAAATCTGGGATGTCACTGCACCTGCTTATACTGTATGCGCTATTTGGAGCAACAGTATACTCCAATATAAGCAATCAGCATCGATTTAAAAACCATGGAGTAATTGTATAAAACTGAGTTTAAAGTAAATGGCTCGATCCTTCTTAAATATGCAGCAGATATCCACATCAATGCTGAGATCGCAGATAAATTATTTATTTTATATTACTTTATGCTCATTGATGTTTACTATAGTGTTGATGAATGAAACAAGTATTCCTAGAATAGATACAGTACAGATCAGGTAGACTTCACACCAAATGCACAGTAAAGTTCACTCTACTCACCTTCAGCCTTAGCTGTTCTGGTCCTTTCAAGTTCAATTTGAAAATGGAGTATGTTTTTTGTGATAAACGTTAAGCAACCAATAAATATTCCCCAGGACAGGAATAGAGAATCCTTGACCCCAATTTATAGTCTGGAGAGAAAGGCTCATTTCATCTAACAGAGAATGGAGATTTGCCCATCAGTCACGGCCCAGATATAAGCGATGACAATTAAATCATTCAGCAGAGTCTGACTAGGAACCAGTAAAGTGTGAGAGCTACTTACATGTAGATGCTTACATGTTAAATGTACAAAATCATTCTTAAATCTGATTGGAATTCACTTCTTGGAATAATCCTAGTCCTTCTTCTTCTTGCGTATGGCGTGCACAGCCTAAAGTTGTAGGACAACTTGTTCTATTTGATCTTATTTGATTGTGCACGCCAGGTTGATTGCATTTGTCGAAACAGGGCGGACCACGTTAAGGTTGCAATCTTCCACCCCATCCTAGTCCTAAATATCTTCTTAGCCAATTTTATGTCCCTGCACCTATTTTGTTGTTTCATACAAAACATGGCCACAAGAGGTCAGGTTTTCCCATTTGAAAAATGAAAGTCGACACATGGTTAAAAACGTCAGATGTTAAATCTTCCATTAAAACACTCTCAAATTCCCTAGATATTTTTTGAATGAATTCAGATCAACCTGACCCAAAGTTGTTTCAGTTATATTTCTTTATCAGTTCCGTGATGTTTAAAATGGCCTTGAATTCCAAAACCATCCTTTTATCCATATAGAAGTTTACAAACAGGCTAGCTCTTGGCTCAAAAAGTATTGCGTTTATGAACATGGTTTCAAACATTTTCTTTCAATGTCACAATACTTTAAATTAGGTGGATTGTTTGTATTCTGTATTGTTTTCTGCAATTGTTTAACTCACTCGCGTTGTGTTATCAACATCAGCTTGTTCTTTGAATCGACCATCACAGATATTTGACCACTTATTTATGGTATGATATCATCATAATTCCGTTACTAATTCCATGTTTTTTTTTCTTCCCACTTCTCTGACCATAACTTCCACTGCACTAGGGCTGCTTGGAGAGTTGGCATCAACATAAACATTGTTTGTTCGGATCACTCTTAAATCAGTTATAACCTCAGTACCAAAATGCTTTATCCATGAGAAAAATCATTAGCATGATCATGTAAATAATTATCCACATTTGGAGATCTATTATTTAACTAGACCAAGTGTGGACCCGTTGGCTCCCGTTCCCCCAATGCAATATTTCACCAATGTGCATCTGCGGCCTGACGGGTTCCCGTTGTGAAACCAGAGATCCCTGTTGTGACACGAGTCACGGCAACCGTCCCCCAACTGCGAAGGCGCGGCCGGCAAGTGGAAGTGTGACTGCAACGTTTTTAAAGTTTAAAATGGCAATAACTTGTAAAATATAAGATCAATGTGAACGCACCTCACTCTCCCTCTTCAGTCCCCTATTCCCCTCCTCCATTATCCTCCCTTTCCCCACCCTCCACCAACCCTTCTCTGCTTCCTCCGCTCACCGCCTCCCTCCTCTCCCCTCCTCCTCCCCTTCTCCAATACCTCGCCATCCCTCTTCCTACCACTATCCTCCTCCATTCCCCCTCATCCCCCAGCACTTCCTCCCCATCCTCACTCTTCTTTCCCCTGCTCCTCCCCTCCCCACTCCCTCCCTCACTCTCTCTCCCTCTCCTTTCCCCTACCCTCAGTCACTCCCTCCCTCCCTCCCATCCCTCTCCCATCTGTACCCCCATCCTCTCCCTCTATCCCCTCCTCTCCCTCTATCCCCCTCCTCCCCCACTGCTCACATCCCCCCTATCCCACCCCCCCACTCCCTCGCCTCCACCACTGCCCTCCTCTCCTTCTATCCCCCACTCCCTACCTCTCCCACTCCCTCCCTCCTCTCCCACTATCCACTCTCCTCACCTCCCCCTTTCCCCTCCCTCTCCTTCCCTCTCCCTCCCTACCCTCTCCTCTCCCTCAAGCCCCCTACTCGCCCCCCTCACCTCCCTAGGATCTCAATGTAAACTACCATTGGCCCCGTTTTCTCTACCACTGCCTCATCACTGGCACCATTGTCAATTGTGACATGGCTGACAGGCCTCCCCCAAATGCACAGTCATGGCGGGCATGTGAGGGCACTGTATCAAGTTGTTTAAGTTTTAAATATCAATAACTTCTAAAATATAACATCAATCTGAACAAAACTTGTTTCATTTACATCGCAGGACAATGGTGAGTAAGATGCGCCAAAAATTGTAGCGCTATCATGTACAATTTTTGCGGAGTTTTGGGAACACACACATATACAAACGAACAAACAAGATGAGAGTTTTAGTAATATACTAGACCAAGTGCACTTGGTCTAGTATATTACTAAAACTTTAATCTTGTTGGGTCGCATCACATTGGGTCTGCTCCCCCAATGCTCTCATTCCCTACCCGTAGTCCCCGTGGCAGGTGTAGTCCTCCAACTCAAGCCGTTCCCGAATGTTAGATTCCAGCACTCCCCTGACTCCCTCAGCAGTGGGCTTAAATAAAAATTCCAATTGCACTGGCCCTGCATGTTGCAATAGCAATTCGCCCTCACCCTCCTGTGTGGTGAAAAGTTCAGAGTGTTCATGTGTCGCAACATTGTATTGAAGTGTGTTGGAAGCTGGCAGGAATGATTTTAACAGTAAAAATCTTGTGAAAGTTGGCATTTTTAAAGCTTTCATCGCGAATAACGTGAACTTAATCAGTAATATTGATGAATAAAGCATAAAATGTTCAGTGAATGTGCTCTCTGCCTAGAGGGGAAAAATGTGAATCAGAATATGTAAATATCTTGTGAAAGTTGAAATTTTTGAAGCTTTAATCACGAATAACGTGAAATATAGCATGAAATCTTCAGTGAAGCTGATCACTGCTAGCTGAGCCATTGTGACATCATCAATTGAAGCTGGTCATTTTAAATTTAAAGTCTTTTGATTTTTTTAAACTTTAATCAGTAATAAGTTGAGAATGTCGAGAAATAAAGCATAAAATGTTCATATGATAGATAGATATTGAGAGTGATGGCCAGTTCCTGAATAGCTTACCGTAAACAGTGGCATACCAAGAGCCTCTTCAAATAACTAGCTTAAACTTTTATGGAAGCAACAATATATTATCCAAGCTGAACACTTTATTTCAATCCGTACAGAGATTTATAATCTTGATTATGTTATTTTTTTAATGATTAAGAAACCCATTTCTCGCCTGGGTACTCTGCTCTTTTTTACTTCTTGTGATATGGATAAGATCAGGAAAGGCAATTGGAGATGCAATTGGATTTTCCAATATAATATCATTTTGTATGTTCATTTTCACAGTCATTCTGTAAGATGTTTGCACTAGAATTTCTGCATTTAATTCAGATTCACAAGTAACAATGGTGTAAATTCAACACACATCATGTATCTTAAGTCATAACCTCAGGCATAAAGTTCAAAATCAACATTTGAAGGTCGGACATTAATTGACTTAGGGATTGATCTACTTTTGATGTAGCACGTTTATATGAAATTTATATTTGTATTTCTAGAATGGATTATTCTCACTTAGGTGTGGATCAGTTTGGAATAAATGTCTAGATTGGAATAAATTTCAATTTTCCACAAATTCGCCCTAAATAATCCAATTGAATTGGTCTGAGACTAGTTTAGGTTCAAACAGGTCATGTTTTCTGCTTCAAACAGCCCAGTTATATTAATTTAATACACAATTGTTTTTAACCTATCAGGTAGCATATCGCCTATTTATATCACAATGTCCTATCCCATCCGTTTGTTTTGTTCTTTCTTTTGCTCTCTATCAAGCAGCTACAGTAATTTATCAATGCCGCATTGTTAGGATCAGCTGTGGTATTCTGACCATTCTCCATACCATCATTCCCCCCCACCCCCAGCCATTAGACTCAATATTAAATCACAGACATGCAATGTGAGAAAACTGTCACTGATCATGGTAAAAATAGTTATTTCTTGTAAAATAATTTGGCATTAAACTAAATGACCACTTCACAGTTCAAATCCAAAAAGTTATGCTCATGTTGATGATACATAGCGTGAAGATCAACTGTGCTCTGCCTCACATTGGCAGTTTGGAAAACACTGGAATGTTGTCTAAAGGACGTGATAGTAAACAGCTGGAAAAAATTGACAGAGCACAGTCGAGTATAAAAGGAAATTTGTTTTTCTGGTGCAGTTCATTGAGGATGTATCTGGATGAGTAGATGAGACAGAACCAATGGAGGTGTTGTACTTGGATTTAATGAGGTACCACACAGGAGATTGGTGAAAACAGACAGAATATTTGGAATTGGGGTATTATATTAGAATGGATTGGGTGTTGGTTAACAGATAGAAATAAGTGGGTCCTTTTTGGGTTGGCAGGCTATGAGTTGAGGAGTACCACATGGATTAGTGATGTGTCCCAATTATTCACAATTTTTATCAATGATTTGGCCGAGGAGTTGTGCAGCAGCAAGTAAGAATTTAATTGTTCTATCTGGGACATATGACAATAAAACACTCTTGACTCTTGACCAAATGTAACATTTCCAAGTTTGCTACAGTCAAGAGATTAGGAGTGGTGATGAGGATGCAGACACATCTGTGGAATATAGACAAACCAGCTCAGTGGGGAACAGCTGCCACAGAAGTTCAATCGGTAGAAGAGAGAGGCTATCCATGCTTGTAGAAGACACGAGAAGACTGATTATATTTAAATGGTGGCAGATTGATTGTTGATGTTAAAAGAGATCTGCTTGTATTTGAGCACATGTTACTGACAGCTAATATGCAAGTGAAGCAGGCAATTAGGAAGATAAAAGACTTGTAAGTGGATTTGATCCCCAGAGTGGGGGATGTTTCCCTACAATTATATAGGGCCTTAATGAGACCATGTATGGAATATAGTGTGCACTTTGTGTCCTGTTGGTGTACTTAATCATAATAATAATAATAATACACTTTATTATCATTGTAAATACATATAACAAAATTTCAGGCGCACTGCCGGAGCGGAGCTCCAACGTATCAGATAAATAATAATGACAATGGAAACAACAAAAACAGCAAGAAAAATGTCAAGTTAAGTCAGAATGTGCAAAATTGTGGCAGTACAAAATATTGGCTATGGGGGGGGGTGTGTTCAGTGCAGAGTTCAGAGTGGTGATGGCCTTGGGGTAGAAACTGTTTGTTAATCTTGTGGTGTGTGATTTGATGGACCTGTAACGCTTTCCTGAGGGCAGAAGGGCAACCAAGTGATGTGCGGGATGAGATGAGTCCTTTAGTATGCATGATGTCCTCAAGTTAAAAACCTGTTAGATGAACAAGATGTGGCCGCAATGGCTGCCACAGTGTACTGCTCCTTGCTGTTTTGTCTGTGTTTGTTCATTTGTGTCATCTATGGAAACTCATTAACACTTGACATTCGGTTCCTTGAAACATTGTTCCGGATTTCTCTCACTCGCTAGATTATTTGGATATATTTGTCGGGGGGGCTGTGGTTTTGCCCAAGACCGCGAGACTTAGGAGGACCCGGGGGAAGCGCTCTAGAGCACACGTCTGACTCCGGCAACGAGGATTTTTCACACTGTTCCCGAGTATATTCTTGGAAATCTATGTATCTCAACAACAAAGTGGATGAACTGCAAACAAAACACCATCAAATTCCTTGTATGTATGTATACTTGGTCAATAAAAGTATTCAGATTTTGGTTTCCTCACCTAAGAAAGTATAGACTACCTATAGAGGAAGTGCAGTGAATATTCATCCGACAGGTTTGCAACATGAGGACAGATTGAGTACACCAACAGGACACAAAATACTGGAGTAACTCAGCAGGTCAGGGATCATCTTTGGAGAAAATGCATAGGTGACGTTCTGGGTCGAGATTCCTCTCCTTGCCTCTCAGTTCATCACGCAAGCCTATGCAATACGATTATGCCTCCTGCAAATGTTTGTTATCAGCTTAGAACTCTGTTGGGAGAACACTTCCCCGGTTAAAAGCCATCAATTCTACTTTAGGATCAAGAGAAAGATTGCTGGTTAATGAACGACAATCTGTGATCACTGATTTAATAATAACTATATTGCCTTAAGCAAAACCCTTTTAGATTTAGGTTTAGGTTTATTATTGTTACTTTAGTTTAGTTAAATTTGGTTTAGAGATACAGTGTGGATACAGGCCTTTCGACCCACCGAGTCCATGTCAATCATCAATCATCCATACACTAATTTTATCTTACCCACTTGGGATCATTTACAAAAGCATAAAAGCCAATTAACTTACAAACCTGCATGTCTTTGGAATATGGGGGGGAATTGGAGCACCCGGAGACAACCCGCGCTGTCACAGGGAGAACGCATAAACTCCATACAGCCATCAGCTGTCGTCGGGATCGAACCCCGGTCTCTGAAATGTATCACTGCGCCACTGTTTACGTGTAGTTTTGAATGCTATCCAAACAGATCAGATATGTAGACATGAATACAAACTCAAGTACAATAGATGGAGCAAATGGAAAGATACAGAGTGCAGAATATAGTTCTCACCATTGTGGTACATTGTAACTTATCAATTCCATAGACAAAGTCCAATGTTCACAATTAGATGAAAATGACATTGCCCTAGCTTATGAAAGTACGGTTCAGAAGCCGAATAACAGAGGGAAATATGCTTTTTCTGAGTTTGGTGATGGCGCAATCAAGCTTCTCTACTTTTTGCCAGATGGGAGCAGGAAGAAGAGGGAATGGCCCGGGTGGGAGAAGTTTTTTAGCAACAAATTCATTTTTGCGGAGTAGTTACAATCTGAACCTGTTCCATTCTGCGTTTGGAAAGAGTTAAATGTTCAGTGTTTGTCAACAGCGAGGCTCCAGTTTGGAATGCGCATTGGAAGCAGTCTCTTCTGGTTCGGTTCCACAAATGCAATAAATTAACCACTACCATTCGAAGTAGGGATTCATTCAAATTGCTAAACAAGCGGCCGGTCAGCGGGGAGCTGCCTTACCGATAAAATGAGCAGGGCAACAAAACGTAGTTCAAAGCAAAACACTGGGCTTTAAAAATAATATGTGGTTTCATTTGTATTGTTGCAGACAGGGAGGCGGTTGCATCTAAAATTAAACAAGGCTATGAAAACAATGCTCCTTCCAATTTACCAGTAACAGATTGGATAAGTGATGTTAGCCAAGTGCAAACAGATCTTACTTTCCACTGTGGAGAATGTGATATGCAGAATTAAGGACGGGGGAAATTTGAAAGGAATCGAAAACGACACGTTCGTTTAAAATGCAGAAATACACGCATCCATACCTGCAAACAGAACTCACGCGTAGAAAGACTGACACTCGTAAACTAACACAATCACATCCATCATTCGTTACACACGCACTCCCATCCAAGTTCCTCCCCTCGCCTCTCACTTGCGCGCCCGACCCCGTGCAATATATTGGGTTTTTTTTAGTTTATCTAAACTAAATAACAGCCGCCGTCGGCTGAGCCAAAAATCTTTCAGTATTGACAAATGCCATCTCAGCGCCAGTGTCCTTAACCCTGCCGCGGAGTCAATTGCAGTAAAGGCGAAATGAAGCAAGGCAGCTACACCTCCCGGTCGAACACTCTCTGATGAAATTCTCCAAACCTTTGGAAAGAAAGTTCGCAGAGTGATTGTGTTCTGGTAATTCTGCCGGGGAATCTTTGGACCGTGTCAGGCCAGTGACTGCGGAGAAGATGTATTACACAAGCATTGAGAATTTGCTGAGGGCTGCCTTATTGTTTTGTCTGATGTCGTCAGGATTTCCTTACTCTTACTTTTCTATATCAGAGCAAGATGAAAGGTACAGGTTTGTCATTAATATTTCATTTCTCATTCTCCCACCCCACGCCACCAACATCACTACTTCCAATAGCAATGTCAATTATATTACAAGGTTTTGGGGGACATCTGCCCTCCCAAATTCACGATTAATTAAATTTGGGAAGTTATTAAAGGCGCTTCCAAGTCCAAGGGAAGGCACGGATATTTGGTTCTGTAAATCATTTTATTTGCCACCTGAAACACGACGTTTTTTTTTAAATCTTCAAGCAGAGAGACATGCCCGGAAACCAAAGTAATCACAACCGAGTATCCATGTCGGAAGGGCAATGGAGAATTGGCGACCTGTTTCAGGTAAGCACCTTCAATCGGTCCCTTTCTTGAAATGCTACTTCCCTGCCTTGCGATTACAATTGTTTATCCGATTGGTATGTTTTATCTTCGACTATGTTGCTTCTGAGTCAATGCCTCTGATCGCTATCCGATTTAAAGTTAGGGGGCAAATGACAAGAGTTCCATTCCTAATTAACAATATGCGAACAAAAAGTCGTTAAAAAGGTCACCATGTGTGGGAAGGAACCTGGAGATGTGGTATGCGCCGAAGATAAACGCAAAATTCTGGAGTAACTCAGCGGGACCGGCAACAGCTCTGCAGATTCAGTCTGAAGAAGGGTCTCGACACGAAACGTCACCCATTCCTTCTCTCCAGAGATGCTGCCTGTCGTGTTACTCCAGCATTTTGTGTCTATCTTAAAAAAAGTCAACCATATGTATTAAACTGTCAACAGATTCCTGCATTTTCATCGTAAGATGTTAATTTTTTTTCAAAAAGCACTTTTATTTGTAAAGGAATTGTCATCATTGTAATTGTGCTGCATTGCTCCTGATGCTCATCCACCCGACATACCAATCTGACACTGGTACATGGGGTGATGCAGGACCTTCCTGACTCAATTGTACAATTTGCTGTGGATTCCACCCCAGTGAGATGAAGCAGAGACCTGTGCATGGAATGTATCTGGAACAGATGCCACACCAACATGCGGTTTGCTCTAAATGCAGAGCTGTACAATGTATTTTACATCTGTGTGATGCCAGTTATTCTGTATCAATGCAAACTCTGGAATCCTATAGTAAACACATCAGTTCTGGCTGGATTGGGTGCCACTGCTTCATTACATCTGAATTCAGTTGGAACCCTCTTTTAAATTTGGGTGAAAACTGAGATCCTTATTTTGCGAAAGATAACTGGTTTTGGACCAAAGTGATAATAGAAAGCATCTGCTTTGCAAAAGTGGTGCTTGTAAGTAGAGAGAATGTCAGTATGCAATTGGTAGTGTTCACATCTTATACATATTAAGTAGTCCAGACAGATACTACTGATTTATTGAAAATAATGTTTCATTTTATTTCTTAATAATTACTTTAAAAGATTAACAGTATACATGAAATCCTTTCTATGTGGTGTTTTATTGGTTTATCAAAAGCTCAGTGTGCTGTCCCTTGCTGAATTAATGGAAATGGGAGTTATATTTTGTGGATTTTATGGTTTGATGAATGGAGGGACATTCTCAAAGGGCCAGATGGTCTACTCCTGCCTCTATTTCTAATGTCCCTAATATACATATACTGTTGTAACAAAACCAAATAAGCTTTGCAATTTTGCTGACTTTGTGGAAATTGATAACTACATGCTGGCAGCAAGTCTTCCGTGACTAACAATGCACTTCAATTGAAGCTAATTCAGCCATTCTGCTCCCCAGCCTTTCAAACCCGTCAACTCTTTCTTTACTCTCCCAGAAATCACACTGGCACTTTGAAGTATGAATATCTGCAGTGTTCTGCCTTTGTTGATTGAGAAGCAAAGTACATGAAGAGTCTATCCGTTTGCTGAAGCTACTCTTAGAAATGCATCCATCTGTTGCATTGCAAC
Source organism: Okamejei kenojei (assembly GCA_035221665.1). NCBI lineage: Eukaryota > Metazoa > Chordata > Chondrichthyes > Rajiformes > Rajidae > Okamejei > Okamejei kenojei. The sequence goes on from CM069131.1 coordinate 158,495,340, forward strand.
TGTGAATTATTTGCAAATTTGGGACGGGGCTATGCTGAAGGGGGAAGGGTAAACACAGCTCGAGTCACTTCTAACATGATTTAATTGCTTTTTGGTTTGTCAGCATTTTTACATTTTCACTTAAACAATTTAAGGAATCTGCTAATCCATAAATGATGAGGTTGGAGCAATTCCATGTGGCTTCCCAAACCTTGCTGATATTTACTGAAAGATTGTATTAACATTGCTCTGAAGCCAATTCTTCCCGGTGATAAATTGCAATGGTACAATAACTTCCTTGGCTGTGATCTATCTGCCTTTTCGCTCTTCCCCAATGTAATTCTTCACACTAGAGAAAGCAAGAATGATAACAGAGATAAGCTATGTCATTAATAGGAGTTGTCATGCATTGCATTCCAAGCACTGAGAATGTTTTCAAGACCTTACACACACAGACCGCCACCTGCAGCAACTCAGTGTTGCATTCAGTCTGTAACTGCTAGACCACAAAATACTCAAAACCATTTATCTTAGACTGGACAGCAATCATTCATTGTGCCCCCATAATAGGGAATGGGCAGTACAGTCAGAATTCCTGGTTTTGATCACCATCCAGAAATCTCTACTGGAAAAGCACTTTGGTTTAAACATTGTATAAACATAGGGCTCTGAAGTCCATGATTCAAAAAACGTCAAATGGCCATTTGTCTCTGCTTACTCACAAATAACTATTCTTCAGGATAAAATAAAGCTGTTGTTTTCCATTAAACTGCAGTAAAGATATGAAGATAAAATTGGTAAATAAATTCTTGGATCTGGTTAGATTCAGAAAAATAATTCCTCAAGGTTTTATATCTGGCTAAATTGTAAATGTATTCATTTAGAATTCCGAATTAGTCTGATTTACTTTGCTGAGTTTGGGACCATTCTGAAATTGAACTTATTCAACATTGACAATGAGATATTTAACCCCAATTCCAAATAGCAACCACAACTCCTGTGCCAATCAAACAAATCACAGCTGATCTGGATTTCAAAAATATTTACTTCCCTTTGTTCCATATCTTTTGACATCCTTATTTATGCCGTTCTTTAAAATCAAGAAAATAAGATTTTTTTTTTAAAAACGTGTATCTATGTACTTGAAATAGATTAGGTGGTACATTTTCCACTTTATAAATTGACACAAAGTGCTGGAGTAACTCAGTGGGTTAAGCAGCATCAACTGGAGATTTAAATTGCTGTGATATTAATTAACAGTAAAGGCTGGTAAGGTGGATCAAGAAAAAGGAGCTCTACAAATTACAAAGGATTCATTTCAAAATGAAGATGTTAAATGTCTAATGCGAGATAATTCATGATTAGATTTACAACATAGAACATAGAACAGCCCAGGAACATATCCTTTGGTCCACAAATGCCAAACATAATGTCAGGGTAAACTAATCTTCTCTGCCTGCACATGATTCATATAAACGTCATTCCCTGCATATCCACGTGTCTTTCTAAAAGCCTTTTAAATGCTACTATCATATCTGCCTGCACCACCACTCCTGCCATGCATTCCAGGCACCCATCACTCTGTTTTTAAAAAAAGGCCCTACATATATCCATGAAACATTATCCCTCTCACCTTAAACCTAGCTTGCAGTGTAGCTTCTTGCAGTGTAGCTGCTTGCTGCTGCTGGCGCCGACAATGGAGGCCATGGTGTACTGCTCCTTGCTGTTTTGTATGTGTTTGTTCGTTTGTGTCATCTGTGAAAACCCTACAAAGATTCATTAATGTCTTATAATTATTAATGTTTAGTGTTTTCTGAGTCATTCATAACCGTCACTGTATGTCATGTTGTTACTTGTGGGCGGAGCACCAAGGCAAATTCCTTGCATGTGAATACTTGGCCATTAAACTTACTTACTTACTTACTTACTTACTTACTTACTTACTTACTAACTATACCTTCTAGTCTTTGACATTTCCACTGTGAGCAAAATGTTTAGACTGTCTACCATATCCCTGCCTTTCATAATTTAACATATTTATATCAGGTCCCACTCAACCACTGGTGTTCCAGAAAAAACAATGAAAGTATGTACGTTTTTCTTAGAATTAATACCCTCTAAGCCAGGCAGCATTCTGGTAAATAACCTCTGAACCCTCAACAAAGCCCCTATCTTGTGATGGGAAATAAGTGAGCATTGAAAGAGGAGTAGGAAATGTATGTGAAAATGTTAACAGAGAAGAAGAAAAATGTAATGAAAAACCAGGTTAATGGATTGGCGGAGGCAAATAATAGAACCTCTAAAATGAGATGAGCAATTACATAAACAAATATTGTACAACAATAATGGGAAGTATTTAAAACATTTTTAATTGAGCACAGGATAATAAAATCTAATAAAAGTGAAGAACAAAGTGAACACATAAAATTTCAAAGGCAAATAATGTTAATAAAAGGAACATTAGGACAGGGATAGTTCCATATGTTTAGTATAAGGATAGCCGAGGAATGTACAGTAAGATAGAACTTGAAAGGATTAGAAAATAAATGTTAAAACATCCAAGTGAAACTATGAAGCAAATTTATCAAGAACAAGATTTTTGGTCATCCAGTATAGGAAATGTGTTGTTAAAGTGGAAAGGGTGCAGTGAAGATTTATGAGGAAGTTACTAGGTCTGAGCTATAGGAATAGGTTGAGCAGGCTAGGACTTTATTCCATGGAGTGTAGGAGGATGAGGGTGGTCTTATAGAGGAGAACAAAATCATGAGATAGGGTAAATGCATAGACTCTTAGATGCAATAGATAGGGTAAATGCATTGACTCTTTTACCCAGAATAGGGGTGTCAAGAATCAGGAAACATAGATTTAAGGTGACAGGAGAAAGATTTAATAGGAACCTTAAGGGCAACTTTTTCACGCAAACAGTGGTAAGTATTTGGAATGAACTTGCAGAGGAGGTACTTGAGGCAAGTACAATCACAGAGTTAAAAATAAACATTTGGACAGATACATGGCTAGGATAGGTTTAGAAGGATATGGGACAAATGCAGGCAGGTGGGACTAGATTAGATGGGGCATATTGGTGAGAGTGGGCAAATTAGGCTGGAGCCCATTTCCATTCTCTATGTATGACTTTCAAATAGTGAAATAAATAAAATAAGATTAGTTAAATTAAGAAAGGGGAGATTAGGATTAGATAGGATAATATCAGTAGAGAAATGGCAGAAATATATATTTACTTTGCTCTGGTATTTACCAAGGAGATTCAACAGATGGGACTAGGGGAAAACAAATGGTTGGCACGGACTGGAAGGGCCGAGAGGGCCTGTTTCCGTGCTGTAATTGTTATATGGTTATATGGTTATAGTAGGCGTGACAAAGTCAGCATGGATTTACGAAAGGTAAATCATGTCTGACAAATCTTATAGAATTTATTGAGGATGTAACTAGTAGAGTGGAAAAGGGAGAACCAGTGGATGTGTTATATCTGGACATTCAGAAGGCTTTTGACAAGGCCCCACATACGAGATTAGTATGCAAACTTAAAGCACATGGTATTGGGGGTTCAGTATTGATGTGGATAGAGAACTGGCTGGCAGACAGGAAGCAAAGAGTAAGAGTAAACGGGTCCTTTTCAGAATGGCAGGCAGTGATTAGTGGGGTACCGCAAGACTCAGTGCTGGGACCCCAACTATTTACAATATATATTAATGATTTGGATGAGGGAATTGAATGCAACAGCTCCAAGTTTGCAGATGACACGAAGCTGGGGGCAGTGTTAGCTGCGAGGAGGATGCTAGGAGGCTGCAAGGTGACTTGGATAGGCTGGGTGAGTGGGCAAATGCATGGCAGATGCAGTATAATGTGGATAAATGTGAGGTTATCCACTTTGGTGGCAAAAACAGGATAGTAGACTATTATTTGAATGGTGGCTGATTAGGAAAAGGGGAGATGCAACGAGACTTGGGTGTCATGGTACACCAGTCATTGAAAGTAGGCATGCAGGTGCAGCAGGCAGTGAAGAAAGCGAATGGTATGTTAGCATTCATAGCAATATGATTTGAGTATAGGAGCAGGGAGGTTCTACTGCAGTTGTACAGGGTCTTGGTGAGACCACACCTGGAGTATTGCATACAGTTTTGGTCTCCTAATCTGAGGAAAGACATTCTTGCCATAGAGGGAGTACGGAGAAGGTTCACCAGACTGATTCCCTGGATGACAGGACTTTCATATGAAGACAGACTGTATAGACTCGGCTTGTACTCGCTAGAATTTAGAAGATTGAGGGGGGATCGTATAGAAACTTACAAAATACTTAAGGGGTTGGACAGGCTAGATGCATGAAGATTGTTCCCGATGTTGGGGAAGTCCAGAACAAGGGGTCACAGTTTTAAGGATAAGGGGGAAATCTTTTAGGACCGAGATGAGAAAAACATTTTTCACACAGAGAGTGGTGAGTCTCTGGAATTCTCTGCCACAGAAGGTAGTTGAGGCCAGTTCATTGGCTATATTTAAGAGGGAGTTGGATGTGGCACTTGTGGCTAGAGGGATCAGGGGGTATGGAGAGAAGGCAGGTATGGGATACTGAGTTGGATGATCAGCCATGATCATGTTGAATAGCGGTGCTGGCTCAAAGGGCCGAATGGCCTACTCCTGCACCGATTTTCTATGTTTCTATGACATTGTATGATGAATCAAGCAATGAAGCCCAAGCATTTAAGAGAGAACAAAGAAATACATTAAATAATAGAAACTAGCACAGAGATTGAAGCCCTAGGTCCAGATGGATTGCATCAACAATTTTAAACGGATCACGGGAAGAGATAACAGAGCCAATATTACTCACATTTAATAATTTGTGAGAAAATTCCAAATTTAGGGGGACTGATGGAGAACAGAAGTGGAAAAGAATATATCTTGGAATAAGGACGATGTCTGTGATATTTGAGGTTAATCACCCCCGTCCTGGAACATCACTGCAGGAGTTCCTTAGGGCCGTATCATCCAATGAATGTGCAATGTTCAATTCTATTTGTGCCTCCTCGCCAAAGAGGCAGGGCTGGGAGAACTTTGCAAAAATACACTATTCCAAAATTTTAAGTGCCTGCTGTAGTTGCTCATTGCCTCTTAAGTGCAAAAGAGGAATGGTTCTCAGCAAGATCAAATAAATAGCAATCGATGTCTTATGTAAAAATTGAGTTTATTAGGTCCTGAATTAAATTTAACATCTGATGACAAATGATGAGTAGGTCCCACATTTTGCTCCAGTGACCCTCTTACATATAAGGTTTTCTTCACTCACGTCTCTTTCTTCCTGTCTCTCTTTGTAATCCTGAAGAGTTTGTGAATCTTTCTTCCTCCATTTTGGCATTACTCTGCAATCCTCAGAAAAAGTCCATTAAAAAATGTCAATGTAAGATCTTGAATGGCATCCTTTTGATTTCATTGACCAGTGAATAAAAATGTTGTTGTCTCTTAAGACCATTGACAAACAGTCTAGGACCTGAAATGTTAACTCTTTTCATAGAAGCAGCCTGACCTCAATGAGTTCAATGATTCAATGATACTTAATTGTCACATGTATCTAGATACAGTGAAATGCTTTGTTTTGCATACGACAAAGTTACAAAAGATCACCAAACAGTCCTATCTTCCGCCTGCCATTGCACGTGGCAGCAGGCGGTCCCCCCGCCGGGTGCCCCTTCATTCTCGGCAACTGCCGCCGAGTCCCCACTTCCCCCTCACCACCCCACTGCCCGAGTCTCCCCTCATTCTCGACGGCCCCCCCACCGGGTCTCGCGTTCATTCTCGGCGGCCTACCAGCAGGTCACCACATCATTCTCAGCGGCTCACCGCTGGGTCCCTCCTGACTATTTCCAATATCCTCTGTTATTATAATTGACCTGGGTTACTTCAATGAAGAGACATACAGAATAGTGAAGGGCTTAGATAGAGTGGATGTGGAGAGGGTGCTTCCGACCCTTTAGTCAGAGGATGGTGAGTCTGTGGAATTCTTTGCCACAGAAGGCTGTGGAGGCCTAGTTAGTGGATATATTTAAGGCAGAGAGAGATAGTCTTTCTTAGTACAGGTGTCAGAGGTTATGGAGAGGAGGTAGGAGAATGGGGTTATGAGGGAGAGATAGGTCAGCCATGATTGAATGGTGGAGTAGACTTGATAGGCCTAATTCTGCTCCTATCACATGATCTTATGATCTAATGCATAATTATTTTTGCGCATCTACTGCTTGTCCTCAGATAATTATAAGATTAAAGATCCTTACTGAAATTAATATCAACACAAAATAATATAAATACTACCTGTAATGTGTTGCCAGAGGAAGTAGTTGAGGCAGGTAGAATAACAATTTTTAAAATACATTTGGATAGGTACATAAATAGGAAAGGTTTTGAGGAATGAACATAGAACAGGACAGCACAAGAACAGGCTCTTCAGCTCACAATGCCTGTGCCGACATGATGCCAAGACCACCACTTATTTACCTGCATATAACCCATATCCCTCTATTCCAAAAGAGTCTGAAGAAGGGTCTCTACCCGAAACGTCACCCATTCTTTCTCTCTAGAGATGCTGCCTGTCCCGCTGAGTTACTCTAGCATTTGGTGTCTATCTTCCCTCCATTCCCTGCCTATCCAAAAGTCTTTAAAATGCCACACACATATCTGCTTCAACCATCAACCAGGCAGCACATCCAGGCGCCCTCGGTGTAAAAAACCTACCCCACGCTCTCATTTAAATTTTAGCCCCATCGCCTCAAAGCTATTCTATCTAGACTTTGATTTTTCCATCCTGGGAAAAAAATTCTGACTGTGTACATTTTCTACGGCTCTCATAATTTTATATACCTCTATTGGGTCTTCCCATAATGTCTGGCGTTCCAGAGAAAACAATCCTGTAGCTAATATCTCCCCAATCAAGGCATCATTCTGGTAAAATTCCTCTGCACCCTTTTCAATGCCTCCACATCCTTGCTGTAATGGCGCAACCAGAACTGCACACAGTACTCTTAGTGTGGCCAACCCAAATAAAACTGCATCATGACTTCTGGACTCTTATACTCAATGACGGCCCATGAAAGCAGGCTTACCATATGCCATCTTTACTGCTCTGTGGTTCAAATGTGGGCAAATGGGATAACTTAGATGGGCATCTTGGTCAGCATGATCTCTATGACCGGCATAAAGATGTTTGCATATGAACTACTCAATTCTTTAACATTTAGCCTATTAGTAAAGCTTCCTACTTTGGTTTATAATTAATTTTTTTAATATCTATAACAGAATAAAAGTTCAAGAAGAAATAAACAATAGGTATATATGTGACAGTATAGAAGCAAACAGCACAAGAGGTGATGTTGGATGACATACTCAGCTGCCCAATAGACCTTGAACCTAATGGCCAGATTGAGAGCATGACTTTCAAACACACTTTTCCTCAGATGACCAAAGACTGTTCACGCATGTTGAAGGTGGTGATTAATTTCATCACTGATATCAGCGATGTCTTTGAAAGCTATGGAAAGTGATATATATCTGAAAAAGTGATATATTCCAGAGCTATGGAAAGTGATATATATCTGATATATGTGATGTATATCTGGTCATCATAATCTAGAAAGGTTATGGAGGCAATGGAGAAGGTGAAGGGGCAAATTGTCACAAGGCAGCTGAAATGCAGGCCTGTACATGTCTGGAAAGGAAATACCAAGTGGCTTTCTTGTTTCTGAAGAAAAATGATGAGTTAATAGATGTCTTGACAAATATGGAAGGATATTGAAAAATTGGGCACAAGGAGAATGTATCTACCTCTGTGGCAAGGTATAACTAGAAGGCATAATTACAATTACATAATGTCTGAAGGGTCTCGATCTGAAACATCACCCATTCCTTCTCTCCAGAGATGCGACCTGTCCCGCTGAGTTACTCCAGCATTTTGTGTCTACCTTGGTATAATTACAAAATAGGTATCAAAAAATCCATTCAAGAATTCAGAAGCCACAGCTTGACCCAAAGACTAATAAGAATGTGAAAATCAGCACCACAGGAAGATGTTGAAGTGTGCAGGTTAGATGCATTGAAGGGCTGGACAAGCATATGATGAAGAAGAGAATAGAAGGCAAATATTAAAGAATTAGATGAGAAAAAGATGGAAGGATATACAGGTCCAGCATAATGCTGACATGAACTGAATGGCCTATATATCAAATCAAATTCTATTACATGTTTGTTTCATTGTGAGCAGTGAAAAGGCAGTAATGGGCCTGTCCCACTTAGGTGACATTTAGGCGACTGCAGGAGACTATGCAGTTGCCACATGGTCGCCACATGTTCGCGGGTAGTTGCCGGGGAGTCGCCTTCATGGTGAAAAATTAGCGGCGACTAGAATGAAGCCGCCACGGAGGGTAGCGAGAATACACGTGCCATAGGTGGGTCGCCAGGAGGTCCTAATGGGTTACCAGGAGGTCGAAGGTTCTCAGAGGTTCTCGTAGGTTGTAGCCAGTGCTGATTGGTGAATTTTGTTGGCTCATTAGGAAAAAAAAGTTAAGCAGTAGTTTTCAGAACCAAGGATAACCGACCGGTAATGTTAAATGTCCACCGGGCTTCACAGCCGTACATCTCTAGCTTCTTAGAAGTTGTCTCCATTCCTTCTCCCCCCCCCCCTTCTCTCCCATTCTCCCCCCCTTCTCCCCCCTCTCCCCCCCCCCCCCTTCCCCCTCTTTTAAATGACTTACCGTACACTGTGCTTTAGCTGTCTTTAGTGCCAATCTTTCCTGTTCATCGGATGTGTGTCTGTATCACCTTGGCTTTGCACCGTGTGAATGTTTTAGACAGCTCTCCCCCGCTTGCCCTGTCCACCGCCTGCATAACGGGCTGGTGAAGGAAGTGATGTGTTTGTGTGCGTATGGGCCACTCTGACAGTCGTCGTTCCAGTTGCCGGCTTTTCAGGCGACTGCTGGCAACATGACAGTCGCCGGCAGTATGCTGAAAAATCGCCGAAGTGGGACAGGCCGATTAGTCTCATAAAATCCTGCACTCGGTAAGTAGTTTTGAGCTGACTGAAATGCATCAGGAATTAAAATATTTAAAAGACGTTTGGACAGGTTCATGGATAGGAGAGATTTAAAGGAACATGGGCCAAAAAGCAGGCAGATGGGACAAGAACAGGGAGGTACCTTAGTTGGACTGAAAGGTTTGTTTCCATGCTGTGTAATTCTTTAAATCAAACTCTATGAATTTGAGGATGCTATTTTCATCGTGGTGAGTTGAGCATTAGCATGTTTCATTTAGGCCATGTCCAGCAGTGAGTTGAATGAATTAGACTAAAGCCTTTGTTGCACGGTCAGAAGGTCAGAATTGGGATAGATATTAATTCCTATCTCACCACATGAGAAGCCAGCTAAAGATGAGCTGGCTGGATAGATTCTGTTACCTGGGAACCTATTATGACAGAATTCCAGTCACTCACTTCTGTTTGCTGAGAAAATAAATAACATTTTCTTTGCAAGTGAAGGAATGCTCAGAGTTTTGTGTTTAATTAAGGCTTTATTACCTGGTGCATAGTAGGGTAATCGGTGATATTATTGAGGAGTACTAAATTATGAAGGTAATTGATGGGGTGAATGTACAGAATCTTTTTACTCAGGATTGGGGAAATAAAGACCCAGAGGGCATAGATTTAAGGTGAGAGGGGAAAGATTCACTAATAACCTGATAGACATTTTTTTCACTCAGAGAGTGGTGGATGTATGGAACAAGCTGCCGGAGGAGGAATTGGAGGCAGGTACAATAACAACATTTAAAAGGCACTTGGACAGGTACATGGATAGGGAAGGTTAAGAGGGATGTGGACCAAATGCGGGAAAATGGGACTAACTTAGATGGGGCATCCTGGTTAGCATGAACAAGTTGGGAGTGAGTGGCCAATTTTGCTACTGTATGACTCTATGATTCTAATGATGTGAAAGATGAGATTGCTATGTTTGGAACAAGCAACACATATTAAGAGTTGAGATTTATGCACATGCTAACTTTCTTTATCAAAAGGACCAAGATCTTGGTGAGAAGTGGCTGGTCAGACATTAAATCATGTAATATGTAAGTTGCTGTGTGAGTCCCCTGTAAGAATGTTGTGCAGTATTAGTATTCCAGAGTGAGAATCATGGATAGCAGGGAGAGAAAAGTATAAGGGAGGCGAACTGAAGGTTCCTTATACAGCTTAGCGTGCCCTCCTTCTCGCCCAACCCATAAAACATACCTATTTTTATTGTAACTGTACTTTTTCGGTTTCTTCGTATCCTGGTAGATTTAGCCTGCTGTGAACATCATCCCTGCGGCACCACTCCAGTGTTATAGTAGCTAAGTTTATGAAATCCTGTTCCCAGCATGGAACTTCACCTTCCATCCAGTTAATAACGAAACTGTGCATGGAAATACCTTTGTAATGAGCGGGATTCAACATCTGTAATCATTTCTGGCAATATATGTAAGTAACAAAAGACCACAATGTAAAATTAGTTGGCCGGATGGGGAAAGAAAGGGGTGAGAAAGTTTCTTACGCCATTCTGCTGTGCCATGCCTTGCTCAAACAATGGAGGGCATCTATATGTAGAATAGAATAGAATGAACTTCCAGCAATTTCTAATTGATAAAAATACATCTAGTGTTTCTCCTGAACACATCATCAGTGATGTAACCTGGGGTCATTGGGTGTTCGGATCTTTCAACATCAGACACCCTCACCCAGGCGACCCAGCCGTGGTTGATCAGACTACGACTTGTGTTCTCAGCAATAATTTTTCTAAAATTTGCTGAATTCTGTTGGTGGAGTTCATTCCTTTTACAGAAAAAAGTACTTCACTTGTTTGTCGTATGCACATTTAAATGGCCCAAACTTCCACATACTGATAATAAATTAAAGCAGCCCACCGTAAGGTCACAACCAATGCCAGCACTATGGAATACACTTGTAAAAACTTGAGAAAGTAACTTCGAGGCATATCTATATGAAGAGTAAACTACTGCAGAGTGAGACACCTATTGCAGGGCTAGAGGAATTGCGCATAGTCCCATAAGGTCATAAGGAATAGGAGTAGACTTTGGCCATTCGACCCATCAAGTCTACTCCGCCATTCAATCATGGCTGATCTATCTCTCCCTCCTAACCCCATTCTCCTGCCTTCAACCCATATCCTCTGACAGCTGTACTAATCAAGAATCTATCTATCTCTGCCTCAAAAATATCCATTGGTCTCCACAGCCTTCTGTGGCAAAGAATTCCACAGATTCACCACCTTCTGACGAAAGAAATTCCTCTTCATCTCCTTCCTAAAAGAACGTCCTTTAATTCTGAGGCTATGACCTCTTGTTCTAGATTCTCCCACTAGTGGAAATATCCTCTCCACATCTACTCTGCCCAAGCCTTTCACTATCCTGCATGATTTAATGAGGTCCCCCCTCATTTATCTAAACTCCGGCGAGTACAGGCCCAGTGCCGACAAACGCTCATCATAGGTTAACGTACTCATTCCTGGGATCAGGCTTGTAAATCTCCTCTGGACCCTCTCCAGAGCCAGCACATCCTTCCCTTCACATCTGCTTCATCCCAGATAGCATTGTCCCTTTCCTCCTATCTGCTCTGGTATTTTGTTGTGCTGCATACATTGTTAAAGCTTGGGATGCGGTCAACTCTCCCCAATGCAACACTACATTAATTCTGAACAACGCACATTCATGCCAGAGGGATTATAATGTAATTCATTTTCATGCAAGTTTTTCAACGCTCTGATTTCTATCATCAAAAATAAATTCCTTTGGAAAGTTTATCTAGAAAATCTGAGCAACATTCAGGAATAATTAACTAATATTTAGTGGAAACTAAAAATTTCTCAGTAACCAACTGCAAATGATTTCCTCTGACAATAATCTTTCCACAAGGTTTGTTATGTAGCGGTGATGCAGAATGCATAGGTAGTGAGTTTGTGCACTGACAGCCTTTGTTGATGTAAACCTGAGTAAATGCTGAATAAATCCACCACACATAATTAACTATGTATATGTTGTGACCTCAGGATGTGCCAAAATGCTTTACAGCCAATGAATTAACTTCTCAGGCATGGTCACTGTTATTAAGCACAAAAGCGTGGCAGGCAATCTGCTCACAGTAGAGTCCCACAAATGGCATTGAGACAAATAACCCGATGATGCACTGCTGTTATTTGAGGGGAAATAGTCAGGCCCACTAGGATAGTTTTCAAATGAAACGTTTTTTTTTCCTACAATGTCCCCTTTTCATTACTCCTAATGTATATGGCTGCAGAAATTCTCTAGTCGCCAAAGTAGCTATTTTTCATGTAAGCAAGAAAATGGACATGGAGTTGAGGCTCGAGTGTTGCGAACTTAGGTTAGGTTTATTATTGTCATGTGTACTGAGGTACAGTGAATGTCTTTGTTTTGCATGCCATCCAATCAGATCAGATAATACAATACATAAAGACAATCTAGTCCAACACAAGTACAATATGTAGAGTAAAAGGGAAGATACAGAGTACAAATATAGTTTTCAGCATTATAGCACACTAGTTCTGTAGACAAAGTACGATGTCTGTGAATTGCAGACATTGGACGGTAGAAGTGAATTGCACAGCACTCTAGCTTATGGAAGGGCCATTTAGAAGCCTGATAACAGAGCAGAAAACTGTTCCTGAGCCTGGTGGTGCATGCCTTCAAGCTTCTGTATCTTCTGCCCAACCGGAGCAACAAAGAAGAAGGAATGACAGAGGTAGGCCATGTCTGTTATGTTGGCTGCTTTTCTGAGGCATTGTGAAGTGCAAATGGAGTCAATAGTTGGAAATCAAGTCTGTGTGTGATGTACTGGGCTACATCCACACCTCTATATAACTTCTTGTCAATTTGGTCTGAGGTGTTCCCAAACCAAGCTGTGATGCTACTTGACAGTATGCTTTATTTGGTACATCTGTAGTTGTTTGTAAGAGTCATTGGAACCATGTTGAATATCCTCAGTCGGCAAAGAAAGCAGAGGCATTGGTATGCCTTAGAAACATAGATAGAAACATAGAAAATAGGTGCAGGAGGATGCCATTTGGCCCTTCAAGCCAGCACCACCATTCATTGTGATCATGGCTGATCGTCCGCTATCAATACCCTTGCCTGCCTTCTCCCCATATCCCTTGACTCCACTAGCCCCAAGAGCTCTATCCAACTCTCTCTTAAATCCATCCAGTGATTTGGCCTCCACTGCCCTCTGTGGCAGAGAATTCCATAAATTCACAACTCTCTGGGTAAAAAAGTTTTTTCTCAGCTCAGTCTTAAATGACCTCCCCTTTATTCTAAGGCTGTGGCCCCTGGTTCTGGACTCACCCAACATTGGGAACATTTTTCCTGCATCTAGCTTGTCCAGTCCTTTTATAATTGTATATGTTTCTATAAGATCCCCCCTCATCCTTCTAAACTCCAGTGTATATGCCTAGTCTTTTCAATTTTTCCTCATATGACAGTCCCGCCATCCCAGGGATCAATCTCGTGAACCTACGCTGCACTGCCTCAATCACAAAGATGTCCTTCCTCAAATTAGGAGACCAAAACTGTACACAATACTCCAGATGTGGTCTCACCAGAGCCCTATACAACTGCAGAAGAACGTCTTTACTCCTATACTGAAATCCTCTTGTTACGAAGGCCAACATTCCATTAGCTTTCTTCACTGCCTGCTGTACCTGCATGCCAACTTTCAGTGACTGTTACAAGGACACCCAGGCCTCGCTGTACTTCCCCCTTACCTAACCTAACCCCATTGAGATAATAATCTGCCCCCTTGTTTTTGCCGCCAAAGTGGATAACCTCACATTTATCTATATTATACTGCATCTGCCACGCATCTACCCACTCACTCAACCAGGTCCCCCTGCAACTTCCTAACATCCTCTTCACAGTTCACACTGTCACCCAGCTTTGTGTCATCCGCAAACTTGCTAGTGTTGCTCCTAATTCCCTCTTCCAAATCATTAATATATACGGTAAACAGTTGCGGCCCCACTCGCCACTGCCTGCCATTCTGAAAAGGACCCGTTCACTCCTACTCTTTGCTTCCAGTCTGCCAACCTTTCCATCCATGTCAACACCCTACCCCCAATACCATGTGCTCTAATTTTAGTCACCAGTCTCCCGTGCGGGACCTTATCAAAGGCTTTCTGAAAGTCTAGATACACTACATCCACTGGCACCCTTTCATCCATTTTACTTGTCACATCCTCAAAAAATTCCAGAAGATTAGTCAAGCATGACTTCCCTTTCATAAATCCATGTTGACTTGGACTAATCCTTTTACTGCTATCCAAATGCTGCGTTATTACCTCTTTAATAATTGACTCCAGCATCTTTCCCACCACCGAAGTCAGGCTAACTGGTCTGTAATTCCCCGTTTTCTCTCTCGCTCCTTTCTTGAAAAGTGGGATAACATTAGCTATCTTCCAATCCACAGGAACTGATCCTGAATCTATTCAACATTGGAAAATGATCACCAATGCGTCCACTATTTCTAGAGCCACCTCTCTGAGGACCCTGGGATGCAGACCATCAGGCCCGGGGGTTTTTCATTCTTCAGTCCCATCAGCCTACCCAATACTATTTCTCGCCTAATGCAAATTTCTTTCAGTTCCTCTACCCCCTTAGATCTTCTGTCCTCCAGTGCATCTGGGAGATTGTTTGTGTCCTCCTTATTGAAGACAGATCCGAAGTACCTATTCAACTCTTCTGCCATTGCCTTGTTGCCCATAATTATTTCACCCGTGTCTGCTTTCAAGGGACCCACATTTGACTTTGCTACTTTTTTTCCCTTAACATATCTAAAGAAGCTTTTACTGTCCTTCTTTATATACCTGGCCAGTTTCCCCCCATACTGCATCTTTTCAGCCCGTATTGCCCGTTTTGTTTCCTTCTGTCGTCCTATGAAAGTTTCCCAATCCTCTGGCTTCCGGCTACTCTTTGCTGTATTATACATCTTTTCTTTTAGTTCTATTCTATCCCTAACTTCTCTCATCAGCCACTCCCCTTAGAATATTTCTTCCTTTTTGGAATGAAATGATCCTGCGTCTTCCGGATTATGCCCAGAAAGTCCTGCCATTGCTGTTCCACCGTCATTCCTGCTAGGATCCCTTTCCAGTCTACTTTGGCCAGCTCCCCTCTCATGCCTTCATAGTCCCCTTTGTTCATCACTCCCGATTTAACGTTCTCCTTCTCAAATTGCAGATTAAAACTAATCATATTATGATCACTACCTCCAAACGCTTCCTTTACCTCGAGATCTCTTATCATATCTGGTTCATTGGACAACACTAAATCCACAATTGCCTTTTCTCTGGTCGGCTCCATTACAAGCTGCTCTAAGAATCCATCTCGGAGGCATTCTACAAACTCTCTTTCTTGGGGTCCTGAACCAACCTGATTTTCCCAGTCTACCTGCATATTGAAATCCCCCATCACCACAGTAGCATTACCTTTGTT
Source organism: Okamejei kenojei (assembly GCA_035221665.1). Taxonomy (NCBI): domain Eukaryota; kingdom Metazoa; phylum Chordata; class Chondrichthyes; order Rajiformes; family Rajidae; genus Okamejei; species Okamejei kenojei. The sequence goes on from CM069131.1 coordinate 158,510,856, forward strand.
ACATGCCAGTTTTAACTCCTGTTGCAACTTACACCCTACATCCGGGCTACTATTTGGGGGTCTGTAAATAACACCAATTAGTGTCTTCTTGCCTTTACAATTCCTTAACTCAATCCACAGTGACTCTACCTTCTTGGTTGATAGATTGTTGGTAATATTAATAGCAAGGAACTTGAAATTCTCAACCATTTTCATTTTGGCACAATTGATGCTGTTTGGACCATGTATTCCTCCATGCTTCCAGAAGTTGATAACTAGCTCCTTCATCTTGCTAACATTGAGGAAGAGCTTGTTATCCTGACAACATGTGACTAAGTTTTCTATCTACCTCCTGTATACTGTCTCATCATTGTTCGTGATTCAGCCCACCTCAGTGGTGTGATTGGCAAACTTGCAGATGGAGTCAGAATGGAATTTGGTTGCACAGCCATGAGTGTATGGGGAGGATAGTGTAGGACAGAGAATACATCCTTGTGGGGAATTAATCTTGAGAATTATTGTGGGGGAGGTGTTGTCACCGATTATGGTCTATGGTCAGAAAGTCAAGGATCCAGTGGCAGAGAGGGGAGTTGATTCCGAGGTCCAGGGGTGTGGAGATATCCATGGATGAGACTATTGTGTTGAAGGCAGAGCTGTAGTTGAAAAGTAGCAGATGAACATAGGAGTCCATGTTGCGGGCTAAAAAGCGGGCATAGAATGCATAGAGCTCATCGGGGAGGGACCCATTGTTGCCACTGATACTGCCACCTTCGCTTTGTAGCCTGTTACTGCATACAGTTCTTGCTTCAATCTATTGGTGTCCAAGTCATTGCCTTGGGTCTCCAGCTTGGTTGGGAATTCCTTATTGGTATCTTTAATGACTGCATGGGTCATAGATATATTTATTGCTCAAAGCAGTCAAGAATGATCTCATCTATTTCCTAAGGCTTTCTGTACCAGATCCAACTTCTCAGCTAAGTTTATCCTCATTCAAATCCACATACAAAGTAAAAAATACATCAATCGCCATCAACTGAAAGCTAATTTCATACTTCATGGGTCAACATTTATGTCTTTATGTACTAAAGGTTTTTGTGGGATGTGATCTCATAACATTGGCAAGGATCCTGGAACAGTGAATGTTATTAATGACTCAACTATCAATAATTCAATTGTAACCTTGACCACTTGTCATCTTTTAATTTTCATTGAGACAAATTTATTTTCATGCTCACTCTCACCATGATCATTGGCCTGATGAACCACTCATCTCCACTCCCTTCCAAGGCCAGGTGAATAATCAGTTATAATCAGTCTCTGGATGGGTTCCGACCCGAAATATCACCTATTCCTTTTCTCCAGAGATGCTGCCTGACCCGCTGAGTTACTCCAGCATTTTGTGACTATCCATTATAGACCAGCATATGCAATTCCCTCCTACAAGTGAATAAACTATTTATTGCCAGATCTGGCAGGACCAACTAACCTAATATTCACAGAGTAACTGAAGAGGCAATGATGAAGATTACTGGACCCTTGAAAGAGATTATTATATCCTCTTCAGCCACAGGTGAGGTCCCAGATGACTGGAGCATTATCAGTGTTGTTTATTTGTTTAAGAAGATAAATTGAGGTAATCCAAGAAATTCTAGGGAGATGAACCGTACGTCAGTAATAGGGACACTGTTGGAAGAGATTCTTAGAAACATGATTTACGAGCATTTGACAAAGCATAATTACTAGGGAGAATCAGCATGGGGGAGTCTGGTTTCACAAATTTGATTGTTTTTTTTGACAAAGTGATGAAAATGATTGATGAGATAGGGCCCTGGATGTTGCCATCATGGGCTTTAATAAACAATTTGACAAGGTCCCTTGTGGAAGACTGGTGCAGAAGATTAAGTTACATGGAACCTATGGTAAATTGGATACAATGTCAGTTTGGTCATAGAGGACAGACAGCAGTGGTTGCTGGGTATTTCTCTGACTGAAGGTCTGTGACCAATGGTGTTTTGCATGGATTAGTACTGGGACCTCTGTGGTTTAATGTATATGTATAAATAATTTGGATGAAAATATAGGTGGTCTAATTGATAAATTTGCAGATGACATGAAAATTGTCAATTGCAGCAGTGGATAGTGAGGAAGATTGTCCAAGGATATAGCAAGGTATAGATCAGTTGGAAATTGGAGGAGGAGAATGGAACATGTGGCCAGGGGCGGTGGTGTTTAAGAGGCTTTTAGATGGGCACTTGGATATGTAGGAGGTGGAGGGATATGGATCACAACAGGCAGAGGCGATTAGTTTTAAATTGGCATTACGTTTTGCACAGGCAGAGTTTAAACTGGACAAATGTGAGATGATGCATTCCTGCAGTAAATGGCAGGAACCTTAGGTGCATTTATATACAGAAGTATCTATGATGCAAGTCCACAGGTCCCTGAAAGTGGCAACACAAGTGAAAACACAAGTGTTAGGTATTAAAGTTGGCAAGGCTAGTTGCAGTTGTGTAAACATTTGGTTATGTTACATTTGGAGTACTGTGTGCAATTCTGGTCACTACCTGATATGACAATAGACAATAGACAATAGACAATAGGCAATAGGTGCAGGAGTAGGCTATTTGGCCCTTCGAGCCAGCACCGCCATTCAATGTGATCATGGCTAATCATCCCCAATCAGTACCCCGTTCCTACCTTCTCCCCATATCCCCTGACTCTGCTATCTTTAAGAGCCCTATCCAGCTGTCTCTTGAAAGCATCCAGAGAACCTGCCTCCACCACCCTCTGAGGCAGAGAATTCCACAGCCTCACCACTCTCTGTGAGAAAAAAAGTGTTTCCTAGTCTCCCTTCTAAATGGCCTACTCCTTATTCTCAAATTGTGGCCCATAGTTCTGGTCTCCCCCAACATCGGGAACATGTTTCCTGCCTCTAGTGCGTCCAAGCCCTTAACAATCTTATATGTTTCAATGAGATACCCTCTCATCCTTCTAAACTCCAGAGTGTACAAGCCCAGCTGCTTCATTCTCTCAGCATATGACAGTCCCGCCTTCCCGGGAATTAACCTTGTAAACCTACGCTGCACTCCCTCAATAGCAAGAATGTCCTTCCTCAAATGAAAGCTTTGGTGGGTTTAGAAACGGTGCACAATTGTTTTATCAGTAAGTTGCCTGGATTGCATTGTTGATCAAACTTGGACTGTTTTTTCTGGAATATCAAGTACTGAGGTGTGACCTGAGATGTTTATAAAACCATAATTTTTTTTTGTAATACAGCTTCTCTTCTTAGTTTTAGATTAAGGTTTAGTATTTTCATGTGTCCCAAGGTACAGTGAAAAGCTTTGTTTTGCATGCTATCCTAACAGATCAGATACACTGTACATAAATACAATCAAGTCAAACATAAGTACAATAGATGGAGCAAAGGCAAACACACAGAATGCAGAATACAGCGCTTATCATTGTAGAGCATCAGTTCTACAGGCAAAGTCCGAGGTCCCCACTGGAGTAATGGTGAATCGGACAGCAGCCTAGCTTATAAAAGAACCATTCATAAACCTGATAGAAGAAGGGAAATAAGTTGTCCCTGAGTCTTTTCTGATAAGAGGCTCACTTTCAGGCTTCTGTGCTTTCTGTCAGATGGGTGCAGGGATGAGAAGGAATAACCAGGGTTGGATACGTTTTTGATTATGTTGGTAGAATTTCTGAGGCAACGTGAACAATAGATGAAGTCATTGGTGAGAAGTCTGGTCTGTGTGATGAACTGGGATACATATACAACTATCCATAATTTTGTGTGGACTTGAGCAGAGGTGTTCCCAAGTCAAGCTGTGATGCAATCTGACAGTATGCTTTCAATGGTGCATCTGTAGAAGTTAGTAACATTCATTAAAGACATGCCAAGTTTCCAGAGTCTCCTCAGGAAGTAGAGATGTTGGTGCACCTCTTGGCTGTCACATCAATGTGGTTGGTCTACGACAGATCGTTGGTAATATTAATGCCAAAGAACTTGAAGCTCTCAGCCATTTCCGCTCCAGCACCATTGTTGCTGATGGGGCATGTACTCCATACTTCCTGAAGTCGATAGCTAGTATCATTTTACGCATATTGTACTCTATTTAAACCCATCATGATCTTGCACAATATTAAACCTCCTCTCAGCCTTCTTTGCAGCAAGATGGTATGGACCTCTGGTGTGATTTCATGAAGAGGAGAGAGCATTGAGTTTACATTGCAAGGCCTAGACGTTGCAGCAAGTTATTTATCCTTTTATCTTTGAAATGACGGTATGGAGTCAGCCCAGAATCATTAGCTGCCATTTGATTGAAATAAATTTGAGTAATCTCAATTCAGTTCCACATGGGCTTGGACTCAAACCAGAACTACATTGGTATCTTGGCAACTTGAGGATACAGAAGGATGGCAGACATAGGAGGAGGAAATGCAAAAGGAGACTGAAATTAAAAAGTGCACATTGATGGCTGAGAAAATAGTTGTTTTGCTCTACACCGACACTGTTATGACCGATTTGACACTGCTTACCTGAAAAGGGACATTTCTGAAATGGAGCTCATCGTACAATTGAACAGTGAAGATTAGGACTAACCAAGACAAGGCTGAGGATTTTCACAGCAACCATGCATTCCTTATGACATTGAGCAAGTCTATTTAGCTCATCACATTCATGCAGGCTCTCAGATCAATTCCATTCTCCCACTGACATATTCCCTTACACATTGATTTGCCTACCATCCCCCTGCGAGAGGGGTAACATATAGTAGCCAATTAACCTTTCAATCAGAAGTACATGCAAACTCCAACAGGTCAAGATCATATGTAGGTCACAGGAATTGTGAGGCAACCGCTGTGTCACCCAACCCTGCCACATCTTCCAGAGTAAGGTGCAGAGTGGACTATTTAGTGGGAAGGGGGGATTGAAGGAACAGGAGGTGGATCTCATGGCATGAGGAGCTCAGAAAGGGCATGAATGTGATAGGAGTGTAATTAGAAAAAAAGATGCAAGTTCATACTGTGTGGGGGAAAGCAATGGGGAAGTTTAACCCACTGGGCTGAAATAAGGAGGAAGGGGTCAGTGGCTGCAGAAGGAAGCTTAAATGAATGCAGCAAGTCCACAAACGTTATGCACTTGCGTTGTGAGTTCAATGAGAAACAATGTAGATTGATTAGAGGAACATCGTTGTCAGGTGAGAAGGGATGCCAGGGGATCGTATGTGAATGCAAAGATAATCATGGAATATTCAGCAGTGTTACCATAAACTTGAGATATGAAATGATTTCATCATTATTTTCAAGATATTAGGGGGAACTAGCAATGTATTTTGACCATTTGGAGTCATTGAGGACTAGAGAGCAAAATCAAAAGTTAAGAGCCAAGCTAATTAAGAGTGAAATAGAAATAAAAAATACAATACACATCTGTCAGGTCAAGCAAAATCAGTGGGGGATGATAAACAGAATTAATGTGGAGGTCTGAATTGGGAAGTTCTAATGAAAATTGGAAATGTGGTGAACTAAAAATGAGTAAATTGAATGTAAAATCCAATTGATGAAAAATATGAGATGCTGTTCCTTGAAATTACATTATAATTCATTGGAACAGTGTATGAGGTCAGAAAAAGAGGTCCTGGATGGGGGATTAAAGTTCATTGGGAGTGAAGTTGGAAAATGTTAAATGTGTGGACAATTTATAACATACTTCCCTGTCAATGCAATAATTGCAATAATTAGTGTTATTTATCACATTGTAGCTTTTGAAAGATTCAAGCGGGTATCAGACACTTTCTAAGGGCTGAATTGGCCCGTTCGTGGGGCCTGTCATCACCCGGTGCAGCCTCAAAGGCCCCCGAACACGGGTGAATAAAGAGGAAGATGACTGAACTTTATTGCCTTCCATCACAGTGGGAAACGTTGATTCCGCTGTGGTGGATGTTAATGTTAAACTCTATCGTTTATTGTGTTCTTTTTATTTGTATGGCTGTATGGTAACTCAAATATCAGTGTACCAATTGGTGCATGTGACAATAAATGTGAACTTGAACTTGACCTGCGCGGGTTTTCTCCGCGATCTCCGATTTCCTCCCACACTCTAAAGACATACAGGTTTGTAGGTTAATTGGCTTGACATGGTGTAAATTGTCCCTAGTTTGTGTTGGTAACACAGTGTTACCTTGTCGGTGCAGATCAGTGGGCCGAGGGGCCTGCTTCCGCACTGTATTTCTAAACTAAACTAAACTAAAACTAAACTAAAGATGAACGCATGAGTAGATAAGGTGGTGAAGAATGTATACAGGATTCTCTGCCTCATTATTAGCTAGGGCATAAAAATTAAAAGCTGAGAACATATTTTACATGAACACAGTGGGCCAAAAGGTGCATGTAATAGAAACTTAACTTTAAACTTTCAGCCCTTTAGAATCAAAATATTCTGATTATCACCTTCTCCTGTTTATATCACATCTAAACCTCCCGTTTTGCACATTTACTTACCCCAATGATTCCCCTTTTATTTGTATCACTATCCATTAATTATCCTCTGCTGTCTTCTTTCTTGCTGCAGACCTTTCATAGAAACATAGAAACATAAAAAAAATAGCTGCAGGAGTAGGCCGGCCATTTGGCCCTTCGAGCCAGCACCATTCAATATGATCATGGCTGATCATCTCAAATCAGTACCCCGTTCCTGCTTTTTCCCCATATCCCTTGATTCCTTTAGCCCTAAGAGCTAAATCAAATTCTCAATGGAAACAACCAGTGAATTGGCCACTGTCTTCTGTGGCAGCAAATTCCACAGATTCGCTACTCACTGGATGAAAGAAAAGTTCCTCATCTAGGTCCTAAATGGCCTACCCTTTATCCTTAAACAGTGACACCTGGTTCTGGACTCCCCCAACATCGGGAATATTTTTCCTACATCTAGCCTGTCCAATCCCTTAAGAAATGTTTATGTTTCTATGATCCCCTCTCATCCTTCGGAATTCTAGTGAATACAAGCCCAGTTGACCCATTCTTTCATCATGTCCATCCCGCCATCCCGGGAATTAACCTGGTGAACCTATCTCAAATTGGGAGACAAAAATTGCACACAATACTCCAGGTGCAGTCTCACCAGTGCCCTGTAGAACTGCAGTAGGACCTCCTTATTTCTAAACTCAAATCCTCTCGCAATTAAGGCCAACATGCCATTGGCTTTCTTCACTGGCTGCTGTACCTGTATGCTTACTTTCAGTGACTGATGTATAAGCACACCCAGGTCTCGTTGCACCTCCCCTTTTTCTAATCTGACACCATTCAGATAATAATCTGCCTTCCTGTTCTTGCCTCTGCACCAGGCCCTAATGGTGTTCCGTATTGTGTCTACAAGAATGCCCCAGATATTCTGAAATTCCTCTGAAGGAACATGAGGGTTGCGTGGGAAAAGGAAGTCATCCCCAAAGCCTGGCGAAGAGCTGATCCCAAAAGAAAAAAAAATCTTCCACCATCGAACAGTTTCAGCAAATTAAACTTCTTAAACATAGAGGGCAAGATCTTTTTCAGTGTGGTGGCAAAAAGACTTACAAAGTATCTGAAAAAACCATTTCATTGATACGTCAATCCAAAAGGCTGGCATAGCATGCTTCTCGGGATGCCTTGAACATACCAGCATCATATGGCATCAAATCCAGACTGCTAAGAAATAACAAAATAATCTGCATGTCTTGTTCCTCGATCTGGCCAACGCCTATGGATCAGTTCCTCATTCGCTACTGTGGACTGCTTTTGAATTCTTTCAGGTGCCTGCAATAATATCAAATCTGGTAAAAACCTACTTCCAGGATCTGCAATTTTGTCTCACAACATCAGACTTTACCACAGTGTTCCAACCACTGGAAGTAGGCATTATGGTGGGGTGCACCATCTCCCCATTGACCTTCACTAGGGCAATGGAGCTCATTAGCAGAGCATCAAAATGGGTTGTGGGAGGAAAACGGCTACAGTGTGGTCAGTGATTGCCACCGGTACGAGCCTATATGGACGATATAACAACACTAACAACTATACCCTGCACCAAGAGACTTCTGGAAAAACTTCATCAAAACATCACATGGGCAAGGATGAAGATTAAACCCAACAAGTGCAGAAGCATCTCCATTGTCAAAGGTCAAATCAAGGATCAAAGATTTCATATTGACGGAATACCTGTTCCAACTGTTTCAGAAATGCCAGTGAAGAGTTTGGGCCGATGGTATGATGCAAAGCTCAAGGACACCAAACAGTTTGAACAACTGAAAAAGGATACCATCATGCACATAGCTCGCATCAACAAGACCTTGCTACCAGGAAAACTCAAGCTGTTGTGCTTCCAATTTGGCATACTACCAAGAATCATGTGGCCTTTAACTATGTATGAAATCCCCATCAACAAAGTGGAAAAGCTGGAAAGAATGATCAGCACACATGAGAAACAGTGGCTTGGACTTCCACGATGCTTAAGTGCTGTCGGACTGTACGGGAGTGGCAAATTGGACCCTCACTGAATCTGAAGATACTGTTATTCGAACAGCGGCCCCCCGTGTGGCAACGGGGAGGAAGTGGGCCCCATCTGAAGCCGTTCAGAGTGCTAGGTCTGCTCTTCATTTCCGGGATGCGGTTGGCCAAGTCCAACACGGGAGAGCCGGACTCGGGCTCATCCCAAAAGCTCCTCAATGGCACAAGGCAACATCAGTGCAGAAGACACAGCTCGTGGTGGAGGAGGTGAGAAGACGGGAGGAGGCAGAACGACATGCCAAGGCTGTCTCAATGGTCAAGCAGGGCCAATGGACTAACTAGGAGAGCCTGGAAAAGAGGAAACTCAGCTGGCGTGACATCTGGCAAATAGAAGGATCTCGGCTAAGTTTTGTCATCAGAACCACTTATGATGTTCTACCATCACCCCAGAACCTGAAGCAGTGGTTCGGAGAAGACCCTGCTTGCTCCCTTTGCCAAGCACCTGGATCACTAAGGCACATTTTAACAGGATGCACTATGAGCCTCGGCCAAGGGCGTTACACTTGGCGGCATAACCAAGTTCTCAGACAGCTGGCATCAATCACAAATGCTTCCCCACCAACATCGGTAGGAAATGTCCACCACAACATTTTTACCAGCAGGACAACCTCCAGTGCACCAGATATGCAAGCATTCTGTAACCTGCTCGGGATTGGAAAATGGAAGTGGACTTAGAAAAAAGGCTTGTGTTTCCCCAGACATTGTGGCTACAACACTCCGGCCAGACATGGTCCTGTGGTCCACAACAGCCAACTTAGCATACGTTGTGGAATTGACAATTCCATGGGAAGATGGTGTTGAAGAAGCATATGAGAGGAAAAAGACCAAGTACTCTGAACTGGCAACGTTGAGTCCTCTGGAGATGTTGTGGGCTTATCAATGAAACGTCAAAGAAGGAGGGTGCCCACCTGATGACCCCGAAGACGTACCTACCCTACCTTTCACCACTCCAATCCCACTGCAAATAGCAAGAGTGCCGACTTATTACAGGGATTGAAACATCAAGTCCTATTAGCTCTACTAATTGCCACAAAAGTGGATAACCTCATATTTATCCACGTTATACTGCATCTGCCATGTATCCAACCTATCCAAGTCGCCCTGCAGCCTAGTAGCATCCTCATTCCAGCCTACACTGCCACCCAACTTTGTGTCATCTGCAAACTTCGAGATGTCACATTTAATTCCCTCGTCTAAATTGTTAATATATATTGTAAATAACTGGGGTCCCAGCATTGAGCCTTGCGGCACCCCACTAGTCACTGCCTGCCATTCTGAAAAGGAGCCATTAATTCCTATTCTTTGCTTCCTGTCTGCCAACCAGTTCTCTATCCATGTCATACCCTACCCCCAATAACATGTGCTCTAATTGTGCACACTAATCTCTTGTGTGGGACCTAGTCAAAGGCTTTTTGAAAGTCTAGATACACAACATCCACTAAATAAGATCAAATAAAACAAGTTGTCCTACAACTTTAGGCTGTGCACGTCATACGCAAGAAGAAGAAGACCACATCCACTGGCTCTCTGTGATCCATTCTACTGGTTACATCCTCAAAAAATTCCAGATGATTTGTCAAGCATGATTTCCCCTTCATAAATCCATGCTGACTTTGACCTGTCACTGCTTTCCAAATGCGCTGCTATAACATCTTTAACAATCGACTCAAGCATCTTCCCCACCACCGATGTCAGGCTAAATGGTCTATAATTCCCCGCTTTCTTACTCCCTCCTTTCTTAAGAAGTGGAGTTACATTAGTTACCCTCCAATCCACAGGAACTGATCCAGAATCGAGAGAACATTGGAAAATGATCACCAATGCATCCACAATTTCTAGGGCCACCTCCTTGAGTACTCTGGGATGCAGACTGCCCTGGAAATCCATCTGCCTTCAGTCCCAACAGTTTACATAACACCATTTCCTGACTAATGTGGATCCCCTAGTATTTCTGGGAGATTGTTTGTGTCTTCCTTAGTGAAGACAGAACCAAAGTACTTGTTTAACTGTTCTGCCATTTCCTTGTTTCCCGTTATAAATTCACCTGTCTCTGATTGTAAGGGACTTACATTTGTCTTCACTAACCTTTTCCTTTTTATGTATCTAAATAATCTTTTCCTTTTTACATATTTAACATACGATTTTCCAGTTGTTTCCTTCTCTTTGTACTTGATCACATTCTGATGATCTCTAATGCTTCCCACTTAGAAGGATGATCAATATTCCCAAGTTTAAAATTCCATAGGTCACTTAAATTTTAACTCCTTTTCTCTCTCATTGAAGTGTATCTGTGGAGTATTTCTCTCCTTTTCATTTCCTATTTCAAGTTTCCAGAAGTTGTAATATTTTAGCTGTTCATAGCCAGCTGTACAAAATTATTTCCAGTGGGATTAAAGTGGATCAAGCATCAGACCGTGTATTTTGTTTTACTTTATTTGATTTGAGACAATGAAGTTTATAATATTTGATTCGGAACATTTATTCGCACTTTAAGAAATGTTTTCCGCACAGTGTCCAGTGGGGCTTTGGCAGGACAAGACTTTCTGGTGATACAAACATGGATTTTGATATTAAGGGTGCAATTTATATGCTGGTGATTTTGGCACCATAGGAGGAACTAAGGAGAGGTCAAAAATATACATCACACAGTTATTCCTTTCTTTATTGAGACTTCAGGTTGCTATACAAGGGGTGTAACTAGACTTGTATCTAGATTCATGTGAATGTGGCAAATCAGATTATTTTTCTCAATGCCAATAGAATGATCATGGTAGACTCATTATGGTCAGCACAGCACCTGACTAAATACAATTAAAAATGTTTAAGAAAGAACTGCAGATGCAGGAAAAATTGAAGGTAGATAAAAATGTTGGAGAAACTCAGCAGGTGAGGCAGCATCTATGGAGCAAAGGAATAGGCGACGTTTCGGGTCGAGACCTGAAGAAGGGTCTCGGCCCGAAACGTCGCCTATTCCTTCGCTCCATAGATGCTGCCTCACCCGCTGAGTTTCTCCAGCATTTTTGTCTACCTTCAAATAAAATTTAAAGATGTTTTCGGGATTCAATGTTAAATGGAGGTATAATCTGCCTTTGGGATTAACAGATTTTCCAAACTATTGAGTGCTCCTTTTGTTAATACCAAACAGATTATATTTCATTGTTTTACATGTTACACTGCAATAAATATATTTTGTGTCAGAAGGAACAGCAGATGCAGGTTAATGCCGAAGATAGACACAAAGTGCTGGAGTAGCCCAGCGAGTCAGGCAGCATCTTTGGAGAAATGGAACAGGTGACGTTACGCATCGGAACCCTTCTTCAGGCTGAAAGTAGCAGGGAGGGGGGTGGGGGGGTTGGGGTTTGGGGAGAACCTAAATTTAAACCTAATGAATGATTCCGGTCCTGGACCATCAGGACTTCCAAACAATTGAATGCCGGATTATCGGAGGTTCATTGTATTGTGTAATGTTGACACTTTAAGGAGGAGGTCATTAAAACATAGAACTGATGGATGAAAACTATCTGATTTTTTATCTGTACGTAAACATTTCAGAGACTTCAGGGAGACACTAATTGGTACACAAATCAGTAATGGGAGATAATATATAGTAAGGAACTGCAGGTGCTGGTTTGCACTGAGGATAGACACAATATGCTGGAGTAACACAATGGGACAGGTAGCATCTCTGGAGAGAAGGAACGGGTGACATTTTGGGTCGAGTCTTCAGTCTGAAGAAGGGTCTCGTCCAGAAATGTCACTCATTCCATCTCTCCAGAGATGCTGCCTGTCTCGCTGAGTTACTCCGTATTTTCTGTATATCTACGAAAGATAACATAACCAGTTACATGGAAAAACATTTTTTTTTGTGACATTTCACTTTGAAATGTGGCAGAGCTGTTATATTTAGTTTAATATATACTCTATTAAACTGTCTTTATTTCTGTGCTGCTTATTTATCAAATCCATTTGTTGGTTTAAAATCAAACTTCATATACCCACAACAACAAATCGATGTTTTAAGGTATATTCAAGGAACAAGAAATCTGTATATATAATATCTTTGTGTATTTTCAATATTTGGAATTGAGTGATTTCATGTTCCATTAATTAAAAGCCAGTGGAACTGTTTCAATTTGAATTTTTGGCAGATGCTTATATACGATATGACATGATAAAGAATGTTCATCCCCAGAGAGAAATTGGTCTGCCGACAGTCACAACACACAAGGTTCCCAAAAACTTGAAAATTAAAAGTGAAAACAAAAAGAAAAAAGGCAAGCGAATGTTGGCTGGTTGTTGTGTGCACAGCGCCTTCACCAGAACAAATGAACAAACAAACAAACAATGCAGACTTATCCCCTGGACGGAGGATTCTAAACTATAGTGCCCCCCCTCCCCCTTTGTTCTCCCACCGTCCCTCATGGCGGGCTCCCCACATGGGTCCCCATTGTTCTTCACGCTGGGCCCCCCACACTGGAGAGGGCTCAGCTTCCCTAAGCCAAGATGACCATTGATAGTATTGATACTGTTTAAGATGATTTCTGTGTGGGTTTGGCCAGCTCCCAAGCCATAGAACTGTTAGAAAGATTTGGGTATCCTGTAAAGCATTAACACCTTGGTGACATGACACTTTGAAAGTACACGCACATATAGGAGCAGCCGAGATATGTCTGTGAGTTTGTATTTAATATGATAGAAACACTCAGGAAAGTCATCCTTATATGGGAATGATTCACAAACAGGAGCAATATTTACCCTACAAAGGTTTTTCACAGTATTCAATTTCTAGAGTTTTACTTAAAGTGAAAATTGTCATGAATAATGACTGAGTAAGATCTCAATCAAATGACATTTCAGTAATGCTAATCTGACCAGAGAGATTGTGGGAATGATGTGCTTCAAGCAGAGATTAGTACAGATTACAAGCGATGCAGTGTTGCATGCATGATGAGTCTGAAAAAGGGTCTCGGTCCAAAGTATAATCTATCCAAGTTCATAGTCGCAAGTTATGGGAGTAGAATTAGGCCATTCAGCCCATCAAGTCTACTCCGCACTTCAATCATGGCTGATCTCTGCCTCCCAATTCAATTTTTCTGCCATCTGCCCATAACCCTTTACACCCATTCTAATCAAGAATTTGTCCATCACAACATTAAAAATATCCAGTGACTTGGCCTCAACAGCCCTCTGTGGCAATGAGTTCCACACATTAACTACCCTCTGACCAAAGAGGTTCCTCCTCACCTCCTTTCTAAAAGAGTGCCCTTAAATTCTGAGCCTATGACCTCTGGTCCTAGACTCTCCCACCAGTGGAAACAACCTTCCCACATCCACTCTATCTTTGCCTTTCATTATTTTGTAAGTTGCAATGAGGTCCCCCCTCAACCTAAACTCCAGTGAATAGAGGAACAGTGCTGTCAAACGCTCATCATATGCTAACCCAGTCATTCCTGGAATCGTTCTTGTAAACCTCCTCTGGGCCTTCTCCAGAGCCACCACAACCTGCCTCAGATATGGGGCCCGAATTTGCTGACAGAACATCAAATGCGGCCTGACCAGCACCTTATAGAGCCTCAGCACTGCAAGTTCATAAGTTCACAAATTATAGGAGTAGAATTAGCCATTTGGCTAATTCGTTAGAACCTTATTCTAAAATGGATTAAATTCATTTTTAAAAATCATCAAAAAATATAGTACCCCAGAATAAAGAAGCGAAAACAGGTGTTTAGAAATGTTTGCATGAATTAAAAAGAAATAACTAAAATATCACATTTACATAAGTATTCAGAGCCTTTGCTATGACACTCAAAATTGAGCTTAGGTTCATCCTATTTCCATTGATTATCCTTGAGATGTTTCTACAACTTGATTGGAGTCCACCAGTGGTAAATTATATTGATTGGGCATGATTTGGAAAGGCACACACCTGTCTATATAAGGTCCCTATAGTTGACAGTGCATGTCAGAGCAAAAAACAAGCTATGGAGACGAAGGAATTGTCCGTAGACCTCCGTGACAGGATTGTGATAAGACACAGATCTGGGGAAGGGGATAAAACAATTTCTGTAGCATTGCAGGTCCCGAAGAGCACAGTAGCCTCCATCATTTTTAAATGAAAGAACTTTGGAACCACCAGGACTCTTCATAGAGCTGGCCGCCCGGCCAAACTGAGCAATCAGGGGAGAAGGGCCTTGGTCAGGGATGATCACCCTGACAGAGCTCCAGAGTTCCTCTGTGGAGATGGAAGAACCTTCCGATGGAAGCCGCTCCTCAGTAAAGGGCACATCACGGCCCGCTTGGAGTTAGCCAAAAGGCATGAGAAACAAAATTCTCTGGTCTGATGAAACCAAACTTGAACTCTTTGGCCTGTATGCCAAGTGTCGTGTCTGGAGGAAACCAGGCACCGCTCATCACCTGGCCAATATCATACCCACGGTGAAGCATGGTGGTGGGAGCATCATGCTGTGGGGATGTTTTTCAGTGACAGGTACTGGGAGACTAGTCGGGTTCGAGGGAAAGAGGAACGGAGCAAAGTACAGGGAGATCCTTGATGAAAACCTGCTCCAGAGCATTCTGGACTTCAGACTGGGGCGGAGGTTCACCTTCCAACAGCGCAACAACCCTAAGCACACAACCAGGAGTGGCTTCGTGACAAGTCTGTGAATGCTCTTGAGTGACCCAGCAAGAGCCCAGACTTGAACCTGATCGAACATCTCTGGAGGGACCTGAAAATAGCGTATCGATGCTCCCCATCCAACCTGGCAGAGCTTGGGAGGATCTGCAGAGAAGAATGGAAGAAATTACCCAAATACAGGTGTGCCAAACTTGTAGCATCATACCCAAGAAGACTTGAAGCTGTAATCGCTGCCAAAGGTGCCTCAACAAAGTACTGAGTAAAGGGTATGTAAATGTGATCTTTCAGTTATTTCTTTTTAATTACTTTGCAAACATTTCTAAATGCCTGTTTTCGCTTTTTTATTATGGGGTATATAAAGTGTTGATTGATGATTTAAAAAAATAATTTAATCCATTTTTAAATAAGGCTGTAAGGTAACAAAATGTAGAAAAGGTGAAGGGATCTGAATACTTTTTGAATGTACTGTAAATGCTAGCATTGAATTTGCCTTCAATATTCCACATGGAATCCACGTTTTCCAGAGATGATGCGTGACCTGCTGAGCTGCTCTGGCACTTTGTGTCCTTTTGCTTACATGTTTCCTGCTGCAGCTGGAGAGTGTTAGATTTAGCTCTTAGGGCGAAAGGAATCAAGGGATATGGGGGAAAAAGCCAGAATGGGGTGCTGATTTTAGATGATCAGCCATGATCGTTGAATGGCCTACTCCTGCACCTATTTTCTATCTGTCAGGTGGAATCTGTGGAGGGGACTGAACAGTTGAGGTTTCAGATTGAAATCCTTCATCTAGACTCTGGACATTATTATTGACTACGTTTTTATAGGCTGCTTACCCAAGGCTTCATTCGTGATTATCTCTTGCAATCTTCTCTAGCTTTTTTCACTGAATGAGGCAATTGTGGGAACTTCCACAAGCAATTAACTAATTGCTATCCTGTCTAAAGGCATAGTTTGACCTTTAAGATTGATTGCTTCTCTTTAAGTGTGGTGGTCTTTTGAAATGGTGCTGAGACTTCCACCACACCCTCCTGATGGACAGAAATACCACAAAATATATTGATTTGTAATGTGGAATTTAACACTGCGGAAGATGATGGATATGACTTTCTGTGCAAATAGCGTTCAGCCCACAAGTTGTTATTATGAGAAGAGCAGCTAACAATCAGGTGATTGTCAGTTATCCTGACACGGGAACTACTTGTATAGATACTATGAAATGGAAAACATCAAGAAGTCACAAGTTGTAAAGGAGCATCTTTTAGAGCATTTGCCACAGAATGCTCTTTTCCTTAGAGTCGTTTTCCTTAGGGTCATAGTGTCGTTTCAGGGGAAGTGAGTTGCACAGCTAACACTGACCTTTGTGCTTTTTACTGCCATGGCTATTGAATCAGCAGCACTAATGAGATATTTACGGTGACATCCAGCCCCTCCTACACTACCTACACTGACAGCTCAAGGGCAAGCATGGGTTCACATCCAGTGATTTCAAACACATCCCCTTGACTACTTTTCCTTTACAAATAATTCCTTTGGTGAATACACCATGGAACAGGGTCTCATTGATCTCATTGATGCTGAACAATAATGGGGCTGTCCCACTGTATGAGCTAATTCAAGAGTTCTACCGAGTTTCCCCTAATTCGAACTCGGAGAATTACGGTTATAGCCGCTCGTAGGTACTCGGGGCTCTCGTGGACATTTTTCAACATGATGAAAAATCTTCACAAGTCTTCCCAAGCTTACCGTGTTTCCAGAGTACCTGCTGTTAGCGTTACGAGCCGCGAAGGGACGTCCCGAGCTCCGATGTACCCACTACATGCATTCTACGAGATTACCACGAGTTTGATTTTTTTTTTAGACTCGAGAGAGCTCTTGAATTAGCTCGTACAGTGGGACAGGCCCTTAACGAAAGAGCAGGTGAACTTTCTCTCAAACAGCTAGAGTAGACTGTAACATTTGCCCCATTTATGTTGGCCCTGAATTCTGATTAGCTGGTCTTTAAACAAATCCCACTTGTCAGATGTGGACTTCTCAATAAAGGTCGCTATCAATCTATGCTCCTGATTTCTTGCTAACTGTTGTAATTAGCCTTCCCCCAGTTTTGTTATTTCCTATAAAATCTAATCTTATCCTTGTCCCCACAGGGGACGGTCCTCTCTTCCTTCCTGTCTACCATCTACACCTCGGACTTCAGATATAACTCTGTCTCCTGCCACCTGCAGACATTTTCAGATGACTCTGCAATTGTGGGCTGCATGAGTGAAGGGAGGAAAGCTGAATACAGAGGTGTAGCTAACAACTTTATTGAGTGGTGTGGGCTGAATCACCTGCAGCTCAACACTGACAAGACTAAGGAGTTAGTGGTGGACTTTGGGAGGAGAAGGACACCCCTGTCCCCTGTCTCCATCAATGGAGTGGATGTGCAGTTTACCAAGGGGTACAAATACCTTGGAGTGTACCTGGACAGTAAACTGGACTGGTCCAGGAACGCTGAGACCCTGTACCAGAAGGGACAGAGCCGGCTGTAGTTTTTGAGAAGACTCCACTCCTTCATCATCTGCAGTGAGATGCTGCAGATGTTCCAGTGAGATGCTGCAGATGTGGTAGGCAGTGCCATCTTCTTCACTGCCGTGTGCTGGGGCAGCAGGGCGAAGGCCACGGACGCCAATAGCATCAACAAACTCATCAGGATGGCTGGCTCCATCCTGGGGGCAGAGTTGGATTCATGGGAGGTGGTCAAGGAGGGGAGGATGCTCCTCAAACTGCGGAGCATCCTGGATAATATAGCTCACCCCCTCCATGACACACTGGTCAACCTGAGGTGCATCTTCAGCAACAGACTGGCTCCACCAAAATGCAGGTCAGAACGCCCCAGGAGATCCTTCTTCCCTGTGGCTATCAAACTTTACAACTCCTCCCCCTTCTGTCGTGTGGTAGACTGAGACCCCATTCCCTCCCCTCCCAAATCTTTGCACATCCCCCAAGCCTTTCCACTTGTAACTTTAATTTCATATTTCATGTATTTTTTGTGTTTTGATGACAGTTGGCAGAACAATTTCCCTCCTGGGATAAATAAAGTTTTATCGTATAGTGTCGTATCGTACATTATTATCATAAAACCAGAGGAGTTATTGACGTTCATCCTAGAATGCTCTCCTACTAAACTCCAATCACCTGGCCTAGCCTATTTCCCCCATACAAGATGTAGATTGTCCCTTTCCTGGTGAACTATCAAAATAATGTTCCGAGAATCCCTTCAGGATGCACCAACCACATTGTGCACCATCTAGGCCTCTGTCACAAAGAAACTCCCATTCAAAATAGGGAAATTACAGTCACCCCCACAACAAAAAAAGACACAAAGTACTGGAGTAATTCAGCGGGTCAGGTAGCATTTCTGGTGAACATGGATAGGTGGTGTTTCAGGTCAGGACCCACTAAAACCATTTGTTTTTTATCAGATATGGCACATTTTCGAACTATGGTGTAGTTTATTGTCACTTGTGCCGAAGGACACTGAAAAGCTTTATTGGCATGCTATCAAGTCAGCAGAAAGACAATACATGATTACAAATAACCCATTTACAGTATATAGATACCTGCACCATGTAGGACCCCATGATGCAACTGTCTCGCTGCTCCAGCAACATAGACTTCGAACTCTGACCTCGAGCACTCTCTGCATGGAGTTTACATCATTTTGTAGCTCTCCTGGAATTTCCGGTTTCATCTCGCATCCCATTGACATTCTGGTTAGTTGGTCAATGTAGGCCGCCTCTATGTCTGTGTGAATGGTAGAATCCAAGGAGGAGATCATGGGAATATGCTGGAATACAATGGGTTTAGTTTAGTTTATTGTCATGTGTTCCGAGGTACATTGAAAAGCTTATTGGTTGAATGCTATTCAGTCATCGGAAAGACTATACTTGATTACAATCAAGCCATCAACAGTGTACAGATTAGTGTACAGATAAATGTTAATGGGTGCTTGTTGATCAACATTCACTGGATGGCTGAATGGCCAGTTTCTGAACTACATGATTCCATGATTGTATGATTCTCTGAGAGGAAATACACTTTTCCAGACAGTGTTAAGGTATGTAAGACTAATAGATGCTTATTCAGATATAATCAGGACTTCACAGAATGATTCAATCAGAGTAGTCCATGGTTATTCATGCAGAGACCCTTTCATCAATGCAGTCACACACACTGCTATTTTAACCCCTTGTCCCACTTAGGTGATTTTTTTCGGCGACTACAGGTGACTATGCTGTCACCACATGGTCTGTATGGTCGTGCGTAGTCTCCTCAAATTGCCTAAAGAGTCGTAACATTTTTCTGGTTGCTGGATTTTTAAATTTTCAAACGTTTTCGGAGACTTGTGGGCTTGACGTAGCTTGTCTTCTCCTGTCATAGGTGCTGTCGTAGGTTGTTGCCAGGATGACGCAGGTTGTCGCCAGGTGACGTTGGTTGTCGCCGGGTGCTGACTTCGGTGAATTCCATTGGCGACTACCTGCGTCAACCGGCGACAGGTACCGGAGACTGAATTGTCTTCAGTTGTCGCCGACACGGTCATAGCTTGTCGCGGGTGGACGTGGGTTGACTTTAGTTGCAGTAGGTTGTTGTCTGTGTGGTCCTAGGTTGTCTTGAGTGTGGTCGTAGGTGGACATCCTAATGGATCGCCAGTTGTCAGTAGCTTGCCGTTGCTTGACGTCGACTAGGTGGTAAGTTGTCGTAGCTTGTCGTAGACAATGTCGTTGGGGGGGTGGGGGTCCAGTCGCCGCATTTTCGGTGACCTGCTATTACTGTGACAGTCGCCGAAAAAATCGCCTAAGTGTGACAGACCCTTTAGCCATCATGTGATGGGCATTCATTGCTCCATCCCATCACACAGGGTCAACGATAGAATGCTATTTCCCTTACTATTCACCCATTCAAAGCCAACAGTTAATTTTATTATTAAACAGATTTTACTAAAAAAAAAATAGCAAGGAAGTTAGTACTGATGACAATCATTTCATCCGTTATTACCTCCAATCATATTTCATCCGTCACCACTCCATTTGGCATTACAAGTAATTTGTAACTGTCACCACTAACCTTTTAATTAGAAACATTGGCACAGGTAATGTGCACACAATTTGAGTACTCAGTGTAACAGAATGAAATTAAACTCACTTGATGGGGATGATCAAGAAGTTGTGAACTGTACCTATTATATATTTGACATCGGGTGGCACGGTGGTGCAGCGGTAGAGTTGCTGCCTTACAAAACTTGCAGCGCCAGAGACCCAGGTTTGGTCCCGACTGTAGGTGCTGTCTGTATGGAGTTTGTACGTTCTCCCAGTGATCGCATGGGTTTTCTCCGATATCTTCAGTTTCCTCCCACACTCCAAAGATGTACAGGTTTGTAGGTTAGTTGGCTTGTGGTTGTATACTTGTGCTGGTATACTTGTGTTAGTGTGGGGGGATCGCTGGTCGGCACGGACTTGGTGGGCTGAAAGGTCCATTTGCGCGCTGTATCTCTAAACTAAACTAAACTAGACTGGAAGGAAAAGGAAATTGTAGAATCTCAATGAATATGCACAATGAACAATTTTAGTCAACGTGCAAATTCTGAAGTAATATAATGCATTATTTCCAGAATGGTTTAAGACATTAAGAATAGAAAGAAACATTAGTGTAATGACATTCTTTCCACAGAATTCACTTTCTTGTACTCTTCATTGTTCTCATTTTATGACCCAGTGGAAACCGTCTTTCAGATTATTTATATGAAAATTACGACAATTAAGGATATTGAAATGAAATACCAATTTAAGGAAATTATGGTGTCTCGTGAAGAATTAAGGATGAACAACACAGTGACAATTTGGAAAGAATATTCATCTCCAGCTTTGCATGATGCTGGAGCCAGTACAAAGTCTATGTTGCCCCACAAACCACACATGTTTTTTTTTTTTACTCGCATTCACCGTTTTTCTTTTCTCTACTTATTGATTGTGGCCACCAGGTTTTCAGGTGGTTTTATTTAACTTAAACATCATTAATTCTAAATTAACCTCTGGCATTTTCCATCAGAGAAAGACACAATGTACTGGAGTAATTCAGTGGCTCAGGCAGCATTCCTGGAGAACATGAATGGGTGACGTTACGGGTCAGGACCCTTCTTCATGATTTCTTCTGTAAGTTCCTGGTTCCTCCCACATCCCATTGACATGTTGGTTGAAGTCTGAAGAAGGGTCCCGACCCACCCTGACCCATCTGTAAAAGGGTCCAAACCCACAACGCCATCTATTCATGTTTTTCAGAGATGCTACCTGACCTGCGGAGTTATTTGAGCATATTTTGCCTTAATTTGGAAACCAGCATCTGCATCTCTTTGTGTTTCCATTTTCCTTCAGAGCTTTGCCATGGTTACTTCTTGCAGTTTTCTGATTTAAATCTTGATTTAGCATATATTATTTTATGAATCTACTGGCTAACTTGAAACTGCTATGATTTTCAAAAATATTGTACTCTGCTTATGGACAAAAAGAGAAAGATATTACACTGCTTACTAAAGCTGGACTGATATTAATCAATCTGTATCTTCATTGGAAAATTAGGTGTATCATTTCAGTTGACTTCAATGGAAATTCTTTGTGTTAGTCAGTGCATCTAATAAATAATTTTTTTGAGACAAATTGTTTCTTCAGAAGAAAGTATCCTAAAAGGAATCACCAAAATGTTTTTATTACTCATGTGAAGTTTAGTGGACATATCTGAAGAGATGGTAGTAGATGGCAGGGTCTATGCACTAAAAGTGCTGTTAAGTGGGCTATTCCAGACTGTTAACGGCAAGTTCAAGTTCACATTTATTGTCACTAAACCAATTGAGGCACAGTGACATTTGCGTTACCATACAGCCATAGTAAGTGAAAGGAACACAATACACACATAAAATAAAATTTAACATAAACGTCCACCACAGTGGAATCAACATTCCTCACTGTGATGGAAGACAATAAAGTTCAGTTATCATCCTCCTTTGTTCACCCATGGCCGGGGCCTTTAAAGCCTCCACAGATTGACGCTATAGACGGTCTGATGTTCAGGCCCTCTCGTCGGGATGATTGAAACTCCGACGTCAGGACAGATTGGAACACTCCGTGGCAAGGAGTTCCCGAGTCGGCCGCTTCTTACCAGAGACCTCGGCTTCACAATGTTAAGTCGATAGGCCCTGCGGTCGGAGCACTTCTTCTGGCGATCCTCGGCAAAGGATCGCAGCTCCGCGATGTTAAAGTCCGCGCTGCAGCTTGAAGCTGCAGGCCAGTCTCCAGGAAAGGCCGCACCATTGTACATTCTCCCTGTGACCATGTGGGTTTCCTCCGGGTGCACCGGCTTCCTCCCACATCCCAAAGAATTGTAGGTTTATCGGTTAATTGGACAGTATAATTGCCCCTAGTGTGTAGGATAGAACGATTGTACAGGTGATCACTGATTGGCTTGGACTCGGTGAGCCAAAGGGCCTGTTTCCATGCTGTATCTCTAACTAACTAACAGTATTGTCTCCAGTTTGGAGACTTTTCAGGGTTGGTATTCCTACTGCCCCAGCCGAGCTAAACAGTAAAGCCCATGGATTTGAGAAGTGTTGTCGAAGAACGGCGTATTCTACAGCCACTGTGTGCCAGAAAGGGGTGACTGAACATTTAGGATGGTTGCTTAAGGGGATCACATGGTCTTCATTTTCCCTGGAGTGTAGTTGTAATTGTTTTCATGTTGGCACCCAGTGAGTATTCCTATACATTTCTGCAATCAATATTACTAAAAGTCTAATCTTGACCACTTCCTGTTGTTCTGTATATTGATTTTAGAAAAAACGCTGCCACTTACGGCTGTGATTTTTGGGCATCCTACTCGGAGTGCCCCTCCGCTGCGCAGGACAAGAGGATTTTTCCCATCAATTAAAAATAAAAGAGTTATTAGTGTTTAATAAATGTTGAGATCCTCTCTCCTGAAGGCCACGCCCCTTCCTGAGGGACTATAAAACCCGGAAGTGTTGAGAGCCTCAGTCAGTCTCTGCAAGATGGGGGAAGCGAGAGGGTCACGTCTCTCAGTCTGAGCTGTGAATAACACTGAACACATGTCTACTAAACTGTGAGTGCGGTTTTACTAACCTTGAGTGCCTTTAATGTGGTTTGAAAATGAAAATGTGGTTGGTTTGAAATAAAGCACAGCAAATGATTGTTGGTAGCTGTTCGTTTGGAATAAAGCACAGTGAATGGTTGGTGGTGGTTGGTTCGAAATAAAGCACAGCAAATGGTTGTTGGTGGCGGTTGGTTCGTAATAAAGCACAATTAATGGTCTAAACTTGACAACTTCCTGTTTGCACTGTATATTGATTTTAAATAAAACGCTTCCACTATGACTGTCATTTTTGGCCATCTTACTCAGTCCCCCTCTGCTCATCAGGGGCAGAGGATCCTTCCCATTAATGACAAATAAAAGTGTTATTAGTGTTTAAAAAATGTTGACAATCTCTCGCATGTCAATTACGCCATGAAGGCCACGCCTCTTCCGGTGGGAGAGGGAGGGATTATAAAACCCAGAAGTGTGGGTGTGGCTCAGTCTCTGCAAGATGGGGGAGGGACAGGTCATGACTCTGTCTGAGCTGTGAATCAACTGAACACACTGAATGTCTACTGAACTGTGAGTGTGATGTTTATGTGATGTTTTGTGTGGTTTTATGGTGGTTTCATCCTGCTTGAAATGGTATGACACTGCATTTGAATGTAGTGGCCTTGTACCCTGCATGAAATGGTATAAAACTGCATTTGAATGCGGTGGCCTTGCACCCTGCATGAAATGGTGTTAAACTGCATTTGAATTTGGTGGCCTTGCACCCTGCTTGAAATGGTATGAAACTGCACTTGAATTTGGTTGTCTTGCACTCTGCTTGAAGTGGTATGAAACTGCACCTGAGTTTGGTGGCCCTGCACCCTGCTTGAAGTGGTTGGAAACTACACTTGAGTTTGGTGGCCCTGCACCCTGCTTGAAGTGTTAAGAAACTGCACTTGAATTTGGTGGCTTTGCACCCTGCTTGAAATGGTAGGAAACTGCATTTGAATTTGGTGGCCTTGCACCCTGCTTGAAATGGAATTTCAAGGAATAGCCATGAGTCAACTGCCAGCCCACCAGCCATGAGTTAGCTGCCAGCACATCATGCTTGAGTGACTGAGCTGCCACCTAAGAATCCAGTTGGCCCACAGTGTCCATGCTAGCCCTCTGGAAACCAGTCCCTTCAGCCCACAACACCCATATTAGTGCTCCAGAACCTCCCCCCCCCCCCCCCCCCACTGGCCACTAACATTGTAATTGGTGGAGAGGTGGAAAATTGTTCAGGGGACCAGCCCTCCCACATGAACATGGGACCCAACGGTAGTCTAGTACTTTATAAATCGTGGAATAACCCTTGTGGCTATGCATTAATGTGGCTGCTTTAGTTGAGTTTTGGTCTGTGGCTGTTGATGGGTGAAGGCAGAGTGATTTTGCAATGGGAATTCTGTTGAATGCCAATGTGAGATCATTTGCCTTGCAAACTGTAAACAATGATTGCATAAGATTTGGACCATATGTATTTTATTATCCACTAATTGTCCCAAGCTCAACATTGTCTAGCTATTTCAATAAGTGGATATGGATTCATTCTAACTTGAGGAATTAAGAACAGAACGGAACAAACCTTTCTCCATCTTTGTTGTCTGAACTTCTAATACCCATCCTCAAACGAGGCATACATGACTGGGATGTCCTTTTCTTTTTTAATAGAGATTATACAGATATTGAATCTGTTCATAAAGCCATACCAGCAATAAATAGTTATAAATGTTTCCATATTTGATATAAAATTATATATTTTTTAAATTCCTTAATTAAAACAACATTACTTTAATAATAACTTTAAAAATAGGATATTTGGTGGACTCAAGGAAGACCGCTGCATTGTTAGTGAAATGTGGACTCGCGGTGCAGGCTTGAAGGGCCGAATGGCCTACTCCTGCACCTATTGTTGATTGTTTATTGTCGATAGCATACAGACATTTTATCTGTGATCATTACCAGCTTAATGTTGGGCTGGAGTTAAGGTTACCAAATTAATCTGAGCAATCTCACAATTCTCGGTAGTTTCTTATCAGGGCACAAATAAGTGTGCTACTATGGCCAACTTTCAAAGGTTCAAAGATCAGTTTATTGTGATATGTACCAATTAAGGTACATGAAACTCAAATTACCATACAACCATACTAAAAATGTTTTTAAAGCAACAAGACACACAACTACATATTAGCATAAATAGCCACCACAGCGGATTCCACATTCCTCACTGAGAAGGAAGGCAATAAAGTCCAATCTTCTTCCTCCTTATTCTCCCGCAGTCGGGGCAGTCGAACCATCCACAGTCGGGGTGATCGAAGCTCTCACAGCCAGCGATCGAAGATCCCGCGTCAGGGCGGTCAAAGCTTCTGCGGCTTGGCTCTGACCAGGGACTGCAAGCTCCACAATGTTAAAGTTCACAGGCCCCACTGTAGGAGCTCCAAAATCGATCTCCGACAGGGATCGCAAGCTCCACAATGGTACAATAAATCCACAGGCTCCCGCGATTGGAGCTCCCGAAATTGGTCTCCAGCAAATGCCGCCAACTGCTCGATGTTAGGCTGCAGTGTGGACAGAGATAGGATGCAGAAAAGAATTGCATCTCAGTAGAGGTAAAAGATTTAAATAAGTTTCCCCCAACTCTCTCGCCCCCCCCCCCCCCCAACCCCCACATAAAACAAAGTAAAGAACATTAAAACATACATTTAACACATACCAAAACACAACAAAGAAGGAAGGGACAGACAGACTGTTGGCAAGGCAACCACTGCTGGTGCCACCTTGTAGAGTAGATATTGGGAAATAGGGAACAAATGCAGCCGATGGAGTAATGTTGGCCATTTCAGCACATTTGTGTATTCACTAGGGACATGGCTATGCATTTAGACAAAAGGAACAGCAGATGCTGGTTTACAAAAAAAACAAGGTGCTGGAGTAACTCAGGGGTTAGGCAGCAACTCTGGAGAACATGGATAGAAAGATGACGTTTGGAGTCAAGACCTTTCTTCAGACTGATTGTGGCAGGGGTGGGGTGTGAAAGCTGGATGAGAGTCATAGACATAGAGTCATAGCACAAACAGGCCATTCAGCCCAACTCATCCATGCCTACCAAGATGCCCTATCTCAGCTAGTCCGATTTATCTTTGTTTGGCCCATATCTCTCTAAATCTTTCCATCCATGTACCTGTCCAAGTGTCTTTTAAATGCTGTTAAGGTGCTTTTATCAACTACCTCCTCTGGCAGCTTGTGCCACATGTTCTCCAGAGATGCTGCCTGACCCGCTGTTGTACTTCAGCACTTTCTGTCTGGCTCTACATTTAATAGTACATTACCTGACCTGAATGACTGACTGCAGCATGGAATCAGGGTTTTATTCCTCAGTACCGAGACAGTTCCACTTAATGGATTAAAAATCCACATGGATATTTATTAAGTCAACTGCTATTCAATGATGTTATTAATTATGTTCTGGCAAATTATTATACTGTAGCCAATGATGTGTGAGTGTGTGTGTGTGTGTGTGTGTATATATATATATATATATATATATATATATATATATATATATATATATATATATATATATATATATATATATATATATATATATATATATATACACATATATATATATATATATATATATATATATATATATATATACATACACACACACACACACACACACACACACACATAATATATATATACATACACATTATAAATGGTTTCCTATATATATATATATCTGTGACATATATATATATATATATATATAATATAAAATATATCTGTGACATATATATATATATAATATGTCACAGATCATATCATGTTGTTGAAAAGAACTGTCGTGGCGAAATGAATAAAGCTCAGAATGGTAACTTTTGTGCAACTTGTATCCTCGAAGCAGCCTCAGTGGCTAAACGAGTGCTGACTTGACAAGTGCTTTATTGTGGCAGAAGTCTTTCATCTGACTATTTCTAACAAGTGGCCCGGAAGCAAGTCTCCACTTTTGACATGAGCGATGTCAATCAGATTTGACTGTACGGAGTTCAAGAATGAACCCCCTTTTCAAGATGAAGACTTTTATCAGATTAGCCGAGACGCTTTTCTGATTAATTAAGCACTTTGTTCGCAAATCAAAGCATCGTTATATTTAACAGGGCATTCTTTTAGCAAATTCATAACAATTACTTTGTGAATTACAGACAAAGCCCCAGGCCCAGAAGTTCAGTTGTGCAACACTGGAAATGGTTTCCTCCAAATGTACCTCCCTTTATCCATAGAAACATAGAAAATAGGTGCAGGAGGAGCCCATTTGGCCCTTCGAGCCAGCACCACCATTCATTGCGATCATGGCTGATCGTCCCCAATCAATAACCCGTGCCTGCCTTCTCCCCATATCCCTTAATTCCACTAGTCCCTAGAGGTCTATCTAACTCTCTCTTAAATCCATCCAGTGATTTTAGCCTCCATTTCCCTCTGTGACAGGGAATTCCACAAATTCACTCTAGGTGAAAAAGTTTCTTCTCACCTCAGTCTTAAATGGCCTCCCCTTTACTCTAAGTGGCCCCTGGTTCTGGATATGTCCAACATTGGGAACATTTTTCCGGCATCTGGCTTGTCTAGACCTTTTATAATTTTATATGTTCCTATAAGATCCCCCCTCATCCTTCTAAACCCCAGTGAATTCAAGCCTAGTCTTATCGATCTATCCTCATATAACCCGCCATCCCAGCGATCAATCTTGTGAACCTACGCTGCACTGCCTCAATCACAAGGATGTCCGTCCTCAAATTAGTAGACCAAAACTGTACACAATACTGCAGATGTGGTCTTACCAGCACCCTATACAACTGCAGAAGAACCTCTTTCCTCCTATACTGAAATCCTCTTGTTATGAAGGCCAAAATTCCATTAGCTTTCTTTACTGCCTGATGTACCTGCACACCAATGTTCAGTGACTGGTGTATAAGGACACCCAGGTCTCGCTGTACCTCCCCCTTACCTAACCTAACCCCATTGAGATAATAATCTGCACCCTTGTTTTTGCCACCAAAGTGGATAACCTCACATTTATCTATATTATACTGCATCTGCCACGCATCTGCCCTCTCACTCAACCTGTCCAGGTCCCCCTGCAACCTCCTAACATCCTCTTCACAGTTCACACTGCCACCCAGCTTTCTGTCATCCACAAGCTTGCTGGTGTTGCTCCTAATTCCCTCTTCCAAATCATTAATATATATGGTAAACAGTTGCGGCCCCAACACCGAGCCTTGCGGCACTCCACTCGCCACTGCTTGCCATTCTGAAAAGGAGCCGTTCACTCCTACTCTTTGCTTCCTGTCTGCCAACCAATTTTCTATCCATGTCAACACGCTACCCCCAATACCATGAGCTCTAATTTTAGTCACCAGTCTCCTGTGCTGGACCTTATCAAAGGCTTTATGAAAGTCTATCTAGTCTACACTACATCCACTGGCTCCCCTTCATCCATTTTACTTGACACATCTTCAAAAAATTCCAAAAGATTAGTCAAGCACGATTTTCCTTTCATAAATCGATGCTGACTTGGACTAATCCTTTTACTGCTATCCAAATGCCCCATTATTACCTCTTTAATAATTGACTACAGCATCTTTCCCGCCACCAAAGTCAGGCTAACTGGACTGTAATTCCCTGTTTTCTCTCTTGCTCCTTTCTTGAAAAGTGGGATAACATTAGCTATCCCCCAATCCACAGGAACTGATCCTGAATCTATTGAACATTGGAAAATGATCACCAATGCGTCCACTATTTCTAGAGCCACCTCCCTGAGGACCCTGGGATGCAGTCCATCAAGCCTCGGGGATTTATCATCCTTCAGTCCCATTAGCCTACCCAATACTATTTCTCGCCTAATGAAAATTTATTTCAGTTCCTCGACCCCCTTAGACCCTCTGTCCTCCAGTACTTCTGGGAGATTGTATGTGTTTTCCTTAGAGAAGACAGATCCGAAGTACCTATTCAACTCTTCTGCCATTTCCTTGTTCCCCATAATAATTTCAACCGTGTCTGCCTTCAAGGGGCCTACATTTGACTTTGCTACTCTTTTTCCCTTAACATATCTAAAGATGCTTTTACTGTCTTTCTTTATATTCCTGGCCAGCTTCCCATCGTACTTCATCTTTTCAGCCCGTCCTTGGATCGTACTTAAGTCTCAAATATTCTCTACATCATATAACTTAAATGTAAATATTCCAGGTAGTACCTTTAATGTAATATCTCATTTTCACTTGGAAACATGACATTAAAATTGCACTCAAGTGCAAGTGTTAGTGTAATTATAAGCAGATTTGCACAATAAATAAAAATTAGTATAAAACCAGCTGGATGCTTCCACCTAGTTTAACCTCAATCAATATGAATCACCACAGGAGCCATAACATAGAGGAATGACTACAATTACTTTTGTTTAGCTAGTAATTTGCATTCCCTGCAGGCTGCAAACAAATTCTTGTATTTTTCCAGATTGCCTTTTGTTGTTTCCTTGCATTTATTTCATACTTTAATGAATCCAGACTTGAAAATCTAGTATTTTTTATATGGAACTCATAAGATAAAACTTTGAGAGTAATAACAAAAGTAAAACAATTCAAAAGAATAAACTATTTTAACGTTAAGTATGGGATGAAAAGCTAAAACGTCATGTGAAAATAATAACATTTACTTTAAAATTGTGCATTATTTGAGTATAATATAATTCTAAAATGTACAATAGGATTTTAAGACCGAGCTCCATCTGAAATTTCCAAGGTTATGGATTATGTTGCAATTGAAATTTATTATGGTTAACTGCCTGATAAAGGAGGAAGCTCTCTAAGAATAGAGAAAATGAGCAACATAGATGTTGTGGGCGGCATGATGACGCAGCGCTGGAGTTGCTTCCTTATAGTGCTTGCAGCACCAGAGACCCGGGTTTAATCCTGACTACGGGTACTGTTTGTACATAGTCTGTACGTTCTCCCCGTGGCCGCATGGGTCTTCTCCGAGGACTTCGGTTTCCTCCCACGCTCCAAAGACATACAAGTTTGTAGGTTAATTGGCTTGGTATACATGTAAATTGTCCCTAGTGCATGTAGGATAGTGTTAATGTGTGGGGATCGCTGGTCAGTGCGGACTCGGTAAGCCGGAGGGCCTGTTTCCGCGTTTCAGCGAAGCCCTCAGCAAGGGAAATACAATAGAAAGTGCTGATTGTAACAGTGAATAAAAATCATAAAAAGCACATTTGTCACAAACCAGCTTGTTTTCTTTTGATTGATCATCTCTCAACCTTTGATTGATCAACCTTCTCAAACCATCTTTCAAATATTCTTATTCTTAAACTAGTCTCTACCATTTGTTTCAATGGATTTCTCAAGGAAATTGCTTTTTGCTTGGATAAATAAATCCCGATGGATTTCTGTCATAACTTGAAATTTTGAACTGGTGTCCTTTGTATTTTTTTTTCTTTCAGTTTTGCCAAAGCCTTTAGCATCTCAAAAATTCTAAAGTGTGAGGAAGATAGTCAGGTTGCAGAATTTGATTGGATGGAGAGATAGCCCAAATTAGATAGAATTTCATGAAGTAAAAATCTTTCTATATCGGTAATAATTTGATGGCGAAGTCTTACAAAGTCAAATTGTGTCACTTTGGTCATCTTTTTAATAGAGTCGCATGATGGTATGTTAATA
This sequence comes from Okamejei kenojei, assembly GCA_035221665.1. Taxonomy (NCBI): domain Eukaryota; kingdom Metazoa; phylum Chordata; class Chondrichthyes; order Rajiformes; family Rajidae; genus Okamejei; species Okamejei kenojei. Next base: position 158,541,870 of record CM069131.1, read on the forward strand.
AATCAAACAGCACGAACAGTGGAGCTTATGTCTTTTGGTATTTGTTGATATATAAACATAGAAAAAAATAGGTGCAGGATTATGCCATTCAACCCTTCAACCCTTCAATATGATCATGGCTGATCATCTAAAATCAGTACACCGTTCCTGCTTTTTCCCCGTACCTTGATTCCTTTAGCCCTAAGAGCTAAATCTAACTCTCTCTTGAAAACATCCAGTGAATTGGCTTCCACTGCCTTCTGTGGCAGAGAATTCCATAGATTCACAACTCTCTGGGAGAAGAGGTTTTTCCTCATCTCAGTCCTAAATGGCCTCCCTTTATTCTTAAACTGTCACCCCTGGTTCTGGACTCCCCCAACATAGTGAACATTTTCCCTGCATCTAACCTGTCCAATCCTTTAAGAATTTGATAAGTTTCTATAAGATCCCCTCTCATTCTTCTAAGTTCCAATGAATACAAGCCCTGTCGACCCATTCTTTTATCATATGTCAGTCCCGCCATCATGGGAAATAACCTGGTGAAGCTACGCTGCACTCCCCCGATAGCAATAATGTCCTTCCTCAAATTAGGATACCAAAATTGCACACAATACTCCAGGTGTGGTCTCACCAGGGCCCTGGTACAACTGCAGTCGGACCTCCTTGCTCCTAAACTCAAATCCTTTCGCAATAAGTCACAGTGGCATGGGCAGCATGGTGGCGATCCTGGCCATGCTGGCGATCCATCATTTGATCCTGGCTACGGGTGTTATCTGTACGGAGTATGTACTTTCTTCCTGTGCTCTGCATGGGTTTTCTCCGAGATCTTCGCTTTCCTTACACTCCAAAGACATACAGGTTTGTAGGTTAATTGGCTTGGTATTATTGTATAAATTGTAAACTTGTCCCAGGTGTGCATAGGGTAGTGTTAATGTGCATGGATTGCTGGTTGGTGCGGACTTGGTGGGCCAAAGGGCCTGTTTCCTCGCTGCATCTCTAAACTAAACTGAAGTCCAGCTTGAATAGATCATTTATAATTTTGTGCAACCAGAAACAGCTTGCGCAGCTCACTTGACTGAACTTAGTCACTCGAGGTATTGTGATACTTTGAGCACATTAGATGGCAAGCACATTAGATGGATATCACTGATATAAGAATTACAACAATAAAATAAATAGGGGTTACTGACATGTTAAAAAGCAATGGAAAATGTATCTAGCAAGATACGTTTGCATTCTGTTGCTATGTTATAAATATTTGTCACTGTCTGCACGTATAAAGCAGTGGAAAGTAAGCATTAAAGACTAAATATTATTGAAATGTGTAATCAGCATGCATTAAAATACTTGGGGAAATAGCACAGGAAGGTCATTTTTAGTTTATTCTAATTTTTTTGTTGATGTCTGATTTAAATCTTCTTTTCATTGACCTTGTGCATATTTATAGTCAGAAAGTCACAGAGCCGCACATCAAGGAAACGAGCCATTTGGCCCAACTTGCCTATGCCGACCAAGTTGTCACATCTATACTATCTTTCCGTATTTGGTCCATATCCCTCTAAACCTTTCCTTTCCTTGTTCCAGTTTGAATGTTTTTTTTAAATTGTTATAGTACCTGCTTCAACTACCTCCTCTGGAAGCTCGTTCCATACACCCACCACCATCTGTGTGAAAAAGTTGCACCTCAGCTTCCTATTTCCTATCGTTACCTTCTCACTTTAAAATTGTGTCCTCTGGTTCTTGATTCCGTTAAACTGGGTAAAATACTCTGTGCATTCACCCTATCTATACTCCTCATGATCTTATATACTTCTATAAGATCACCCCACATCCTCCTGCGCTCCAAAGAATGAAGTCCTAGCCTGTCCAACCTTTCCTTATACTGTAACTCAGGCTCTCAAGTCCTGGCAACATCTTTGTAAATCTTCTCTGCCCTCTTTCCAGTTTCACAACATCCCACCTACAGTAAGGTGACTAAACCAAATAAAGTATGAATGAGTTCCTGATAATTCACTTAATGTGGTCTTCACTATCTCCAGCAATGATAGCATGCACCTCATTCATTGAAACTGATGGATGTTTTTTCACCCAATGTTAATAATCACAGATGCATTTTTAAGGCAGAGATAGACAAATTCTTGATTAGAACAGGTGTCAAGGGTTATGGGGAGAAGGCAGGAAAATTGGATTAGTTGGCAGCCATGATTGAATGGCGGAGTAGACTCGATGGGCCAAATTAATTCTACTTCTTTAACGTGAACTTGTGTGAATTGTAAGCCAATAATAGAGAATAGTAATGTTTTTGTTTTTTGTGTACTTAGTCATAGTGTCTATATGGTTATAGTTTACTTTTTTTGATACCACACCTTGTACTGAATCTTATGCAGTTGTGTGACATTTTAAGAGCATTAATTGACAATGAGTTGAGGAAGGGCTATAGATGTTCCACAACAGCCGATTGTACGGCAAATAATGCAGTCGATTTGTTCATGAAGAGAAATCATTTCGGTCATGGAGAAAAGAGAAACTGCAGCAATTTCTCCCAATATGAGCAGGAAAATGCAGTGCAATGGAGGATGGCATGTGAATTTAGGAACTATAATCTATTTAGCCACTTTAGTCTATTATAGTTGTTGTAAGAAAATTAGCGAGTTCTACAAAAATGGGCTGTATTTTCAGAACAGGTGTACCATATACCAAATTCAGATCAAAATGGAAACAGGCATGTTTATTTCTGATCGCAGTGAACAATTGAGCCTGCACCGCCGTATTGTAACATTATTTACAATATCCATTAATGATTTGGACGAGGGTATTGAATGCAACATCTCCAAATTTGCAGATGACATCAAGCTGGGGGGTATAGTTAGGTGTGAGGAGGATGCTAGGAGGCTGCAGGGTGATTTGGATAGGCTGAGTGAATGGGCAGATGCATGGCAGATGCAGTATAATGTGGATAAATGTGAGGTTATCCACTTTGGTGGCAAAAACATGAGGGTAGACTATTATCTGAATGTTGGCAGATTAGGAAAAGGGGAGATGCAACGAGACCTGGGTGTCATGGTACACCAGTTATTGAAAGTAGGCATGCAGGTGCAGCAGGCAGTGAAGAAAGCAAATGGCATGTTAGCATTCTTAGCGAAAAGATTTGAGTATAGGAGCAGGGAGGTTCTACTGCAGTTGTACAGGGTTTTGGTGAGACCACACCTGGAGTATTGCATACAGTTTTGGTCTCCAAATCTAAGGAAAGACATTCTTGCCATAGAGGGGGTTCAGAGAAGGTTCACCAGACTGATTCCTGGGATGTCGGGACTTTCATATGAAGAAAGACTGGATAGACTCGGCTTGTACTCACTGGAATTTAGAAGATTGAGGGGGGATCTTATAGAAACTTACAAAATTCTTAAGGGGTTGGACAAGCTAGATGCAGGAAGATTGTTCCCGATGTTGGAGGAGTCCAGAACAAGGGGTCACGGTCTAAGGATAAGGGGGAATTCCTTTAGGACCGAGATAAGGAAAACATTCTTTACACAGAGAGTGGTGAGTCTCTGGAATTCTCTGCCACAGAAGGTTGTTGAGGCCAGTTCATTGGCTATATTCAAGAGGGAGTTGGATGTGGCCCTTGTGGCTAAAGGGATTAGGGGTATGGAGAGAAGGCAGGTACGGGATACTGAGTTGGATGATCAGCCATGATCATATTGAATGGCGGTGCAGGCTCGGAGGGCTGAATGGCCTACTCCTGCACCTATTTTTCTATGTTTCTAATCGCCATGACCTGAAGAATGTTAATGTGTAAATTGAATCATTCTCTTATTTTCCCTACTGATCTATTGAAAAGCCATTTAGCTTGCTATCAGGATTTTTTTATGTATTTATTATATAACCCATAAAGCACCTTACATTCCATGTGTAGGAAAGAACTGCAGATGCTGCCTGACCCGCTGAGTTATTCCAGCATTCTGTGTAATGCTGCCTGATCCACTGAGTTACTCCAGCAATTTGTGTATCCCAGTCTTACTGTCTCCGACTACATTCTATCTCTGTCCCACCCCTTCCCCTGACAACAGTCTGCAGAAGGGTCTCGACCCGAAACGTCACACATTCCTGCTCTCCAGAGATGCTGCCTGCCCTGCTGAGTTACTCCAGCATTTTGTGTCTACCTTACATTCCCTGCTAGTTCGACTGGAAATCTGTTAATATATTATGTTTTACAAATGATTTGGTGACATGTCATGCCCAACAAACTTAATATCACAAATACTGGTAATGGCTTGAATATGGGTACCCAGAACTAACAATAGTTAAATACCGAGTAGTGTGCTCATTGTCATTTCATTTTTATTTTCCAATCCAAAACATAAAAGGTCGAGTATCCCAAATTTTTATATATTCCTTTCACCTCCACCGGTCTGCCCCACTGACTGGTTAGTGCTTGACAGAAGGTGGCGACACAGTGGTGCAGCGGTAGAGTTGCTGCCTTAAAGTGCAAGAGACAAGGGTTCGATCCTGACGACGGCTGCTGTCTGTCTGCAGTTTTTTTACGTTCTCCCCTTGACCTAGTTGGGCTTTCTCTGGGGCCTCCGGTTTCCTCCCTCACTCCAAAAACATACAGGTTTGTTGGTTAATTCGCTTGATAAAATTGTAGTGGCTATAGTATAATGTTAGTTAGTGGATTGCTGAAAGGCACAGACTCGGTGGGCCGAAGGGCCTGTTTCTGTGCTGTATCCCTAAACTAAACTAAAAGTTTTTCACTGTACCTCGGTACACGTGATAAAAACTAAACTAAACTATACTAAACCTCCTCGCTTCTCCTTTTCTGTCCTTTTGACCGCCCAGATTTAATCACTTCAGCTTTCCGCCTTCATGATTCTGCCTTCATCTGCCATGCTCTTAACTTATGTCTCTCTACTTTTTCCTCCACCTCCAAGATGATTGTTGAAACTGAACATATTGCCCAACCTTGTGTTCATTTGGCCCAATTTCCCATGGCATGTTGGTGTTTGACGTTAACATTTACTCCCACAAAACACCTTGGGTTTACCTACTATATGGTATAAATTGATACATTAGGTGCAGTTTGGTTACACACCAGTTTATTTTTCAATTAGCAAAGTGGAAGAGATTAGGAAGAGAACTGTAGATGACTGGAAGTAAATGAATGGCTCTCTGAAAGGGAACTGAAGGAAAGGATACAATGACTAGATAAAAGGACGGAGGAAGAAATTAATGATCATCAGAGGTCATATTGTATGCAGAGGTTCCTGATTTCCATTTCAGGATAACCCCGCAATCTCATTGGACAGATCAGTTAAAGTAGGTATTTAGCAGGTACGTTTTTAAATCCTTGGTGCTTCAGAAAGCTAACCTTTAGTTTAGTTCCGGGATACAGCGCAGAAACAAGCCCTTCGACCCAACGAATGCTCGCTGACCAACAATCACCCGTATACTGATTCAATCCTACACACTAGGTACAATTTACAGACCCTACAAACCTGCACATCTTTGGAATGCGGGAGGAAACCAGAGCACCCGGAGAAATCTCTCGCTTTCACAGGGAGAACATAAAACTCCATACAGACAGCACCTGTAGTCAGGATCGAACCTACGTCTCTGGCATGGCAAGGCAGCAACTCTACCACTGAGCAACTGTGCTGCCCCCTAATCATCTGCTAACCTGATCATCATCTTTTACAACATCATGGTTCTTAAGAAATTTATTTTCGACATGTCCAGAGGCCAGCCGATCATGGAACAGCCCATTATCACCAGATTGCTCTGAACTAGAGAGGAAATTGCGGGAGCCCTGGTTGAAATTTATGAGTCTTCCTTAAATTCAGGAGAGGTGCCAGAGGATTGGAGGATGGCAAATGTTGTGCCTCTTTTCAAGAAGGGCTGCAGGGAAAATGCTGGGAAATGCTAGGCCCGTGAGCTTAACATCTGTTGTTGGTAAGTTACAGAAGAGTATTCTGAGGGATAGGATATATAGGCAAAGACTGATTAGGGACAGTCGGCATGGATTTTGTATGTGGAAGGCGTGTCTCACAAATCCATGGACTTCAGTAAAGGGCCTGTCCCACTTAGGCGATTTTTCGGTCGCCTGAAAAACTGGCAACTGGAACGTCGACTGTTTTACCACACACACACACACACACACACACACACACACACACACACACACACACACACACACACACACACACACACACACACACACACACACACACACACACACACACACACACACACACACACACACACACACACACACACACACACACACACACACACACACACACACCCCCCTTCCTTCACCAGCCCATTATGCAGGCGCGGGACAGGGCAAGCAGGGGGAGCACTGTCTGAGTGAAATTCACACAGAGCAAAGCGAAGGTGATACAGACACGCACCCCGGTGAACTGGAAGGTTGGCGTTGTAATTAAGACGGCTAAGCACAGTGTATGGTAAGCCCTTTAAAAGAGGGGGAGAAGGAGTGGAGACAACTTTTAAGAAGCCAGAGATACACGGCTGTGAAGCCCGATGGATATTTAACTTTACCGGTCGGTTATCCTTGGTTCTGAAAACTACTGCTTACGTTTTTTTTTTCCCAATGAGCCAATGAAATTCACCAGTCAGCACCGGGTACAACCTATGAAAATCTACAAGAACGTTCGACAAGCTGCCAGAGGAGGTAGTTGATGCTGGGACTATCCCATCGTTTAAAAAGCAGTTGGACAGGTACATGGATAGTAAGGGTTTGGAGGGTTATGGTCCAAGCGCAGGCAAGTGGGACTAGGGTAGCTGGGACATAGTTGGCCGGTGTGGGCGAGTTGGGACAAAGGGCCTGTTACCACACTGTATCACTCTTTGACTCTAAAAGGAATAAGTGACGTTTCGGGTGGAGACCTTTCTTCAGACCCATCTGTTCCTTTTCTCCAGAGATGCTGCCTGACCCGCTAGTTACCCCCGCATTGTGTCTACCTTCTGTGTAAACCAGCACCTGCAGTTCCTTCCTACCAACAATGTCCAAGCATCTCAAGGGAAAGATTAGAGTCAGCAATTAATGCTAAGTTTGTGGGGAGAGCTCATAATTACTCTTCCTTTGATTACTGATGCAATCCATTGAATTGTTTTCATGAGGTATAATAGTTTATAATCAGCCTTCGATAGAATGAATTATTTGATTGGGTAAAATAATCTGATGTGAGCTAAGGTCAAATTCACATTAGACACAATAAATAAATTATTTGCTTGATAAATCAATAATTTATTTTCAGGTTGACGTATCGATTGCAGATCACTGGAGTTAACAACATTGCAAAAAAATCTATTGATGTTTTAAGGACAATTTTCATTATAAATGTAGTAGTTTAGAATTTGCTGATCCCAGTACGACCTAATTATCAATAATTATTTCATAATATATTTTGCTTCTGCCTGTCATTGTTTTAGTTATGTTTGTCCTTGCACAGTGAGATTACATAAAACTTGCCAGGCAAAAAAGTACCAGCTCAATACGTGCAAAAAAGATCACAAAGTGCTGGAGAAACTCAGCAGGTCGGGCAGCATCTCTGGAGAACACGGATAGGTGCCATTTCAGCGCTAGAATCTTTCATGCTGAAATATTGCGATGGCAAATTCCAGGCCATTCTTTGTCTGCCCTCTGTCATTATTTCAATGAAACCAGCAATGTACTTTAAAGCTAGTTATTTTTTTTCCTTTATTATAATATACAGAGGAATGTTGTGTCAACTATAAGAGCCCATTCACTATTATTGCCATCTGTGACATTTGGCTTAGTAAGTAATTAAGTATAATTTTAATGTTGAGATCGGATATTATTATTCTTGAGTGAGTGCTGAGAAGAAATTGCTGACCTATGTCTATGGGAAAGGATGCCTTCAGATTTAATATAGAGATGTATGTCAAAGCACAAATTTAGAAATGAGAGACAATGGCGCTCAGCCACTGCACCCTGCAGGTTTCAGTTTCAACTAAAGTTTTAAACACTCTTTAATAGTTAATAACAGATTTGGAAAAATAAAGACAGTGGTACGTAAAGTTCAGATTTGATACGTTTGTTAGCAGTTCCATAGGTCAGTTTATGCAGTTATCGAGATATAGATAGAGCTCTAGGAGCTAGCGGAATCATGGGATATGAGGAGAAGGCAGGCATGGGTTACTGATTGTGGATGATCAGCCATGCGCACAATGAATGGCAGTACTGGCTCGAAGGGCCATATGGCCTCCTCCTGCACCTATTTTCTACGTTTCTATATAGTGCGGAGACAGGCCCTTCGGCTCAACTTGCCCATGCCAAATAAGACGCCCCATGAATGCTTGCCCCACACTTTTCTAAATGAATGAAAGAACCTGCAGCTGCTGACACTACCAGAAAACTCTCAAAAGTGTAATTGGACTATTGAAGAGAATGAACTCTTCGCCAATCTTCGGGACGGCACAGTGGCACAGCAGTAGAGTTGCTGCCTTACAGCGCCAGAGACCCAAATTCGATCATGACTGTGAGTGCTATCTGTACAGCGTGTGTATGTTCTCCCAGTGACTGTGTGGGTCTTTTCTGGGTGCTTGTGTTTCCTTCCCACTCCAAAGACATACTGGTTAACAGTTTAATTGGCTTTGGTAAAATTATAAATTATCCATAGTGCGTAGGATAGTGCTAGTGTATGGGGTGATTGTTGGACGATGCAGACTCAGTGGGTCGAAGGGCCTGTTTCTGCGCTGTATCTTTAAAGTCTAAAGTTTATTGTTTAAAGTCTACAGTTGAACCAATATTCATCATGCATTGACAGCAGATGTTATTTGATAGCAATCAGGAGATTGAAGCGTGACTGATGTATCTTAACCAGCATTCAAGTCACAACCAAAACCACCTAAAATTACTGTTCTATGTGTTAATGCAGCTGACAAAATTCTGCATATAAATTAGTTGATGCATAACCCAGCATTATCTTGGTGATTGTAATGAGCATCCTTCATACTTCAAATGCTTTGGGACATCCTGAGATCATGAAAGTTGTTGCATTAAATGGAAGATGATTTTCCGTAATCTGTGTCCAGTTAACCAAAGCTGGATCTCAGATCTCAGAATTTCTGGCATCAATTGCCAAAAAGCCTACACATATGGTACTCCACCACATTAAATCTTGAAACGTACAGTAATTGAAAATATATTTTGATCATTCGCTGTGATGGTATTTCAGTCTCAGTCACAGAGGCCGACATCAGGAAATCCTTCGGAGGGGTGAACCCTCGAAAAGCGCCTGGACCTGATGGCATACCTGGTCGTGTTCTAAAAACCTGTGCGGACCAACTGGCTGGAGTTTTTACGGACATTTTCAACCTGTCACTTCTAAGGTCTGAGGTTCCCACCTGCCTCAAAAGGGCATCAATAATACCGGTGCCCAAGAAGAGCAAGGTGATGTGCCTCAATGACTATCGACCTGTGGCACTAACGCCTGTGGCGATGAAGTGCTTCGAGAGGTTGATCATGGCGCAAATCAACTCCTACCTCGACAAAAACCTGGACCCACTGCAGTTCGCTTACCGCCACAACAGATCAATGGTGCACGCGATCTCGCTGGCCCTCCACTCCGCTCTGGACCACTTGGACTACAAAAACTCAGATGTCAGGCTGTTATTCATTGACTACAGCTCGGCATTTAACACAATCATCCCCTCCAAGCTGGTTACCAAACTCGCAGAACTGGGTCTCTGCGCATCCCTCTGCAATTGGGTCCTCGACTTCCTCATTCACAGACCACAGTCTGTTCGTATTGGTGGAAATGTGTCAGACTCGATAACAATCAGCACGGGAGCACCTCAAGGCTGCATGCTCAGCCCCCTGCTGTACTCACTCAATACTCATGACTGCATAGCCGTACTCACTCAATACTCATAGTGCGAACTCCATCATCAAGTTCGCTGATGACACCACTGTTGTGGGACATATCACTGATGGGGATGAGTCGGAGTACAGTAGAGAGATTGAGCGACTGTCCATATGGTGTCAGCACAATAACCTGGCCCTCAACACCAGCAAAACCAAGGAACTGATTGTGGACTTTGGAAGGAGTAGGGTGGGGACCCACAGTCCTGTTTATATCAATGGGTCGATGGTTGAAAGGGTCAAGAGCTTCAAATTCCTGGGCGTGCACATCTGTGAAGATCTTTCCTGGTCCGAGAACACTGATGCAATTATTAAGAAAGCTCATCAGCGCCTCTACTTCCTGAGAAGATTACGGAGAGTCGGCCTGTCAAGGAGGACTCTCTCTAACTTCTACAGGTGCACAGTAGAGAGCTTACTGACCGGTTGCATCATGGCTTGGTTCGGCAACTTGAGTACCCTGGAGAGGAAAAGACTACAAAAAGTAGTAAACACTGCCCAGTCCATCATCGGCTCTGACCTCTATTCCATCGAGGGGATCTACCACAGTCGCTGCCTCAAAAATGCTGGCAGCATCATCAAGGACCCACACCACCCTAGCCACACACTCATCTCCCTGCTACCTTCGGGTAGAAGGTACAGGAGCCTGAGAACTGCAACAACCCGGCTCAGGAATAGCTACTTCCCCACAGCCATCAGGCTATTAAACCTGGCTCGGACAAAACTCTGAACATTAATACCCCTCCATCTGCACTTTATTAATTTATTGATTAATGTGTGTATTTAAGTATATAATTGTAGTCGATGCCTACTATGTTCTGTTGTGCTATGCAAAAAAAGAATTTCATTGTCCTGTCAGGGACACATGACAATAAACTCTTTTGACTTTGACCTTGACTTTGATTAATACAATATTTCAGAAAATCAAGGCGCTCGTGTTATCTTCTTGAATAAAAGGGGGAATTCTGTGACCCAATATTCTCCAAGGGAACAGCATTAATGGGGAGCTAAGCTGAGATAGTATTTTGCTCAGAACATAAACTGCTGGAGGAACTCAGCAACTCGGATATCATCTGTTGAGTCCCAAAACATTGTCAGTCTAATTTCCTCCACAGATTCTGCTTGGCCCACTGAGTTCTTCCAACAATTTGTTTTTTGTTCAATATACCAGCATCTGTAGTCTCATGTATCTCCAAAATATAAGGAACCTCACAATTTTGGGAATATTATCTACATGGCAACTGGTCTGTTTTTGGAGTTGATGGATTACAGGTTAATCCTGTGCAATTGTTATTAATTGAGTTCACATGAGTTCATGGGTTTATTTTGCTTAACTTAATTTCTAAAATAGTTTTCCGATGAGGATGGGTTGGCGGGGAGAAAAGCAAGGACCGATATACAAGTGTACTTTAATTAACATAGAAATTAGGTGCAGGAGCAGGCCGTTCGGCCCTTCGAGCCTGCACCGCCATTCAATATGATCATGGCTGATCATCAAACTCAGTATCCTGTACCTGCCTTCTCTCCATACCCCCTGATCCCTTCAGCCACAAGTGCCACATCCAACTCCCTCTTAAATATGGCCAACAAACTGGCCTCAACTACCTTCTGTGGCAGAGAATTCCACAGATTCACCACTCTCTGTGTGAAAAATGACTTTCTCATCTCGGTCCTAAAAGACTTCCCCCTTATCCTTAAACTGTGACCCCTTGTCCTGGACTTCCCCAACATCGGGAACAATCTTCCTGCATCTAGCCTGTCCAACCCCTTAAGAATTTTGTAAGTCTCTATGAGATCACCCCTCAATCTTCTAAATTCCAGCGAGTACAAGCCAAGTCTATCCAGTCTTTCTTCATATGGAAGTCATGCCATCCCAGGAATCAGTCTGGTGAACCTTCTCTGTACTCCCTCTATGGCAAGAATGTCTTTCCTCAGATTAGGAGACCAAAACTGTACCATCATTGTGATGGCATGAATCCTGTTCATAAGTTATAGGAGCAGAATTAGGCCATTCAGCCTATCAAGTCTGACTGATCTATCTTTCCCACTGAACCCCATTCTCCTGCCTTCTCCCCATAACCTCTGACACCCGTACTAATCAAGAAACTATTTATCTCCACCTTAAAAATATCCAATGACTTGACCTTCACAGCCTTCTGTGGCAATGATTTCCACAGATTCACCACCCTCTGACAAAATAAATTCTTCCTCATAGCTTTCCTAAGGGAACACCCTTTAATTCTGAGGCTATGACTTCTGGTCCGACACTCTCCCACAGGTGGAAACATCCTCTCCACGTCCACCTTATCCGGTCCTTTCACTATTTGTTGGACCGATACACAGAAATTATCTGGAGGATGTCCATAAGAGTTCTGTACATTCTGCTGTTGGAATGTTCTAAAGATGCTGACTTTTGCAGCAATCATCCAAGGTTTCGTCTAATATTGTGTCCAAGAGGCAATGTCCCTTATGTCATATTTTGAGAAAAATATGCAGAGTGAAAAGAATATAAAGAAGTCTTAATTCAACTTATGGTGAGTGCAAGTTCCTGGCACAGACTCGTTGACACTTTCGCATTAATTAGTATTAAATTGGCACTCCTCCACAGAAGCCACATGGGCTGTTAATAGTGGAAGCAAAGCTATGTTTTCAGGACAATTCTTTTGTAGTTTGGGTGGAGGCAATTTGGTTTGTCAAACAAACTGAGTTTTCCACACTGTTTTGCCTGGCTGCTGGGAAAAGAATAATCAAAAATTTGGAAGAGGGGAACAAGTTATAATATTTCAGTCACATTTTCAAGTTATTATAACCTGCAATACTTTTGTTCAGTTTACCATATTTTGTAGTTCTTAATTCTGTGGACATATGGAAGAGATTATCAAGTCGATCACTTAAAATGTTCTGATGATAGACCTTTCATCCTTTGTCCACAGCTGCTGCCTGACCTGCAGATTATATCCACTATTGTCTAAGTTGTTTAATATGTGGATTTTGATAGCCTGTGATTTCATCTAGTTTCTGCAAGGCTGCTTACTGACACATGGTATGCTTATTTCTTTAAAACCATTCCCAGACGATTCAGAATTTTGTTCAGAGAAAGAAGCTTGTCTGAGTCTCAAAAAGGATTCATTGGAAAAACACTTCTTCCTACTTGAATGTAATTTAAAATATGTTTCCTTCTCTTACACAATAGTATGCCATAAGATTTTTTTAATGCAGCATGTTCTTGATTCAACCTGCTCTGGGTAAAAGATAGGAGTTGATGTACACATTAACCAACCTCTCAAGGCACTTCATCACCTTGGACATTGACGTCACCAGTTGGTAGTCATTGAGGCACGCCACCTTATTCTTTTGGGCTCCAATATTATTTATGCCCCTTTAAATCATACTGCTGCTGGCACCAAAGAGGATTCTGAAACCACTGCCACTACATTGCTCACACGCTTGGATGAGAAATAACACGAACGCTGGATTGTGATGGTTGAATCGATCGACTTCACCCACTCAAGCTGTAAAGCATGGCACACAGTCAACCGCCTGACTGGCAGAGCGACATCCAAACCCGACAAATGCCCAGTGACCGCCAACGCAATCACATCTCAACTAGTAAAGAATGGTCGATTCACAAACTCACAGGGAGATGAGTGTGTCGCCAGGGTGGTGTGGGTCCTTGATGATGCTGCCAGCCTTTTTGTGGCAGCGACTGTGGTAGATCCCCTCAATGGAAGGAAGGTCAGAGCCGATGATGGACTGGGCAGTGTTTACTACTTTTTGTAGTCTTTTCCTCTCCAGGGCACTCAAGTTGCCGAACCAAGCCATGATGCAACCAGTCAGCAAGCTCTCTACTGTGCACCTGTAGAAGTTAGAGAGTGTCCTCCTTGACAGGCCGACTCTCCGTAATCTTCTCAGGAAGTAGAGGCGCTGATGAGCTTTCTTAATAATTGCATCTGTGTTCTTGGACCAGGAAAGAACTTCACAGATGTGCACGCCTAGGAATTTGAAGCTCTTGACCCTTTCAACCATCGACCCATTGATATAAAGAGGACTGTGAGTCCCCATCCTACTCCTTCCAAAGTCCACAATCAGTTCCTTGGTTTTGCTGATGTTGAGGGCCAGGTTATTGTGCTGGCACCATATGGACAGTTGCTCGATCTCTCTTCTGTACTCCAACTCATCCCCATCAGTGATACGTCCCACAACAGTGGTGTGCTGATGAGACACAAAGAATGGAAGACAATCGAAAGCTCCTTGAGTTAAGACATGGGGACTTTGGCAGTATACCTATGACAGTGGCATCTAAAGGAGCCACTGAAGGCAAAACAGTGTCAACATCATTCCATCTAAACAACAAGGAAGCTAAGCGAGAGCTAACTGTCTTCATTAACAACAGGCACTTGGACTTCCAACATACACCCACTTACCTCAGCATAAAGCTGGACAGGTTGCTTATATTTCGTCAACATCTGGCTGGTCTCCGCGACAAGGTCATGGCAAGTAGCGGCCTCATCCGACGCCTGGCAGGAACAAGTTGGGGAGCCAGTCTATCAACTCTTTGCTCCTCTGCCTTAGCTCTTGTGTATGCGCCAGCTGAGTACTGCGCACCCGTATGGAATAGAAGTGGATATGCTAGCCTGGTAGACACGAGCCTGAACAGCACCTTGCAACCATCACTGGGTGCCTTCAATCTACTCCAGTCGAGCAGCTCCCTATACTTGCAGGCATTCTGCCTGCAGGGATCCGAAGGCAAGCAGCAACTCTGGCACTATCTCATCGTGTCATGGACCCAGATCACCTCCTCCATTAGGCTATCACCAGAGAGCAGAGGCCACCCTGACTGAAGTCCAGTCACCCCTATGTTCCACATGGAAAACAACTCCTAGCATCCATCCAGCCAACTGAGACAACAGCACACTGGATAGCCACCAAGTGGCCACAGGAGTGGACGGGAACCTCATCTCCATTACACAGCTAAAGAAGGAACTGCAGATGCTGGAGAATCGAGGGTACACAAAAGGCTGGAGAAACTCAGTGGGTGCAGCAGCATCTAAGGAGCGAAGGAGATAAGGAGAAGGGTCTCGACCCAAAACGTCGCCCATCTTCTTCACCAGATAAAAGCTGTGCAGGGTCTGAAGTCCCCAGAGGAGCATGGGTGAAGCTCAACAGACTTCGTACTGGAGTTGGGCGTTTCAATGCCAGCATGTGGAGATGGGGGCTCCGCCAGAGCCCAGCCTGTGAATGTGGTGCAGAACAACACAGTCAACCATGTCATCTCTGGGTGTCCGCTCTCCCACCCACCAAATGGAGCTCGGGGCCTGGCAGACATTGACACAGGGACAATAACCTGGCTGCTGAACACCCGGCTTGAGATCTAACTATTCCTTTGGTTTATGTTTCATTCGCAAGAAGAAGAAGGTAGAAATGTTGGTTCTTAGTAATGAGACTTTCAGAAGGCTTTCGACAAGGTCCCACATAAGAGATTAGTATACAAACTTAAAGCACACGGTATTGGGGGTTCCGTATTGATGTGGATAGAGAACTGGCTGGCAGACAGGAAGCAAAGGGTAGGAGTAAACGGGTCCTTTTCAGAATGGCAGGCAGTGACTAGTGGGGTACCGCAACGCTCAGTGCTGGTAACCCAGCTATTTACAATATATATTAATGATTTGGACGAGGGAATTGAATGCAACATCTCCAGGTTTGCGGATGACACGAAGCTGGGGGGCAGTGTTAGCTGTGAAGAGGATGCTAGGAGGCTGCAAGGTGACTTGGATAGGCTGGGTGAGTGGGCAAATGCATGGCAGATATAGTATAATGTGGATAAATGTGAGGTTATCCACTTTGCTGGCAAAAACAGGAAAGTAGACTAATATCTGAATGGTGGAAAATTAGGAAAAGGGGAGATGCAGCGAGACCTGGGTGTCATGGTACACCAATCATTGAAAGTATGCAGCAGGCAGTGAAGAAAGCAAATGGTATGTTAGCATTCATAGCGAAAAGATTTGAGGGGGGAATCTTATAGAAACTTACAAAATTCTTAAGGGGTTGGATAGGCTAGATGCAGGAAGATTGTTCCCGATGTTGGGGAGGTCCATAACAAGGGGTTACAGTCTAAGGATAAGGGGGAATTCCTTTAGGACTGAGATGAGGAAAACATTTTTCACACAGAGAGTGATGAGTCTCTGGAATTCTCTGC
Organism: Okamejei kenojei; assembly: GCA_035221665.1. Classification (NCBI taxonomy): domain Eukaryota; kingdom Metazoa; phylum Chordata; class Chondrichthyes; order Rajiformes; family Rajidae; genus Okamejei; species Okamejei kenojei. Next base: position 158,557,946 of record CM069131.1, read on the forward strand.
CACAGTAGGTAGTTGAGGCCAGTTCATTAGCTATATTTAAGAAGGAGTTAAATGTGGCCCTTGTGGCTAAAGGGATCAGGGGGTATGGAGAGAAGGCAGGTACAGGATACTGAGTTGGATGATCAGCCATGATCATATTGAATGGCGGTGCAGGCTCGAAGGGCCGAATGGCCTACTCCTGCAACTCTTTTCTATGTTTCTATGAGAGGTTGAAGATATCCCCAAGAACTCAAGCCAGTTGGTCTGGACAGATTTGAAAAATATGGCCAGGTACACCATTTTTTTCAATCTCTTACCTTGCCAGAGATGCGATTGTTTTCCAGATCGTATCTCCAGTCGTCCTGAAGCCTAACATCATGGAGCTGGCAGCCTTGCTCAGGACTGACTTTGAGCCCCACCTCGGGGCGTGAACTTCCCATTGGAGCTGATCCCTTGCCTGGGATCGACGCCCCAACCACGGCCTGCGGATTTCACCATCGAGGATTCACAGTCTCGGGTAGGGGCCGATGTTGGGAAGTTCCAAACGGTACAGAAAGTTTCGACCAGCCTTGACCCAGGGTCCGATTGCCTGGCTCGTGGGAGCTGAGTTCTGAACTCTTTCTGAGGGTTCACCCTCAAGAAGGATCTTTTGAGGTCGGACTCGGTGACTAAGTTTTCTATGCCATTGGGAGCTATGGGGGCCTGAGAAGGCTCTTCAGTGCTGTTTCTTTTGAAGAGGGCTTAGAATGCATTGAGCTCGTCCAGGGGTAATGCCTCACTCTCGCTTGAGCTGTTGGTGTGTTCACATTGTAACTTGGACTCTTGTTTCCCCATAGGCTCCCTCAGGTTAACCAGTTTGCTCCCACATGTCAAAGAGATGTACAGTAGATTGGTCGTACATTGACAGCTATAAAACTGAGGCAAGTTGTGTAGGTGAATGGTTGAATCTGGAGGAGGCTAAGATTAGGTACATGCTTATTATTGTGTACCGGGGAGGTACAGTGAAAAGCTTTGTTTTGTGCGCAATCAAATTAGATCAGATATTACTATACACAAATACAATCAGTTCAAACTCAAGTACAATAGATAGTGTAAAAGGGATGATACATGATGCAAAATATAGTTCTCAGCATTGCCGTGCAACAGTGCCAGAGACAATGGGCAATGTCTGCAATGGGGTGGAGATGGATCAAACAGTATTCTAGCCTATGGTCGAACCATACAGAAGTCTGATAACTGGTGTCTCCTGAGTCTGGTGGTGTGCACTTCCAAGCTTCTGTGCCTTTTGCCTGACAACTGCAGGGAGAGGAAGAAATAAACAGAGTAGGGCAAGTCCATGTTCCTGTTGGTTTTTTTTATTGAAATGTAGGGAGAAGATGAAATTGGGATTACTGATGGATTAGTGCAAATGAGCCTTTATTGGGCTGCATGTATTTGGTGGGTTGTAGTACTTGTTTTCATGCTATATGACTACGACTCGAATATATGTAATTCAAGAACTCTAGGCTATCTAATATTGATTGTGAATTTAAGCCTAAAATTAAGTGCAGTTGCATTTCGTGCAATTTCAAACTTGGATGGTTTCCTCAAAGTTGATTTGTTTTCCCTGGAGCATCAGAGGTTGAGGGGAGACCTGATAGAAGTATATACAATTATGAGAAGCAGTGTTAGGATACACAGTCAGAACATTATTCCCAGAGTGGAAATGTCAAAGATGAGATGCATAGCTTTAAGGTGAGAGGGGAAAAATTCAAAGATATGCTGAGCAAGATATGATACGGAAGCAGATAAGGGGGTTTTTCACGGACATATTGAAACCCATTGAATGGAGGAATATGGATCACATGCAGGCAGAGGAAATTAAGCTTAACATGGCATCATGTTCGGCACCTACTGTGGGCTGAATTGCCTGTTCCTGTGCTGTACTGTTCTGTGTTCTATCCCTACCCCCAAGAACTGAATTTAGATTTCCCAGGCTCATTTCACATAGGACCTTTACAATTACAGACAGAGCAACATTCATTCATTAGACTGGGCTGGAGTTAAGCCCAGGTTAAAGGTGAATGCCCAGTGCATAACTCATTTCAACTGTTATCTTTTGATTAATGCATTGAGAGAAGCCTTTGTGCTGAATATATTTCTCCCTTTCCAAGTCTCACTACAATGTTGCTGGATGTGTGAAAACCACGCCAAGCATTTTTCTTTAACAAAAGAGAATTAAAAGTATTATTTTATAGCTGCCAAGCATCCACTGAGCTACAAATTAATATATGCTGTGGGTGCCCCTGCATAAAATTGCTAAAATTGTTTTGATTTTGAGAAATTGCAAATTATTCTGTCAGGCTTGTGTTTGATGTGTCGATCGACAGCTAAACATCATTTAGGAGATGCTATTTAACGTCCCTCATTAGCAGTGATCTTATGAAAAACAGAATCAATTTCTTAAGTAAAGAAAAGATAAACTAAAAACCGGCCTGTGTTGCAACTGGTATTTCACTGATGTTGCGGAAGTGCATCATGTACTAAAGCCTCACTGTTTTCTGTAGGCAATATGCAATGAAATTACCAGGAGAGCTTTTGATTCTTCTTTTGATCGCACATTGGTCAGCATGTAACACAAAGAATCATTTATATTGAACGGCTTTTCTCCGCTGTGAAATAAACGATTGTTCATTATGCTGGGTGTTAACATTAACAGGTGTTGTCTAAATGAATTACTGCATTGGGACTTGAATTACTTAAACTGATTATTTTTTTATTGTATGCATTCTCAACCAATTCACTATTTCAGATTGTAATTATGGTTCCTATTGGAATTTAAACAAAACACCAATACAAATCTCATGGGCTGCCATTGTGGAGGGTTTGCAAACATGGTCTAGTTCAGTTACAGCTCACACTGAAATGCCTCCTTGTTTCATGAAGTGAAGGTTTTTTTTACTGCAGTTCTCCTCCCATGTACCCTTGTCCACTAAGTAATCATTGGGTGGCACAGCTCAGAGGCTAAACCCATCCACACATGAAGCAAAGGGCAATCAGAATGTGAGTTGGCATAAGCTATTGTTGGGTACTTCTGGATGGATGATTCAATAACAAATTCATTAGGCATTAGGAGGACGTTGCACCTCTGCCACGTAGAGATGGATCTAATAACTAGAGGAATGGTTATAACCAAAGGGAAAAGCCAAATGTTCTAATTGCGGGGTTTGTAAAGCTCCATCCTGCCACTGAAATCTTAGCCTGATCCCCAAATATGTGGTCCTCCAAATTACTCTGAATGACTGCTGTTCCATGAAGGCCTTTGAAGATGGTCCTGTTTGCTTCTAGGGAGAGCTTTAACAAACATAACTTTACTTTACATCCCATTGGTATATCCCAAAAGTATAACATCGTATTGGTACTCGTCACTTGCAGGGATGTTAGGAAGCATCTCCTTGATTTCAAACAATTCAGAGCTTGATAAGATCACAGCAAATATGCCAAGATCACTGTCATTCAGATATTTTTCTTACCTGCTGTGATGATCTGCCATTGTGATCTATATGGAACCCTATTAGTAAGCAATGATGAAATTATGTTCACTTTGCCAAATGTTGCCAGTAACATTTTTTAAAAAAAGGGAAATCTCATTCCTTTCATAAAATTACATTTCTGTGCATAATCCTATTATGTTCTCGGATTCAACTTACTTAATAATTGGCTCCCTCCATTAACATGGCAACAGATGGCAGGTTGAATGACTGGTAGTGTTTTGCTTTTCATTTCTACCAATTATTGATAGACAGAGTATGACTGAACTTTATTACCTTCCATCACGGCGAGGAATGTTGCTTCCACTGTGGTGGATGTTTATGTTAAATTTATTGTGTGTTGTGATTTTTTACTTGTATGGCTGTATGGTAATTCAAATATCACTGTACCTTAATTGGTGCATGTGACAAATGTGATCTTGAACTATATTGAAAACTTAGATTGGGGATTCTGTATTTAAAAAAAAAGAAAAACAACAACTTGAAACTATGTGGATCAGATGGGAATGTGAGCTTTTGGTACATAACCAGCCATGTTCTTATTATATGACAGAGCAAGCTCGAGGGGATTGATGTTTACTTCTGCTTCTACTAATGTTCTTCTATAAACAATTTTAGTTTAGTTTAGTGATACAGCATGGAAACAAGCCCTTCTGCCCATAGTCCATGCTGAAATCCATATAGATAATGTCTACGGCTCTGCCGTCATCAACCTTTTTGGTTACCTCTTCATCTCTGCCTTGTCCGAGGGAGAATGGATCCAACCATTTAGATTTCTTCTTCCTGGTACCCACTCCTGATGGCATCATGCTGGTCTATCTGATGAAGGAGCATATTTCTCAAATTACATCCATTTCTACAGATGCACCAAAGAAAGTATACTGTCAGGAAACATCCTGTTTGCTTTTCCAACAACTCGGCCCAAGACCACAATAAATTGTAGAGTTGTGGATATAGCCCAGTCCATCACATGGACCAGCATCCCCATCATTGACCTCCACTTCATGATCCCTGAGGAAAGCAGCCAACATAATCAAATGTCAGATCGGTCATTCCTTCTTTTCCCATCTTCTGTCAGGCAGAAGATATGAAAGTTTGAAAGCATGTGACACCAGAACCATGAACAGCTTCTTCCCTGCTGTTATCAGACTACTGAATGGTCCTCCCATAAGCTAAGGTGCAGTCGCGTTCATCCAACAAACCTCTTTGAGGGCCTTAAACATTTTCTCTGTAATCGTAATGTATAATGCTGTGAAACTATATTCTGCACACTGTCATTTTTATCTATGCACTATCTGTTGTACTTGTGTATGGGTTGACTGTACTCCTGTACAGCATGATTTGATTTGAGCACAAAAACAAAAGCTTTTCACTGTATTTTGGTACACAAGACAATAGTAAACCAATACCGATAGTGCCCCCTGCATCTGTCCTGACACTCCAAGTAATTGGTACGGATTCAAGCCCACTACTGGCAGCTCATATTGAAATTTACCTCTAAAGGTTTGTACGCTGACCAGCAATCAGACAGGTAAGTTGTTGCTTCTCACAAGAAAATTATTATGTAACAATGCATAGCTAAACTGCAGGTCTGGCATTTGTGCCATTTTTTACATGTTGTATGCAGATGAAAACTGTCCCCTGGGTCCAAAAGATGTTGTCAATAGCATTTGAGCATGTGTTTCTATGCATGTTAGATTTTCTAGCCTCAAGTATTTACTTCATCTGAGAAGAATTGCAGACATTTTATAGTGAACACAAATCTTTGCCAATTTATATTTAGAAATTGTTATATTAATATTTTTATTTAAAATGTCAGTTTTCACTCTCCTCACATCCTTTTGAAAACAAAAAATCATGTGCATTTACATTGTATCTATAACATATAAAACTTACTAGTCACATTTTTAAAAATCAGACAGCCAATTATATCACCCAGGAGTTCTGATGCATAATTGAAATATTTTACAGCAAAAAATGGTGGATTTTTACACTGTAGAGCCGATGACCTCCTCTATACCAGATCGACTTCATAATGAATCAGTGAAAGGGGCGGCGGTTGAGTTTCGACAGAAACCCGGGTTCGATCCTGACTACGGGTGCTGTCTGTACGGAGTTTGTACGTTCTCCCCGTGACCCGAGCGACCTTTCTGCAGGAGTTCTAGTTTCCTCTCGCACTCTAGTTTGTTGGCTAATTGGTTTTGGTAAAATTGGCAATTGTCCATGTTGTGTAAAATAACGTTAGTGTTCAGGGACCGCTGGTCGGCGCAGACTTGGTGTATCGAAGGGCCTGCTTCCGTGATGCATCTCTAAACTAAACTAAACTAAAAAAATAGAACCTCATCAAAAAAACAGCAGGGCATTCTTTTATTATCTTTTATTTAAAGCACAATAATTGCTGGAGATGGTCACTGAAATGAATTAGAAAACTGGTTAACACATTGCTCAGCTAGTCACAACTCAGTCCATGATGAGTAGATGAGTCTGCATTACCAATTGTGAAACACTCACTAGTTAAGAAGAATTCACCACACAAATATTTAACGTCACTTTCTAATACATTTCTGTCTCATCAAGCAGTGAGAATGTTACAAGGAAGCTGCGTATCATCATTTAGAATATGGAACATTAGATGGTATGAAAGTATAGGTGCGGACCCTTCAGCACATGATATATGTGCCAAACATGATGCTGAATTAAACTAATCCTTTCTTCCTCTTATCCCTTCATTCCATGCATGTTCACGTGCCTATCTAAAAGTCGCCTAAACACCATAATCATATCTGCTTCCACTTCCACTTCCACCCCTGGCAGTGTATTCCAGGCACCCACCACCCCTGTATAAAAAGGCTTGCCCCACACATCTCTATTAAACCCTCTCCCTCTAACCTTAAAGCTATGCCATCTCGTACTTGACATTTCCACTTTGGGAAAAAAGATTCTGATTGTCGTAGATTCATAGAGTGATACAGCGTGGAAACAGGCCTTTCGGCCCAACTTGCCCACACCGGCCAACATGTCCCGGCTACCCTAATCCCACCTGCCCGCATTTGGTCCATATCCCTCCAAACCTGTCCTATCCATGTACCTGTCTACCTGTTTATTTAATGTTGGGATAGTGTATCCTTTCTGTACCTCTCAAAATCTTATAAACTTCTATCATGTTTCTCCTCACCCTCCAATGCTCCAATGAAAACAATGCAAGTGAACAAACTAACTTGACTTGTATTCCCTCGAGTGTTAGCCTGACATCGGTGGTGGGGAAGGTGCTAGTGTCAATTATAAAAGATGAAATAGCCGCACATTTGGATAGCAGTAATAGGATCGATCCGAGTCAGCATGGATTTACGACGGGGAAATCATGCTTGACTAATCTTCTGGAATGTTTTGAAGATGTAACTACGAAAAGGGAGAGCCAGTGGATGTAGTGTACCTGGACTCTCAGAAAGCATTTGATAAGGTCCCACATAGGAAATTAGTGGGCAAAATTAGGGCACATGGTATTGGGGTTGGAGTGCTGACATGGATAGAAAATTGGTTGGCAGACAGGAAAAAGAGAGTGGGGATTAATGGGTCCCTTTCAGAATGGCAGGCAGTGACTAGTGGGGTAACGCAAGGCTCGGTGCTAAGACCGAAGCTATTTACAATATACATCAATGATTCGTTTGAAGGGATCCAAAGTAACATTAGCAAATTTGCGGATGACACAAAGCTGGGTGGCAGTGTAAACTGTGAGGAGGATGCTATGAGAATACAGGGTGACTTCGACAGGTTGGGGGAGTGGGCGGATGCATGGCAGATGACGTTTAATGTGGAGAAATGTGAGGTTATCCACTTTGGTAGCAAAAATAGGAAGGCAGATTACTAGCTAAATGGCTTCAAATTGGGAAAAGAGGAAGTACAGCGGGATCTGGGGGTCCTTGTTCATCAGTCTATGAAAGTAAGTATGCAGGTACAGCAAGCAGTGAAGAAAGTAAATGGCATGTTGGCCTTTATAACAAGAGGAGTATAGGAGCAAAGAGGTAATTCTGCAGTTGTACAGAGCCCTAGTGAGACCACAACTGGAGTATTGTGTGCAGTTTTGGTCCCCTAATTTCAGGAAGGACATTCTTGCTATTGAGGGAGTACAGCGTAGGTTTACAAGGTTAATTCCCAGGATGGCGGGACTGTCATATGCTGAGAGAATGAAGCAGCTGGGCTTGTACACTCTGGCGTTTAGAAGGATGAGAGGGGATCTTATTGAAACATATAAGATTGTTAAGGGTTTGGTAATGCTGGAGGCAGGAAACATGTTCCCGATGTTGGAGGAGTCCAGAACCAGGGGCCACAGTTTAAGAATAAGGAGTAAGTCATTTAGAACGGAGACGAAGAAATACTTTTTCTCACAGAGAGTGGTGAATCTGTGGAATTCTCTGCCTCAGAGGACGGTGGAGGCAGGTTCTCTGGATGCTTTCAAGAGAGAGCTGGATAGGGCTCTTAAAGATAGCGGAGTCAGGGGATATGGGGAAAAGGCCGGAATGGAGTACTGATTGGAGATGATCAGCCATGATCACATTGAATGGCGGTGCTGGCTCGAAGGGCCAAATGGCCTACTCCTGCACCTACAGTGGCTTGCAAAAGTATTCATACCCCTTGAACTTTTCCACATTTTGTCACGTTACAACCACAAACGTAAATGTATTTTATTGGGATTTTATGTGATAGACCAACACAAAGTGGCGCATAATTGTGAAGTGGAAGGAAAATGATGCATGGTTTTCAAATTTTTTTACAAATAAAAAACTGAAAAGTGTGGCATGCAAAAGTATTCAGCCCCTTTACTCTGATACCCCTAAATAAAATCCAGTGCAACCAATTGATCTTCAGAAATCACCTAATTAGTAAATAGAGTCCCCTTGTGTGTAATCTAATCTCGGTATAAATACAGCTGTTCTGTGAAGGCCTCAGAGGTTTTTTAGAGAACATTAGTGAACAAACAATGTTCCTTGGGCATCATGAAGCCCAAGGAACACACCAGACAGGTCAGGGATAAAGTTGTGGAGAGGTTTAAAGCAGGGGTTAGGTTATAAAAAAATATCCCAAACTTTGAACATCTCACGGAGCACTGTTCAATCCATCATCCGAAAATGGAAAGAGTATGGCACAACTGCAAACCTACCAAGACATGGCCGTCCACCTAAACTGACAGGCCGGACAAGAAGAGCATTGATCAGAGAAGCAGCCAAGAGGCCCATGGTAACTGGAGGAGCTGCAGAGATCCACAGCTCAGGTGGGAGAATCTGTCCACAGGACAACTATTAGTTGTACACTCCAGAAATCAGGCCTTTATGGAAGAGTGGCAAGAAGAAAGCCATTGTTGAAACAAAGCCATAAGAAGTCCCATTTGCAGTTTGCCACAAGCCATGTGGGGGACACAGCAAACATGTGGAGGAAGGCGCTCTGGTCTGATGAGACCAAAATTGAAGTTTTTGGCATAAATGCAAAACGCTATGTGTGGCGGGAAACTAACACTACACATCACCCTGAACACACCATCCCCACCGTGAAACATGGTGGTGGCAGCATCATGCTGTGGGGATGCTTTTCTTCAGCAGGGACAGGGAAGCTGGTCAGAGTTAATGGAAAGATGGATGGAGCCAAATACAGGAGAATCTTGGAAGAAAACCTGTTAGAGTCTGCAAAAGGCTTGAGGCTGGGGTGGAGGTTCACCTTCCAGCAGCACAACGACCCTAAACATACAGTCAGAGCTACAATGGAATGGTTTAGATCAAAGCATATTCATGTGTTAGAATGGCCCAGTTAAAGTCCAGACCTAAATCCAATTGAGAATCTCTGGCAAGACTTGAAAATTGCTGTTCACAGACGCTCTCCATCCAATCTGACTGAGCTTGAGCTATTTTGCAAAGAAGAATGGGCAAAAATTTCAGCCTCTAGATGTGCAAAGCTGGTAGAGACATACCCCAAAAGACTTGCAGCTGTAATTGCAGCGAAAGGTGGTTCTATAAAGTATTGACTCAGGGGGGCTGAATACTTTTGCCACACTTTTCAGTTTTTTATTTGTAATAAAATTTGGAAACCATGTATCGTTTTCCTTCCACTTCACAATTATGCACCACTTTGTGTTGGTCTATCACATAAAATCCCAATAAAATACATTTACGTTTGTGGTTGTAACGTGACAAAATGTGGAAAAGTTCAAGGGGTATGAATACTTTTGCAAGCCACTGTATTAACTATTGTCTATTGTCTATTGTGCTAAAAATGGTGTGGTAACCTGATTGAGTTGTTTGAAATGATGAACAGATTTGATAGGGTAAGTAAGGAGACCCTCTTAATTATGCCCTCTACTTTGGAAATGCAAAACCAGGAAACACAACCACAGGACTGTGGAAGCCTTGGACCCTTCCCCCAAACACCTGGATGATGAGCCAAATGATATTTCCAAACCAAGAGTTAGAGATTCTTAGTAGGTAGGAGAATCAAGGGAAATGGATCAAATGAAGTCAAACTGAGCGGTACTGACCAAAGCAGCATGTTACAAAAATAAGTTGATAGATTTATTGGCTGGGCAAATCTGTAGCCATTTCACAACCAATATATCCTTCCTATGGATCCAATATTTATTCCATAACAACCTACCTTTCTGACCACTTGCCTGTCTGAAGAAGGGTCTCGACCCAAAAAGTCAGCCATTCCTTCTCCCCAGAGAAGTTACAAAAGCTGTGTTAACTCCAGCTTTTTGTGTCTCTCTTTGTTTTAAACCAACATCTGCCATTCCATCCTATACCTTTCACCATGTGGCTTCCCAAATATCACATTTAGAGAATAAAAACCTACAGATGCTGGAATCTAAAACCAAAAAAACAAACCATGGGAGGATCTCAGCAAGTTAAGCAGCATCTGTGGAGGCAAAGATGGATAATTTTGGGACCATGATCCAGAATCAGGAATGAGAGTGTGGAATCATAAAGTCGCAAAGTTAGAATTATACAGCATGGAAACTAGCACTTTGGCCCAACTTGTAATGGTGTCTATTTGAGCTAGATGCATTGGTACATATCCGTCTCCACCTTCTATCCATTCACCTGTCCAAATGTCTATCAATGTAGCTCATTCCAAACACCCATTACCATGTGTATGAAAAACTACCCCTCAGTTCCCATTCAAATCTTTATTCCCTCACTTTCCATCTATTTCCTCTAGTTCTAAACTCCCCAACCCTTAGGAAAAGACAGTGACCATCCACCTTATCTACACCATCATGATTTTATTAACCTTGATAAGGTTGCCCCCCAATCTCTTACTCTCTAGAGAAAACAGTCAATTCAACCTCTCATTATAGCTTGTTCATTATTCATGTAGCATCCTTGTGAATCGTCTCTCCATCCATTCCAACTTAATGATATTCTTCCCCTGGCAGAGTGACCAGAATCGCATACTAGACTCCATGTGGGGTCTCACCAATGACTTATACAGTTGTAACATGATCTCCTACCCCCAGAACTCAATGCCCTGAGTTATGAAATAAAACCTAGTGCCCTCTTCATCACTCTGAAATGCAGCCTTGTGCAAATTGAATGAAACAAACAAACAAACAAAGGACATTTATTATCACATACACCAATTGGTGTAGTGAAAGTTGACTTGCCATTGCAGCACACGAATAAAGATAAGACACAACATTAAAGAATTTAACAATAAAAATAAACGTCCCCCCACAATGGTTCCCACTGTGGGGGAAGTCCAGTCCCATTCCCTTTTCACCCATAGTCAGGCCTATTGTGTCTATCTTCAGTTCAATAAAGCTAATTCCCGGGATGGTGGAACTGTCATATGCTGCGAGAATGGAGCAGCTGGGCTTGTACACTCTGGAGTTTAGAAAGATGAGAGGGGATCTCATTGAAATTGTTAAGGGATTGGACACACTAGAGGCAGGAAACATGTTCCTGATGTTGGGGGAGTCCAGAACCAGGGGCCACAGTTTAAGAATAAGGAGTAAGTAATTTAGAACGGAGACGAAGAAATACATTTTCTCACAGAGAGTGGTGACTCTGTGGAATTCTCTGCCTTAGAGGATGGTGGAGGCAGGTTCTCTGGATGCTTTCAAGAGAGAGCTAGATGGGGCTCTTAAAAATAGCAGTGTCAGGGGATATGGGGAGAAGGCAGGAACGGGGTACTGATTGGAGATGATCAGCCATGATCACATTGAATGGCGGTGCTGGCTCGAAGGGCCAAATGGCCTACTCCTGCACCTATTATCTATTATCTATTAACACTAAGTGATTTTGGTAATTTGTTCATATGATAGAAACATAGAAACATAGAAATTAGGTGCAGGAGTACGCCATTCGGCCCTTCGAGCCTGCATCACCATTCAATATGATCATGGCTGATCATCCAACTCAGTATCCCGTACCTGCCTTCTCTCCATACCCCCTGATCCCCTTAGCCACAAGGACCACATCTAACTCCCTGTTAAAGATAGCCAATGAACTGGCCTCTACTGGTTTCTATGTCCACCATCTGTTCTTACATTTACATTTCAAAATAAATTAAAGACAAAACAACAACCTTACATCAGCACTGTGTCAATATTGCATTATCCACCCAGTGTTTACCATCATATGAGCAGAGCTGGTCTAGCAATTCAGAAAAATGTATATAGAGCAATTCACAAAGTGGATAGGACTCCAAGAAGGCTAACACAGATCATAACCTTGCATCAACATTACTCAGTCTATATGGGCGGCATGGTGGCGTAATGGTGAGTTGCTGCCTTACAGCGCTTGCAGCACCCGGGATCCGGGTTCAATCCTGACCATGGGTGCTGTCTGTATGGAGTTTGTACGTCCTCCCCGTGACCACGTCGGTTTTCTCCGAGATCTTCGGTTTCCTCTTATACGTACAGGTATGTAAATTGTCCTTAGTGTGTGTAGGATAGTGTTAATGTGCGGGGATCGCTGGTTGGCGTAGATTCGGTGAGTCGAAGGGCTTGCTTCTGCGCTGTATCTCTGAATTAAACTAAACTGCACTATATCCAGGATTGTCAAGAAGGTTCTGAAACCAGATCACTATCGCCCAAGGACAAGCAGGTGCAGCCACAAAAGGAAGACAACTTCAATAGATGAGGCCTTGCTAATTTTGGAAAGTAGGAAGGATCCGAGAAAGACAAGTGCAGTCCTGAAGAAAGATGAAGACGCAGGAACAGTCTCAATAAGCTCAAGCACCATGGACTGACACCTCATTAAAGTTGGTCACTTAGCCAGAAGATGTGTGAAGAAACAACTTCTAACTGCCACGATGAAGAAGCAATGTTGCCAGTGGACCTTAAACTATAAAGATTGGACATGTGCGGACTGGAGAAAGGTGTTATTCAATGACAAAGGCCATTCCCTGGTTCAGGGCCAAGGTAGCCAAGATGTGTGAAGATCAGTCGGAGAGCCGGTGGGAAAATTGAATAGTTCATCAAACATCCTGAAAATGTTCTGGAGTTGTTTTACCACCCATGGTTGGTCCACTGCATGCAGATGACAGAATTATGAGATTGCCGCAATACAGTATATCGATGTATTGCAGAGAAGAGTGGTACCGGAGATGGCATATACTTTTCCAGATGGATCTGGGATAGTCCAGCAAGCGGTGCTGGCTCGTGCTGGCTCAGATGGGCCAAATGGCCTACTCCTGCACCTATTAACGTTGCACCGTGCCACACATCAAAAATGGTGATCCAATTTTTCCAAGACAAGGGTATATGTGTCTTGGACCAGCCTGGTAACTTTTCTGTCCTGAATCCGAGTGGTCAATTATCAAAGAAAGATGGAACGGAAAGGACTATACTAAAATACAGAAGCTCATCAAGGCCATAATTGAATTGCGGTATTCAGATGGCAAAGTCCTCAGAAACTGTCAGAATCTGGTTAATTGAATGCCAAATCACGTCAAAGTCTTGATAAAGACTCATGCTGGATGTGATGATAACGAATAAAAGATGGTCTTGAGACATGTATATTGACTTGCTATGAATGAATGAATGAATGAATAAGTTTATTGGCCAAGTATGTACACATACAAGGAATTTGTCTTGGTGCTCCGCTAGCAAGTAACAGCACGACCTACAGTAACAATTAAGAATGACACATAAAACATTAATAATAAAACATTACAGTTTAGACATGTGAATAAAACAAAAACCAGAGCAAAATGAGGCTACAGACTTTTTGTTATTGAGTAGAGCTACTACTTGTGGAAAAAAGCTGTCTGGCTGTGGCGGCTTTCACAGTCCGGAGTCGCCTTCCAGAGGGAAGTGCTTCAAAGAGTTTGTGGCCATGGTGAGAGGGGTCAGAAATGATCTTGCCCGCTCGCTTCCTGGCCCTTGCAGTGTACGTTCGTCAATGGGGGAAAGGTTGCAGCCATCATCCTTCGGAAAATTTGCTGCAGCCTCCGGATGTCATGCTTGGTGGCTGAGCCAAACCAGACCATGATGGAGAAGGTGAGGACAGACTCTACGATAGCAGTATAGAATTGGACCCTCATTGCCTGTGGCAGATTGTGTTTCCTCAGCTGCCGCAGGAAGTACATCCTCTGTGGGGTATTTTTGACTGTGGAGTCGATGATGGCCCCTCATTTCAGGTCCTTGGAGATGATGGTTCCAAGGAACGTAAAAGAATCCACAGATGTGACTGTGGTGTTGTTGATGGTGAGTGGGGGTAGGGGAGAAGGAATATATGCTTGATTCTATTAATTTGCAAGAGGATGTCCATAAAGAGTCAAGTCAAGAGTGTTTTACTGTGACTATGACTGTAACACCGTCAGGGCGAATAGGGGCTCGGGAAAGCACATCAGTGTTCTTAGAACATGGAAGTGGCAGGGATTAGAGGGATGTGGATCATGTTCAGGCAGCTGAGATCAGTTTAACTTGGCAACAGTGCACGCAGAAAAGCCAGTTCCTATGCTGCACTGTTCTATGTTCTATGTTCTATGTTTTATGTAGGGGTACCTGCACCCCTAGATCTCTCTATCTGCTGCACTCTTCAGGACTCTATTATTTACAGTCTCAGTTCTGTCTACGTTTAACTTTCCAAAATACAGCACCCAGTGCTTCTTCAGTTGAATTCATTTGCCATTTCTTGGCCCACTTCCCCAGTTCATCCAGATTTTTTGTAATCTCATATAACATCCCTCACTATCTATCACCCCACAAATGTTGGTGATATCCACAAGCTTTCAAACCATGTTAAAAACATTGTAGGTATGTTACAAAACTTACCTTCAGCGTCGCTGCAGTTCTGTCACTGGCCGTGTGCATGACTTTAGCGCCTTTGAGGGAGGGCAGGGTTAAAATGCGGGTTTGCCCTGCCTTCCGGAGTTTTATTTTCTCGGGGTGCGAGCTTTTGCTAAAGATTTGTTCCGACTGCCAGCATGTGAAAAAAATTTTTTAAATCGCCCGACTATTTCAGCGCTGGAGTAAAATTAAAATTAGCTTCTAATGCTGTGAACGCTGACAACAGGGACGGATTTCGCGTAGGGGACAGGTGAAGGAAAACCGTTTATTTTTACATATAAACGTGCTTCTTATATTAAGATGACCTTAATCCAAATTCCATGTTGCGAAACGGCAGTATTTATCCTGCCGATATGGGGTTTAAATTCACCGTAACTGCAACGTTCCAATCGATCGCGTTCCAGAAAATCCCACTCGCAAGGTGATTTAAATGGCCATTAATTTACGGGAATTAAACACTAAATTCCTTCAATTTGGCCTATAAATTAATGACAATGAGATTTAAAAATCATGTTATATTGTGAATTCTTGTGTGAATGTTATTTGGACACTTAGGCTTTTAAAAAATGTTAATATTAACGTAAGAAATTGATAGATGTGTAGATCTAGTTATTGAATTTTGTAATTAGCTACAATTGGGTAACCAACTAATTATATGCTTTAATTTCAGGTCATCCAAGTAAGATTGTTTCATATTTCTTTCAGAATGCTTCAATCTATAATAACTCAAAATTTCATTCAGTTCTCTTAATTTTTAAGAAAGTTAATAACCATATAACCATATAACCATATAACAATTACAGCACGGAGACAGGCCCTCTCGGCCCTTCCAGTCCGTGCCGACCATTTGTTTTCCCCTAGTCCCATCTACCTGCACTCAGACCATACCCCTCCATTCCCTTCACGTCCATATACCTATCCACTTTACTTTTAAATGTTAAAATCGATCCTGCCTCCACCACCTCTGCTGGAAGATCATTCCACACAGCCACCACCCTCTGAGTAAAGAAGTTCCCCCTCACGTTACCCCTAAACTTCTGTGCCTTAATTCTCATGTCATGCCCTCTTGTTTGAATCTTCCCTGCCCTCAATGGGAAAAGCTTATCCACGTCAACTCTGTCTATCCCTTTCATCATTTTAAAGACCTCAATCAAGTCACCCCTTAACCTTCTGCGCTCCAAAGAATAAAGACCTAACTTGTTCAACCTTTCTCTGTAACATAGTTGCTGGAACCCTGGCAACATTCTAGTAAATCTCCTCTGTACTCTCTCTATTTTGTTGACATCCTTCCTATAACTAGGCGACCAAAATTGTACACCATACTCCAGAATTGGTCTCACCAATGCCTTGTACAATTTTAACATTACTTCCCTACTCCTATATTCAATGCTCTGATTTATAAAGGCCAGCACACCAAAGGCTTTCTTTACCACCCTATCTACATGCGATTCCACCTTCAGGGAACTATGCACAGTTATTCCTAGATCCCTCTGTTCCACAAGTTATAGGCTTTTGACTGTCCTTGAACACAACTTTTGTGTTAAGTCGATGGAAAAGCAATAGGGAACAAGATGCTAATTTCTGTGTATGAAAATGGCCATAATTATTTAAATACTGAAGATATGAAAGTGAATTAGGTGTCAAATTAAACTTTTTTATGCTTTATCTGATGGGATAAATTGCAGACTTGATTTTTAAAATCTCAAAATTTTGTAACATTGCTAAACATTGTCATCCAATTTTTTAATGTAAGTGAAATAACAGTGGACCCAGCAGTGATCCCTGTGGCAAACCACTGGTCACAGGCCTCTAACCCGAATAACAATTCTCTATCTCATAACTCATTCCACCAAGTTAGATAGAAGACATCCAATATAAAGAGGTGAGAGGGAGGGATGAGTCAAGGGCCGGTGGTGAATAAAGGGAACTAGGCGAGGAGGAAAATGATGAGCAGATAGCCAAGTGGGGAATGGAGAGTGTGAAGACAGAGACTGGGTGAAAGGTGAAAATAGTGAAGACAAAAAAAGAGCCATTGGAGCCAGGTGGATGAAGGAAGAATGAAGGTAAAAGAAAATGAAAGATGATGAGTGGAACCAGATAAGAGCAAGATGATCAGGAGATGGACCCAGATGGACAAGAAATCGGAAGATCCAGAAGGCCATTGTAGACAGGTGGTCCAAAAGACAGTCGCTTAATCTATCCTCAGTCTCAGTGATATAAAGGGCGCCACATTGAGAGCTCTGAATGCAATACACATGGTTGGAGGAGGTACTCATGACTCTCTACCTCACCTAGAAGGGCTGGTCAGGATTCTTGTTGGTGGTGAGGAAGGAGTTGTAGGACCAATTGCTGCACAGATTAATGACATAAAATATTTTTGTTAACCTTTCACCCCACCATCCATTATATCCAGCACATTATTCTTTACCATTTCTGCCAACTGCAATGGATCACTACACGTGTCATACAGATGGTATGACAATTTTAGCGTCATGGGGGAATATGGAAAATATACTTGTCAGTAATTAATCTTATTAAGATCATTAAATGCATCATGTAATGCTTTTGCTCTTGGAGGGTTAAAATTATTGCACGTTTTGGAGATGCTTTAACTATGAATCAGATTAACTTTCTTGCTTTGAGTAGTATTGTCAGTGCCAAAGTCAGCTATGCAACCAAATGCACTCGGCAGCACTAAAAAATTAACATCAACTTTGATGTTAGTGTTTATAAGATGGAGGAATTCATTAAATCTGGAAAATAAGAGTTCAGAGAAGCTATTGGAGTTAATTGTTTGCAAATGTCATGAGAGCATATTTGGGATGCAGGCCAATTTATGGAATTCAAGATCCAAAAGATTTTTGCAAATGTGGTCAATCTCCCACAGTAGAAATAACTAGCACGAATACAGATGTTAGAACAATCACCTATTACATGGAGTCATGGACAACATTGAAAGTGCTTCGGATGCTCTTGTCCCAAATTCATTGTGCCTGCTGAAATGGTGCCATTCCAATCAAGTGTAAAAGCTTTCACGAGGGTACATTGTTAATAATTATAAAGCAGATTACCCAGGAGATAATACAGTGCATTCAGAAAGTATTCAGACCCCTTCACATTTTCCACATTTTGTTACGTTACAGCCTTATTTTAACATTAATTAAATTCTTCTTTTTTATCATTAATCTACACACAATACCCCAGAATGATGAAGTGAAAACAGGTGTTTAGAAATGTTTGCAAAGTAATTAAAAATAAATAACTGAAATATCACATTTACATAAGTATTCAGACCCTTTGCTATGACACTCAAAATTGAGCTTATGTTCATCCTGTTTCCATTGATATCCTTGAAATGTTTCTACAACTTGATTGGAGTCCACCAGTGGTAAAGTAAATTGATTGGACATGATTTGGAAAGGCGCACACACCTGTCTAGATAAGGTCCCACAGTTGACAGTGTATGTCAGAGTAAAAACTCAGCCATCAAGATGAAGGAATTGTCCATAGACCTCCGAGACAGGATTGTGGCGAGACAGAAAACAATTTCTGCAGCATTGCAGGTCCTGAAGAGCATAGTGGCCTCCGTCATTCTTAAATGGAAGCACTTTGGAACTACCAGGACTCTTCATAGAGCTGGCTGCCCTGTCAAACTGAGCAATCGGGGGAGAAGGGCCTAGGTCAGGGAGGTGACCAAGAAGCCGATGGTCAATCTGACAGAGCTCAAAAGTTCCTCTATGGAGATGGGAGAACCTTCCAGAAGGACAACAATATCAGCGGCACTCCACCAATCAGGCCTTTATGGTAGTGTGGCCAGACGGAAGCCACTCCTCAGTAACATGACAGCCCGCTTGGAGTTTGCCAAAAGAGTTGTTTTTTCTGGTGCTCTGATCTGATGAAACCAAGATTGAACTCTTTGGCCTGAATGCCAAGTGTCACGTCTGGAGGAAACCAGGCACCACTCATTACCTGGCCAATACCATACCTACGGTGAAGCATCATGGTGGCAGCATCATGCTGTGAGGATGTTTTTCAGCGGCAGGAACTGGGAGACTAATCAGGATCGAGGTAAAGATGAACGGAGCAAAGTACAAATCCTTGATGAAAACCTGCTCCAGAACGTTCTGGACCTCAGACTGGGACGGAGGTTCACCTTCCATCAGGACAACGATCCTAAGCACACAGCCAAGACAACCCAGGAATGGCTTCATGACAAGTCTGTGAATGTCCTTGAGCGGCCCAGCAAGAGCCCGGACATGAACCCAATCGAACATCTTTCGAGGGACCTGAAAATAGCTGCGCATTGATGCTCCCCATCCAACCTGACAGAGCTTGAGAGGATCTGCAGAGAAGAATGGGAGAATTTAACCCAAATATAGGTGTGCCAAGCTGGTAGCGTCATACCCAAGAAGACGAGGTTGTAATCGCTGCCAAAGGTGCCTCAACAAAGTACTGAGTAAAGGATCTGAATACTTATGTAAATGTGACATTTCAGTTATTTCTTTTTTAATTATTTTGCAAACATCCTAAACACCTGTTTTAACTTTTTAATTATGGGGTATTGTGTATAGATTTATGATTTTTAAAAAAAGAATGTAATCCTTTTTAGAATAAGGCTGTAACGTAACAAAATGTGAAAAAAGTGAAGGGGTCTGAATACTTTCTGAATGTACTGTATGGGCATAGAAACAAGAGCAAACCATTCAGCCAAGAAAATGACTCCACCATTTAATTTTACCATGATTAATCTCTACCACAACACCATTCACCCGCCAGTGATCAATGTCCTTGAAAACTTTTCCAAATAATCTATTGAAGTATATTTAAAGTTATCAGCTATGCCAATATCCACAGTCATTTGCAGAAGAGTCCAAATCTCTACAAGCCTTTGCATGAACCAGTGGGCTGGAGTTTGCTGGAGCCAGTTTACCTTTCACATTTGCCTTGGATGCATTTACCTTTCATTGCTGCACTGTTCCTAATCTCCTAGAGGCTTCATTAACTTGCAAATTGGAGCAGTCTGTGAGTAATGACTAATCTCAGAAGTGCAAACCAAGGCCCTGTGGTTCATATTAATAGGAAAATAAAAGGCAGACGTAGCTACATAACATCTTTGTAATGAAGGTCAGCAACTTCCAGCAAATGAGTTAAGAAGCCGAGGGGCTAGGTATGGTATATATTTGGCCCCTGAGCTCATTGCAATCAAGAACAATTTCTGGATCCCATACGAATCCACTGATGTGGTGGGAGGTCAAATACACCAGTGCCAGATCTCAAGCACATTCTGTATTTCTGCATCACAATGGTCAGGTTCCAAGCTCTGTAGGCATGTGCACTTGAGGCCAATATTTCTGAAGCGGGCCAGAAACTAGTGTTTTCAGACCCACTCATTTTGTGATGAAATAACTTGATGCAAATCCTTTTAAAATTCTCTGGCCCAGAGCTCTTCCACAGGAAAAAAAATGTATCTATCTATCCTGTCAAATCCTGTTTTAAACAAAAGGACACAAAGTGCTGGAGTAACTCAGCAGGTCAGGCAGCTTCTCTGGTGAACATGAATAGGTGCTGCCTGACCCGTTGAGTTACTCCAACACTGTCCCACTTTCACGACCTAATTCACAACCTTTTTTACTCGTGGACATTTTTTATCAGGCTATAAAAACACCCCGACCAACTTGATGCCACAAGTACCTACGACTAGCATCATCTATTGGAGGAACAGCATCTCATATTTCGCTTGGGTAGTTTACACCCCAGCGGTATGAACATTGACTTCTCAATTTCAGGTAGTCCCTGCTTTCTCCCTCCTTCCCCTCCCCTTCCCCTTCCCCTCCCCTTCCCCTCCCCTTCCCCTCCCCTTCCCAGCTCTCCCACAAGCCTACTAGCTCTGCCTCTTCTTTTCTTTTTCCCGCAACCCCCCCCCCCCCCCCCGCCATCTGTCTGAAGAAGGGTCTCAACCCGAAACGTCGCCTATTCCTTCGCTCCATAGAAGATACTGCTTCACCCGCTGAGTTTCTCCAGCATTTTTGTCTATCCTCATAATGTAATTCATTTTGGGCCTGACCCTACTGTAGCCATTGGAAAGCCACTGTATGTATGTCAAGTCAAACTGTAATGAAAGGACAAATGCTAAATTAAAATCACAAGCGCACAATAGTAGGAAAAGAGCATATACCGTACAGGTGAAATGGTCTTAAAAGGGGAGAAGTGCGGTGTATGTAATAGAAAAGGTATTACCTGTCTCCAAGTTAAAGGAGGAGGAGTGTTAGGTATGGGATAATTAGGGTAAGTAATTGGTGTCTTGTGATGTCTGGGGCAAGTACGCATGAGCAGAAAAAGACTGGAGGTGGTGTCCTGCAGAAGAGAAGCTTGTATGATTCCTCCCGTGTCCGAGCCTTTATTCAAGACTGTTCAAAGCATCCGAATACACGACAATTGGCGACGAGGATAAAAGAACGAAGATAAGAACAAGGCCAGCAAGAAGAATCGAAAACAAAAGTTAAAAATAGAAGTAGTATTTGGAAACAAGTGGAACAGCACCAAGCAAAATGGTTTTGAATTGGCGCCAAAAAGAAAAAAGGTAGGAACGGGTAGCAATAGCTCAGGGAAGAGCTAGGAAAAGAAGCAGGGGCAGTAAGGGTCACCAAGCACGGTGTCAGCTTACCTGGAATGTATCCAGGGCTGTGCAGCCTGCAGCCAGGCCCAAGCAGCAGCCACAGACGTCGGGTGGGGCCTAGTACCGTGAAGGCCACGGACAGGTCCACAGAGCCACCGACAGAGGCTGAGTCTTCAGCCCAACCGGGAACAGTCAACCCGGTGGGGGGAGAAAACAGAGAAAGCCTGGTCGGGATCAGAGTCAGCCCGACCGTGAACAGAAAAGCGGGCAGGCCCGCGAGAGAAGTTGACTTGCGGCTAAAACTTGAACAGTATAATCTAGGAGACTGTGCTAAAAACTGCCGCGATCGACAGCAAAGGCATGCTGGACTGATTATCTGCAGCACCCGATTAGCAGCCGGTTTTTTACCTACTAAAAGACTAAACTGTTAAATACCTTTAGACCTACACCATCCAAATGCCTTCAAAGTAATGGCTAAAGCAATAAATCAAGTGGAACTGTAAATTAATTGCTGAATCTGCCAAAATAAAAAGGGGGGAAAAAAATGGAAAAGAAGTGTTTGGTCATTGAGTGAAATCCAGTTCATCATATCGGGGCGGATAAATCAGATCCCTTTCAAGCGGGGAATCTGCTCAAAAACATTAAAAGACTTGACAATGTAAGCTGAAATAAAAATAGAAAATGCTCGAAATATGGATGGATTGAATAGATGAACGAATGGATCGACTGGGCTTATATTCATAACAATTTAGAAGGATGAGAGGGAATCTTATAACCATATAACAATATAACCATATAACAATTACAGCACGGAAACAGGCCCTCTCGGCCCTTCCAGTCTGTGCCGTCATATATAGAAACATATTAAAAACTTAAAGGATTGGACAGGCTAGATGCAGGAAAAAAAAATTCCCGATGTTGGGGGAGTCCAGTGCCCAGGGTCACAGTTTAAGAATACGGGGTAGGCCATTTAGGAATGAGATGAGGAAAAACATTTTCACCCAGAGAGTAGTGAATCTGTGGAATTATCTGCCACAGAAGGCAGAGGAGGCCAATTCACTGGATGTTTTCAAGAAAGTTAGATTTAGCAGTTAGGGCTTATGAGATCAAGGGATATGGGGAGAAAGCAGGAACGGATTACTGATTTAGGATGATCACCCATGATCATTTGAATGGCGGTGCTGGCTCGAAGGGTCGAATGGCCTACACCTGCATGCATTTTCAATGTTTCTATGACATAGGCAGCATCTTTTGAGGAATAATGTTTCAAGTCAATGGACGTTTGTGCGAACTGGGAGAGTTTGGATAAATAATAAGCAGTTTAAATGGCACAGAAGGAGATAATGTTAGTGGCAGGAGATGAAACAGTGAGTCAATGAAAGAATAAAATAATGAAACAAGTCGGTGACTAGTGCGATCAACTGATGTGTTTAAGCAAATAAATGATGATGCTTCAAGGTGAAATTAGCAATAATGGAACAAGAAACAAAAGATCGGTCTTAAGAACACAATGCAACTCAGCAGGTCAGGCAGTATCCTTGGAGAACATGGGAAGGTGTCGCTTCAGGTTGGGATCCTTTTTCAGATATGGGTCTTAAGGAGATGGAAATGACAGCAGCTGAAAAATGATCAGTATTTGCTCTCACAAAAAAAAATTGTGGCTCTGATCTAAACATTGAAGCAAGTGTCCCAAAGTGTCCTGACCCAAAACGTCACCTACCATTCCCTTCACAGATGGGACCTGCTGAGGTTCTCCAGCACATTCTGTTTTCAGCTACCAAACCCCTACATTTTGTAATATCTACTTTTAAAAGTACCGCTATGCATCATTTTTCACTTTTCAAGTTTATCATTAAATCCTACTGGTTGTTTGAGATTGTTAGCTTAATTTCGAGTCATAGATTCATACAGTGTGAAAACAGGCCCTTCGGCCCAACTGGCCAACCTGATGAACATGCCCCTTCTAGACTCGTCCCGCCTACCTGCATTTGGCCTATATCCCTCTAAACCTATCCTATTCATGTACCTGTCTAAATATTTGTTAAATGTTGTGAAAGTACCTGACTCACCTACCTCCCCCGCCAGCTTATTCCATGCACATACACATAGCACTCTTTGTGTATCTCCTCATGAACTTTGGTAACAAACATACTGTTTGATATTATTCTCAAGAAGCATCTTAGGATATCTTCACAGGTGGGTAAGGGGTGTAATTATTTTTGGTTGTGAACTAAGACAAAGTGACAAATTTAGCCCAGTTCAAACAACCGGCAATGATAAAAATAGCAGGATAAACATTTGGGACCTGTATTAGAAAAATGCTCATATTACCAAGCAAAAATGAATTGGTGAATGGGGACCAGTTGGGCCTCTTGCAGAAATAAGTAAAACAAAATCAAAATACTTCTTAAATTCTTCTATGTCCCACCTGAATTTATAAAGAGCCTATTGTAAAATCCATTTGAGAGAGTTATATTATTGTGAAGCTTAAACATGTCATCTGCCTATGTAACATCCTTTCATCATAGCTTACTTTGCCTCTGAAAAGAGCATCATCTGCAAATAATGATATAGAGCTCTTTCTTCCTATTCCCTCTACAATGAAATACTAAATTTCCAGTATTGATATCCAGGGAACAATATTTTGCATCCCAGCAATCAGAGCAATCCCAATAATATATAAAATATGACTACTTTCTCACATGTCTAAGTCATTTACTAACCCAATTCTCAATGTTGTCCTATCCAATTCTCAGTGTTTTCATTATTGTTAAAAGTCGTATTTGTAGAACCTTGCCAGATGTCTCCTGATATTCCATTTAGAAATATTGATGAACATTCCCTACCTGCCTTTCATGTCCTTCTCGGCAGTATTTGTGCACTTGCAAGGTGCTGTGGATAAACTTTGGCTTGCATCTGCCGCGCATTTTTAAGATGGTAAAGATTTGCAGATGCATCCATATGTTCTACCATCAACACAATGCTTAGAGTGATATTAGAATGTGCAATATTTTGCCTAGAATTGGAATTGTACTAATTCAGGCAAAAGATGAATATTCCATTGCACATCCGATGTGTGTTTGTAGGTGGTGGAATGATGATAGTGGGTAAGGGGGAAGAATGAATGTTGGTGATCAGGTGGTGTCAGAAAAATGTCAGGTGTTGGAAAAATACCTGTTGGTGTTAGTTATGCCTCCATCCATGGTACAGTTTCCCTCCAAATTCCCATTGATTTTAATGTTGCCACATTATCAACAATATGATGCCACATCAGATTAAATCTGCCCATTGTTCTAGCCTTAACTCTGTAATGCAGTTCTTCTCTCCAGGTCAATACTAAGGCCATGTTGTCTGGAGCTGAAAGACTGAATGGCCCATCTAGAACACAGAATGAGAATCAAGTGAACAGGTGGTTGGGTAATTTTGCTTGATAACACTGTCAAAGGCATAAATATAATTGGGTTTAGTATTGTCACATGAATCGGGGTACAGTGAAAAACATTGTTTTACATGCTCAGCAAACTGATAATACAATCAAGTCAAACTCAAATACAATCGTTTTAGTTTCAGTTTTAGTTCAGATTAGTTTATTGTCATGTGTACCGAGGTACAGCGAAAAGCTAATGCTGCGTGCTAACCACTCAATGGAAAGACAATGCATGCTCACAATTGAGCCATTTACAGTGTATAGACACAAGATAACATCAAGAGATAGAGAAAAGGGGAACATACAGAGTGCAGAATATGGTTCTCAACATTGTAGAGCGCCAGTTTACAGACATAGTCCAATGTTCACACTGGGGTAGAGGTGGATTGGACAGTTGCCTAGCTTATGAAAGGACCATTCAGAAGCCTGATATCAGAGGGGAAGAGGCAGTTCCTGAGAATGGTGCTGAATGCTTTCAATCTTCTCTACCTTCTGCCAGACGGGAGCAGGGAGAAGAAGGAATAAGGATTTTGGCTGCTTTGCTGAGGCAGTGTGAAATGTAGATGGAGTCAACGGTAGGAAGTCAGGTCTGTGTGATGGACTGGCCAACATAGACTACTCTCATCAATTTCTTGTGGTCTTGGGCAGAGCTGGTCCCAAACCAAACTATGATGCAATCTGATAGTACCTGTAGAGGTTTGTAAGAATATTGGAGACACGCCAAATTTCCTCAAGGGCCTGTCCCACTGTACGAGCTAATTCAAGAGTTCTCCCGGGTTTTCCCTGATTCGTACTCGGAGAATTACGGTAATGGCCGCTCGTAGGTATTCGGGGCTCTCGTGGACATTTTTCAACACGTTGAAAAATCTTCACGAGTCTTCACGTACTTACCGCATTTCCAGAGTACCTGCTATTAGCATTCCGAGCCGCTAAGAGACGTCCCGAGCTCTGACGTACCCGCTCCGTACATTCTACGTGCTTACCATTAGTTTGATTTTTTTTAAACTCGGGAGAGCTCTTGAATTACCTCGTACAGTGGGACAGGCCCTTCAGTCTTCTCAGGAACTAGAGGCATTGGTGTGCCTTCTTCACAGTTGCATCAATGTGTTTGGTCCACAACAGTTCATTGATAATATTAACATCAAGAGTCAAGATTGTTTTATTGTCATATGTCCCGGATGGGACAATCAAGGAACTTGACCATTTTGCTAATGATTAAGGGGACATGACTGGACAGTAACTGGCTAAATTGATTTTGACCTGTACTATAGTGAAGAGAATACGCCTGCTTACATTTTTATTTCATTTTGTCCGGTAGTCACTAATATGATGGAACTCGCAGTACTGTTTGGCAGTTGTGAAGCATCTGTCTTCTGTATCAAACCCAGGTTATTGTTAAAGGTCCAAGGTGTTTGTTCTTTCCAACATGCTGATTTATGTCAAGACACCATCAACAGGATTAACAGAAAACAGCTGTTTTTCAGCTTGTGAAGAGGCTAAAGGCAAAATAATTATCTTTTTCGTGGCATCATTGAGGACAATATAAAGTATTTGAAAAGTTATGGACTTACGTTTTGATGTGCAGCACTACAGTATGTGTGGTCACAATAACGCTTAACTCTAAATGAGCATTCAGCCCACTGAATTGCTTCAAATAGATCTTGCACAATTTGCAATGTTACCCGAGTCTCCAGTTTTCTCACAGGAAAAGTGAATAGATCCTAACAAAATAACTGAAGATAAGTATTTCCTTTACTCCAAAATTGAGTACAAGTCTGCAATATGAATCTATGTTACAATCATTACTCAACCCTAACCATTTACATTCCATGGATGATATTCCCATGATGTAATAAAAATGTGAGCAATAGTATTCCATAGAGGGCTTGACTATCTATTTTTATACTTGAAATATATCATTAATTAGTTATTTCTTAGCTCCATTTTAACTCTTTACTGCATATAAATTATGAATATGTTTGTTCATTTTGGTAATAGTAATGCATTGCAAGTGATCCAAATATCCCCACATGTTTATTTCAACATACTGTATGTTGGTGGGTGGTGCAGAGGGAAACTCAGTTTTGTTTGATTGTTGCCAGCCACGTTCTCTATTTTCGATCATGGGAACTTTCACTGGCGAGCAAGTATATTCGCGCATCTAAAAGCAGATAAATGTATCTTGTCTTTAAATGACTAGCATTCTTTGCACCAAACCTAAAGCTGAAAGTAAGCATATAATAATTGTAATAAAACCAATAACAACGCTCATATACATAGCAACATTACCGAGACAAAACATCAACAAAAATTAATGCAAATTGAATGACCACTTTCGGCCCACCGAGACCAGGGCGACGAGTGATCACTCTGTGCACTAGCATTATCCTACATACCAGGGCCAATTTACAATTTCTTTTTTTTACTGAAGTCAATTAACCTACAAACCTGTAAACTTTGGCGTGTGGGAGGCAACTGGAGCAACTGGAGAAAACCCACGCAGTCGCAGGGAGAAGGTATGAACTCTGTGCAGACTGTGAATAGAAATGGATGAGAAAGAGGGATAACATAGAAATAACATAAGGGTGGTGGGATGAAATAGCAGTAGAGCTACAGCCTGTCTCTAAACTAAAATATTACCTGTTTCTCTCCCCTTGGACACTGCTTGACCTTCTGAGTGCTCTCTGCATATTCTGTTGTACTTTTGGATTTCCAACATCTACAAATCTTTGCTCCAAATTCATAACCTCCTCTTGCAGTGCTCCTCTAATATATTTTACATATGTTTATGAAGCATTCCTCTTCAGTCTCCAGAGCAACAGATTTGTATGTATCCCTGGCACTTGAAGATGTAATTTTAAAAGTGTTCTTAGTAAGTAATCAACTATATCTAAACGTGACAGTAATCATTCATGACTTTTTAACAAAACTGGAGATGCAGTTCATTTCAGGCAAAAGGCAGATGTCTGATTTTGTAAACCACTTCCTGGTCATATTCTTATTTTTCATTTCATTGAATTCATAGAATGTCATTGTTTCATTTCAGTGCATATGACAATAGAACACCAAAGATAGACACAAAATGCTGCAGTAACTCAGCGGGACAGGCAGCATCTCTGGAGAGAAGGAATGGGTGGTGTTTCAGGTCGAGACTCTTCTTCAGACATTAGGCACGCTGAGTTACACCAGCATTTTGTGTCTATCTTCGGTGTAACCCAGCATCTGCAGTTCCTTCCTGACAATAGAACACTCGTGACACTTGATTTCATTCCTGCCGTCAGGAAGTAGATATAAACCCCTGTCTCACTGTGCGAGTTGGCCCACGAGTGACCCCGAGTTTTCACTCGTGGTGATCACGTAGCGGGAACGTCGGAACTCGCACGAGCAACTTATCGACTCGTGGCGCTAACGGCAGGTACTCGGGAAACTTGTTAACTCGTGAAAAAAATCAAACATGTTTGATTTTTTCCACGAGTCAAATTAACTGTTCAAGTTAAAAATGGAAACATTTAAACTCGTTGTAATAACGTAGTGGCCCCGTGCTTTTATCTTAGTGTCTCGTGAGTCTACCGTGGGAACTTTAATAATCTGTTCTTTTGCTCGAGTAAAGACTGAACCAAAGATAGACACAAAATGCTGGAGTAACTCAGCGGACCAGGCAGCATCTCTGGAGAGAAGGAATAGAGTCGAGACCCTTCTTCAGACTTACCCGAAATGCCACCCATTCCTTCGCTCCAGAGATGCAGCCTGTCCCGCCGAGTTACTCCAGCATTTTGTGTCTATCTTCGGCCTTTCTGCCACTTGTCCTTTATTACTGAGGCGCCTGCCCCGTGGCTTCACTCTGTCTCAATGAACGGCTTAAAGACCTGCCGAAGGGGCAAGTCTGGGGTGGTGGGTGGGATGTGTCCACGTGTGATGCTCCATCCACCCCCCCGGGGCCGAGAGTGTGGGATTGGGAAGGAACTGCAGATGCTGGTTCACACCGGAGATAGACACACACAATACTGGAGTAACTCCGAGGGACAGGCAGCATCTCTGGAGAGATGGGATGGGTGAGATTTCGGGTCGAGACCTTACTTCAGACTTCTCCAGAGATCCCGCTGAGCTTAGTCCAGTAGTTGGTGTCTATCCCGGTGGCGGGGAGCCCGGCTTGGCCGACCCGCCGCCTCTACTTGCCGGTCAGTCCGGTGATCATCGCCCTCCGCCCGGGATGCAGCGGAGGTTTCCATCCGGTGAGTTGTCCAGCGCTCACGGTGGACGAGGGAGGACAGCAATAGGCCAGGTGAATGAATACAGCACATAAATGAGTCGACCTTTAATATTTTTTGATTTTATGTTTTAATTTACAAGCTGCTTCAAGCGAGGCAAGTTATATTTTCAGTCCCAAGAAGGGTCTCGACCCGAAACGTCACCCATTCAACGAAAAAGCTGGAGTAACTCAGCGGGTCAGGCAGCAACTCTGGAGAGAAGGAATAGGTGACTTTTCGGGTCGAGATCCTTCTTCAGAAGACGAGCCCTTATCCAAAACGTCACCTTCTCCAGAGATGTTACCTGGCCCGCGTTACGCCAGCTTGTTGCGTCTGCCTTCCGTTTCTGCCCCTAAAGCCTTGGGATCGTTGCCCTTTGTGTTGGCGTGGAGGGGGAGGGGGCTATTGTGCTGCTTGAATGCCCCCTGCTATCATAGGGACAGGGAAACACAGCGGCTTTTGAGGCTGGTGGGCAATCACTACCAAAGTGTCTGCCTGCAGTCAGCACTCCTCTCCTACACATGTCTCCCGCGCTAACCATCCCGCAGAGAATGATCCCAGCACCCAAGAGCCTTGTCGGGTCCCGGCGGCCGCTCAATGTCAGTCACCCGAGCTGCTTCCTTCCTCTGAAGTGGCGGCCAGTCCTGCTGTCTGTGTGTATCTGTGTGTGTGTGTCTCTGTCTGTCTGTGTGTATCTGTGTGTGTGTGTGTGTGTGTGTGTGTGTGTGTGTGTGTGTGTGTGTGTGTGTGTGTGTGTCTCTCCCTCTCTGTCTATCTGTGTGTATCTGTGTGTGTGTGTGCTGTCGGGTCCCGGCGGCCGCTCAAAGTCACCCGAGCTGCTTCCTTCCTCTGAAGTGGTGGCCAGTCCTGCTGTCTGTGTGTATGTGTGTGTGTGTGTGTGTGTGTGTGTGTGTGTGTGTGTGTGTGTGTGTGTGTCTGCTGTCGGGTCCCGGCGGCCGCTCAATGTCAGTCACCCGGGCTGCTTCCTTTTTTAAAATTATTTAAAATAGAGATCCATTGCAAAAAAGTATTTAAAAACATAAAACAACAAGAAATGCTTGGTTACTGGAGGATGCGCATTTTCCCATTGTAGGTCATATCAATAGATGCCGCCGCGCTGAAATAACTCAAAACCACAGGATGGAGATGTATTTTAACATTGTTGCTTTATTAAAACATACCTTCATTCACGGTTGGCTCAAGAGTAACGGGAGAGGAACTTGCTAACTCGGGAGAGGAACTAGGAACATCGCAGCAATGACATACCCGTGGGAACTCGGTTACACACTTGATCATAAACTTGCAGTCTCGTGCACAGCCACGAGTCTGTCACTCGGGGTACCTCGTGGGTCAACTCGCACAGTGAGACAGGGCCAATAGGAGTCTGATAACTGTGGCGTCCAGGTTTAGGAACAGCTTGTTCGAAACAACCATCAGGCTAATGAACACTACAAACAGCAACAAACCTTCAAACTACGAACTCACTAGGTTGCACTAGGGACTTTGGGCTTTGCATTTGTTTTGTACTACATTGTGTTTTTTTTTAAATTTATTGAATTATTCTGTGTGTTTCTTACGTTATCTATTGAGTATTATATTTACAAACCTGTTGTTCTGCTGCAAATAAGATTTTCAGTGTTCCGTTTCGGTACATATGACAATTAATCACTCTTGACTCTTTGTGTTGGAAGGGACTGCAAATGGTGCTTTAAACCAAAGATAGACACAAAAAGCTGGAGTAATGCAACGGGTTAGGAAGCATTTCTGGAGCAAAGGAATTGGTAACGTTTCAGTTGAAGAATCACCTAGTGTTCCCTTTTTCCAGCGATGCTGCCTGACCCTCTAAGTTACTCCAGCTTTTTATGTCTATTTCTTGACTCTCTTCTCTCTTGACTTTAACCTTTAAAGTAGGATGTTTAGCTTAAACATTTAGTGAAAAATACTGTAGCTTAAACATCTTCTACCTGTGGTAGTAGTGCAGGGGTCGGGAACCTACGGCCCCCGGGTCGAATGCGGCCCGTAACCCGAAATCATCCGGCCCGTAGGCGGATTTTTTTTCCCCCGTAATCATCCAGCCCACCGAGCGCCGAGCGCGGCTGAGGGCCGAGCACTGGTTGTACAGCATCCTGTGCAAAGCCGCCGGCGCGGCCGCGCACCTTCTGTGAACAAGTTTAAGAAAGTACTGCTGATGCTGGAAAAATCGAGGTTAGACAAAAATGCTGGAGAAACTCAACGGGTGAGACATGCAAAGATTGCAGGAGGTTGCCCCACCCATCCAGTTTCTCCAGCATTTTTGTCTACCTTCTGTGAACACGTGATTAGATGCCTGCCCTCCGGGGCGGGATGGGGGCGGGATCCATGTGTACACATGATAGATTTGGCCCGCCATCCGCTCACTATGCAGAACAGGCCGACCCCTGTAGTAGTGTATGCAGTCTGCAGTATGCAATGTATTAACCCATCAATGGGTTTCATTGGCACTTCATCCTAAATGAGTCCAGCAGGTACATATGTGCACTACTACATCTGAGGCACAGATCATTCTGACTGGAATGTATTCTTCATTGTCAATTAGCCAACATTGTGGATCTCCCTACCCAACAGCATGACAGCAGCTCTTCATCACACCAAAGAAAAAAGCTATTTGAGAAATGTTACATTTGCCCCTGTTTCCTATATCCTAAGGATTCAACCCTGACCTTGGGTGCTGTCTGTGTAGAGTTTGCATGTTCTCTGTGTGACCACATAGGTTTCCTCTGGGTGCACCTTTTTCCTCCCACATTCCAAAGACATAAAGGTTTGTAGGTTAATTGGCCTCTGTAAATTGTGCCTGGTGGATGAGAAAATGGGATAACATGGAAATGGTGTGAATGGGTGATCAGTGGACGGCATGGCCTCAGTGTGCCAAAGGACCTTTTTGCATGCTGTATCTCGAAACTAAACTTAGCTAAACAATAGTGAATGTTTTTTAATTGTTTGGTGAAGTCTAGCCGTGTTATATTGCCCTTCAGTTTTCTGGCATACAGTATATTGCTTCAATATTCAGTGTGGAATACAATTTTTGGCAGAGCAACGTGCTTTAAGTGCCTTTGCAAAGATCAGTTGCTGCCAACTTGAAGAATCATTCATGTAGATATTATGTCACAGCTTTGCTTATTATTGCTCTATGGTCATCTCACCAAAAAAAACAATGCTTTACAGTGCCAATTTTCATCTCCTCAGACCATTAACTGGGGTAGTTAACCTTGGCTTTTTCATGTATGCAGAAATGTCAGAAGAAGCTGTGATACTTACAGGATGGGGAGTTATAAATTTAAGCTTTCTTGGAATAAGATTTTGGATTCTGTGTAGTATTGGTGAAAGACAAATAATATTTATCCATCAGCTGCTGTTAATAAAAGCAGATCAGCTGGTCATTATCATTACCTGAGATCCTACTGTGCACAAATATGTTACCATATTATCTCAGATTGAATTGAGGTAGTTTCAACAAGTAATTCCTTCGCTCTTTGATTTTCTCATTTACTTGCGCTTTCAGTTTTGATTTACTGTAGTACTTTTACTCCCTTATAATAAAGTCTGATAAAAACATATCACTGAGTGACATTTCAGAATCTAATTTCTCCCTAAATAAACCTCTCAAATAATGTTATATAAAGAAGGGACAATTCTATTTTTACTTTACTGCCCATGGTAAGCCAAACTCACAGGAAGCATAGACTTTAGACATTACTGTACCGCATTTTGGTTTAGTTTTAGTTCAGTTTAGAGATACATCGTGGAAACAGGCCCTTCGGACCACTGAATCCGTGCCGACCAGTGATCCCTGCACACTAACACTATGCTACACACACTAGGAACAATTTACACTTATACCAAGCCAATTAACCTACAAACCTGTATATCTTTGGAGGAAACCGAAGATTCCGGAGAAAACCCACGCGGTCTTGGTGGGAACGTACAAACTCTGCACAGACAACATCCATAGTTTGGGTGGAGCCCGGGTCTCCGGCGCTGCAAGCACTGTAAGGCAGCAACTCTACCGCTGCGCCACTGTGTCGCTTCATGCAGTCTTCTCCCTGATTCAAACTCTTTATGTAGGATAACAAAACTCAAAAGGAGTACAAATTGTCAAAACATTTCAATAAGCAATGAGCCGGATTCTGTTAGGAAAGGTTCAAATCAAAATTGTGTGATACAAAATTCTTTGCATCCTCATTTTACCATTGCATTTTTAAATGAGCAATGAATCCATAACTTTCCCTTCTTTTGTTATTACATTTTCATAGATTCCTAATCAAAAATTATGAGAAAGTGTTAGTTGGACAATATACTTACAATAGGTGCATTTGTGGAACTATGTTTTGTCTTTAAATGCAGTATTGTGTAGAATACAAGGAACACCAAACCAGTGTAGAGATTCATTATTCAATGATTACAATTTATTCACCATTCCACACTAATTTTCATTTGAAGTTTATCCTTCAGTACATTTTCCACTAGCTGATTTTAGAAGAGATTAATCCTGGGCAACCCTTAGGTACCATCCTCATAGCTACAGCCCTGGTTTTAACAGTGTGAGGGCAGAGACATGCTAAGGTTCGGTTACAGGACCTTGACCTGAAATATTTAACATCTGGTTACCTTCACTGTTGCTGTTTGAACCACTGTTCTTCCAGCAATTTATTTATTCCTTACTTTCCATTTCTCTGTCTTGTTTTTTTTTTGTAAACCACCATCTGCAGTTCCTTGTGCAGGAAAGAACTGCCAATGCTGGTTTATATTGAAGATAGACACAAAATACTGGAATAACTCAACGGGTCAGGCAGCAGGTCCTTATTTCTCCATTAAAGCAGGATTTCTGGGATACAGTAATTTAAGGGGATTGTATAAAGGTTTATACAAATAAACCAGACACCCTAAATTACTGGCAGCTGACTCATTCTAGTAAACAAATACCCCAATCATTGATTGATAGATAGATAGATAGATAGATAGATAGATAGATAGATAGATAGATAGATAGATAGATAGATAGATAGAATAATGTCTCTTCGACCATGCTTGAAATGTCATGACAAATCACTGGAAGCTTTCTTCATCCCTTGTCAGCATGGTGTGAAATAACAAGCTAAAGATTTCTGGTTTGATATCTGCCCAATTAACATATTCAATTGTCTTTTTGCCTTTCTTTTTGCATAGTTGTCTTTTAGTTTAGTTTAGTTTAGCGATACAGCGCGGAAACAGGCATTTTGATCCACTGAGTCCACACCGATCAGCGATCCCCGTTCAATAGCACTATCCTACA
This sequence comes from Okamejei kenojei, assembly GCA_035221665.1. Lineage (NCBI taxonomy): Eukaryota > Metazoa > Chordata > Chondrichthyes > Rajiformes > Rajidae > Okamejei > Okamejei kenojei. The sequence goes on from CM069131.1 coordinate 158,592,334, forward strand.
CACTGGGGACAATTTGTCATTTTTTTTACCAAAGCCATTTATCCTACAAACCTGTATGTCTTTGGAGTGTGGGAGAAAACCCACGCGGTCACGGGGAGAACATACAAACTCTGTACAGACAGTACCCGTAGTAAGGATCAAACCCGGGTCTCTGGCTCTGTAAGGCGTCAACCTTACCACTGTGTCGCCATGCTTCCCTTTTAATTTGAAACTGATTATTGCTTTCGATGCACATTCAAATATTCTGAAGACTGTTCTTGGTTTTAAATTAATGGCTGCTACTTCTGCACAATTTGATTCCCCCTGAATAATTCCCAATGTGGCTCTACACATAGATCGATGATCTGCAGCCAACCAAATGGCCACCTGCCATCATTACCAGGAAAGCAACAAATGCAACAGCTCCTGCCCTGAGCTGCTCAATTGTTTGAACCTGGATGTCGTACTGGGTGATGACATCAGTATGACATCCTGAACCCAGGATGTCATACAGGGTCATGAGACTGAGGAATTGCAAAGAGGGTCTGAAGAAGGGTGCAGGGGTCTTTGTACAGTTTCGTGCCCCAAACAGCTCTGTAACAGATGAGTCTCTGATTTATAGGGAAGTGCTGCTGGTAAATCATCAATGTGGTGAAAGACACTCTCTGGTCTGCTCAAAACATGTTGGTCTCCCAGCACTGCACGCCTGTCAAGATGAAAACCAGTTCTGTTAGACCTTCTCTCACTGCCCCGTTCTTTTCATCTCTGACCTTTGTCCACCATTTGCCTATCAAAACACCCCTTCACCTGTATCAACTTATTACCTATCAGGGTTTGCCCAGCCCATCCTCTCTCCCAACTTTCTCTTCCCCCCCACCCGCCCCCTACAATAGAGCAGCATAGCTGCCTTACAGTGCCAAAGACCTGGGTCCGATCCTGACTAAGTGCGCTGTCTGTACGCAGTTTATACGTTCTTCCTATGACCACGTGAATTTTCTACGGGTGCTCCGATTTTCTCTCACATTCCAAAGATGTGCAGGTCTGTAGGTTAATTAGCTTAATTAGCTTCTGTGAATAGTCCCTAGTCAGTAGGATTGAACTACTGTATGGGGATGGCCTTACACTGCAGACTCACTGAGGCGAAAGCCCTGTTTCCACACCTGTATCTCTAAAACTAAAAATAGACACAAAAAGCTGGAGTAACTCCGTGGGACAGGCAGCATCTCTGGAGAGAAGGAATGGGTGACGTTTTGGGTCGAGACCCTTCAACTAAATCAGTCAAAAAAAGGGTCCTGACCCAAAGGTAACCTATCCATGTTCTCCAGAGATGCTGCCTGACCTGCTGAGATTTATTTTAATTTCCAAATGTTAACTTTATTCGGAATGAAAATTAAACACACAACGTCCAAGACAAGAACAGTATGAACACTCTTCTGACATTCTCAACCTCTATGCATTCATCAGTATTCATTCATATTCTGTAAGATTTGCAAACTATCCTTAAAACAAGCCACTCATGTTGTTCCCTGGGGTGATATCCCTTCTGTTGTTTGAGGGGTGCCTCTTCTGGACTATTACAGCACGTTGGTTCAGTTTAGTTTAGTTTAGTTTGTTGTCACGTGTACAGTGAAAAACTTTTTGTTGCGTGCTAACCAGTCAGCTGAAAGACTACACATGATTACAATCGAGCCGTCCATAATGTACAGATGGATGATAAAGGGAATAATGTTAAGTGCTCGTTCATATCCAATAAAGTCTGATTAAAGTCCAAGGGTCTTCAATGTAGTATATATTATCTTAGGACTGCTCTCTAATTGTTCATAGAATGGTTCAGTTGCCTGGTAACAGCTGAGGGTCTGCTTTTGAAAACTACAATGTCATCATTCAGGCACCAAAAAATTATAAAAAACATTGCATTTATAAATATTTAAATTGAATTCATACATACTCACATTATACATTTGCTACGATAAAATTCAAATTTTAGAGAGCTATTTATGCACAATTCTACTTTGAATATTTTTGAGTGCCAGTGACACTCATTACAAAGGAATCCAAAGAAAACTATCTGCAAGAAGTTTAAAAAAAAACCACTGTAGGACTCTGAACCCACGCATATTTTAAAGAATGTGTCTTGACACTGAGTTCAAGTCGCACTCCATGCAAAGTCAAGATTCAGTGCTGTGACTCCTCCATTCCAGAGCGTCTCACTCTTCTTCAGACCATCAGGTCACAGCCGATACCGGGCTCACTCTGCAAGTTTAGCTTTTAATTGAAAGTGACTTAGCTCCAATCTTCTAAAATTTCCACCTAGATCTTCTCATGTAACTTAGAAATAATTTACTTGCTAAAAGGCCGAGAAGGCTCAAACAATCGTTTAAGCTTGCTTCTCCGGATTACAGCCCAGGTTCCAGTAAGGGGATTGAGGACAGCCAGCATTTTCCCTTCAATACCTTTGGCAGTACCATTAATAAATACCGTAGGTAATCCTCCAGAGTATCCATCACAGTTACTTAACTGGAAACGTTAGAAATGATAACTACTTGTTCCCTATTGCCCAGTCAATTTGTTTATTATTTCCACTGGTGGTTTATTCCTGATATCTGAATGGATTTGGAGTGGAAATGCTGGAAGACGATGTCTGCACATGTGTGGAATTGCACATCAGCAGTTATATTTGGAAGTCATTTCTGAAGAACTTCACACCTGATCTAAGAACATTGAGATAAATATATCAGCTGTTTTATGACTTTGAGCTGTTAACTCTATGACATTCTCCAAAAATACCAATATTTTTTCTTGGATAAGATCTGTACTTCTTAAGACACTATTAGTCAGATTTATTATCTTCACTTGGGTTCAAATGGTTTTGCTTTATTTTCCTTATGATAGATATCAGTATCTTTCCTCAGTTATAGATGGCAATTTAACAAGCCGATTAATTCCCAGAGCTCCAGCCGTCTGTAAAGATTAGAATATCATTAACTCTGTTGCATTCTATTGTTCTTGTCTCCATGAGCAGAGGGATGGCATTCTACCAATTTTTTTGAAAGACCTTTTCATTGCTTCCCATTATTTTCAGTGCGACTTTTTTTCTCAGAAATTGGCTGACTCCCACCTTTCCATTTGGAAATGATGAATGATTGCTAAAGATAATATAAAAATTGAATATGTACCATTATTTATACTCCTCCATCTTGCCTGTTCTCATCCCAGAGGATAATTCCTAGGCTTTTAAGATCAGTTGTTTTTAAAAAAAAAAGGATTTGAAAAATCCCTGAGTCTGCTCCAGTTCAAGATTTTGATTTTTATATTTTCAATTTATCTCTGAGATTATTCTGTTCAAAGTATAGTTTTGTTTAGGATATTTTAAAAACTTTCAGCAATCGCAGGACATTGGTACTTGTTTTCAAACTCTGTGTGCAACCATGGTGGAAATGTGATAACTCATGAAGTTCATTCAGCTAAATGCTATGATTATGGTTGAATCGCCTCAATCAAATAGTAAATCTGATTGAAATTATTGAAAAGTCTCATTGAATGGACTGAAACAAGGCATATATTAGGTAAAATAAGGCATATATTAGTTAGGTAAAATTAGGTAAAGAGTCTTTAAACTGACATTTCAATTCTGTTTCCCTCCCCACTGATTCTGCTTGACCGACTGAGCACTTCAAGCAGTCTGACTGCTTCAAGCTATTTACAAGCTGCGGATGCAAATGATGTCTGTGTCCAACAACCTTACATTGTTGTGAAGCAGCCACACCGCACAACTCTCATATCTAACAGGACCATAACTAATGTACACGCACACACACACAGATCAGTATGTTCCATGTTTAAAGATATGGTACAAATGCATTGAATTTAACCTCAATTCAGGATCAGAAGAGATCTAGTTTGCATAAGCACAAATTTGATCCAGTCTGGATCTCTTCAGATCTTCATTCATTTGATATTCGACAGTTCTGCAGCGTTCAAAAAGGTTCTGCTCTGAAAGGTTAGAGCGCTTGGGATCCAAGGATCCTAGATAGAGCAGGATGGATAGAAAAAGGGCTTAGATACAGAGATACATAGACAATAGGTGCAGCAGTAGGCCATTCGGCCCTTCGAGCCAGCAACGCCATTCAATGTGATCATGGCTGATCATCCACAATCAATACCCCGTTTCTGCCTTCTCCCCATACCCCTTGATTCTGCCAGCCCTAAGAGCTCGATCTAACTCTATTTTGAATGCATCCAGTGAATCGGCCTCCACTGCCTTCTGAGGCAGAGAATTCCACAAATTCACAACTCTCTGCGTGATTTTTTTATTGTCTCACCTCAGTTTTAAGTGGCCAGCCCCTTATTCTTAAACTGTGGCCCCTGGTTCTGGACTCCCCCAAAATCGGGAACATGTTTCATGCATCTAGTGTGTCCAATCCCTTAATAATTTTATAAGGAAGGAAGCAGAGAGTGATGGCAGAAGGTTGCTTTTCGGACTGGAGGCCTGTAATTAGTGGTGTGCCTCAGGGTTCAGTGCTGGGCCCAGTGCTGTTTGCCATCTAAATCAATGATTTAGATGAGAACGTACATGGCATAATTAGCAAGTTTGCAGATGATAAAATTGTGGGTTGTATTGTAGAGAGTGAAGATGGTTGTCAAAAATTATTGCAGGATCTTGATCAGTTGGCCAGGTGGGCTGAGGAATGGTTGATGGAATTTAATGCAGAGAAATGTGAGGTGTTGCATTTTGGGAAGTCCAACATGGGCTGAAAGTACACAATGAATGGTAGGACTCTGGGGAATGTTGTAGAGTAGAGGGATCTAGGAGTGCAGGTGCATAGTTCCTTCAAAGTTGCGTCACAGGTAGATAGGGTGGTCAAAAAGGCTTTTGGAATATTGGCCTTCATCAGTCAGAGTATTGAGTATAGAAATTAGGAGGTCAGGTTGCAGTTATATAAGATGTTGGTGATGCCACATTTGGAATATTCTGTTCAGTTTTAGGCACCAGTTTATAGGAAGGATGTTGTCAAGCTCGAGAGGGTGCAGAGAAGATTTGCGAGGAAGTTGCGATGACTCGAGGGCCTGAGCTATAAGGAGAGGTTGAGCAGGCTAGGACTCTATTCCTTGGAGGGCAAGAGGATGAGGGATGATCTTATAGAGGTGTACAAGATGATGAGAGGATTAGATCGGGTAAACGCACAGAGTTTCTTGCCCAGAGTAGGAAAATCGAGTATTAGTGGACGTAGGTTTAAGGTGAGGGGGTGAAAGATTTAATAAGAACCTGAAGGATAATTTAGTTACACAGTGGGTGGTTGGTATATGGAATTAGCTGCTGGAGGAGGTAGTTGAGGCAGGTACTGTTGCAATGTTTAAGAAACGTTCGGACAGGTACATGGATAGAATAGGTTTAGAAAGATATGGGACAAATGTAGGCAGGTGGGACTAGTGTAGATGGGACATGTTGGTCAGTGTGGGGAAATTGGGCCAAAGTGCCTGTTTCCATAGCGTATGATTCTATGACTCGATGACTGGACTCAAACTCAAACTTTCTTTAAACTTTGAATGACCTGAGATGAACTGTCAAAAGTGCCAATCAAATTGATCACACTTCCAGAGTACTTGGCTGTTTTGCAATATCCTGAAAGGCACTAATTTTTCAAGTATTTATTTTCCCTGCATAGGATCCCATCACAACACTCCCCCATTAGCTTGTTAACAAGGGTAGATGTACTTTCAATGGTCTGGATTAATCAGTCTTGAGCTAATTACTTCAATTTTTATTTGGTATAATTCAGAAAGAACTCATGTTTCGTTATATTGATCATTTAACATATTCAGTGATATTACTACGCTCCAAATGGGTGTTTCCCCACAGTCCTTAATTACAACTTAGGTGATAGACCTACTGACTGAACCATTGATGAAATTAAACTTACACACTCTTGCACTTTTACAGAAACAATGCACGATCTTGCATTCAAACACGTTTCAAAGTTTCAGATGATCTTAATGTACTTTAATTTCAAATGCAGTTACTTATGTAACACCTCTGATATACTTCTCAGGTAATCCCAAAGCGCATACAACCATTTATATTATTTTGGATGTATTCACTTTTGTTATGTGGAAAAGATTCAGTGGTGGCACAGCTGTTAGAGCTGCTCTCACAGCGCCAGCGACTCGGTTTTGACACTCTCCTCGGATGTTGTGTCTGTGTGGAGTTTACACATCATCCCGTGGCCACGTGAGTTTCTTCCGGGTGCTCCGGTTTCCTCCCACTTCCCAAAGAGTTATGGCTAATTGGCCTCTGTAAAATGTGGAGGGGGTGGATGAGAACGTGAAATGACGTTGAATTAGCGTTTGATGATTGGTGTCAACCTGGTGGGCCCGAGGGCCTGTTTCCATGCTGTATCACTAAACTGAACTAAACTAAACTAAACTAAACTAAACTCAACTCATGTCAGAAGAAACATTTGATGGATCTATTTCTGAAATTTAGTTTTATTTAGATTACTTTAGAGATACAGGGCCTAAAAAAGGCCCTTCGACCCACTGAGTGCATGCTGACCAGCGATCCCCACACACTAACATTATCCTACACACACTAGGGCCAATTAACATACAAACTTGCTTTGGAGTGTGGGAGGAAACCGGAGCTCCTGGAGAAAACACACAAGGTCACGGGGAGAACTCTATACAGGCATCACCTGTAGTCAGGAATGAAAACCCTGATCTCTGGCGCTGTAAGGCAGCAACTCTACCACTGCGCCACCTTGCCATCCTCTGATAACTTGCTAAATGAAGCATCTCACTGCCAGAGATTGCTTACTCTCTCAAATACCATTTCATATCCACATACTCCCTGCCAGTTGACATCTGCCCATTCTCTCAGAAGCATCATAAATCATTGTCCCATTCCAGTCCAATGAGGATTGATGCTTAGCAGTACAGAATTACATTATCATCTATAGATTGTGTAAAGCCCTGGCATTCATCAGTTGGACTGGGACCAGGAATCTTGAAGAATTGAAAGCATCCCTGGAGCTGCTGAACCAGAAACTAAAATGCAATCTTCTAATGATTTATTTGTTGAAGTTTAATTGAATGTTGCCGGGGATCCAGAGAGACATAAATGGCACGTAACCTGGATTAGTGTTGAATTTAATGCTTCAAACTCTGGACATATTTAGAGCAGAAATGTGACAGCCTGAGTTTTGACAATTTAAAAGAAAAAGTTGCCCTTTTCCTCTCCTGGTTGGCACTGGTCCATCGATAGCAACTCTGTTTGAATATCTCACAGAGTGAGTGTACGGCACGGTAGCACAACTAGCCGCACTGCTAGGTCACTGTTCCAGCGACCTAGGTGTGGAATTTGCATGCTCTCCTTGTGACCATGTAGATTTCCTCTGGGTATTCAAGTTTTCTTCAACACCCAAAACACATTTAAGTTTGTAGGTTTATTAATTGGCCACTGTAAATTGCTGCTGGATTGTAGATGAGTGGTACAATTTAAGGGGGATTGAATAGTATTCAGGGAGAATGTGATGGGTTAAGGTAGGATTTGGCTTTGGCTTGCTGGACCGAAGGGCCTGTTTCAGTGCTGCATCTCTATGAGTCTAAGACTCTGTGTTCCTTTATGTATCTAGGCTGTGAATGGGAGCAGAGAGAATAGCTGGATACCTTAATTATGTTTCAATCTACACGGTTGTTCAGCAGCTCCATAGGATAATGTAATAGTTATGTCAACTACCTTCCCTGCATGTTTGAAAAATGCTTTGCTTTAACACTTATAAAGTCAGATTTCAGTCAGTTTAGTTAGTAAATTTGCTTCACATTGTCATGTTCGGCTGCAGAACTCATGAACTGTTCCAGGCTGCAGTGGCTGATTTAAACGGAGTAGTGATAAAATTGTAGCAATCTACCACATTTTCCACTAATGAATGTAAAAGTGACTTCTGATGGACTTATATTCTGCCCAATCATTTTGTCTTGCTTGGCTTCCTTTTCCTAATTTCAATTAACATTTTGTTATGTGAATTTTTGTGCTAACAAGATAAAGGTAGGAATATGACTGGGTGGTGTAGGGACATTAAAAGTGTGTGGTCAGTGCCAATATCAAGTATTACAAGACTATGTGTAAAATGTTTGGATAAACGATGTAGATAAGTAAATCCATATCAGTCCTCCTATATTCTAATTCCAGAATCTGACCTAAACTCGTCAAGGCTGAGTCCAGTTGTCAAGATTCATATTGAAGATTCAGTTTGAAGATCTGTTGGTTCCTCAAGGCACCTTTAAATTAAATTAAATGCATTCTTACAGCAGATCTTCACTTCATGCTGCCTCGGAAAGCAACCAAGATATTCAAGAACCTTTTCATCCTGGTCATTCCCTCTTCTTCCCTCTACCATTGGGTGGGAGGTACAAAAACCTGAAAGCACATACACGAGATTCAGGAACAGCTTCTTCCTTGCAGTTATCAGGCTACTGAAAGATTCTCCCATAATCTAGGTCAGGGGTGGGGAACCTGCGGCCTTAAGGACGCATGTGGCCTTCTAGGCCATTGAGTGCGGCCTTTTCAATGAATCCAAATTTTGTAGAATGAATCCTTTTATTTTTATTAATATGTTTTTGTTCGTCTTTTATTATTTTTATTTTAATCTTAAAGTGAACGTATTTAAAATACCAAAGAGTAAATGGAGTTTCAACAAAATAATCCTATATCTAATTGAAGTTTCTTGGATGTGGCCTTATTAGATTACAGCTAACTTAATGCGGCCTTCTAACATGAAAAGGTTCCCCATCCCTGATCTAGGTTGTAGTCCCAAACTTCCAACCTATCTCATTGCAGACCTTGGGTATTCTCTAAATGTAATGCTATAATTCTCTAATTATGTCTGCACTATCTTTGCACTACCTGGTGTCCTTGTGTAAGACTTGTTTGTGCTCATGTATAGTAGGATTTGACTAGACAGCACACAAATAAAAGCTTTTCATTGTATCTCACTACACGTGACAATAAAAGACCAATACCAAAACCAAAGTTGATTTTTGGGCTGAGGAGTGTGAAAAGTGGGGATATCTGAGAAACTTTACTGAACACTGGTCTGGCCATAAATTGAGTATTGTGTCTGGTTCTGGGCATGACACTTTACAAAAGTTATTTACAAATAACATTGGCGCCTAATTACAATTTTTTCTCATCCCCTGAATCATCATGGAAAATCGCTTTTCTCTGTAATGTCTTCATGACTACAGAGAAAAGAGATTTTCGATGATGATTCAGGGGATGAGAAAAATTAGTAACTAGGCGCCAATGTTATTTTGCATGGAGCTGAGGAGGCTGTAAGGAACTTTGATAAACTTTGATAATATATGCCCTCATTGTTGGGAGGTCAAACACTGGTGGACAAAAATGTATCTCACATCCTATCTCACATTTCAGACATAAAATGTGAGGTACATTTGTGTCCACTAGTTTTTGACATCTCACATTTCAGGCATTGTTATGTGTTGCTTGCCTCTATCTTCATTCTCTCACTATCTATACCTCCTCTAGAAAGCTTACCTGCCATTAGCAAGATGTTCACACTCCCTCTCAGTCAATGCCAACATATATCATACATCTTATTTCTCTCTTCACTCTGTCACAGATATCCATCACCCTAATGATTTCCACAAATTAAATGTGTCTGTTTTTTTTTCAAATGTTACTGTTGGTGATGAAGTGTTATCAACCTCAAATGATAGGTCTGTTCTCCCTCCATAGATGCCGCCTGACTTGCTGAGTATTTTCAGGAATGTCTGCAGTTTTTTGATTAAGTTACACGTGTTCATATCAGGTGAAGTATTATAATCTGCCAGCTGTTATTTAAGAAGAGCAAGAGAGACAAACCAGATAGAATTAAGCATATCTTCCCCATAACTATTATGGCAATTATTATGCATACATCATTCTGAGCTGTCTCTACCTTGTGAGCTGATCCACCATTCTAGCTGAATTTAAAACAGATTAGAAAGTTTCATTGAATGAAGTCATAATTAGGTTCTCATATAGTTATTATTATGTTAAATTATTACTTTGCTGCAATATTATTTTCGAATTAGATTATTTCTGTTCATTGTTACTCACACTAATATATAATTAATATATAATTACATATAATTAATATGTAATTATGTCACTATTCACTATATCATTGATCAAATGTCTCCTCCTTTTAACTGAGCAATTAGGGATTTGGCAAAACAATGAGTTGAAATATACCACCTCTCTGTCTTTATGTACTGAATGTGCAAGAGTATGGATTCCCATAAATTGCCAGCGCTATCCCAGCCTAACCCACCACCATCCCAAAGAAACTTCAGCTACGAGATAGACAAGTCCCCAGGGCCTGACAGGATCCATCCAACAATATAGGAGGAGATTGTGGGGGCCTTGACAGAGATTGTTGTATCTCTTTTAGCTGCAGACGAGGTCCCAGAAGACTGAAGAATGGCCAATTTTGATCCTTTATTTAAGAAGAGCAACAGGGCCAAACCAGATGCAATAACAACTTTAAGAGGCAATTTGACAGACACCAGTAAAGAACAGAGAAATATGAGTCATATGCAGTCAGATGGGATTAGTGTCGATTGGCATTTTCGGCTGAGTGAATATAGTGTGCTTATGGGGCTATCTATATTATGTATAGATACACACTGTATATGTTTCATGTTCTATGTACCGACCACAGGCATGTTATCTAATTATTTGAATGTCATCCTTACATCAGCTCAGCCTCTTTTCATTGGTCTAATTTAACATAATTACCTGATACAATATATATTTAGTGTACCTTCGATTCATTTGGAACCAGCACCAGTGTACATCTGGATCCTGGTATTTGGGATGGATGCTGCTTGAGGTAAGTTGACATAAAAAAATTATAGATGCTGGCAATTTGCAATTAAAACTGAAATGCTGGAGCCATCCAACAGATTAAGCACATCTGCGGGAAGAGGAACAGTTCATATTTCAGGACAAGTGTTCTCACATAGGGTTGCAGGCCTAAAATAATGACCTGATTTATCTTCCCACAGACACTGACTGATCTGCCAAGTATTTCCAGCAATGTATTTTATTGTTACTGCTTTGCATTAAGTTGGATGTTTCCTTTGATATGGTTTGTAACTGATACATCATTATACTTTGTGCGGGAAGGAACTGCAAATGCTGGTTTACACCGAAGATAGACACCAAATGCTGGAGTAACGCAGCAGTCTCGCTGAGATGTCCCACTGAGTTACTCCAGCATCATTATAGTTTGGCAGTTGATATTTCTTTACCCATAGTCTTCCCTATTATCTTATCTCCAAATGCACAATTCTCACAACAATATCTACCTTCAGATTTATTGTATTCATCCAAAGGCAGTTTTAGAGTCTTATGAGCCTGTCCCACTTAGGCAACTTTTTAGGCGACACATGGTCGCCACATCTTCGCGGGTGGTTACCGGGCAGTTGCCTTCATGGTCGTGAGGAGTTCCCGCATTCTGGGAACTAGTCGCGGCCTCATTATGGTCGCAGCAAATTTTTCAACATGTTGAAAAATTAGTGGCGACTAGAATGAAGCCGCCATGGAGAGTGGCGAGAATTCTCGTGCCGTAGGTGGGTCGCCAGGATGTCCTAGTGGGTTGCCAGGAAGTCGAAGGTTCTCGTAGGTTCTGTTAGGTTGTAGCCAGTGCTGACCGGTGAATTTCATTGGCTCATTGGGAAAAAAAAAATAAGCAGTAGTTTTCAGAACCAAGAATAACTGACCAGTAATGTTAATATCCACCGAGCTTCACAGCCGCGTATCTCTGGCTTCTTAAAGGTTGTCTCCCCCACTTCTCTCCCCCCCCTTCTCTCCCCCCCCCATCTCTCCTCCCCCCTTCTCTCCCCCCCGTTCTCAGCAAAGGTTCTGTTAGGTTGTAGCCAGTGCTGACCGGTGAATTTCAGAATCAAGAATAACTGACCAGTAATGTCAATATCCGTCGAGCTTCACAGCCGTGTATCTCTGGCTTCTTAAAGGTTGTCTCCCCCCCCTTCTCTCCCCTCCCCTTCTCTCCTCCCCCTTCTCTCCCCCCTTCTTCCTCCCCCCATTCTCCACCCTCCTTCTCTACCCCCCCTTCTCTCCCCCCTTCTTTCTCCTCCCCTTCTCTCTCCCCCCCCATCAATCTCCCCCCATCCTTTCCCTCCTTCTCTCTCCCCCCCTTCCCTCCCCCTTTCTCCCCTTCTCTCCCCCCCTTCTCTCTCCCCCCCCTCATCCCCTTCCTCTTCCCCCCTCCTCATCCCCCCTCCTCATCCCCCCTCCTCACCCCCCCTTCTCTCCCCCCATTTTCTCTCCCCCCCCCGTCTCTCCCCCCGCTTTTCCCCGCTTCTCCCCCCTTCTCTCCCCTCGCCCCCCTTCTCCCCTCCCTTCTCCCTCCCTTCTACCCCCTTCTCCCCTCCCCCTTCTCCCTCCCCCCTTCTCCCTCCCCCCTTCTCCCTCCCCCCTTCTCCCTCCCCCCTTCTCCCTCCCCCTTCTCCCTCCCCCCTTCTCTCTCCCCCCCTTCTCTCTCCCCCCCTTCTCTCTCCCCCTTCTCTCTCCCCCCATTCTCTCTCCCCCCTTCTCTTCCCCCCCTCCCCCCCCTTTTAAAGGACTTACCATACACTGTGCTTAGCCGTGTTAATTACAGCGCCAACCTTCCTGTTCATCGCCATATCACCTTGGCTTTGCACCGTGTGAATTTCACTCAGACAGCGCTCACCCCGCTTGCCCTGTCTCCGCCTGCATAATGGGCTGGTGAAGGAAACGATGTGTTTGTGCTTGTGGGCAGCTGACTCACAGTGCCCTGCATACTCCACACAAACAGTAACCAAGGTCAAGATCAGAACTTGTCACTGGAGTTATGTAAAAGCAGTACTATATGCTTCAATTAGTTTAGTTTAATGTTGTGTAGTTTAGTTTAGTTCAGAGATACAGCATGGAAAGATGCCCTTCAGCCCACTGAGTCTGTGCCAACCAATGATCACCTTTATACTAGTTCTATCCTACGCACTGGAGAAGCCAATTTACAGAAGGCAATTAACCGGCAAACCTGCACATCTTTGGAATGTGGAGAGAAAACTGGAGCACCTGGAGAAAACCCACAGGGACACAGGGAGAACATACAAACTCCATACAGCAGCACATGTAGTCAGGATCAAGCCTGGATCTCTGGAGTTGTAAGGCAGCAACTCTACCGTTGCAGCACTGTGCCATGTTTTAAGCATCCTTTATAAATTTTAACATCGAATAACGTCTTTTTTTTACATGTATTATTAACATATATGATGTGTGTGGACCAATATTCACAGCCCACACCTACCTGTAATAGTCCTTGAGAATATAGTGGCACTGTACTTCTTGAATTCCTCCTCTCCCTCTGCATAGGGTACTCCCTCTAAGCTGTTGAGTGATAAAGATTGCAGGCTTATGAGGGCACGTCTAGACACCTAGGCAAATACCTCAACTATATTTTGTAGGTGGTATATATGTAGTTCTTGTGAGCCAACAATGGAGGATGTAGAGATCCAGAGTTGGATGAATATTTTTGGAACTACATGCATAATATGAGAAGTAGGCCAATTAGCCTACCTTATATCTGGATACAGGGAATTGCAGATGCTGGTCTCCAAGAAAAGACACAAATTGTTGAAATGACTCAGCAAGTCAGGCAGGATCTCTGGAGAACATGGATAGGTGATGTTCTTAGACTGCAAATATAGTTGAGGTATTTGCCAAGGTGCCTAGACGTACCCTCATAAGCCTGCAATCTTTATCACTCAACAGTTTTGAGGGAGTACCCTATGCACAGAGAGAGGAGGAATTCAAGAAGGTAGAGTGCCACTATCTTGACCCAAAATGTCACCAATCCATGTTCTCCATAGATGCTACCTGATCCGCTGATTTACTCCAGCACTTTGTGTCTTTTCTTGCCTTATATCTGTTCTGCCTAATATTTGTTCTTATATCATGGCTGATATCGTTTACCTCAGTATCATTTACCTGCACTAATGTCAATTTCTTTGAGTCCCTCAATACCTAAAATCTGCTGCATCATCACCAAACTCCTCTGGGCTAAAGTACATTTTGTCTCTACATTTTACAGTGATCTCCTTCTTTGCCCCCATCACCTTTATCCTGCCCCACAACTAATCCTAGGCACATGGATTTTCCTTACCACAGAAATTTTTCACGGTCACATCATCTAAAATTCTTCTTTCACACTGGTTCTAAATCTCCTCACAACCCGCACCCCCCCCCTCCACATCTCCCGTCTCCCATGCCCCAGACAACTGCTAATCTATGTGCTATGCTGACTCTGTCGTGACAGTATCAGTGTTATCCCATCATGGGGCCTCTTGTCTTTAATTTTGGTCTTTTTGCTATTTTCTCCTTTGTATTCCAGGGTCATTACTTGGATTTGTGTAATCAAGCCAAAGTATCTTCACTGTTTTTAGCTTTTTGTTGCTCCTTTTCTTACCCCTTTTAGCCTCTCTTTTCCTGTCATCATATCTCACTTCATTGCTATTCTGTTTTCCTGCACTCCCAAATCATTAACCCAACTTGACTGCACTTCGCTCTTGCTATCTGCCCTGATTGTTCCTTCAAGTGTTGTATAACCTCCTCTCTGCATTCCTCATCATTGTCTGGGTTGCTCATCTCAGCCCTCTTAATTGGTATGTTTTTATCATCCTCATTGTCATATCTCTGTTTCTTTCTTATCTCCTCCAGCCCTAAACCCTCCTATTCAGACTTCATAAAAGTGAATTTACTTTTCCAAACAATCCTTTCAGCTGCCAAGACCACAAGCTTAGTCCTTTTTGTTCACTTTTAATATGTCCCCTGAATGCTTCCCCTCAGGCAGAGCTTTTGATTATTTACTGTAAAGTTTCTTCTCAGTGTCCACTCTACCCATCTCAATACAGAACCTATGCAAAATGCACTTTCAACTTCACAGCCCGAATACACACTTTCTCCATTGACATTCAATCTGGTTGCATCCTCCACCAGTTCCAACTAAATGCCAATAATGTGACATCTTGACTTGGTTTTTCTCTCCCTCGCAGATGGTTTCAGACCTGCTAAGTATTTCCAGCATTTCCTGTTTTTATTTCACATTTGTACATCCACATTATTTTGCATTTTTAATATCTCTTGTCGTGCCCTCTTTGAATATTCGGTTGCAGTAAAGACACTGTTTAGATGTGCACTGTTGTTGAATGACATGTTCACAAGTTATAGGAATTAGGCCATTTGGTCCATCAAGTCCACTCCGCCATTCAATCATGACTGATCTCTGCCTCCTAATCCCATTTTCCTGCCTTCTCCCTTTGTTATTGTAGTGGTGATAGTAACTAAAGAATTGTTTATCCCATTTTATTTGGTTGTCAATTTTACCCAAGCCAGATGCAGCAGAGAAGAAAATAAAAACCTAAACCTGCTTCGTGGTTGTCCAGCTGTTATTACTATTCACACCTTAAGACTCGCAAAGCCTCTGCCACATTGCTTGCTCCCTAAATCACACTCCCACACCCTCAACACCCGCCAGAAGGAAATCCTACCTAATGATATGCCAAAATAATTCAAGTTGAAGCGTTCAAACCTTTTGTTTTGTTCTCAACTTTTTCCTCTTTTGAATCTGGTACAATTTTTCAGTTGCTGTGAGTCCACAATGTTGAAAGTAAAGTAAGAACATTTAACTGCAACCTTTACACTTTAAAGAAAGATGTTATGGATAGCTGCTCCAAGAGGGAGAATGGAAAAATGAGTAAACCAACGGTAAGGAAATAAATCAAACCCATATGTGCTTCGGACTCTTATGGCACTAATGCTGCGTTACTCATTCCCACAGCAAGAGGAGAAGAAAGTGTTAGAAGCAGGTGTCAAATGTCTCCATGGGTTTATTAACAAAATAGTCCTGAAGATTTCACAATTAGTGATCAACCATGTGTCAGCCTCTGCAGCTAATTGGACACCACTTAAGACTTCCCTTGAACAAGTCTGAAGAAGGGTCTTGACCCGAAACGTCACCTGTTTCTTTTCTCCAGAGATGCTGCCTGACCCGCTGAGTAACTCCAGCACTTTGTGTCTATCTTCTCTTTGGTCAAACATTATGCATTGCTTCTAGTGTCATAGAGTCATACAGCATGGAAAAAGGCCATACAGCCCAACTTGCCAATGCCAACCAAACTGCCCCATCAACACAAGTCCCATCTGCCTGTGTTTGACCGATAACCCTGTAAACGTTTTCTATCTGTATACCTGTCCAAATGTCTTTTAAATGTTTTTATACTGTAGTAACTCCATCAACTACCTCAGCTGACAGCTCATTCCATGTGTTCACCACCCCCTGAGTGAAAGGTTGCCCCTCGGGTTCCTATCAACTCTAAGTACGCCATGCATTCATCCTATTCCCATTGCCCGCAGATTTTATACATCTCTATAAGATCATCCCTCAGGCTCCTGCGCTCCAAGGAATAAAGTCCTAGCCTGTTCAACCTCTCCCTACAGCACAAACCCCCGAGTCCTGGCAAAAATGATCCTTTTTCTATATCTCTCAATGCTTTCTTTTCCTGTTGCCTGGACCCTTTTGTACTATGCATTTTTACTGATAGCTTTTCCAACAACCTCTTAACCTTTAGGAAAAAAAACGATTTTTATTCATATCTCTAAGGCAAACCACATTTACAAGTACAACATATTCATTAAGCAACTTACATTGTTTACAAAGATGCAAACATTTCCGAGGATGTTGCCAGGACTTGAGGGCCTGAATAAGCGAGTTCAGCATGTCGATAAACGCAAGGAATCATAGGATTTGTCAAAGGTCATTCTGGATTTTTTTTTAAAGCGAACGCATCGCTGTATAAACTGTGTATAAATTGTTAACTATTCTACCAAGGAATTAATCTAGAATTCTGTCAACTCAATAGCTTCCTTTCTTGTTCTGCTGTTCACACACTACTTACACAGTCCCAGTCATAGTTCAGTTCATTAATTTGCAATTATGAGATATTCAAAAAGTTAAATTTATTATTTTCATTTAATCCTTAATGTGTTTGCTACTGGAATAAGAAATATTACTTGTGTTTGAAACATTTTCTTATCTTTATTCATAATTTATGTATAAAAATATATTTAATCTGAGGTAGGCAGCGACTGTATCAGTGTGATGTGGGCTGATGCTTTACCTACAGGCAATGTGAATGTACCGTTAAGGCAAAGATTAATCTCCGAGCAAAATAGAGTACAGGGTTGTCCCTGTGAAGGAGCCGCCAATCCGATATAAGACATTTAACTGCGAAATGCCTGCCCTTTAGTATTGGAAGGATTGAATGGAGAGTCTGTGCTGTTCCAAGTTTGCGGTGGTTGTGGTGCGTTTCCCCCAGCCATCTCGCCCAGTGCACGTTGACCAGCACTGGGCGTGTTCGCCAGCCCTTGTTAGCAGACGCTCTTTGTGCAGGAGTGACCCGAAGAACAATTGTTTTGTGGAGGTTCTGCATTAGGATCGGGCATGCAGCGAGCTAGCGAGAGGGCTGTCAGATCAGATCAGCCCAGGTTGTCGAGTGGCCAAAAGGCGGATTTTAATGGGTTGTTATTAAACTGTTCCGTCAATGCAACATCGCTAGCTCTCTCGCTCTCTCTCTCCCAGATCCCCCACCACAACTGTCGACAAAGTCTGACTGAGAAAATGCTCCCGCTCATATTACGGGTTGGCTCTGCGTTTGCCCACTCGCTGGGGCGAGTGGCACATCCTTCAAAGAGAGCGAGAACAGGTCCTGTCAGCTGGGGAGCCTCTAGTTCGGCTTCTGTTCAAACGGCTGCAAATTCTCATAATTATCACCACCCGGTCACCTGGCTCCCAACTGTGTGCCCTGATAGACTTGAACCAGCTCCAGAGGTTACAGCGTCTTTATTTAAGCCAACCAATCTCGAAAGTTTAACCAGCCTGTTCGGATCCAATCTGAACTTTCCAACCTACCTACCTACCACATAGCTCATTCTCCTCATTTCCTTCAATCCACAAAGGTTGTTTAGATAGCAATGTAAGGACGGTCTCAATAGACAATAGACAACAGGTGCAGGAGTAGGCCATTTGGCCCTTCGAGCCAGCACCGCCATTAAATGTGATCATGGCTGATCATCCCCAATCAGTACCCCGTTCCTGCCTTCTCCCCATATCCCCTGACTCCACTATTTTTAAGAGAAAGTGTTTCCTTGTCTCCGTTCTAAACGGCTTACTCCTTATTCTTAAACTGTGGCCCCTGGTTCTGGACTCCCGCAACATTGGGAACATGTTTCCTGCCTCTAGTGTGTCCAAGCCCTAAACAATCTTATATGTTTCAATGAGATTCCCTCTCATCCTTCTAAACTCCAGAGTGTACAAGCCCAGCTGCTCCATTCTCTCAGCATATGACAGTCCCGCCATCCCGGGAATTAACCTTGTGAACTGACGCTGCACTCCCTCAATAGCAAGAATGTCCTTCCTCAAATTAGGGGACCAGAACTGCACACAATACTCCAGGTGTGGTCTCACTAGGGCTCTGTACAACAGCAGAAGGACCCCTTTGCTCCTATATTCGATTCCTCTTGTTATAAAGGCCAACATGCCATTGGCTTTCTTCACTGCCTGCTGTACCTGCATGCTTACTTTCTCAAATTGGTTGACCACATAACTTGTGAATCGTGTAAATCAATATCGAATTTGAATGGCTGTGATTCAGGCTAATGCCAGGGATTTGTTAATTTACAGGTTCATTTCAGGCATTCTTGCATTTTCAAGGCTGGTGCTGTATTGAGTCAATAATTTAAATAGATACAATTGTGGATTTGTGCAGCCTGCAGAATGCTGTGGCCTACTGCTGACATAAATGATGGATACATTTATTTATAAATCTCATTGAAATGAATATGCAGGTCCGTTCACACACAGTGGTTCAACTGGCGAGAATGTTTATCCCGTATGCAGGTCCGTACACACACAGGTCCGTGGTTCAGCTGGCGAGAATGTTTATCCCGAATTACCCACGACCTGGGCATACGCAGTTGTAATATCTAACTCGCTTATTATAGGGAGAGGTTGAACAGTTTGGGACCTTATTCCTTAGAGCGCAGGATGAGGGGTGATCTTATAGAGATGTATAAGATCATGAGAGGAATAGATAGGGTAAATGCAGAGTCTTTTACCCAGAATAAGGGAATCAAGAACCAGAGGACATAGGTGAGAGGGGAAAGATTTAATAGGAACCTGAGAGGCAACTTTTTCAAACAAAGAATGGTAGGTATACATAACAAGCTGCCAGATGAGGTAGTTGAGCTAGGTTCCATCACAACATTTTCAATAAATTCGGTCAGGTACATGGATAGGAAAGGATTAGAACAATATGGGCCAAACGCAGTTAGGTTGGGATCATCAGGACAAGTCATCTTGATCGCCATGGGCAAGCTGGGCTGAATGTGCTGTATCCATGCTGTATGACTCTATGACCGTGACTTAGCAAAGTTGAAAGTTGTAGATTATTCCCCAAAACTTTGTTAATAGCCTTCTGAGTGACGACGGTGAGATCCCTTTTTCCCTTGCCATGTTCTGTTAACTGGTTGTTCATTTTGGTTCTTTCTTTATCTCTATCTTTCTCCCCCTCCCCTCTCTCTCACTATTATTTTGTAAGTTATTTATCTTTGATCTTACATGATTACTTGCTGTCTCCTGAGTTATCAGCCATTTGTTTTTCATTTATAATCCTTGATAACACATTCTGTGCTTTATTTATTACCATCCCTGTTCATTCCTTAACAAGTTGAGTTGATCCTTATCTCGGACTTGCCAACTAATTGTCTTGAACTCTGTTACAAACGTCTTTTGTTTCCGTGAGAAGGGCCACTTGATGATTTAAGCCTGGTTATCCATCTGTTCCAATCATAACATTACTCAGCACATTCTCCAACATCAGTTTTGAATTAATTGGTCATTAGATTTTATTTCTCCACCATACCTCGTGTTAACACTGAAGTAATATATGTTGGAATCATTTTCACATCTTTAGAACACTATTCCATAACAGCAATAACATTAAAACAACAAGGTATGCTTCAAAATACATGTTTAAAAATTGCACTATTCATTTAAGCTGCATCTTACATCTAAGTTGCTGAAGACTGTTTATAATCAATAATAATTAGCTTCCTCATGCACAAATATACTGAGCTGCTTGATGAGCTTTATTGCAAATAACATTATAATCACAATTTCGAAGGGTTTCGACCTGAAATCCTGCGCTCCAGAGATGCTGCCTCACCCGCTGAGTTTCTCCAGCATTTTTGTCTACCTTTGATTTTCCAGCATCTGCAGTTCCTTCTTAAACATTATAATAACATCCACATTGTTAGTACAATGCACTCTTCCTTGGTCATTAAACAGCATTGTGGTGCTTAAATGTTGCTTTGGTTCTCTTAAGTAGGTTATAATTGAGAGTGACAATGTATTAAAGAATGAAAAAGGACACAAAGTGCTGGAGAGGCCTGACAGGTCAGGCAGCATCTCCGGAGAAGATGGACAGGCAATGTTTCGGGCCGAGACTGGAAAGAATGATTTGTCTGGCAGTTTGCTAACCAATCCCCCTCAATTGGACCAGATGGAACAAGAGCCTTCCAACAGTATTTCCCAGACAGAAAGAAGGAACTCAGCTTTGGTCTGGTTTTAAAGTGGCAGGGCAAATGCAGATTCATGATTTCCTTCTTTAAAGCCCCATCACCGGGCCTCCCCCCCCACCCCCACCCAGTGCGCAGGCGCAGACACGCCGGCAACCTGGCCAAGTGCGCATGTGCCGCACCCGCCCGCCGGCAGCCCGATGATCTGCACCAGTGCGCAGGCGCATAGCCGCCCGGCAACAACCCCAAGTGAGAGAATTAAGGTGAGTCTAGTGCCAAGTTTATCAAAGTTTAACAAAGAATTATAAATGTTTCAGCATACATGTACCTTTTTCACATTTTGGCATTTAAAATACTTCTTCACAATTTAGAATTTGTGACATGGGACCCCGAATAGGGCGCCGCGACATATTATGAATTTTCATTTAAAAATATGAATTTTGAGGGGAAATATTATGAATTTTGACAATCAAATGTTGGGAGGTCTGCATCCAGAAAAATCCAATCTTACACCGTCCACTGCCATGGACTATCTTGGATTTACGATAGATACTGTTCGCATGATTGTAACTCTGCCGAAGGGGAAAGCATCAGAATGGCGCTATCATGCAACAAACTCATGAATAAACATCAGCCAACCATACGGGAAGTAGCTAGAGTTATTGGCAAAATGGTAGCAGCTTTCCCAGCTGTACAATTTGGGCCTTTGCACTATCAAAATTTGCAAAGAGCTAAAGTGCATGCACTAAAGCAAAACTCAGGTCACTTTGACCGAGCTATGAGTTTAAACTGCTGAATCCATTCCAGAGTTACAATGGTGGGCGAGGAATGTAAGACTCAGCTCCAGTCCCATAATGATCACCAACCCAGTATTAAACCATTCAAACGGATGCCAGTGCTTTGGGCTGGGGAGCAACTAACATGCAATCCAGCACAGGGGGCAGATGAAGTAAATTTGAATCATCTTGCCTACAGACACGGGGTATCAACTATTTAGAAATGTTGGGTGCGTTTTATGGGTTAAAAGCATATTCATGTAATACGCATCATGCACATGTCCGGTTGCAACTAGATAATGGTGGGCGAGGAATGTAAGACTCAGCTCCAGTCCCATAATGATCACCAACCCAGTATTAACCATTCAAAACGGATGCCAGTGCTTTGGGCTGGGGAGCAACTAACATGCAATCCAGCACAGGGGGCAGATGAAGTAAATTTGAATCATCTTGCCTACAGACACGGGGTATCAACTATTTAGAAATGTTGGGTGCGTTTTTATGGGTTAAAAGCATATTCATGTAATACGCATCATGCACATGTCCGGTTTTGCAACTAGATAATACCACGGTGGTGGCTTATATCAATCACATGGGTGGTGTGTAAAGTCGATATCGTGTGACAAATTTGGCCAACCTAATCTGGCAATGGTGTGTTGAAAGGCATATTTGGTTATCAGCAACTTACCTTCCAGGTAAGCAAAATAACAGTGGCAGACACCAGGTCACGTAGATTTAAATGATAACATCGAATGGATGTTAAATCCCAAAGTGTTTTGCTGAAATTACAAAGCAATATGGCACACCAGATATCGATCTATTTGCATCCAGGCTGAATCACCAGGTACCAACGTATGTCGCTTGGGAACCAGACCCTGAGGCAGCAGCAGTTGATGCATTCTCGCTGCATTGGGGGAAAATGTTCTTTTATGCTTTTCCTCCCTTCTGCCTCATCAGTCGGGTATTACGCAAGATTCAATTGGATTCCGCTTCAGGAATCTTGATAATACCTGACTGGCCTACACAGCCATGGTTCCCAGTGGCTTTCGACATGGCTGTTGAAAACACCGTTGGAATTCCCCAGCAGTCGACAGTTATTAATCCACCCAGTGTCAGGCATTAGTCCCCGTGCCATGACAGAGTCAATCTCCTGGCTTGCAGATTCTAAAAAGACCTCTACTGGGCCTGGGACTGTCTGAGGACGCCATCAACATGATGACCGCATCTCACCGGGAGTCCACCAGGAGACAATACCTGACCAATATAAGAAATGGGAACGGTATTGCTCCAAAACAGGAACTACCTACACTACAGCTACAGCCACCAGTGTTGTGGAGTTTCTGCTTGGATTACATCGGGAAGGACTCAGCTACAGCGCCATTAATACAGCCAGGAGTGCGTTGTCAGCTTATTTGGTTCCAGCAGCAGGACAACTGACTTTGGGGTCCCATCCACTAGTGGTCAAAATCATGAGGGGCATTTTTAACACCAATCCCCCTAGGCCTAGGTACACTCAGATCTGGGATGTCAGCATAGTACTGACGTACCTTAGGGGATGGCCACCACCCAGGTCACTTACTCTGGAACAACTTACACTGAAATCAGTCATGCTCATGGCTCTAGTGTCAGCTCAAAGGGTACAGTCCCTCCACCTTCTGAGGCTGGACGGCATGACAGAGTCATTGGACTGTATCACATTTCACATTCAGGGGGCTGGTTCAAACAAACTAGACCAGCTACCACGCCTCCAGTTATGGAGTTCCGGGCATATTCACCTGACCCACGGTTGTGTGCCAAGACCCATCTCGCCAACTACATAGACACAACATATAACTTAAGAGGGGAGAGAAAAAAGCCTTATGGATAAGCCACAAGAAGCCTCATGGTCAGGTGACGAGCCAAACCATTTCAAGGTGGCTCAAGCAGGTGCTTAAGTCCGCGGAGTCGATACTAATGTGTACAAATCTCATTCCACCAGGGCTGCATCTACGTCGGCGGCTAGGCGAATGGATGTGCCTATGGACCATATTCTGGCCAGAGCAGGATGGTCCTCGGAAAGAACTTTCCAAAGGTTTTTATAATAAGCCGCTGGCGGACCCTGCTACATTTGCAGACAGAATTTTAGAGTCTGCAGATAATATATTTAATTTAAGCCCGGGGGAGCTCTCTGGTTTTTTGTGTTATTAATAAACCTTTTTTGTTCACAAACAGGTTATTGTTGATTGTTATAACATGCTTCCTCCCTCTAAGGTCTTCAGGCAGTGAGTGAAGCTTGAGCTGGTACACGGTTCGGATTCACAGAGCTTTGAAGTCTTCACGTAGTCACTCACGTGACTCCGAAGTAAAATAGTAAGATTAAATGAGAACTTACCAGTTCGAAGTTTGATCTGTATTTTATGAGGAGTTACGATGAGGGATTACGTGCCCTCCGCTCCCACCCTCTATTATACAGATCAACTGGTAATTAAGTTCTTATTTTTTCTTTACTATATTTATTTCAATTGTTGTGTTTTCTGTGAATCCACACCGCTGCTTTGAAGAAATGTCGCGCATGCGTGCTGGACGGGGTCTTCACGTAATCCCTCATCGTAACTCCTCATAAAATACAGATCAAACTTCGAACTGGTAAGTTCTCATTTAATCTTACTATTTTAGATGATCAGCCAATGCATTTCAATGTCAATGTCAATGCATTTTTTGAGGTGTACTCATTCATTCTGGATGAAGTAGTCTCGAACATATTCCAGTCCACCAACTCAAGGCATTTCTGTAGTATAATCAACCTCCTTAGACCATGCTGTATTACACTATTAGTCTCATTGTTCCTTATCTCTCCACATCACCGTCTATATCTCTCGTTTCCCTGATCCCTGACCAGTCTGAAGAAGGGTCTCGACCCGAAACGTCGCCTATCTCCTTCGCTCCTTAGATGCTGCTGCACCCGCTGAGTTTTCTCCAGCTTTTTGTGTACCCTGTATTACACTATTAGTTGGTTCTTCTCACTTCAGTCTCTATCTGTAAGCTGGCAGGAGCTGCCTCAATTGATAATCAGATTGACTAAAATTGATAGTAAGGGAGGGAGCAATGGGGGTGTTTGATGGTGGTGTAGCAGTGCTCCAGAGTGTTAACACCACATGTGGGGCAGAAGAAATGTTGCTGGTGTATAGTAGCAATGTTACAAAATTTTGAGATTTAAAAAATCAAGTCTGCAATTTATCCCATCAGATAAAGCATAAAAAAGAAGTTTAATTTGACACCTAATTCACTTTCATATCTTCAGTATTAAAAACGTTATGGCCATTTTCATACTCGGAAATTAGCATTTTGTTCCCCATTGTCTTTCCATTGACTTAACTCCAAAGCTGAGATCTAGGACAGTCAAAAGCCCATAACATTTTTAAAAATTAAGAGAACTCAATGAAATTTTCAGTTATTATAGATTGAAGCATTCTGAAACAAATATGAAACAATCTTACTTGGATGACCTGAAATTAAAGCATATAATTAGTTAGTTACCTAATTGTAGCTAATTACAAAATTCAATTACTAGATCTAAACATCCATTTCTTTAGAAAAGATAAACATTTTTTAATTGCCCAGGTGTCCAAATAACATTCACACAATAATTCACAATATAACATGATTTTTAAATCTCATTTTCATGAATTTATAGGCCAAATGGAAGGAATTTAGTGTTTAATTTCTGTAAATTAATGACCATTTAAATCAACTTGCGAGTGGGTTTTAGTGGAATGTGGTGGATTGGAACGTTGCAGTTTGCGGTGAATTTGACCCACAGTCGGCAGGAAAAATACTACCGGTTTGTATATATTTTTTGTCCCCATTTCGTAACATGAAAATTTGATTAAATGCTTCCTAAGAACCATGTTTTTATGTAAAAATAAACCGTGTACCTTCTTTTCTCCCCTAAGTAAAATCCTTCCCGTTGTCGGCGCTCACGGCTTTAGAAGATGATTTTTAAATTACTCTAGCTAATAAATGATCTAGTGTAATTTAAAAATACCTTCATAAAACAAATGTCAGAGCGATTTCTCTTTAGCGACGAAATCCCCTGAGATGGATCGACTTGAATCGTCTGGTGAAAAACGGCATTTTAAACCCGCCCCCCTCTGAAAGGCACCAAAGGCGCGCACAAGGGGAGTGGCAGAACTGCAGCGCCGCTCAAGGTAAGTTTTGTAACATATCTATGTATAGGAGAATTTTAGCTTGATTGAAGTTACTGGCAATGAAGTAGAGAGCATCAGGATCTGCTTTCGCAGGAGAATTAACGGCCGTGCATAATTTGTCCAGTGCCACCTTGGCATTGGCTTGGGGTGGTGTGTAGACTGTCAATAAGAAGGTAGATTAAAGGGAAGGTGTTTTCTGAATAGGTGTTCATGTCAGGGAAACAGAATTGAGTGAATACCATCACATCAGTCCAGCACGCAGAATTGACTATCAAGTTCATTAATCCCTGAACGTGGCAACACAGGTGGATGGGATGGTGAAGAAGGCATATGGCATGCTTACCTTCATAGACGGGGCATGCCAGAAGATAGAATGCACTAAGAGTATGGTGTACAGTTCTGGTCACCATGCTACAGGACGGATGTAATTGGGCTGGAGAGAGTGCAGTAGAGATTCAACACAGCTGCTAGAATCTGGAGCAAAAAAAAAACCCAGTGAGTCAAGCAGTATCTGTGAAGAAAAAGGGATGGTCGGCATTTTGGGTTAAGCACTTACTCCAAGATGTTGCCTGGCTTGGAGTACTTTAGTTGTGGGAGATATTTGACAGGGTGACATTTTGGGTCAGAAGAAGGAGGTCGGCTTCTCTCTCCACTATTCGGTGTCCAATTTTCCCGAAGTTAATCGTAGCTAGTCGAAGCTGGTCTTCAACGTAGTCGAAGGAGGTCTTCAACATGTCATTTTTTCAAACTCTTCTAAACTCGCCAATTAGGTTGCCCAAGTGGGGCAGCCCCTTAAGATTTAGCTCTTAGGGATAAAGGAATCAAGGGATATGAGGAAAAACCAGGAATGGAGTACTGATTTTAGATGACCAGCCATAATCATATTGAATGGCAGTGCTTACTCGAAGGGCCGAATGGCCTATTCCTGCACCTATTTTTCTATGTTTCTATGTTATAAATGGTAGGGCCATACAGAATATTAATGTACAGTGGGACTTTGGAGTGAAAGTTTCCTAAAAGTATCAACATAAGTCGATAGGCTGGAAAAGAATGCATGGCTTTATTGGCCGAGGCGATAAGAATAAAATTTGGCAAGTCATGTTGCAGCAAGATAACATTTTGGTTAAAGCACATTTGAAATATAGTGTGCATTTCTTTTTACCACATTACAGGAATTAATGTGGGGTTTTGTAGAAGGTGCAGAAGAGGTTTACCAGGATGTTGCCTGCATTAAAGGATATTAGTTATGAGACAAACTTGGATTGTTTTCCCTGGTGTGTCAGAAGCTGAGGAGTGACCTGATAGAAGAATATAAACTATGAGATGCATCAACAGAGTGGATATCCAGAGTCTATTTCCCATGCTGGAAATGCTACGTTCTAGAGGACATAGTTCAAAGCTGGGAGGGAGATTGTTTTTAAGGTTTATGTGCAAGGAAAGTGTTTATCACATAGACAGTGGAGTGCCTGGAACTTGCTGCCAAGGAAGGTGGTAAAAGCACACACCTTAGCAATGTTTAAGAGGTATTCAGACAAGTATATGAACAGGGATGAAGTGGCCATGGAGGGGCACAGGCCATGTACAGGCGCTGGGGATTGGTTTAATTTAGCATCGTGCTTGGTGCGGAATTCGCGGGCTGAAGAGACTATTCTTGTGATAAGCACCAAATACTGGAGTAACTCAGCAGGACAAGCAGCATTTCTGGAGAGAAGGAATGGGTGACATTTCAGGTTAAGATCCTTCTTCAGACTGATGTCAGGGGAGAGGGAGATGAAGGGAGAGGAAGTGTAAGGTGTTGAAATAGGACAAAGAGAATGGAGATCAAGGAAAATATAGAATAGACTAGACAGTTGAGACCCGTCCCCTCAATGCGCAGTGGGGAGGGGGGGGGGGCTGGCCTGCATTTTGTCACACACACACACACTATCCCCCCCCAACACACACACTAAAACCCCCCTCCCACACACACTCTAACCCCCCACACGCAAACCCCCGTAAATGCAACCTTTCTCCTATACAACCTATATATTATTAAAGCCTAAAATATGAATAACTCTTAAAATATAACAACAAATTGAACCTTAAAAAAATGAGATTTATTCAGTTCAGTTGTATCTTGTTGTGTCTCTTGCTCCCCAGTGTTTACGTTCTTTCTTATTTATCCTCGACTTGTTCAGTTATTTCTTGTTGCGTCTTTTGTTCCCTTCTGCTGCTCAAGCCTCTGGATGTCCCTTTGCCTCGTTCCTTGACCAAAATGGGGGTGGTGGGGGGGGGGGGGGGGGGGAGGAATTTGAACACCTCTCTCTGTTTCCCTGCACGAACATTGACCTGTGGAGTAAATCTGACAATTCAAATTTTGAAAATATCCAATGTTGAAATGTTGTAATAAATGAGTGGCTTTGGCATGGGGCACTTGGAATCCTCAGCGTCAAAGATGGATGGCGTTCAAGTTTTGTAGTATAAGAGATCAGTTCCCCATCTGCTTGCTTCCATTCACATTCTGGAACCTGGTCTATGGTTCTCTTCAAATTGACTTTCCATTGTATTCGCTCCTTTTCCCCATTACCCGCCCTATCCACTCACACATAGCCCCCAACTGCGCAGTGTGCGAGTGGATTGTGACGTCAGTCGGAATTTTTTTCTTCAAAATGGGTGAGCTTGAAGAACTTTAATTTTTTTTAACAGTTTTTGACAGATTAGTAACTTGGGAAATATAGGTTGAAATGCAACGGGAAAATATTTATCGCGTCCATGGGAAAAATGTCAGTAGCATGTGTGAAAATGGAAAGGCTGTGGCCTAGCATTTGGAAGAAGATAGGAATTAAGGAGATTGACAGAAAGTTGCCACAACCCTGGCACACAAGGACACAAGAACAATGGGAAGAGTTTTAGTATAATATAGATAGATAGATTATTGTTAGCTGGAAGAAGCAACAACAAAGCAAACAGCGATAAAATTTAGTCAGAGACATTAAGACTAGTTGGAGAACTGGGCAGGGGTCGGGATGGAGAGAAAGGGAAAGCAAGGGTTACTTGAAGTTAGAGGAGTCAATGTTCATACTGCTGGGGTGTAACCTGCCCAAGTGAAATATGATGCGCTGCTCCTTCAATTTGCGCTGGGCCTCACTCTGACAATGGAGGAGGCCCAGAACAGAAAAGTCAGTGTGGGAATGGGAGGGGAAGTTAAAGTGTTTACCTGTCTATTCCAGTGTTGTACCTTTCAAAGTTCTAATATTTGCACAAAATTCTCCAAACTAAATCGAAGGAGAAACAAACCAAGACCTGTGTCCTCTCCCAGGCCAATATCCTCAATAATGAGATTTTAGTTACTTTCTTTGGCTACACTGAGCAGTCCACACCAATGATCCTATAGCGAGCAAGATAGTCCACTCCTGCTAAATCCAATGGGCTGACGTGTAGTACGCAACGGAGCGGAACGTCGGTCATTTCTTCGGCCATTTCAGTAATCCCGACCTGACTTTGGTTATCCCTCTCGCAGTGTAATCAACATTGTGGGGGAACAGTTTGTGTTAATAAATTATAATTTTGAAAATGAGGAGAAGACTTTTATCAAAGTTTGATTTTTACGAAGATTTTCCATAACCGGCTTCCTTCTCCGCACTAGTATCCTTGCTCCGCTATAGAATCTTTGGTGCGGAGATGGAAGCCGGTTACGGAAATGGGGCTGCAAATTACCCATGATATTTGAGACATGATAACCTCCTCCCCACTGGTACAGTACTGCAGATGCTGGTTTATAGCAAAGATATACACAAAGTGCAAGAGTAACTCAGTGGGACAGGCAGCATCTCTGGAGAAAAAGGATGGATGACATTTTGGGTCAGAAGAAGGGACCTGACCCGAAATGTTCCCATCCTTTTTCTCCAGAGATACTGCCTGACCCACTGATTCCAGCACTTTGTATCTATCTTCTCCCCACTGGCTCCTGGGAATCTCTGGCTGGTGACTGAAGAAAGTGGAGGTGATATTCGGGACTGTATTGGGAGTGTGTTGCAGTATAGATGGAAACCATGCCTAAGTGACAGGAGCAGACTATCTCACATTTACCCCCTCCTCTCTTCCAGTTTTCTCTCCCCCCACCACAATCAGCCTGAAGATGAGTCTTGACAGGAAACATCACATATCCATGTTCACCAGAGATGTTCCCTAATCTGTTGAGTTACCCCAGCATTATGTGTCGTTTTTTGTCAACCAGCATCTGCAGTTCCTTGTTTCTTCACAGACTTACTCCTTCTGTCAGCAAACACCCGGTTCATCAACAAAACAATTTACAGTTCCTACATTTCTCTTCAGCCACCTTAGATTCCACAATACCAGAGCAGAAGCAAATCAGCCTGATTCCCAAGAGTCGACTTGAGAAGGATGTTTTCACAAATGGTAATGTTTGTTTTGAAATCCAAAAAGAAATGTAGGGATACATTGCCCACCAGAGGGCAGCAGTTCGTCCTATTTCACCGCAATAAAGTGCATTCACGAAGATGTATTAGGATGGGCTCGTAACCAATAATTAGTAGAGATTTGCATCTTTTTTTTAAACCTCACACTTTCCCTTTTGGGAAAGCCTTATTAAATCATTTGCCGACACGAGGAACTTCAGATGCTGGAATCTTACGAATGACACAAAATGCTGAGGTAACTCAACAGATTAGGCAACATCTCTGGTGAACATGGATATGTGACATTCTGAGTTGGGACCCTTCCTCAGACTGATCTGGGTGTGGGGAGAGAAAACTGGAAAAGTGGTGGGGCAGGATGGAGCAAGACAAGTCATAGGTGGATACAGGTTATTGGCAGTCTGAAGGAAGGCCTCGACCTGAAATGTTGCCTGTTCCTTCACTCCGGAAATGCTGTCTGACCTGCTGAGTGACTCCAGCTTATTGTGTTTATCTATGGGTGATGGACAGATGGGTGGACAAAGGCGAGAGTTGACAAGGTGACAAAAGTGTAACAAAACAGGACTAAAGGAGACAAAAATGAGTCATAGAGACAAAAGGGCGAGACAATGAGAATAGAGACAAAAGGGTGTGACAATGAGAAGTGGTTTGAATGGAGAGTGAAATGTAAACCCAGAGCGAGGGATATAGGTGGAGGGGGAGGGGGAGGGATGAAAGGGCATAGTGTAAGAATGGCTTGTGCACCAGGCTCAGGAAAGCTGCCGGGGGGGGGAGCAGTGGATAAAGAATATGTTGAGGCGTTGATGGCACTTGAACCCACATCCATAGACAATGAAGCCATTGACTGAGCCATTGCTGCCCCCCAAATGATAATGATTTTCTGCTGAAGGGATGGAAAGGGTGCATCACCTCACAAAATAACCACTTTCCTGTCCGATTAGGCAACTCACATCCAATGTGAGAGTCCACTGATCTCACCCCAACCTCCAGTAACCGCAGTGGAAGCAAGTTATCCTCGACCACAAGGGTAAATAAAAATAAAGAATAATGAAAGGTATTACTGGAAAGAGGTGGTTCTTGAGATGGCCGGGTGGTTATGGATCTGGACATATAACTTTACATATTTTGAATCAAGTTAGTGAATAAACCCCATGAATAGGAAGGACGTTCGAGATTCATTCAAGTCCAAATAATTTTTGGAGGCAATAACTTGGAAAGCTGTCCTAAGGGTGACGTGTACCGAGGTACAGTGAAAAGCCTTTGTTGCGTGCTATCCAGTCAGCAGAAAGACAATACATGATTACAATCAAGCCATTACAGTGTATAGATACATAATAAGGGAATAACGTTTAGTGCAAAGTTAAGCCAGCAAAGTCCAATCAAGGATCGTCCGAGGGTCACTAATGGCGTATATAGTTGTTCAGCACATCTCTCTGATTGTGGTAGGATGATTCAGTTGCCTGATAACAGCTGGGATGAAACTGACCCTGAATCTGGAGGTGTGCCAGGGTGCGACTCATCTTTGATTATGCTGCTGGCCTTACCAAGGCAGCATGAGATATAAATGGAGTCAATAGAAGGGAGTAGACAAAATGTTTAAGAAGGAACTGCAGATGCTGGAGTATGAAGAAGTCTGAAGAAGGGTTTTGGCCCGAAACGTTGCCTATTTCCTTTCTCTCCATAGATGCTGCCTCATCCGCTTAGTTTCTCCAGCATTTTTGTCTACCTTTAATAGAAGGGAGGTTGGTTTGTGTGATGGTCTGGACTGCGTCCACTATTCACTGCAATTTCTTGCTGTCTTGGATGGAGCTGTTCCCAAACTGTGATGCATCCTGATAAAATGCTTTCTATGGTGCATCTGTAGAAGTTGGTGAGAGTTGTAGGGGACATGCCGAATTTCCTAAGCCTTCCAAGGAAGTAGAGGCATTGGTGCTTTCTTGGTCATTGCTTCAATATGGGTGGTCCAGGAGACATTGTTGGTGATATTGACTCCTAGAAATTTGAAGTTTGCAACCATCTCTATTTCAGCGCTGTCAATACTAACTAGGGTATGTGTACCACTTCACTTCCTGAAGTTGATCACTATTTCCTTTGTCTTGCTGACATTGAGAGAAAGGTTGTTGTCTTGACACCAGGACACGAGGTTCTCGATCTCCTTAAAACGTGCAGTAAGCCAGCATAAAGCAACGGCCAAACATGTATTTGACTATTTAAACTATAACCTATGTGGGAATCTGAAACTAATCAGGACCAGTGTCCAAAAATGTGGTCCACTGTACCTCTATAGTTCCCATTGATGAAAAGCATTCCCAGTGCTCACATTTGAATTTAGTGGATGAGAAATGACGCACAACATGTTCTTGAAGTTTTGATCTGATGGGCCATGTGTGTGGTTCCCCTGGCACTACATAACCTCATAAAATGTACCACCCAAAATTGGCCTGGTCCCAAGCCCTCACTTGGACTCAATCCATATATCATAAAGAAAGCACCAACCAATAGTAGGCAAAATTCTATGTGTTACTCCATCAAGGTGTGTCCTTTATTTCACTAGAAATATGGAAGATATGTTGCAAAATTAAATTATATTAATTGTACGAAGAATTATATTTGAATATATCATCCCAGCATTCTTCCATCAGGAGAAGCTATGGGGAGGCATACAAATGTGTAATCCTTCGAATGCCCTTTCTGTTAAAAAATAATGAGTTAAAAAATCACACGCACACACACTGTTTATGAAATTAGATTTAGATGTGCATTTTCAGTTTCTCTCCTGGTGCTATAAATTGAGATTAGCAGTGGTACAAATAACATCAGAAACATGTTCAAAGGGACCATGCGAAAGTGCAACTCATGGTTTCCAAACTAATGGTCCACCACACCTTTGTTGCAGCATTCGACACTGGTTTCTTTGCATGAATCTGATTTCCAAAACCAGCTGCAGTGCACATTGGGGAAAAGATTGCAACAGTCGTGACTCACTAGTTCATTAGAATATCTATTTGACTCTGGCCTGGAGCTTTGAATGATTTTCAAACTCGTCATTTTAATGTAAATCTGTCAGTGTATTTCTATGAGGTAAGCAAGAGGATTGATAAGGCCGGGATGATGGATGTTGTCTGTGGACTTTAGCAAGGCCTTTGACAAGTTGCCATGTGGTAGGCTACATCACATTTGATCCATGGGGAACTAGCTAATTGGATATAGAATTGGGAAAAAGAAGCAAAGGGTGATGGTGGAAGGTAGTTCTTCAGACAGGACTGTGAAGTGATATGCCACAGAAATCGATGCTGGGGCCATTGTTCACTTATCGATGACAGATCGAAGTTCTTTGTTATTTATTTGAATGATTTGGACGAGAATGTACAAGGCAGGGTTAGTAAGATTGCAGATTACACTAAAATAGGCAATATCATCAACAGTGAATTATAGCAAATTCTTGATCAGCAAGGTTAATGGGTCAAGCAACAGCCAATGGCATTAATTTAGTTTATGTTTAAGGTGTTACAGAAGACAAACGAGTGTGGGACATTCACAGTGAATGGTATAGTCATGGGGAGAGTTGAAGACAAGAGGAGCTTAATGTATAAGCGGGTCTTTTGGAGAACTTCCTTAGGAGACTCAGGACATTTGTATGTCTCCAATGACTCTTACAAATGTCTACAGAAGCATCATCGAAAGCATACAGTCAGATCACATCACAACTTTGTTTGTAAGCAGCTCTGCCCAAGACTGCAAGAAATTGTAGAGAATTGTAGATACAGCCTAGCCCATCACACAGATTTGACTCCCCACCATTGACTCCATCTAACATATTCAAAGACCTGTCCTACGCAAGTCATTACTTTTTCTCCATTGTCTAAACAAGCAAAAGGTAGAGCAGCTTCAAAGTGTGCAACACCGGACTCTTCCAAACTGCTTTTCAGAAGATAGACTCAGGAACTGCCTCTTCCGAAGATAGACACAAAAAGCTGGAATAACTCAGTGGGGCAGGCAACATCTCTGGAGAGGAGTGAGAATGAGACCCTTCTTCAGACTGGTTAGGGATAAGGGAAACAAGAGATATAGATGATGAAGTAGAGAGATAAAGAAAATGAGTAAATGATATGCAAAAACTTAACGATGATAAAGGAAACAGGCCATTGATAGCTGTTTGTAGAGTTAAAATGAGATGCTAGTGCGATGGGTGGGGAGGGAATTCTGGGGCTACCTGAAGTGAGATAAATCAATATTCATACCAATGGGCTGTGAGCTGCCCAAACAAAACATGAGATGCTGTTCCTCCAATTTGCCTTTAGCCTCACTCTGACAATGGAGGAGATCTAGGACAGGAAGGTCTGCGTGGGAATGGGAAGAAGAAGTAAAGCAACCAGGATATCAGGTAGGTTCAGTTCAGGAGGAACAGCACCTCATTTTTTGCATGGGCAGCTTACAGTCCAGTGGTATGAATATTGATTTGTCTCACTTCAAAAAGATTAGTACTCCGTTCCTGCTTTCTCCCCATACCCCTAGATTCTGTTAGCCCAAAGAGCTATATCTAACTCTCTCTTGAATACATCCAGTGAATTGGTCTCCACTGCCTTCTGTGGCAGATAATTCCACAGATTCACAACTCAGCTCACTGTCTCTGATGCCACTATAGACAATAGACAATGGACAATAGGTGCAGGAGTAGGCCATTTGGCCCTTCGAGCCAGCACCGCCATTCACTGTGATCATGACTGATCATCCACAATCAGTACGCCGTTCCTGCCTTCTACCCATAACCCTTGACTCCGCTATCTTTAAGAGCTCTATATAACTCTCTCTTGAAAGCATCCAGAGAACCTGCCTCCACTGCCTTCGGAGGCAGAGAATTCCACAGATTCACAACTCTCTGGGTGAAAACGTCTCAGTTTCGTCATCTCCGTTCTAAATGGCTTACCCCTTATTTTAAAACTGTGACCCCTGGTTCTGGTTCTGCCAATATCGGGAACATGTTTCCTGTCTCTAGCGTCTCCAATCCCTTAATAATCTTACATGTTTCAATAAGAACCCCTCTCATCCTTCTAAATTCCAGTGTATACAAGCCCAGTCACTCCATTCTTTCAACAAATGACAGTCCCACCATCCCGGGAATTAACCTCTTGAACCGACGCTGCATTCCTTCAATGCCTGCCCATTTATTATAAAAAGAATGGCCATTTGAGTAAATTATTGGTATCACAGAACATGATAGCATTGACAGGATGGTCCGAGACAGTTTCTCTTAAAATTTACAGTTGTGCTTTAATAACACAATTAAGTGTATCTTCCAAATTTTTATTTCATGCTGTCAATGCATGAAAAGTTATCATTCGCATCCTTTGATTTGTTGACAACTGATTCTGTATAGGGTTCTGGTGAGACCACATCTGGAGTATTGTGTACAGTTTTGGTCTCCTAATTTGAGGAAAGACATCCTTGTGATTGAGGCAGTGCAGTGTAGGTTCACGAGATTGACCCCTGGGATCGCGGGACTGTCATATGAGGAAAGATTGAAAAGACTAGGCTTGTATTCACTGGAATTTAGAAGGATGAGGGGGGTCTTATAGAAACATATAAAATTATAAAAGGACTGGAAAAGCTAGATGCAGAAAAAATGTTTCCAATGTTGGGCAAGTCCAGAACCAGGGGCCACAGTCTTAGAATAAAGGGGAGGCCATTTAAGACTGAGGTGAGAAAAAACGTTTTCACCCAGAGAGTTGTGAATGTGTGGAATTCCCTGCCACAGAGGGCAATGGAGGCCAAGTCACTGGATGGATTTAAGAAAGAGTTAGATAGATCTAGGGACTAGTGGAATCAAGGGATATGGGGAGAAGGCAGGCACGGGTTATTGATTGGGGACGATCAGCCATGATCACAATGACTGGCGGTGCTGGCTTGAAAGGCCGAATGGCCTCCTCCTGCACCTATTTTCTCTGTTTCTATGTTGATTCCGCTAACAAAACAAAGAGCTGGGCTTCACATTTGCTTGCACTCAAGGACTTCTGCAGGTTTTTGCCTTTTCCCACACAGTAACTTTGGCCAAATATTATCAGAAGCCCAGGAGGACGAATGTGAGCGGCCTTTTTGATTGCTAGTTTGTAGTTCCACCAATCATCTGTTGAAATTATAGTTGGAGATCGGAACAGCCTACGCAAAAAATATCATAAATAACAGCAATTGGATTCCCTAACATTTCAAGTAAGTCATACATCTGAAAACATATGGAAGTGTTTAAGTGACCAGTTAGGCAATCCAAAATATAACATTTGTAATAGTTTAAAGAGATGAAGAGAAGAGGAACTGTATTAAATCTTTAAAAAAATCTAAAAGGAAATAATAGATAGTTGGGGTTTTGTGAGGTGACAGGTCACTTTCAAACTAACAACTAATGGGTTATAATGGTGTTTATATTTGCACTATTTACATCTGATATTTTCCATATGTTTCGAATTAAGGAATGACCTTTTTAGCAAATATTTTACGGTTATTAGATACAGTAATTGTGTGTTATGCCATACTTGAATGATCTCTGCCCTTGGCGTCTTCACAATAGCTTAGTGCACAAGCAATTTATTCTGATAAGACACAATGCAAGAGGAAAAAAATAGCGTGTTTAGGTTTGTTATTGTCAGGTGCACCGAAGTACAGTGTAAAGCTTTGTTTTGCATGCTATCCTATCAGATCAGATAATACTAATGTAGATGGAGGAATTTCGTTGGCATGGACAACTTGGGGTGAACGGCCTATATCTGTGTACGAAGGAACTGAAAGATGCTGGTTTAAACTAAAGGTAGAGACAAAATGCTGGAGTAACTCAGCGGGACAGGCAGCATCTCTGGGG
Source organism: Okamejei kenojei (assembly GCA_035221665.1). NCBI lineage: Eukaryota > Metazoa > Chordata > Chondrichthyes > Rajiformes > Rajidae > Okamejei > Okamejei kenojei. The sequence continues at coordinate 158,629,221 of CM069131.1, forward strand.
AGAAGGAATGGGTGATGTTTCGGGTTGAGTCCCTTCTTCATACTAGAGTCGGGAAAAGGGAAACGAGAGATATAGATAGTGATGTAGAGAGATATAGAACAAATGAATGAGAGATATACAAATAAGTAACGATGATGAAGAAAAAACGTCATTGTTAGCTGTTTGCTAGGTGAGAACAGGAACCACGAGGACCTACCTGATCTCCCGGTTGCCAAACACTTTCCCCATCCCATTCCCACACTGTCCTTTCTACCCTAGGTCTCCTCCATTGTCAGAGTGAGGCTAATTGCAAATTGGAGGAAGAGCATCTCATATTTTGCTTGGGCAGCTTACAGCCCAATGGTATGAATATTCATTTCTCTAACTTCAAGTAACCCCTGCACTCCCTCTCTCTCCATCCCTCCCCCACCCAAGTCCCACCAGGTTTCTGTTCTCGCTTAGCAAACAGCTCACAATGGCCTGTTTCTTTTGTCATCTTTACTTTTTGCATATCTTTCATTCATCTGTTCTATATCACTCTACATCATTGTCTATAACTCTTGTTTCCCTTTCCCCTGACTAGTTTGAAGAAAGGTCTCAATCCGAAACGTCACCCATTTCTACTATCCTGAGATGCTGCCTGTCCTGCTTTGTTACTCCACCATTTAGGCCTTAGGCCTATAGCTGTGCTGTATGACTCTATGACTAAGCCTTTTAGCCTTTTTGATGGCCTTATTGAAATTGTCCCTGGACTTCTATTATGAATCTTTGTCGCCAGACTTGAATGCTCGAGATCAGGCCATCAGAAGATTGAGGAGTGAGTGAACAGCTTCAGTTTCCTGGGAGTGTATATCTCTGAAGAGCTGACTTGGGCCCAGAATATAAATGCAATCACAAACCTATCAATGCCTCATCTTCCTTAGAAGATAATACATAGAACATAGAACAGTACAGTACATTACGGGACCCACCTCTTCACTCCATAATGATTATGCGGAATATGATACCAAGTTAAACTAAGTACTATTCACATGCAAAGTTTCCTTTAACTCTGATTCATTCTCCAATCATTCCTCAAAGGAGTCTGTTGCCACATCAATCATGTCCATGGAAACCTTGCAAAATGCGAAGGTTTTCATGCATCTTCCTATTTTATAATTAAAAAAATCAGACCCTAGATTGTTTGACCCCTTCACTCTTCATTTTCATTTATTCTACCATCTTCATCTTTGCCATTTTTTGGTATTGGTCTGGAAATATTTCCATTCCACTTCTGGGTCAGTGACTAAATATACTGTCATAGATTATTTTATCATAGACTCGTAGGGTATAGAAACAGGCCCTTCTGTCCATTGTGTCTGTACTGACCACACACTATCACTAATCCCATTCTAATATCCACGTTTATCCTTCAAACACGAACATGATGTTGTAAACTTTACATTCATCTCTCTTGCTGAAGTTATTCAAAGAGGGAAAATGTAATCCCTTGTTTTACCATTGAGTTTCAGAGTCTGTATATTTAATGATTATAGGAGTGGAGTTATAACCCAGCAGTCTTGTATTCAAGTGTTACCATGGTAGGTTGGTATAACTGAATTCCAGAAATAGTAGTGTGATGGACTGGATGCAGAGAGACTGTAACCACGTGTGAAAGATTGTAACTCGAGAGCATCACAGCTAAGAAACAACTGCCAAGAAATCCATTAGAAAATTCAGAAGCAGCATCTTTACGCAACTAGTGATGAGAATGTGGAACTCACCTACAAAGGGAGAGGTCGAAATGAGTGGTTAGATACATTGAAGAGGAGACTGGGAAATCGAATGAGGAAGAAGGGAACAGGTGAATGATTGAGATGAAGAAAGATGGGAGGAAATTCGGGTCAAGCATAATGCCAACACAAGCAAGTACAAATGTTGGAATCTTAAGCAAAGCACACAATGCTGGAGGAACTTAGCGAGACAGACAGCATCTGTGGAGGGAAAGGACAGGCGATGTTCTGGGTCTGAATCCTTCTTCAGACTGATTATATAATGCTGACATAAACTGATTGGGCCAAGTGGCCTGTAGATCTAATGTGATTCTGCAGCATATTTGCTTCACTGTGTGCAGTGAAAATGCAGTGAGTGCCCATCTCATAAAATCCTGGTCAAGGCAAAAACTGCCTTAGGACTTAAAAGATATTTGGACAGGTTCATGGATAGGAACGTTTTAGTAGGATATAGGCCAAATGCAAGCAGATTGGCATTAGTTTAGGAACACACTTTGGTTGGCATGGACAAGTTAAGCCAAAGGGCATGTTGTTGTACTATATGTCTCTGTGACGCTAAATTTTGAAAGGAGAGAAATAACCTACAATTTGCATGCAGTCCCTCATGACCTGTCAGGTTGCCTGAAAGTGCTTTACTACAACTGAAGTATGTTTACATTTCCAGTGCTGTAATAAATGGGCAAAAGATAAGCAAGTTTCTTCTCAAATTGTTTACAGTTCTGGTATGTTCCCTCCCTCATTGTTACCTTCATCTGAGGAGGATAGGCGGACATTTATCAAGGCTATGTTCTCAAGCACGAAGTGTAGGTCAAGTAAGAGAACATTTATTTATAGTACCCTTCTGTTTCAGTTTCAACTTGATGGTACAATTGGAAGTGGCATCTCTTCCATCTGCCCTGATGCATTTTTACAATGTAAGCATACTGCAGTCTCCTCTGTAAACCTCTGGCACTGTAGGTGGTTTTCTAAAGTGCAGCTGCACAACATAATTTTTCAACAATTTGTTCTCAATTTGAATAAAGAGTTAGCGCATTCTTTAAGACAAGATGCCGTGGAACTGTGCTTCCTCATTTTGTTGGTTCAATCTCGGTTCATTTGCTGAAGCAAAATCAGAGCTTCAATAAATGGCTAGTTCTACTCAAAAGCCTGATTGGACATCAGTATGATTGGAGTATATTATTTTAAGTGTTTGGAGCTATTGGAAGAAAATCTTAATTGCTTTAGTAACTTCAAGATATTGTACTTATTTTCTAAGGAATGTGGTGTTTATTTTACTACCAGTATTGAAGTTGCATTTAATTGAAATAGAACTGCATTAACTTTGTTGTACTGAATCCAAAAATAATTAGGTTCCAATTTCCAATTTTATAAAGGCAGAGCAACTGTTTTATTTGTACAGGAGAAGATTCTTATTAGAAACAAAAAATAAACAACTATACTTACGTTTGTTTGGACTTGCAGCGCGGAAACAGTCCCTTTGGCCAACCGAGTCCACCCAGACCAGCGATCCATGCACACTAACACTATCTTACACACGCTAGAGAAAAATTTACATTTATACTAAGCCAATTAGCCTACAAACCTGTACATCTTTGGAGTGTGGGAGGAAACCGAAGAACTCGAGGAAAATCCACACTTACTGCCTTTATAAAACTGGAAACTGGAAGTTAATTTTTCTTGGATGCAGTTTAGGAGATTAAGAGGGGATCTTATAGAAACTTACAAAATTCTTAAGGGGTTGGACAGGCTAGATGCAGGAAGATTGTTCCCGATGTTGGGGAAGTCCAGGACAAGGGGTCACAGCTTAAGGATAAGGGGGAAATCCTTTAAGACCGAGATGAGAAAGACTTTCTTCACACAGAGAGTGGTGAGTCTCTGGAACTCTCTGCCACAGAGGGTAGTTGAGGCCAGTTCATTGGCTATATTTAAGAGTGAGTTGGATGTGGCCCTTGTGGCTAAGGGGATCAGAGGGTATGGAGAGAAGGCAGGTACGGGATACTGAGTTGGATGATCAGCCATGATCATATTGAATGGCGGTGCAGGCTCGAAGGGCTGAATGGCCTACTCCTGCACCTAATTTCTATGTTTCTATGTTTCTTGGATGCAGTTTACAAACGACCCACTGAGCAAAATGTTCCCTTTGACCAAGCACCATGTTGCTTGATTATGTCAAAATTACAGCTGTACCCTGTGAGTATAATTTGAGCCATTTTGCTATCTTCAACTGCATTTTTGCATTTAATGGCAAGACTCTGAAGGTGGAAATGGGATATTTTTTACAGAGAATATGAAGTCGCGCATTTGTTTTATGAAACCGTTTAGCAGTGAACATAAAGGATCACATAACAATGTTCAGTTCAGTGCTCTGCAATTAAAAATGAGCTTCTCTAAAGTATAAAGACAATCTCCGGGTGATTTTACATCACTTCTAAAATTTGAAGCACTTCCCAGCAAGGGTCATATGTTCAGCTTCGATGTACACCAAGTAATGCAATTCCTCATGCAACCATACACTGTTTCAAAGTGCAACATTCATAACTGCACAACTTTGGACTGTTCCAGGAGGCAAGGCCTTCTAAGTCTTTTCTCTTCTAACCCCCAGAATGGAAAAATCACACCCAACTCCCCCACCCACCAATGTCACTAATTTCACCCTCCAACTCTAATTTTCTCCTGACCAATTCCTAGATTTGTTTTTGTCTTGTATCCTTTTTCCTCCATTCCTGCCGACTTTCTGACTCTCAGACTCCCAACAACCAGTTCCGCACAGAAGGTACCAACATGGCAAGTGGGACTAGGGTAGATGTGACTTTGTTGGCTGGTGTGGGCGAGTTGGGACGAAGGGCCTGCTTCCACACTGTATTACTCTATGACTCTATTTATGACTCTATAAAACATCCAACCTTTTGCTTCCTCATGTCCTGACCAGGCTTTCGACAGGGCAGCCACTATCTCCAACCTCAGGCTTCCAACTATCAACTGGGTTTTCTCTTTCCCAGTCCTACAAACCCAGACTCTGTCCTAACACACCTATGTGTACCCCATAACACAATGAGGAAATGTAGTGAGTTCACAAAAATGATCATTGGTACCCAGAAGAGTGTTCACATAATGTGCTTTCAACAGCAAACTACACATTTTAGATCGATGTGTTATTTGCAACTGTTTAGCTCTTTCACCATTGATTCTATTTGCGAATACTTCCTATCGAAAGCTGATGGGTTCTTGGCTAAAAAGATATCTAAGACAGTTACTAGCAACCTCAGTGTAAGCACTTTTTTGAGGCAGGCAAATAATTCTCACCTTAGTTGTATAACAGAAAGAAAATTGTAACAGTCGACTAAAACTTTCTACAAAGTTGTGTGGTTTTCCCTTGTATGTAACTCAATGAGCTGAACATTGGAAAATAAAAAATCTAAATATAATTGTTTCCTTCAACCAATGTTATTGTGTGACAGGCAAGAATATGAATTGAATTGTTATCTGAGAAAACATTCCTTTGTAAAACCTTTCCATTTCAGGAAATGTCCATGAACTGCTGTATAGATATTTGCATAGTGGCAGCACACATCAGGAATTCAGGCAGATGCTAAGCAGATCCTGCAGGATTTTCCATATGGAAAATGTTGTGAAGCCTATCATTCTTTACCCCGGGATTGCTGATACATTCTGTTTGACAAAAATATCTACTCAGAATTCTGTGCTGGGAACAGAGATTCCTAAAATATCGGTTGTATTGAACATTAAAAAACTGGAAAAGATATTTTTAGAAAGTAAATGTGATTTCACAAGTTTTGAGTTCCACCTCAGAGAGGTACAAATCCATTTCTCTACTGATAATTAAACAAGGATGGTTTCTGGAGGGCATCATGGTGGCGCAGTGGTAGAGTTGCTGTCTTACAGCACCAGAGACCCGGGTTTAATCATGACTATGGGACTGTCAGTACAGAGTTTGTACATTTTCCTCGTAACCGCACTCCAAAGCTTAATTGGCTTCGGTAAAATTGTAAATTGTCCCTGGTGTGTATAAGATAATGTTAGTGTGCAGGGATTGATGGTTGGTGCGGACTCAGTGGGCGGAAGGGCCTGTTTCCGAGCTGTATCTCTAAACTAAACTAAACTATAACTATTAATCAACAAATAGAAGAAGCATTGTGCATTCCATCTAAAAGAGAAGCAGCCTATAATTAATAGCTACCCCGCATCACAGACATCTTGTTGCCTGTGGAGTAATAAGGGATGAACAATGAGGAAGTCTCTTGGGATCAAGGGTGACTTACTTCCACACTGGCTTTGTGTTTCTTAGGTGGTTGATGAGGCCAATGTTAGAACTATAGACTTTTCCAGGGATAGAAGATGTCTGATGGGACTGGTAGGTGGGGAGTTTAGGAGATGGACTGCTCCAACTACTTATGGAGGGCCTCCATGTGCTCCTGATTTAGAACTCCAAATTATTTTCACCAACATCTGCATCATTTGCACATCTGTTCCATCTGAATGCCTTCTATTTCTGTCTAATGACCACCTTGTGAAATTTGTCTTGCAATGTGGTTCCATTACATAAATCCAAGATTTTGTAGTATTATAGAGTCACAGAGTCATAGACCCTTCTTCAGACTGGTTAGAGATAAGGGAAACGAGAGATATAGACGATGATGCAGTGAGATAAAGAACAATGAATAAAAGATATGCAAAAAAGCAACGACGATAAAGGAAACAGGCCATTGATAGCTGTTTGTTGGGTGAAAATTAGAAATTAGTGTGACTTGAGTGGGGGTGGGATAGAGAAAGAGGGAATGCCTGGGCTACCTGAAGTGAGAGAAATCAATATTCATATCACTGGGCTGTGAGCTGTCTAAGCGAAATATGAGATGCTGTTCCTCCAATTTGCATTTAGCCTCACTCTTATATACTCAAGACTCCTAATGATGAAGGCCAATGTGCCAAAAGCCATTTTTTAAAAAAATATCTTTATTTATTAGCGGTACTGTCAGTTACATCAGTATATATCCCTTGTATTGTATTACAGTCATTCTACCCCTTAATTTTAATTTTTTATTTTAGGCTTTAGAAAAGAGAGAATAGAGAGAAAAATAGCAGCATAGATAGTAGAAAAAGTGAAAAATAGATGTGAAAGTGCAAAAGCGTGACAGAGGGAAAGGAAACCCTTGAAGAGTTAGAAACGGGAATAGACCCTGGAGAGGAAAAAAAGAAGAAAAAAGAAAAAGGGAAAAATAGAGAAAGAAAAAAGAAAAGCCAGTTACTTTATTATAAACATCTCGCAAAAGGAATCAACCAACTCGACAGTTTTTCTTCCCCCTTTATCAAAGACCCGACACCAGTACTTTTTTGAGGTATTCTTGCACCTTATCCTTGTAATAGATTTATAAATGCAGACCACGTCTTATAAAAACAGTCTGATTTTCCTGCTAGTCGGAGTCTCATATCTTCCAAGTGTAGTGTTTCGAACATAGTTGAGATCCACATATTGACTGTTGGTACCGGAGAATTTTTCCAGAAATTTAAGATTAGCTTTTTTCCAGTTATTAAACCATATTCAAGTAGAGCCTTTTGAAACACATTTAATTCGGGGCAATCTTCCGATATCCCAAAGATTATCCAGTCTGCTTCCGGGGTCAGTTTTTATTTTAAATATTTTTGTGAAAATTTCAAAAATTTCAGTCCAAAATGTTTGAATTTTTGTACAAAAGATAAATAAGTGTGCTATATTAGCTTCTTGACATTGACATTTATCACATATAGGTGAGACGTTGGGAAAAAGTTTACTTATTTTAGTTTTTGAATAGTATAATCTGTGTAGGATTTTAAATTGTATTAAGGTGTGTCTTACATTAATTGAACATTTATGCACATTTAATAAATATTCTTCCCACCTTTCTTTGGGAATTTTTATACTTAATTATTTTTCCCAGTCTCTCCTGATACCATCTGTTGTTGGTATTTCTGCATTTAGAATAATATTATATATATATGATATTAGGTTTGCTGATTCTGCCTTTGTATTCATTACCTCTTCCATTAAATCTGGAGACATATTGTGATAATCTTGTGCGTATTTTTTCAGATAGTCACAGATTTGGAAATATTAAAAATACTGATTGTTTCCCAAATTGTATTTTAGTTGTATTTGTTTAAATGATAATAGTTTTCCCAATTCATACACATCTCCGAAGATTTTAATTCCAGCTCTTTCCCATTGTATAAATGCTTTATCTATAGTTGAAGGTTTAAATGAGGGGTTTTTACCGATAGGAGATAAGAGAGATAAATTTCTTAATTTTAGATTGTGTTTTATTTGTTTTCAAATTCTGATTGTACTGTATATAATTGGATTATTGTTGTAATTTATATTATTCATCGATATTGGAGAGAGAAGGATTGCTCCAATATTATAAGGAGAGCAATCCTCTCTCCCCATAATCGTCCAATCCGATTGTTGGGGAGAGTTATCCAGCAATTGGATCATGTTTCTGATAGTTACAGACCAGTAGTAATACATAAAGTTGGGGAGTGCTAATCCCCCTACTACTTTGGGTTTATTCAGATGAGCTCTTTGTATTCTGTGGGATTTATAATCCCAAATAAAATTTGTGATATCTGAGTCCAGTTTTTTTAAAAAACTTTTTGGGTAAATATATTGGGATAGATTGGAACAGGTATAAAATTTGTGGTAGAAAAATCATTTTTATGGCATTTATTCAGCCTATTAAGGACATCGGAACTCGTAATTTCGATACCCAAGTATTTAAATTTTTCCGTAGCTATTTTGAAAGGAAACTGTAAAAGATGCGTAGAGTCTTTTGGTTTTATTGACATGATTTCACTTTTATTCCAATTTATTCTATATCCTGAAAATGATACAAAGTCCTCTATTCATTTTAAAATATTTAGTATAGTAATATGAGGTTTTGTGATGTACAATAGTATGTCGTCAGCGTATAGTGATATTTTATTATTGGAATATTTTGTTTTATATCCATGGATATTTGGATGAGTTCTGCTTCTTTCCGCTAGGGTTCAATTATGAGGGCAAATAACAACGGTGATAATGAACATCCTTGTCTGTTTCCCCTTGACAAATGAAATTTTGTAGATAAATTATTGTTCGTTAATATTTTACCCGTTGGCTTATTATATAGTAATTTAATCCATAGAATAAAATTATTTCCCAGTTGAAATTCCTGCAATACCCTGAGCATATAATCCCATTCGACCTGATCGAATGCTTTCTCTGCATCCAACGATATGATTGATAGTTTTTGATCTTCAGTTTGGTGTGAATGCATTATATTGAACAGACGTCTCAAATTATTAAATGATTGTCTCTTAGGGATAAACCCCATTTGATCCGGATGTATTAATTTACTAGCATATTTACTTAGTCTTCTAGCTAGTATTTTCGCTAATATTTTTTTATCTGTATTTAACAACGCAATAGCTCTGTATGATCCAGGTTCTTCCACATCTTTATCTTTCTTAAGTATTAGGTGATCGTGGATTCTGCTAGTGTTTCAGGTAGTATTTGTGCTTTGAAGGCATAAGTATATATTTTCTGTAGGCGGGGGGGTAAATATGTCATAAAAACTTTTATAGAATTTGTTACTAAATCCGTCGGGACCTGGTGTTTTTCCATTTTTTAATGAGATTATTGTTTCTTCTATTTCCTTATTTGTGATTTGAGCTCCTAATTGCTCTTGTTCCTGCAACTCTAATTTAGGTAGGTTACAATTATCCAAGAACTCTGTAACTTTGTTGGTGTCCATTGTCTTTTTAGATGTATACAGATTCTCGTAAAATTGTGCAAATCTTTTATTAATATCACTCGGCAAGGTCAATATTTCCCCTTTATCTGATTTAATCATTAAAATTGTGTGATCCTTTTCTCGTTTTTTTAACTGACGTGCCGAACGTTTATGGGGCTTATCCCCAAATTCAAAGTGTTCCTGTCTTGTAATTTGTAATAATCTTATGATTTGCTCTGATAATAATTTATTTAATTTGAATTTCAGTATTATTATTCTATTATGTTCATCCGTAGTGGTGTCTTTAGCGTTTTCTATGTCCAGTTGTCTAATTTGTTCTTCTAGTTGTCTTTGTTCATTCTTATTTTTCTTATTTTGAAAAGCTTGATATGAAATTATCACGCCTCGAATAAATGCTTTAAAAGATTCCCATAATAATGTAGGTGATATGTCTGTCGTGTTGTTTATTTTGAAGAAAGGGTGGATTTGCTCTTTTAAATATGTACTCCCTTGCGGGTCTTTTAAAATTTGTCGATTGTACCTCCAAAACGGTTTGTTCTTAGTCATTCCTTCCATTTAAAAAAAAAGTTATTGGGGAGTGATCTGAGATCGTATTTGTGTGGTATTTTGGTTTAGAAGTGCGGGGTATTAGTTTTGTATCCACTAAAAAATAATCTATTCGTGAATATATCTTGTGTACCATAGATTAGAATGAGTAATCCCTGCCGGTCAGATTTGCAATCCTCCAGACATTTGTTATGTTTGTGTTTTTTATGTACGTGTTTAGAAGTTCGCTAGTTTTGGATTTCGTAATACCTCTTTGTTTTTAATTGGATTTATCTAAGTGAATGTCTAAGACACAGTTAAAGTCTCCGCCGATTATGACATTTTGGTAGTTATATTCTGCAATTATATTCAAGATTTTATTGAAAAAGTGCGGGTTGTCAATGTTGGGCACATATATATTTACCAAGGTAATTGGGGCAGCGTGGATCTCCCCGGTAACTATCAAATATCTCCCGTCCTTATCTGTTAAGGTATTTTTGGGTTTAAATGGAATGCCTTTGCGAATAATAATAGACGTTCCTCTAGATTTTTACGTATATGACGAGTGAAAAGTTTGTCCTATCCAGTCCGCCCTCAATCTCGTTTGGTCTTGAAGTTTAAGATGCATCTCTTGTAGAAAGGCAATATCTGTGTTGTATGCTTTCAGCTGCGCTAGAATCTTACCCCTTTTAATGCGTTCGTTAACACCCCTAACATTCCAACTACAAAATGAGATTCCTCCCGGTTTATTTTGGTTATTGTCTTGAATTTTGAATAGATTTAATACCTATGTGTCTTGCGGTGCATTCGTACCTCAGGTCTTTGGATATAGGGGGATCATTTACCCTACAATGTTCAGTTAGTAGATTGCCTTTGCGATAGTCCTTGAATAAAAAAAACACACATGTGATTAATTGTGAAAATAATTTTAAAAAACTAATACAAGTGAGAATACAGTGCCCGAGCTTGTCGGCACTCTAACAAGTGACCCACCTGTAGGTGGGAAAAACATTTTATTGGCTTCCGTGTCGATATAAAACAAACAAATAGCTCTGCTCCCTCAATTAATCATAACATATTGGAACGGGACCAGTTTAAAAAAATCAAATGTATAGTGCCCATTTACAGAATATATGTCCATTTCCTAGGTATTTCCGGATATAACTATAATTTTTGTCTACTGAGTGTTAAGCGTATATTTTAACCTCAAAGATCATCGACTATTAGATGAAGGGGTTAACCTGTTTCTGGCTCTGGAAGTAAGCCAGTAGCTTGCCTCATCCCCTCATGCCCCGGTTATAAATCTACTTAAGAATTATTAGGTTAAATTAGAGTTTTAATTTGAAAATCCCCATTTCTGCATTTCTGATTAGCATTCATTACTATTTCTATGTTAATATTCTATGTTAATATTGTTAAGGAAGTTAATGCTATATCATTTAGGTTATTCATTCAATCTCATATAGTCTGTTGTTGAGCTCTGCTTTCGTTGATTATCTTTTTCCAGCTTATCTTGGAACAGAGTGTGTCCTTGAGTTAGCAATCCGCCGATAAGATGTCTAAACAAAGTTCCTTCTTTGGGCAGTGTGCCACCTTTCTTGTTGCAATGGTAAAGAGAGAGAGTGTCCAAAATGTCCAACCTTTCCAGCTAGTCCCTCTGTTCCACGATGGTTAGAGCATATTTGTACGCCTCCTCGGGATTTGTGAACGATTTTTGCTGTTCCTTGTAGGAAATGCGCATTCTAGCAGGGTAGTAAACACCATATCTGACCTCCTTATATCCTTGGAGAGCCTGCTTTGCCTTGGAAAATTGATTTCGTTTTTGCATAATTTCCTTAGGGTAGTCTCTGAAGATTTTAAAAGTAGTTACACCATACATCAGAGGCACGCCATATTTGATATTCCTCATAACCTCTTTCACGTCAGCAATGTCCAGAATTTCACGATAATCTGTTGTGTACCTTCTGAGCCATCCTGAGATTTGTGTTTGAATCTGGGAACCTGGTGTGCTGCTTCAATTTTTGGTAGGTTAGGGAGCTTAAGAGCCTCTTTAATTAATCCCGCAACGAACTCGCAAGTGTTATCTCTCTCGGCTCCCTCTGGTACGCCAACTAATCTTAGGTTATGACGTCTCGAATGAGCCTCGAGGTCCAAACTTTTGTCTGAAACTTTAGCCAGCTGAGTCGCCATCCGTCGTGTAGCAAGGTCTTGTTCTGACCTCATCTTCTTCATCTCCTCCACCATTCTTGCCATCTCATCCTCCATCTCGTGCATTGTTAACATACAGGTTGATACAGTGTCCAGCACAGCGCTGAACCTCTTCGTGGTGTCTTCTTCACCCTTATCAATTCTCTCCGATAGTTCATCTCTCACATCGTCAATTCGTTTATTAATAGTGCCAATCGAATCCTTCACAGACTCAATAACATTCTGATTACAAGAAGTCATATTTAGCGTCAGCTTTTCTATCTTTTCCATCATCACTCCCAACATGTGTTCCATCCTTTTTCCATCCACATTTACATCTTTCAGTTCACTTACCGAAAGCTTTAATTCTTCAAATTCTTTGTCCTTGGCCAAGTCTGCTTTGAGTCTTGTAGCCATATCGAAAAGCACCTTTTCTTCGGAAGCCACTTCAAAAATAAATCTGTAGGCTTTGTCTGGCTTCCCCAGGAGAGTTTTGTAACTGTCCTCTGAGTGCTCTTACCCAGGGAAGAATTTTTCATTTAACGTGCTTTAAGCCTCTGTTAAATTCACAACTGTTACTGATAATGTTATCAGCAAGTCGAGCAGAGACTCCGATAAGTCTTTTAAATTGGTCCCGACCTGTAGATCCGATTTTAACGCGAAAAATCGCGAATTTTAGGGAGTGGAGCTATGTGGAGCATCTGTTAAGATAATATGGCGCCACCGGAAGTCCCAAAAGCCATTTTGACCACCTTATCTACCTGTGATGCAATTTTTAAGGGAACTTTGTTGGAAACTTTGTAAGCACCATTCGATTTCAATTAAAAAAATAACCAGATAAAGAAGCTGAAGTGACTGTTTTGACCACGTGGAACTCAAAGGTCAGCAGGTGGAATTAAATCACAGTGCCAAGCCTCAGACACATCTACCCACTATGGGTAGAGTATATTTTCTCAGAACTTCCCCCATGCATTACTGCACAGCAGCCTGATACTATGCAGCTCAGTAAACAAAGCAAATGATCAACTCTTAAATGACAGGAGCAGAAAGAGCTGCAGAGACGCAGATGTGTTTAGATGGCAAGATGAGATGAGAGGCAGAAACATTGATGTTGCTAACAGAGATATTGGGACATGGTTTGTAGTGTGTGGGGATTGATACTGTATTTAATAATCTCTAGTCACCCATACAACAAATTTATCATAATTTTATTATGTTTCCTGGTCCATAGATTGATTACCAACTGCTCTCCGCACTTTTATGTTAGATACTACAATATAGTTGGTCATCCCTCCAAGATAACACAAGCGCATGTCTTGCAATAGGGCACCATAAAAATTATACCTTGTGTGTTCACTGTGTAGGGCATTTGTCGTGATATTTAATGTGTATTTAAATCATGATGGGATAGGGCTTGGTACATTAGGTACTCTGCTTTAGAAAGGATCTCTGAGATTAGCGATTGCAGAAGAGGATTGGCAATAGAGACCAGACTTACACTGAGAGACTAAAGAAGGTGTGTTTATTTTTCTTAAAGCAGAGATTAAGAAATGTCATAGATGTGTTCAGTTTGGACGGATTTTTGCAGAGTAAATAAGCCAAGATTGTTTGCAGTGGCAGAAGAATCAGTAAACAGATGAGATAGATTTCTACTATCAAAACAAAAAGGCAAAAGAAACCTAGACAAAATGGGAGAATTTTTTCTTTTTGCAAAAGCGATTAGAATCCAGAACACAATTTCAGAAAGAATAATGCATGCAGATTCAACTGTAAATTCCAAAAGGAACATCCATAATTTCTAGAAGGGGAACATTTTAGAATAACGGGGGAAAGGAAGAGGAATGGGGAAAATTAGATTGCTTTTTTAAAAACTAGCACAGGCATGAGAGAATAAATGCATCTTTCTTCATTGTAAAATCTTGATTCTAACGTGGTGAGCCCTAATCTAGGATATGTAATTGCGCAGATGGACCAAGTGCTCCACTTATGTTGTTCCAAGCTGGAGGATGAGATGGATGTTCGGCAACTGTGGCGGCGCTTGAATGCAATCACCTCCTACAAGGCGAAATCAGGAGGCAGCTCATCATCACTCTTCATCAGCTCATCATCAGTGAAACATCACTCCCTGATGAGCTAAATGCGTTTTACGCATGCTTTAATAGGGTGAACACTGATGTGCCTTCCCGAGCCCCCATTCGCCGTGATGGTATTTCGGTCACAGTCGCAGAGGTCGACGTCAGAAGATCCTTCAGAGGGGTGGACCCTCGGAAAGCGCCTGGACCTGATGTGTTTTAAAAACCTGTGCGGACCAACTGGCTGGAGTTTTTACAGACATTTTCAACCTCTCATAGAAACATAGAAACATAGAAATTAGGTGCAGGAGTAGCCCATTTGGTCCTTTGAGCCTGCACCGCCATTCAATATGATCATGGCTGATCATCCAACTCAGTATCCCGTACCTGCCTTCTCTCCATACCCTCTGATCCCCTTAGCCACAAGGGCCACATCTAACTCCCTCTTAAATATAGCCAATGAACTGGCCTCAACTACCCTCTGTGGCAGAAGGTTCCAGAGACTCACCACTCTCTATGTAAAAAAAGTCTCTCATCTCGCTCTTAAAGGATTTCCCCCTTATCCTTAAGCTGTGACTCCTTGTCCTGGACTTCCCCAGCATCGGGAACAATCTTCCTGCATCTAGCCTGTCCAACCCCCTATAAGAATCTCCTAAATTCTAGAGAGTATAAACCAAGTCTATCCAGTCTTTCTTCATAAGACAGTCCTGACATCCCAGGAATCTGCACTCCCTTTATGGCAATAATGTCCTTCCTCAGATTTGGAGACCAAAACTGTATGCAATACTCCAGGTGTGGTCTCACCAAGACCCTGTACAACTGAAGTAGAACCTCCCTGCTCCTATACTCAAATCCTTTTGCTATGAAAGCTAACATACCATTCGCTTTTTTCACTGCCTGCTGCACCTGCATGCCTACTTTCAATGACTGGTGTACAATGACACCCAGGTCTCGCTGCATCTCCTCTTTTCCTAATTGGCCACCATTTAGATAATAGTCTGCTTTCCTGTTTTTGCCACCAAAGTGGATAACCTCACATTTATCTACATTATACTGCATCTACCAAACATTTGCCCACTCACCCAGCCTATCCAAGTCACCTTGCAGTCTCCTAGCATCCTCCTCACAGCTAACACTGCCCCCCCAGCTTTGTGTCATCTGCAAACTTGGAGATATTGCCTTCAATTCCCTCGTCCAGATCATTAATATATATTGTAAATAGCTGGGGTCCCAGCACTGAGCCCTGTGGTACCCCACTAGTCACTGCCTGCCATTGTGAAAAGGACCCGTTTACTCCTACTCTTTGCTTCCTGTTTGCCAGCCAGTCCTCTATCCACATCAATACTGAACCCCTAATGCCGTTTGCTTTATGTTTGTATAGTAATCTCTTATGTGGGACCTTGTCGACAGCCTTCTGGAAGTCCAGATATACCACATCCACTGGTTCTCCCTTATCCATGCTATAAGTTACATTCTCGAAAAATTCCACAAGATTCGTCAGACATGATTTACCTTTCGTAAATCCATACTGACTTTGTCCAATGATTTCACCACTTTCCAAATGTGCTACTATCCCATCTTTAATAACTGACTCTAGCAGTTTCCCCACTACCGATGTTAGACTAACTGGTCTGTAATTCCCCGTTTTCTCTCTCCCTCCCTTCTTAAAAAGAGGGGTTACGTTTGCTACCCACCAATCCTCAGGAACTACTCCAGAATCTAAAGAGTTTTGAAAGATTATCACTAATGCATCCACTATTTCCTGAGCTACTTTCTTAAGTACTCTGGGATGCAGCCTATCTGGCACTGGGGATTTATCGACCTTTAATCTATTCAATTTACCCAACACCACTTCCCGACTAACCTGGATTTCACTCAATTCCTCCTTTGACCCGCGGTCCCCTGCTATTTCCGGCAGATTATTTATGTCTTCCTTAGTGAAGACGGAACCAAAGTAGTTATTCAATTGGTCCGCCATATCCTTGTTCCCCATGATCAACTCACCTGTTTCTGACTGCAAGGGACCTACATTTGTTTTAACTAATCTCTTTCTCTTCACATATCTATAAAAACATTTGCAGTCAGTTTTTATGTTCCCTGCCAGTTTTCTTTCATAATCTATTTTTCCTTTCCTAATTAAGTCCTTTGTCCTCCTCTGCTGGTCTCTGAATTTCTCCCAGTCCTCTGGTATGCTGCTTTTTCTGGCTACTTTGTACGCATCATCCTTTGCTTTGATACTATCCCTGATTTCCCTTGTTATCCACGGATACACTACCTTCCCCGATTTATTCTTTTGCCAAACTGGGATGAACAATTGTTGTAGTTCATCCATGCAGTCTTTAAATGTCTTCCATTGTATATCCACCGTCAACCCTTTTAGAATTAATTGCCAGTCAATCTTGGCCAATTCATGTCTCATACCCTCAAAGTTACCTTTCATTAAGTTCAGAACCATTGTTTCTGAATTAACAATGTCACTCTCCATCCTAATGAAGAACTCAACCATATTATGTTCTCACTTTTGAGGTCTGAAATTCCCACCTGTTTTAAAAGGGCATCAATTATACCGGTGCCCAAGAAGAGCAAGGTGACATGCCTCAATGACTATCGACCAGTGGCACGAACATCTGTGGTGATGAAGTGCTTTGAGAGGCTGATCATGGCACAAATCAACTCGTACCTCGACAAAAGCCTGGACCCACTGCAGTTCGCTTACCGCCACAACAGATCAAATGTGGATGCAATTTCACTGCCTCACCACTCCGCTCTGGACCACTTGGACAACACAAACTCATATGTCAGGCTGTTATTCATTAACTACAGCTCGGCATTTAATGCCATCATCCCCTCCAAGCTGGTTACCATGCTCTCAGATCTGGGTCTCTGCGCATCCCTCTGCAATTGGATCCTCGACTTCCTCATTGACAGACCACAGTCTGTCCGTATTGGTGGAAATGTGTCATCCTTGATAACAGTCAGCACGGGAGCACCTCAAGGCTGCCTGCTCTGCCCCTTGCTGTACTCACTCTACACTCATGACTGCGTAGCCGGACATAGTGCGAACTCCATCATCAAGTTCGCCGACGACACCATTGTTGTGGGACGTATCACTGATGGGGATGAGTCAGAGCATAGAAGAGAGATCGACCGACTGACCAAATGGTGTCAGCAAAATAACCTGGCTCTCACACCAGCAAAACCAAGGAACTGATTGTGGACTTTGGAAGGGGTAGATAGGGACCCACATTCCAGTTTATATCAATGGTGTAGAGAACTTGAAATTCCTGGGCGTGCATCTTGCCGAAGATCTCTCCTGGTCCCAGAACACAGATACAATTATAAAGAAAGCACATCAGTGCCTCTACTTCCTGAGAAGATTACAGAGAGTCAGTATGTCAAGGAGAACTCTCTCTAACTTCTGTAGGTGCACAGTAGAGATCATGCTGACCGGCTGCATCAGGGCTTGGTTCAGCAACTTGAGCATCCAGGAGCGGAAAAGGCTGCAAAAAGTTGTAAACACTGCCCAGTCCATCATCGGCTCCGACCTCCCCACCATCGAGGGGATCTATCGCAGTCACTGCCTCAAAAGGCTGCCAACATCATCAAGGACCGCACCATCCTGGCCACACACTCATCTCTCCGCTGCCACCACATAGAAGGTACAGGAGCCTGAAAGCTGCAACATCCAGCTTCAGGAACAGGTGCTTCCCCACAGCCATTAGACTATTAAACACAACTTCAAACAAACTCTGAACTATGTGTGTATGTATATATATTCTATGGTATATGGACACACTGATCTGTTCTGTATTTATGCCTGCAATATTCTGTTGTGCTGCAGCAAGCAAGAATATCATTGTCCTATCTGGGACACATGACAATAAACTCTCTTGACTTGACTTGATAATCATAATGTTACCCAAAGAAGCTTCAAATTTCAAAGCATTATGAAATAATGGTGGTTTTTAAAACCATCCCATCCCAGTGTTTTCGGGTTTAACCTTTCATAGTCTAAATAAATTACATGGAATGCAAAATCTAATAATCCGCATGTAATTGTACAATAGGTTCTCGCGACAAACAGCATGGTCTCTTAATGGTGACATGGGAGTTAAACACAAGCATTTGGAAATGCAGTCATGCAATTATGCAATTTGTTGCTAGGTACTAATTCAAGAACATTTTCATTCATTCATAACGCATAAAGAAGGATGACCGAGAGCGATTAAGAGCCATTCCTGAGCAATGCTGCCCAGATGCCTCCATCAGCCTGAAAATAAGTGTTGCAAATGAGGGCGCCGCAGTTGAGTTGCTGCCTTACAGCGCTTCCAGCGCCGGAAGCCTGGGTTTGATCCCGACTACGGGTGCTATCTGTACAGAGTTTGCAGGCCTGTACGATGCTTTTCAAAAAGGGGGGTGGTATGACAGGATTACAAATATTTATGTGAAATATTGCGAGTGCAGCGCACATCACGAGCGCGAAGTGCGCAGTCCCTCGCAGCCTGGAAGCTCAGGGGCTTTAGATGCTCTCTGGTGCATTCTGAGCCTTATTTTGGAGCATTTTTGCACCATATTTGTGACCAAAAATATTTCAGAAATAATTTTGGTTGACTCAAGAGTAATGAGTGGATGGAATGGGATGATTGGGATCATTGTTGTATACATTTTTTTAAATCAAGAATTGAAGTTGTCCTTGTTTTAATAATCAAGTTGTACTATTGTAAAATGTTATGCAAAATGTTATAAAGGAGCATGCAAAAACTGCAAATAAAATACTGTAAGTTTTTGCAGTAAAGAAAACCTTTTTTTAGAAAATGTGTTGTGTGTTGATTTGATTGCCTGTTCCTGTTCGACTGTGTTAGTGTGTGCAGTGCACCTTTAATGATCCTCCTGACCTAGCTACTTCACATCACATCAATTTCAACATGGCATAGTGAAGTGAATACTAAATTTAGTTCAACTTGAATTTCCATCATGAAAATTGAAGCCAAACGAAATGGTGCATTTACATTACTATGATCGCTTTCAAACTAACCTATTTTACTGTCATACTATTATAACAAATTCTAGTTCCACGATGACTCATAAACAAGATCACAAATCACATTTTGAATTCTCAAACACAATGTGATTGTGGATAATTGCAGAGTTGCCAAGTTTCACCGAGCATTTCCGTATTTTGAAGGCTGAAAATCAGTAATTTGTCGGAAATTGGTATTTCTCACATAAATGCAATAGAACGTACGACACAGAAACTGGATTTTTGAAAAACAGTTTTTTGTATGCAACCTCGTGTATTCTCAAATATCAGTATGGAATACTGAAAATCAGTACTACTGAATTGTGAAACCATTTTTGAAACGTGAATTCATAATTCTTGATTTTGATTCAATATCATTTAAAGATATATAATAACATCCATATCTATCTACATAGTAAAACTCTCATCTTGTATGTGGATGTGTGTGTGCGTGTATAATCACATCTTCTCGAAAAAAAACGACACGCTAACGGTAAAAATTTTCCATATTCTGGTCGAGATTTATCCAGTGGAGTCCGAAATCAGCATATCTGAAAATGTTGTGCTTTATTTCCCGAGTTATTAATGAAAATGTTCACAAATCCGATAAAACTTTGAAATAAAAATGCTTGTCCTTCGCTGATGACGTCACAATGGACCTGCGTGCCTATCGTTCTTGCTCACGCTATGAGTGATGTGCCTCCCCCCCCCCCCACCTCTTCCTCCTCCTCCCCGTTATTCAAAAGACAAGCAAGTCGGGCTCTGGATTACAGCCGCCGAACTCGCAGTCCTTTGGTTGACGCGCGCTGCCCACCTCTCCCTCCTCCCCCCCGCTATTCAAAAGATGCAGCCCTTCACACCCCCCACTTCTCCCTTCTCCCACTCATCTCCCCCCCCTCCCTCCTCTCCCCCCCACCCCACACTCCTCCCACCCATTATTCAAAAGACACAGTGCTGGAGTAACTCCGCGGTTCAGGAATCTCTGGAGAACATGGATGGGCGATGTTTCGCATAGGGACCATTCTTCAGACTGGCTACATCCATGGCAAAGATGATACAATGGGGGCCTAAAAATTGAAAGTTGTTGAAGTGCGTGTGAGATGTCTCAGATGTATGTGGGAAGGGACTGAACACAGTGAAGCTGATGAAATCAAAGTCGATTAGATAAGTGAGGTAGGAGCAGGCAGAGACGTTGGGTCTACCGAGACAGTTTAGTTTCATTTAGAGATACAATGCGGAAACAGGCCGTTCTGCCCACCAGGTCCGTGTCGACCAGCAATCCCCACATTCTACACACACTAGGGACAATTTTTACATTTACCAAGCAAATTAACCTACATACTTTGGAGTGTGGGAGGAAACAGATCTGGAAAAAAGGATGGTGCAACCGCACCCATCACACCCCTCTTTCGGACGGCCGTGGTTAGTACATTCTCCCCGTGACTGCATGGGTTTTCTCCAAGATCTTCAGCTTCCTCCCACACTCCAAAGACATACAGGTTTGTAGGTTAATTGGTTTGGTATAAGTGTAAATTGTCCCAGTGTGTGTGTAGGATAGTGTACGTGTGTGGGGATCACTGGTTGGTGCCAAAGGACTTGTTGTGCCAAAGGACTTGTTTCAGAGCAGTATCTCTAAACTAAGCTAAACTAAAGCCCTCTTCATACCCTTGGGGTTGGCAAATGTCTAGATGCAAGACCATTGATTACCATTGTAAGAGCATTTCCATTTCCATTTGCAGCAAACTGGCCCAGATATTGCTCAGCTGCAAACCAGCTATCATTCCTTTTCACAAATTTCGAAGTGCTTTTTTTCAACAAGGCAAAATGCACTATTATGTAATTTTAATTTCTCCAAAGAGTACAAGAATATTGCCCTGACCCACATCCATTTAACCGTCCATCTCCCTTAAAATTTCACAGGAAAGTTTTACCTCACCCCATCACTTACACGTTCCTTGCTGTCGCCCAAACCTGTGACCAATCATACAAATAGCTGACCATGCAAAACTTTGTGCTATTAACACATCGTACCAATTTCTAGACACTAACGCCTGTAACTCATTGACAGTAAAGTCCTTTGGGATCTCTTGCGGAGATGAAAAATGCATCATGAGTATTTTATGGTAGACAAAAATGCTGGAGAAACTCAGTGGGTGAGGTAGCATCTATGGAGCGAAGGAAATAGGCAAACCCTTCTTCAGACCGGTTTCAGCCCTAAACGTTGCCTATTTCCTTCACTCCATAGATGCTGCCTCACCCGCTGAGTTTCTCCAACATTTTTGTCTACCTTCGATTTTCCAGCATCTGCAGTTCCTTATTAAACATCATGAGTATTTTATTCTATGTTTGTTCGATTTATGTCATGAACAAAATAATATTGTTTCTGAAATTGATTGAACTGAGGAGCTTATATGATCTTCGCAGCTTTGGTAATCAAATCAACGTTAAGCAGATGAGAACATGTAGAAAAAACAATATTGCAGCCTGAAAGTTACAACAAGCTATTACACCTGTAAGCAATTGCTTGCATTTATTTAATTATTTCAGATAAATTCCTCAGAGTGGAAGTAGCTCTGATGAATTTTCCAATTTGTACGAGTTACAGAGCTGTACAGCATGAAAACATGCTGAGTGTGGTGTAGCGGTAGAGTTGCTGGCTTACAGTGCTTTCTGCGCTGGAGACCCGGGTTTGATCTGGACTACGGATGCTGTCTGTATGGAGTTTGTACGTTCTCCCCATGACGGTATGGGATTAACAGTCCAATATGTCCATGCTGACAGTTACCAAACATAGTTAGATCCCACTTGCCTGCACTTGCCAGAGTTAGTCCCACTTGTCTGCACCTAGCCCACCTAAACATTTCTATCCATGTACCTGTCCAAGTGTCTTTTAAATGTTGCAATCATACCTGTTTCTACAACTTGCACAGCTCCTTCGATATATACAGCACCCTCTCTGTGAAGGTTTCCCCTTGGATCCATTTAAATCTTTCCCCATTCACCTTAAACCAATGCCAACTAGTTTTAGACTCTTCTACACTAGAGAAAAGACTGTTTAATTTATTTATGTCCTTCATGATTTAGTCCGAGCCTATCCTGCCTTTCCTTTTAACTCAAACCCTCCAAGTATGTTTGGTTTGCATAATTTGGACAGAAGGGTTACTTTTCCAAGTTTATTTTTCATTTTCAATTATCTTTACCAAAAGCAAATAAATAGATGTTACAGTGTGCTTGCCTTGTATGGATTTTCCATGTGCAGGGACTCAGGTCCAATGTCCAGTTTGGCTTTGTTTAGTTGAGACTTGGGCAGTTCAACCATGATCATAATTCTTGAGAATCCATATGGTTAACTGCTGCTCTGACTGTTTTACATTTTTGTAGTTAGCTCTATTTGAAAACCCTCCAAAAATAATAGTCATAGAGTCATACAGTCCATTTCCAGCATCCTGTAGCACTTCATAATTGAGTCATAGAGTCATACAGCGCGGAAACAGACCCTCTGCCATACTTGCCCATGATGACCAACATGCCCCATCTTAACTTGTCCCACCTGCCTGCTTTTAGGCCATATCCCTCTAATATCCATATCCATGTACCTGTCTAAATGTTCCTTAAATGTCTGCCTGAATAACTCCTCCGGCAGCCCATTCAATACACCCACACCCTTTATGTAAAATAGTTATTCTCTGGTTCCCATTAAATCTTTCCCCCTTCACACCGCTGGTTCTTGATTTCCCTACTCTGGGCAAGGGACTGTGTGTCTATACGATCTATTCCTCTCATGATGGAGTTATGAAGCGCAAAATGCAGCAATGTGCCCTCTTATCCCCTTTCAATGCCACTAATTAGACTATGTCTCTTTTCCTGCCACTGGAAACATTTCTCGACATTTAAGGGCAATGTAATCGATAAGACAGTAAACGGTTCCATCAATATTCAAATGTTTCTTAATCAGGCTGTCGAGAAATGATGCAATGCTCAGATGTTGGCCTGTGGAGAATGTTATCCTTTTTGCTGCATTGTAGTAATAAAGTCTTGCAATTGTAGCATTCATTTCCTTTAGTGGCTGCCTTTCACAAAATGTGAACATTTACAAGGGATACCAAAGAATATTAACAAGCGATCACCCTCTTATTGTTTGAAAACTACTTCAGGTCTCTTTAAAGAGCACTAGAAGCCTAATTATCAGTAAGGCAAATGACTGATAGAAATTCAGAATTGATGGGAATTTCTTTTTTCCCAGATTACAACATTAGATTACAACTACTGAGACCTTCAGACGGCTCTCTCAGCCGCACCATCAGAATTTAAACAATCTTAATTATAAAATAGTTCCACTAAGTGGCTGTCAACCTTGGCACACATTGACCTCTTAACAAAGCCATGACCACGACTGAAGTCTCAACAGAGTCACAAGGGTGAACTGTTGCTGGCCTTCCTAGCCTGGATAATTCCATTTGTACAACTGAGAAGCTATAATTAACATATACATTCTATTCCCAGTGTTTGAAATTGTGCTGCTAGATATCAGTAGTGCACAATGAGTTAAAACATAGAGTGAAAGCCATAGAGCTGCCCAACATGCCCAACACAACATGTCCTTCAGCCCATCTTTTCCATGCAAGCCAAGGTGGTACTCCGGGCTAGTCACATGGCCCTCAGAACCCTTCTGATCCATATATCTTTCCAAATGTATTTTAAAAGGTTTAATTGTATCAGTTTCTGGAGCTTCCTGTGGCATCTCATTCCTGATACAGACTATCCTCAGAGTGAAAAAGTTGCCTCTGAGATCCCTCTTAAATCTCTCCCCTCTCACGTTAAGCTTATGCTCTCTAGTTTCAGAATCCTCTCAGTCCTTTCTAACCAGGGATCTGGCTTGAAAAGACTGAGAACTTACACTTTATCCATGCCCCTCGTGATCTTGTGCCTCTCAATAAGGACACTCCTCAGCCTCCTATGCTTCAAAGAAGAGGTACCACCTTACCCAACCTCTCCCTCTAACCCAAGCCTGCAACCCCAAATAACATCTTGGTGAATCTCTTCTGCAACATAATGACATCCTTCCTACAGATGTGTGATCAGAACTGCACGCTTTTATAGCTGCATCATGATGTCCCGATTTTTGTACTATTCTTCTCTAGAACTACTTTAAAACTAATTGAATTATGATCACAGGTCCCAAAGTGCTCCCCCACTCACACAGTCACTTGCTCTTACCAGTTATTTAACCAGCTGCTCCATATGAACTATAGCTAACTCCACTATGCAGATCATCTCAGCTGAGATGCAGGAACATTGAAACACAGGAGTCAAAGCAAAACTGGAGGTCATGTCACCTTGATTAAAAAGTGCTGCGTCTTTTTGTCTTTATCTTTATTGAAAATATAATGTGAAATTGAAACATATAAAATTGTTAAGGGTTTGGACACGCTAGAGGCAGGAAACATGTTCCCGATGGTGGGGGAGTCCAGAACCAGGGACCACAGTTGAAGAATAAGGAGTAAGCCATTTAGAATGGAGACATGGAAACACTTTTTCTCACAGAGAGTGGTGAGTCTGTGGATTCTCTGCCTCAGAGGGCGGTGGAGGCAGGTTCTCTGGATGCTTTCAAGAGAGAGCTAGATAGGGCTCTTAAAAATAGTGGAGTCAGGGGATATGGGGAGAAGGCAGGAACGGAGTACTGATTGGGGATGATCAGCCATGATCACATTGAATGGCGGTGCTGGCTCGAAGGGCCGAATATCCGACTCCTGCACCTATTGTCTATTGTCTATTGTCTATTGAAATACTCTAAGCAAATTTACTTTTTCAATTATTTAAAGTTATTTGGACTGTTTTTAACTGTACAACACGAAGTGCTGGAGTAACTCAGTGGCTCAGGCAGCATCACTGGAGAACATGGAGAGTTGCAGTTTCGGGTTGGGACACTTCAAGCTAGCATGACATAAAGCGCTGGAGTAACTCAGCGGGTCTGGAAGCATCTCTGGAGAACATGGATTGGTGCCATTTTGGGTCAGGACCCTTCTTCAGAACGAGTTGTTTTTTTGCCAATTTTGTCGTTTTTTTGTAAACCAGCACCGGCAGCTCCTTGCTTCTCCTTTTTTTTTTAATGTATCTGATTATCAGAGGCAATTAAAATAATGTAAAAGAACCTTTGCAGCAGCAGTGTGCCACAAGGGTGTCAGGGCTTTACACTGATGAGACTTCAGGATCCCCAGTCTGAGTCCCATGTGTTGCTAGTGGCTCACTACACCTCAGCTGTGGAATCCTCATCTCCACGTCGATCAATTCCTCGAAGCCACAAAAATGCAGGCAGGAATCTGGGCAGCAGGCCAAATCAAGCAGAATCTGGCCCTTTAATATGCTCATCTGAGTCCACTATAAAAACATAAATATTCACTGAAGAACTGTTAGGCTCTTTTGTATGTTATGTTTTTTTTATTTTAGCTTTTCTTTTTTTATATGTTTGTGTAAACAAATAATCAGAGGCGGCATCATTTTCAGAAGGCAGTCACTGCCGACATCATTATCGAGTACAGCAACATAAGAAAGTGTTGCCACAGAGTATGCTCATTTCCTAAAGGTACACCAAGACTTATGTGTGTGCAATTTATCTTGATGAAGGAACCTTTCCATACCAAAGTGTGGATACACAACTCCTATACCCTTCTTAGAATCATCCTTCCCTGTCTGTTTGGTACCATTGTCAGACAGGGTCAGCCTGCCTGAGACCCATATCAATGTTATTAATTTTCCAAGATTTACCTTTGGCCACAGTGAACCAGTTATAATTATTACCATTGATTGCCTGCCGCGGATTATTCTAAAATATATTATCCATTTTTTTACTTCCTTCAGATTGCCTGATGGAAAAAAAGACCTGATATGGTCTATAGTTGCATTATTCAGTAGGCAAAATCACATAATCCCATAATAAATGTGTTTTGAAGTGAAGGAGAAAGGTTTGGTCAGGCCACACCAACAATGAGCAGAAAGACAGATGAGATTTTGTAATGGTTCCACTCATCGCTATATTGCAGGTCAAGTGAAATTGAAGCATGATTCTTGCCATGCCCAAGAAGAATATGATTTTTTAAAACAAATTTACATCTGATTTGTAAATTTATTTGAGCACAAGAATATTATTGTACATTCAACATTTAATTAGAGCTTGCAAATTCTGGCAAAGAGCAACTTGTGTCAGTGTGCAATTAAAGCTATTGTTGACATTTTCATGAGACCCTTTCAAAGTGGGTAAATTCCATTCAAATCTTCAATGCTTAAGTGTTCTTTAATGTTGGCACTGTAGTTTGAGTGTGTTGAAGCCAAGAGACTGATTCTAGGCTCACTCCCACAGAAGGCTCACAAAAACAATACTTCATAAAAATTAACAAGAGAAATGGCGGCACAGTGTCGTAGCCACTGGTGAAAGAATGGATCGACTGGGCTTGTATTCACTTTAGAAGGATGAGAGGGGATCTTATAGAAACGTATAAAATTCTTAAGGGATTGGACAGGCTAGATGCAGGAAAAATGTTCTCGTTGTTGGGAGAGTCCGGAACCAGGGGTCACAGTTTAAGAATAAGGAGATGGGCCATTTAGGACTGAGATGAGAAACAATGTTTTCACCCAAAGAGTTGTGAATCTGTGGAATTCTCTGCCGCAGAAGGCAGTGGAGGCCAATTCACTGGATATATTTAAGAGAGAGTTAGATATAACTCTAAGGGCTAACGGAATCAGGTGATATGGGGAGAAAGCTGGAATGGGGTACTGATTTTGGATGATCAGCCATGATCATTTTGAATAGCAGTGCTGGCTCGAAGGCCTACTCCTGCACCTATTTTCTATGTTTCTATGTAGCGGTAGAGCTACTGCC
Source organism: Okamejei kenojei (assembly GCA_035221665.1). Lineage (NCBI taxonomy): Eukaryota > Metazoa > Chordata > Chondrichthyes > Rajiformes > Rajidae > Okamejei > Okamejei kenojei. Next base: position 158,656,436 of record CM069131.1, read on the forward strand.
TTACAGTGCCAGAGACCCGGGTTCAATCCAGAAGTAGATTCTTGGTGGTAAAGTGTTTCCAACAGTGTGGACAAATTGAGTGATGCTTTGAAGATGCAGGGAGTTAGCTCACATGGTTGGCTTGCATGTACAAAAGAGAGCTATCACTGAAATAAGTTAACTTCTTCCATGACATCTTTTAGTTTTGATGCTCCGTAAAACCCAGCAGGTATACTATTCAAAATACCAATTGTTTTTATTGTAGCATGATTTACTCTAAACAATGGGATTAACCATAATTCTGCCTAGATTAGAGGATATTAGCTAAAGGAGATGTACCATATACTTTGATTGTTTTCTCTGAAGTTTTGGAGGTTGAGAGGAGACCTGGTAGAAGAATATAAAACAATGTCAAGAGTCATACAGCATGGAAACTTTGGCCAACTTGCACATGCCAACCAAGATGCCGTACCTACAAATCCCACCGGCCCAAAGATAATCAGGGTGGAAATATCAAAGACCAGAGAGCATAGTTTTAAGGGGCAAAATTTAAAGGAGATGTGCAGGGTAACTTTCTAAATGGAGTGTCTTAGGTGCCAGGGGTGGTGGTGGAGGCAGGTATGATAGGAGCATTTGAGAAACTTTTACATGGGGATGTGATTGTGCATGGAATTGAGGCCCACGTATGGTGTGCAGACAGTGGGAGGATTAAGNTACCTTGGCATCATGTTCAGCATGGACATTGTGGGCCAAAGGGCCTGTTCCTCTGCTGTACTATTCTATGTTCTATGTTAAACTAAGGAACTGAGAAATTCAACTTGTCATTTTGTCAACGTTAAAACCAGGCACGTGCCGTGAGTAATCAGCCAGGGTAGGCAGTGGCTTTTAAAAATCTTGAAAACCGCGCATGCGCAGATTATTATCTCCCCAGTGAGCTGTCAGTCGTTTTTTTTTTATCTTGAAACTGCGTATGCGCACATTGTTCCCTCCCCGGTAAACTGCCGGTCGACATTTTTTACATCTTGAAAACCGCGCATGCGCACATTGTTCCCTCCCCGGTGAACTGTCATTCAGCTATTTTTAAATGATGGAAACCGCGCATGCGCAGATTGTTTTCTCGACTTATCATGTAATTTGTTTTCAATAGGTCCTATCACTTAATAAAGTATTTAAAAACATATAGCTAAAAAAAAATTACTTACCATATTATTTGTGCACAAAATCCATTCTGCGGCAAAAATATCCATAAGGTTGCTTCGTGAAACTCTTCAGGTAATCACCATCCACCCTTGAAAATCCCGCTGAGAAACTTGCGCATGCGCATGCTCAGTAGGCTGGTGCGCATGCGCAGTGCGGAACGCAGCACATGCACACAGTCCGCGGTGTAAAGGCAGAGTTTCACGGCCTTTACGGACCGTTCCCACTGATGGCTTGAAGCAGCGTCGACGGCACGTGAGTAGCACATACCTCCGCGTTTAAAACGTACTGCTGATGAAAGGCACGGGAGAATTATGCCTCCCTAAGAGATTGATCTCTTAGGGAGGCATAATTCCCCCATGCCTTTACTATTTATGACAATTTTATATATGTTTTATACATATTTTATATATATTATATTTATATATAAAATAATTACTATTTTATAATTTTAGTCAGGGTAGGCACTGCCTACCTTGCCTACCCTGACGGCACGTGCCTGGTTAAAACATTCAGTGCCTTGGTTCACCCAAATGCTGTTGTGAAAGGCTCATAAAGAACCAAATGTCAAATGCTAGCAGCATGGTCAAGTTTCCTTGTATAACATCGCATATTAATTCACACTGTCCGTTTCATCACAGTATTTCCTTTTAAGACAATGCACTTTCAAACTGTTGTTATGATGCTCAAAGTGGCCTCCCTTTTTTCATGATTGACGGTGACTTCCACTTTGGTTTTGTATGTTCTGAGATCCTTCTCATTTGCTCTAATTAGGCTCTTCTTAATTTTGAGACACAATGTGCTGAAATAACTGAGTGGTTTTTTTGTAAACCAGCATCTGCATTTGCCCGCGTTCTCATAATTTTGTGGTTCATAATTCAGTCTCTTAACCTTTGTTCTCGAGAAAATAGATCCAGCCTATCCAAAATGTTCTTGTAGCAAAATACCTTCTCCAGTGTAATCCAATCTCTCCTGAAATGCAATGACTTGAATTGAACGCTGTATTAAAGCTGTAACCTAACCATTGCTGTATCTAATCACACCACAAACTCCCTGCTCTTATATTATGGGCATTGGTATTGATTGATTATTGTCACATTAAAGTCCTAGCCTATTCCACCTCTACTTTAGCTCAGTACCTTGAGTCCTGGCAATATCCTCATAAATCATGTTTGCACTGTTTGCAGCTTAACAACCCTGTCTCACTGTGCGAGTTGACCCACGAGGTACCCCGAGTGATAGACTCGTGGCTGCGCACGAGACTGCAAGTGTATGATCAAGTGTGTGGCCGAGTTCCCACGGGTATGTAATTGCTGCGATGTTGCAAGTTCCTCTCCCGAGTTAGCAAGTTCCTCTCCCGAGTTAGCAAGTTCCTCTCCCGTTACTCTTGAGCCAACCGTGAATGAAGGTATGTTTTAATAAAGCAACAATGTTAAAATACATCTCCATCCTGTGGTTTTGAGTTATTTCAGCGCGGATGGGAAAATGCGCATCCTCCAGTAACCAAGCATTTCTTGTTGTTTTATGTTTTTAAATACTTTTTTGCAATGGATCTCTATTTTAAATAATTTTAAAAAAGGAAGCAGCCCGGGTGACTGACATTGAGCGGCCGCTAGGACCCGACAGCAGACACACACACACACACACACACACACACACACACACACACACACACACAGAGAGAGAGATACACACAGACAGCAGCTGGCCACCACTTCAGAGGAATTAAGCAGCTCGGGTGACTGAGCGGCCGCCGGGACCCGACAGTACACACACACACACACACACACACACACACACACACAGATAGACAGAGAGGGAGAGAGAGACACACACACACACACACACACACACACACACACACAGATACACACAGACAGCAGCTGGCCACCACTTCAGAGGAATGAGGCAGCTCGGGTGACTTTGAGCGGCCACCGGGACCCGACATCAGACACACACACAGATACACACAGATAGACAGAGAGGGAGAGAGAGAGGACACACACACACATACACACACCCACACACACACACACACATAGAGAGAGATACACACAGACAGCAGCTGGCCACCACTTCAGAGGAATTAAGCAGCTCGGGTGACTTTGAGCGGCCACCGGGACCCGACATCAGACACACACACAGATAGACACAGATAGACAGAGAGGGAGAGAGAGACACACACACACACATACACACACACACACACACACACACATAGAGAGAGAGATACACACAGACAGCAGCTGGCCACCACTTCAGAGGAATGAGGCAGCTCGGGTGACTTTGAGCGGCCACCGGGACCCGACAGCAGACACACACACAGATACAAACAGATAGACAGAGAGGGAGAGAGACACACACACACAACTCAGCGGACCAGGCAGCATCTCTGGAGAGAAGGAATAGAGTCGAGACCCTTCTTCAGACTTACCCGAAATGCCACCCATTCCTTCGCTCCAGAGATGCTGCCTGTCCCACCGAGTTACTCCAGCATTGTGTGTGTCTATCTCATGTGTGAACCAGCATCTGCAGTTTCCTTCCCAATCCCACACTCTCGGCCCCGGGGGGTGGATGGACCATCACACGTGGACACATCCCACCCACCACCCCAGACTTGCCCCTTCGGCAGGTCTTTAAGCCGTTCATTGAGACAGAGTGAAGCCACGGGGCAGGCGCCTCAGTAATAAAGGACAAGTGGCAGAAAAGCCGAAGATAGACACAAAATGCTGGAGTAACTCGGCGGGACAGGCTGCATCTCTGGAGCGAAGGAATGGGTGGCATTTCGGGTAAGTCTGAAGAAGGGTCTCGACTCTATTCCTTCTCTCCAGAGATGCTGCCTGGTCCGCTGAGTTACTCCAGCATTTTGTGTCTATCTTTGGTTCAGTCTTTACTCGAGCAAAAGAACAGATTATTAAAGTTCCCACGGTAGACTCACGAGACACTAAGATAAACGCACGGGCCACTACGTTATTACAACGAGTTTAAATGTTTCCATTTTTAACTTGAACAGTTAATTTGACTCGTGGAAAAAATCAAACATGTTTGATTTTTTTCACGAGTTAACAAGTTTCCCGAGTACCTGCCGTTAGCGCCACGAGTCGATAAGTTGCTCGTGCGAGTTCCGACGTTCCCGCTACGTGATCACCACGAGTGAAAACTCGGGGTCACTCGTGGGCCAACTCGCACAGTGAGACAGGGGTTTGCAGCTTAACAACCTCTTTCCTATCACAGTGTGACCAAAACTGAACACAATGCTCTAAACGTGGCCTCACCTATGCCTTGTACAACAGTAACATGACCTTCCAATTTCTATGCTCAATACTCTGACTGAGCACTCAATACTCTTATGGTAGTTGTCAGAGCCACTGAAGTCATTAAAAGCACGCTATCTTGCTTTTCTTTAGTGCTGGGATGATAGTAGTCTTCTTAAAGCAAGTGGGAAACTCAGAATGGTGTAGGGTCAGTTTAAAGATGTTTGTCAATACTCCTACCAGTTGGTTCTACCATGCAGGATGTGGCTGGAGATTCTATCTAGGCAAGTTATTTCCTCTGGATGCACTCTCAGGAAAGGCAGTCTGACATCTGTGATAGTGAATGTGGGTACAGGCACACCTGAGGCTGTCAAAGCTGATGGCATCATCCCACCAACCTTCTGTTCAAAGAAAGCATGGAGTGCTTTGAGCTTCTTGGGGAGGGATGTGCTGTTGCCAGCGATACTGCTTGACTTGACAGGCAAGCCTTGCCACATTCATCTGCCCCAATATTTTTCATTGTAGTTTGGTGTTAAATTTCAATTAGGAAAAACCACATAAAGGGCACAGTGCACATAAAAGAATGTTGTTGTCTGGTGTGTCACAAATAGCAAAGTGATAATGACCAGATATTGTGTTTAGCAATGTTTAATAATCCCCTGCTGTTCTTCATTATACTAAGCACAAATACTTGTAGTTCAATATTTCATCCAAAAAACTGGCTTTCCCTCACAAATTATCAGCATTGATATTTTAGTTTAGTTTAGAGATACAGCTCGAAAACAGACCCTTCGGCCCACCAAGCCCACATCGATCGATCACCCGTTCATACTATTTCCATGTTATTCTACATTTTCATCTACTCCCTACACATTTGGGGCATGTTTAAAATATACAGTGGCCAATTAACCTACAAAATCGCAAAATTTAAATTGGGGTGTGGGAGGAAACCGGAGCACCCAAAGGAAACCCATGCGGTCACAAGGAGAACCATGCAAGCTCCATACAGACAGCACCTGACGTCAGGATCAAACCTGAGTCTTTGGCACTAGCTGCGTTACTGTGCCACCTTATGCTCTTGATATTGAAAAGCATATATAGACAGCAAATGCGACTTGTAATTATGTCTAATGTGATCAATTTTCTCGAGGAATACTTGAACACATAAACTAATAAATATGATGTAAGCTGGCCACCAACTAAGTCACAACTGAAATTGTCAGCCCAAAAGGACAAGTGGATGTTGTTGGCAGAGATACGGTAGAACAGATAATGTAAGAGAAGGCGCTGATTATCTACAAAGAGCATATATTCCAGATTACACTGGAAATTATAATTCACTATGATATTGAGATGGATATTATCGTTTACAAATTGGCAGATGATTCTTGTAATATCTGATAATAATAGGGTCTTAAATTGGCAAGCACTTAGGAAGGCCACGTTAGAGGTCCATGATTGCTTGATCTTGCGTGTGGATGTATATTTTTCAGAATGTATCTTCAAGTGCATTTAATTAGCATAACCACATGATATCTATGCTATTGGCAGCACTGTGAAACAAACTCAGAAAACAGGAAGCACTCAGCTAAACTCAGCTTGCTTGCATCTGTGTATGATACCAGATTTATTTTAGAATCTTAGATGCACAACAGCTACAAAAATATTTACTAGATGCGAGTCAGCGAACTGATCTTGCACTGAGGACATTTTTGCAACTGCAAGAATCAAAATAATGTATTTCAGATGTAGCTGGATTTTTTTCTTGCAAAGTACATAGATAATCTACCACTCTTAGAAATTATTTCAATTTGTTTAACCCTTCCTTCCTTTGTCTGTCATTTTTCTACATTCCTTTCAATATAGAGGCAGATCCTGTGCAAGACGTCTCCATGTCTTTCTGCTCCCTACTTTAACCCACTGCTGATCTCCAGCTACCATCCAAAGGCTGCATGGGATGACCCAGGCTTTGCTTGACCTCTCATTTTAACTCTTTGCTTGTTTCGACTTAGCACTTTGCCCCGACAGCCTGGCTATGATTAGAAATTCATTCTTCACCAGAACAGCAGACGTGACCCCAACCCTGCTCATGTTGTGGTGCCTGATATCACTAAATTACATTTTAACATATGCTTTCTATTTCTCTTGTTTCGTAGTCACGGAATTGCAATGTCCTTCATAATTAAAAAAAAAAATGTTTTTTGATTCATTGGAATCCAGGCTAATTGGAATAAATGGAAAACAGGATAGATAAATTAATTATTACAATGAAAAATCTGCACTCATAAACTCTTAAATTCAATGATGAATATTAGCGAGAAGACATTTTGAGAATAATTGCATTTCTTTGTCTTCTTTGCATTTTATTTTGTAATTAACTGTAGGAAAGAATACAAAAATCTGCAGGCTTTGGTAGGCTGCATCTCATCCACTTTCACATGACGGCTGAGATAACCTGTGGCCTCTGTTGAATTAGATCAGGCCAGCTAGGCAGCAGTCGAGAACTATAATTTGTCAACCATGACAAGTACATTGTGTCATTTGTAGCTTAATGGAGCAATCCACCCTCTTGAGTCAGAAGGTTGTGGGTTCAAGCCCCACTTCAGAGAGCTGAGCGCCACCCTAGGTTGATGCTCCAGTGCATTGAGGGGGAGCATTGCTCGGAGGAGTTACAATGTATTGTCGCACCGAGGAATTTGTAATATTGACTGAATGTATCATAAATCAAGTCACATTGTAAATTGCCCCCAGAGTGTAGGGGATGGATGAGAAAGCGGGTTAACGTAGAACTAGTGTGGAAACAAGAAACTCCAAATACTGGTTTACAAAATAAGACACAAAGCGCCAGAGTAACTCAGTGGGTCAGGCAGCATCCTTCAGTCTGAAGAAGGGTCTCGTCCCGAAACGTCACCCATTCCTTCTCTCCAGAGATACTGCCTGTCCCGCTGAGTTACTCCAGCAATTTGTCTCTATCTTCAATGTAGGAACCATTTATGCTTAAGTTAGTTACTGTTAGTATATTATAGTGCGTAAGCTATATCTCTTCTACATCCCTGAGTAGTAATGCCGATCAAAAGTTGGACATTGGAAAGTTAAAAGATTGCCATTACATTCAGCATCCTTTTCTTCAGAGTGTATTCTTCTTCAGTTCCAATCTGAAACATCGCCTACTCGTTCCCTAGGGATGCTGCCTAACCCTTTGATTTACTCCTGCACTTTGTGCCCTATTTTTATGGACCTAGTGTGAACGGGTGTTCAATAGTTGGCAAGGGGCTAGTTTCCATGCAGTATCTTTAAACTAAACTACACTATTCATGTGTTATCGCACTGAGGAATTTGTAAAAATGGCCTAAGTGATGAAAGATTCAGGATTGTTATCAAATATGAAGACCAATTGCACAACCTGTATTTCAACTTATGGATGCTGTGGGAAATGGAAAAAAATGTAATTTTTTACATTGGACCAACAAATCCATTTAACACAAAGACTAAATGGTAATGAACAAACGATTGCCTTACTACCAGTATTATTTCAATTCGTAGACTGGAGGAGCAGACACCCTTGTTGTTACAGGTGTGGACCTCTCTGACGGCTTCTATCACAGGTGACATCTGACCTTTTCAAGGAACTGTTTAGTTCAGTCAAGCTACCCACAGAAAACAACATCCTATTTGATGTATGACCTCTAGCCTGTGTAGACAAAAATCAGTACGTGTGTGTAGATGCACCTGTGGTTGTCATTCAATTTTATATTAGCTTAATAAAATGCATTTCAATTTTGTTCATACTTTAGTACATTTTTATACCTTGTTTTATACCGTGTTTTTATACCTTGTTTAATAAATAGAGAAAAATACTCTTTATTGGATACATTGAGGAGTTACTACAAGTTATAGGTCTGAATAGGGAGGACAGCAGTAGAAAATCATGTTGTATCTTTTCTCCTCGTGGCTATGCTGTGACTAATCCTGGGAAATTTCATATCAGGATAGCAGATCATGAAACCTAAACAGGACTATTCTCAGCAACAGTGATACTTATGAAAAACTGAGTTTTCTTGGGTAAAGCATCGTGCCTCTTTAAAAACTATTGAAATATCAACCAGAATCCACTCCATAGATGCTGCCTCACCCGCTGCGTTTCTCCAGCATTTTTGTCTACCTTTGATTTTCCAGCATCTGCACTTCTGTCTTAAACATCTTAACCAAAATGAATTAATTCATTCAATAACATGGAAAAAAAGAAATGTAATAAAAATTTCCCATCGTTGGGTATTTATCCAAACAGGTTTGCAAGAAAGATGTGGAGTTTATGTTTTTCTTGTTTACTGATGGGGTGTGAAGTTCACCGGCAATATCTGAATTTATTTCCCATCCCTAATTGCCCCTGAGCAGGTGGTACTGAGTCATCTTCCTCAACTGCTGCATTCAATGTCATGGGCGACATGGTGGCACAGCTGGTGCAGCAGCTGCCTCCCAGCTCCAGTGATGCAGATTCATCACTGATCTGCGATGCTGGAGTTTGCTGGTTCTTTCATTTGCCTCTAGGCTTCCTTTGTTTAGACTTTAGACTTTAGAGATACAGCGTGGAAACATGCTCTTTGGCCCACTGAGATCACGTTGACCAGTGATCACCCAGTACACTAGCACTCTCCTACACACTAGGGAGAATTTACAGAGGCCAATTAACTTATAAACCTGTGGGTCTTTGGAGTGTTGGAAGAAACCGGAGCACCCAGAGAAAACCCAGGCGGTCACAGGGAAAATGTACAAACTCCGCACAGACAGCACCTGTAGTCAGGATCAAACCCGGGTCTCTGGCGCTGCAAGGCAGCAACTTTACCACTGCCTTTCCCTTTATTAAAAAAAAATCCTATTTCCAGACAAACATGGGTTGGTACTTACACCCACTTCAAATTGTAGGTGAGTTGTAGAATCCGAAAATAATTTGGGCGGCATTATGAGAGGGGCAGCATGGTGGCGTAGCAGTGGAGCTACTGCCTTACAGCGCCAGAGACCTGGGTTCGATCCTGACTAATGGTTTTGTCTGTATGGAGTTTGTATGTTCTCCCCATGACCTGCGTGGGATTTCTCCGAGATCTAGAGTTTTTCCCACACTCCAAAGGCGTACAGGTTTGTAGGTTAATTGGCTTGGTGTAAATGTAAAATTATCCCTTGTGTGTGCCGATCGCTGGTCGGCTCGGACTCAGTGAGCTGAAGGGCCTGTTTCCGCATTGTACCTCTAAACTAAACTAAATTTTTAAAAATTGATTGAATTTTGTGGAGAATAAAAATGGAATCAGTGGCGAATAAGAGCAAAATGGATGTGTGATAAACTCAGTTTGCAAACAGAGTTGTTTTGGTGCTGTATGATTCAATAATTAATGTTTTCCTTCAGCGTTGTATGTACTGAGCTCAAGAATTTATACAGTGTGACAAATAGGAATCCTAATAGATCCAAGGTGAGGATAATGTTGGAGGTGATGGTTGTATTTGCATGCACGAGTTTCACAAATTCTTCCTTGTAGTAATGTTCACTCATCTGAGGAAGTAACTCATACTCATACGTATAAGAAAAATGTTGGAAAATCAGAATGTGTGTAGCTGAGTGTAGCTGTGTGCTGCCCCATTCTCCGGACTAATAAAGGTAAATGAACATGTATATAATATGAATAATACAGCAATTTCTACTTCCATGCAATGAGGAAAATTGGAAACTAGTAATGTTGAGTCATAGTGTGATACAGTGAGGAAATAAGCCCTTCGGCCCAAATTGCCTACACCGGCACAACATGCCCCAGATACAATAGCCCCCCCCCCCCCATGTCTGGTCCATATTCTTCCAACCTGTCCTATCATGTACATGTCTAACTGTTTCTTTAATGTTTGGATAGTCCCTGCCTCAACCACCTCCTCTGGCAGCTTGTTCCATACACCTACCACCCATGTGTGTGAAAAAGTTACCCCTCAGATTCATATTAAATCTTTTCCGCTTCACCATAAACCTATGTCCTCTGGCCCTCGATTCACCTACTCTGGGCAATAAAAAACAGGAAACTGCACATGTTGGTTTACAAAGAAGACACAAAGTGGTGGAATAACTCAATGGATCAGGTTGCATCTCTGGAGAACATGAATAGGTGAAATTTCACCTGAAGAAGGATTCCGGCACGAAATGTCACCTCTCCATGTTCTTCAGAGATGCTGCCTGACCCACTGAGTTACTCCAGCACTTTGTGTGTATACAAATTAGTTCTTATGATGGGAGTTATGATGCAATCCAAAAATTATGTCATTTTGATTAGCTAGAATAATATTATTAGTGTTGAAGATAAACTTTGATTGTATTTAATAATATTGTATATTGTGGCATAATGTAAGCTTGGACATGTGCTTTCTCACTAAATTAATGCAACATTTTGGAGAACATACTGGAAACAAAATCTTCTAGTAATACTCCTCCTGCCAAAAGATTCGAATGAGATGACTAGCAAATGCAAGTGATGTTACTTGTATTGCGTTTATGTTACTTGTATTGCGTTTATGTTGATAATAAAATAAACTGTAAATGGTATAATGGAGAGCCAACTCCAGATTCTACTTTGTCCATTTGAATACTTGTTTAGCAAAGACAAAAATATCAGGTTTACTGTGGCAGCTTTTCAGTAATCTTTAGAGTCAGCTCATTGATCACAGTTCACCACAAGGGAACTGCATTTGACTGGTGAATGGGTCAGTAGAAAGGTTATAAAAATCTCTACTTGATCATCTCCCTATAATTTGTTTGTACTAACCTTTTTACCTATTATCCATAAATATAGAAGGTTGACTCTGAGTCTCGCTGTGTTTTTAAGAGTTCTTTAATGAAAAAAACCCACACATTTGTTGGCACTTTCTGCAGTAAGATCACGTGAAATAATGTATTCATTAACACATTAGCTATTTGACATCTAAATTGGAAAGGGTAAGAGAAAAGTTGGAGAAGATTTAAAGTAATTTTTTTAATTATTTAGAGACAATAGCATTTTTTTAAATTTGCCTCATCTTCATGTTATTTTTCAACTTTAATGCACTGTTTTTGTACATTTACACATATATCTCAATGTGAAAGAAATATTACTGATATTATGCAGGTGTAGGCAGCTTAGTTTTGTTTAGAGATACAGTGCGGAAACAGGCCCTTCGGCCCATTGAGTCCACGCAGACTGGCGATCCCCACGCAATGCTATGCTACACACACCAGGGACAATTTACAATTTTACCAAGCCATTTAACCTACAAACCCATACGTCTTTGGAGTGTGTGGAAGGAAAATTGGAGCTCTCGGAGAAAACCTATGCAGGACATGAGGAAAGTATACAAAGTCCATACAGACAACACCCATAGTCAGGATCGAACCCGGGTCTCTGGCACTGTAATGCAGCAACTCTACTGCTGCGCTACTGTGCAGGGTGCAAAGTACATAAAGTATTTACAAAGTCATACAGATCTGAAAAAAACTCAAAGCTAAAGATGATAAAGCTTACAACAAAAGCTCTTGGTACTAATCATGTTTTAGTAAACACTGTAAACTGTTTTGCCAGTCACATTAGCTTGACATTGCTCCTCAAAGCAGCAACTGCAGAAAATAAGGAGAACAAAAGTATCCAAATTGCATTCATTTTTAAGATGCTTACATGCAGCAATAAAAATATTCAGTACTTCATCAAAAAAATAGTACCTCTTATAACTGAAATAGAAAATCCATGGCATGGTTTTTGTTAGCCTGTTACTTTCTGACTTGACAATGGAAACAGGGAAGGAGTTGATCAGGTTGCCAATTTCAATTAAAGGAGTTACATTCAAATGTTTTCATAGGCCCACGTGAAGTTCCCTTGTTATTTGGCTTTTTCTAATTCATTTTCAGCAGTGTTTATTGCAACTATGTGTATGTTCCTTTGAGTGCAATTATTTAGAAATACTGTGGAAAATTTGACTCGCATTCCCCTTTTTGAGGCCTCTGAGTAATGCTTTTTCAAAAAATCTAATTGCAGGCTCTTAGAGTTGGTATTCACACACACCACAGCAGTTTATGACATCTGTTTTAATTGCTGTTGAACAATTGAAACAGAAATTGTTATATGGGTGGGCTCTAGTAGCCAGATGCCAATGATGTTCTCCAAAACATAAGGAACATGTTTAAATTACAGAGACGCTAACAGTAGGAAAAGCCTAGCTGATGACTGGGATAAAGGGAAAGTGTAAATATTTACATATTTGATTAAATAGGGTCATCCAGCAGAAATCAGTATAAACTAAAGAAAAATGGGATCAAACCCAGTGCCAGCTAATCTACTAATTCATTGAGTGAGTGGACTGGGAGATGAGGTAGTGATATTGCAAACTAGTGGAGACGGTAGCTTAACTGCTTATCGTCACTGTTTTGGTTTGTTCTCATGCTTCTTTTTTTTTAAAAAAAAGCAGCTAGTGGTTAAAATATTTTTGGTGATTTAAATGTTTTTGACCGTAATTCAGTTGGATGTCTGGATTTTATTTGCTATCAGGGCGACACCTCTCTGATCAGTGCAGCTGTGTAAATAATATCATGGTAGCACAGTTTTATCCCCAAAGTCCCAAAATTGCAAGGGTTGAGATCAGTTGTTCAAAAATGGTTAGTTATTTAATGCAATCTGGCAGGTGAAAGGTGCTAAATCAGCGTAGACATGCACTTCGGCTTAGCAAGCACTCGCGTCAATGCTTGAATATATCTTAGTAAATGTTAAGTTTTTTAACTTTATCAGCAGCTAGATTTGACAGTTCAAAAGTCATTCATAAAAATCCACAAGAAAGGAAGTTATCAACACAAAATGTGCTAGAGACAAAAAAAGAGATGTGTGTGGTTTTATTATGGGAGTCTGTAGTCAAGCCAGATGGTCTAGGCTCTCTGAAGTGGTCTTGTCATTGCATAGACTTGCACTTGCCCTTGATTTTTGCAGAGCATCTTGCTGACTGTAACATCCAAATTGCATGTTGCCCTTTACAGGAAATGTGGGATCTGTGTGATTCAGTCAAGCAACTGTGAAAACTTAATACCGGAGGCAAAATAAACAGTTTAAAGGAGAAGATTATTCGTAGGCCAACATATAGCAAAACGAGCCACGATTGGCAAACCATGTAGGCTGTGGGCCGAGCATAGAAAAAGCATCTAGAATTTAACTTTCGTGACCCATGTCTGGTATCTACCTGAAATATTGTACAGATTCAGATAGAATATAATTAAGAAGGAATTTGTGACTCGTCAGCGCCAAAAGTTGCACACTAATTAATTAAGATAATTAGAAAATTTATCAGAAAAAGTAACAGCGCCATCTAGTGCTCAATAAATGCTTAATATTATTCTATGGGGAGCTGGATTCCATGCTGGAGGCTACTTTCTTCATGGCTCAGGGGGAATCACATAACGGGGAGAGATAGAGAGCCCGGGATGGAGCAGCCAGTCTTTCACCTAGTAGCTAACCACCAACCACCACCTCCACCGGTTGCGCCTGTGCTGAAGGACACCATGGCGGGCGGGCCGGCCGGCCGGCAGAAGGCGTTGAGGTGGCAGCCGGTTCCACTGTCCGGTCCCGGCGGCCGCTCGGAGCCACCTGAGCTCCTTCCCTCCACGGCCACAATGCGGTGGCTCCACGCCCAGAGCACCGCAGCAACGATGAGTGAGTGAGTTGCTGCCATGATCTCCGACCCCCACCTTCTCAACACTCCCCACAACCTTACCCCTGGTGGCCCAGCCAGGTTTACTACTTTGTGAAGCTCAGGCCGTGCTGACCCGGGTTTCACCGGCTCCTGAACCCACCTAATTAATGGGTGAGGGAAGTTCCTGTGTATTCCCCACTGACTGCCAGTTACTTTCCTCTGGCAGACATATTTGCTGGTCAAGCAAGTGGGTCAAGCAGCATCTCTGGAGAAAATGGATAGGCAACATAGAAACATAGAAACATAGAAATTAGGTGCAGGAGTAGGCCATTCAGCCCTTCGAGCCTGCACCGCCATTCAATATGATCATGGCTGATCATCCAACTCAGTATCCCGTACCTGCCTTCTCTCCATACCCTCTGATCCCCTTAGCCACAAGGGCCACATCCAACTCACTCTTAAATATAGCCAATGAACTGGCCTCAACTACCCTCTGTAGCAGAGAGTTCCAGAGACTCACCACTCTCTGTGTGAAAAAAGTCTTTCTCATCTCGGTCTTAAAGGATTTCCCCCTTATCCTTAAGCTGTGACCCCTTGTCCTGGTCTTCCCCAACATCGGGAACAATCTTCCTGCATCTAGCCTGTCCAACCCCTTAAGAATTTTGTAAGTTTCTATAAGATCCCCTCTCAATCTCCTAAATTCCAGAGAGTATAAACCGAGTCTATCCAGTCTTTCTTCATAAGACAGTCCTGACATCCCAGGAATCAGTCTGGTGAACCTTCTCTGCACTCCCTCTATGGCAATAATGTCCTTCCTCAGATTTGGAGACCAAAACTGTACGCAATACTCCAGGTGTGGTCTCACCAAAACCCTGTACAACTGAAGTAGAACCTCCCTGCTCCTGTACTCAAATCCTTTTGCTATGAAAGCTAACATACCATTCGCTTTTTTCACTGCCTGCTGCACCTGCATGCCTACTTTTAATGACTGGTGTACCATGACACCCAGGTCTCGCTGCATCTCCCCTTTTCCTAATCGGCCACCATTTAAATAATAGTCTGCTTTCCTGTTTTTTGCCACCAAAGTGGATAACCTCACATTTATCCACATTATACTGCATCTGCCAAACATTTGCCCACTCACCCAGCCTATCCAAGTCACCTTGCAGTCTCCTAGCATCCTCCTCACAGCGTACACTGCCCCCCAGCTTAGTGTCATCCGCAAACTTGGAGATATTGCCTTCAATTTCCCTCATCCAGATCATTAATATATATTGTAAATAGCTGGGGTCCCAGCACTGAGCCCTGCGGTACCCCACTAGTTACTGCCTGCCATTGTGAAAAGGACCGTTTACTCCTACTCTTTGCTTCCTGTTTGCCAGCCAGTTCTCTATCCACATCAATACTGAACCCCTAATACCGTATGCTTTAAGTTTGTATACTAATCTCTTATGTGGGACCTTGGCGAAAGCCTTCTGGAAGTCCAGATATACCACATCCACTGGTTCTCCCTTATCCACGCTACTAGTTACATCCTCGAAAAATTCCACAAGATTCGTCAGACATGATTTACCTTTTGTAAATCCATGCTGACTTTGTCCAATGATTTCACCACTTTCCAAATGTGCTGCTATCCCATCTTTAATAACTGACTCTAGCAGTTTCCCCACTACCGATGTTAGACTAACTGGTCTGTAATTCCCCGTTTTTCTCTCTCCCTCCCTTCTTAAAAAGAGGGGTTACATTTGCTACCCGCCAATCCTCAGGAACTACTCCAGAATCTAAAGAGTTTTGAAAGATTATCACTAATGCATCCACTATTTCCTGAGCTACTTCCTTAAGTACTCTGGGATGCAGCCTATCTGGCCTGGGGATTTATCGGCCTTTAATCTATTCAATTTACCCAACACCACTTCCCGACTGACCTGGATTTCACTCAATTCCTCCTTTGACCCACAGTCCCCTGCTATTTCAGGCAGATTATTTATGTCTTCCTTAGTGAAGACGGAACCAAAGTAGTTATTCAATTGGTCCGCCATATCCTTGTTCCCCATGATCAACTCGCCTGTTTCTGACTGCAAGGGACCTACATTTGTTTTAACTAACCCTCTTTCTCTTCACATATCTATAAAAACTTTTGCAGTCAGTTTTTATGTTCCCTGCCAGTTTTTCTTTCATAATCTATTTTTCCTTTCCTAATTAAGCCCTTTGTCCTCCTCTGCTGGTCTCTGAATTTCTCCCAGTCCTCTGGTATGCTGCTTTTTCTGGCTACTTTGTACGCATCATCCTTTGCTTTGATACTATCCCTGATTTCCCTTGTTATCCACGGATGCACTACCTTCCCCGATTTATTCTTTTGCCAAACTGGGATGAACAATTTTTGTAGTTCATCCATGCAGTCTTTAAATGTCTTCCATTGTATATCCACCGTCAACCCTTTTAGAATTAATTGCCAGTCAATCTTGGCCAATTCACGTCTCATACCCTCAAAGTTACCTTTCTTTAAGTTCAGAACCATTGTTTCTGAATTAACAATGTCACTCTCCATCCTAATGAAGAACTCAACCATATTATGGTCACTCTTGCCCAAGGGGGCACGTACAACAAGACGGCTAATTACCCCTTCCTCATTACTCAAAACCCAGTCTAAAATAGCCTGCTCTCTCGTTGGTTCCTCTACATGTTGATTTAGATAACTATCCCGCATACATTCCAAAAAATCCTCTTCCTCAGCACCCCTGCCAATTTGATTAACCCAATCAACGTTTCGGGTCCAGACCCTTCTTCAGTTTGAGAGTGAGGGGAGCGAGAAACTAAATAATAATAATAATAATAATAACTTTATTACGGACTCAAGGTCCAGACAAGGGGCAACATTACATTAAAAATGCATTGCATCTCAAATATCATAAATATATATAAAATCATGGTAAATCACATAAAAACATCATAATTTATATATATTTTTTTAAAAACCCACAATACTTAAGTTCAAAATCCAGAGTAAAAAATGATCAATGTCCTACAACGAGACTACGATACCAGTGTCTCCACAACTGGGATTCGTAGCGTGTAGTGCTAACCCTTATCAAGGCCAGAATAAGCACATTTTTAGAGTCATTTATCCTGCAAATGAATTTATATATGTGGTGTCTTAGGATAGCTTCTAGAGTACTGACTCCTGCAGCCACAAACATATTACTGGCACTACACCATCTTGGTTGCCTTAGCAGTGTTCTCATGGCATCGTTATATGCCACCTTTAGTCTCTGCATACTTGTCTTTAAATAGTTTGACCACAGGTGCGCAGTGTAGAGGGGTGTGCAGTATGCTCTAAATAGCGACATCTTCACCACATCTGCACACGCACCAAATTTACGCAAGAGGATATTCGCATGTATATACAGCATGCGTCGTTGCCTATAAATATCCTCATCATCTGTCATTTGTTCTGTAATAATATGCCCTAGATACTTTATCTTATTACAGACACTAAGATTGTTGTCAGACAATTTAAAATCAGGATATTTTAGGCTTTTATCCTCTTTGGTTCTACAGACCATAACAGCACTCTTACTAGCATTATATTTAATGTCATGTTCCAAACCATACACGGAACATGCAGTAAGGAGCTGCTGGAGACCAGCGCTAGATGGACTAAAGACCGCAAGATGATCTGCATACATAATATGGTTCACTAAAATATTACCAATCACGCACCCAGTGTTACAAGCTTTCAATTGTTTAGACAGATCATCAATATATAGATTAAAAAGGACTGGGGATAAAATTCCCCCTTGTCTAACACCATTGCTAACCCCAAATGGGGCTGAGACCCTATTGCCCAATTTTATTTGCATAGTCTGGTGGGCATACCAGTAGGCCAGTATTCTCACAATGTATATAGGCACCCCTCCTTGACGCATTTTACCAAACAGCTTTCTGTGATTAACACGGTCAAAGGCTTTGGAAGCATCAATAAAGCACATAAGGATTGAAGAGTTTTTGCCTCTATATTTGTTTACAATCTCCTTTAGGGCATATATGCATAAGTCAGTGCCATGTTTAGCTTTAAAGTCAAACTGGTTATCTGTGGAGTTAACAAACTCATGTATTCTATCCAGCAGAACTCTTTCTAAGACTTTTGACAATACGCTGGCTAAAGCTATGGGCTTGTAATTATTTAAACTGCCTACTTTACCCGCTTTGTCCTTAATAACCGGCACTAACAGGACAGACAACATTGAGTCTGGTAACATGCCATGAATCATAAAGCCAGTAAAACAAATAGCTAAAGATATCTGCGTCTCTCAGTCTGAAGAAGAGACTCGACCCTATTCCTTTTTCTCGAGAGATGTTGCCTGTCCCGCTGAGTTACTCCAGCATCATGCTTCTACCAGAGGAAAGTAACTTTATTTTAGGTACTTTGCACGAATCAATGTCCAGGATCGCTGGACATGATCTGGATGAGTAAGTACACTGTTCATTAATTCTTAGCGGCCTCAGTCACCACCTGACCTCAGGCTGTCTCCCAACCCATCTTGGAGAATGAAGCATGACCCGTGGTACATTTTGGGGTCATGGTGAGGCGTACCCCTCTCTGTACAATGAGATCCTCACTGCATTGCTGGGAACATGTTGATTAAAATGGATCCAGCCACCATGCTCGCTGTAACTGAAATGAACAGGCGGACATAATATCGTTAGTTTTAATCTGCAATTTGAGAATGAGAAGGTTAAATCGGAAGTGGCTGTGATGCAGTTGAACAAAGGGGACTATGAACGTATGAGCGAGGAGCTGGCCAAGGTAGACTGGAAAGGGATCCTAGCAGGAATGACAGTGGAACAGCAATTTCTGGGCATAATCCGGAAGCGCAGGATCATTTCATTCCAAAAAGGAAGAACAATTCTGAGGGGAGTAGGAGGCAACCGTGGCTGACAAGAGAAGTTAGGGATTAAATAAAACTAAAAGAAAAGATGTATAACACAGCAAAGAGTAGCTGGAAGCCAAAGGATTGGGAAACTTTCATAGGACAACAAAACGGGCAATATGGGCTGAAAGGATGAAGTACGAGGGGAAGCTGGCCAGGAATATAAAGAAGGGCAGTAAAAGCTTCTTTAGATATGTTAAGGGAAAAAGAGTAGCAAAGTCAAATGTGGGTCCCTTGAAGGCAGACACGGGTGAAATTATTATGGGTAACAAGGAAATGGCTGAAGAGTTGAACAGGTACTTCAGATCTGTCTTCACTAAGGAAGACACAAAAAATCTCCCAGATGTACTGGAGGATAGAGGATCTAAGGGGGTCGAGGAACTGAAATAAGTTTTCATTAGGCGAGAAATAGTATTGGGTGGGCTAATGGGACTGAAGAATGATAAATCGCCTCGGCCGGATGGTCTGTATCCTAGGGTCCTCAGTGAGGTGGCTCTAGAAATAGTGGACGCATTGGTGATCATTTTCCAATGTTCAATAGATCCAGGATCAGTTCCTGTGGATTGGAGGATAGCTAATGTTATTGCACTTTTCAAGAAAGGAACGAGAGAGAAAATGGGGAATTACAGACCAGTTAGCCTGACTTCGGTGGTGGGAAAGATGCTGGAGTCAATTATTAAAGAGGCATGACATGTGAATTAAGGGACGGAAGTTTAGGGGTAACGTGAGGGGGAACTTCTTTACTCAGAGGGTGGTGGCTGTGTGGAATGAGCTTCCAGCAGAAGTGGTGGAGGCAGGATCGATTTTAACATTTAAGAGTAAAGTGGATAGGTATATGGACGGGAAGGAAATGGAGGGGTATGGTCTGAGTGCAGGTAGTTGGGACTAGGGGAAAACAAATGGTCGGCACGGACTGGAAGGGCCGAGAGGGCCTGTTTCCGTGCTGTAATTGTTATATGGTTATATGGTTATATGGTAATAATGGGGCATTTGGATAGCAGTAAAGGATTAGTCCAAGTCAACATGGATTTATGAAAGGGAAATCATGCTTGACTAATCATCTGGAATTTTTTGAGGATGTGACAAGTAAAATGGATGAAGGGGAGCCAGTGGATGTAATGTATCTGGACTTTCAGAAAGCCTTTGATAAGGTCCCGCATGGGAGACTGGTGACTAAAATTAGAGCACATGGTATTTGGGGTAGGGTGTTGACGTGGATAGAAAATTAGTTGGCAGACAGGAAGCAAAGAGTAGGAGTGAAGGGACCTTTACAGAATGGCAGGCAGTGGCGAGTGTAGTGCCGCAAGGCTCGGTGTTGGGGCCACAACTGTTTACAATATATATTAATGATTTGGAAGAGGGAATTAGGAGCAACACTAGCAGGTTTGCGGATGATTGTGGCAGTGCAGCGTAGGTTCACGAGATTGATCCCTGGGATGGCGGGACTGTCATATGAGGAAAGATTGAATAGACTAGGCTTGTATTCACTGGAGTTTAGAAGGATGAGGGGGATCTTGTAGAAACATATAAAATTATTCAGAACCAGGGGCCACAGTCTTAGAATAAAGGGGAGGCCATTTAAAACTGAGGTGAGAAAAACCTTTTTCACCCAGAGAGTTGTGAATTTGTGGAATTCCCTGCCACAGAGGGCAATGGAGGCCAAATCATTGGATGGATTTAAGAGAGAGTTCGATAGAGCTCCAAGGGCGATTGTGGACGATCTGCCATGATCACAATGAATGGCGGTGCTGGCTCGAAGGGCCGAATGGCCTCCTCGTGCTCCTATTTTCTATGTTTCTATGGACCTTTCTCATCCCTACCGTAATCGACAAGTTGTGTTGTATTCATCGTTCCCGGGTTTATATCAATTCAAACTTGGACACACTAAACAGCAAAAGTAGACTGTATATAATCATTTATTTTCCCAACCTTTTGGTTTAGATTTTATAGGTGGGTATGTCATGAATGGCTAGTTTCCAAACAGAAACATTGCATTTGTATTTGTTTATACGCGATGTATGAAACAAAACACTACAATCTCACGATAGTAATCATGTCTTGGACCGGTCTCCTTTTTGGAGAAAATTGTTACTTTAGTACAGTTGGGTAATCAAAGTATTCTTATCCAGAGTCTTCTGTAATCTGCAGTTCACTCTCTTGCAAAAACTAGATGACAACTTGCTGAAGTTTCACAGTGATCATCAATCATACTGTCATGATTTATTATGGTGTAGATAATTATGTGAGGTTATTTGTATTATTGTTTTGACAGTTAAAACATCTTGCACTAGCATTCCTCTCTGCCATGATCCCAGAGAGCGCCTTGCCTAGCTAGCCTGAAACAAAGCGCGTGATTGGTCAATTGGCGTCCGACTCAATGTCAAACGTGCTTTGATTGGACAAGTACTACTCGGAAAATTGGAGGTTTTTTCCTTATTTAAAAAATATGTGCAGGTTAGGTTCTTGACGAATTTCTATAATATTTTTACACAATATGTTATAAATATAGGTAGACACGTGATCTGGGTCACGAAATGAAACGAAAAAGCACCTCGGCCCACGGTTTAATGCGGTAGAGAAAAAGCACTTTGAGCTTAATAAGGGTGATTGTCCTGCACAGGTGGGAGACAAATCAAAAATTAAATGTGCAATTATAATTTATCTTCACTGTAGATGCCAATGCTGTGAAGGTTGAATAAGAGGAAGATTTGAAAGTAATGACAGAATTACTTAAAATGCTCGAAGGTTTCATAATGTCATAAGGAATAGGAGTAGAATTAGGCCATTTGGCCCATCAAGTCTATTCCATCATTCAAGCATGGCTGATCTCTCTCTCTCTCCTAACCCTATCCTCCTGCCTTCTCCCCATAACCTCTGACACCAGTACTAATCAAGAATCTTTCTATCTCTGCCCTAAAAATATCATAGAAACATAGAAACATAGAAATTAGGTGCAGGAGCAGGCCATTCAGCCCTTCGAGCCTGCACCACCATTCAATATGATCATAGCTGATCATCCAACTCAGTATCCTGTACCTGCCTTCTCTCCATACCCCCTGATCCCTTCAGCCACAAGGGCCACATCCAACTCCCTCTTAAATATGGCCAACGAACTGGCTCAACTACCTTCTGTGGCAGAGAATTCCACACTCTCTGTGTGAAAAATGATTTTCTCATCTCGGTCCTAAAAGACTTCCCCCTTATCCTTAAACTGTGACCCCTTGTCCTGGACTTCCCCAACATTAGAAACATAGAAACATAGAAATTAGGTGCAGGAGCAGGCCATTCGGCCCTTCGAGCCTGCACCGCCATTCAATATGATCATGGCTGATCATCCAACTCAATATCCTGTACCTGCCTTCTCTCCATACCCTCTGATCCCTTCAGCCACAAGGGCCACATCCAACTCCCTCTTAAATATGGCCAACGAACTGGCCTCAACTACCTTCTGTGGCAGAGAATTCTACAGATTCACCACTCTCTATGTGAAAAATGATTTTCTCATCTCGGTCCTAAAAGACCTCCCCCTTATCCTTAAACTGTGACCCCTTGTCCTGGACTTCCCCAACATCGGGAACAATCTGCCTGCATCTAGTCTGTCCGACCCCTTAAGAATTTTGTAAGTCTCTATGAGATCACCCCTCAATCTTCTAAATTCCAGCGAGTACAAGCCAAGTCTATCCAGTCTTTCTTTATATGGAAGTCGTGCCATCCCAGGAATCAGTCTGGTGAACCTTCTCTGTACTCCCTCTATGGCAAGAATGTCTTTCCTCAGATTAGGAGACCAAAACTGTACGCAATACTCCAGGTGTGGCCTCACCAAGACCCTGTACAACTGCAGTAGAACATCCCTGCTCTTGTACTCAAATCCTTTTGTTATGAATGCCAACATACCATTCGCTTTCTTCACAGCCCGCTGCACCTGCATGCCTACTTTCAATGACTGGTGTACCATGACACCCAGGTCTCGCTGCATCTCCCCTTTTCCTAATCGGTCACCATTCAAATAATAGTCTACCATTCTGTTTTTGCCAACAAAGTGGATAACCTCACATTTATCCACATTACACTGCATCTGTCATGCATTTGCCCACTCACCCAGTCTATCCAAGTCATCCTGCAGCCTCCTAGCATCCTCCTCACAGCTAACACTGCCCCCCAGCTTCGTGTCATCTGCAAACTTCGAGATGTTACATTTAATTCCCTCGTCCAAATCATTAATGCATATTGTAAATAGCTGGGGTCCCAGCACTGAGCCTTGCGGCACCCCACTAGTCACTGTCTGCCATCCTGAAAAGGACCCGTTCACTCCTACTCTTTGCTTCCTGTCT
This sequence comes from Okamejei kenojei, assembly GCA_035221665.1. NCBI lineage: Eukaryota > Metazoa > Chordata > Chondrichthyes > Rajiformes > Rajidae > Okamejei > Okamejei kenojei. The sequence goes on from CM069131.1 coordinate 158,679,800, forward strand.
GCCAGCCAGTTCTCTATCCACATCAATACTGAACCACCAATACCGTGTGCTTTAAGTTTGTATACCAATCTCTTGTGTGGGACCTTGTCGACAGCCTTCTGAAAGTCCAGATACAACACATCCACTGCTTCTCCCTTATCCACTCTACTAGTTACATCCTCAAAAAATTCAATAAGATTCGTCAGACATGTTTTACCCTTCGTAAATCCATGCTGACTTTGTCCAATGATTTCACCACTTTCCAAATGCGCTGCTATCCCATCTTTAATAATTGACCCTAGCAGTTTCCCCACTACCGATGTTAGACTAACTGGTCTGTAATTCCCCGTTTTCTCTCTCCCTCCCTTTTTAAAAAGTGGGGTTACATTAGCTACCCTCCAATCCTCAGGATCTAAAGAGTTTTGAAAAATTATCACTAAGGCATCTGCTATTTCTGGGGCTACTTCCTTAAGTACCCTGGGATGCAGCCTATCTGGCCCTGGGGATTTATCGGCCTTTAATCCATTCAATTTACCCAACACCACTTTCCGGCTAACCTGGATTTCACTCATTTCCTCCATCTCATTTGACCCGCGATCCCCTGCTATTTCCGGCAAATTATTCATGTCTTCCTTAGTGAAGACAGAACCAAAGTAGTTATTCAATTGGTCTGCCATGTCCTTGTTCCCCATTATCAATTCACCCGTTTCTGACTGCAAGGGACCTACATTTGTTTTAACTAATCTTTTGCGCTTCACATATCGATAAAAATGTGAAGCGCAAATGTGATACCTTGTTCCCTGCCAGTTTTCTTTCATACTCCATTTTCCCTTTCCTAATTAAGCCCTTTGTCCTCCTCTGTTGGTCTCTGAATTTCTCCCAGTCCCCTGGTAGGCTGGTTTTTTCTGGCTAATTTGTACGCTTCATCTTTTTCTTTGATACTATCCCTGATTTCCCTCGTTATCCACGGATGTGCCACCTTCCCTGATTTATTCTTTTGCCATACTGGGATGAACAATTGTTGTAGTTCATCCATGCAGTCTTTAAATGCCTTCCATTGCATATCCACCGTCAACCCTTCAAGAATCAATTGCCAGTCCATCTTGGCCAATTCACGTCTCATACCTTCAAAGTTACCTTTCTTTAAGTTCAGGACCCGTGTTTCTGAATTAACAATGTCACTCTCCATCCTAATGAAGAACTCAACAATATTATGGTCACTCTTGATTCATCAACTGGTGAATGTCCACCAAGGATGCGTCTCAGCCCCCTATTATACTCTTTATACACTCATGACCGTGCAGCCAAATATCAATCCGATTCAATTTACAAGTTTGCAGATGACGCCACCGTAGTGGGCCGGATATCAAATAACGATGAGACAGTGTATAGGAAAGAGATTGAGAACCTTGTAACCTGTTGCCAAGCCAACAACCTCTCCCTCATTGTCAGCAAGACAAAGGATATTATGATTGACTTCTGGAAGTGAAGCAGTAAACACACAGTATACGTTGATGGTGCAGAAGTGGAGATGGTTGAAAGCTTCAAGTTCTAGGAATAAATATCACCAACAATTTGTCCAGCACTAGCCACATCGATGCAATGGACAAGAAAGCACACCAACACTTCTACTTCATTAAAGGCTTAGGAAGTTTGGCATGTTCCCAACAATCCTTACCAACTTCTACAGATTCGCCATAGAAAGCATTTCATCAGAATGCATCATGGTATGGTTTGAGAATAGCTCCATCCAAGACCAGAAGAAATTGCAGAAAGCTGTGGACGTGGCCCAGACCAATGCACAAACCAACCTTCCATTGACTTAATCTGTACTTCTCGCTCTCTCGGCAAGGCCACCAGCATAATCAAGGACCAGTCTCGCCCTTCTTCTCCCCTCTCCCATCAGGCAAGAGGTACTGAAGTTTGAAAAAGCCTACCCTCAGATTCAGAGACAGTTTCTTCTTAGCTATTATCAGGCAACTGAACCATCCTCTCAACAGCTAGAGTGCAGACCTGACCTCCAATCTACACCTTTGGAGACCTTTGAACTGTCTTTAACAGACTTTAGTGTACCTTATCTTCCACTAAATGTTGTACCCTTTATCCTGTATCTGTACACTGTGGGTGGCTTGATTTTAATCATGTAGAGTCTTTTTGTTGGATGCATAGTATGCGACAAAAACCATTTCACTGTACCTCAGTATATGTGACAATAATAAGAGGGTTTTACTTTATTATGTGGGATCGAGAGAAAGCTAGCTGGCTGAATAGAAAATTGGTTTCATGGAAGTAAAACAGAGAGTGGTGTTGGAAGATTGTTTTTCACACTGGAGGCCTGTGACTAGTGGTGTGTCTCACGGAATGGTGCTGGGTCTTTTGCTGTTTGTGTTTTATATCATCAATTTCTATGAGAATGTTAAAGTCATGATTAGTCAGTTTGTATATGTCACTAATGTGAGTGGTGTCAAAAATTACAACCAGATCTTGATTTGTTGGACAAGTGGGCTGAGGAATGATTAATGGAGCATCACATATAGATAGGGAGTCAAGAAAGCTTTGGCCAGTTAGCGTATTGAGTATAGAAGGATCTTATGCTGGAAAGAGTGAAAAGAAGATTTACGAAGAGGTTGAGAGGACTTATAGTGCCTGAGTTTCAGGGAGAGGCTGGACAGGCTTGGATTATTCCTTGGTAGACTGGAAGCTGAGCAATGATCTTATAGAGGTGTATAAGATCATGAGGGGAATAGATAGGATAAATGCAGAGAGTCTTTTACTCAGGTTAGGGGAATCTAGCAACAGAGGACATAGGTTTAAGATGAGAGGGAAGAGATTTAATAGGATCCTGAGGGGCAACCTTTTACAGAGAGGGTGGTGTGTTCTGGAAAGAGCTGCAAGAGGAGATAGTTGACACAGATACTATAACAACATTTAAAAGATACTTTGACATGTACAAGGATAGGTTTAGAAGGATAAGGGGTACACATGGGTCAGTGGGACTAGTGTAGATGGGGCATCTTGGTTAGCATGGGAAAGTTGGTCTGAAATACCTGCTTCTATGCAGTATGACTCTGTGACTTACACAATTCTTAAGGGGTTGTACAGGCTAGATGCAGGAAGATTGTTCCAGATGTTGGGGAAGTCCAGAACAAGGGGTCACAGTTTAAGGATAAGGGGGAAGTCTTTTAGGACCGAGATGAGACAATCATTTTTCACGCAGAGTGGTGAATCTGTGGAATTCTCTGCCACAGAAGGTAGTTGAGGCCAGTTCATTGGCTATATTTAAGAGGGAGTTAGATGTGGCCCTTGTGGCTAAAGGGATCAGGGGGTATGGAGAGAAGGCAGGTACAGGATATTGAGTTGGATGATCAGCCATGATCATATTGAATGGCGGTGCAGGCTCGAAGGGCGGAATGGCCTACTGCTGCACCTATTTTCTATGTTTCTATGTTTCTATGTGACTCTATGTATTCGATTCTATACATTCTCTCCTCCCATAATCTTTTCTAGTTCATACGATTCAGATGGCATAACCAATCCCCAGTTTACGTGCCCTCTCTCTTGACGATGATGATCCCTGTGCCATCTATCTATATATTACTAAAAGTAAGATCTTGACCACTACCTGTGTTTCTGTTTCATAATTTTTGAAAATACGTTGCCTGATGAGTGGAGGGGGACTGGGTAAGATAGCCAAAAATCAGTGCAAACAGGAAGTTGTCAAGTTTCCACCACCAACAACCATTTGCAGTGCAGCATTTCAAAGCAGTTACCACCACCAACAACCATTTGCTGTGCAGCTGTGATTTTTGGCCATCTTACTCAGAGTCCCCCTCCGCTGCACAGGACAAGATGATTTTACCCATCTATGAAAAATAAAAGAATTATTATTGTTTTAAAAATGTTGACATTCTCTCTGCTGCCCCTGCTGGTGGGAGGGGGGAGGGACTATAAAACCCAGAAGTGTTGCACCTCACTCAGTCTCTGTAAGATGGAGGAAGCAAGAGGGTCGTGTCTCTCTGAGTTGTGAATAACACTGAACACATGTCTACTCAACTGTGAGTGCTCTTAATGTGGTTTGAAAATGAAAACGTGGTTGCTTTGAAATCCTGCACTGTGAATGGTTGTTGGTGGTGGTAACTGCTTTGAAATGCTGCACTGTGAATGGTTGTTGGTGGTGGTAACTGCTTTGAAATGCTGCACTGCAAATGGTTGTTGGTGGTGGTAACTGCTTTGAAATGTTGCACTCCAAGTGGTTGTTGGTGGTGGTAACTGCTTTGAAATGCTGCACTGCAAATGGTTGTTGGTGGTGGTAACTGCGGTGGAATATTGCGTTGGGGGACCAGCCCTCCCGTGTGAACATGGAACCCCACGGGTCCCACTTAGTCTACTTTTTAATGTAATCTCTGTTGCCCGGATTCCATCTAATGAAGTGTGAGAATTGAAGGAGGATTCAATAAATGACACACTCATTAACAGAGACTGAATGTTCTGTCAGCCAGCAGGCCTGTGTGGACTGAGGCCATGCCGAGGGAGATTTCTGTCTGTGTAGAGGACAGCAGTTTGGCAGTGCTGAACGTGAATATGAATTACAATGAGGCAGTTCACAGAAGCAGCCTGTTGACTTCACAAGTTGAGATGTTTGGGGCTTTTCATTAAGCAAACTGGATCTGTTATTATAAGAATTTTAACATATATAACCAAGTTAATCCAAACATAATTTTGAATCAGTGGATCAGTAAATAAGTATTTTGTTTACACTGTTTACATTCCTATAAAAGGCACAGGTCAATAAGAGAAAACATTTGGCAGTATTGTGAATCAGTAAATTGGCTTCAGTGACAATGTGGTCCATATTGTTACATGTTTGGAGCTGCTTAATTTTCTTCCCAGTGATCTCAATGAGATGAATATAAAGTATAGACAGCCTGTGCTGGCTTAGCAGTAAAGTGAAAAGCTTACTCCAGTATATTGTTCTGGCAAAAGATTTTACAGTTATCTGAGACAGCTTTATACAGTGAACAAATGTAAGAAATAACAGTAGGAATAGTCATTCAGCCCTTCGTGTCTTCTCCACAATTCAACAAAAATCATGGTTGATCCTTTATTTTAATGCCATTTTCCCAAAATAGCTTCACATCTTCATTTCAGGGCGGCACAATGGTGGGGCGGTGGAGTTGGTGACTATACCAGAGACCCAGGTTCAATCCTGACGACGGGTGCTATCTATACGGGATTGACATATTGGGAGTATAAAGATGGAGTTAAAGGGGAATTGAGTACAGGAAAAGTTGCAAAAGACTCCTGAATTAATGGGAAGGAAAGTTTGAGAAGGGATAAGAGAGTAAGGTCAGAGCCAATAGTGACCGTTGTGAGAGGGGAGCTGAATACCGGTCTAAGTGTTGTACAAGAATGCGCAAGGTATAAGAAATAAAGTGGATGAGCTTGAGGCTCAGTTAGAAATTGGCAAGTGTGATGTTGAGGGAATTACAGAGACATGGCTGCGAGGACCAGGGCTGGAAACTGAATATTCAAGGGTATCCATCCTATTGAAAAGACAGACGGGATGGGCAGAGGGGGTGGGGTAGCTCTGTTGGTGAGGAATGAAATTCAGACCCTTGCGAGGGGTTACATAGAATCAGGAGATGTAGAGTCAGTATGGATAGAACTGAGGAATTGTAAGAATAAGAAGACCTTAATGGGACTTATCTACAGGCCCCAAACAGTAGCCCGGATATAGGGTGCAAGTTGAATCAAGAGTTAAAATTTGCATGTCGCAAAGGTAATGTTATGGTTGTTATGGGTGATTTTAACATGCAGATAGACTGGGGAAATCAGGTTGGAACTGGACCCCAAGAAAGGGAGTTTGTGGAGTGTCTCCGTGATGGATTCTTAGAGCAGCTTGTACTGGAGCCTACCAGGGGAAAAGCAATTCTGGATTTAGTGTTGTGTAATGAACCGGATTTGATAAGGGAACTCGAGGTAAAGGAGCCGTTAGCAAGTAGTGACCATAATATGATAAGTTTTAATCTACAATGCGAGAGGGAGAAGGGTAAATCGGAGGTTTTGGTATTACAGTTGAGCAAAGGGGACTATGGAGCCATGAGGGGGTAGTTGGCCAAAGATACCCTAGCAGTGATGACAGTGGAACAACAATGGCAGGTATTTCTGGGAATAATACAGAAGGTGCAGGATCGGTTCATTCCAAGGGGATTAAGGCTTGACCGTGGCTGACAAGGGAAGTCAGGGAGTGTATAAAATTAAAAGGGAAGAAATATAACATAGCAAAGATGAGCGGGAAGAGGATTGGGTAACTTTTAAAGAGCAACAGAAGATAACTAAAAAGGCAATACGGGAAGAAAAGATGAGGTAAGCTAGCCAAGAATATAAAGGAGGATAGTAAAAGCTTCTTTAGGCATGTGAAGATGTAAAGACCAGTTAAGGCCAAAGTTGGACTGAAAAGGGTGAATTTATTATGGGGAACAAGGAAATGGCAGATGAGTTGAACAGGTACTTTTGATCCGTTTTCACTAAGGAGGACACAAACAATCTTCCTGAGGTACAAGTGACCAGAGGATCTATGGTGGCAGAGGGACTGAAGGAAATCCACATTAGGCAGCAAATGGTGCTGGGTAGACTGATGGGACTGAAGACTGATAAATCCCCAGGGCATGATGGTCTGCATCCCAGGGTACTTAAGGAAGTGGCTCTGGAAATCATGAATGCATTGGTGGTAGTTTTCCAAAGTTCTCTAGACTCAGGATCAGTTCCTGTGGATTGGAGGGTAGCTAATGTTGTCCCACTCTTTAAGAAGGGCGGCAGAGAGAAAACAGGGAATTGTAGACCAGTTAACCTGACATCGGTGGTGGGGAAGATGCTGGAGTCAATAGTAAAAGATGAAATTGCAGCACATTTGGATAGCAGTAGCAGGAACGGTCCAAGTCTGCATGGATTTATGAAGGGAAATCATGCTTGACTAAACTTCTGGAATTTTTTTGAAGATGTAACTAGGAAAATGGTCAAGGGAGAGCCAGTGGATGTAGTGTACCTGGACTTTCAGACAGCATTTGATAAGGTCCCACATAGGAGATTAGTGGGCAAAATTAGAGCATATGGTATTGGGGGTAGGGTACTGACATGGATAGAAAATTGGTTGGAAGACAGGAAACAAAGAGTAGGGATTAACGGGTCCCTTTCAGAATGGTAGGCAGTGACTAGTGGGGTACCGCAAGGCTCAGTGCTGGGACTGCAGCTATTTACAACATATATTAATGATTTGGATGAAAGGATTAAAAGTAACTTTAGCAAATTTTCAGATGACACAAAGCTGGGTGGCAGTGGGAACTGTGAGGTGGATGCTATGAGGATGCAGGGTGACTTTAACAGGTTGGGTGAGTGGGCAGATGCATGGCAGATGCTGTTTAATGTGGATAAATATGGTGGCAAGAACAGGAAGGCAGATTGTTATCTGAATGGTGTCAAGTTGGGAAAAGGGGAAGTATAACGGGATCTGGGTGTCCTTGTTCATCAGCCACTGAAAGTAAGCATGCAGTTGGAGCAGGCAGTGAAGAAAGCGAATGGCATGTTGGCATTCATAACAAGAGGAGTTGAGTATAGGTGCAAAGAGGTCCTCCTGCAGTTGTACAGGTTCCCTAGTGAGACAACACCTGGAGTATTGTGTGCAGTTTTGGTCTCCAAACTTGAGGAAGGACATTCTTACTACTGAGGGAGTGCAGCGTAGGTTAACAAGGTTAATTCCCGGGATGACAGGACTGTCATATTTTGATAGATTGGAGCGGCTGTGCTTATACACTCTGGAATATAGAAGGATGAGAGGGGATCTTATTGAAACATAAGATTATTAAGGGCTGGAACACGCTAGAGGCAGGAAACATGTTCCCAATGTTGGGGGAGTCCAGAACCAGGGGCAATAGTTTAAGAATAAGTGGTAAGTCATTTAGAATAGAGATGAGGAAAATCTTTTTCACACAGAGTTGTGAGTGTTTCAAATTATCTGCCTCAGAGGGCAGTGGAGGCTGGTTCTCTGGATGCTTTCAAGAGAGAGTTAGATAGAGCTTTTAGGGATAGCAGAGTTAAGGGATATGGAGAGAAGGCAGGAACGGGGTATTGATTGTGTATGATCAACCATGATCACTTGAATGGCGGTTCTGGCTCGAAGAGCCGAATGGCCTACTCCTGCACCTCTTGTCTATAGTCTATTGTCTATATGGAGTTTGTATGTGCTATGTTCTATGATAATCCAGAGGTCATTAGCTTCATGATTCTGCTCTTTATTAAGCAACATGAGTAAGATATGCAAAGTAGAAGATGTAGAATGATTCATGGAGACATATGGAAGACATTTGAGTTGTTTTCCCAGCAAGACTCCCTTTCAATCTTCCAATGCAAGATGCAACCTGACTGTTAAGTATGTCTAGCAATTTTTGTTTTTATTTCAGATTTGAGGCCTCAGCAATGTTATGTGTTCCCTTCCCTCTGGTCTTTTACTGGATAATTTTATGTCACTATAAAGGGCCTGTCCCACTTGGACAATCCACAAGTTCTGGCGTGTTTGCCCTTGACTCATACTCGCAGCATGGTCGACACGAGGTCGTAGGAGGTCTTCGTAACTCTCCTTCATGCTTGAGAGTAGTCCGCGCGAACTCGAGGCCTCAGCTAGGTTGCGGCGTTTTAAAAATATGTTAAAAAATGCCCGCGTGTAAAAAATTGTCGCCATGGAAATAATCTATACTTTTTTTACTCGTAGGTTTAGTCATAGTCGGTCGTAGTAGGTCATAGTAGGTCAGCATATTAGTCATAGGTAATCGAGGGTAGTCGAAGGTGGTCGAAGGTAGTCATAGATAATCTTCATTATAGTCGAAGGGAGGTTGAAGGAGATTGAAGGAGGTCATCTTCACTCTCCACTATTCGGTGTCCAATTTTCCCGAATTTAGTTGTAGCTAGTCTTCAAAATAGTCGAAGGAGGTCGAAGGAGATCTTCTACATAGTCGAAGGAGGTCCTCAACATGTCATATTTTCAAACTCTCCTAAACTCCTCTAAACTCACCAATTAGGTCACCCAAGTGGGATAGCCCCTTTACTTGAAGAGAACTTTGACACATTCGTATATGCTAATCTTTTACAATTTGGGGGATTTTCCAGAATGAAAACAATGCATATAGAGTAAATGAAAGAATGGAAGTATACAGTGGCTTGCAAAAGTATTCATACCTCTTGAACTTTTCCACATTTTGCACATTACAACCACAAAGGTAAATGTATTTTATTGGGATTTTATGTGATAGACCAACACAAAGTGGCGCATAATTGTGAAGTGGAAGGAAAATTATACATGGTTTTCAAATTATTTTACAAATAAAAAAAACTGAAAAGTGTGGCGTGCAAAAGTATTCAGGCCCCTTTACTCTACCCCTAAATAAAATCCAGTGCAACCAATTGCCTTCAGAAGTCACCTAATTAGTAAATAGAGTCCACTTGTGTGTAATGTAATCTCAGTATAAATACAGCTGTTTTGTGAAGGCCTCAGAGGTTTGTTAGAGAACATTAGTGAACAAACAGCATCATGAAGCCCATGAAACACACCAGACAGGTCAGGGATAAAGTTGTGGAGAAGTTTGAAGCAGGGTTAGGTTATAAAAAAATATCCCAAGCTTTCAACATCTCACGGAGCACTGTTTAATCCATCATCCGAAAATGGAAAGAGTATGGCACAACTGCAAACCTACCAAGACATGGCCGTCCACCTAAACTGACAGGCCGGCAAGGAGAGGATTGATCAGAGAAGCAGCAGCCAATGGTAACTCTGGAGGAACTGCAGAGATCCACAGCTCAAGTGGGAGAATCTGTCCACAGGACAACTATTAGTAGTGCGCTCCACAAATCGGGCCTTTATGGAAGAGTGGCAAGAAGAAAGCCATTGTTGAAATAAAGCCATAAGAAGTCCCGTTTGCAGTTTGCCACAAGCCATGTGGGGGACACAGCAAACATGTGGAGGAAGGTGCTCTGGTCTGATGAGACCAAAATTGAAGTTTTTGGCCTAAATGCAAAACGCTATGTGTGGTGGAAAACTAACACTGCACATCACCCTGAACACACCATCACCACTGTGAAACATGGTGGTGGCAGCATCATGCTGTGGGGATGCTTTTCTTCAGCAGGGACAGGGAAGCTGGTCAGAGTTGATGAGAAAACGGATGGAGCCAAATACAGGGCAATCTTGGAAGAAAACCTGTTAGAGTCTGCAAAAGACTTGAGACTGGGGCGGAGGTTCACCTTCCAGCAGGACAACGACCCTAAACATACAGCCAGACCTACAATGGAATGGTTTAGAACAAAGCATATTCATGTGTTAGAATGGCCCAGTCAAAGTCCAGACCACAATCCAATTGAGAATCTCTGGCAAGACTTGAAAATTGCTGTTCACAGACGCTCTCCATCCAATCTGACTGAGCTTGAGCTATTTTGCAAAGAAGAATGGGCAAAAATTTCAGTCTCTAGATGTGCAAAGCTGGTAGAGACATACCCCAAAATACTTGCAACTGTAATTGCAGCGAAAGGTGGTTCTACAAAGTATTGACTCAGGGGGGCTGAATACTTTTGCACGCCACACTTTTCAGTTTTTTATTTGTAATAAAATTTGGAAACCATGTATCAGTTTCCTTCCACTTCACAATTATGCACCACTTTGTGTTGGTCTATCACATAAAATACCAATAAAATACATTTACGTTTGTGGTTGTAATGTGACAAAATGTGGAAAAGTTCAAGGGGTATGAATACTTTTGCAAGCCACTGTATATAACCATATAACCATATAACCATATAACAATTACAGCACGGAAACAGGCCCTCTCGGCCCTTCCAGTCCGTGCCGACCATTTGTTTTCCCCTAGTCCCATCTACCTGCACTCAGACCATACCCCTCCAATCCCTTCACGTCCATATACCTATCCACTTTACTTTTAAATGTTAAAATCGATCCCTGCCTCCACCACCTCTGCAGGAAGCTCATTCCCACACAGCCACCACCCTCTGAGTAAAGAAGTTCCCCCTCACGTTACCCCTAAACTTCTGTCCCTTAATTCTCATGTCATGCCCTCTTGTTTGAATCTTCCCTATCCTCAATGGGAAAAAGCTTATCCACGTCAACTCTGTCTATCCCTTTCATCATTTTAAAGACCTCAATCAAGTCACCCCTTAACCTTCTGCGCTCCAAAGAATAAAGACCTAACTTGTTCAACCTTTCTCTGTAACATAGTTGCTGGAACCCTGGCAACATTCTAGTAAATCTCCTCTGTACTCTCTCTATTTTGTTGACATCCTTCCTATAACTAGGCGACCAAAATTGTACACCATACTCCAGAATTGGTCTTACCAATGCCTTGTACAATTTTAACATTACTTCCCTACTATATTCAATGCTCTGATTTATAAAGGCCAGCACACCAAAGGCTTTCTTTACTACCCTATCTACATGCGATTCCACCTTCAGGGTACTATGCACAGTTATTCCTAGATCCCTCTGTTCCACAGCATTCCTCAATTCCCTACCATTTACCATGTACGTCCTATTTTGATTTGTCCTGCCAAGATGTAGCACTTCACACTTATCAGCATTAAACTCCATCTGCCATCTTTCAGCCCACTTTTCCAAATGGCCCAAATCTCTCTGTAGACTTTGAGAATCTACTTCATTATCCACAATACCACCTAACTTAGTATCATCTGCATACTTACTTATCCAATTTTCCACCCCATCATCCAGATCATTGATGTACATGACAAACAACAGTGGACCCAACACAGATACCTGAGGCACCCCACTGGTCACCGGCTTCCAACCTGACAAACAGCCATCCACCATTACTCTCTGACATCTCCCATTCAGCCACTGTTGAATCCATCTTGCTACTACTCCGCCATTAACACCCAAAGATTGAACCTTCTGAACCAACCTTCCATGGGGAACCTTGTCAAAGGCCTTACTGAAATCCATATAGACAACATCCACTGTTTTACCCCCATCAATTTCCCTAGTTACCGCTTCAAAAAATTCAAGAAGGTTTGTCAAACATGACCTTCCAGGCACAAATCCATGTTGACTGTTCCTGATCAGACCCTGTTTATCCAGATGCTTATATATATTATCTCTAAGTATCCTTTCCATTAATTTGCCCACCACTGACGTCAAACTAATAGGTCTATATTTGCTAGGTTTATTCTTTGAACTCTTTTTAAACAATGGAACAACATGCGCAGTACGCCAATCCTCCGGCACTATTCCCGTTTCTAATGACATTTGAAATATTTCTGTCATAGCTCCTGCTATTTCTACACTAACTTCCCTCAATGTCCTAGGGAATATCCTGTCAGGACCTGGAGACTTATCCACCTTTATATTTTTCAAAAATATGTTGGATCTTAAATGTTGGGATGGTCCCAGCCTCAACTACCTCCTCTGGCAGCTTGCATCTACCCGATTTATTCCTCTCATTATTTTATACACCTCTATAAGATCATCCCTCATCCTCCTGCGACCCAGTCTACTCAACCTCTCCCTATAGCTCACACACTCTAGTCCTGGCAACATCCTCGTAAATCGTCTCTGAACCCTTTCAAGCTTGACAATATCTGTCCTATAACATGGTGCCTGGAACTGAACACAATATTCTAAATGCGGTCTCACCAACATCTTATACAACTGCAACATGACCTCCCAACTTCTATACTCAATATTTCTGCCTGATGAAGGCCAATGTGCCAAAAGCTTTTTTGACCATCTTATCTACCCGCGACTCGACCTTCAAGGAACTTGCAACTGCACTCCTAGATCCCTCTGCTCTCTAAAACCCCTGTCTCACTGTGCGAGTTGGCCCACGAGTGACCCCGAGTTTTCACTCGTGGTGATCACGTAGCGGGAACGTCGGAACTCGCACGAGCAACTTATCGACTCGTGGCGCTAACGGCAGGTACTCGGGAAACTTGTTAACTCGTGAAAAAAATCAAACATGTTTGATTTTTTCCACGAGTCAAATTAACTGTTCAAGTTAAAAATGGAAACATTTAAACTCGTTGTAATAACGTAGTGGCCCCGTGCGTTTATCTTAGTGTCTCGTGAGTCTACCGTGGGAACTTTAATAATCTGTTCTTTTTGCTCGAGTAAAGACTGAACCAAAGATAGACACAAAATGCTGGAGTAACTCAGCGGACCAGGCAGCATCTCTGGAGAGAAGGAATAGAGTCGAGACCTTTCTTCAGACTTACCCGAAATGCCACCCATTCCTTCGCTCCAGAGATGCAGCCTGTCCCGCCGAGTTACTCCAGCATTTTGTGTCTATCTTCGGCCTTTCTGCCACTTGTCCTTTATTACTGAGGCGCCTGCCCCGTGGCTTCACTCTGTCTCAATGAACGGCTTAAAGACCTGCCGAAGGGGCAAGTCTGGGGGTGGTGGGTGGGATGTGTCCACGTGTGATGCTCCATCCACCCCCCCGGGGCCGAGAGTGTGGGATTGGGAAGGAACTGCAGATGCTGGTTCACACCGGAGATAGACACACACAATGCTGGAGTAACTCCGAGGGACAGGCAGCATCTCTGGAGAGATGGGATGGGTGAGATTTCGGTCACCCGAGTTGCTTCCTTCCTCTGAAGTGGCGGCCAGTCCTGCTGTCTGTGTGTATCTGTGTGTGTGTGTGTGTGTGTGTGTGTGTGTGTGTGTGTCTGTCTGTCTGTGTGTATCTGTGTGTGTGTGTGTGTGTGTGTGTGTGTGTGTGTGTGTGTGTGTGTGTGTGTGTGTGTGTGTGTGTGTGTGTGTGTGTGCTCTCTCTCTCTCTCTCCCTCTCTGTCTATCTGTGTGTACCTGTGTGTGTGTGTGCTGTCGGGTCCCGGCGGCCGCTCAAAGTCACCCGAGCTGCTTCCTTCCTCTGAAGTGGTGGCCAGTCCTGTCTGTGTGTATCTCTGTCTGTGTGTGTGTGTGTGTGTGTGTGTGTGTGTGTGTGTGTGTGTCTCTCTCTCCCTCTCTGTCTATCTGTGTGTGTGTCTGCTGTCGGGTCCCGGGGGCCGCTCAAAGTCACCCGAGCTGCTTCCTTCCTCTGAAGTGGTGGCCAGCTGCTGTCTGTGTGTATCTCTCTCTCTGTGTGTGTGTGTGTGTGTGTGTGTGTGTGTCTCTCTCCCTCTCTGTCTATCTGTTTGTATCTGTGTGTGTGTCTGATGTCGTGTCCCGGCGGCCGCTCAAAGTCACCCGAGCTGCTTCCTTCCTCTGAAGTGGCGGCCAGTCCTGCTGTCTGTGTGTATCTCTGTGTGTGTGTGTGTGTGTGTGTGTGTGTGTGTGTGTGTGTGTGTGTGTGTGTGTGTGTGTGTGTGTGTGTGTGTGTGTGCTGTCGGGTCCCGGCGGCTGCTCAATGTCAGTCACCCGGGCTGCTTCCTTTTTTAAAATTATTTAAAATAGAGATCCATTGCAAAAAAGTATTTAAAAACATAAAACAACAAGAAATGCTTGGTTACTGGAGGATGCGCATTTTCCCATTGTAGGTCATATCAATAGATGCCGCCGCGCTGAAATAACTCAAAACCACAGGATGGAGATGTATTTTAACATTGTTGCTTTATTAAAACATACCTTCATTCACGGTTGGCTCAAGAGTAACGGGAGAGGAACTTGCTAACTCGGGAGAGGAACTTGGAACATCGCAGCAATTACATACCCGTGGGAACTCGGTTACACACTTGATCATAAACTTGCAGTCTCGTGCACAGCCACGAGTCTGTCACTCGGGGTACCTCGTGGGTCAACTCGCACAGTGAGACAGGGCCATTGCTCTCTAACACTCACCAGAGGCCTACCATTTACTGTGTAGGCCCTGCCCTTGTTAGATGCCCCAAAGTGCAACACCTCACATTTTTCTGTATTAAAAACCTTCTTCAGAATGATTAAAGGTTAGTCTGACAAAGGTCGTAACCCAATAGGTCATCTGTCCTCTTCCCTCCATAAATGCTGTTTGACTTGCTGAGTTCCTCCAGCATTTTGTTTTTTGTTCAAATTTACAGAATTTTCAGTCTTTTGTATTTTAGTTGCAAACTTATCACAAACTATGAATACCAGCAGTGCTCACGTGCACTCACGACCACATTTCCTTTGCTGATGATCTAAAACAAAATAAATACAAATATTATTCCAAGTTGGTGGTCAGTACTTTTTTGCTATTTTTGAGGCTTGAGGATACTTTTTATATGTAAAATTGTTGAAGCTATTCATAAAGAGCATGTGAGCACTTTCTGAATACTTTTTCTTCGCTTGGGGAATTTGCTTGTGAAATTTATATTACACGATGTTGCAAAAGGTTGTGTATCAGCCAATGCACTGGCCATTGGATGGACAAGATGGCGGCGCGCACAGTCGCAGCGGCTCGAAGCTCTCCCTTTCGGTGCTTTTTTTTGTGCATTTTTGTTTGTATGCCTGTTGGACAATGTTGCGTTTTGTCGTGCGTATCTCACCGTCAGCCGACAGGATCTTCGGATTATCGGATTATGGAGTAAACAGGCAGTTACGAGTGTTTTTCTGCACTCATGCAACATACCGGAGGAGATAGCCAGGACACCGGGCTCTCCGTGGATTGTTGTCGGCCCCAGCAAACGCCGGAGACGGAGGAGGCACAGGAAGCAAAAGCGTGGTCGCCGGTCCGGACTGCTCGCTAGGCTAAGGCGACAACAACATAAACCACCGCAACCCAGCATCATTCTCACCAACGCCAGATCCATCACCAACAAAATGGGCGAATTAAGACTACAGGTCACCACAAACAAATTCATCGCGGAAAGTTGCATTCTGCTGATAACAGAGACGTGGCTACACGCACTTGTACCGGATGGGGCCATTGAGCTAGCAGGCCGCACACCATTTCGCTGGGATAGAAACAAAGACTCAGGTAAGAGCAAAGGAGGGGGGTTATGCATCTACGTTCACAACAACTGGTGCACAAAAATCATAGACAGACACTGTTCTGCTGATTTGGAGTACCTGATAGTTAGATGCAGGCCTTTCTACCTTCCACGTGAGTTTACCATTGTCATAGTTACAGCTGTGTATATCCCACCGGATGCAAATGCTAGAATAGCCCTAGGCTACCTCCGTAGCGCTATCAGCAAACAAGAGAATACCTACCCCAAAGCAGCCCATATCATAGCTGGTGATTTCAATCACGCAGACTTAAAATCAGTTCTCCCCAAGTTTGAACAACACATCAAATGTGCAACCAGGGGAGAAAATACATTAGACAAGGCCTACTCAAACATCACGAAGGGGCTTAGAGCCACACCACTACCACACTTAGGCCAGTCAGATCACCTATCCATTCACTTAGCACCAGCATACACCCCCCTCAGGAGAAAAGTTCAACCGACCACCAGGACTGAAGGTGGTCAGTCAACCGACCACCAGGACTTAAAACTTGGCCTGAAGGTGCTTCCTCACAGCTACAGGACTGCTTTGAAAGGACAAACTGGGACATTTTTGAAAATCAGGATTTGGAGGAGTACACATCCATTGTACTCTTTTACATCCAGAACTGTGATGACAACGTCACCGTCGACAAACTCATCCGGGTGTACCCCAACCAGAAGCCGTGGATGACAAAAGAGGTCCAAACTCTCCTCAAGGACCGCAACACCGCCTTCAGGTCTGGCGACAGAGCCCTGTACAGCGCTGCTAGAGCCAACCTGAAGAAAGGCATCAGTGATGCCAAAGCGGCCCACAAGAGGAAGATAGAGGACCACTTAAACAACAACGATTCACGGTGGGTGTGGCAGGGCATCCAGCACACCACCAACTACAAGCCCAGTAACAGTATGACGGCCGAAGGCGACGCCACACTGGCAGAGGAGCTGAACTCCTTCTTTGCTCATTTTGAGGCAGAACCAGAAGAGCTCGTCACCATTCTCCCACCAGCCCCTAACAACAACAACTACACCCTCACTGTGCAGGAGCATGAAGTGAGGCGGGTGCTCAGGCCGGTGAACCCGAGGAAGGCTGCCGGACCGGACGGCGTGACAGGAAGGGTTCGGAAGGAATGTGCAGACCAGCTCTCTGAGGGCTTCACGAAAATCTTCAACCTGTCCCTGCCCAAATCCATCATCCCACCGTGCCTGAAGTCTGCCATAATCATCCCACTACCAAAAAAGCCTGTTATCAGCGGCCTTAACGACTACCGACCGGTCGCTCTCGCACCAGTCATCATGAAGTGTTTCGAGAGGCTGGTTCAGCAGCGCATCAAAGCCAGCCTACCGTCCACCTTCGACCCACACCAGTTTGCCTACAGAGCAAATAGGTCCACTGAGGATGCTCTTCACACTGCACTGACCCACCTCGAACACCAGGGGAGCTATGTGAGGATGCTCTTCATTGACTTTAGCTCTGCCTTCAATACCATCATCCCCAGCAGACTGGTCACCAAACTCATGGATTTAGGACTTTCCCAACCCATCTGCCTTTGGATCAAGGACTTTCTGCCTAACCGCCCCCAGACCGTCAGACTGGGCCATCACCTGTCCACCCCCATCACACTCAGCACCGGCTCCCCACAGGGCTGTGTGTTGAGCCCCCTCCTCTACACACTCTACACCCACGATTGTGCCCCCGCCCACTCCACCAACACCATCGTCAAGTTTGCGGACGACACGACTGTGGTTGGACGTATCTCAGGAGGAGATGAGACAGCCTACAGGGAGGAAGTCCAAAGACTGGCAGCGTGGTGTTCAGACAACAACCTTATCCTAAACACCACAAAAACAAAGGAAATTATCATAGACTTCCGTAAGAACAGTGCAGCCCTCCAACCCCTATTCATCAATGGGGACTGTGTGGAAAGAGTCTCAGACTTCAGATTCCTGGGCACAAAAAATTGCGGAGGATCTCTCCTGGACCACAAACACCACCACAGTAGTCAAGAAGGCCCAGCAGCGACTCTACTTTCTGAGGATCCTCAGGAAAAACAACCTGGAAGAGAAGCTGCTGGTGTCCTTGTACCGCTGCTCTATCGAGAGTGTGCTGGCGTACCGAATAACCACATGGTATGCCAGCTGCTCTGCAGCGGACAGGAGAGCCCTTCAACACCGCCCAAAAAATCACTGGCTGCCCACTGCCCTCCCTGAAGGACATCTTCAGCTCTCGCTGCCTTGGCAGGGAAGCCAACATCCTGAAGGACCCCTCCCACCCTGGACACAACCTGTTCCACCTGCTGCCCCCTGGCAGACGGTACAGGTCTTTCAAAACTCGCACGAACAGACTCAGAGACAGCTTCTACCCCATAGCCATACGTGAGCTTAACAATGCAAAATAAGAAATAACATTCACATTCAACTGAATTGTTTTTTTATATGTATATATTTTTACCCTTCCTTATATTCTAAGATTGTTCTTGTGAATCGCGCCGTTGGATTGACTTTTTAAATTTTGTTGCACCATGTGCAATGACAATAAAGAGATTCTGATTCTGATTCACTAAATTTTCCCGTTGCACTCCTGGCATACGTCAAGATATAATTTATATGCTTTAAATCTTTAGATGTAGACAACTTACGTTTAAATGTTTAAGATAATAACAGGTAGACAGGAATTACAGCAGCTAAAAATTGTGAAACTGGTGATTTCCCAATTAAGTCTGCTGGGATGGAGAGGGGATGGTTAATGGGGATCTTCATAAATATGAACTGATGTTTCTGAAGGGTTGAGCAGTAATTTGGCTCATATTCCTATGGGCCTACTTCCTCCATAATGACACATACCCAGATATATCCCGACTTGCACTTAAGATATCTCGATCCCTTGTTCCAGATTTCACTGCATTCTGCACCATTCCTAACACACAAACTTGCTCAATATTCACAGACCCCCTCCACTCTTTCCCCAGTTGTGAGGTAGGGTCCATGGTGCAGAACCTAGATAGAGTGGATGTGGAGAGGATGTTTCCACTAGTGGGAGAGTCCAGGACCAGTGGCCATATTCTCACAATCAAAGGACGTACCTTTAGAAAGAAGATGGGGAGGAATTTCTTGAGACAGACAGTGGTGAATCTGTGGAATTCATTGTCACTGTGGAGGCCAAGCCATTGGGTATTTTTAAGACACAGATTGACAGATTCTTGATTAGTAAGGGTGTCAAGGGTTATCGGAAGAAGGCAGGGGAATATGGTTGAGAGGGAGAGATGGATCAGCCATGAATGAATGGCGGAGTAGATTTGATGGGCCAACTGGCCTAAAGGGACTATCCCACAGCGGCGACCTAATCCGCGAGTTAAGAAGAGTGTCTTTGACCTTGAAGCTCGAGTGCACTCGCCTGGAAAACCTCGAGCTGGATCAACCTTCCGTGTTGAAACTGCGAGCTGGATCGACCGACCGCGCACACACACAAACACATCGCAAAGGCGGGGGCCAGGGAAAGTGGGGGATCGCTGTCTGAAATTCAGTCCCGTGATGAAGAGGAAGGTAAAAGACGGCTGCACAGTGTACGCTAAGTCCTTTAGAGAGCGCGGAGGGGGGGGTGATGGGGGTAGAGAAGGGGAGATAAGGTGAGAGAGGGGAGAGAGAAGGAGAGAAGGGGGGGAGGAAAAGGGGGAGAAGGGGGGGATAAGGAGTGGAGACACTTTTAAGAAGTATAATAAAGTTTAGCGGGCATTTTACCTACCGGTCGGTTTTCCTTGGTCCTGAAAACTCCGATGAGCCAATCAAAATGCCCGGTCAGCGAAGGAGATTGCCTACGGCTGCCCTCGACTGTCTGTAACTAAATAGCGACCCCACTCCACTGGAACTATGCCGACCAAATTTTACGCGCGGAAAATCTTTCAACGTGCTGAAAATTGTTCCGCGACCTAGCTGATCATGCTTGCGGGAACTTCCCTCGAGCATGAAGGAGAGTTCCAGTGACTTCATAGGACCTCCTTGGACCACGTGTCAACCATGCTGCGAGTTTGAGTTGAGGGCAAACTCCTCTGAACTTGCGGATTAGGTCGCCGCAGTGGGACAGCCCCTTTATTCTGCTCCTATAATTAATTAACATTAACATTAACTGGTAGCTCCTTCCACAGAAGCTTGACTGGCAAAGTTATTTCAGCATTTCCATTTGTTTTTCTAATGACCCTCGTGCCAATTTGACAAGCCATTGGTGTGTGCTGACACTCGACTGTCCAGAGGTATCTCTGCCACCGTACTTGCAGGTTCCAGTCAATCCCCTCCAACTAACCCCACACGTTTTCAGATCCAAAGAACATCCCCTCAGTTCCTGCAACATATCCCTCTCGTTGTCTCCTATACTCATCTTAAAATCTTGTTGGGCACTTAACCAGTACCACAGAATAACATCTCTCCCAGCTACCAGTTAAAAATCAATATTAATAAATCTCTTTCCCTGATTATGCTTACAATAAAATCCCTGTTCATAAAAATGTCCAATTCACACTGTACATAGTCACGGGAGAATTGCCAGTATAGGAGAAAAAAGTGCTTATTAAAGTGTCGCTGCCACCTTTTTTATTGCATAAAGATTGCGCAGCAGCTGTTGTCACTGTGACTATTAATACACACAGGAGTGATATATTAATTGTAACCTTACTATTCACATTGTCCAGTGACACTTGGAGGTAAAATCTCAAATTCTATCACCGCCCCCTGAATCCCCCTATCATAAGCATCCTACAATAATATTTGAAAATAGGACATAAAACAGTACAACACAGGGACTTCAGTCCTGGATATGGTGTCAGGTGAAACTAATCTCCTCTGCCTGCACTAATCCATACCCCTCCATTCCCTGCATATCAATTTGCATAAGTAAAAGCCTCTTCAATGCCACAATTGATCTGTCTTTACCACCATCCTTGGCAGCGCATTCCAGCCGCTCACCACTCTCTGTGTCAAATACTTGCCCTGCACATAGAAACATAGAAACATAGAAAATAGGTGCAGTAGGCCATTTGGCCCTTCAAACCAGCACCACGATAAAATATGATCATGGCTGATCATCCAAAATCAGTACCCCATTCCGGCTTTTTCCCCATATCCCTTGATTCCCTTAGCTCCAAGAGCTAAATCTACTGTACCTCTCTCTTGAAAACTCTAAATCTCTCTTGAAAACATCTACTTTAAATTCTGCCCTTGTCACCTTAAAGCCATGCCCTCTAATAAATGTACTCGCTTGAATTTATGTCTCTTAGTCCTAATTTTTCTAGCTTTATTGATTTAAGTACTCATGAAAATACATACGTTTTGACAATAGCTTGCTTTATTTTTTTCTGCGGTGTGTTATGCATATCTTACCTCCTTGTACATATAATGGTGGCTTTTTTTTGCTCCCTTTTCGCCATGATTGGGTTTACTTCTGGTAGCACAATGATCAGAATCCAGCACAATGCTACATTTGGTTTGACAAATGCAATCTAATCTTTGCACTGGCGGTTTGCTTTCACCTGTTTTGACATATTTCCACAAGGCTTTCAATTATTTCAGTGCATTGTCTGAATGTTGAAAGTGACAACTCTAGTTTAGTTTAGTTGAGTTTAGTTTGGTTTATTTTAGTTTAGTTTAGTTTAGTTTGTCACGTATACCAAGGTAATGTGAAAAGCTTTTTTTTGCGTCCTATCCAGTCAGCGAAGAGACTATACATGATTACAATTAAGCTGCCAACAGTGTACAGATACAGGATAAAGAGAATAATGTTTAGTGCAAGATTAAGTCCAGTAAAGTCTGATTAAAGTTAGTCCGAGGGTCTCCAACGAAGTAGCTCATAGGTCAGGACCCCTCTCTTGTTGGTGATAGGATCATTTAGTTGCCCGATAACAGTTGGGAAGAAACTGCCCCTCAATCTGGTGGTATGCATTTTCACACTTCTGAACCTCTTTCCTGATGGGAGAGGGGAGAAGAGGGAGTGACTGGAATGAGACTCATTCTTGATTATGATGGTGGCCTTGCCGAGGCAGCGTAAAGTGTAGATGGAGTCAATGGAAGGGTTGGTTTGCGTGATGGCTGCATCCACATTACTCTGCAATTTCTTGCGGCCTTGGGTGGAGCTGTTCCCAAACCATACTTTGATGCATCCTGATAAAATACTTCCTGCTATAGTCGCTGGTGAGAGATGTTGGGGACATGCCGAAGTTCCTATTGTCATTTGCAGGGACTTTTTTGATTCTTCTATTATTTCAAACCGATTCAATTGTTTATTTTAAATCTTTTTTAATTTTTCTAGGAACCTGCGCAATGTAAAATTCTCCCTTAAGTGATTCTTGCAACGGTAAAAGTTGTGGCGTACCCCAGTTTTCTTCTTGCTCTTATCTTCCTAAATTTAGATGAATGTCTCTCCAGCTATTTCCAGCTTCAATGCAGGAGCTGATTCACAGAAGAAATATTTTGTATGTTTAAAATGTTCTTTTCATCAAACATCTCTGAAATATTTATTTTAAGTTCAACAAAAGGTGGATGGTGCCAGGAATTAATACCAAGATTAGCCCAACAATCAAATCATTCCTTTCTTTATTGCTCTATGGACTGAAATATCCCCTGGGATTTCAAACCATTGCATATCTGTCACTTCTAATACTGCACTCTTCACCCTGATGGTACTAAAGGATTGCGCGTGTCCAAGGCAAGAGCAGCAAATCGTGGGTTTACGGGCTTCCAATTGTGCGGCACCAGGGGCTGCAGCAGGAAATAGTGCTGCCTCACAATTACAGCAACGTGGATGACCTTGAATGCTAATGGTGTGGAGTCTGCACGATCTCCCTGTGACTGTGGATTTTTTACAGGTGCTCTCCTTTCCAGCCACATCCCAAAGATGTACTGGTCAGATTGGGCATTGTAAATTAACCCTTCACGTCAGCTGTTGGCAGAAGAATCGGGGGACTTGATGCGCATGTGTGGGGGAATAGGGTGCAGTGAAATAAGTGGGGGGGAAGGAATCAATGGCATTGCTCTGACAGCCAGCATGGACATGATGGGCTTAATGGCCACAAATGTCATGAGAGTATATCTAGTAGTGTCAGCTGCATAATTTCAGTTAGAATCAGGAAGATCTCTGGCAGACCATTCACTCACCCCCTGATCAAAATTATAATTTTCATTAGAACTCAATCACTTAAAAATGTATTAATTTCAACTAATCTCCCTGATATATTTGGCTCCTCAAAGTTGTTCTGTTTTTTTGATTAGCCCATGTCTTATTTGCATTTTTACAGCATTTATGGACCTAGGTTGCAAAGATTCTAATACCCTTGTGTAATTAAATTCTACCAATCTTGGTCTTGAAACTATTATTTGGCCTTGACTTAATAGATTTCTGGTAAGTGACATTCAGAGTTCAGTTAAAATATATTGCCTAACAATGGCCTAGATTCAATTCTGGAATTACATCCAGATTTAGGTTTAGGTTTATTATTGTCACATGTACTGAAGTGCAGCGAAAAGCTTTGTTTTGCATGCTATTCAAACAGATTGGACATACCTAACATTGATACAACTGGTTCAAATTCAAGCACAGTAGATAGAGCGAAATGGAAGATACAGAGTGTGGAATATAGTCCTCAGCATTATAGCACATTGTAGTGCATCAGTTCCACAGACTAAGTCCAATTCCACAACAGTGTAAAGATGGATTGGACAGTACCCAAGCTTATGGAAGGATTGTTCAAAGCCTGATAATGAGGATAAGCAGTTATTCCTGGGGCTGGGGCTGCACGGTTTCAATCTCTGTACCTATTGCCAGATGGGAGCAGGGAAAAAAGGAACAGCCGAGGTGGGACAGGTAATTTAATTATATTGGCTGCCTCGCCGAGGCAGGGAGAAGTGTAGCTAAAAACCTCTTAAATGACCCTATTGTATCTGCCTCCACCATCACTTTCAGGGCATCCACCACTTTCTGTGCATACAGCCCCATACATCTCTAAATTCGCCCCATTCACCAACTAGCTATGCTCGCTAGTCTTTGACATTTAGAAACATAGAAACATAGAAACATAGAAACATAGAAATTAGGTGCAGGAGTAGGCCATTCAGCCCTTCGAGCCTGCACCGCCATTCAATATGATCATGGCTGATCATCCAACTCAGTATCCCGTACCTGCCTTCTCTCCATACCCTCTGATCCCCTTAGCCACAAGGGCCACATCCAACTCACTCTTAAATATAGCCAATGAACTGGCCTCAACTACCCTCTGTGGCAGAGAGTTCCAGAGACTCACCACTCTCTGTGTGAAAAAAGTCTTTCTCATCTCATTTCCACCTTGGGATTAAGATTCTGTCCACCCAATCTATACCTTTCATTGTTTCATATACTGTACTGTTATCAGGTCTCCATCAGCCTCAAATACTCCAGAAAATACAATCCATGATTGCCTAAACTCTCCATTTAGCTGCTACCCTCTATTCTACACAGGCAGCATTCTGGTAAACGTCAGCAGCACCCTCTCCAAATCCTTTCTGCCATGGAGCGACCAGGACAAACATGTATTGTCCAGGACCAGGGCAAACATGTATAGTCTTTCCGCTGACTGGTTAACACGCAACAAAAGCTTTCTTATTTGATCATTCTTATTTGAGAATATAGAAGGTAAATTCATGCAAATTGCCTTTATTTATTCCCTTTAAACCCCAATACCACTGATGAATCTGCGCTGAAACCGATCCAAGACCACTATTTTTTCCTGAAGGTTGGTGTCCAGAACATAAGTAAATCTAAATAAAAATATCAAATTCAACTTAAGAACCTTAAGGGCAGTACGTTGGCACAACGGTAGAGTTGCTACCACACAGCGCCAGAAACCCAGGTTTGATCCTGACTATGGGTGCTTGTCTGTACGGAGTTTATACATACAGCCTGTGACCTATGTGTGTTTTCTTCGCAATCTCCTGTGTATTCCCACACTCCAAAGACGTACAGGTTTGTAGGTTAATTGGCTTGGTATAATTGCAAATTGTCCCTAATGTCTGTAGGTTAGTGTTAGTGTGCGGAGATCTCTGGTCGGCATGGACTCGATGGGCCGAAGTGCCTGTTTCCATGCTATATCTCTAAACTAAATGAAACTAAAACCTAAAGAAGCAGCAAATGATCAGAAGGTCCATCAAAACTGCTCAGCTATTCAACAAATTTAAAGATGATCCATTGCATGGTTCTCATTCGGGCGTGATCACCAAATCAGTGTCTAAAACATAATCCATCACAGTGGTTGGAAATTCCAGAGATGTATTGTCAAGTGAGTAAAAATAAAGACCTCAGTGTAAATGATGGACCGTTTATCCTGAGAGGCCTTCTAGTTCCAGATTTTCTAGACTGAAGAAGCAGTCTTCAAACCTTGAATGCTTCAATGACATCAACTCTCATTTTTCTAAATTCCAGTGAATCTATACTATATTATCTACAATCTTCCCACAGGAATACTGTAAATTGCAGAGATGTGCACTCATAGAGCTGTGTCAACATCAACTAAGTAAATCAAACACTGAACGATACTACCCAATGTGAGATTGTCAATGTAAGAATTTCCATCAGGCTGCATCATGAAATTATGCTTTCAGATGCCCACTGGTACAAATATGCTTAGATATGCGTGTGACAGTATGAATGAAACTTGGAAACTTTGGTTTAGAGAGGAGATGAACTAGAAAGTACAAGAGAATAAATGGAACAGCACTGTTCAATATCAGAGAAGATGATTAAAATCAGGATTGAAATCTGGAGTCTTCATTCGTGCATTGAGATACTAAAGCATTACTTAATTTGTTTTATTTCTTGTAATGGAAGATACAGGAAAAACCTTTGAATTTATTCCAGTATTGATTAAATGCAGTGTTGATGTGGCCGAGGTTTTCTTTGCAATGATAGTATGTAACTTTGTTGCAGAGATGGATGCAACAGGCAAAAGGGAGGCAGAATTGGTCAGATAAAAACAAAGTTGAGATTGGTTGCTCTCCAAGCAGAAATGTCATCTCTGGCAAATGGGCTTCCTCTTAAGTTACCGAGAGAAATTATGGTGCCATTTGTGGAGGCTCTGTTATGTCACAACCTGCCAATCCTCCTTTGATATTAGGGGGATGGCAACGATGTGGAGGGCTAGAAATCATAGGCTGTTTAATAGTAAGATTAAACGAGAACTTACCAAGTTTGAAGGTTGATCTGTATTTTACGAGGAGTCGCGGTGAGGGATTTCGTGAAGACCCCGCCAGCACGCACGCGCGGCATCCTTCAAAGCAGCGGTGTGGAATCACAGAACCAAACCATGACTAAAAAATAGTAAGATGAAAACGTAGAACTACCTGGTTGACCTTATGATAGAGGGTGGGAGCGGTGGGCACAAAACCCCTCACCGCGACTCCTCGTAAAATACAGATCAACCTTCAAACTTGGTAAGTTCTCGTTTAATCTTACTATTTTACTTCGGAGTCACGTGAGTGACTTCGTGAAGATTTCAAAGCTCTGTGATTTCACGCCCTGGACAACGACCATGCTTATCACACTGCCGCCAGTCTGATGGAGGAAGGCTGTTAATGGAGTTCAGTCGAAACTGGCTGAAAAATCAACACAATTTATTAATCAAATAAACAACAAAAACCCCTAATTCGGGGCCAGACATTTACTGAGCGGTTCCCAGGATAGTTTCTACGAATGTCGCAGGGGCGGCCAGAGGCTTGTTATAGAACCGTTGAAAGGTTTTTCCACTGGCCCAGCCCGCGGTGGCGAGAATGTGGTCCATGGGCACCTCCATGGCTCTCGCCGCTGCTGTGGATGCAGCCCTGGTGGAATGAGACTTAAAATGTCAGTAGCAACTCCTGCTGCATCGAGCACCACCCTGAGCCACCTGGCGATCGTTTGTGTAGTCACCCGATGATGCGGAGGTTTATGACTGATGAGGAGCCCCTGTTCCTTCATCCTGATAACTCCAGTAACTCGGATGTAGTGGTGGAGATGGGTGACTATGCAGAGAGTGGCATCTACAGGGTACGCCCGAAATTCCAACTACAGCCCATGCACCCCTGGCTTGTGCTGTTTTAATAATTCTTTGACAAAGAAATGTATTTGACCGGGGTGGCCACCATGCTGTCCAGTCGCAGTTTCTGTAACGTCTGGACTCGTTGGGCTGTAGTCAGTGCCATAATCATCACCACCTTGAGGGTGAGCTGTTTCAATGGTAGCTCATCTATTGGAGCCCAGCTCCTCAGTAGGGTCAGCACGATCCCCACATCCCACGTTACTGTATATCTGGGTCGTGGAGGGTTGGTGTTGAACACTCCCCTCATTAGTTTAGGCACCAGGTGCCTATATCCAGGTATGAGGACAGCGCACTCCTGGCGCTGTTGATGGCACTGTAGCTGAGGCCAGCATCGAAATGGAGGCCTGCTAGAAACTCCAACACATCAGGTATTGTTGCCGAGTTGGAAGACTTGTTCTCCCACTTTCTGATTTGGGTGAGGTATTGTTTCCGAGTTGATTCTCGGCATGATGCGTCAATAAGGTCTATGGCTCTTAACAAGATGCCTGCCCGGATGAGTGGTCTTTCAGAACCTGCAGGCCAACAAGTTTAAATGACCATGGCAAGGATGACTGACCCCCCCCCCCCCCGTAATGGGGTGAGTAATCAATTTGGGTTGTTTCCCAATCGCCATCCATGGTTGTTCCCAATCGCCATCCATGGCCATCCATCGGGTACCCTGGTTGTGTAGGCCAGTCGGGAATGATCAATATGCCAGTTGCAGAGTCTAGTTTAATTTCCTGCAATACCCGACTGGTGAGGCAGAATGGGGGAAATGCGTAGCAAACCATTTCCCCCAATGGATAAAAACGCATCCATTGCTATTGCCCCAGGGTCTGGTTCCCACAACACATACGTTGGTATTCGATGGTTCAGCCTGGACGCAAATAGGTCAATATCTGGTGTCCCAAAATGAGCTATAATATCTCCAAAATTTGGGGGTTCAACATCCACTCAATGTTGTCATTGAAGACTCGTGACCTGGTGTCCACCACTGAATTAAGCTTCCCAGGCAAATAGGTCGCAGTAATCCAAATATTTCTTTCAATGCACCAGTGCCAATTGTAATAGCCAATTCATCACAAACTAGCGACCTGATACCACCCATATGATTGATGTAAGCCACTACTGTAGCATTACCTATTTGAAAGCGGACATGTAATCCCGTGAATTAGTACAGTAAGCCCGCAGTTCATGAAATGCCCCCAGCATTTCTATATAGTTTATCCCATGTGACTCCAGGAATGTAGACTCATGAAAGTTCCATCTGCCACCACAACTGGACATCGTATCAGTTGCTCCCCAGCCTTGTGCGCTTGCGTCAGTTTGTAGCACAACATCAGGGTTGCTCACTATAATAGGTCAATGACATTCTTTAATATTATCTACCCACCATTGTAGCTCATTTCTAGCTTCCGGTGGTAACCAAATTGGCCGATCAAAGCGGCCAGCATTTGTTTATTAATGCTGTGATTTTTGATCTTTGTAAATTTTGGTAGTGTAGCGGTCCGAATCGTGCAGCTGGGAATGTAGTTACCAATTTCCCTATAACTTTTGCTGTGATGATTCCATTGGGCAATGCACCCTTCCAGACAACTTCAGAAATTCCCTGTGAGCCTCAGCGATGGGCACCGTATAGTATGCATCTTTCAAATCGATGCATGCCATAAAGTACCCTGGGTAAAGCATCTGCCTAGCTGTTCCAAAAGCATCCATTTTGAAATGGGTATATTGTACAAAAGTGTTCAACTCAGTTAAATCTATTATAATCCGACATCCCCCTTCTTTTTTACTCCTGGTGAACATATTAAACTCAAACTAAATAGGTTCATGCTTGGTTTTGCCAATTACCCCTTTTTATGCTAGCCGTATAATTTCAGCATGCCCTGCCTCCACCTCTTTTTGGGATAGATTAAAATTCCTACAAGGCGAATGCTGGGTAGGGGAATTTATACCTCCAATAAATTATATACCCTTGAACACTTTGTAAAATAAACTCATCTGTGGTGACAGTTTTCCCATATGTCCAAGGAAGCCTGCAATTGCCCACCTATTCGTGCAGAAGGGGATGCTACGGCGTGAGAGGAACCAGACCCCCTTACCTCCATGGTTAACGGCGGTTCCGTACATACGGTGTTTTGGGTGGACATTACGGAGGTTGACGGGCCGGCGGCCGCATTTTCCATGCAGGCCGCTGTTGGCCTTGCCCTAAAAGGTCGTTGTGTTTGTTGAGATGGAGGTAGGTAGGATCTTTGTGCCCTGTCCGGCAGCCTTGGTTCCCAGGTTGTATTAGGCTGTTGCCGGTGATATGGGTGAAGTCTGGCCGATGGAGTTTCATGAGGCCCGCTGTTTTGGCCTTCTTGTCCAGTCCCTTCACCTGTTTGGACAGGTCTCCAAACAACTGATGCGGCGGTGGAGCGGTAATGGTCGGCACAACCCCGCGAATTTGGGGTTGAGTGTGGGCTTTATGGAGCTCGTACGCAGGCAGTTTATCTCATACTGGCCGTTGCATAGGAGTGCCAGAGCATCTTGCTGTTTACTGGACACATTATTCCCGACCAGGGTCCTAGCAAACGTTGTTATGCCCGTGGAGAACCTTTCTCCAAGGTATTATTGAGAACCTGACTCTGGAGTTGGTGCGTAATTAGGCAATCAATGGTGCCTGCCAATTTGTGGTGCAGGGGTTCACCTGTCTGGGTGGAAACGGCAAACTTCACTCACCACATCCAGCATATCCTCCTCATCCTCTGACTCAGCGGTCACTGGCTGTCCCGGGACGTCTTCAAACAGCAGCTGGGCAATCATTAATGCTTCTGGCTGGAGACGACAAGATGCTGAGTGGTGTCCTTGCACGGCTAGTGGATGCCCGCGAGTCCTGCTCTTCTCGTTCCCGGTCCCGCTGGAGGCGTTGCACCACTAAGAGCTCCAACCGCTCTATGCGACCGTCCCTGCTATATGCAGCGGACAAGCCGACTTCCCCAGGCCCTGCGAACTCACTGGGGCTTCCACCATCGGACCACACCTCCATAAGGTGCTGTCTAGGGTCCAATGGCAGGTCGTCGTGACCTACAGCCCAAGTAGGATCATACGACTCCCGCACGGACTCTCCGCTAGTCTGTCTTCTCCCAGACTGTGGCGGCCCACCTGTTTGATAAGAAAGGCAGGTGAGTTGGATCGGCGCCGGCCCCCGGAACCTGGCTCCCCGGAGTCCGTGCAGGCTTACCTCCACACATGCCCATCTTTTGGCGTGGAGGCGCATGGTCGGCCGCTCCCAGAGCTGAGCTGACCGATCGCTTCCTGCTGCCACCTCCGCCCTTGACCGCAGCCTGACGGGGTGTGTTGTCGGCGGTATCTGCTCCAGCAGGCCTACTCGACGCAGCAGTGATGTTGCCAGGCTGCACTACGGCAGATTCCCTGGCTGTGGTACGTTTGTGCACATTGCAGGGCTCCCCTGTCGTGCAGCTGTCCCCCGGCCCAGCCCCCTCGGCTCTTCTGGAGCTCGGGGAGGGGTTGCCTGTAAAGAACGAGACCCCTTGCCACGTACCTGTAGCCCCATTCTTTTCTTGGGGGAGGGGGCTCGGAGTCTGGATCCGTCGGGTGAGTCGGCTCCTGAATCAGCGGGAGCGCCCGACTTCCGCATTCCTGCCCCCACCATGCGTTGAAGCTGCCGGTGTTCCTTGCAGCTCCGGGGACAAGGGCCCTTGGCTGGCCGCAGCTCAGCTCCTTGACAGCGTTGTCCTCCGGCCCTTGCCCATCCTGCGAAGAGAAAGTAATACTTACCTGCTGGTCTTGTGAAGGAGCCCGAGGAGAGAGCGCACTCCCCCCCCCCCCCCCGCCTGCCGATGCAAATGCGCGCGACGATATGCCGCGCATGCGTGCTGGCGGGGTCTTCACGAAGTCACTCACGTGACTCCGAAGTAAAAAAGAAAGCAGAGAGGCAAAACCTTTATGTAGGAAGGAACTGCAGATGCTAGTGTACATCGAGGATAGACACAAAATGCTGGAGTAAAGCAACAGCATCTCTGGAGAAAAGGAATAGGTAACGTTTCAGGTCGAGATCCTTCTTCGGGCATCTTGACCTGATATGTCTCCCGTTCCTTCTCCCCAGAGATGCTGCTTGACCTGCTGAGTAACTCCAACATTTTGATCTATCTTCAAGACAAACCCTTTAACAGGCTGCTCAGCCTAATGTCAATGGGGGAGTGGGGGGGGGACCTTGCAGAACTGGCACAAAACATTTAACATATAGAAAAGTATGAGCTTAAAAATAAAACCAAACACAGGTTTGTTAAAAGCTTTTAATGAAAAAAATAGTGATATCTAATGATGATGGTGCAGTTAATCCACATAAATGCCTTGAAAATACTTTTTCTATTACTCAGTCACATATGGGCATCATTTAATGGGCCAGTGTTTATTGTCTATCCTAAAACTGAGTAGCTCGGCTCTTTCAGAAGCAGCTGGCAGGCAACCATGTCAGTAGGTGACAAATAAACCACATGGCTACAATGTGTACCATCTGCAACATTTGTTGCACCCAGATGGACAAATGTCTCTGCTTGGAGAACATTATTGAACCTAGTTTATGGTTGTTATTAATGCTTTTTGAAGAGGCAATGGAGCTGATTGATGAGGATTGGACTGTGGATGTTGCCTACTAGGACTTTAATGTGCCATTTGACAAGGTCCTTTGTTTGATCTAGAATATTACAATGTTTGGGATCCAAGGTGACAGGGTAGTATGGATTCAGAACTGACATCCATAGAAGGCAGAGGATAGTGGTGGAAGGTTGAGTAGTGTACTTTTTCTCCAAATTTGTAGCCAGACCCAGATAGTTACTCCAGCATTTTGTGTCTATCTTCATTTTGTAGAAGGTATTGAAAGCATGGTATTATTCAATCATGGCATTCCTATCTATCTCTCCCTCCTTACCCCATTTTCCTGCCTACTCCCCATAACTGTTGACATTATTGGTCAGGTTACATTGGGTTACATTTGAGTATTGGTTACAATTGTGTTCACAATACCAATAGAAGACATCAACATTTGAAAGAGGATTCAAATTATATTTTTTGGAATGAAGAACATCTGTTATGTGAAAAGACTGAAGAATCTGGAATGAAAGAAATTTAAGAGAGGTTTGAGGGATTTGAAAGGTATTGATAGAGGAGAAAATGTTTTCAAAAGAAGAATAGTTGGCAACCAATGAACGAGAATGAATGTGATTGACCAAAGACTTAGAGGTGTCAAGAGGAAACATTTGTTTCACAAAATGTGTGACAGGAAGCGGATATAAAGAAAGTTAAATAAATACTGAAAAGAAAAAAAGTTTACAGTACTCTGGGGAGAAACTGGCCCATGGTACTGATTGAAAAATGTTTTCAAAAAGTTGGACTGACATATTGAACCAAATCGATTCCGTCTGTACCAAAGCACTTCATGATTATGCAATTCTTTGGTGAGGGGATAGGTTAATATAAATACGGTGGAATCCTTGTAAATAAGAGGGTTATTTTCAACTTTCACATGATGATCAACTGCCTATTACAAAATCACCTAGTTTTCACTGATTGAAATCAGCACCACTTCTATTGGACAACAAACTGCAGATTTTGTAAATCTCAAATAAAAAGAGAACATTCTGAAAACATTCAGCAGGTCAGACAGCATCTGTGGAAAGAAAAAGAGAAATGATACAAGTCAAATATTCTTCAACCTAACTGACCTGGTGAGTGTTTTCAGTAAATTCATTTTTATTTCACTCTAATATTGTTTTTATTTCGTCTATTCAAAATGTTGTCAAACTGTATCAATTATTTCATCCTAAAGATAACTTTTTCATTTCTTGATTTTCTGCTAATTTAGGTTAATGCACTAAAACACATTGAATAATCCTGAAATAAATACATACAGTGGCTTGCAAAAGTATTCATACCCCTTGAACTTTTCCACATTTTGTCACGTTACAACCACAAACATAAATGTATTTTATTAGGATTTTATGTGATAGACCAACACAAAGTGGCGCATAATTGTGAAGTGGAAGGAAAATGATACATGGTTTTCAAATTTATTTACAAATAAAAAACTGAAAAGTGTGGCGTGCAAAAGTATTCAGCCCCCTTTAATCTGATCCCCCTAAATAAAATCCAGTGCAACCAATTGCCTTCAGAAGTCACCTAATTAGTAAATAGAGTCCACTTGTGTGTAATCTAATCTCAGTATAAATACAGCTGTTCTGTGAAGGCCTCAGAGGTTTGTTAGAGAACATTAGTGAACAAACAATGTTCCTTGGGCATAATGAAGGCCAAGGAACACACAAGACAGGTCAGGGATAAAGTTGTGGAGAAGTTTAAAGCAGGGTTAGGTTATAGAAAAATATCCCAAGCTTTGAACATCTCACGGAGCACTGTTCAATCCATCATCCGAAAATGGAAAGAGTATGGCACAACTGCAAACCTACCCAGACATGGCCGTCCACCTAAACTGACAGGCTGGGCAAGGAGAGCATTGATCAGAGAAGCAGCCAAGAGGCCCATGGTAACTCTGGAGGAGCTGCAGAGATCCACAGCTCAGGTGGGAGATACTGTCCACAGGACAACTATTAGTCGTGCACTACACAAATCGGGCCTTTATGGAAGAGTGGCAAGAAGAAAGCCATTGTTGAAACAAAGCCATAAGAAGACCCGTTTGCAGTTTGCACAAGCCATGTGGGGGACACAGCAAACATGTGGAGGAAGGTGCTCTGGTCTGATGAGACCAAAATTGAAGTTTTTGGCATAAATGCAAAACGCTATGTGTGGTGGAAAACTAACACTGCACATCACCCTGAACACACCATCTCCACTGTGAAACATGGTGGTGGCAGCATCATGTTGTGGGGATGCTTTTCTTCAGCAGGGACAGGGAAACTGGTCAGAGTTGATGGGAAGATGGATGGAGCCAAATACAGGGCAATCTTAGAAGAAAACCCTGTTAGAGTTTGCAAAAGACTTGAGACTGGGGCGGAGGTTCACCTTCCAGCACGACAACAACCCTAAACATACAGCCAGAGCTACAATGGAATGGTTTAGATCAAAGCATATTCATGTGTTAGAATGGCCCAGTCAAAGTCCAGACCTAAATCCAATTGAGAATCTCTGGCAAGACTTGAAAATTGTTGTTCACAGACGCTCTCCATCCAATCCGACTGAGCTTGAGCTATTTTGCAAAGAAGAATGGGCAAACATTTCAGTCTCTAGATGTGCAAAGCTGGTAGAGACATACCCCAAAAGACTTGCAGCTGTAATTGCAGCGAAAGGTGGTTCTACAAAGAATTGACTCAGGGGGGCTGAATACTTTTGCACGCCACACTTTTCAGTTTTTTATTTGTAATAAAATTTGGAAACCATGTATCATTTTCCTTCCACTTCACAAGTATGCACCACTTTGTGTTGGTCTATCACATAAAATCCCAATAAAATACATTTACGTTTGTGGTTGTAACGTGACAAAATGTGGAAAAGTTCAAGGGGTATGAATACTTTTGCAAGCCACTGTAAAGCTTTGGGACAAGTACCTGAATGAAAGAATGATTATTAAACAGTAAGTAAATCCACAACACTTTAGATGGCAATGTTGTCAAACTATTTAACTACTGTCATTATTTCCATCCCTTAAACAAAAATCATACTTCACCCACAATTAAAATAATACATTTATGAATATTGACACCTGTTTGCTGCACCTTGGAATCAGTGTATGGAGACTCACATTTTTCAGTAAAGGAAAATGCATCATCTGGTGAGATCCATAAAGTAGCTCTTAGGTTTCAGTCAAAATACCTTCTTCTTATTGACAGCTGAAATTGGGGTATTTACTGAAAAAGGACAGAGCTTAACTGTGGTGCTTATAGAGATTTAAAAAAATGAGACGACCCAGGCCATCCAGGAGCAAAATAACCACAAACGCAATGTGCTCTTGGATTGGAAATGTCATCTTGACAAAAGGGACTTGGATAGGTTGGGGGAGTGGGCAGAGAAGCAGCAGATGGAATATAGTGTGGTAAAGTGTGGAATCATGCATTTTGGTAGTAGGAATAAAGGCGTAGATTATTTTCTAAATGGGGAGAAAAATCCAATCGGAGGGGCAAAGGGACTTGGGAGTGCTGGTGCAGGATTCCCACAACGTTAATCTGCAAGTCGAATCAGTAGTAATGAAAGCAAATGCAATGCTAGCAATTATTTCGAGAGGGCTTGTATACAAAAACTGAGGCTCTATGAGGCACTGGTTAGGCCGCATTTGGAATATTGTGAGCAATTTTTGGCACCATATCTGAGGAAGGATATGCTGGATCTGGAGAGGGTCCAGAGGAGGTTTACAAGAATGATCCCAGGAATGAGTAGGCTAATATATTATGATTGTTTGATGGCACGGGGCCTATATTCACTGGAGTTTAGAAGAATGAGAGGGGATCTCATTGAAATGCAAAGAATAGTGAAAGGCTTGGATTGAGTGGATGTGGAGAGGGCCTTTCCACTAGTGGGAGAGTCTAGGACTAGAGGTTTATAGTCTCAAAATTAAAGGACGTTCTTTGAGGAAGGAGATGAGGAAATCATTTTTTTTTCTGAGGGTGGTGAATCTGCAGAATTCGTTGCCACAGAAGGCTGTGGAGGCCAAGTCAGTGAATATATTTAAGGCAGAGATAGAAAGATTCTTGATTAGTACGGGTATCAGAGGTTATGAGGAGATGGCAGGTGAATGTGGTTAGGAAGGAGAGATAGATCAGCCATGATTGAATGGCACAGTAGACTTGATGAGTTGATTTGCCTAATTCTACTCCTATCACTTATGATCTTATGACCACACCAGTCTCTGACAATAATGGCCTACAACAAGATTCTGTCAAATGTGGATGAATTTGCATCATTTCTGAGAAACTTCTAAAGAAAGCAGATATCAATGATCAAATCCTCCATTTAGCTTCAGTTTGCAACTCAACATTTGGCCATCCGAGGTAAAGAATTTTTGAAGATCAATACCTTAAACTGGGAACAAAACGTGGTTTTCAAGCAGCAGTGGCCCTTACCATCCTATATGCTTCTGTCTACCTGCAATAAGCACCGCAGGGCACTGGAGTGATGCCACCGACACTGTAGCCTCAAAAAACAAAGTGCTGGGTAGCACAGTGGCACAGTTGGTAGACGTGTTGCCTCTCAGTCTCCTGTGTCTTTAATATAGCCACAGAATCTTCCAAAGCTTATGGCAGGGTAAGGAACCAACATCAGCATCTTCTGTGCCCACCATACCCATCATCAAAGCTGTAATTCTTCTTAGTCCATTCCGGTGGGTAGACCATATCAATCACATGCTGACTCCAGATTCCAAAATCAGCTGTGTTACACCAAATATCATTATGGGAGGAGATTATCAGAAGGGGTTTTTTTTTTGTTTTTTTTTTAAATTTATTTATTAGAAGTAAGTACATTACATTTTAATGGTACCTTTTTACAGATTCCCAGAATTGTTAAAACATTCTTTGTACAACTTCCTTTTTTTTAGAAAGAAATGAGAAAGAAAGAAGTATTGAAGAGTAAAGAATAGTCTAGTGAGTGTAGTGTAAAGAAAGAAATAAGTGAGAAAGTAAAGCAGAAAGGAGATTCTCACACGCCACAAGTCGATATATATATAGATATATATCTTTTTTTGTTCTTAATCATTTTTCACTCAAACCCAGAGTGTTTAATTTTACGATGTTATTACACCCCATGAATCCACAAGATCAATAAATGGAGACCAACTCATTAAGAATTGGTCCTTTTTATTCTATTAGGAGGAGTCTCATTTCTTCCAAATGGGCCGTTTCCAACATATTACCAATCCACATTTTGAGTGTTGGTATAGTAGCCTTTTTCCAGAATTTGAGTTTTTTCGCTATTATTAAACCATAATTAACCAGATTTTGGATATATTTAATTTGTTTCCATCTCCTAATACTCCAAAGATAATCATTTCCATGCTAAGTTCCATTTTTATCTTAAATAAACTAGTGACTATATCAAATATATCACACCAAAATCTTTGAAGTTTTGTGCAAGAAACGAAAGAAAGTGTGAAGTTGGCATTTTGAGAAAGGCATTTATCACAGATGGGAGAAATATTTGAATGAAATTTATTCAACCCAACTTTTGAATAATATAATCTGTGTAATATTTTAAATTGAATTAAATTATGTCTAGTGTTAATCGAACATTTATGTATATATCAAATACCTCTCCCATGTTTCTTTAGAAATTTTTATCATTAAATCTTTTTCCCAGTCTTCTCTAATTGCCTCTGTTGATGGCAATTCTCTATTAAGAATACTGTTATATAGATAGAAAGGTTAAGGAACCCATTTGACGATGTTCTCAGAGCCTCAGTGGAAAAGCATAACATCTCAACTGACTCATGAGAATCCATCATCCATGAGTATTCAATTTGGAGATGGAGCATCCAAAATGGCACTCAGTCCGTTCATTCGTTACACGTGGAAGCCCAATTAAAAGAGTGGAAAGAGCACCTCCCAAACTTCCCCATCAAGCACCCTATGTTTTAGTTTGAGTTTAAAGATACAGCATGAAAACAGGCTCTTCGGCCCACCGAGTCTATGCTGACCAGCAATCACCCATACACCTCTATACTAGTTCTATCCTACACACTAGGGACAATTTACAGAAGCCAATTAACCTACAAACTCGCATGTCTCTGGAATGTGGGAGGAAACCGGAGCACCCGGAGAAAACCTACGTGGGAGAACTACAAAGTCCTACAGACAACACCTGAGGTCAGCATTGAATCCAGGTCTCTGGCGCTGTGAGGCAGCAACTCTACCGCTGCGCCACCGTGCCACCCTCTCTGTCCCATTTGTGGCACAGCTTGTGAACCCGCAAGCCACCCCATGGATCTGGAACAGAAACAATTTATCCTTGACTCTAAAGGACTGCCAGGGAAGAAAAGCCATCAAATACTCATTGCCAAGGCTCAACCATGCAGAATAACCATTTGGACAAAAAGAAAGCAAACTGCCAATCTGTAAATGAGGCAATGCTACAAGGCAAGAAAGAAATCTTGTTCTCCCATTGATTTCATATGAACAGTCCACGGCTGTATGTTCGTGCTGAGAGTGATAACAGCTGCAATCTCAGCCCAAGGAACATTTGGCAATGAACCAGCTGGTTACAGAAGTCAATTTGGAATTGATTATAAAAATGTTTAAAACAAAACCTTTTCTGGAAGCCACGGTCATAAAATACATCATTCCCAGCAGCATCAGCCTGGCTCATGCAAGTGTACTTAGCCTTCGTCCATAATAGATGGTATTTTGGCAATAATGTACAAGCTCTGCAACCCCCGGCTTGAATCTAGTTTGCACAAAGTCCGAGCAGCAAGTTTCATCATCGGCAGTCATTTGAACGAGTATGACCGTCCTCTCCTCTCCATAGGGTCGTCTACTTGTAGGTCTGTAGAGGTTGATCCGCGATCCACACACCTTGGTGCAACGTGGGCAGTGGAGACTGGTGGTTGTTGGTAGTCGTTGAGCCCCCTTCTCTCTCTCTCCCTATCGTGCTGTCGCTTTGTCTCTGCGACACAGCGTAGTTCCATTTCATGACGTGCAGCTCCTTCTTGCACGGATTTCCTCCAGGAGCGCTCGTCCAGTGCTCCCAGTTGCTCAATGTGATGTGGAATTTCTTCAAACTGTTCTTGATGTTCTCCTTGAAGCGTTGCTTTGGCCCCCTGGGGGCTCGTCGACCTTCCTTCAATTGAGAGTACAGGATTTGTTTAGGGAGACGCGTGTTGGACAATCGGATGACATGGCCAGTCCATCGAAGTTGGTGCTGCATTATTGTGGAGATGATGCTGGTCATGTTGGCTTCCTCCAAAATATTGATGTTGGTGCGTTTGTCCTCCCAGCTGATCCTCAGAATCTTTCGTAAGGATCTATGATGGTATTGTCCCAGGGCTCTCATGACTTGGCGTGGGGAGGACAATGGTTCTATACAACAGGGTGGGGAGGACAATGGTTCTGTAGATCAGTAGTTTTGTATTGTATATCTTTATTATCATTTTTCTGAGTACTTACATACCCAGAGGAAAACGAAAAAAATGTTTCTCAACCAGTGTGCGGTAAAAAATAATTAGAAATAAAGAATAAAAGTACATATATCACGAGTTTCGATCAGCAGTGGCACGACAATGGCTCTGCTTCAGTGTGTCCAGGTTGGGTGTTTGGTGCGCGAAACTTTGGCAGGGGGCAAAGTCCGTTTATCAGTCTTATAGCCTGCGGGAAGAAGCTGAGGAGCATCCTGCTGGTTTTGCAGCTGATGCTCCTGTACCTCTTCCCAGATGGCAGGATGGAGAATATGTGATGCGATAGGTGGTAGGGGCCTTTGATGATGGAGATGGCTCTGCTAATACATCTCTTCCTGTATATGTCCAACAATAAAGGGAGTGGAGCACCAATAATCCTGCTGGCAGTCTTCACAATTCAGTCCAATTGGTGCCGTTTGAGCCTTTAGGTCTCGGCCTTCAAAGACTTTTCCCGAGTCTGGCATAGGCTCCGCTGGCACAACTCAGGCGATGGTTGACCTCAGAGTCGGTCAGCATTTGAGGAAAGAATGCTGCCAAGCAAGCAAGATATTATACAGATACACCTACACCTTTATAACAAAGCAAAGATTATACACAAATTGTATCAAACAAGATTTAATGTATAAATAGATCCCAATTTACCCGGTATATTTATAAACACCTGGTGGTATTGCTATTTTTATCCATTATCACTTCAAAATTCTCTCTATGGCACATTGGAAGCCTTTCTCTATTATACTGATGGTTATTTTCCTGAAGAGTTTAAGAAATTAAGATACAGAATGGGAAGGAAGAAGTGCCTGAGTTACTTCACTGAATGAAAGAAATGCATTTTATACAGCATCAGTCATGATCTTCAGAAATCACAAAGCACTTTTGAAGTGTAATCTCTGTTCTTACATAGAAAGCACAGCAGCAAATCCATCTACTTCCACAAGTGACCATAAGGTGATAGCTAGATTATCTGCTTTAGTGCTGTTATGTGAGTGATAAATGTGTGCAAGCTCCCTCTTTTAGTTTAGTTTAGTATAAGAATATAGCGCGGATACCGGGTCTTTGGCAGCCGAGTTCATTCCAACCAGCAATCCCCATACACTAGCACTACCCTACTCATTAGAGAGAATTTACAATCTGTACCAAAGCCAATTAACCTACAAACATGTACGACTTTGGAGTGTGGGGGGAAACCGGAGCACCCAGAGAAAACCCGCGCGGTCGCAGGGAGAACGCACAAACTCCGTACAGTCAGAACCCGTAGTCACGATCAAACCCAGGTCTCTGGCAGCAACTCTGCCACTGTGCCACCCATTATTGTTTATATGTCATAATGGACACCCTCAGAATTTATGTAGGGAAATGATACTTGTTCCACACAGCCATGTTGGAATGATAACTACCCTACAAACCTGCAGATGCTGATTTAAACTGAAGATAGACACAAAATACTAGAGTAAATCAGCGGGACAGGCAGCACATCTGGAGGGAAGGAATGGGTGACGTTTCGGGTCTGAAGAAGTGTCTTGACATCACCCATTCCTTCCCTCCAGAGGTGCTGCCTGCCCCGCTGATTTGCTCCAGCATTTTGTGTCTATCTACAAACCTGTACTTCTTTGGGGTGTGGGAGGAATCCGGAGCACCGGAGAAAACCCACATGGTCATGGGGAGAACAAACAAACTCCATACAGACAGTTCTTGTAGTCAAGATCGAACCCGGGTCGCTGGCGCTGTAAGGCAGCAATTCCACCGCTACTCAACTGTGCTACTGTTCTTCAAAAAATACGGGATAATATGGGATCCTTTGCATCCACATTGGGTGGTAGAGTGGGCAGGAGGGTGGTGGCTAGGGAGGGGAGGTGGGGTGGGAGTTGGGGGGAGTGGAGTGGTGGGCAGATAGGGCCTTGCTTTAACATCTCATCTGAAAATGAATTTAACGTGTCACTTGAAAGAAGGCAACCCTGACAAGAGAGTTGAGGTATTAGCCAAGATATTGCGTTCACCTCTGGAATGGAAGCCGATTCATACTCATGGGCCATGATTGGTAGTCTTTGCAGGAGGATTTATGTAACCTCATTATAAATATGTGCATATAGATTTCTTCTAGTCATTGCTTCCAGTAAAGGCACAATATAATCAAAAATATGTGCGAGTCACATTTCATGATGATTTACTGCCTGTGCCTGAAAGTTGAATGCTGGAATCTCTGAGTGCAGCCATAATATTCCTCCGCCCAAGGGACCGTACTTCCCTTATCCTTCAGGTGTATTTCACATTAAATGGAAATATGGGCTGCCCAATATTTGGTGAACTACAAAGGAATTAGGCAGAAATCAGTCCACTGATTTCTTCCTAGTTATTTTGAGCTGATTTGTTTGCTGGATGAATCTTTTCTATGGTGTGGCTCCCATCTGAATTGCTGGAAAATATGTCAATGTGGTGTCGACACAGCTTCACAACCTGGAAGCTTGAGAAAACCACAAATAAAACTGTTGACATGATTTGGAAATGGCAAAGGGATTGGTAGCTTTTACCAGCGGTTGCAAATGGTTATCATTCTTGCAAGTATCTTTCTGCTTAATATGAGCACTTAGTTTACAAAAGGGAATAGTGGAATAGACTGTAAACACATGTTAAACCCATTTGCAGCATATTATTATCCCAAGAAATCCCTGGGCATTGGCTGTCTGGAAAGTGGAGTCCAAGTCAATGGTTATTTTTAAGGCAGAAATAGATAGTTTTTTTGATTAGTACGGGTGTCTATGTTTAGTACGGGTGTCTATGTTATGGGGAGAAAGCGGGAGAATGAGGTTAAGCGGGAAAGATAGATCAGCCATGATTAAATGGTGGCATAGACTTGATGGGCCGAAGGGCCTAATTCTGCTCCAATCACTTATGAAAAGGCGGAAAGGAAACAAGAGAGCTCTTGAAGGATCCAAGGCAAACCACCTTTGAAGCCACTTCCTTGTCCTCCCTACTCCGTGTAAACAAAGAAGAGTATATCTGAATATAAGGAATGTTACTAATGCACCTATTCCTAATTACCGATCATTCTGCTGCACAATTTAAAGTAACAAGGCACGAGACTGTGAGGTTGTCCTATTCAGTAGACAGATTTCTTATCCCTTCATCCAGAGTTTTAACCTTTCCCCTGCCCCCACCCCGCCCCACACCTGGCCCACTTACAGTAGGTTATTTTGAGGTCTTTGGGTCGATGACTTAATTTTTAAAATGAGTAAAACGTGGACAGTGCTGATTCACATTCATAATTTGTGCCCCACCTGCTCTGGGCAGAATGGGTTGACATCCATTTAAAGGCCTGCTTGAATCAGGTGAGTATGGAGCATGGGCAGGGTGGATATCACTTCCTCAGCATCTTCACTGGCATTGCAACTGAAGCAACCAGAAGCTGGAGACCTCCGATGCTATTGTGTGTACATAGAGCACCAAATATTGAGGCAACGTGGACAAAATCAACCTTGCATTTTCATTCAATATATATTTCTTTTGATGTTGATCAAATATTCCTCCGTCAGTAGACCAGATATGACACGGTGTAAAAAAATAAAATGCTAGGCACATTTAGCAGGTCAGGCAATACCTATGGAGAGAGAAGTCCTGATGAAAGTTCATCAACCTGAGATGTTAATTCAATTGCTGCTTGCACTAATGCTGTTGATCCTTTAGTTTAGTTTAGTCTAGTTTTGAGATACAGCATGGAAACTGGCCCTTCAGCCCACCTAGTCCACACTGACCAGCAATCCCTGCACACTAACATGATCCTACACACACTAGGGCACAATTTACAATTTTACCAAGCTAATTAACCTACAAAAATTGTATGTCTTTGGAGTGTGGGAAGAAAACCACAGAAAATCCACTCAATTCACAGGGAGAATGTACAAACTCCGTACAGACAGCACCCGTAGTCAAGATCAAACATGGGTCTCTGGTGCTGTAAGGCAGCAGCTCTACTGCTGCACCATCGTACCCAAAAATTGTCTTACCTTGCATTGTCTGTTCTGAAAGATCTTGGCAGGGAACCAGATCACTTCGGACGAAGGACCACAGTGTTCTCGGGCACTCTCAGGAATTCAGACTCAAGGGGTCCAATAGTGCACTTTCTACTCCCTGCGAGATCCCGGCCAAACTGTAGCCTCTTACTCAGTCTTCAGAGATAGTATCCAGTAAGATCCTGCTGATTACGCCAATGTTATGGCTCGTTTCACTTCAAACAGACGAAAACGCAATAAAATTAGTAATCGAGTAGTAAAATCTTTATTTCGCCAGGCGGGTGTGGTACTAACTCTTACAGTGTGTAGATACAAACTATACAGAGCAACTCTATCCCCACACAAAGGGATAATGTTTAATCAGATATATTTATACCCCAATAATCAGCGATTCAGCAATACTTCTCAGAGAGCCTATGGCCTGGTAAGATTGACAGGTTCTTCCGAGGAAGCTATTTTTGCAGATTCAAACACTCTTGTTAATTGACCTTGTTGATCTATTGTTTAAGTACGTTGCAATCTGTAGAGCAGAGGGAAATAACCATTGTCTGAACATTCCTCTGATTGTTTATATTATAGAGCAAATACATCGAGTGTTATAGTGCTATCACCTTGCTAGTGTAATGAGATAAAGGTGAACAGCCTTTCTGCTTCTAATTCTACAGCTGAATCCATTTTGTAACAGTTTAAA
Source organism: Okamejei kenojei (assembly GCA_035221665.1). NCBI lineage: Eukaryota > Metazoa > Chordata > Chondrichthyes > Rajiformes > Rajidae > Okamejei > Okamejei kenojei. The sequence goes on from CM069131.1 coordinate 158,723,600, forward strand.
TCTTTTGAACTTCCTCAGTACCACCCTATCTTTCTGAGGATCCCCTAGCATCCCTCAGTATGGAGAAGTGTCCTGACTTGAAACATCACTGAACCCATCTTTTTTTCCCAGAGATTCTGCCTGACCCATTGAATTACTCCAGCACTTTGAGTCGATCTCCAGTATCTCCTATCTTAAAGTCAGATTTCCAGCATCTGCAGTGTTTTGCTTTTTACCATCTAATGTCACTTGTGGAAGGCAAGAGCCTAAGTAATGATAGAAAAGACTAATGGAAAGAAGACTTCAATCTCAGTTATTCATGATTTAATTATCTTGCAGAAGAGTGCAAAGTAACATGTGACGTCCAGTGAAAGAAAAAGGAATCCAAAGGCTTATTTTTTTAAACTTTTTTAAATTAAATGAAATGATTTACAGTCTACTTTGCAGCAAATGTAAAAGTAAGATGATCACAGTGCCTTTAATATGACACGGCTGACTTAGGTATGTGAAGAAAATGGGTTCAATGTGTGAAGTGATTGAAATATTAGTGCTTCCTATAGCCGTATATTAATAACTTCCAGCAAAATGCTCTTCATTGTGCTGCTGTCTGATAAATTTCCATGTGCAACCAATTACTAAAAATTGTCAGATGAATCAAATCTGATTTTGTGGTGCTAGTTATCTAGTCTGTTTTCAATTTTTGTTTGGTTTAGCATTTCAATAACGGAGGAAGACATATAATGAGGATAATTAGTTGGCCAGGAATACATATAAACTCGCCTGCCATTGCATTCTCCCCACTCACCTAATCTTGCAAAGGGAAAAATTGGCAGAAATACTCGCTAATCCCAAAGGTGATACTGCAAAATTCCAGAATATCACATTCCCACAGTAGAGATTCTATCTTTCCCTGGCCTTGCTGTAGAAGATCATCACATAATATTTAACCAGCTCTTTGTGCAATCTGATTCCAAAGTAGATTTTCATCCAGCTACTTCATAAACATGTTTTCTTTTAAGAAAGTTTATTTTCACGTCTCAGAAGTCCAGAACTCAGATATCAAGACCAAATGCTTGAGGGCGATTGGGATTACAATGGAAAAGACAGATAGTGAAAATGTTAAACAGGCTGCCAATTTGCTATTGACCACTTTACATTACCACTTAAGACCCTTAATGATTCCAGTGACGTTTCTCTGCCAGTGTTTAATGTTTAATTAAAATTGTTTAACATCTAGATCAAAAAAATGTTATACAAGTGTGTTTCATGCCTGCTGAAAGCACATTGTAACGGCTATGCTATCATGTCAAATTCATGGAGGAAAAAACAAAATAGCAGATCAAAACTGAAAACCTCTTCTGTTGATTAAGATGAACTTTTCTTTTTAACTTGCATCTTGCCACTTGGGGCACATTGGTCCATATAGTCGAGTAAACTACTTGAGTCTGAAGAAGAGTCTCAACCCAAAACATCACCTATTCCTTTTCTCCATAGATGGTGCCTGACCCGCCTAGTTACTCCAGCTTTTTGTGTCTATCTTTAGTTACCTCAGTCATTCCTAATTCTTACTGCTTTACTGTTAATCTCTCCACAAATGACATAAAATAGATTTTGATATATAAACTTTATGGGCTAGAAATTGTTTGTGTTTGAAATTGGATACATTGCGTGGACCTAACAAGTTTGGTAGTAGAGAGCCATGTGAATTCAGTCCATCTACCTCCTTTGTTTATTAGGAGTGAGCTGCAAGTGTCAGGTAGCTGGCAGCATACAGCGAACTTAATGTGCATCTGGAAACAGCACTCCAGCTGTTCCCAGCACCAATAAAGTAAGTAAATAAACTAAATAATAGTTTTTATGGGTCTCGCCAATGGTTTCTTTAGGGATGGCAGTTTGGTTTCTGTGAAAGTGTTCTCAGTGGATTCATAATCTTTAAAGGAGTCCATGGCAGAGGTCAGATGAGCAAAGCAATGTTTGTCTCATTTATTCAAAGATTTTCCACAGACTGCCTCTGGAATTTTGTATAAAAGTTATTATTGTTATCCAGTTTGCAGCTAGTTACATGGTAGAACCCTTAAAAGGGTGTCACAACCCACTGTGAATACTGATTGTGCCACACATTGACATCTATCACTAATTTGGGGGAGGTTGACATAGGCATTTCTATTGGAAACAGGTTAATTTTGTATACCTATGGAGAAGGTTTTACCAATATGGTGAGTGATGCATTTCCAGCATGGAAAGGCTATTACAGACAATAGACAATAGATGCAGGAGTAGGCCATTCGGCCCGTTGAGCCAGCACCGCCATTCAATGTGATCATGGCTGATCATCCCCAATCAGTACCCCGTTCCTGCCTTCTCCCCATATCCCCCGAATCCGCTATTTTTAAGCCCCATCTAGCTCTCTCTTGAAAGCAACCAGAGAACCTGCCTCCACCGCCCTCTGAGGTAGAGAATTCCACAGACTCACCACTCTCTGTGAGAAAAAGTGTTTCCTCGTCTCCGTTCTAAATGGCTTACTCCTTATTCTTAAACTGTGGCCCCTGGTTCTGGACTCCCCCAACATCGGGAACATGTTTCCTGCCTCTAGCGTGTCCAAACCCTTAACAATCTTATATGTTTCAATGAGATATCCTCTCATCCTTCTAAACTCCAGAGCGTACAAGCCCAGCTGCTCCATTCTCTCAGCATACAACAGTCCCGCCATCCCGGGAATTAACCTTCTAAACCTACGCTGCACTCCCTCAATAGCAAGAATGTCCTTCGTCAAATTAGGGGACCAAAACTGCACATATTATGTAAGATACAATGCCTCTTGTGTGAAAAACCAAGTGTATGCTTATTAGTCAGATACGACATTAATCCTTTGCTTTTTGACAGGTTTGAAATATTGAGTCAGAAATAAAAGAACGTAATCATTTTTAGTTTAGTGTAGAGATATAGCACGGAAACCTCCGGCCCACGGAATCTGCGCTGACCAGCGATCCCCGCACACCACCACTATTCTACTAGGGACAATTTACAATTTTACCAAGCCTGCAAACCTGTATGTCTTTGGAGTGTGGGGGGAAAACTAGAGCACCAGGAGAAAACCAACATAGTTCACGGGGAGAATGTACAAACTCTGTACAGGCTGCACCCATAGTCAGGATGCAACTCTATCGCAGCGTCATCTTGCCACCCTTTCATATTACATATGACTGAATCAATCGATGCGAAACTAAAAAGAGTCGTTCACATTGGGTGGAAAAGAAGGGATGGTTAGACTTTTAAAAGTCAATTGATGAGGTGCCACACCATAGGTTTGTCGTCAAGCTTGAAGAGCGTGGAATAAAAGTTTATGTAGCAACGTGCCACCTGTCATGTTAGATGGAAAAAATGCCATTTCTGTGCCAGTAAAATAGGCATATGGCCAACATATCTTCCGGACAATAACCCACAGTTTCAGAGCTGTCATTGAGAAAACAGGTTATATTCTAATCACTACAATACGAATGAGATTTTCTATTTCAGTTTCCCTAACAAACTACATGTTATGTGCTGCTTTAGGAGGAAGGGAAGACATAAAGACAAGGAAGTGGAATTTCCTGATAGAACAAAAGAAAACATATTAAGTGGCAAGAGTTTTGGAAGATGCTCAAAACCAGAAACAAAGCACAGCTGTATTTGGCTCATGTCTAAAAATTGGAAGTAGTATAAAATCATGGTTTTTGTGCGAAGGAAGATAGAGAGGCAGTGGAGAGATATTGCATATCTAACATGCCTATTTTAGGTTCTGGTAAGCACTAAATTGTCACAGCGCTCATTCAAGCTTTCAAAGTGAGTAATATTGGCACTGAAGGAATTTCCAAATTCAGCTCAAATTCCCGTGAACTCATTGACAGAAGCCGCTAAACAGCACCTGCACTACAATTATTTTCACTTCCAAACCACTTTAAACGCTCGACTGAAACTTGGCAACGGCAAAACTGACCTCCTGTGAGAATAACCTAGAGTATGCTTATTAGTCAATTATGATATTAATCCTATGCCTTTTGACATGTTTGAAACTTAGAATCAGAAATAAATGAAAAAAAAAAATTCCTTAATCAAATGATGTGAAACAAAAAAGAGAGGTTTGCATTAGTGGAAAATAGATGAAGATTAGACCATATGACAAAGTGCCTTATAATAGGCTTGTCATCGAGGTTGAAGGGAGTGGAATAAAGAGGGATGTAGCAACAAATATAGATCACTGACTACGTAACTGGAAACAGAGCAAACGTGAAAGGTTGTTTCTTGGATGGAGAGAAGTGTACAATAGAGCCCCCTGTGGTCTGTATTGGGCTACAGCTTCCCTTAATACATTTTAATGTTCCTTGGAAAGGAGATGGGGAGGTGAATCTGTGGAATTCATTGCCACAGAAAGTTATACAGGCCAAGTCAATGGATATTTTTAAGGCAGAGGATAAATTCTTGATTAGTACGGGTGTCGGGGGTTATGAGGAGAAATGGGATTGTAGAAGAAAAGATAGATCAGCCATGATGAAATGGCAGAGTAGGCTTGATGGGACCGAATGGCCTAATTCTGCTCCCATAATTCATGAATTTATGAACTTTATGACTTGGACTTTAATGTACAAGGTTCCCAATTTTGTAGATGGTGCAAATAGCATCAGAATGAAATATGTGAACACCAATACTACACATTGAGGAGTTAGGGAGAGGCTGGTGGAATGACCAGACCGTTGGCAGCTACAGTGAGAAATTTGAAACGTTGCATTTTGTTATAGAATATAAGACATAGAATAGTACAGCACACCCAGTGGTTCACAATGTATTTGCCAAGTTTGATATTAAAATATAATAATCTCATCTGCCTGCACGTGATCCACATCCCTCCATTCCCTGCATATCCATGTGCCTTTCTACAAGCCTCTTAAACATCATGATGAAGAAAGAAAAAAAGGCAATTGTACTCAGGAGTCACAAATCTGAAAGTTAGAACAGCAGACACAGCTGGGAGAAAAAATGAAATGAGCAAGACAGATTAAAGAAAGATTTATACAGTTTCTGGTCACATCATTTTCAAATGGGCTCTAAACTAAAATATTGAGAAAGAAGGAAGTGCAGATGCTGGTTTACAAAATAAGACACAAAATGCTGGAGTTACTCAGCGGGTCAGGCAGCATCTCTGGAGAACATGGGTAGACAACGATTCTGGTTGGGACTCTTCTTAAGACTGATTGTAGTAGGGGGAGGGGGAGAAAGCTGGAACAGAGTCTGGCAATTGATAGATGGATACAGGTAAGAGGGGTTTGAAAGGCAGATGGGGAGGAAAGGCCAGAGATCAGAAAAAGACAAAAGTCTGTCAGATCAGGAGATAAAGAGTGAAGGGGTATTGGTGGAAGGGGACAGCTTAAGGGAAAAGGGTTGTTGTTGGTTAGTTATCGAAAATTGGAAAATTCAAGTTTGTATCATAGGGTTGTAAACAAACTAAGAAGAACATGAGGTGCTGTTCCTCCAGTTTTCACTCAAGCAGAGGAGGAGGCCCGGGATAGAAAGTTTGATATGAGAATGGGAAGGGGAGCTAAAATGGTTAGCAGCTGGGAGATCATGCAGGCCTTGGCGGGAAGAGGACAAGTGTTTGGTGAAACGGTGGCCAGGTCTATGCTTGCACTCACCAATGTAAAGGAGGCCACATCAGGAGCTGTTGCAGGGGACGTACCTGGAGTGAGGGTGGCTTGGCTATGAAGGGATGAGTGAACCAAGGAGTTATGGAGGGAGCAGTCTCTGTTGAAAGCGGAAAGGGGTGGGGACTAGTGATGGGATCACGTTGAAAGGGTGGGAAATGTCAGAGAATTATATTTTGGATGCACAGGCCGCTGGGTTGAAAGGTGAGGAACTCTATCCTGTTCTGTTTGGGGGGGAGGGGAAAATTGAGCAGAACCACGGAACAATATGGCTGAGGGATTCATCTGTGACAGCAGGGGGGAAAGAAGAGGGGGGATCTTATAGAGACGTACAAAATTCTTAAGGGGTTGGACAGGCTAGATGCAGGAAGATTGTTCCCGATGTTGGGGAAGTCCAGCACAAGGGGTTACAGTTTAAGGATAAGGGGGAAGTCTTTTAGGACCGAGATGAGAAAATAATTTTTCACACAGAGAGTGGTGAATCTGTGGAATTCTCTGCCACAGAAGGTAGTTGAGGCCAGTTCGTTGGCTATATTTAAGTTGGAGTTAGATGTGGCCCTTGTGGTTAAAGGGATCAGGGGGTATGGAGAGAAGGCAGGCACAGGATACTGAGTTGGCTGATCAGCCATGATCCCATTTTGAATGGCAGACTCGAAGGGTCCAATGGCCTACTCTTGCACCTAATTTCTATGTTTCTAAGATATCTTAAATTTCTAGAAGGTAAAGGCTCACCGAGGAATTGAGAAATTGAGAGTAGTTGGCCTCTTTGCAAGAGGCAGGGTGGAAGGAGGTGTACTCCAGGTAACCGTGGATGCCAGTGGTTTATAGTAGATGTCAGTCGATAGTTCGTCCCTTATGAGGGAAAGCGAGAGAGAGAGAGAGAGAGAGAGAGAGAGATCATGAAAGGGGAGTGTTTAAGAAAGAACTGCAGATGCTGGAAAAATCGAAGGTAGACAAACATGCTGGGGAAACTCAGCGGGTGAGGCAGCATCTATAGTTCAGTCTGAAGAAGGGTCTCGACCTGAAACATCACCTATTCCTTCACTCCATAGATGCTGCCTCACCCTCTGAGTTTCTCCAGAATTTTTGTCCACCCAAGAAAGGGGAGAGAGAGAGAGAGAGAGGCTAAAAAGGAGAGAGAAGTGACAGAGGTAGCCCAAGTGAATTTAAGGGCAGGGTGGAAATTAGTGGTAAAGTTAATTAAATCAATGAGTTCTGCATGGGTGCAGGAGGTAGCCCTGATGCAGTTGATGATGAAGCAGAAATGAATTGGGGGATGGTGCCAGTGTATCTTTGGAACAAGGACAGTTTGATGTAATCATTAAAAAGGTGGGTATAACTGGGGCACATACGAGTGCCCTTTAACCTGAAGGTAGTGAGAAGATAAACTCAAATACCTTTAATCCATTTTATCCACCCTTGTCTTGTCCCTTCCAATCTATATCTGAGAAATCTCACACACTCTTCAACTCTTCAATAACTTTCAATTCCTAGTCTCCTACTGCCTCATCTGTCATGGATGGCCAGTCCCTCCACACCTCTATTCCCTAACAGGAAGGCCTCTGTGTCATGCGGTTCTTCCTCAAATACAGACGCAATCAGTTCCCCTCTACTAACACCCTCCTCCACCTGGCAGAACTTGTCCTCACCCTTAACAACTTCTCTGTTGATTCCTCTCACTTCCTTCAAGTTTAAAGTGCAGGCATGGGCACTCGCATAAGGTCCTAATGTGCCTACATTTTTGTTGGTTACAGTTGGACAATCTTTGTTCCAAATGAACAATGGCACAGAGATCAAATAGATATATGTAAGACCATGAAGAATTTACAGAGAACATATAGTGCTCCTTTCAATTAAAGGCTCAAGAACTAGTATGAAAATGAATGGTAAAAGAATCAGATGTGACAAGGCGGAAAACCTTCTGCACGACAACTGTGATGGTTCAGAATTGACTGACTAATTACAGTGAAGGAAGACTCAAGCTTTAAGAGGCAGCTGGATCTGAACATTAGGAATTTGCAAGATTTTGGAGGAGAACAGGGAAATGAGGTTGCTTTTATATAAAGCTGGCAAGACAAATAGCCTCCTACCATAATGAAATCACCCTCCGGTTCTATAGTTCTATTTATGATATAAAAGTACAGGTGTGGATACTGCCCCAGCCCGAGATGATCTGACTATTCATTTACAGGGAAATCACAGATTCAAATCCTGTGTTTGTATACCTCAAGTATAATAGTGCAAGGATACAATGGGGGCAAAGGGCTTCCTTAGTTCAAGAAGAGATAGGTTATCTTAGGACTGTTCATGAATGACATGTTGTGCAGATGCAGAAATTAGAGGCCATGAATTGTGGGTCTGTAATAACACAAAGCCATTTTAATAGTAAGATTAAATGAGAACTTACCAGTTTAAAGTTTGATCGTTATTTTATGAGGAGTTACAATGAGGGACTACGTGAAGAAGAACCCCATCCAGCCTCATGTGTGTCAATCTTCAAAGCAGCGGTGTGAAATCACAGGTAATAGTGACTGAAGTATAATAGTAAGATGAGAGAAGACTAGAACTACCAGATGACGTTTATGAGGGCTGGGAGCGGAGGGCACGTAGTCCCTCATCGTAACTCCTAATAAAATAACGATCACATTTCAAACTGGTAAGTTCTCATTTAATCTTACTATTTTACTTCGGAATCACGTGAGTGACTACGTGAAGATTTCAAAGCTCTGATTTCATGCCGCAGATTCAAATCCTGGCGTCTCACTGCATTGATTGACTCACAATAAGAAATTAATCAATAATGCATCAAACATAACATTGCTTGAACCGAATTAACTGTTTATTTATAAAGAAACAGTAGTAACCCCTTCTACCCCAGGGGAAACTATAAAACTGAGCTTAAAACAGAATCGGCAAATACCCCCGATATGGCAGTTGGCTTATGATAAAATGTTTGGAACATCGGTTCACTGGACCATCCTGAGACCACGAAGATATGGTCTATTGGGGAGGTCAATCTCCCTGGCCGCTGAAGTTGATGCTGCCATGGTGGAATGAGATTTAAATTTGTCAGTGTCAATCCCAGCATAAACCAGCACCTGCTTAAGCCATCTTGAAATAGTTTGAACCGACACCTTTCTATGTGGTTTTTTGTGGCTAATAAATAATGCTGATTCCTCTCCTCTTAGGGTTCTGGTAGCCTCAATGTAATATAACAAACATGACACTACACACAGGCAGGAATCCGTGGGGTATGCCGAAAAGATAATCTTACACCCCGTCACACCTATTGTATTCTGCTTGAGCAAATCATAGATATAAAAAGTAATGGCATCTGCCGATACATCCATCATATCTAGTCTCAGCTTCTGTAATGTCTGCACACGTTGGGCTGAAACCAATGCCATAAGCATGACTACCTTCATGGTGAGTTTGGGCAAAGACAGGGCTGTGACAGGAGTCCACTTACGAAGGAGCACAAGAACCTTGCTTACATTCCAGATAACCGAATACCTGGGCCTAGGAGGATTGGTATTGAAAACTCCCTTCATAAATCTAGAAACTAGAGGATGTGTCCCCACAGAATATAATTCTGATTCCATGGGTAAATATGAGGACAGAGCACTTCCGGCTATATTGATCGCACTATAGCTTAACTTATGATCGAAATAGAGAGTTGACAAGAACTCCACCACGTCTGGGATGCCTGCAGTTTGATATGAAATATTCTGCCGTAAGCAGAACACCTCCCACTTTCTTATCGAGGAGATGTACTGCTTCTGGGTACTATCCCTCCAGGCTGACGTGAGAACATCCACAGTGCGATCAGACAGTCCTCTCCCCAGGTATGGCCTTCTTAGAATCTGCAAATTAACAGATCAATACGATCATGTAAAGGATGTTGATCGCCAGTACCGGGTTCACCAGTAGGTTTTTATGTTTGGGAACAATCATATGAGGCTGAATAGCCATCTGCAAAACGAGAGGGAAGCATGGCTGAGTAGGCCAGTCTGGCACTACCAATACTCCTGAAGCGGAGTCCTGCTTGATTTTTTTGCAGGCATTGACTGATGAGACAGAAAGGAGGAAATGCATATAAAACATTCCACCCCAATGCAGCGATAATGCATCGACCGCTGCTGCCCCAGGATCTGGTTCCCATGAGACATATTTAGGCAACTGGTGGTTTAGTCTAGATGCAAACTAATCAATATCTGGCATCCCGTATCGAGCAACAACATCATTAAATATGTCCTGATTCAACATCCATTCTATGTTGTCATTGAATTGGCGTGACCTTGTGTCTGCCACTATGTTGAATCTACCTGGTAAGTAGATTGCTGAAAGCCAAATGTTTTTGTCAATGCACCAGCTCCAGATATGATTAGCCAATCTGTCACAACATTCCGACTTAACTCCACCCATGTGATTAACATATGCCACTGCTATAGTGTTGTCAATTTGAACCTGCACATGCAAGTGACTCTTGGTAGAACAATAAGCTTTAAGCCCATAAAAGGTTCCCAAAAGCTCTAAATAATTGATCCCTCGCAATTGCAGAAGGGATGTCTCATCACGATTCCATCTGCCTCCACAACTGGAAGACATATCAGTAGCACCCCAACTAGAGCACTAACATCAGTCTGTAAGACTATGGAAGGTGGTTCAACCAAACTTCCCTGGAACTACTTGAGACATTTGTGATCCACCATTGTATTTCTGAAATAACTTCAGCTGGTAATCCCATGGGCCTGTCAAAATGACAAGCATGTGTCCTCAGTGCCTGTTATTTTACTCATTGTAATTATTGATAATGCAGAGGTCCAAACTGCACAGCTGGAAAACCAGCCACCAACTTACCAATCAAACTGGCCAGCTGTCTAATTGAAGGTCGTTGTTCACCAAGGAGCTTGATACAATCTTCAATTAACTGCTGCCTTTTATCACTGGGCAGAGTCACTAACATGTGATCTGAATTAATGGTGAAGCCCAAGTAATCAATAATTTTGACTGGTGCTAATTTAGATTTATCTGGATGAATGATTAACCCCAATTACTTAAAAGTGAGTTTAACAACTGAAACAGATGATTCAGCTGCATCCCGAATGCTTCCTACAATTAAGATATCATCTAAATAGGCCATTACAACATGACCCTGAGTTCAGAGTAGCCCTAGAACTGGTTTTAACAATTTGGTAAACAATCTAGGAGCTGAGGTTAATCCATTAGGCAGCGCTTCGAAATTGCCATAACTGACTCATCCAGCTGAACTTCATATATCTCCTATCATCACGATGAACAGATACTGAGTAATATGCATCTTTAAGATCTATGCTTGCCATATAACACCCTTTGGAAATCAGCTGTTTAGCCGTCTGAAAAGTCTCAATTTTGAAGTGTCTAAACTGTACAAAAGGGTTAAGGATTGTCATGTCCATAATTATTCTACATCCCCCCATCCTTTTTAGACCTAGGAAATATATTTGACACAAACTGGTGGAATTGACGAACTGACTTCTCAATCACCCCTTTACTGCACAATACCTCAAGTTCTGCCCATATCTGCATATTCTCTTCATGAGAGAAAACGAGTGTCCGACTTGGAACATGCTGAGTGGGTGGACACAAATTAGGGTAGAATTCAATTCGAAACCCTTCTATACTGCACAGCACAAATGGATCTGATGTTATCTCCAGTCATTCTTTCAGGAACAAGTGTAACCTGCCCCCAACTTGAACATGTTTCCCACTTAATTTGATGCTATCAGGAGCAAAACCACTAACCTGCACTTGTTGCCCCCTGTTCCTCGTGGGAAAATTCATCCTTCCCCGTGTGGCTGTGGCAGGGTGCCAGCTTCATATGTTTGGGAATGAACGGCTCATCCCTTCACCAGCCCCAGTCATTGCACCCCGTCGATAGGGGAATTGCCTACGACCCATTTTGCTCCTAGTCGGCACTTTTATTAACCCCACAGTTTTCGCCTCATCATCAAGTTCTTTAACTTGAGGTCCTACCCAAATAGCAGATTAGGCAACTGTACATTGCTAGGCTTACAGAGCGATGCAAACTTAGGGTGAATATTTGGGCGTATGGCACTCTTTCTTAAGCAGTTTCACCTCAAAATGTGCACTGCACAGAAGCCCCAAAGCATCCTGATGTGCTTCTGATAGGTGCCCCTCGTCCACTGTTCTGGTGAACGCAGTAATACCTGCAACAAGCAATATCAGCACCCGCTGGAGTTTTAGCTCTTGTGCCCGAACTGCAATCCCCATTTGTTCCCATATAACATGGTTCACCACCAGCACCTTCAATAAGGCACAGTCAACCGGGGTTTCATACTTCTTTATAGTGTCATCCAATACCAGCTCTTGGAGCTGATGGGAGAGCAAGTAATTTATACTTGTGGACATCTGCTGCCCCAATGGCTCTCCTGCTTCTGGGGAAATGATAAATTTTGCAGCCAAATCAGGTATTGTAACCTCATGCCCTTCACCCCCTGGGCTCTGTTCACCCACTGGTTCGGCGTCAGTATACCCCTGACCCGTCAAGCTCTCCTCCTCCATGAGGGAGCGATCAAGCAGCCCTATTGCAGGCGCTGTTGGCACAGGCTCTCCATCAGCCCGGCGTGGACACCACTCGTACTCCCGGAGTGCATCCTTTGCGAGTATCCTCTCCAACAGGACCTCGATTTCATTTAGCTGTTTAGAAACGGTCTCCCCTTGCGGAGGTGACTCCTCCTGGCCCGACTCGGAGTCAATGGGCCTAGCAGACTTCGAAGTGGCCTTATGCCCCACCGGCGCGGCGACACTGCTCACAGGCAACGTGTCTGCAGTCGTTAACCCCCCTGTTAACGATGATATAGGTGAGCTAGGCGGGCACCCGCTACCCGCACTCCCGCCGTCTTCCAAACTTTTGCTAGCGGGTCGCCTCCCCTTCACCTTCGTAGCTTTCTGCGTTTCAGTACTAGCCCTGTGAAAACCAAGCGTGCCTACAGAAAGCAACCTCCAAACTAAGTTTAGCACTTACCTCGAGGTTTTTTAAACTTACAGCTGGAGGAGCGCTGCTACTCCAACCGTCGCTGCGCCATGCTTCTGACATAATGACGCGCGTGCGGCTGGACGGGGTTCTTCTTCACGTAGTCACTCACGTGACTCCAAAGTAAAATGGTAGCTGCCAAAAAAGGTGTGAAGCCTTTTTACACATCTTCTAGCTTCAAAGAGGGACAGAAGACCCGCAGTGCAATTGTATATTAAAAGTATTGAAAACCACTTCAATACCTTCAAATGACAACTTAAAAAAAAAATTATTCAACATAATATATTTTGAAACATTACTCGAATAAATTAGATTACATTTTGGCCATTATAATTGTCAGTAAAACCCACCCATTATTATTGGACGATGGCAGATAATAATTCAAGACAATTGCATAATTTTTTTCCATTGACTATTTCAACATGAGCTTGCCCATTTAGTCGAGTACATTTAATTGAAACATTATGCAATAATGCAATAAGATCAACGGCAGTAATTTTTAAGCTCAAATTTCCAAAGAAGATTTGCACATTAGGAAGATGGAGTGGCCTGGCCAGTAATATTCCCTAAGGCACCTGTGGCTAAAAATTAAGCTGACTCCATATAACCATATAACCATATAACAATTACAGCACAGAAACAGGCCCTCTCGGCCCTTCCAGTCCGTGCCGACCATTTGCTTTCCCCTAGTCCCATCTACCTGCACTCAGACCATACCCCTCCATTCCCTTCCCGTCCATATACCTATCCACTTTACTTTTAAATGTTAAAATCAATCCTGCCTCCACCACTTTTGCTGGAAGCTCATTCCACACAGCCACCACCCTCTGAGTAAAGAAGTTCCCCCTCACGTTACCCCTAAACTTCCGTCCCTTAATTCGCATGTCATGCCCTCTTGTTTGAATCTTCCCTACCCTCAATGGGAAAAGCTTATCCACGTCAACTCTGTCTATCCCTTTCATCATTTTAAAGACCTCAATCAAGTCCCCCCTTAACCTTCTGCGCTCCAAAGAATAAAGACCTAACTTGTTCAACCTTTCTCTGTAACATAGTTGCTGGATCCCAGGCAACATTCTAGTAAATCTCCTCTGTACTCTCTCTATTTTGTTGACATCCTTCCTATAATTAGGCGACCAAAATTGTACACCATACTCCAGAATTGGTCTCACCAATGCCTTGTACAATTTTAACATTACTTCCCTGCTCCTATATTCAATGCTCTGATTTATAAAGGCCAGCACACCAAAGGCTTTCTTTACCACCCCAAGTGACTCAATGTGTCCTAAAAGATTATTAAATACATTTGGCTAGCAATCCACTTTGGATGGAATTATCATGAGGGATTTGTGGTACCCTTGATTCTTTGCAAAAGTTTCAACAAAACATCCAAAGAAATTTCGATAAACAGTGCTTGCAATCTTTTTGTTTTCTGATGGACTGCAGATCATTCCTGAATTGACATGTAAAATCAGAAGTAAATGGAAATCAATGTGACTGACACTTAATAGATAATTACCAAGTCATAGCTTCCAAAAATGTCAGACTTGCAAATGTTTCCTAGAATAAGCCTGAAACACAGGCTTAATGGTTGACTACAAGTTGACCAAACATAACCAGCCAATATAAGTGACTGCCTTCAACATCTGTAGTATTCTGCTTTTAGAAGTGAGTTCCAATGTATGATGATGAAGCAACCAAAATTGCCAGAAACAAGCTTTTTTTATTTTAGGAATTGACAAGCAGCAGGAAACAAACAGTCAAATTGTTCCAAAAAGGTTGTGGCTGGATTGGAAGCCTGATCGTTGAAACATTCCTCCGTATATCCTCTTAAGTGTTGAAATGAAGACATGTTTGCCAATTGAGGACTAATCTCTGTAAAAATACTTTTTCCTACTCATAATAGGATCATGGGTTTAAGGAGAAGGGAGAAAGATTTAATTGGAATCTGAGGGGTAGCTTTTTCACACAAAAAGTGGTGGGTGTATCGAATGAGCTGCCAGAGGAGATGGTTGAAGCCGGATCTATTGCAACTTTTAAGAAACAATTAGACAGGTACATGGATAGGACAGATTTAGAGGGATATGGGCCAAATGCAGGCAGGTGGGACTAGTGTAGATGGAGCATGTTGATGTGGACAAGTTCGGCTGAGGGGCCTGTTTCCATGCCGTATGACCTTATAACTCAATGACCTAGTCAGAGCATACAGTTCAGAAACAGGGCATTTCTGCCCAACTTGCCAATGCAGACCAAGATGCCCCTTCTACACTGGTCCCAACTACTGACTTCTGGCCCATATACCACAAAACCTTTCCTATCCATGTACCTGTCTAAATGTATGTTAATGTGTGTTGCAGTGCCTGCCTCAACTACCTCATCTGGCAGCTCATTCCGTACACTAATCACCCTCCGTGTGAAAAAGTTGCTATCCAGGTTCCCCTCTCACATGAAACCTATGTCCCCTGGTTCTTGATTTCCATACCGACAGGTATATGGAATATATGCTGGATGGAAGATTAATTTGCAGCTGTAGATTATCACTGGTTTTGGTGAATGGCAGGAGAATCGGTAAAAGTTGATGATCATTTGGGAGGAAAAGGATTACTGTGAAATAAATAGAGACATGGGATTGATGGGATTTCTCTGAGAGCCAACAGAAATTCAATAAGCTAAATGGCCTCTTTCAAGACAGAGAGAGGTACAGCAATGAAACCGTCACTTTTGCTAAGTCCATGCTGACTATCAGCCACCTATTTTATGCTAATCCTACAGCAATCCCATTAAAAAAAAATAGTTTCCTCACATTCTCATTCATAATTTTACTACTAATCAACACAACGTAAGGTAATTTCCAGTTTCCAATTAAATCCATCAAATCACACATCCTTTGGATGTGAGGGGAACCCAAAGCGGCAAGAGACAATAGACAATAGATGCAGGAGTAGGCCCTTCGAGCCAGCACCGCCATTCAATGTGATCATGGCTGATCATCCACAATCAGTACCCCGTTCCTGCCTTCTCCCCATATCCCCTGATTCTGCTATCTTTAAGACCTCTGTCTAACTCTCTCTTGAAAGTATCCAGAGAAAGTATCCATGGAAACCTATGCATCACGGGGAGAATGTGTAAACTCAACACAGACAGCATCCAGGTCTCTGGCGTTGTGAAGCATCGGCTCAACTAGCTGCACCATTGTGCCACCAAAAACATTGTATGGAGATATGGAGTAGGAAGGAACTGCAGATGCTGGTTTATACCGAAGATAGACACAAAATGCTGGAGTAATTCAACGGGTCAGGCAACATCTCTGGAGAAAAGGAATAGGTGTTAAAACCCTTCTTAATATATTTCATGCAAAGATTATGAACAATGTTATGCATGTGAAGGGACAATAGCTGTAAGGAAGATCTCTAACATGAATTTAACTGAGTTTGTTGACAAGAAATGTGTTAATTGAGAAAAGCTCTTAACTTCATTTAAGTCACGTTGCCATTTCTACTGTGTAGTAATGATCAAAACCCATCGACTCAGACCTATTCCTGATCAGTCTAGCCATTAGTCCAATTAGTTTGAAGAAGGGTCTCGACCCGTAACATCACCTGTTCCTTTTCTCCAGAGATACTGTCTGACCCGCTGAGTTACTCCAGCCTTTTGTCTCCAGCTTGAAGTTATTCTCAATTCATCCTGACCCACTACCTTAGACGACACTGCAATCTGGTCAACGCTAACCATTTCCACTTTCCTGAATCTTTGGAATCACTTTTCCTGAGGATGGTGAAGCTCAATCTTTAAGCACTTTAAGATTTTGAGTTTGGATAAAATTCTTGAACACTAACAGAAGCACTGGGTGTGGGAAGTTGATTTTGAAGAATTGACATGCAAAACATGCTTACTATTATGCCTGTTTACTCCCATAAAAGATAATCATACATTGGTTAGAAAGCCAATTAGTGACCAATACAATGAAAAAACTAAAAGCTTTGCTTACCTGTATGAAACTTGTGACTCCAGGAACCATAAATATCATATCAAGTGTGGTACCATTGTTTGGGGTCTGGTCACTAATTGTCCAGAATTTCTCATACCATTACATTTTTGAAAATAATTTTAAAGATAGCTTGTGAAGCCTCAGTCTTATCTGGGAAAGAAGCTCCCACATCTTGTGAATAAAGCAACCTTGTTGGTCCAGAGCAATGATATGATATAGCTGGCTTTAGGAAATTAATGGGTTAGAACTTGTATTGGCACAGGTTATTTTTACAATCTTTTGAGAACTATGTGGTAATACTTTAAAATTGCAAAGTAAATTATAATCACAATTTTTTCACCAAAATCTCCACTTCTAAATAACTAGACTCATCTGGAGGTTCTTCAGTCATTGGCTTCTCTCCAGACTCTTAACCAAATACAGTTCTTCTAAACATTGTTATTTCTTCTCAGACAAAATAAAAATAATTCTGGATTTGCAGCACAAACTATTTAGTTACGAAGGGCCTCACAGTTAAGTTTCATCTGACACACAACTATATAAATAGGCTTTGGTTAAAGATCAGGAGCAAATATCGGTAGACTGTTTTGTCTATTTCAGGATTTTATTAAAAATAGCAGTTTTATTCTAAATGTAATTAAGACATGCCTACAACTTGCCTAAGAATGATGCATAATGGGAATGCAAACTGCATCATTGTTTTTTTCCCCAGACTGTGAAAAAGTAATTCAAAATTTTACCACACACTTATTTTATAACTAATGAGCAATTTATATATATTACGTTGAATTTTTTTTGTTCTTTTGCTGACAAGAGCAAGTTCTAAGAGAACTATAAAGCATTATACCTATTGTAACCTATACTAAGCGTTTGTCGGCACTGGGCCTGTACTCGCTGGAGTTTAGAAGAATGAGGGGGGACCTCATTGAAGCATACAAAATAGTGAAAGGCTAGGATAGAGTGGATGTGGAGAGGATGTTTCCATTAGTGCGAGAGTCTAGAACTAGAGGTCATAGCCTCCGAATTAAATTGTGTACTTTTAGGAAAGAGATGAGGAGAAATTTCTTTAGTCAGTGGGTGGTGAATCTGTGGAATTCTTTGCCACAGAAGGCTGTAAAGGCCAAGTTAGTGGATATTTTTAAGACAGAGATAGATTGATTCTTGATTAGCACAGGTGTCAGAGGTTATGGGGAGAAGGCAGGAGAATGGGATTAGGAGGGAGAGATAGATCAGCCATGATTGAATGGCGGAGTAGACTTGACGGGCTGAATGGCCTAATTCTGCTCCTATTCCTCATGATCTTATGACAACAACAGCTCCAGTTGAAGGAGAGTTTAAAGGATAGAACATGCAAAACATATCATAGTACATAGAATATTGAACAATACAGCACATTTATATATATCACAAACAGCATTCCCAGCACATGGAACTCCACTGGTCACAGACCTACAGCAAGAATATTTACCTTATCAGCTAGAAATTATTCCATGTTGAACACATACATAACAATGGTGCCGAGGGCTTGTCCCAGTTTTGTGAAGAGCTCTAAAAATGGTAGTTCATTAAATGAAAAACACAATTCAATTCAGGAACCAACTCAGGGCAACTTTGGCTTTGAATGGTGGGTCAGAGAAGGAGTATTTCTTTACAACTTTGCCTCTTCGGCCTCATTGAAAACTGAAGTTAAGGGCCTGTCCCACTTGGGCGACATTTTCGGCGACAGCCTGAAAAGAGGTTGTCGCGGGCGTGTTGGGGTGATGCGGCGTGACGCATGTAGTGATGCACGATGTGTCCCTGGATTTTGGAATGTTCAAAATCTTCAGGCGACATCTGGGTGTTTTATCATGTCGTGCGCGCTGTCACACGCTGACGTATGCTGTCCTGCGGGTGACGCCCGGTGACGCGGGTATATAAAGCACTGACTTTCAAAACTTTTTAGATTATTTGGCTGAAGATAGCCAGGGGCAAAGTGCCCATAAAGAATGAAAAGTGCAAAAGTACATAAATGTACAAAGTACATTATTAAGAACATCTGAAATTATGTTATTTCTAATGTGGTGAAAAAATATATATTTTTTCGTCCATTGTTCATTGGAGTTGATGTAAATTGTAATGTTATTGTCAGATCTGACTATTGTTGTTGAATAAAATTTTTGCTTAAGTATGATATTCTTTGAAATATGCCATTAATTATGTACAGTTGCTTTTGTTGAAGTTAAACCTTTCTTGTTAAACGAATTGTTGTTTTTCAATATGATGTTATTTTTAAGCTGACGTTAAATAAACAGTTTATTTCTTAAAAAGTTATTGGTCCCTAGATTTATTGTAGATAAGTTCATTTCCAATGTGATTATTATACTTCAGTGTTTTGTGAAGGCGGGTGACGTGACAGAGGGGAAAACAAATGGTCGGCACGGACTGGAAGGGCCAAGAGGCCTGTTTCCGTGCTGTAATTCTTATATGGTTATATGGTTATTAGTGACGCGGAGTGTCGTACAACTTGATCGTTTTTAAGGCGACTACGTTCGCAGTCGCCAAAAAAATCGCAAAGTGGGACAGGCTCTTTACTTTTACCTTTGCATTAATACAAACCTTTGTTCAGATGCAGCAAAGGTGAACACTCTGCACTTTCAGAAGGCCAACCTTCCTGCTGTTTCAAATTCATTCCTGCTGCACCTAACTGGAAGCAGCTCAACAAATTGCATTGTACTGTTCTTTGAGATAAGGCTGCAGAAAGAGCATTCACATGGTCAGTCACTGGCAGCTGCTATGCAGGCACTTGGGGTGTGTCAGAAAATGATGTGAACTCTGTCCCTCTTTCATGTGTGCAGCCTTGGACCAGCACACGCTCACTATTACCAGGTGGTCATTAGACTCCACTTTACATTTGCCAGCTTCTTCTGAAGCTTACTCATTTTAGCAGCTGCTCCGTGATTCCTTTCCCATATGTTGCAGTGTTTTGAAACAGTGCAGAACAAGGTGATATCAGTTGCAGCGAGTGGGTGCACAATGGTAACAGTACATGTGCTCAGGGAATAACTGCGCTGTTTAATGTTTTTTACTTTTCCTGTTTCTCATCTGCTTCAGCATCATTAAATCAAGGAGCTACTGATTTGGTGATATGATGACTTTGGCTCAACATCTGGTAAACTTCCGCATGCTTTCAATGCTTCTTTTCCTATTTACGACACCGCTTCCGAAGTCTCTGGTCAATTTAACTACTCGGCCTTGAGGGTCTGATTCTATACTGCTTTAATATTGGTATCATAGGCATATTTATCGAGGGGGATTCTGGGATACCAGAACTAACTGTTGAGCCTTCACGAGGTGTTGTGGATCTAATTCAATGAAACACCAGTGAAAGGAGGTGCCCACTTGATAACCCCAATGATATGCTGGCATCTACACGCCTAGGTATTGTTGTTCCATAGTTTAACTGTATTAAGGCATCTTAGATTCTCGTGGCAACTGGATTGGTTAAACATCTAGGTTGTGTGTTTGTTAACGTAGATAGCTTATTACTGAATATGAAGTTAGTTATTATCCTATAGCAGGGGTGTCAAACTCATTTTAACTCATTTTAGGTCATGGGCAAAATACGACCATGAGCATGCATGAATGCAGTCCGATCCGGCACCACGGACAGCTGCAGCCCGCTCTGGCATCGGGGAAATCATCCCGCGGGCCTGATCAGACCCCTTCGCGGGCTGCATCCGCGAATTTGACACCCCTGTCCTGTAGCATAAGTGTGTACAGGTAGTTAGATACTACTTTGGCATTGGGCTTGATTTTCTTGGTTGAGCACTTATCCTGGCGTTAGAGCACAAGTACTTTGTGGTTTAAATGCCCTGTCCCACGATACAAGTTTATCCAAGAGCTCTCCCGAGTTTAAAAAAAAAATCAAACTCGTGGTAAGTACGTAGAATGTACGGGTATATCGGAGCTCGTGGATGTCTCGTAGCGGCTCGTAATGCTAACGGCAGGTACTCGGGAAACGCGGAAACTCGTGAAGTTTTTTCAACAGTGTGAAAAATTTCCAAGAGTAAAAAAAACTCCTGATGAAGTACCACGAGTTTGATTTTTTTTTAACTCGGGAGAGCTCTTAGGTAAACTCGCGTCGTGGGACAGGGGCTTAATACTAATTCAATCATCTAGCCCAGCTAGTGACTACTGTGAATAGAGCAGCTGACAATTAGGGAAAGTCTAGGAGGAGGGATGGTAGATGGATTCGACCTCTATTCAAAAGAGAAGCATGGGCCCCTTATGCTATTCTGTTGTGGAATGGAGGTGTAGATTTTTTAGTTTAGTTTATTTTAGAGATACAGGGTGGAAACAGGCCCTTCAGCCCACCGGGTCCGTGCCGACCAGCGATCCTTGCTCGTTAACACTAGTCCTGCACACTAGGGACAATTTATTTTACATTTACCAAGCTAATTAACCTGCAAAGGTATGTCTTTGAAGTGTGGGAGGAAACCAAAGATCTCGGGGAAAAATCACGCATGTCACGGGGAGAAAGTACAAACTATGTACAGACAGCACGCGTAGTCGGGTCCGAACCCGGGTCTCCATGACCCCCCAGATGAAGTGAGGGTGAAATGAGTTGGTTATGGCCAGGAAATGGGAAACCTAAAATGGGGGAAGGCTTCAGAACTGTGGGTGGAAGAGATTCCTGGTGTTTCCTAGCCACAGGTCTGCCACAACAGATCATGTCCAAATAAGCTACATCAAAGGGTCATCACACACATAATGGGCTGGGAGACCTCCTTTTATTCTGTATCAGTCTGCCACGCTGCAATTCACTGAGTGTTCAGGCAGAACCTCTCTTCTTGTGGACATAACCAGTTGCATGATGTGCATGACCTTCTGGGAGATGGTGTGTGCGTGATCTTCTGTACGGGGAAATAGACAGACGATGTTTCAAGTTGGGAACCTTCTTCTGACTGACGGGTTTAGACCCAAAATGGCGTCTGTCCATTTCCATCCACAGATGCTGCCAGACGCACTGAGCTCCTCCAGCAGTTTGTCTTTTGCTCCAGTTTTCTTCACCTGCAGCCTCGTGTCTCTGTCCATTCTTTGCTACCACAACAAAGACAAAAAGAAGGAGCATGTTATCTGAAGCTTCCACAATGCAACAGCTCATGAATTATATTATGCAAAATGAAAAAGGCATGAGAAAATTTGTTCAGTTGATACAATAGTTAAAATAGTTTAAAGTCAGCAGGATAGAAAACCCATGAAACATGTATCACAGCTTTGTGAATTTGAAAGTATCCTTCGAATATCTGAGAAACCAATATGTTAGATTATAAAGAATTAATGGACTTTCATTTTTCAAAAATGCTGTTTATCTTTCATATTTCCAATACGTTATTTTTTTTTTTGACATTCAACTTGCATTTGTATATTTCCTTTTTGCATGCTCAGAGTTTTGAAATAATTGTTTTTAACTGAAGAAAGCATTCTGAAATCCGGTCACTCCATTATGTATGCACTCCATTGTGCAAGACAAATGCAGAAGATAATTTGCACATAAATAGCAAACTTAACCTTTTGATGCCGTTACTTAAGGTGAAAGTGTGGCCCAGGCTCTGAGTGAACCATGGGTCTGCTTTCAGTCATTCTGTGGGTTTGTTTAAATCCATTTGGATTGGCAACCAAGTCCTTGATTTAACAAATCATCTGAGACATAACACCTGCAACAAAGCAGTATTGTATCCAGTCCTGTGCTGAAGTGTCAGTATGGATTATGCACTCAACCCCGGGGGATATTCCCACTGACTAAACCAGGCTGACGTTTAACAGGAATTCTAGTACTTTTTAGATTAGAGCTATCACCTTGCATATTGCTGAACACAGAATCTACTGTAAACTATTTTAGTGAAAATCACAATTAATGGATCTTTTAAAAAATATTTGATTTTACTGGAAGAAATATTGCAGCCTGATTAGAACAAATGAGAACAAACATTATCCTGAAATGTAAATTCTGTTTCTCTCTCACAGATGCAACCTGACCAGCTGAGTATTTTCAGTATTTTCTGTCTCTTTTTATTTGTTTTAATTCCAGTTTCATTCCAGCAAACTTGAGCAATGCAATTTAAACCATCTGAAATAACTACTTGAAGTATGTGCATAATATCTTGTTACAATTTTCTTCATTAATTGAAACAAAATATATTTTAAATCATTCAAAATATATCTATTTTCATCCTTGCACCCAAAATTGCAGATTGATTTTTTTTTGTGGGGTTCCAAATGACTTGAAAATGAGTAGAATGATCAAGAGTTCCCTTGTGGCTATTATTTTCATCAAAGGGATGACGTGTGGCCAGTTTCCAGCACAATTTTTAATTTGTGCAAAGCTTGCAGAAACTTGAGAAGCACTGAATGCACCCTATTATATGGTAGAAAATCTATGCCTGCATTTTAATTATAAAAGAATGTTCTTGTGCCACAATAAGATTTCAAAATGAACATTGTACCTTCTATTAGACTCTAGCGAGAGTAATCTTCATCACTCCAGAATGCTGGACTGCTGCCTGTAAAACTTGGAGTTGACTTTGAATCAACAAAATGCAATTTACGGCTTTGAAAATCAAATTTTCCAAAGAAAATGAAAGTACACTTTTTCTGTGGTATGTACAAGACAGCCAAACATTGCCACCATGGGAAAATGTACATGGTGCCAGAGCTGATTAGGAATGTGTGAAAATAATGATTTTTTTTTTTTTTACTGCACAGTTAAAGCCCTGTCCCACTGTACGAGTTCATTCAAGAGTTCTACCGAGTTTGCCCTGATTCGAACTCGGAGATTTACGATAATGGCCGCTCGTAAGTACTCGGGGCTCTCGTGGACATTTTTCAACATGTTCCACGAGAGCCCCGAGCTTACCTGCCATTAGCATTACGAGCGTTACCTGCCGTTAGCGTTACATGTTGAAAAATGTTCAAGAGCCTTCCCGAGCTTACATGCCGTTAGCGTTACGAGCCGCTAAGAGACATCCCCGAGCTCCGATGTACCAGCTATGTTCATTCTACGTGCTTACCACAAGTTTTTTTTTAACTCAGGAGAGCACTTGAATTAACTCGTACAGTGGGACAGGGCCATTACATTGTGTATTTGTTTAATTAAGCAACTCGGGATCATGTACAGTGGCTTGCAAAAGTATTCATACCCCTTGAACTTTTCCACATTTTGTCACGTTACAACCACAAACGTAAATGTATTTTATTGGGATTTTATGATAGACCAACACAAAGTGGTGCATAATTGTTAAGTGGAAGGAAAATGATACATCGTTTCCAAATTTTATTACAAATAAAAAACTGAAAAGTGTGGCATGCAAAAGTTTTCAGCCCCCCGAGTCAATACTTTGTAGAGCCACCTTTCGCTGCAATTACAACTGCAAGTCTTTTGGGGTACGTGACAGCTTTGCACATCTAGAGACTGAAATATTTGCCCATTCTCCTTTGCAAAATAGCTCAAGCTCAGTCAGATTGGATGGAGAGCGTCTGTGAACAGCAATTGTCACGTCTTGCCAGAGATTCTCAATTGGATTTAGGTCTGGACTTTGACTGGGCCATTCTAACACATGAATATGCTTTGATCTAAACCATTCAATTATAGCTCTGGCTGTATGTTTAGGGTTGTTGTCCTGCTGGAAGGTGAACCTCCGCCCCAGTCTCAAGTCTTTTGCAGACTCTAACAGGTTTTCTTCCAAGATTGCCCTGTATTTGGCTCCATCCATCTTCCCATCAACTCTGACCAGCTTCCCTGTCCCTGCTGAAGAAAAGCATCCCCACAGCATGATGCTGCCACCACCATGTTTCACAGTGGGGATGGTGTGTTCAGGGTGATGTGCAGTATTAGTTTTCCACCACACATAGTGTTTTGCATTTATGCCAAAAACTTAAATTTTGGTCTCATCAGACCAGAGCACCTTCCTCCACATGTTTGCTGTGTCCCCCACATGGCTTGTGGCAAACTGCAAACGGGACTTCTCATGGCTTTGTTTCAACAATGGCTTTCTTCTTGCCACTCTTCCATAAAGACCCGATTTGTGTAGTGCACGACTAATAGTTGTCCTGTGGACAGATTCTCCCACCTGAGCTGTGGATCTCTGCAGCTCCTCCAGAGTTACCATGGGCCTCTTGGCTGCTTCTCTGATCAATGCTCTCCTTGCCCGGCCTGTCAGTTTAGGTGGACGGCCATGTCTTGGTAGGTTTGCAGTTGTTTTATACTCTTTCCATTTTCCGATGATGGATTGAACAGTGCTCCGTGAGATGTTCAAAGCTTGGGAATTTTTTTTATCACCTAACCCAGCTTTAAACTTCTCCACAACTTTATCCCTGACCTGTCTGGTGTGTTCCTTGAGCTTCATGATGCCCAAGGAACATTGTTTGTTCACTAATGTTCTCTAACAAACCTCTGAGGCCTTCACAGAACAGCTGTATTTATACCAAGATTAGATTACACACAAGTGGACTCTATTTACTAATTAGGTGACTTCTGAAGGCAATTGGTTGCACTGGATTTTATTTAGGGGTATCAGAGTAAAGGGAGCTGAATACTTTTGCACGCCACACTTTTCAGTTTTTTATTTGTAAAAAGATTTGAAAACCATGTATCATTTTCCTTCCACTTCACAATTATGCACCACTTTGTGTTGGTCTATCACATAAAGTCCTAATAAAATACATTTACGTTTGTGGTTGTAACGTGACAAAATGTGGAAAAGTTCAAGGGGTATGAATACTTTTGCAAGCCACTGTATATGTATACGCAAATGGCTCATTTTATTTCTGTTGCATTTCATTCACAATTCTGTCGTAAAACTGGAGTATAAAAAAGTTAATACAATAGTTAAATTACTTTTGAGATCACCAAATCATTCAGTGGAGCAACTCAAAGAGATCAACATGGGATAGTTCAGATGGTTGCAATGTGTTTTGTGTAGAGAATAAAGTAAATATTGTTTTCCATTAGATCGTCCTGGAAAGAAAAATGTCCGTATCAACTCTCGTGGAGGCGAACATGAAGGGAATAAATTATGGTTAATATAGTATTGGTGAAAATGGATGCTTGATGGTCAGTACAGACTCAATGGACTAAAAACCTGTTTCTGTCCTGTGTGAATCTGCAACTTCATGATTCTATGAGGGTAGGATGATATTCAAAATAATGCCACTTGAATGGTTTCCAAAAATCTTTTTCCAGATTAGGTTACATCGCCTTTAGGTTAAGGACCAAAAATTGTATTGTTTATTTGTGAATACACCTTAAACTGTAGAATTGATCCCCTAACCTTGACTATAGACCATACACAAACCTGTAGTCTTTTGGCTGACTGGTTAGCATACGACAAAAAGCAATATGAATGTCTTTTAGATAAGTTGTTTCGCTCTTCCTACCTGGGGGTTTCAGCTAAATGTAACATGCTGCAAAGGAATGTAAAACAAATCTCATGAGCAGGTGTAGAATTAAATAAAAGGGTGAATGGAATGCTTCTCTTTTATCTGATGAACAGTCGAGGAAGATGGAGTCAAGGAGAGCTGGAGTGATATTAAACTTGATAGTTTGGAGCATGAACAAGGGATTCTGGAACCACAATTGAGCTCTCGGGATTGCAGGCTGCTCCTGATGCCAGAGTAGGGGAATTCTCCAAACGTTTGCAGAATATTCTCCGGGAAAGTGAGCAGCCAGAGGTCATTGTGCACATTAATATCAATGACCGAGGTAGAAAAAGGGATTCGCTCCTGCAGTGTGAATACAGCTAGCAGGCAGAAAATTAAAAAGCAGGATAAGATAAAGGAGAATCCTAACAGATTCTGTACAAATATAATGAGTAAAAATGTAATTGGGGAGAGAATAGGTCCCCTTAAAGATCACTGCAACTGTCTTTATGTGGAGCCATGGGAGATTGGTAAGGCCTGAATGAAAACTTCTCAACTCTTCTTCATCGTGGAGAAATAAATAGAAACTAGCGAGTTCTGGGAATAATGAAAAAACATGGAGATAGCAGAAGAGGAAATGTTGGCAGTCTTGAGGAACTTAAAGGTAGATTAATGTTCAACTTAACCTTTGGCATAGCTTTTGACTTGGTCTTAATGGTAGACAGGTCTGCAAGGTGAGATTACATAGGATCCTGGGTGAGCCAGCCAATTGCATGCAAAATTGGTTTGGTGGAAGGAGTCAGAGGATGGTAGTGCAGGGTTGTTTTACAGATCGGAGGCCCATAACCAGCAATTTGCTGAAGTGATCGGTACAGGGTCCACTATTGGTTGTCATATATATTAACAATTTGGAAGAGAATGTAGATGATATGACAAGTATGTTTACAGATGACACCAATTTGATGATGTGGTGAATGGTAAAGAAGGTTGTCTAAAGTTTAATGGTTCTTTATTGTCATGTATGCAGAGCACAGTGAAAATCTTTTTACGCAACCCACAAATGCAGTCATTATATTTTGACGCTATTTACAAAAATAAAGAAAAAGGCCAAAGTCCGGTCCACATATTGGAACTACTAGATCCAGGTACCCGATTCAGGTAAACCCCAGGCTGCTGCAGGCCCGCCACCCAACGTCCCTCTCCTTGCCCGATCGACCTTGAAGGCACTGGAGGCAATGTCCCCATCCCTCTCCTACCAAAATCTTCATGTCCATAGTTACTAGCGGCTCCCCGCTCAACTCTCTGGTCTTCGGGGCTTAAAAGACATTTGGACAAGTTCATGGATAGGAAGGTTTTGAAGGATATGGGTCAACTGCAGGCAAATGGGACTAGCTCAGGAAGGCACCTTGTTTGACAATGGATGAACTGGACTGAAGGGCCTGTTACTGTGCTGTATAACTCCGATTTCATGACTCTATTACTGTAAGAGGATGGGAGTTTTGCTATATCTATTCAAACCTCTCACTGAATCACATCCATAGCCCCAGGGTCATGCCTGTGCACCACACCTTGGGAGCAAAGATTTCATAAAACAATTATAAAATACCTGAACTTCAATAGTTAAAAAATAAGGAGTGATCATGCAGATCAAGATTAAGATCAAGAATGTTTATTTGCCACATGCACCGGATATGAACCAGAACAAATAAATTCTTATTTGTTGTAACTTTATAGGCACTTTAGATGCAACATGATCTGTTTATTCTGAGACTTATTCTTGCAACTATAATAGTGCAAAGTTCAATGATAGACACAAACTGCTAGAGTAACTGAGCCGGACTGGCAGCATCGCTTGATAGAAGGAATGGGTAACTTTTTGGGTCAAGACCCTTCTTCAGACTCTGAACCGCCGAGTTACTCCAGCAATTTGTGTCTATCTTCGGTGTCAATCAACACATGCAGTTCCTTCCTACATATTTCGTAGTGCAATGTCCATTGTGGTGGGATTAGGTGGGGTTGCGGTTATGAAGGGTGGTTCAAGAGTCTGTTCTTGAACGTGAAAGAAACCATTCTTAGGTTCCTGTATCTTATTCCCAATGATAGGAACAAGAGCATAAATCTCATCAGTAATGAAGAAGGGAGTGTAGCCAGGGTGGTGTGAGCCTTTGATGATATTAGCTACCTTGTTTTAAGCAGTGATTCCTGCAGATCACTTTTGCCAGTGGCAAGGTCTGTGCCATTGATGGACTGGGCAATGTGCACTACTTTCTGCAGCCTCCTTCATTCTTCACTGTGATTGTATTCCCTGTAGTTTATGTTGGGACTTTATTTTGTTTTAATTTGAGGTTTTCATGACTTTGACTGGAACTATGTGTCATGGCTTGATTATGCTCATGCATTGTGTGATTTCACTGGACAACATGCAAATTAAAAAAAAAAAATCACTGTATACCTGACAATTAGTAAGCAATAACAATAACAAACTAATAGGGTAGATGGAGAGAGATTTATTCGACAAGGGACCTGGTCTGGTTTTTAGGTGTACAGTCTGTGACAATCGTCAATTTTAATCCCGAGATTAATAGCTGTTTTTGATAACCATAGAAACATAGAAACATAGAAATTAGGTGCAGGAGTAGGCCATTCAGCCCTTCGAGCCTGCACCGCCATTCAATATGATCATGGCTGATCATCCAACTCAGTATCCCGTACCTGCCTTCTCTCCATACCCTCTGATCCCCTTAGCCACAAGGGCCACATCCAACTCACTCTTAAATATAGCATAGCACTCTTAATATAGCATATAGCACTCTTAAATATAACCAAAGGTTTAGAAGATACGGGGGAAAGGCAAAATTGGTCCTACATTATCCATGATCTCACTGAATGGCACAGCACTCTCCGGGGGAATAATGGTCTACTCCCGTTTCTATATTCCTTCATAAATGGGCCCCGTGTTGGTAATGTTTTCCTATCCTTCATCCACTAATCGTAATGCCACTCCTATATAACTATTATTGTTGAGATCAGCTAACACAATGCAGACTTGGAATTAAATGTGATAGTTATATATAATTCATTGCCTCATATAACACTGTACAAGGTTTATTAGCTCAGTCCCCAAAGGAAGAGTAAAGGGCTCTGAAACAGTGATCTTCAGTACTGAACAGACGTTTCCTATGTCAGGATCAAGATTTACCTCAATAAATTCCACTAGAAATTTCTGCCAGCATCTCAAACATGAGCAATCCTTGCATTCCTAAATATGCGTATGTCTAGTTAATAGCTTGCCAAGATAGCATCGGTGGAGCACATGTTTTTCATGTAATTTAAATTGCACCTTGGAAACTGAACTGGTTCTTCTGAACCTTTTAACTCTGTTTCAAATGCATTACCTTATTGTACAGTTATAGGATTTTTAACAATCTGACTTGATCTCTGTCAGATATGATGGATGACTGAATAATTCTCGATGGAAGATTTGGATAGACAGTGAATGTATTGATTGATGTGATCTGTAAAATTTCATAATGGAAAAACAGTAATGTTCCTATGTTCCTATGTTCAGCACCTTAGGATGAAAAGGAGAATGTTAATTTGTTTCATATTTCAGTATAGAACAGAATTTGTAATTAGGGATGTAAGGATCCATTTACTGTTTACATGTGTCTCTAAAATAAATGACTTATTCTTGCAAATTGAGATGTTTTTGACATATGTGAAGGTTTCAGTATTGAAACTTCACCATAATTAATCATGTCATCTTCCAGATGAGAGGTTAAACTGAAGCTCTATAGGTAGACGTGGGAGGTGCTAACACATTTTTCTTATTAAGAGCAGATGCTCCTAGAGTCTAATGACTAATAGCTTTTGTTTAAACAGAAGCAGAGGAACAAATTAACTGGGAAACATTTTCTGTACATGATGCTATGTTTTAAAAAAGCTGCATGATGTTTACTGGTTTGATTCCCTTCATAAATGATGCACTCTTACAGTAATTATTTTATTGCGGAGTGATTTGTGGTGTTTTGCCAAAGGTGTCTGACAAGTAAGGCAGATGAAATGAGAGCATTGCTCAGTAAATGTGAATATGAACACAAAATGCTGGAGTAACTCGGTGGATCTGGCAGCATCTCTGGAGAACAGGAATAGGTGAGATTTCAGTGAAGAAAGCGAATAGTATGTTAGCATTCTTGGCAAAGGATTTGAGTATAGGAGCAGGGAGGTTCTACTGCAGTTGTACAGGGTCTTG
This sequence comes from Okamejei kenojei, assembly GCA_035221665.1. Lineage (NCBI taxonomy): Eukaryota > Metazoa > Chordata > Chondrichthyes > Rajiformes > Rajidae > Okamejei > Okamejei kenojei. The sequence goes on from CM069131.1 coordinate 158,753,923, forward strand.
GTGGGACCACACCTGGAGTATTGCGTACAGTTTTGGTCTCCTAATCTGAGGAAAGACATTCTTGCCATAGAGGGAGTACAGAGAAGGTTCATTAGACTGATTCCTGGGATGTCAGTACTTTCATATGAAGAAAGACTGGGTAGACTCGGCTTGTACTCACTAGAATTTAGAAGATTGAGGGGGGATCTTATAGAAACGTACAAAATTCTTAAGGGGTTGGACAGGCTAGATGCAGGAAGATTGTTCCCGATGTTGGGGAAGTCCAGAACAAGGGGTCACAGTTTAAGGATAAGGGGGAAGTCTTGTAGGACTGAGATGAGACAAACATTTTTCACGGAGAGAGTGGTGAATCTGTGGAATTCTCTGCCACAGAAGGTAGTTGAGGCCAGTTCATTGGCTATATTTAAGAGGGAGTTAGATGTGGCCCTTGTGGCTAAAGGGATCAGGGGGTATGGAGAGAAGGCAGGTACAGGATACTGAGTTGGATGATCAGCCATGATCATATTGAATGGCGGTGCAGTCTCGAAGGGCCGAATGGCCTACTCCTGCACCTATTTTCTATGGTTCTATGTTTCAGGTCGAGCCCCTTCTTCAGCCAATCACATGGCCCCATATGCGAGACTGGTCCAAGACGAAATAATGGTATGAATGTGTCATTATAAATTATTTCCATGCTACAAATAAATAGACACACGATCCAGAGACAACAGTTTAGACAGGCTCGGGTTTGGTAGAATCAGCCTTTCATTGGAGCAGTCCTATTGAAGAATCTCCAGTCTGCTACTGAACCTTCACCCCCAGGACCCTCTCCCAGTTTAAGGAACACAGTTCATAGGACCCCAGCCAAGGTTAAAACGAGCACAGTAGGAACAAAAAGAAAATCATTCTAACTTAGAAAACATTGAAAATCATTGTGCAGAATGTAATCAAGTGGAATTCAATTTTCCATCATTTTGCTGATGATTGACTGTTGACTAAGTCGATCGAAATTAGATTTGGATTGGAATTTACAGTGGACTTACTTGGGTAATTCTTTCATGATTTTGAGTAGATGCCAGTATTGTAACTATACTAGAACAGGTTTAGTACCTGGCTGGAGGTGTGGCTAGTTCTGAGTGCAGCTCTTTAGCATTACAGCCAGGATGTTGCCTGGTCCCATTGCCTTGGCTGTATCCAGGACTCTCAACAATGTTGTTAAATTGCATGGACTGAGATGAATTGGCTGATGACTGATTTCCCTGATGTTGGGATCTCAGGAGGATGCTAAGATGGTTAGTCCACTCAGCACCACTGGTCGAGCATTGTTGGCTGCTCCAGAAATCATTCAGATCAACCAACTGTACACTGCAAGGACAAAACGAGATGGTAGATGCTTGAATCTTGAACAATGAACAGAATGCTGAAATAACACAATTTACTGTAAACTATTTACAAACCAAATATAATTCATTAACCCATCATCAGTTGTTTCTATCTCTTTGTGTGAAGGTAGATTTTCTCTTTGAGATAACCTTAGACTTCTTTCCGGGTTTGATCAATGTTAACCACATCAATACATACAGTACATACAAGAAACGGCAGAGATCTAGGATTCAAGAAGATGATCCTGAATTGTAATAAGCCTTGGATTTCCCCATCAAAAAGCTGACAACCGCACAATACATTGAGTAATCTCCTGCTTTGTTCTAAATATTTTTGTGTAAGTCATCTACTTCACAATTCAAGGTGGCTTCCGGAAAATAACTCTGGACAGAAATGAAGTATAACATGATCTTTACAGAAAGTCAGAACCCACTTTTGAAGGCAAAATGACAAATAGAATTTACGATGTTCTTGGTTTTCATCTTTGAATTAAGCATGACCATTGAGGATTGAAGCGAATCCTAAGGATGAAAGTTGGGATTTCTTTAAAAATGAGCAAGACCCATGCACATCTATGAATCTTTTTTTTTTAAGTTGAATCAAAATGTTATTCCTGCTGATTAATATAACTTGCAATTATGGCTCCTCTGGTTTTAAGATAAAGTTTTGTGCCTCTTTGTGCTGTTACAGAAATCTCTGATTAACCCATCCCCTGAACTGCACAACAAACTTTATGAAGTGTGACCTCAGTGGTTCTGTTCATTTGAGTGGAATAATTATGAGGTGATGGAGATATGTAACATTTGTACCATACCAAATTCTGTGCTAATTCACGTGTGAATCCATGTGGGATCCTTTCAATTGTTGGAGTTGCAGCAATTCACATCAAATTCATTAAACTTACTTCTAGTGTTCACAGAATGTGATGTCATGAACCTGCTTTAGCTTACAAGCATGAATATTTTGAGATTCCAGGATTGAGTGGATTAGCATATTGACAGCACTATACTCGCTGGAGTTTAGAAGGTTGAGGGGAGACCTCATTGAAACTCACAGAATAATGAAAGGCATAGATAAAGTGGATGTGGAAAGGATGTTTCCACTGGTGGGAGAGTCTAGGACCAGGGGTCATAGCCTCAGAATTAAAGGTGCTCTTTTAGAAAGGCGGTGAGGAGGAACCTCTTTAGGCAGAGGGTAGTTAATCTGTGGAACTCATTGCACAAGAGGGCTGCGGAGGTCAAGTCAGTGGATATTTTTAAGGCAGAGGTAGACAAATTCTTGATTAGAATGGGTGTCAAGGGTTATGGGGAGAATGCAGGAAAATGGGATTATGAAGCAGAGATCAGCCATGATTGAATGGCGGAGTAGACTCGATAGGCCAAATGGCCTAATTCTACTCCTATCACTTGAGATCACAAAGGGAACTTGAAAGTTACTTGGAAAAAACATTTACTATAATAGTGTAATTCCTTTATCAACTCTGTAAATTGGAGGAATCAAAGAATAGATTGAATGACTCAAAGTTCTATCTAAACCAAGATCACCCACATTGTACTGTCCACCTAAATTTGGCAATCTATCTCCAATCATTTAAGAAAGAATAATTCTTGCCTCAGAATTGGGAAAATTATCGATTTTGAATCTAAATGACAGTGTAAACCTCCATTAGAAAGGCACAGCTTAATGAGGACCAGACAATCAAGAGAGTCAATTCAAGCGCGTTTAATGGTCATCGTTAAATTGTGCTTGGAATTGACAAACAATTGTTTTTATTGATAAGTTAATTTTATTTCATTGGTCAGGGCATTTAATATGTCAGCAAGTCATGATGCTGCTTTATAGGACTTTGGTTAAGCCACATTTTGGAGTATTGCACACAGTTCTGGTCACCCCATTGCAGGGTGTGGAGGCTTTGGAGAGGATACATAAGAGATTTACCAGAAATGTTGTCTGGATTAGGTGATATTAACTAAAAGGAACAATTAGATAAACTCAGAGTTTATACGCATAGTGTAGGTGCCTGGAACATGCTCCCAGAGGTGGTGCTGAAGCTAGATATGATAGGGACATTTATGTTTCATGGGCTCGTGGATATGCGGGATATGTTTCACATGATTGTAGAGGATATTAGATTAACCTGCCATCATGTTCAGCATGAATATTTTGGGCCAGGGTGCTTGTTCCTGTTCCTATACTGTATTGTTACTATGCCATTCTCTATGCTATGCTACGGCAATGGTCAAATTGTTGGTTTCTGACAGTAAAAAAACCTCCATCAGAAAGGCACAGCTTAAGCAGGACTTACCAGTCAGGTCTTACTGGAGATTTCCTTTGGCGAGATAACATGAAGGGTCAAAAAGAGCCATGTATTCGGGATAGCTTGGACTTGTGTGTGGACTTTATCAAGGAATTTGACCAGGACCCACAAGACAGACTCATCAAAGTAGTAAATACCAAGTTAGAGGGATATAGTGGATATGAAAATTGGATCAGTAGCAGGAGGCAAATTATGAAGGGAAGACAAAGTAGAATGGAAAGGGATCCTAGCAAGAATGACGGTGGAACAGCAATGGTAGGAATTTCTGGGCATAATCCGGAAGACGCAGGATCATTTCATTCCAAAAAGGAAGAAAGATTCTAAGGGGAGTAGGAGGCAACCATGGCTGACAAGAGAAGTTAGGGATAGAATAAAACTAAAAGAAAAGATGTATAACACAGCAAAGAGTAGCCGGAAGCAGGAGGATTGGGAAACTTTCATAGTACAAAAGAAGGAAACAAAACGGGCAATACGGGCTGAAAAGATGAAGTACGAGGGGAAGCTGGCCAAGGGAGGGAGAGGAACCTGATGTTGTGGTACACATAGGTACCAATGACATAGGCAGAAAAAGTGATGAGGTCCTGAAGGGAGAATTTAGGGAGTTGGGGGGAAAGTTAAGGAGAAGGACCAAAAGGGTAACGATTTCAGGATTACTGCCTGTGCTGCGTGACAGTGGGAGTAGGAATGAAATGAGGTGGAGGATAAATGCGTGGCTGAGGGACTGGTGCAGTGGGCAGGGATTCAAGTTTCTTGATCACTGGGACCTCTTTTGGGGAAGGCATGATCTGTACACAAAGGACGGGTTGCACTTGAGCCCGAGGGGGACCAATATCCTGGCAGGGAGATTTGCAAAGGCTACTGGGGAGACTTTAAACTAGAAAGGCTGGGGGGAGGGACTCGGGTAGAGGGGGCTAGGGGTCAGGGTGTGGGGCAAGAGGCAGAGAAGGGAAGCACTCGGATCAAAAATGTAGGCGAGAAAGATGAAAAAAGATAATAGACAGAGAATAAGGGATGGTGGGTTTCTAAAATATGTATATTTTAATGCTAGGAGCATTGTAAGTAAGGTGGACGAACTTAGAGCCTGGATTGACACCTGGAAATATGATGTTGTGGCAATCAGTGAAACATGGTTGCAGGAGGGCTGTGATTGGAAACTAAATATTCCAGGATTTCGTTGCTTCAGGTGTGATAGAATTGGAGGGACCAGAGGGGGAGGTGTTGCATTGCTTGTCAGAGAAGATATTACAGCAGTGCTTTGGCAGGATAGATTAGAGGGCTCATCTAGGGAGGCTATTTGGGTGGAACTGAGAAGTGGGAACGGTGTAGCAACACTTTTAGGGGTGTATTATAGACCGCCAAATGGGGAGCGTGAATTGGAAGAGCAAATATGTAAGGAGATAGCAGATATTAGTAGTAAGCACAAGGTAGTGATTGTGGGAGATTTCAATTTTCCAAAAATAGACTGGGAAACACATTCTGTAAATGGGCTGGATGGTTTGGAGTTTGTAAAATGTGTGCAGGATAGTTTTTTGCAGCAGTACATAGAGGTATCGACCAGAGAAGGGGCAGTGCTGGACCTCCTGTTACGAAATGAGGCAGGTCAGGTGACGGAGGTATGCGTTGGTGAGCACTTCGGGACCAGTGATCACAATACCATTAGTTTCAATATAATTATGGAGAGAGTCAGAACTGGACCTAGGGTAGAGATTTTTGATTGGAGAAAGGCTAACTTTGAGGGAATGCGTAAGGATTTTAAAGGAGTGAATTGGGACACTTTGTTTCATGGGAAGGATGTAGAAGAGAAATGGAGGACATTTAAAGGGGAAATTGTAAGAGTACAGAATCTTTATGTCCCGGTTAGGTTGAAAGGAAATAGTAAAAATTGGAAAGAGCCATGGTTTTCAAGGGAAATTGGACACTTGTTTCGAAAAAAGAGAGATATCTACAATAATTATAGGAGGCATGGAGTAAATGAGGTGCTAGAGGAGTATAAAGAATGTAAAAAGAATCTTAAGAAAGAAATTAGGAAGGCTAAAAGAAGATATGAGGTTGCTTTGGCAAGAAAGGTGAAAGTAAACCCAAAGGGTTTCTACAGCTATATTAATAGCAAAAGGATAACGAGGGATAAAATTGGACCATTAGAGAACCAGAATGGACAGCTATCTGCAGAGCCAAAAGAGATGGGGGAGATATTGAACAATTTATTTTCTTCGGTATTCACCAAGGAGAAGGATATTGAACTCGGTGAGTTAAGGGGAAAGAGTAGAGTAGCTATGGAAACTATGAGATTCAAAGAGGAGGAAGTACTGACACTTTTGAAAAATATAAAAGTGGATAAGTCTCCTGACAGGATATTCCCTACGACATTGAGAGAAGTTAGTGTAGAAATAGCAGGAGCTATGACAGAAATATTTCAAATGTCATTAGAAACGGGAATAGTGCCGGAGGATTGGCATACTGCGCATGTTGTTCCATTGTTTAAAAAGGGTTCAAAGAATAAACCTAGCAATTATAGACCTATTAGTTTGACGTCAGTGGTGGGCAAATTAATGGAAAGGATACTTAGAGATAATATATATAAGCATCTGGATAAACAGGGTCTGATCAGGAACAGTCAACATGGATTTGTGCCTGGAAGGTCATGTTTGACAAACCTTCTAGAATTGTTTGAAGCAGTAAATAGGGAAATTGATGAGGGTAAAGCAGTGGATGTTGTCTATATGGATTTCCGTAAGGCCTTTGACAAGGTTCCCCATGGAAGGTTGGTTCAGAAGTTTCAATCTTTGGGTGTTAATGGCGGAGTAGCAAGATGGATTCAACAGTGGCTGAATGGGAGATGTCAGAGAGTAATGGTGGATGGCTGTTTGTCAGGTTGGAAGCCGGTGACCAGTGGGGTGCCTCAGGGATCTGTGTTGGGTCCACTGTTGTTTGTCATATACATCAATGATCTGGATGATGGGGTGGAAAATTAGATAAGTAAGTATGCAGATGATACTAAGATAGGTGGTGTTGTGGATAATGAAGTAGATTTTCAAAGTCTACAGAGAGATTTGGGCCATTTGGAAAAGTGGGCTGAAAGATGGCAGATGGAGTTTAATGCTGATAAGTGTGAAGTGCTACATCTTGGCAGGACAAATCAAAATAGGACGTACATGGTAAATGGTAGGGAATTGAGGAATGCTGTGGAACAGAGGGATCTAGGAATAACTGTGCATAGTTCCCCTGAATATAAAGAGGGACAGTAAAAGCTTCTTTAGATATGTTAAGGGAAAAAGAGTAGCAAAGTCAAATGTGGGTCCCTTGAAGGCAGACACGGGTGAAATAATTATGGGCAACAAGGAAATGGCAGAAGAGTTGAATAGGTACTTCGGATCCGTCTTCACTAAGGAGAACACAAACAATCTCCCAGATGTACTGGAGGACAGAGGATCTAAGGGGGTAGAGGAACTGAAAGACATTTTCATTAGGCGAGAAATAGTATTGGGTGAGGCTAATGGGACTGAAGGATGATAAATCCCCTGGGCCTGATGGTCTGCATCCCAGGGTCCTCAGGGAGGTGGCTCTAGAAATAGTGGACGCATTGGTGATCATTTTCCAATGTTCAATAGATTCAGGATCAGTTCCTGTGGATTGGAGTATAGCTAATGTTATCCCACTTTTCAAGAAAGGAGCGAGAGAGAAAACGGGAATTACAGACCAGTTAGCCTGACTTCGGTGATGGGAAAGATGCTGGAGTCAATTATTAAAGAGGTAATAATGGAGCATTTGGATAGCAGTAAAAGGATTAGTCCAAGTCAACATGGATTTATGAAAGGGAAATCATGCTTGACTAATCTTCTGGAATTTTTTGAGGATGTGACAAGTAAAATGGATGAAGGGGTGCCAGTGGATGTAGTGTATTTAGACTTTCAGAAAGCCTTTGATAAGGTCCCGCACGGGAGACTGGTGACTAAAATTAGAGCACATGGTATTGGGGGTAGGGTGTTGACATGGATAGAAAATTGGTTGGCAGACCAGAAGCAAAGAGTAGGAGTGAATGGGTCCTTTTCAGAATGGCAGGCAGTGGCGAGTGGAGTGCCGCAAGGCTCGGTGTTGGGGCCGCAATTGTTTACCATATATATAAATGATTTGGAAGGGGGAATTAGGAGCAACACCAGCAAGTTTGCGGATGACACAACCTGGGTGGCAGTGTGAACTGTGAAGAGGATGTTAGGAGGTTGCAGTGGGACCTGAACAGGTTGAGTGAGTGGGCAGATGCGTGGCAGATACAGTATAATATAGATAAATGTGAGGTTATCCACTGGCGGCAAAAACAAGGGGGCAGATTATTATCTCAATGGGGTTAGGTTAGGTAAGGGGGAGGTACAGCAAGACCTGGACGTCCTTGTACACCGGTCACTGAAAGTTGGCGTGCAGGTACAGCAGGCAGTGAAGAAAGCTAATGGAATGTTGGCCTTCATAACAAGAGGATTTCAGTACAGGAGTAAAGAGGTTCTTCTGCAGTTGTACAGGGCTCTGGTGAGACCACATCTGGAGTATTCTAATTTGAGGAAAGACATCCTTGTGATTGAGGCAGTGCAGCGTAGGTTCACGAGATTGATCCCTGGGATGGTGGCACTGTCATATGAGGAAAGGTTGAAAAGACTTGGCTTGTATTCACTGGAGTTTAGAAGGATGAGGGGATATCTTATCAACATATAAAATTATAAAAGGACTGGACAAGCTAGATGCAGGAAAAAATTTCCCAATGTTGGGTGAGTCCAGAACCAGGGGCCACAGTCTTAGAATAAAGGGGAGGTCATTTAAGACTGACCTGAGAAAAATCTTTTTTACTCAGAGAGTTGTGAATTTGTCGAATTCCCTGCCACAGAGGGCAGTGGAGGCCAAATCACTGGATGGATTAAAGATAGCGTTGGATAGAGCTTTGGGGATTGTGGAGTCAGGGGATATGGGGAGAAGGCAGGCACGGGTTATTGATAGCGGACGATCAGCCATGATCATATTGAATGGCGGAGCTGGCTCGAAGGGCCAAATGGCCTCCTCCTGCACCTATTTTCCATGTTTCTATGTTTCTATAAGTAATGGCAAAAGTACCGGAAGAAATGGATTTGCTTCAGATCCTGGCTCACCATCATCTTAGTTTAGTTTAGTTCAGAGATACTGGGTGGAAACAGGCCCTTCGCCCCACTGAGTCCCCGCAGACCAGCGATACCCAAATTCATACACTATCCTACCCACACTAGGGACAATTTACCTTTATACCAAGCCAATTAATCTACAAACATGTACATTTTTTAGAATGTGGGAGGAAACAGGACATCCTGGAGAAAACCCACGCACGTCACAGGAAGAACGTACAGACTTCGTACAGACAAGCACCCGTAGTCAGGATCGAACCCAGGTCTCTGACACTGTAAAGCAGTGTCACTCTACAGCTGCGCCACCATGCTACCCTTTGCTAGGAGAGTTAGTGACAGACAGCAAACACCGGCCTCAACAGTGATGTTTGTATCCCAGATGTTAATAATATTTAAATTAAAAGTTTGAACAATTAATCTGTTGTGACAGGTGATGGATGTGGGAGAGGATGTCGAGGAGGACTGTGTTCTATGGTTATGTCCCTCTTCGACTCCTGGCTCTTAGCCAAATAGTGAATGTGACCGGGGCGGCATGGTGGCACATTGGTAGAGTTGCTGCCTTACTGCACTTGAAGTGCTGGCGACCCAGGTTCGATCCCGACTGGTGCTGTCTGTACGGAGTTTGTATGTTCACCCCGTGACCGCGTGGGTTTTCTCCAAGATATTCGGTTTCCTCCCACACTCCAAAGATATACAGGTATGTTGGTAAATTGGCTTGGTAAATGTAAAAATTGTCCCCAGTGTGTTTTAGGATAGTGTTAATATGTGGGGATCGCTGTTCGGCATGGACCCGGTGGGTCAAAGGGCCTGTTTCCGCGCTGTATCTCTAAAGTAAACTAAACTAAACTAAACTAGACTCCAGGGAATTTTACTTGAATAAGATCCTAATGGGCCTGTTCCACTAAGGCGATTTTTCAGGTCTGCCGGCCACTGTCAAATTGCCGGCAGTCGCCTGAAAAACCGGCAACTGGAACGGCGACTGTGGAGCACACACACACACACACAAACACATCGCTTCTTTCATCAGCCCGTTATGTTCGTGGGAACAGGGCAAGCGGGGTGAGCGCTGTCTGACTGAAATTCACACGGTGCAAAGCCAAGGTGATACCGCGATGAACAGGAAGGTTGGCGCTGTAAATAAGACGGCTGAGCACATTGTACGGTACGTCCTTTAAAAGAGAGGGGGAGGGGAAGAAGAGGGGAGAAGGAGTGGAGACAACTTTTAAGAAGTCAGAGATACACGGCTGTGAAGCTCGGCGGACATTTAACATTACCAGTCGGTTATCTTTGGTTCTGTCAACTACTGCCTTCGTTTTTTTTCCCAATGAACCAATGAAATTCGCCGGTCAGCACCGGCTACAACCTACGAGAACCTAAGCGAACCTTCGACCTCCTGGCAACCCACTCGGACCTCCTGGCGACCCACCTATGGCACAAGAATTCTCACTACTCTGCCTGGTGGCTTCATTCTAGTTGCCGCTAATTTTTCAACATGTTAAAAAATTTGTGGCGACCATTATGACTAGTTCCCAGAATGCGGGAACCCCCCACGACCATGAAGGCGACTCCCCGGCAACCACCCACGAACATGTGGCTACTGCATAGTCTCCTGCAATCGCCTAAAAAGTCGCCTAAGTGGGACAGGCCCATAAGATTAAGCTAAGTGGAATCTCTAGGATCCTACATGTTTGCTATCCAGCATTTACACACTATCCCCTATTAAATGTCACCTGTCATTAAGTTTCACCTGTTAAAATAAATCCTGCAGTTTCACTGTTTAAAACTCCTTCTGTCCTTTATTCCTTTCTCTAAAGATTCTAATGTGAGTGATATAACAGCGGGTCTTAAAATTGAACTTTTCAGAAAGTATATATAATAATAGAATATTGACTGGCCTTGAGGGGGATACGACATATATTGCCTGAAGTAGATTCATATTGCCCGAGTCGAAGACGAGGGCAATATGGATCTAGTGAGGGCAATATATGTCGTATCCCCCGAAAGAGGACAGTCAATATTGTTATTATTACCCATATCAGACATCTAGAGGAAAATCTTCTGTCAAAAGTCGCGAACCTCTTCTCGCAGGAGGCTGCCATTTTGCTTGTTTTGTCGAGAACAAATTCTAAAATTTCCCACGCAGCGTCACATTGCCAAGTTCCCGGATGTGAGACCAGGGGAATATAAGACTATATTTACCGCTGTTTTAACACGTAAAGTCCATAGCCGTTCGCAAGAAAGGGGAATGCAAGAAAATATTCCCCTGTTAACCCTGCTAGCACTCAAAACGAAGGGAATACAATTTTGTAAAAGCATAGCTCAGATGTGTGATAGGGTATATAATAAATTATATTTATATGGGAGAATGAAGTTAATTTAGTGCATTATTTGACTGCTTTGAAACTGAGAGATTATTAGACTATTATAAGATATTTTGCTGCCAACTATTACATTTGATTGATCTACCTGCATTGAACTTTGCTTTTATTCTTTGACTGGAGTAAATTAACATAAATCCCTCATAGCATATCCAGTCTAGGACATTGTCGGTAGATCTATTGGCCTGCAAAAAAATGCTCAGAGAAACCACTAAAGATCTTAGAATTCAAGAGTCAAGGGTGTTTTATTGTCATGTGTCCTCCAGATAGAACAATTAAATCCTTATTTGCTCCAGCATAACAGAATATGTAAGCATAGTACTCTGTAAACAATATAATAAACAAGAGGAAAAAAAGTTCAGTGTGTATACAGTATATACTCATACCCAAAAGTACACACACACACACACACACACACACACACACACACACACACACACACACACACACACACACACACACACACACACACACACACACACACACACACACACACACACACACACACACACACACACACACACACACACACACACACACGTGTTAATTCTGGCTAAATTGGAGATGCCAGGACACTAAAATTGAGTAAAGGGTTCTGTGCTGCTAGGCCATTTGCTCAATTTAAATGTGCCTTCTGCATAAATGGGACAAGCTGCTGAATGGTGCCAGCTTGTCTGTGGCCCAGATAAAAGTCCTGTCCCAAGGTACGAGTTAATTCCAAGAGTTCTCCCGAGTTTGCCCTGATTCGAACTCGGAGATTTATGGTAATGGCCACTCGTCGGTACTCGGGGCTCTCGTGGACATTTTTCAACATGTTGAAAAATCTTCACGAGTCTTCCCGTGCTTACCTGCCATTAGCGAGTCTTCCCAAATACCTGCCGTTAGTGTTACGAGCCGCTAAGAGATGTCCCCGAGCTCCGACGTACCCGCTACGTTCATTCTCCGTGCTTACCATGAGTTTTTTAAACTCTGGAGAGCTCTTGGAATGAACTCTTACCATGGGACAGGGCTTTAAGAGTTGCTGGGAAAGAATGGGACATCTGCAGATTCTTACAATTAGGTGTAAATTGCATGAAACGGATTGGGTGAATACAAACCAGACATAAACATTGTAGATATTGTTGCAAAGCTTTACTTTGCTAGATGATGATTGGGTTAAGTGTTGAGCCTTGTCTGGGTTTCTTAAATATCCAGGCACATGTTGCATAATTCATCTCTGTTAACTTGCATCTAGAAACTTTGTCAGATACATTGTATTAGTCACTGTATTATTGGGTTAGGGAAATGTCTATCATGCACTGTGTTAATCGATATCTGTTATTGAACTGTATAGAGGCCACCCTCATGTGGGTCGGCCCCTTAAGGTTCGGGGACCTATAAAAGGTAGCTCCCATGAGGTCCTGTGTCGATCTTCTGGAAGAATGCTTGGGACTGCATGACCTTTTGGAGTGTCTCTGCTTGCACGAGGCTAGAAGGACCTGGCCAAGCAGATACAAGGATCAAACCCATGGTGGTTAGGTATAGTAGTGGGGAACTGTTATTGTGTTTTTCCAAAATAAAGTTTAGATGTGCAAGTGCTTGATTCGGTATTTTATTGACTGAAACTAGACGGGGGGGAAGTTTAGAATGAGCTATTTACACACGCACACATATACACACACAAAAAAAAAACAATAATAGTGCATAGAAACATAGAAATTAGGTGCAGGAGTAGGCCATTCAGCCCTTCGAGCCTGCACCGCCATTCAATATGATCATGGCTGATCATCCAACTCAGTATCCCGTACCTGCCTTCTCTCCATACCCTCTGATCCCCTTAGCCACAAGGGCCACATCCAACTCACTCTTAAATATAGCCAATGAACTGGCCTCAACTACCCTCTGTGGCAGAGAGTTCCAGAGACTCACCACTCTCTGTGTGAAAAAAGTCTTTCTCATCTCGGTCTTAAAGGATTTCCCCCTTATCCTTAAGCTGTGACCCCTTGTCCTGGACTTCCCCAACATCGGGAACAATCTTAGTGCAATAATAATAATAATAGTCTATTGTAGTTCGGAGCTTATTTGAGGTTGTAGTATTTAATAGCCTGATGGCTGTAGGGAAGCAGCTGTTCCTGAACCTGGACATTACAGTTTTCAGGATCCTGTAGCTTCTTCCCGGGGTGAAATTCGTGTTTGGCCAGGATGGTGTGAGTCTGATGATGCTGGCTGCCTTTTTGTGGTAGCGACTCCGATAAATCCCTTCGATGGTGGGGAGGTCAGAGCCGGTAATGGACTGGGCAGTGTTCACAACTTTTTGTAGTCTTTTCTGCTCCTTTAGCATTCAAGTTCCCGAACCAGGCCATGATGCACCCAGTCAATGTGCTCTCTACTGTACACCTGTAGAAGTTCAAGAGAATACGCTCTGATATACCGAATATCCTTAAACTTCTCAGGAAGTAGAGGCGTTGATGTGCTTTATTTATAATGTGCTGGGTCCAGGAAAGATCTTTGGAAATATGCACGCCCCGGAATTTAATGTTTTTGACTCTCTCCACCATCGTCCTGTTGATATAAACAGGATTGTGGGTCATAGAAACATAGAAATTAGGTGCAGGAGTAGGCCATTCAGCCCTTCGAGCCTGCACCGCCATTCAATATGATCATGGCTGATCATCCAACTCAGTATCCCGTACCTGCCTTCTCTCCATACCCTCTGATCCCCTTAGCCACAAGGGCCACATCCAACTCACTCTTAAATATAGCCAATGAACTGGCCTCAACTACCCTCTGTGGCAGAGAGTTCCAGAGACTCACCACTCTCTGTGTGAAAAAAGTCTTTCTCATCTCGGTCTTAAAGGATTTCCCCCTTATCCTTAAGCTGTGACCCCTTGTCCTGGACTTCCCCAACATCGGGAACAATCTTCCTGCATCTAGCCTGTCCAACCCCTTAAGAATTTTGTAAGTTTTCTATAAGATCCCCTCTCAATCTCCTAAATTCCAGAGAGTATAAACCGAGTCTATCCAGTCTTTCTTCATAAGACAGTCCTGACATCCCAGGAATCAGTCTGCTGAACCTTCTCTGCACTCCCTCTATGGCAATAATGTCCTTCCTCAGATTTGGAGACCAAAACTGTACGCAATACTCCAGGTGTGGTCTCACCAAGACCCTGTACAACTGAAGTAGAACCTCCCTGCTCCTGTACTCAAATCCTTTTTGCTATGAAAGCTAACATACCATTCGCTTTTTTCACTGCCTGCTGCACCTGCATGCCTACTTTCAATGACTGGTGTACCATGACACCCAGGTCTCGCTGCATCTCCCCTTTTCCTAATCGGCCACCATTTAAATAATAGTCTGCTTTCCTGTTTTTGCCACCAAAGTGGATAACCTCACATTTATCCACATTATACTGCATCTGCCAAACATTTGCCCACTCACCCAGCCTATCCAAGTCACCTTGCAGTCTCCTAGCATCCTCCTCACAGCTAACACTGCCCCCCAGCTTAGTGTCATCCGCAAACTTGGAGATATTGCCTTCAATTCCCTCATCCAGATCATTAATATATATTGTAAAATAGCTGGGGTCCCAGCACTGAGCCCTGCGGTACCCCACTAGTCACTGCCTGCCATTGTGAAAAGGACCCGTTTACTCCTACTCTTTGCTTCCTGTTTGCCAGCCAGTTCTCCATCCACATCAATACTGAACCCCTAATACCTTATGCTTTAAGTTTGTATACTAATCTCTTATGTGGGACCTTGTCGAAAGCCTTCTGGAAGTCCAGATGTACCACATCCACTGGTTCTCCCTTATCCACGCTACTAGTTACATCCTCGAAAAATTCCACAAGATTCGTCAGACATGATTTACCTTTCGTAAATCCATGCTGACTTTGTCCAATGATTTCACCACTTTCCAAATGTGCTGCTATCCCATCTTTAATAACTGACTCTAGCAGTTTCCCCACTACCGATGTTAGACTAACTGGTCTGTAATTCCCCGTTTTTCTCTCTCCCTCCCTTCTTAAAAAGAGGGGTTTACATTTGCTACCTGCCAATCCTCAGGAACTACTCCAGAATCTAAAGAGTTTTGAAAGATTATCACTAATGCATCCACTATTTCCTGAGCTACTTCCTTAAGTACTCTGGGATGCAGCCTATCTGGCCCTGGGGATTTATCGGCCTTTAATCTATTCAATTTACCCAACACCACTTCCCGACTGACCTGGATTTCACTCAATTCCTCCTTTGACCCACAGTCCCCTGCTATTTTCCGGCAGATTATTTATGTCTTCCTTAGTGAAGACGGAACCAAAGTAGTTATTCAATTGGTCCGCCATATCCTTGTTCCCCATGATCAACTCACCTGTTTCTGACTGCAAGGGACCTACATTTGTTTTAACTAACCTCTTTCTCTTCACATATCTATAAAAACTTTTGCAGTCAGTTTTTATGTTCCCTGCCAGTTTTCTTTCATAATCTATTTTTCCTTTCCTAATTAAGCCCTTTGTCCTCCTCTGCTGGTCTCTGAATTTCTCCCAGTCCTCTGGTATGCTGCTTTTTCAGGCTACTTTTGTACGCATCATCCTTTGCTTTGATACTATCCCTGATTTCCCTTGTTATCCACGGATGCATTACCTTCCCCCGATTTATTCTTTTTGCCAAACTGGGATGAACAATTTTTGTAGTTCATCCATGCAGTCTTTAAATGTCTTCCATTGTATATCCACCGTCAACCCTTTTAGAATTAATTGCCAGTCAATCTTGGCCAATTCACGTCTCATACCCTCAAAGTTACCTTTCTTTAAGTTCAGAACCATTGTTTCTGAATTAACAATGTCACTCTCCATCCTAATGAAGAACTCAACCATATTATGGTCACTCTTGCCCAAGGGGGCACGTACAACAAGACGGCTAACTACCCCTTCCTCATTACTCAAAACCCAGTCTAAAATAGCCTGCTCTCTCGTTGGTTCCTCTACATGTTGATTTAGATAACTATCCCGCATACATTCCAAAAATCCTCTTCCTCAGCACCCCTGCCAATTTGATTAACCCAATCTATATGTAGATTGAAGTCACCCATTATAACTGTTTTGCCTTTGTCGCACGCATTTCTAATTTCCTGTTTGATACCATCCCCAACTTCTCTGCTACTGTTAGGTGGCCTGTACACAACACCCACCAGCGTTTTCTGCCCCTTAGTGTTTTGTAGCTCTACCCATACCGATTCCACATCCTCCAAGCTAATGTCCTTCCTTTCCATTGCGTTAATCTCCTCTCTAACCAGCAACGCTACCCCACCTCCTTTTCCTTTCTCTCTATCCCTCCTGAATATTGAATATCCCTGGATGTTCAGCTCCCCGCCTACGTCACCCTGGAGCCATGTCTCCGTGATCCCAACTATATCATAATCAATAATATCTATCTGCACGTTCAACTCGTCCACCTTATTACGAATACTCCTTGCATTGAGACACAAAGCCTTCAGGCTTGTCTTTACAACGCACTTACCCCTTATACAATTTTGCTGAAAAGTGGCCCTTTTTGATTTTTGCCCTGGTTTTGTCTGCCTGCCACTTTTACTTTTCACCTTGCTACCTATTGCTTCTACCCTCATTTTACACCCACCTACCTCTCTGCTCTTGTACCCATCCCCCTGCCACATTAGTTTAAATCCTCCCCGACAGCACTAGCAAACACTCCCCCAAGAACATTGGTTCCATTCCATTCCAGGTGCAAACCGTCCTGTTTGTACCGGTCCCACCTCCCCCAGAACTGGTCCCAGTGCCCTAAAAATTTGAATCCCTCCCCCTTGCACCACTTTTCAAGCCACGTATTCATTTGCAATATCCTCCTATTTCTACTCTGACTGGCCCGTGGTACTGGTAGTAATCCGGAGATTACTACCTTTGAGGTCCTACTTTTAAGTTTATCTCCTAGCTCCCTAAATTCACCTTGTAGAACCTCATCCCTTTTTTTACCTATATCGTTGGTGCCAACATGTACCCACGACAACTGGCTGTTCACCCTCCCCCTCCAGAATGTCTGCAGCCGTTCAGTGACATCCCTGACCTTTGCACCAGGGAGGCAACATACCATCCTGGAGTCTCGTTTGCGGCCGCAGAAACGCCTATCTATTCCCCTGACAATTGAATCCCCTATTACTATTGCCCTTCCCCCTCTTTTTTTCTCCCCTCATGTGCTGCAGAGCCACCCATGGTGCCATGAACTTGGCTGCTGCTGCATTCCCCTGATGAGCCATCTCCCTCAACAGTATCCAAAATGGTATACTGTTTAGGAGGGAGATGACCGCAGGGGACTCCTGCACTACCTGCCTACTGCTTTGCTGGCTATTGGCCACCCATTCCCTTTTTGTCCTCTTACCTTTTGCCTGCGGTGTGACCAACTCACTGTACGTGCTATCCACGACTTTCTCCGCATCGTGGATGCTCCAGTATGAATCCAGCCGCAGTTCCAATCGTTCAATGCGGTCTGCCAGGAGCTGCAGCTGGACACACTTCCTGCAAACGTAGTCACCAGGGACACCGACCATCTCCCTGATCTCCCACATGTTGCAGGCTGAACAAACCACGGGGCCAATCTCTACTGCCATACCTTACTCCCAAATTACTCTGTATTAAATATTAAAAAAACACAAAAAACATATCCTTTTAATTTTACTACTAAATACTGAATCCTTAACTCCCAGAATCCCTAACTCCCAGAGTCCCTAACTCCCAGAATCCCTAACTCCCAGAATCCCTAACTCCCAGAAGGCAGAAATGTAAAATTGTAAACCCGGGGTTGCACCCAATCAGCTGCTTCCTCGGGTCCTCTTCCACCAATCAGCGGCTTCCTCAAAAAAACCCACTTCTCCAAATGGAATGTTATGGATTTGGGTCGCTCCTCCCCCTCCTCCTCTTCCAACGGCTCCTGTGGGCCTCTGAAAAAACAAGCCCCGCGCTAGATTTTATAGCTTACCGGTCGGGTGTCGCTCCTCCCCCTCCTCCTCTTCCAACGGCTCCTGTGGGCCTCTGAAAAAACAAGCCCCGCGCTAGATTTTATAGCTTACCGGTCGGGTGTCGCTCCTCCCCCTCCTCCTCTTCCAACGGCTCTGTGGGCCTCTGAAAAAAACAAGCCCCGCGCTAGATTTTATAGCTTACCGGTCGGGTGTCGCTCCTCCCCCTCCTCCTCTTCCAACGGCTCCTGTGGGTCCTCAACCTTCCTCTCCCAAAGTCCACATTCATTTCATTGGTTTTACTAATATTTACTAAGATAAACCTCACATTTATCTACATTCTGGCTGGCAGCTGCGGCTCACCTGCAGTCCGTCTGTTTTTTTTTCTGTTTTTTTTGTGTCTTTTGTGATTGTTCGTTAGAATTTTGTGTTATTAGGTTGTGTATGTGTGGGGAGGGTGGGAGAAACAGAGTCTAGTCTCTCCCTTCGGGGGGGATGTGTGTCCCCCATCACCGTCTGTGCTGAGGCCTAATGGCAGAGCTGTGGAGGCGGCCTGGTTCGGAGCTGCGGTGCTCCAGCGGCGGCGGTGGCCTGCAGAGCTGCGGTGCTCCAGCGGCGGCGGTGGCCTGCAGAGCTGCGGTGCTCCAGCGGCGGCGGCCTGGTTCAGAGCTGCGTTGCTCCAGCGGCGGCAGTGGTTCGCAGAGCTGCGGTGCTCCAGCGGCGGTGGCCTGCAGAACTGCGGTGCTCCAGTGGCAGCGGCCTGGTTCGGAGCTGCGTTGCTCCAGCGGCGGCGGTCCGCAGAGCTGCGGTGCTCCAACAGCGGCGGTCCGCGGAGCTGCGGTGCTCCAGCGGCGGCAGCGGCCTGGTTCGGAGCTGCGGTGCTCCAGCGGCGGCCTGGTTCGGAGCTGCGGTGCTCCAGCGGCGGCGGTCCGCTTGGAGCTGCGGTGCTCCAGCGGCGGCCCGCAGAGCTGCAGTGCTCCAGTGGCGGCGGTCCACTTGGGGCTGCGGTGCTCCAGCGGCGGCAGCGGCCCGCAGAGCTGCAGTGCTCCAGCGGCGGCGGCCTGGTTCAGAGCTGCGGTGCTCCAACGGCGGCGGCGGCATGGTTCGGAGCTGCGTTGCCCCAGCGGCGGCGGCGGCCCGCACAGCTGCGGTGCTCCAGCGGCGGCGGCGGCGGCCTAGCTCAGAGCGGAAGTGCTCCAGCGGCGGCAGCGGCGGCCTGGATCGCCTCAGCGCAGAGGGAGAACTAGGAGGGAGGAAGACAGGGACTTAAGACTTTTGCGTTCCACCACAGTGAGAAGGTGCCTGGTGAACTCATTGTGGTGGATGTTGGATATGTGTTTATTGTGTGTTTTGTTTTTATTATATGTATGACTGTATGGTAACAATTTCAATTGTTCAATTGGTCAATCTCACTTCTATACTCTGACTCATCACCATCGGTAATTCGTCCCACGATGGTGGTGTCATCGGAAAACTTGAAGATGGAGTTCATACTGTGTCCAGCTACACAGTCATGGGTATAGAGTGAGTAGAGCAGGGGGCTGAGCACACAGCCTTGAGGTGCTCCCGTACTGATTGTTAATGAGGAAGAAGTATTTCTGCCAATTCGAACAGACTGTGGTCTGTGGATGAGGAAGTCGAGGATCGGATTGCAGAGGGATGCGCAGAGACCCAGTTCCGTGAGCTTTGTAACCAGCTTTTTTTTCTTTTTTTTCAAATCAAAAATATTTATTCAAATATTAAAATAATATTTTAATAACAATATAATACAGTAAATAAAAACAGAACCCACACCATAATACATGACAAACGACAAACTATTACACAACTATCTTACACACTTTGTCAAGAATGCATTCAACCCCCCGCGGTGCCCAGCAGTCCCCCAGGGCACCCATGCACAGCGCTTAGACCCTCTCCAACACCACCCGGGCACGGACGCAACCCCGGAAAATGGGCAGGCAGCCGGCTTGGGCAGAGCCCTCTTCCATCTGGCGCCGTGACTAGCTTGACCAGCTTGGCCAGGCTGGTAACCAGCTTGGAGGGGATGATGGCATTGAATGCCGAGCTGAAGCCTAAAAAAAAACACCTGACGTAAGTGTTTTTATTGTCCAAGTGGTAACAATTGACATGCTGGTGGCAAGTTCAATGATTTACTTTTGAGAGTTTATTGCTGCAAATATTCTCGTTAGTTTTAATGATTTACCATGAATATTGATAGAATTGGCACATTTGTCATTTTCCTTTCAATTTTCTTCGCAATACCAAGGGTAAAATAAATTTGTTCTCGTAAAATATTTTGGATAATATTTGCAATGATTGCAGGAAATGGTTTATTGTAAAAACAATGCTTAATGAAATGTTATCCAAGAGGGATTTAAAAATATTAACAAAATTATGTTCGCAAGGGTTTAAGAACATAGAATATATTTTCTAAATAGCCAAATATAGTAAAGGATCCAAATATACTGATAAATCTCTGAGGGAACACATGTTATCTGTAATTATGCCCCATGAAAAATTGAAACCCAAAGGCACAATAATAAGCAAAGTTTTCCTTAATAGTATTTAAGATTAGTTTGGATTTCTTACATAAATCAGTTTATTTTCTCCTAGAAATGTCCCAATGCAATTTTGCTCCCTTCAAAGTGACCTTTCCTTGTTTGTTAATCTATGTTTGTTGCCTCTTATCTAATATCCCTTTTCACATCACAATCTTTTGAAATCCTTTTAATATTAAGATTTATCGGACAGGTATGACTCTATGAAAGGAGCAAAAGGATCTTTATGCACCAAAAATATTTTTTAATATAAACACAACTGCAGTGTGACTTGCTTCAATGTTGTTTTGTTCTCCCAGTGTTACCCATTTCAAAATGAGAAAATTATGAATATAATATATATCAGTAACGGGCTTAGGGCATGGGCAAGGCTACTCTATACCTAGCATGGAATCGGGTCCTTCAGCCCACCAAATGCACATTGACTATCAAGCACCCATTCACACTAATCCTATTTTTATTGTCTCCTCCGCTTCTCCCTAATTCTACTACCCACTTATAGACTAGGGTAATTTATAATAACCAATTAAGCTATCAGACAACAAAGTATTTTGGGACGTGGGATGAAACCAAACAAGCCGAAGGAAACTCTTACAGTTGCAGGAAAACATACAAAGGTCATGCCAGAGGTCAGGATTGAACTTGATGTGAGCCATGGCAGCAGTTCTGCTGGCTGAACACTGTGTTACCCTTCTTTGCAACTGTTTGAAACAATTCTTAAACCATGGACTAATTTTTCTTTTCCTTTATTTATCTTATCACTCCCAGTTAAACCTTTCTTTAATTGCACCGTGCACTTTTGTAGAACAGAAAGACATAGCTACATAGTTCCATGAATGTGATGACACAGGTAGACAGGGCAGTGAAGAAAGCATTTGACACTTGGCTTCATTGGTCAGGCTTTTCAATTCATGATTTGCAGAAGTGCAGAAAAGATTTATGAGGATGTTACCATATATGGAGTGTTTTGAGTTAAAAGGAGAGGTTGAGTAGGCTAGATCTTTTATCCCTGAAGCATAGGAGGCTGAAGGGAGTCATAGAGGGTTATAAAATTATGAGGGGCATAGATAAAAGGAATCTTTTTTCTGCAATCTGGTGGAGTCTAAAGCTGGAGAGGATATGTTTAAAATGAGAAAGGAAGATTTAACAGGCACAACTTTTTCATACAGAAGGTTGTGCATACATAGAATGAGTTGTGTCTCAATACCAAATTCCCATTCTCCCCCCCATAACTTTCTGAATCATTTGTATTTAGAAACATACCTATTTCTTTGTTAAAAAATAATTGGTGACATGCTCCACAGCCTTTTGAGGTGGAGAATTCACCTGTTTGTCACCATCTGGGTGAAGAAATGTCTCCTCAACTCAAAGCAGGAGAAATACCTTCACTGTATCCTGCCTATTGTGGCCTGTCATCATTTTATACGTTTCAATACAATCGCCTCCCATTGTTGTAAACCATGGTGAAAACATGCCAAGTCAACACAATCTCTCCGAATTAACAGTCCCACACCATTAACAATCAGCCCTATACTCTAATTTTATTTCGTCATTTTCAATCCTATTTTTCCTGAGTTGAGTGCTGCTGTAACAAATATCTTTGCCCTCCTTGGCACATTATATGGTTTACTCCTGCTTCTACTTATTGTGTTCAGTGTATAGGTGAGATTCTATGCACCATAAAATAAATGCAATGGCAGCACAGCTGTTACAGAAATTCAGCCAAGGTAAACTAATCATTTTAATTATTTTGAAGAAATAAAAACCACAATTGATGAAGCAGTAATAACACATTTGCCTCAATTGTACAAATAAAGATTAATTGCTGTGAATTTATATCATTGCCCTCAGGGAGATTCAAACTGTTGAGCAGTTTAAAGCACTGGGATTTCCTCACTACTATTCTTCGAGATCCCCAAATTAATTTTGAACTTTTAACCAATTAATTAGGTGTAGCTTTCTGGAATAGTTCATTTGGAAAAATAATGTCAATACCTTTCACAAGCCTCCATGGTCTTTCTCCATTTTTTCCAATGAATTACTTCAGAATGTTGCCATTACAGGCAGCAACAATAACATTCTTCATTTCTGTACTCGATTAACAATGTTGTTTTTATCACCGCCAAATGCCTCATGTACATTCTATCACAGCCTAATAAATCAGTGTTGCACAGTAACAAGGCAATTTGACATTCTTGCTGGTGATAATTTAATGCAATAAAACGTATGCATGTGCTTCGGTAGCACTTGCATCTACTGTAATGAGGTCCGTCGAAAGGTTGATTATGGCGTGAATCTGACCAGTTGTACTGTTTAGTTGTACAGTTGGCAGTGTTCACAACATTAAGAATCATGAAGAAGTCAATCAAGTGCCTCTACTTCCTTCTGTGGAAAGAACTGCAGATGCTGGTTTAAATCGAAGGTAGACACAAAATGCAGGAGTAACTCAGCGGGACAGGCAGCATTTCTGGAGAGAAGGAATAGGTGACATTTTGGACCTATTCCTTCTCTCCAGAGATGCTGCCTGTCCCGCTGAGTTACTCAAGCATGTTGTGTCTACCTTCGATTTAAACCAGCATCTGCAGTTCTTTCCTGCACAAGGAACTGCAGATGCTGGTTTATACCGAAGATGGACACAAAGTGCTGGAGTAACTCAGAGGGTCAGGCAGCATCTCTGGAAAAAAAGGATGGGTGACATTCTTGATCGGGACCTGTCTTCAGACTGAAGGTAGAGGAGAGGCAACTGGGGGTAAGAAAAGGCCAGAACAAAGTAGGGCTGGCAAGAGATGAAGGTTTGAGACCATAATGGCCAATTGTTGGCTGGGGCATCTACTTCCTCATAAGTTTAAAGAGATTTGGCATGCTACTGAATAACCTAACAAACGTCCATAGATTTACTGAGAAAGTATCCTGACTGGTTGCATCATGGCCTGGTACAGCAATTCCAATGCGCAGGAATGCAAGAAGCTGCAGTGGACTCTGCCCGGTCCATCACGGGTACAGCCTCCCCACTATTGAAAGCATCCTACATGAGGTGCTGCCTCAGGAAGGCTGTGACATTCATCAAGAACTCCCACCATCCTGCCCATTACTGCCATCGGGCAGGAGAAACCACCATGTTCAGGAACAACTATCTTCCTGCCTCTGAAGAAGGGTCTCGACCCGAAACGTCGCCTATCTCCTTCGCTCCTTAGATGCTGCTGCACCCGCTGAGCCTTTTGTGTACCCTCGATTCTCCAGCATCTGCAGTTCCTTCTTTAACACTTTATCTTCCTGCAATGATCTATTCTTGAAGCGACCTGCACAACTCTGATCCTACCTCAGCAACACAACACTATATACCACCTGTGTAGGAAGGAACTGCAGATGCTGGTTTTAACCGAAGATAGATACAAAATGCTAGAGTATCTCAGCGGCTCTACAACATCTCTGGTGAGAAAGAATGGGTGACGTTTCATGTTGAGACTCTTCTTCACTTTATACCACCTCTTGTACTGCCATGGAGTTGTTTTCCAATTGTGTTTTGTACCAATGTATTGTTTTGCAGTCTTTCTTTCTGGTCTGCTGTCTTACATAACATGCACGACATGTACCTGCGATGTTGCTGCTGGCAACATTTTAATTGTACCAGTACCTCACTGTATTTGTGCATATGACAATAAAATTGATTTCACTTGACTTTCACATTAGAATATCCTAAACTTGGCAGTACATTCAAGGCAAAGTAAGCCAGCTCCTTACCCCCGCAGAGGGACAACTGCAACTAATCGTTACATAGTTCCTTCTAATAAATTAAAGTAGTAAATTCAAAGAGGCATGCAATATGTTCATTTGCTTGACATTTTGAATTACTTATTGGATAAGTAAATTACATTGGAGAAGGGAGTTAATAATGAATTCTTCCTGCTATCAAGTAGAAGATATATCATAATTATCCCCAGGCAGTTTTCAAAGTAATTTTATTTTTTCACATTACAACAAGGATAGGAGAAGCAAATGTTCATCTCTTTTACTGAATATGCCATTTTTTTTAGGATTGGTTTTAGGTTTAGATTTATTAGTGTCATTGTGAACCAAGGTGCAATGAAAAGCTTTATTTTGCATGTTATCCAATCAGATACTGGCGACATAATTTGTGAGTTTAGAAAAGTTTGCTCTCGACTCAAACTCGCAGCATGGTCAACACGTGGTCCTTTTTATTTTCAACATGCTGAAAAATTTTCCGCGAGTAAAAATTGGTCGGCATGGTCCTTTTGAACTCGCAGTGCAGTGGAGTGGGGTCGCTATGTAGTTATAGGCAGCCGAGGGCATCCATAGGCAATCTCCTTTGTTGCCTGGGCATTTTAATTGGCTCTTTGCAGTTTTCAGAACCAAGGAAAACCGACCGGTAATGTTAAATGCCCGCTAAACTTAATAAAAAGTTGTCTGGCTTCTTAAAAGTGTCTCCACTCCTTCTCCCCCCCCCCCCCCTCCCCACCCCTTCCCCCCCCACGTCTGCCCCCCACTCTCGCCCCCCTTTTTCCCCCCACCCTTCTCCCCCACCCTTCTCCCACCCGTCTCCCCCACCCATCTACCCCCCCTTCCCCCCCCTTCCCCCCCCTTCTCCCCCCCCTTCTCCCCCCTCCTTCTCCCCCTTTCTCTCCCCCCCCCCCCCCCCCCCCCCCAGTTCATCTAAAATCAGTACCTCTTTCCTGGTGTTTTCTCCATATATGGATATCCAAAAGTCACAAGGCATTGAATGAATTTAAATGAATACCAAAGATGCTAACGGAATTGAACAGCAACATTTTAATGGTAATTTTTTTTGCTTTTGAAAAAGATCCTCCCCTGCAGAGTAAGCAGGCTGGAGTAGGGTTGAGTACTGCACATTATGCATTTAATATTTGCCAGATGCAGCACAGAATGAATCAAAAGTTCAGTGTATGCATCTGGCAGGTGAGGTATTTTGTTGAGATTTCAGTGTCTGAAAGATATCTCTTCACTCTTAAGGTGTGAACTGAGAATAAGAAAATATTCTGAGATGATGTTCCTTTGTATCACTTAATCGTTAGCCCTGCTCTAGCTGGCACGCATTCACTCCTCACTCATTGTACCATAGGGCCATTTTTACCTAGTCTGGATGCAGAGGGTATATATATCTCACTGGCGCAAAGCACCGTTATGGGTGGCACAGTGACGCAGCAGTAGAGCTGCTGCCTTACAGCGCCAGAGACCTGGGTTTGATCCTCACCACGGAGTCTGCACGTTCTCCCTGTGACCACGTGGATTTTCTCTGGGTGCTCCAGTTTCCTCCCACACTCCAAAAACAAACAGGTTTGTAGGTTAATTGGCTTCTGTAAAAAAAATTACCACTGGTGTGTAGGGTACAGTATGTAATTAGTGGACGGATAATCGACGATTGGCATCGACTTGATGGGCCAAAGGGCCTGTTTCCGCACTGTATCTCTAACCTAATCTATAATAAGCTAATGGGTGCAGTCTAAGGAACAGGAGAGCATCTAATAATACAATGTATAGTTCTGCCCCCAAAACAAAGTTCAAAGCATTGATATGCAAGAAGGTTCTGACCCATTGTTGGCTGCAAAGCTATCAGGTTCTCAAATGTTTGTTTTAAATGCCTCTAACACTTAGAGATAATTAAAACTTGTAAAATAAAGTCAATTATTTTTGTTTTATATTTTAAGAAAGTAAAATTAACTAGAACTGTCAGAACTAGTTAAAAACATAACACTAAACTAAAATAATTGACCAAAGGACCTTGACTTTTCCTATGCTCCCTTAGCCCTGGGCTACAAATCACTGTTTAAATTGAGAGAGTCAGGATCTTTTCATCTGGTACAACACCAAGCGCTGAACAAGATTGCACGTTCAATTTTCCAAATCAGTTAGTAGGTTTGATGCATCCACCTTTCAGGAAGCATTTAC
This sequence comes from Okamejei kenojei, assembly GCA_035221665.1. NCBI lineage: Eukaryota > Metazoa > Chordata > Chondrichthyes > Rajiformes > Rajidae > Okamejei > Okamejei kenojei. The sequence goes on from CM069131.1 coordinate 158,780,542, forward strand.
AAACACATTTCTCTTTAAACCCGGGAAAATGCTGATGATTCCATCCAGACTTTATTAGCATTTATGACCAAGATCAGTGCTATTGCGTCTTCACATTTTCAAGCCTTTGGTCTCCCTTACTCTAGGGAACGATTGTTTGCCCAAATATCCAGTTTCATTCATCAATCCTTAGACCTAATTGATAGGCTACCTGATTGCACCAGCATATACCCCATCCCCAATCTACATGGGAAATATCACAAAACTGCTACCATTAGTTAGCAGTCAGGAAGACACGCTCTGATTCAATAGCTTGAAGGTAAGAGGGGCAAAGTTTAAAGGAGATGTGTGGGCAGGTTTTTTACACAGAGGACGGTAAGTGCCTGGAATGCATTGCTGGGGTTGATGGTGGAGGCAAATACGACAATGGCATTAAAGAGACTTTTGGATAGGCACGTGGATTGGCAGGGAATAGACGGATATGGATAATCTGCAGGCAGATATGAGTTGGTCTTGACATCATGTACGGCACAGACCGTAGGGCCTGTTTCCGTGCTTTATCTCTAAACTAAACCCAAGCGTAAGTGTTCATCGAAATAGTTGCCGAGTCTATACTAGGTCTCGCTGATGTACAGGAGGCCACACTGGGAACACCGGATGCAGTCAATGAGGTTAGATGAGGTGCATACGAATGGCTGTCTGACCGTAAAGGACTGTCTGGGTCCCTGGATGGAGTATGGGGTTAGAGGAGATGCAATAAAGGAGGTTAAATTATTGTTTTGTTTTGTAAGCATGATTATTATGGAAGCTAGTTCACCCCCTTGAATAGTTTGTTCTTTGTTGCAGAGTTCCTGGGTTTTTTTAGCAATCGCTTTGACATGCACTGTGATGGCGCAGGTATGGACAGTGAGGTTGTGATTTGAAGCTGCCATGGATGTTAACGAATGGCTGTGGCTCCTGTGCTCTTGTCACCACCCCCCTTTCTTTAGGCACTACATTATCTGCTGAGCTTTGGTCTTCGTGTGCCTGTAGGGTTGTTTACTTTCTCCCTTGAGCTGTTGTGGAGCTCCCTGTTCAGAAATACTTTGTAGTTGTGATTGCAGACACAAGGAAATGCAGATGCTGGTTTACAAAGTTAGACACCGAATAGTGACGGACCTGGACAGAGTGGATTTGGAGAGGATGTTTCCACTAGTGGGAGAGTCTAGGACCGAGATTATAGCCTCAGAATTAAAGGATGTTCCTTTAGAAAGGAGATGTCAGAGGGCGGTGAATCTGTGGAATTTCTGGCCACAGAAGGCTATGGAGGCCAAGTCAATGGATATGTTTTAAGGCAGAGATAGATTCTTGATTAATACAGGTGTCAGAGGTCATGGGGAGAAGGCAGGAGAATGGAGTTTAGAGGGAATGTTAGATCAGCCATGATTGAATGGCAGAGCAGACCTGAAGGGCCTAATTCTGCTCCTATCAGTAATTAACTTATGATATACAATGCTGGAGTAACTCAGTGGGCTGTGGTGAATTAGTTCCCAGTCTGTTCATTTGTATTAAATCAGTCCTAGTTCTTCCTTGGTGCTGAGGCCAAGATTCATTAGATGGTCAGTTGTGATTCAGCATTCAGTTTCGTCAAGATAGAGGGGAAGTGGACATCTTGCAGTTACTGACTTGGACAGTGTTCAGATCAGGTGGTTAGCCAAGCAGTTCTGTGCTTTTCTCTCTGATCAAGTAGAATGTCAGTAATGCCAAAAGCAAAATACAAGCTGCTTGTCAGAAGGACCATATTGGATTTAAAGCAAAAATAAACTCTTTGGAGGAACGTAATTTAGTTTATTGTCATGTATACTGAGGTACAGTGAAAAGCTTTGTTTGCGTGCAAATGTGAAAAGACTATACACGATTGCAATCGAGCCATACACAGTGTTCAGATACAGGATAAAGGGAATAATGTGAATAATGTTCAGCGCAAGATAAATCCCAGTAAAATCTGATTAATGATAGTCCGAGGGTCTCCAATGAGGTAGATAGTAGCTCAGGACTGCTCTCGAGTTGTCAATAGAATGGTTCAGTTGCCTTATACCAGCTGGAAATAAACTATTCCAGAAACTGGAGGTGTGCGTATTCAGACTTCCAAATACCTTCTGCCTGATGCGAGTGGGGAGAAGTGGGAGTGAGACTCGTCCTTGCTTATGCTGGTGGCCTTGCCGAGGCAGCATGAAGTGTAAATGCAGTCAATACAAGTGAAGTTGGTTTGTATGGGCTGAGTCTACAATTTTGTGCGATTTTATGCGGTCTTGGGTGGAGCTGTGGGAACTCATAACGTTGAGCAGCATCTGTGAGGATTGGGGGCGAGGGCAGTGGGGGTTGGGGAAGAATTGCTTTGGGTCAAGATCCTCCATCAATCCTGATGCTATAAGGAAGAACTCCATGTGGGATTTTAAAATTAGGATCTAGATTTTTAAAAACGAGGCATTCATTAATTGGAAGTGAGAGTAGGCCGGCAAATAAAGGGTTAAACGGGATTTAATATAAAGTTAAATCTCGGGCAACAGAGTTTTATGTGACAAATCTGTAGTTAGAACAAGGGAGGTCTAGTTAGATGAGGGAATTATAACATTTGTTATGGATACAATACAAAACCAACTTATATTTCCTGTGTAAGCTGAACGCTATCACATCCTGACTCCTGCTGGTCTCACATGAGCAAAGTAATTAAGTGATTGGAAGCACAACCTCAACCATAAATTGAATGACTATATAAACATTCCCCACAGAGTGATAAAAATATTTCAAAGATAAGACAGCCGTTTGAAATTGATTGTTAATCTTGAACTAGGAGGCCAATCAAGCACAGGAGCTTTCTATGCCACTATGTTAACAAGTTACTTCAGAACTTGGAAACAAGGAAATGCAGATGCTGGTTTACAAATAAAAATACACAGAGTGCTAGAGTAACTCAATGGGTCAGGCAGCATCTCAGGAGAACATGGATACATTTTGGGTCTGTTGGCCATCAGTCTGAAGAAGGGTCCCAACCCAAATCTTCACCTATCCATGTTTTCCAGAGATGCTGCCTGACCCATTGAGTTACTCCAGCATATTATGTCTTCGACTTCAGAGTTTACTTGTATTCACACATTAAACATTACTTAGTTATTTGGATGTTGAACAGAAAAAAAACTTTTATTTGCCTTTCCAATAATAAACACATCTTAAAAATCTAGCCTGGTATCAGAATCTTATGAGACTCACAACATTGATTGAAGAAAAACAAATTATATATTTTACACAAAAAAACATGGTTGTTGGACGTCTAGGATTGCAATTGAATAGATCCATCAGCAAATATAATGAGTCAACATTAACACAACACATTGTTCAAAAGCCTGGTGTTCTTTGATAGAGGATTCAAGGAACTGCAGATTCTGGTTCACCAAAAAAAGCATTAAGGGCTGGAGTAACTCAGCATTTTAGACAACATCTCTGCAGAACACGTAGAGAAGACGTTTTAGACAGAGACCCTTCTTTAGACATGGTAGGTGGGGGTGTGGGAGCTTGCCAGGGTTTGTTCTGCTCCTCTCTTCCAGCTTTCTTTTCCCCCCTACATTTAGCCTGAAGAAGGGTCGCAACCCAAAACATCACCTATCCATGTTCTCCAGAGATGCTGCCTGACCTGCTGAATTACTCCAGCACCTTGTGTCATTATTTATTAGAAAGGATAGGAGAGACCTGCGCTAAATGCAGGCGAACCACTGAACCAGCTTAGCTGGGGCACTTTGGCCGGCATGGATGAATTGAGCTGAAGGATTCTTTCCATGCTGTCGGACTCTCTGACTCTATGTGGTTATTTTTTAACCTACCTCCATCACATCATAGTTATACAAAGTTAATTAGATACGCCACAGAAACAGCTCTTTCAATCTATTGAGCCCACATTGACCACCGCTAACACCTCGCACTCCCCCCCCCCCCCCCGCCCACCCCCATTTTGACACTAATCCTACCCTAACCTATTTTATCCTACCCACATTCCCATCAACACTTGTCTGCACACTAAGGACATTTTACATTGGTGAATTAACCCAGCAACGCCATGCTTTTGGGACTGGGGAGCAAATCAGAGGAGCTCCACGTGGTCGCTGGGAGAATGTGCAAACTTCACACAGACAGCACCGGAGGTCAGGACTGAACCCGGGTCACTGGAGCTGTGAGGCAGCAACTCTGCTAGCTGCACCACTGTGCCATGCTAGCAAGGATATCATTTTTCTGGAGCTTCATTCTACTGGGTCTAAAAAGCTGATCATTTTTTTTAAGTTGTTACAACCTCTTCATCTTCCATCGGATTCAAGTTAACTCTGGTATCCTGGCACTGAGAAACAACACTGACAAATGTACATCACATATCACGTTGGAGGGTCTGTAAGATTCCAAATATTATTGCAGCTTGCAGTTGAATTTCTCTCAATAAAAATATGCGCAGCATACTTTGTGTCATGTTCTTTAAAGAACATGAGAAGATGATGGAAGTAGAGTTCTCCCTGCTTCTTCTGAGATTATCCTGTGATATCTTTGAAGCCCACCTGAACACACAGAAAGAGGTCTGGTTAATATCGCAAAGCATGACACAGATCTTCAGGATTGCGGTAAGGTGTGGTTTCAATGTGTAGGCTCGGATTCAGATGTAGGAGTGATAATAAATGAACAAAGTTGACAAATTGGTACTTTATCTAAAATAACAAATTAAGTAAAATAATATCAGACTTTGTAGGCAGGCCTTGACAGTCTTAACAGGATGGGAAGATCAGAGTGAAGTACAATTTAACATAGGCTAGTGCTGCACGGTTTTACATTGAGGGCCAGATAAGCAATTGATACCCCCTCCGATGGCCAGTCACAGGAAACTAATTTTATTGTAACATAGCTGGAAGTTATATATTTGATCATGTTTACAGACAACAATGACATGGATCTCATTGCCCCACTCAATGTTCCTTTCCACCCACACTGCCTCCTCTATATTCCACTCATTGGCCCCAAACATGTCCTTCCTCTTCATCGCCTCCACACACATCTCTGCCACCACAAACCCACTGACTCGCTCAGCCCTCACTGTCTGACCTCTCCTTGTAGTTAATACTCTCTAATCCAAGCAGAGTTCTGCTAAACACCTCTGCATTCAATAGACAATAGACAATAGGTGCTAGAGTAGGCCCTTCGAACCAGCACCGCCATTCAATGTGATCATGGCTGATCATCCACAATCAGTACCCCGTTCCTGCCTTCTCACCATATCCCTTGGCTCCGCTATCTTTAAGGGCTCTATCTAACTTTCTCTTAAAAGCATCCAGAGAATTGGCCTCCACTGCCTTCTGAGGCAGAGAATTCCACAGATTTACAATTCTCTAGATGAAAAAGTTTTTCTTCATCTTCGTTCTAAATGGCCTACCCCTTATTCTTAAACTGCGGCCCCTGGTTAAGGACTCCCCAACTTCGGGAACATGTTTCCTGCCTCTCTCTCTAAAGCCCCATCCATCCTGGAATAGGGCAACTAGAACTGTCCGCAAAACTCCAAATGCGTCCTAACCAAATTCATATAAAGTTGCAACATGACTTGCTGTCTCTAAAACTCAATGCCCCGATGAAGGCAAGCATATCATATGCTTTCTTTACCACTCTGTCAAAATGTGTTGCCGCTTTCAGGGAGCTATGGAGTTGGACCCCCAAATCCCGCTGCACGTTAGGGTCCCATGCTTCTGTAGAGGACAGTATGGTGAATGCATAGGCCTCTGGATGGGTAAAACATGGGGTTCAATCCATTGTGGCCAGGCCAGGGATATGGCCTGCAGCTCCAAGTAATAGTTATTCCTTTTCAAATACTTTAGATAGAGAGTCAAAGGGAATGTGAATTGGATGAGACCAAGACTCCCCATGATCAAAGCGACACATAATGCTGGAGTAACTCAGTGGGTCACGCAGCATCTCTGGTGAACATGGGCATGGAACATGATGAATATGAATGTGTCGGGTCGGGACCCTTCTTCAGTCACGACCTGAAATGTCTTCTATCCACGTTATCCAGAGATGCTGCCTGACCCGCTGAGTTACTCCAGCACTTTGTGTCCTTTTCTGTAAACCAGCATCTGCAGTTCCTTGTTTCTCGCTGATCAATGGAACTATTTTTTTAGCAGCCACATAGGACAGATAGTGGTCAAAGACGCTACCACAGTGGCACCTGGACCCATCTTCACTAAGTATATGATTTCACAGCTTCTGCCGGAGTCAGCATTGGAACCTCCAATATAAATCCTGGGATCTGGATCCAATAAATTTTGCCACCCAGTTTGTTATTTTACAGATAGAGGCATCAGCTAAAGAACACATCTCATCACAATCTTGCATATAATTTCTTATTTTATTTGAGAGATGTGATTTGATTTTAATTACTTTACTCATGTGTTATTAACTGTGTGCAAATTCTCTGAAATATCATCATCTAACATCTGGTTTGGGGACAGTTCCACCAGATAACACATTCAAAATAACTAATTCCTTTTGTTATTAATCCATGACTCCCAAGAGATAACCCAGCTTTCTTTATGCTTTTATATATACTTCCTTTAAATTAGCAAAAATCTCTGCATGAATAATAAACAAGGCACCTAATTAAACACAGGGTTTCATTAATATAATATTCATAACACACATATATTTGGCGTACGATTAGACACATTCCAAATTGGACTTTTGGATAATGGATATGCTCTTTTTCTTCATCTCTCTCTTTCAGGCTGAACAGAATGTAGTTTGACCTCGAAAACCATTGAATCATAGCCATAGTGAAATGGGACATACTGTAGATTGAGGAGTTAGGGCAAAGGTGGGGTTAGGTTCTGGAAAACATTAGCAGCTCCTCAGAAATCAGCAGTTGGTTTAAATCAGACAGTTCCTTCAGTGTCCTGACCTGGTTAAACTGGTGCATGTCAAGAAAGAATTTTGATCAGATGAATACTGGATGTAGACAGTGGTTATCAATTCTAATTACCTTAGGACTGTACCATGCAGTGTAATGCACAGTCGAGATTTTTTAAAGAAAATAAAGCTTTATTTCGATTTGTCAAAATCTTAAATCCCATTCCACAATTGACTGAAATGTTCACTCTGGAATAGAATTTTTGTGAAGGGAATTAAAATACATTTTTTCATTGATACTTCTATTAGACATGGACAATCGCGCCTATTGTTTGTGTGCTGAAGTTAGCTCTATTCAGCTGTAATAGAAAACTATGGAATTGGACCATTTTTGCTTGAAAACCTGACCTGCACTTTCCACAGACGCCATCACTGGATAGAGAATCAGCAGAACAGCATGGGCAATAGGAGAGTATTTTAAAGATTTAAAGTGATTTCCCTGTGGTGATCAAATAGTGTTGTAGGGGGCATTGGATGGAAAGGTTATGAAAAACACTATAGTTCGAGGGTTGACCAGAGGACACCCTCCCTGAGCATTGTGGGTATGTTTACTCCTCAATTGCCCACAAAGGATGCACTTTCTCCATAAATATCACAGCTTTCTGAAACTGAGATCGCAGCAAATGTCTTCATCTCTTCTTGAGGCCTTAATGCCAATTGGCAACTCTAAGTATACCTGAGAACTCAAATTATCTATGTCCTCAAAAAGTGCCTCTTCAGTACAGCCACATGCAGCCAAGCCTTGTGCGCTGCTCGTAGTGAGTGGGGGCAGAAATGTCAGCGAAAAGCCAGAAGGCATGCAGGTCTTTGCTTTCATTGCCTCAATGCAACACAACAGAGAGCTTTCACACAAATATCTCTGCTGGGCTAGCTGATTTCAGGCGGCATGCTGGCAAAGATTGTTTGAAGATCAGGCTGGTACGAAATAAGGGGCAGTAAAGAGGATGCGGGCTGGGACAGAAGGTGAGGGATGACAGGATGTAAAAATGGTGGGAGGAGGCAGCAGTGTCAATGCAGCAGTGTCAATGCAGAGAGCAGCAACATATGAGCAAGAAATGAATGATGTGGGTCTCAGTATGAATTGGAAATCGAGGATTGATTTTTTTTTTACTGTCACGTGCACTGAGATACAATGAAAAGCTTTTGTGTTTGTGGTATCCAATTAAAGTATAATCGAGTATAATCAAGCAATTAACATGTACAAAATGTAGTGCAAATATAAAAGTTACCAGAGTGCAGAATATAGTTTCCAGTTACAGTTCCAGTGAAAATGTCCAAGGTCAACCATGAGGTGGGTGGGAAGTTCAGGACTACACCCTAGCTTATGGGAGTACCATTCAGTAGTCTTATAACAGAGGGGAAGAAGCTGTTCCTGAGTCTAGTGGTACGTGTTTTCATGCTTTTGTAACTTCTGCCCGACAGGATGGGAGAGAAGAGGGGACAATCACGGTGAATAAGGTTCTTGATGATGTTGAGTGCTCTCATGAGTGAAATGGAGTGAAAAGACAATAAAATGTCAATAGCAGCTTGAAGAGAGGGTGTTTGTGTGAACGCCAAGGCAAGAGAAGCTGATCAATTAATCTGGAATCCCAAAACAACAATAGTTTCTGGAAAAGGCTGGAAGTGGTACTGAGGCCCAGTGCTAGAAACACTAGACCTTGGCAAAACGGTATCTGTACCTCAAATACTGATGGACCTTACCCATCCGCCATCAGTCAGTGAGTTGCCAGGAGAAGCACAGCAGAGACATTTGCGTGGGAGCTAATCTTGCTCAAGTAATTCTTTGGCATGTACAGGAATTGTGGCTGCACAAATATTTGTGTTTCTGCCGCATTTCTGCTGGGGGAGCCCTGGAAATAAGTGAGAAAACAGATATGATTGGTACTGACATGCAATGTTATGATGTTAGTTTCAAGATAACATTGCTTAGAACACAACGAGGCCCGTTTCAGGGATTCATCATGTGGATGTTGAAACGGCAAGATTTCCAAGTTTAATATTTCCCTTCTGTTTAGTTTAGTTTTGTTTAGCTTAGAGATACAGTGCAGAAACATGCCCTTCGGCCCACCGGGTCCGCATCGACCAGTGATCCCCACACATTAACCATATAACCATATAACAATTACAGCACGGAAACAGGCCCTCTCGGCCCTTCCAGTCCGTGCCGACCATTTGTTTTCCCCTAGTCCCATCTACCTGCACTCAGACCATACCCCTCCATTCCCTTCACGTCCATATACCTATCCACCTTACTTTTAAATGTTAAAATCGATCCTGCCTCCACCACTTCTGCTAGAAGCTCATTCCACACAGCCACCACCCTGTGAGTAAAGAAGTTTCCCCTCACGTTACCCCTAAACTTCTGTCCCTTAATTCTCATGTCATGCCCTCTTGTTTGAATCTTCCTACCCTCAATGGGAAAAACGTATCCACGTCAACTCTGTCTATCCCTTTCATCATTTTAAAGACCTCAATCAAGTCCCCCATTAACCTTCTGCGCTCCAAAGTATAAAGACCTAACTTGTTCAACCTTTCTCTGTAACAGAGTTGCTGGAACCCTGGCAACATTCTAGTAAATCTCCTCTGTACTCTCTCTATTTTGTTGACATCCTTCCTATAACTAGGCGACCAAAATTGTACACCATACTCCAGAATTGGTCTTACCAATGCCTTGTACAATTTTAACATTACTTCCCTACTCCTATATTCAATGCTCTGATTTATAAAGGCCAGCACACCAAAGGCTTTCTTTACCACCCTATCTACATGCGATTCCACCTTCAGGGAACTATGCACAGTTATTCTACATTAACACTATCCTACATAGACTAGGGACAATTTTCATTTATACCAAGCCAATTAACCTACAAACCTGTACGTCTGTAATCAGGGGGTATGGAGAGAAGGCAGGTACAGGATACTGAGTTGGATGATCAGCCATGATCATATTGAATGGTGGTGCAGGCTCGAAGGGCCGAATGGCCTGCTCCTGCACCTAATTTCTATGTCTTTGGAATATGGGAGAAAACCGAAGGTCTCGGAGAAAACCCAGGCAGGTCACGGGGAGGATGTACAAACTCCGTACAGACAGCTTCCATGGTCAGGATCTACTGGCGCTATAAGGCAGCAACTCTACCGCTGCGCCACCATGCTGCCCACCATTCCGCATAGACTTAAACGGAACATATTTATATTAGGACTGAATTGATGTGTAGAATGGGTAGAATGCCTGTATGTACACGTGCTGGACAGTCTTAGATTTCACATTGGTCAAGTGATTGCTCATTAATCATAGATTAATTGTATAACCTTCTCCTGACCCTGCAGGAGTGCCACTCAGACACTGGAGACTGGGGAACTTGATGGCCTATGACATTAACATCGAATGAACTGATGCTCATTTAGTTTGCCTGCATGAAGCAGCCAAATGGTTATTATCATTTACAAAGGTTTACCTAAACAAGTACATTTCTCATCAACAAAAGAAAAGAGCAAAAAAGCGTGTTATAAAGACATGTTATATTTCCATATCTTTGGCAAATACTGAAAAATTAAAGCTGATCACCTAAGGTATATTGTAGGTTGCTAAGGGGCATCTGCGTAATGGATGTTGACAGAAAGATTAATATCTCACAAGAGACAAGGTCAGTGGTGCAAATGTAATCAGTGCTCAGCTGTCATAAGTAAGTGTTTCACTTCCATTTTAATTCCTGATGTCAGGTTTAGACAGGTGGCTACTCTCACATGTGGCAATTACCTGAACTCATGCTGTACGGATCCTAACATTTTAGACGGGGTGCTTCCAGATTAAGTTCTCATTCTAATTCTAGTTCCTGCACAAAATTCCAAATGTAAATTCTCGGTATGATAATGTTGAAAAATAGCTGAAATAACATTTGTTTTGTGTGAAAGACATTCACGACAATGTTCATAACGTGTCCTTTTTTTGTTTACTTTTCATGCCCTATTTTCATTGTTGTCCAGTTAGTGTCAAACAATAGGCAATAAGTGCAGGAGTAGGCCCTTCGAACCAGATATTCAGTAACGATGGTTCCCTTTAAACCAGGCTTTTAGTGGGCAAATGGTACTTACAGTAACACATGGATTAAGTGAGCTATTCCTGAAACAATAGGATTTATAAAATAGATACATTAATAATTATTAATAATAAATATAAAGCATTAGAGTTTGCTATCTATTCCATCATTGTTTCTAGAAATGTTATTAAGCTCAGTTTTGAAGCTCATTCTGTCTCTGGTTTCATTGTCATCAGTTTACATAAACTCCCTGACCATATTCCCACTCCCAACTGACCCAGGTTTCCATGTTTTAAATAGGTCTTTTCTCCTTTCCACAATAGTACTAACACTATTCCAGGACTGCCTGAAATGAAGGAAATGTTGCGGGTGTGTACCCTGTTGTTTCCAAACCAACTGCTGCTGAGCATGAGGTCAGAGGAAGATTATCTAGTCTTTTGAGACCTATCAAAAGTATTTCAAATGGAATAACTATTACTTGGAGCTTCAGACAATATTCCCGTTGATTCACCATTCACTATTGATATCACTATTCACTATTGATTGAACCCCATTTTTCCATCCCCATCCAAAGGCTTGGGCATTCAGTATACTGGCCTCTGCAGAAATATTACAGCCATTACTCACCATGGATGGACAGAGGGATTGTTTAAAGTGGTGGAAGAGGCTGCTTGTATCTTGATAATACTGAGCTTCTCAGTGTTGTTGGTGTTGACCAGTAAATATGTGGCTGATTCAATTATGTTTCTAGTCCTCATCATAGTCATGAAGTCATGCAGTGCGGACACAACCGTTCAACCCAACTCGTCCATGCCGACCAAAATGTCCCGTATAAGCTAATTCTACTTGCCCATGTTTGGGCCCGGATTTAATAAAGGACCTCGAGGTTAATGAGCCATTAGGAGGCAGTGACCATAACATGGTCAGGTTTAATCTACAATTGGAGACAGAGAAGAGTAGATCGGAGGTGTCATTGTTGCAGTTGAATAAATGGGGCCATGAGGGAGGAGCTGGCCAAAGTTGACTGGAAAGATACACTAGCAGGGATGACAGTCGAACAAAAATGGCAGGTGTTTCTAGGAATAATACAGAAGGTGCAGGATCAGTTCATTCCTAGGAGGAAGTAAGATTCCAAGGGGAGAAAGGGACGACCATGGCTGACAAGGGACGTCAGGGACAGTATAAAAATTAAAGCAAATAAGTACAACGTAGCTAAGATGAACGAGAAGCAAGAGGATTGGGTAATGTTTAAAGAACAACTGAAGATAACCAAAAAGACAATATGGGGAGAAAAGATGAGGTACGAAGGTAAGCTAGCCAAGAATATAAAGCAGGACCATAAAAGCTTCTTTAGGTATGTGAAGAGGAAAAAATTAGTTAAGACCAAAATTGGACCCTTGAAGACCGAAAAAGGTGAATTTATTATGGGGAACTGGGAAATGGCAGGTGAATTGAACAGGTACTTTGGATCTGTCTTCACTAAGGAGGACACAAACAATCTTCTTGATATAGTAGTGGCCAGAGGATCTGGGGTGACCGAGGAACTGAAGGAAATCCACATTAGGCAGGAAATGGTGTTAGATAGACTGATGGGACTGAAGGCTGATAAATCCCGAGGGCCTGATGGTCTGCATCCCAGGGTACTTAAGGAAGTGGCTCTAGAAATCGTGGCTGCATTGGTGATAATTTTCCAATGTTCTATAGACTCAGGATCAGTTCCTGTGGATTGGAGGGTAGCTAATGTTATCCCACTTTTTAAGAAAGGCGGGAGAGAGAAAACGGGGAATTATAGACCAGTTAGCCTGGTGGGGAAGATGCTGGAGTCAATTATAAAAGATGAGGTAGCCGAGGGGGTGGAAGATTGCAACCTTCACGTGGTCCGCCCTGTTTGGACTAATGCAATCAACTCGACGTGCACAAACTGAAGATCGAATAGAACAAGTTGTCCAACAACTTTAGGCTGTGCACGCTACATGAAAGAAAAATAAGGTAGCCACAGATTTTGATAGCAATAACAGGATCGGTCCCAGTCAGCATAGATTTACGAAGGGAAAATCATGCTTGACTAATCTTCTGGAATTTTTTTGAAAATGTAACTAGGAAAATGGACAAGGGAGAGCCAGTGGATGTAGTGTACCTGGACTTTCAGAAAACATTTGATAAGGTCCCACATAGGAGATTAGTGGGCAAAATTAGGGCACGTGGTATTGGGGGTAGAGTGCTGACGGATAGAGAAGTGGTTGGCAGATAGGAAACAATGAGTAGGGATTAACGGGTCCCTTTCAGAATGGCAGGCAGTGACTAGTGGGGTACCGCAAGACTCGGTGCTGGGACCGCAACTATTTACAATATACATCAATGATTTGGATGAAGGGATTCAAAGTAACATTAGCAAATTTGCAGATGACACAAAGCTGGGTGGCAGTGTGAACTGTGAGGAGGATGCTATGAGAATGCAGGGAGACTTGGACAGTTGGGGAAGTGGGCAGATGCATGGCAGATTAAGTTTAATGCAGATAAATGTGAGGTTTACCACTTTGTAGCAAAAACAGGAAGGCAGATTACGATCTAAATGGCATCAAGTTGGGGAAAGGGGAAGTACAACGGGATCTGGGTGTCCTTGTACAGCAGTCTATGAAAGTAAGCATGCCGGTACAGCAGGCAGTGTAGAAAGCAAATGGCATGTTGGCCTTTATAACAAGAGGAATCAAATATAGGAGCAAAGAGATCCTTTTGCAGTTGTACAGAGCCCTCATGAGACCACACCTGGAGTATTGTGTGCAATTTTGGTCCCCTAATTTGAGGAAGGACATTCCTGCTAATGCAGCGTAGGTTTACAAGGTTAATTCCCGGAATGGCGGGACTGGCATATGCTGAGAGAATGGAGCAACTGGGCTTGTACACTCTGGAGTTTAGAACGATGAGAGGGGATCTCATTGAAACGTATAAGATGGTTAAGAGTTTGGAAACGCTAGAGGCAGGAAACATGTTCCCGATGTTGGGGGAGTCCAGAACCAGGGGCCACAGTTTAAGAATAAGTGGTAAGCCATTTAGAACGGAGATGAGGAAACACTTTTTCTCACAGAGAGTGGAATTCTCTACCTCAGAGGCGGTGGAGGCAGGTTCTCTGGATGCTTTCGAGAGAGAGCTAGATACGGCTCTTAAAAATAGCGGAGTCAGGCGATATGGGAAGAAGGCAGGGACGGGGTACTGATTGGGGATGATCAGCCATGATCACATTGAATGGCGGTGCTGGCTTGAAAGGCCGAATGGCCTACTCCTGAACCTATTGTCTATCCATGTTGTTGTCCGAGAATCTTTTCAATGCTGTTATAGCTCCTGCCTCAACTACTTCCCCTGGCAACTCATTCACCATCTAAGTGCCCTGTAGAATCCTATTTAAATCTTTATCCCTTTCACTATGTCCTCTGGTTCTTTATTCCCCTAACCTGGGTAAGAGACTCAGTGCATTCATCTTATTTATTCTCCTCGTGACTTTATGCACCTCTATCAGATCACTCCTCAGTCTCCTGCCCTCCAAGGAATACTTTGTTTAACCCCTCCCCATTGCTCCAGCCCTTGAGTCCTAGCAATATCCTTATTAATCTTCTCTACACTCTGTTCGGCTTTATGACTTTTAAGGGCCTGTCCCACTTACACGATTTTTTTCAGCAACTGCCGGCACCCGTCATAGTCGCAGCAGGTGACCAAAAGTTTTCAATGTTGAAAATCCAGCGGCGACCAGAAAATGTTGTGGGGTGACGCCTGCATGGTCGTGAGTAGTCGCCCAAAGAGTCGTACCTTTCTCTAGTCGCCGCTTTTCAACATGTTGAAAATTTCAACATGTTGAGAATTTCCGGCCACTTGTTGCGTAAGTGGGACAGGCCCTTAAGTCAATGATGACCATACCATCTGTAGCCACGTAAAACCATTGCATGTTAAAAATCACTGGAGATGGTCAATGCTTACTGTCTGCCTGATGCAAATATTTCTTGACCAAACAAAATTGTTTGCTAGGTTTGCTTGCAGGAAGGTCTTCTTCTTGCGAATGAAACATAAACCAAAGGAATAGTTAAATCTCAAGCCGGGTGTTGAGCAGCCAGGTTGTTGTCTCTGTGTCAATGTCTGTCAAGACCTGAGCTCCATTTGGTGGATGGTAGAGTGAGCACCCAGTGATGACATGGTTGGCTTTCTGTTGTTCTGCTCCACATTCACAGGCTGGGGAAGGTAATGATTGTTTATTATATGAGAACAATAAATATGAGGACAATATTATAGGAGGACAAAATACTGTGGATGACCAGGTGGAATGGTCTTACTTGTTTTCGGTTATGGGAACTTTTAAGTTGGGAGAGAAGTTTATTACTTGGGTTAAATTATTATACACTAATCCAACAGCCAGAATAATAACAAATCAAATGCTATCAACTAAATTTAATCTATTTTGAGGCTGCAGACAAGGTTGTCCTTTATCCCCGCTACCGTTTGCACTTGCAATAGAACCATTAGCTCAATGTGTGAGATTACATCCTGAAATATATGGGTATGACACCAGAGATACTGAAAATAAAATCTCCTTATATGCGGATGATGTATTACTTTATATTACAAAGCCGGAAAGTAGTATCCTAAATTTACTAAAATTAATAACTGAATTTGGATTATATTCAGGATATAGTATTAATTGGAATAAAAGTGAACTCATGCCAATAATGGTAAATAACTTACATATATTACAACAATTTCCTTTTAAGATAGCAAACGAAAAAATTAAATATCTTGGAATTTATGTAACAAAAAGATTCGATTCTTTATTTAAATCCAATTTTCCACTCTTATTGAATAAATTAAATAAGAACATTTTATATTGGAAAGCATTACCTATTTCAATGCTAGGTAGAATTAATGCAATAAAAATGATTTTTCTCCCGCAATTACTATATCTTTTCCAATTGATTCCGATATATCTTCCTAAAAATTTCTTTAATATTCTATAGTCACCAACTTTATCTGGGATTATAAGAGCCATAGAATAAATAAAAAACATTTATGTAAATCAAAAATAAATGGAGGTCTAGCACTGCCAAACTTTATGTTTTATTACTGGGCAGTTAATATTAAAAATATGAATTTTTGGTTAGTAGAGACAGATAAATAACCAATCTGGTTAAAAATGGAAAAAGAAGATTGTTCGCCTTTTGAAATTAGTTCGATTTTATTCGCCAATATTAAACTAGGTAAGAAAACCTATAGTGAAAACCCTATAATAGGAATACGTATCTGGAAATAACGTTACATTTAAACCCTCAATGATGGACAAAGGTTTTTTACAATGGAAAAACTATGGAATTAATAAGATGGGCGATCTCTACAGGGAAAATTCTTTCCTTTCATTTCAAGAATTACAACAAATTTATGGATTACATTCAAAAGATTACTTTAGATATTTAGAAATTAGAGACTATGTAAAAGCAAACACACAGGAAATTAGAAATAGAAAGACAGAAATTTTAGATAAATGTCTAAATAAACACCCAAACACAGAAAAATTTATATCATATATTTATAACATTTTATTGGAAAATGATGTCCCAATGACAGAAATATATAGGCAATCATGGGAAAACGAATTAGGTAAAATCATTAGACCAGAAGTATGGGATGAAAGTTTACAACATATACACCACTGCTCGTTAAATGCTAGACACATTTAAAATATTATATTTTATATATTATTTTAAATATATATTACACTATACAATTTAAAATATTACATAGACTACATTATTCAAAATCCAAACTACATAGTATTTTTTTCAAATGTATCTGCCATATGTAATAAATGTCAGCACTTAGAAGCTAACTTAACGCACTCATTTACAAATTGTGTAAAAATTACTAAATTTTGGACAGAAATATTTAAGATAATTTCGAATGTTGTTAATATGAATCTGATCCCTGGCTCAAAGTTAATAATATTGGGAATATTAGAAACAGATCAATTAATAACAACGAATCAAAGAATTATTATTGATTACAGTTTAATAATTGGGAAAAAATTAATATTGAAATTCTGGAAAGGTCCTACATCCCCCACAATCAAAATGTGGATTACAGGAATGTCGGAGACACTTCATCTGGAAAGATTAAGGCTTGTCCTACTGGACAAGTTGGATCTTTTCAGAGCAATATGGTCTCCATTTATTGAATATCTAAAGGGTCAAAATGGCTCGGTACGAGAGCCTGACTGAAGCCTGAATAATGGAATGGATGAAGAATCATGTATAACAAATCATGGATATATCTCCAATGATGGATAACTTTTTTAATACTCCACTCATTTCTTTATCTTTGATTTCCTACTTTTACTTTATTTTTCTCTATCTTTTCCTACTTGCAAAAAAAAAATGTATAGAAATACAAATAAGACATAATTGTTAATATTAATAATATTACGAATGTATGTGAGAAGTATACTCTATTAATATGTACTTACGTCTAATAAAAATATTTAACAAAATACTGTGGATGCTAGAATGAATGAATGAATGAATGAATGAATGAAAGAAAGAATTAATTAATGAAATAAACATTATTTAGTATACTGGCCACAATGGAAACATTACCGCCATTATGCACCAAGATGGAGAGGGGAAAGAAAGCTAGATCATGTTCTGCATTCCTCATAGAGTGCGGGTACACCAGGCGATGAAATTGCATAATGCAGAACAAAATCTCTCTTGCCATTGATGGTCTGCAGTACCTCATGCATGTACTGACGTGGTCCACTGGGTCAGTACTGATCCTTTCCCATTTAACATGGTGGCAAAAATATAAAAAAAGGAAAATGCTGGAAATACTCAGGTCAGGCTGTGGATGGAGAACAAGTCAATGGTTCAGATGGATGTCGTCTCATAAAAAATGAATATGTTTTTTGTCGCAGATGAGTGTGAGAAGTGTAGAGAGCAAATGTTTCATCAGTTCTCCCTCGCTGGTGTTGTTGATGTTGCATGGTCTAAATTATCCAACAAATATTTTATTTGTATTCTTTGTTCTCTGAAATTTCCACTTCTAGATAGATAGATAGAATACTTTATTGTCGCATGTGACAAGTCACAGTGAAATTATTTGCTTGCATACCTTGCTCTCCCCATCCTCACGGCGGTCCCACCACGCCGGGTCCTCCATTGTCCATTGTTATTCCGCCCCCCTCCCCCTCCCCACCCCCCCTCCCCTCCCCACCGCCCCTCCCCACACGCCCCCCCCCCCCATCTCCCACCCGCCACCCCCATCACTCCACATGTAATGGCTCTGCAATTAGAATAGATCTGCAACTAGAAGCCTTCAGGAGGTGCCACGAGGGGCAGAAGCCTTCCGGAGGCTGAAGCCTCGCTGTGCCTTTAGCATGCTTCTAATTGTTGATCTATTCTAAATGTAGAGCCATTACATGTATAATAATTCTTTGAATACTGTAATAGTGATTAAATTCTGTAAACTATAGACCTGAACCCTTAGCCTAGTTAACTATTTACCATGACACCCAGGTAAAAATGAAGTTCTCTCTTTTCCCAAGTTTTGATACCTGTATCCCATGACCCAAAATTGCCTCAGCCTGCAACACTCTAAGCCACACAATTAATTCTCTAATCTGTTCAAACCTAAATCAGTTTTCATGTGGCTTTGGCAATAAACCCAAGATTAGTATCAATTAATGATGCTTGCATGAAGGGCTTAGATTCTAATAAGATCTGCATCACTGCTACTTAGATAATTACTTGAAAGCCTGAGGAATGGACATTGAAGTGCTGACAGGAGAAAACCTAAAAAATCTTATAACCACTATGTGGAAGTCCAGTTACACTATTTTAAACCTGATATTGCTACATCACTTATATTGGAATTTTGGATACAAAGCTCTGGGATTTCGCGCCTTTACATGGAAGTTAAATATAATTTTTTAAAGAAGGAACTGCAGATGTGGAGAATCGAGGGTACACAAAAAGCTGGAGAAACTCAGCGGGTCAATTGTATTTTGTTTACCAATGAGTTATGACGAACAAGCCATTGTAAGTTCATGCACATTCACAAAATTATTAGCCCAAAGGATGCAGACCGGAATGATATTGTTTCTGGATGGTTCGCCAAGGCCATGCCAGCAGCGGATGCTGGAGGAGGTAGGTGAATTGGAATTTGAAAGGAGTGGAGGGGGGATACAAAAGCTCGGGGAAGGGGTAGAGTGAGGGGAGGGAAGAATGGACCAAGGGAGTTGCGGAGGGAGCGGTCTTTGCGGAAGGCAGACAGGGGGAGATGGGAAGATGTGGCGGGTGGAGGGGTCACGTTGGAGGTGGCGAAACTGGACTAATGTTGTATTTGCCGGCTGGTGGTGAAAGGTGAGGAAAGGGTTTTTTTCCCATAATTTTCCCATGTTTAACATTTTTACATTATCAAAATAAATAAGTGAGCACAATGTATTTCCACAATCCTCTTTGAAAATTACTAGGCAATTTATATATGTAATAAATATGGCAAAGATGCGTTCAAATTTTAGGGAAATATTCATTGGCTTTGCACTGATAGTTGAAACTCTCTTTATTTTTGACTGGATACTGTTTTCATCATAGCCTTACATTGGAAATGCAGATTATTGTTTTCAGCAGTTCATTAACCATTTCTATTAGGTAGCAACTCATAAGACTAAACATAAGGATGTTATAAAACAGTTAATTAACTTAAACTTCAAAGAACATCTTTCAAATTTCAATTAAAATAAACCGTCATTTTTTTATGAGTTCATATGTGGTTCTGTTATGTATTATAAATATTTATTTTCTATTTACAGAAAGAAATGCTGTCGAGGTTATAAATTTGTCCTTGGCGAATGTATCCCAGACGGTAAGAATGTTAACAACTTCCAGAAGATGAAAATCAAAAAAATTGCAGCTGCTGAAACTGTGAAATAAAATTAAAGTTGCTGGAAACACACAGGAGGTCAAACAGCATTTATGGAATGGGAAATAGAGTTAACATTTCAGGTTAAAGAACATTCCCCAGAACTGGGAGATAGAGGAAACAAGGGTACACAAAAAGCTGGAGAAACTCAGCGGGTGCAGCAGCATCTAAGGAGCGAAGGAGATAGGCGACGTTTCGGGTCGAGACCCTTCTTCAGACTGGTCAGGGATCAAGGAAACGAGAGATATAGACGGTGATGTGGAGAGATAAGGAACAATGAGTGAAAGATATGCAAAAAAGTATCGGTGATAAAGGGAACAAGCCATTGTAAGCTGTTTGTGGTGTGAAAATGAGAAGCTGGAGCGACTAGGGTGGGGGAGGGAGATAGAGATAGAGGGAATGCCAGGGCCCGAGGGCTGAGGGAGAGGTGGGAAGGGGAGGAGACAGCAAGGGTTAACAGAATTGAGAAAATTCAATATTCAAGCCCAAAGGATGCAGACTCCCCAAGCGGAATATGAGGTGCTGTTCCTCCAGCTTGCGGTGTTGCTCACTCTGGCCGTGGAGGAGGCCCAGGACCGAGAGGTCGGATGTGGAATGGGAGGGGGAGTTGAAGTGCTGAGCCACCGGGAGGTCGGGTTGGTTATTGCGGACCGAGCGGAGGTGTTCGGCGAAGCGATCGCCAAGCCTCCGCTTGGTCTCACCGATATAGATCATCTGGCATCTGGAGCAGCGGATGCAGTAGATGAGGTTGGAGGAGGTGCAGGCGAACCTCTGTCGGACCTGGAAGGACTGCTTGGGTCCCTGAAAGGAGTGGAGGGGGGAGGTGAAGGGACAAGTGTTGCATTTCTTGCGGTTGCAAGGGAAAGTGCCCGGGGAAGGGGTAGAGTGGGAGGGGAGGGAAGAATTGACAAGGGAGTTGCGGAGGGAGCGGTCTTTGCGGAAGGCAGACAGGGGGGGAGATGGGAAGATGTGGCGGGTGGAGGGGTCACGTTGGAGGTGGCGAAACTGGCGGAGGACTATATGTTGTATTAGCCGGCTGGTGGGGTGAAAGGTGAGGACCAGGAGGACTCTGCCCTGTTTGCGAGTGGGGGAATGGGGAGAGAGGGCAGTGTTGCGGGGTATGGAGGAGACCCTGGTGCGAGCCTCATCAATAGTGGGGGAGGGGAATCCCCGTTCTCTGAAGAATGAGGCCATTTGTGATGACCGTGTGATGATAGAGGAAACAAGTTATTTTTACATTCCAATGAAGATGGGAAGTGAGGAATAAGCAAAGGAAATATCAATCAGAGGCTGAATCCAGTTTTGCTGCAGCAATAAGTTGCAGAGGTAATCTGGTTGATTAATTAATGGGAAGTTATGGTCAAATTGAGATACAATAGCAGTGGATATAATAACAACATGTAAGAGGCATTAGACAAACATATGAAGAGGTAGGGAATAAAGAAGGGTCTGAAGAAAGGACTCAAACCAAAATCTCATCTATTCTCCAGGGTTGCCCTCTGACCCGGTGAGTTACTCCAGCATTTTCTGTCAAAGGCTGTCTAGGGAATAGAGAGATATGGCCATTGGATTATTTAAGATTGATATCATGATCAGCACAGCCACAGTGGCAGAAGGTCCTGTCCTCGTACTTGACATTTTCATATTCTATGTTCTTTGAAAAAAAAGTTGTGAAATAAGAACAGTTACCTATTGAGAATACAAACTAAGGAACAAGGAGCAGGATTGAAAGATGCGGCCAGCAGGTCAGGTGGCACTAACTGGTTCCAGTTTTATTTGATCATAATCAGTTCCTCTGGACAGGAGGGTAACCTTACCCTTTAAGAAAGGGGGGAGAGAGAAAACGGGGAATTATAGACCAGTTCACCTTACATCGGTAGTGGGGAAGATGCTTGAGTCGATTGTTAAAGATGTTATAGGAGTGCATTCGGAAAGCAGTGATAGGATCGGTCAAAATCAGCGTGGATTTATGAAGGGGAAATCATGTTTGACTAATCTGGAATTTTTTGAGGATGTAACAAGCAGGGAGAGCCAGATAAGGGAGAGCCAGTGGATGTGGTGTATCTGGACTTGCAAAACGTCTTTGACAAGGTCCCACACAAGAGATTAGTGTGCAAAATTAGAGCACATGGTATTGGGGGTAGGGTATTGACATGGATAGAGACCTGGTTGGCAGACAGGAAGCAAAGAGTAGGAATTAATGGGTCATTTTCAGAATGGCAGGCATTGACTAGTGGGGTGCCACATGGCTCGGTGCTTGGACACCAGTTATTTACAATATACATTAACAATTTAGGTGAGGGAATTAAATGTGACACCTCCAAGTTTGCGGATGACATAAAGCTGGATTGCAGTGTGAGCTGCGATGAGGCTGCAGGGTGAATTGAATTGTGTGCGGACGTGGCGCCGACGGACGAGAAGCCAAATCAAAGAAGTGGAAGCCAAATAACCAAATGGAAACAAAGCCGAAACGCCAGCTAACCGAAAGGGTGGGACACCGAAATGCAAACTAACCGAAAGGGCGGGATGCCTAAAAGCCAATTAACTGAAAGGTTGCGTCACCGAAAAGCAAACTCACCCAATGGCCGCTCTGTCGAAACGCCACCTACCTGAAAGGTGGCGTTGCCTACAAGCCAACGGACCGATTGCCGCTCAGAGATGCGCAGCTTCGGCCACTTACTTCGACAACTTGGTGCTTGGGTTCAGATTGCCCAGTCACCTATGGCTTGTGTGGGAAAATGACCCCCACGCTCCCGTCTCCCCCTTCTCTCCCCCCTCTTCTCTCTCTCCCCCTCTCTCTCCCTTCTCTCTCTCTCCCCCTTCTCTCTCTCCCCCTTCAATCTCTCCCCATCCCCTCTCCCCCTCTCTCCCTTCTCTCTCTCCCCCTTCTCTCTCTCCCCCTCTCTCTCTCCCTTCTCTCTCTCTCTCCCCCTTCTCTCTCTCCCCATCCCCTCTCCCCTTCTCTCTCCCTTCTCCCTCTCCCCCTTCTCTCTCCCCGCCTCTCTCTCCCCTCCCCTCTCTCTCCACTCTCGCTCCATTCTCTCTTTCTCTCCTCCTTCTCTCTCTCTCTCCCCTCCTCTCTCTCTCCCCGCTCTCCCTTCTCTCTCTCCCCTTCTCTATTTCTCTCCCCCTTCTCTCTCTCCCCTTCTCTCTCTCTCCCGCTTCTCTCTCCCCATCCCCTCTCTCTCCCCCCTCTCTCTCCCTTCTCTCTCTCGCCCTTCTCTCTCTCCTCCTCTCTATCCCCTCCCCTCTCTCTCCACTCTCGCTCCATTCTCTCTTTCTCCCTTCTCTCTCTCCCCCTCCTCTCTCCCCCCTCTCTCCCTTCTCTCTCTCCCCTTCTCTATTTCTCTCCCCCTTCTCCCTCTCCCCTTCTCTCTCTCCCCCTCTCTCCCCTTTTTCTCTCCCCTCTTCTCTCTCTCCGCCTTTCTCTCTCCCTTCTCTCTCTCTCTCCCCTTCTGTCTCTCCTCTCTCTCTCCCCTCTCTCTCCCTTCTTTTTTTTCTTTTTTTTTTTATGTTTCAAAAACTTTATTCGACACAATCATATAATACAACACATCAAACCATAATCAAAAATTGCACTATATAAAAAAAATCATTATAGTACAACAATACAATCATTGTTCACAATACTCTGAACCCCACGCGGTGACCAGCGCCCACGGAAGGCCTCCAGAGTCCCCGTGGACACCGCTTGTTCCCTCTCCAGGGACACACGTGCACGGACGTAGGCCCGGAAAAGGGGCAGTCAGCCGACTCTAGCCTGACCATCGACCGTCTCTCTCCCTTCTCTCTTTCTCTCCCCTTCTCTCTCTCCCTTCTCTCTCTCTCCCCTTCCCCTCTCTCTCCCCCTGCCCACTCTCTCTCTCCCTCCTCTCTCTCTCTCCTCTCTCTCTCCCTTCTCTATCTCCCTCTCTCCCCTTCTCTTTCTCTCCCCTCTTCTCTCTCTCCCCCCCTCTCCCTTCTCTCTCTCCCCTTCTCTCTTTCTCTCCCCCTTCTCTCTCCTCCGTCTCCACCGGCGGGAAGGTGGGGGTCATTTTCCCACACAAGCCATAGGTGACTGGGCACTCTGAACCAAAGCACCAGGTTGTAAGCAGCTGAAGGAGCGCATCCCTCGGGACAGCCCCCAATCTCCCACGGCCACCCTCCGCGGGCTGTGGGTCGGGTGGAGAGAGGGGGGGAGAGAGAAGGGAAAGAGAGAAGAGGGGAGAGAAAGAGAGGAGAGAGAGAGAAGGGAAAGCGAAGGGGAGAGAGAGAGGAGGGGGAGAGAGAGGAGGAGAGAGAGATAGAGGAGAGAGAGAAGGGAGAGAGAGATAGAGAGGGGAGCGAGAGAAGAGGGGAGATAGAAAATAGAAGGGGAGAGAGAGAGAGAGGGGGAGAGAGAGAGGGGGAGAGAGGGGAGGGAGAGAGAGAGAGAGGGGGAGAGAGAGAAGGGAGAGAGGGAGAGAGAGGAGAGGGGAGGGGGGGGAAGAGAGAGAGGGAGAGAGGGGAGAGAGAGAGGGGGAGAGAGAGAGGGGAGAGAGGGGAGGAGGGGAGAGAGAGGAGGGAGAGAGAGGGGGGGAGAGAGAGGGGAGAGAGGGGAGGGGGGAGAGAGAGAGGGGAGAGAGAGGGGGGGAGAGAAGGGGGGGAGAGGAGAGGTGTGGGACAATGTTCATAGTGATGTGTGATGGGGGTCTGGACCAATCACTGCCAAGTCCCCCCCCCCCCCCCCCCCCCCCCCAGCAACGTCATGTCCGTTATTTGACTTTTCTGTTGAACGGCATTTGGTTCGTTGGCTTGTAGGCGACGCCACCTTTCGGGTAGGTGGCGTTTCGGCAGTGCAGCCATTCGGTGAGTTTGATTTTTAGGCGACGCAGCTTTTCGGTTAGTCGGCTTTTATGCGTCCCGCCCTTTTGGTTAGTTTGCATTTAGGCGACGCAGCCTTTCGTTTAGTTGGCGTTTCGGCTTCGTTTTACATTCGGTTATTTGGCTTCCACTTCTTTGCCTCGGCTTCTCGTCCGTCGGCGCCATGTCCTGGTACTGAATTGGAGAGCTTGGGTGAGTGGGCAGATGCAGGGCAGAAGCAATATAATGTGGATAAATGTGAGGTTATCCACTATGGTGACAAAAACAGGAAGGCAGTTTTTATCTGAATAATGTCATTTTAGAAAAAGGGGAGGTGCAACGAGACCTGGGCGTGCTTGTACATCAGTCTATGAAAGTAAGCATGCAGGTACAGCAGGCAGTGAAGAAAGCTAATGGCATGTTGGCTTTCATTGCAAGAGGATTGGAGTTTAGGAGCAAGGAGGTGCTACTGCAGTTGTACAGAGCCCTGGTGAGACCACAACTGGAGTATTATGTGTAATTTTGGTCTCCTAATTTGAGGAAGGACATTATTGATATTGAGGGAGTGCAGCATAGGTTCACCAGGTTAATTCCCGGGATGGCAGGATTGACATATGATGAAAGAACGGGTCAACTGGGCTTATATTCACTGGAATTTAGGATGAGAGGGAATCTTATAGAAAAATATAAGATTCTTAAAGGATTCGATAGACTAGATGCAGGAAAAATGTTCCCGAAGTTGGGGGAGTCCAGAACCAGATATCACAGTTTAAGAATAAGGGGTAGGCCATTTGGGACTGAGATGAGGAAACATTTCTTCACCCAGTTGTGAATCTGTGGAATTCTCTGCCACAGAAAAGGGTAGAGGCCAATTCACTGGAAGTTTTGGAGAGAGTTAGATTTAGCTCTTCGGGCAGGATAAGCAGGAACAGGGTACCCGTTTTAGATCTGTCATTATCATATTGAACAGTGGTGCTGGCTCAATGGGTCGAATGGCCTACTCATGCACCTATTTTTCTATGTTACTATGTATCTACTGAGGTTGATTATGTTCTTCCTAAGAATTCGACCCAACTTTAATTCTGCCATTTTATAAAGTTGAATATACTTTATTGCTTAAATACCTTAATTACAATCATGGATCTTAAATGGCAAAGGTCTCAAACCAAGCTCATAATATCCAGATAGGAAATAAAAATTGACAAGGTGTATGTTGAGAGATTCCACTAGTGGAGCAGGTCAAATGAGGGATGTAGTTACCAGAAAAGGATGCAGTCATTTATAACTTAGGTGCAGAGGAATTTATTTTCCTCAAGGATGGAAGAACTTTAACAATCTTTATTCCAGAAAATTGTGAAGTTCCTCAAAGATGAAAACATTGGGAATTGAGTGCTTTGTGCAACTGGCACAGAAAAGCACTGGATGCCTTGGGCGGATCAGTCATGATTATAGTACAGACTTGAGGTGCCAAGTGGCCTTTTTATGCTCTTTTGTTCTTATGTTCTTGATTGACCCATTTCTAGTTTCATCTGTGTTGTCTACCTAGACACAAGGAAGTGCAATGCCGGTTTATCAAAAAATGACACAAAGTGCCGAGATAACATAATGTAGGAAAAAATTTCCCAATGTTGGGCGAGTTCAGAACCAGGGGCTACAGTCTTAGAATAAAGGGGAGGTCATTTAAGACTGAGGTGACAAAAAGCTTTTTCACCCAGAGAGTTGTGAATTTATGGAATTTCCTGCCACAGAGGGCAGAGGAGGCCAAGTCACTGGATGGATTTAAGATAGAGCTCTAAGGGCTAGTGAAGTCAAGGTATATGGGGAGAAGGCAGGCACGGGTTATTGATAGGGGACAATCAGCCATGATCACAATGAATGGCGGTGCTGGCTCGAAGGGTCAAATGGCCTCCTCCTGCACCTATTTTCTATGTTTCTATGTTTCTATGTAACTCAACAGGTAAGGCAGCATCTCTGGAGAACATGGCTAGGTGATGTTTCAGGTCTCGACCTATACTTCGTCAGACTGTTAAGAAGGGTCCTGACCTGAAATGTTGCCTATCCATGTTCTCTAGAGATATTGCCAGACCTGCTGAGTTACTCCTGCACTTTGTGCCTTATTTCTGTTGTCCAGGTGATCTTTATGTTCAGTCAGTATCACACTTTCCCTTTCATTCCAGATTACGATGTATGTTCAGGAGCTCCATGTGAACAGCAGTGCACAGATAACTTTGGCAGAGTGCTCTGCACATGCTATCCGGGATACTACTTTGATCGTATGAAGCACAGGAACCGAGAGAAACCTTATTGTCTTGGTCTGTATGAACAATTGAACAATTGAACTCATGCCAATAGTAACCATAAACATACAAAAATCACAACTTACAAAGACTTTCATAACTGACAATCACTGACAATCTGGCATTCAAAAACAATATCCGTCTTATTGTTAACTTAGGGAAAGTTCTTTCTTCATCTAAAATCAATTGACAATAGACAATTGACAATAGGTGCAGGAAATGACCATTCGCCCTTCGAGCCAGCACTGCCATTCAATGTGATCATGGCTGATCATCCCCAATCAGTACCCCATTCCTGCCTTCTCACCATATCCCCTATCCCCATATTTTTAAGAGCCCTATCTACCTCTCTCTTGAAAGCTTCCAGAGAACCTGCCTCCACCGCCCTCTGAGGCAGAGAATTCCACAGACTCACAACCCTCTGTGAGAAAAAGTGTTTCCTCGTCTCTGTTCTAAATGGCTTACTAACCATATAACCATATAACTCTTAAACTGTGGCCCCTGGTTCTGGATTCCCCCAACATCGGAAACATGTTTCCTGCCTCTAGTGTGTCCAAACCCTTAAATATCTTATATGTTTCAATGAGATTCCCTCTCATCCTTCTCAACAGTGTACAAGCCCAGCCGCTCCATTCTCTCAGCGTATGACAGTCCCGCCATCCAGGGAATTAGCCTTGTAAACCTATGCTGCACTCCCTCAATAGCAAGAATGTCCTTCCTCAAATTAGAGGACCAAAACTGCACACAATACTCCAGGTGTGGTCTCACTAGGGCTCTGTACAACTGCAGAAGGACCTCTTTGCTCCGATACTCAACTCCTCTTGTATTAAAAGCCAACATGCCATTTGCTTTCTTCACTGCCTGCTGTACCTGCACGCTTACTTTCATAGACTGATGAACAAGGACACCCAGATCCCGTTGTACTTCCACTTTTCCCAACTTGCCGCCATTTAGATAGTAATCTGCCTTCCTGTTTTTGCTACCAAAGTGGATAACCTCACATTTATTTGCATTAAACTGAATCTGCCATGCATCTGCCCACTTCCCCAACCTGTCCAAGTCACCATGCATTCTCATAGCTTCCTCCTCACAGTTCGCACTGCCACCCAGCTTTATGTCATCTGCAAATTTGCTAATGTTACCTTGAATTCCTTCATCCAAATCATTGATGTATATTGTAAATAGCTGCGGGTCCCAGCACCGAGCCTTGCGGTACCCCACTAGTCACTACCTGCCATTCTGAAAGGAACCCGTTAATCCCTACTCTTTGTTTCCTGTCTGCCAACCAATTTTCTATCCATGTCAGCACTCTACCCCAATACCATGTGCCCTAATTTTGCCCACTAATCTCCTATGTGGGACCTTATCAAATGCTTTCTGAAAGTCCAGGAACACTACATCCACTGGCTCTCCCTTGTCCATTTTCTTAGTTACATCTTCAAAAAATTCCAGAAGGTTAGTCAAGCATGATTTCCCCTTCATAAATCCATGCTGACTCGGACCGATCCTGTTACTGCTATCCAAATGTGCGGCTATTTCATCTTTTATAATTGACTCCAGCATCTTCCCCACCACCGATGTCAGGCTAACTGGTCGATAATTCCCTGTTTTCTCTCTCCCGCCTTTCTTAAAAAGTGGGATAACATTAGCGATGAGTGATGATTACTTAGAGTGAACAAAATTTGAAAATGCTGGAAGCATTCAGCAGTTCAAGCAGCATTAGCAGGGAGAGAAACAGAGTCGAGGTTTTAGCTCAAGGACTCTTCATCTGAACTGGAGATGTGAGAAACAGAAGGAGAGAGGGGCCGGACCAAAGTTGGCAAGGTGACAATTATTTAAAAAAACTGGTAGTTAGTGACAGAAGAAGACATATAAACAAATTGGAAGAAAAAAACGAAGGCATATATTTTGCGAAAGGGAGAGAAAAGAAACAGTTATCTGAAATTGAAACATGCCCAGATGGAAAATGAGGTGCTCTCTTTAGATTAGTTTAGTTTTCGTTTTTAGTTTGGAGATACATACAGCACAGAAACAGGCCCTTCGGCTCACCGAGTCCACACCGACCAGCAATCGCTGCACATAAACACTATCCTACACCCACTAGGGACAATTTACACTTATACCACACCAATTAACCTACAAACCTGTACGCCTTTGGAGTGTGGGAGGAAACGGAAGATCTCGGAGAAAACCCATGCAGTCACAGTGAGAACGTACAAACTCTGTACAAACAGCACCCGTAGGAGGGATCAAACCCGGGTCTCCAGCGTTGCAAGCGCTGTAAGTCGAAAATTCTACCTCTGCGCCACTGTGCAGCCTCTCTCTTAAGGTTATACTTGGTATCATTGAAACAAGATAGAAAGTCGAAGACAGGCAGGTCAGAACAGGAGAGGGAGTGAGAATTAAAGTGATGAGAGATTAGAAAATCAGGGAGGCCATTGTAGAATGAATGGAGGCATTGTGTAAAGCAGTCTAAATCTGCATTTTGTTTCTCCCGTGTAGATGAGGCTGCAATGTGAGCATCAAATGCAATATACATTGTTAGACGAAGTGTTTAATGAGCTGTTGCTCCACTTGGAAAGATTATTCATGTTTTTGGATCTTTGGTTTTTGGATCTTTTGAAGGGAAGAGATAAAAATCAGGGAATGCATCTGCCAGGCTGACATGGGAAAAGTGCTTTCAGAAGACAAATGGTGCAAATGGAAGATCAGGGAGTATTGAAGTGTGTATCTTTGAAATGTTGAAGGGGGAGGAAAAGGGAGGTTTCTGATGCTGGAGTCTCACTGAAGGTGGCAGAAATTGTGGAGAATGATACATTGAATTTGGAGACTGGTGGGGTGGAGAATGAGCTCAAAATAGTGTAAAAGGGCTGTCCCACTTGGGCGACCTAATCTGCGAGTTTAGAAGAGTGTCTTCAACCTTCAAACTCGCAGCATGGTTGACACATGGTCTTAGGAGGTCCTCTGAGGTCGCTGGAACTCTCCTTCATGCTCGATGGAAGTTCCCGAATACTCATGGCCTCAGCTAGGTCGCAGATATTTTTTCAGCATATTGAAAAATTTGCACGAGTAAATTTGGCTGGCATTGTTCTTTTGAACTCGTAGTGCAGTGGAGTGGGGTCGCTATTTAGTTACTGGCGGTCGAGGGCAGCCGTAGGCAATCTCCTTCCCTGACCGGGCATTTTGATTGGTTCATTGGAGTTTTTAGGACCAGGGAAAACCGACCGGTAGGTAAAATGCCCGCTAAACTTGATTTTCCCCCCTTCTCCCCCCTTCTCCCCCCTTCTCCCCCCTTCTCTCCCCTTCTCCCCCCTTCTTCCCCTCCCACACCTCCCCGGCGCTCTCTAAAGGACTTACCGTTACTGTGCAGCTGTTTTACCTTCCCCTTCATCGCGGGTGTGAATTTCCGACAGCGCTCTCCCGCTTTCCCTGGCCCCCGCCTTTGTGATGTGTGTGTGTGTGTGTGTGTGTGTGTGCGCATGGATATTGGTAGTTAATGGATATTGGTAGTTAGATAACTTAGGCTATCCCCTAAAACGGAAGTAGAGATGTCAAGGAAGAGAAGGGAAGAGTCAGATTTAGGTCATGTGAAAAGATGGAAGCTGACGTTGAAGATAATGAATTTTTTGAGTCATTATGCAGATGCAGGAAGCCACGTCAATATAATGATTGAAGTCATGGAATAAGTATTGAGGAGGTGGGCCTGAATAGACTGCTCCACGTATCCAGACAGGAGATAGGAATAGTTTGGGGTCATGCAAGTTCACATAACTACACCTTTGATATGGACAAAATGAAGTTATTCAATGTAAGAAAGAGTCCAGTCAAGTGAAGGAAAGTGATTAGTCTTCTGTTGAAAGAATTATAAATGTTTGGTCCAATCCCATTCTGACCTTTCTGTCATCATCTTTCTATATTGCTCCAATGTTGCAACTACAAAAGACTGAAGGCACATGCAATTATTAAATTACATGTGTCCTCTATCTTTAATCTGGGTATGATGCAACCATCAGTACAACATTAAATGTAACAGTTACATGTGACCAACCTTTTCACTCCCTATTCATGGATGTGGTTCTAGTTTCAATTTGTTTATCTTTTCTCTTCTGCCTCATTGCCAGATTTTTAAATAATCGTAACCTTGTCAACTTTGGTCAGCGCCCAAATACAGATATTCCCTCTGTTTTCTCCACCCACCTTCTCTCTGGAGATTCTCTTGAAGGGAGGTTAACCCAAAATGTCTATTCTGGTGTCCATTCTGCTCCTTGACTTGCTGAGTCCTTATAGGGCTTTTTATTTTGTTTCAGATTTATAACATTTGATTTTTATTTTTGCTCCAGTTATTTAGTTAAAATAAGGTGTGGGAAACTATCTTTATTGCAAAAGAATCTCAATGCAATCCAGTAAGATGCTTAAACCCTGCTGAAAGTGATTGCTATGTGAATCAAATCAGCAATAACTTTCAACAGTTTAAAGGTGCATTCCCTCCATCATTGTGCCAAATCATTTTTAATTACCATAGAACCTGTAAACAGCAGTTCCAATAGAATTTTTTTAAGCACGGTTATTGTAATTCTGTCATGGGAGGATGTGTGCTTTTAAATTGTGTTATTATCATATCCACTATTTTCCAGGGAGTATTTTAATTTATTTATTTCTTCTGCTCTTGTGTTTTGAAGTTAGTCTTAGAACAATGCTTATCTTATTTTATGTGCTTGCTAATTGATCTCAGATTTACATATTCAAAATATAGGCAAAACATCCCATACCTTTTTCTGCAGCTACTCCCAACCTATGAGTTACTCATGAATCTATTCCTAATCCCCTTCCTCTAGGTTTGTTTTTCCCTCCAATACATCATCCAAAAATCCCAGGGGCTATTTCTGTATGTGAGCTTCATTTGTTGAGCTTTATTTCTCAAGTCCTTGTATGGACTGTTCTGCTGCCATTCTGCTGTTACGTCGAATCAGTCCTAAAGAGGCAATCTCCTCCCTATCACGGGCATTTACTTTGTTAACTCTGCCCCTTCCCCATCTCTGCAACTTAAAATACACTTGTTTTATCATGTTTCCACTTCTGATAGAAGATATTTGACTTCAAACTCTGTTTCTCCCTCCACAAATGCAGCATAACTTACAGAACATCCCTGACACTATTTTGTTTTCCAGACAAAGAACAGTTTTTTTTTCAGGTTAAATGATATGGGGATCAAAAAAATAATTTATCTTTGTCCACTAAACCAATATTCATACAGCCTCTGTTTTCCTTTTTCTGATCGTCTCAGGTTGAATAACATGCTAACATAGACACCCCATTCAGTAATGAGTTAAGCTTCTGATCGCATATCATCTTCATAAGGACCATCATGCCCATCTCCATAATATTGTCCATCTTCAAGTCAGTTGCAATCTACTTCCTGCTGAAATCGTCACTCATTCTTTTTGTCACCAATCGATAAAATATTCCAATACACCCTTCCATTCTCATCTGTGAACGAAGTTTAGCTCATCCGGGTTTTGGCGGCCCATGTCTTAACCCATATGATAGGTAGAAATATACCATGCTTACTTATCAAGGAATTATGGTAAAATAAAAGAGAGTCAGGGTTGGGCTGGATAATTCAACGAGAGCCACATGACAGTAATCCCAACTTGTGCCAAACTTTCTCCTTTTGGCGCAAAAATATTGAGATTAATTTTAGTCTCCCTTATGCCATTCCATGGAGATCCATTACTCACGACAGAATAGGATTCATATCTGGGAACATTCTGTTTCCCATGGTTCAGCTGTCGTAATATATTGATGAGCTGAGCTATAATGGAGCAATGAAATATATCATTTAATATGATAATTTTAAAACAACGATCTTGAGACTATTGACTCATTCTGTATTTTAAATGTCAAGAGTCAAGGGTTAAGAGTGGTTTGTTGTCTGATATACCAGACAAAAATGAAATCTGTACTTGCAGCAGCACGACAGAATAGGTAAACATAGTACACTGTAAACACTACAATAAATGAGAAAAAAAAAGGTTCAGTGTGCATATATACACATACTCATATATACAGATATATATTTAATGCATATATATATATATATATATATATATATACACACACACACACACATGCACACATATAGTGCACACACACATACACACGCAAGCACACACACGCACATATATATATATATAGGTGTGTGTACATATATATATGTATATATACACACACACACGTAAATATATATGTGTGTGTGTGTGTGCATACATATATATATATAAATTATATATTTGTTATATATAAATGTATATATATATTTACCCACACACACACACATATATATATATATATATATATACATATATATATATATATATATATATATATATATATATATATATATATATTATATATATACACATACATACATACACACATATATATATATATGTACACATGCATAAAAAGCAATTTGACAGATCTATTTATTTGACAGATATCGATGAATGTACCAAAAGTAATGGAACAGTATGTTCTCATATTTGCCTGAACGCCCCAGGGAGTTATCAATGTCTATGCACGGAAGGTTTCTATCTCGAAGAGGATGGGAAGACATGCAGCAAAATTGAAAGTGGTAAGCTGTGAACTGATGTGTACAAATATGGACCATGCTCTAGTTTTTCTTTCATATTGCTGTGTAATTGTCAAATAAAAAACATCAAGTTGACGGGCAACTCCACTCTTAATTCCATTAGGATAAGCTGAAGGGTTAATTATCTTTCTAATGCTTTTCCACATATGTCCTTGTCAGGGAACCTGCAGCTGGCAGGAACTATGCATAATTATACTTAAGGGAAGGTTGACAGCTTTAGGTTTGCAGATGAATATACAGTTACATAACTCATAAATTGTGTGCAAATTGTCAATATATGATTTGAATCCACTTGGAACTTTTGAGAAGAGAAGAGAAAACCTCGGTGAATTTTTTTTCAAATGAGATGGAAGCGCAAATGAATTGGTTTTAAAACTTACTCTAACTTTCTTAACAATGTGAATGTTTGTTGCACTTTGCTGCTCAATGAAACCTTTCCAAAACCAATATTGAAGAACTCTTGGGGCAAACCTTCACTCTGCCAATAACTTGCTTTCGTTTACTTCATATTAAGATGCCAGCGGAGATTTGGTTGGTGGCGTTGCTACTCCTGAGTTAAAAACTTACAGGTTAAAGCCCCATTCGCCATTCTCGAGCTTTGAACTCAAAAGTATTGACTGACACTCTTATGTGGTGCTAAAAGATTGGTAAGACTCAATGCTAATGGGCCTAATGGGCCTAATGGGCTTAAGACAGATCTTACTGCAGAGAAGTCTTGCACTGGGTTACCACACAGCTCAGCTTACCTCTGCCATCCACGCTCATGCTTTGAAAGACAGACAACAGAACTGAATCATGTTGAGTTGGCCATGACACTGAAGTCACCAGAGTGTCCAGCAGTGGAACACTAATGTTGTGAGCTGAGGAGCCAGTTATAATTTTCATCTGGTCTCGTAGCTTTATGCCAGGTAGGCTGGTGTATGTAGCATGACTCTCTCTATTCTTTTGATTGAGGTTGGCCACTTTGGTTTCAATAGAGAGCGGTTTCTTTATTTTTTGGGACTACATCCTAATATTATTAATTAATTTCAGGTTGTTTGCACAAATTGTTTATTGTTTTAAAATAGTTATATTATTTAGGTCTGTTGAATTGTCATTAAATCTTTGGACACTTTTAAACACTGCAGAGGCCTCAGCCAGATCAATGTTCGTACAAATAAGCTGCCTCCTTGATTATTTATCTGACAACTATTCTGTGAGCAATAATTACACCCAAGAGCACATTATTGAGTGTGCCTCTCTGAATGTTAGCTAGTCCGTTAATCAGCTGACAAGTTGGTTAGTTAGTTAGTTGGTTAGTTAGTTAGTCAGTCAGTCAGTCAGTCATTCAGTCAGTCAGTTAGTCAGTCAGTCAGTTAGTTAGTCAGTCAGCTAGTTAGTTAGTCAGCTAGTTGGTTAGTTAGCTAGTTAGCTAGTTGGTTAGATGGTTAGTTAGTTTATTGTCGTGTGAACCGAGGTACAGAGAAAAACCTTTGTTGCCTACTAATCGGAAAGACAATACATGATTACAAATGAGCTATTCGCTGTGTACAGATACATGATAAAGGGAATAAAGTGAATAACGTTTGGTGCAAGAGGTAAAGGGTATAACGTGAATAATGTTTAGTACAAGAAACAGCTGGAACTGACTATAACTGTGAAGTTTATAAAATAAGTTTATTAGTTCATAGTCTTTTGGTGAATGTTTGGTAAGATGAAACTTTTTGGTGCTATGTTTTAGCATTGAATAATTTAGTGACTTGCAGACTTGTACTTTATTTGTAAGTCTATTAAAAGACAAGACTTGCACTACAATGGGATTGGTGATCAATCAACAATAAAGTGGTTGGACAAAATGGTACATAGTCCTTTACCTTAGTGCCAGATCTGTGTCCAAACTAAATCTCAAGTTTGTCTGCTCAATTAAGGTTTATTGTTGAAATAAGTTGGTGCTGTTTTTAATTCTAACAGCAGCAATAGCAACTATGAAGTATTGGTTTGAAGAGGTCATGAAACATTTTAGAATTGAGTATTGGTTTGTGGCCAAGATAATGCAATATCTTGCAAGGAAGTGACAATGCAAGAAGTGGGGGGAGGGGTGGGGCAAAAGCTAGTAAGCAAAAGCTGGCTACAGGTGAGGGGGAATTGATTGATAGATAACAGTGAGGATTGACTGTTTTTCAGCTGAGTGGAGAATTCTATAACTAGAGGACAATAGGCAATAGGTGCAGGAGTGGGCCAATCGGCCCTTCGAGCCAGCACCACCATTCACTGTGATCATGGCTGATCATCCACAATCAGTACCCTGTTCCTGCTTTCTCCCCATCTCCCTATCTTCAAGAGCTCTATCTAACTCTCTCTTGAAAACATCCAGAGAAAGGCCACTGGCTTAAGGTGAGAAGGGAGGAATTTAAGGGGAACCTCTGGAGCAACTTTTTCACTCAGATTATTCTAATAGAGTCAGAGAGTCATAGAGTGATACAGTGTGGAAACAGGCCCATCGACCCAACTCGCCCACACAGGCCAACAATGTCCCAGCTACACTAGTCCCACTTGCCTGCGCTTGGTCCATATCCCTCCCAATCTGTCCTATCCATGTACTTGTCGAATTGTTTCTTAAACGATGGGATAGTCCCAGCCTCAACTACCTCCTCTAGCAGCTTATTCCATACACCCACCAACCCCCTTTGTGTGAAAAGGTTACCCCTCGGATTCCTATTAAATATTTTCCCCTTCACCTTGAACCTATGTCCTCTGGTCCTCGATTCACCTACTCTGGGCAAAAGACTCAGTGCATCTACCTGATCTATTCCTCTCAGTATTTTGTATACCTCTGTAAGATCTCCAATCTTCCTCCTGCATTCCATGGAATAGAAACCCAGCCTACTCAACCTCTCCCTATATCTCACACCCTCTAGTCCTGGCAACATCCTCGAAAATCTTTTCTGAACCCTTTCAAGCTTGACAATATCTTTCCTATAACATGGTGCCCTGAACTGAACACAATATTCTAAATGTGGTGTCACCAACATCTTATATAACTGCAACATGACCTCCCAACCTCTATAATCAATACTCCGACTGATGAAGGCCAAAGTGCCAAAAGCCTTTTTGAGCACCTTATCTACCGGCGCCTCAACCTTCAAGGAACCAAGCACCTGTACTCCTAGATTCCTCTGCTCTACAACACTACCCAGAAGCCTACCATTTACTGTGTAGGTCCTGCCCTTGTTCAATGTTCCAAAATGCAACACCTCACACTTCTCTGTATTAAATTCCATCAACCATTCCTTCACCCACCATACAATCCAATCAATCCAGATCCTGCTGCAATCTCTCACAACCATCTCCACTATCTTGCCAAACCACTTTTGTGCCATCAGCAAACTTGCTAATCTTGCCATGTATGTTCTCTTCCAAATAAGTGATGTAGATGACAGACAGTAACGGGCCCAGCACCGAACCCTGAGGCACACCACCAGTCACAGGCATCCAGTTTGAGAAGCACCATTACCCTCTGCTTATTTCCATGGAGCCAATTTGCTATCTATTCAGCTTTCTGCAACAAGGTGCCAGAGGAAGCTATGAAAAAGGACCAAATCACGACTTTCAGAAGACCTTTGAACAGATGTATGAATGGAAAAAGTTCAGAGTGATAGGGACTAGCCAAGAAAGCAGACTTGGTTGCCATGGACAAGTTGGACTAGACAACCTGTTTCCATGCTGTATAGTTCTATACCTTTGCGACCATGACTCTAGGTAGGAGAGGGACGTATGGGATAACAACGGAAGCTGAGAGATGATGACTGGTGACACCACATGGCTGCAGATGATGGAATCTGATGAGAAAGGGTGATGAACAGAACTAACGAGAGGTGGTGGCAGATGGCAACAACATAGGGAGGGAGGTGTGTGAGCAGTATGAGGGGTGTAAATGGATCTAGTGGGAAGAGTTGTTTAAGTGGGAACTGCCTATGCTGGAAAATCGAAGGTAGACAAAAATGCTGGAAAAGCTCAGCGGTGAGGCAGCATCTATGGAGCGAAGGAAATAGGCGATGTTTCGGGTCGAGACCCTTATTCAGACCGAAGGGTCGACACCCTTCTTCAGTCTGAAGAAGGTTCTCGACCTGAAACGTTGCCTATTTCCTTTGTTCCATAGATGCTATCTCACCCGCTGAGTTTCTCCAGCATTTTTGTCTAGTGGGAAGAGTTTGTGAGCATGGAGGAAAAGAAACAAGGTGAAAGCTGTAGAAGAGACTACATGAAGTGTAATAGACAATGATGGAGGAAGTGCAGATGAATCTCTGTCTTACCTGGCTAGGCTAATTAGGTCCCTGTATTGTGAGGACCAGGTTTAGTTTAGAGATACAGCACTGAAACAGGCCCTTCGGCCCACCGAGTCAACGCCGACCCTGCAAATTAACACTATTCTGCACACACTTGGGACAATTTACATTTATACAAAGCCAATTAACCTACAAATCTATATGTCTTTGGAGTGTGAGAGGAAACCGAAAATCTCGGAGAAAACCCACGCAGGTCACGGGGAAATTGTATAAATAACCATACAGACAGCACCCATAGTCATGATCAAACCTGGGTCTCCAGTGCTGTAAGCGCTGTAAGGCAGCAACTCTACCCCTGCTCCACCATGCTGGCCTTGGTGTAGGGACGTATCTTTCCTATTATTGCAGGAGATAGTTCCTGTGGAGAGACAATTGTGGGTGGAGAGAGATGAGTAAACCAGGGAATCACAAAAAGCGTGGTCCCTGTGGAAAGCAGAAAGGGGTGGTGAGGGGAAAATGCGACTAGCAGTGGGAAGACATCTTCATCTTCTTCTTATCAAGTCCACACACAAGATTAGAAGTTGTTCAGCCAGAGCTGAACACACTTCTCGGCATCTGCATACAATGGTGCCTGTCTTGTCGCTCCTTGTGCTTCTTGCGCGTGATAGATTAGTGGAAACATGGTCGCGACGTAATCACTCTTTCCTTGACCCCAGTGGAAAGACATGGTAGTTGGTGAATATGTTGAAGAATAATGTGCTGCATACAGAGGCTGGTGGGGTGAAAGGTAAGAACTAAAGGAACTGTACCCCTATTCTAAAGATAGACACAAAATACTGGAGTCTGAAGAAGGGTCCTGACCCGAAATGCCACCTATCCATTTTCTCCAGAGATGCTCCCTGACCTGCTGAGTTACTCCAGCTTTTTGTGTCTACCTTTGTTATAAACCAGCATCTGCAGTTCCTTTTTATAACATATTCTACCTTATTCTGTCTGAGGATGGCGAGGTGAGAGAAGTGCGGTATATACTTTACGTACTTGTCTGGACAGCATTCTCATGAGAACAAATGGAGTGGAGATGGAGAAACTGAGAGAAAAGGATGATGTTCTTACAAGAGACAGGAGTGGAGGAGATACAGTTGAGGTAACTGTGTCACTCAATGTGTTTGTAATAGATATCAGTAGATAGTTTGTCTCCTGAGATAGAGACAAAGAGTATTCAAGAAAGAGGTCCAAGTGAATGGTCCAAGTGAATTTGGCAGCATGGTGGAAGTTACCTTAGTTTAGTTTAGTTTATTATCACATGTACCAAGATACAGTAAAAAGCTTTTGTTGTGTGCTAATCAGTCAGCGGAAAGACAATACATGATTACAATCGATCCATCCCCATTGTACAGATACAATGATAAAGGAAATAACATGAACATCGTTTAGTGCAAGATAAGTAGTGTTGATAAAACTGAAGTGTTCTGCAAGAGTGTAGGAGGCAGCACTGTAAGGGTTGGGGAATGGTGACAAAGTACACTTGGAACCCAGAATGCTGCATGGAGCCATTGAGGAGGCAAGCACACCTAGGGCTCATGCACGTGCCCATGGCACCACCTTTAATTGAGACGTATCATGAGAAATTTCTAATGGGTCTGTCCCACTTAGGCGACTCTTTAGGCGGCTGCCACAGACTAGTTTTAATGGAATTCACATACGACACCCGGCAACAACCTACGACAGCACCTACAACACCTGGCGACAACCTATGACAACACCTACATCAACCTATGACAACCTATGACAGCAAAAATTGTCATCGCTGTCGCCGAAATATTTTCAACATGCGTAGTCACCCAAAAGCGCGCCTAAGTGAGACAGGCCCATAAGGTGAGAGCAAGTTTTACCGTATGGAGGAGAGCGTTAGTAGAGGGATACTGGTTGGATCTATGTTTTAGAAAGAAGTGGAAGGGCCTAAGGCTATCTTAATAGGAAATTGATGTCTTTGCAAAAGGTAGGATGGTTGGGAATGGGGTATTGGATGTTAGTGGAGCATGCAAGGTGTCCCAGATTTAGATAGGAAAGGATCAGGCAAGGTGGAACAGGGTACATACAAGGTAGAGTAAGAGGAAATATGTTTAGTGTGTTCATCAGGAGGGGTGAGAGCAGAAGTGTGGGATATAGAGAAGATATGGGGGAGGGCTTGGTCAACTCCTCCCCTAACCCCACCTTTTTATACTGGCTACTTCTGCTTTGCTCTTTCAGACTAGATGAAGGGTCTCAAGCCAAACCATCTACTGGCCATTTCCCTCTACAGATGCTGTCTGACTCGCTGTTCCTCCAACTGATCTCCTTATCTTATGGAGAACCATTGGATGCTGAATCTAGAAACCAAAATTCCTTTTCCCATGACTGTCACCTCTCACTTTTATCTCATGAAGATTTTATTTCCAAAATGTCGCAAATAACCATTAAGGAAAATTTGAAAATTGTCCCCCTGGGTTTTTATAAACTAGGGTGACATCATTATACATTTCTCTTTCAGAACCACACCATGGGACTCACAGGAAGTTAGAATGGTAAGTGACCATTCAGCTTATCTGCATAATAATTAGGCTGGAGTTGTCCTTTTGCCCTTTTACAACTGAAGTGCTAACTGAGGTGTGTATTCACTACTTCAATGGATTAAAATGGGTTTTTTCATTTTCCTTTTTCAAAATCTCTCCTTCACTGCTGAAGATACTGAGTTATCCTTGAATGTATTTCCTCAGAAAGTCATGAGTGTGTTTGACTATAGAAAGCACTATCTACGAGTTTGCCTGACTTAAGCATATGTGCTTCGTGAGAAGAGGAGCGTTGCACATCAATGAATCGCAGAAATGACAACCAATAATTCCATCTTCATCATAGAAGCTCTGTGGGCAGGTGTCTACTGCTCTAACTCCTTAGCTGAGACCCGGTAACTCAGTATAGAGTGTGAAGTAAATCTGAACTTTACCACAGCACAAGAGGATGCAAGGGAAGGTTGAATCAACAGTTTTTAAACTTTGCAATTTCAAAATCTTTAAGAAAAACCATGCCCAAATATTCCACCACTCAGTTAAATGTGCATGATAAACCTAAATTTAATTTGTCGATTTAAACCTAAATTTTATTTGTCGATTAAGTTATGACATCGGATGGAAGTTGCAAACCAAATCTCGCTGCACTATGTGTAATGACAATAAAAGATATTATTATTATTATTATATTATTATAAATATCTCTTCTACTGAATTCTGCAATTATGTTCTAATGTCACAGTAGCAAGGCAAACATACTGCAACAAGGAATCTAAATACTAATTTTCAGCTCATCAATGTGCTCTTTAGAGACAGTTTGTAAACAGGCCCATTGGCCCAACTTACCCACATCAACCAACATATCCAATTGACACTGCCTGCATTTAGCCCATATAACTATAAACCTATCCTATCCATGTACTTGACTAAATGTTTCTTAAATGTTGGCTTAAGAATGTTTAAACGTTAGCTTAAAGGAAAATTCATAAATAGCTGGAAAGCTCAACTTGGGACAAAGTAAATTTCAAATACGGAAGCAATGTTTGATAGAATCTGATAGGTAATGAGACTGTGGAATTTAGAGTAGAATTGATAAATTACAGAAACAAAGAACTGCAGATGCTAGTTTACCAAGGAAAAATACAAAATGCTAGCGAAATCCAATGGGTCAGGAGGCATCCCTGGAAAGCATGGATAGGTGACATTTCAGGTCTGGGCCCTTCTTCAGATTGGTTGGACTGAAGAAGTCCGATGAAAGGACCTGATCCGAAACATTGCCTATCCATGTTCTCCAGAAATGCTGTCTGATTCACTGAGGTACTTCAGCATTTGACGTCTTTCTTTGGTAAATTATACAGGTATGTATTCTTCAAATTAAATAGATGTGTAACATTGACTTTGCGCATTTCGATTCTGTTCAACTACAGTTAGGCACTTATGATAACTTAATCTTAAGGTTTTACCTATTTTTCCCAGAAGTCATAACCCAGTAAGAAGCTCAATGTTCCCAATCAATTCCATTCTCCTGATTCTTGAGCTCCAACACTTGTCTTTAAAACCAGCAGCAGCACACATACATCACCATACCAAAAGATAACATTGATGATAAAAAGATGGCATGAATACCGACTTCTCAGTGTTTATTGTTGAGATGGAGGTGGGGTGGGATTATGGTCTTTAGTTCCCTTTCAACATAGAGATAGAGAACTGGCTGGCAAACAGGAAGCAAAGAGTAGGAGTAAACGGGTCCTTTTCACAATGGCAGGCAGTGACTAGTGGCGTACCGCAGGGCTCAGTGCTGGGACCCCAGCTATTTACAATATATATTAATGATCTGGATGAGGGAATTGAAGGCAATATCTCCAAGTTTGCGGATGACACTAAGCTGGGGGGCAGTGTTAGCTGTGAGGAGGATGCTAGGAGACTGCAAGGTGACTTGGATAGGCTGGGTGAGTGGGCAAATGTTTGGCAGATGCAGTATAATGTGGATAAATGTGAGGTTATCCACTTTGGTGGCAAAAACAGGAAAGCAGACTATTATTTAAATGGTGGCCGATTAGGAAAAGG
Source organism: Okamejei kenojei (assembly GCA_035221665.1). Taxonomy (NCBI): domain Eukaryota; kingdom Metazoa; phylum Chordata; class Chondrichthyes; order Rajiformes; family Rajidae; genus Okamejei; species Okamejei kenojei. Next base: position 158,823,121 of record CM069131.1, read on the forward strand.
GGAGATGCAGCGAGACCTGGGTGTCATGGTACACCAGTCATTGAAAGTAGGCATGCAGGTGCAGCAGGCAGTGAGCGAATGGTATGTTAGCTTTCATAGCAAAAGGATTTGAGTACAGGAGCAGGGAGGTTCTACTTCAGTTGTACAGGGTCTTGGTGAGACCACACCTGGAGTATTGCGTACAGTTTTGGTCTCCAAATCTGAGGAAGGACATTATTGCCATAGAGGGAGTGCAGAGAAGGTTCACCAGACTGATTCCTGGGATGTCAGGACTGTCTTTGAAGAAAGACTGGATAGACTCGGTTTATACTCTCTGGAATTTAGAGATTGAGAGGGGATCTTATAGAAACTTACAAATTCTTAAGGGGTTGGACAGGCTTGCAGGAAGATTGTTCCCGATGTTGGGAAGTCCAGGACAAGGGTCACAGCTTAAGGATAAGGGGGAAATCCTTTAAGACCGAGATGAGAAAGACTTTTTTCACACAGAGAGTGGTGAGTCTCTGAAACTCTCTGCACAGAGGGTAGTTGAGGCCAGTTCATTGGCTATATTTAAGAGTGAGTTGGATGTGGCCCTTGTGGCTAAGGCTCGAAGGGCTGAATGGCCTACTCCTGCACTATTTTCTATGTTTTCTACTCACAACATTGAGGCACAGTACTATATCCTGACTGCTTACATGCTCTAGTTACCTTGCTAGATTTTATGATCCATGCTGAATAGACCATTATCTCAAGAATTAAGGGTCTTAAAATTCTATTGCATGGCATAATACATTTTGAGTATTAATTTCATTTAAAAGCTTTTGATCAATAAAATCAGTGGTTTACCTCTAGGATGTATAATATTGCTATTTTGCTTCTGGACTGAGCTTGCATCTGAAGTATCCAGGCAATGCTAACCCGACTACTACTTCCTTGGTTACCATTCGTGCATATATGATTTGCTTCATTGTACATTAAAGGGATTCCGGCTGAGTAATGAGAAGTGGCCTCAGTAATGCCACCTTAACTTAAAAGGCTCACCCTCGTGGCGCTCGCCCCTTAGCTCCACAACCCTATCACCTGCCCTGCTGCAACATTGACACTCCCCAGTGTCCAACCACAACCTAAGCCTATCTCACATATCCACCGAAGATAGACATAAAATGCTGGAGTAACTCAATGGGTCAGGCAGCATCTCTAGAGAAAAGAAATACATTAAATATCTCGACCCAAAAAGTCACCTATTCCTTCTCTCCAGGGATGTTGCCTGACCAGCTGAGTTACGCCAGCATTTTGCGTCTATCTTTGGTGTAAACCAGCATCTGTAATTACTTCCTTCACATATCCAGCAGCAGCAGACTACAACCACCTGCTCTCCCCATTCCCCAATCCTGATCTTTCATACTAGTTTTCAAGGTCCCAACCATCCACCTCCTCCCAGGTCCCACTCCCTCTCAGCCTCCACCTTGTGAACTTGCTTTCTCCCTGTGCTCTGCCTTGGGCATGGTGCAGAAGTTTGCAGCATCAGGCCGACAAAGCAAACATTTGTTAGTCTGCCATGCATTAGCTATTTAACCCTGATTTCTGCTTTGCTATTGAATATGTAAAATCATAACAGGGACATTGGCAGAGAAGAGGATAGAATCTTCAATAAGCACTCTCACTGTCATCTTTGGACCTGTACATCTATGTAGCATTATGGCCAGTGTCAGCTCAATTGGGGCAGAGCTGAATGTAATCATGACAAAGTGGAGCTGAGACTTTACAGATGCCCACTGTCACTTATTCATTAAGATCAATGGACAACATGAGGAAATGCCTTCCAGCAGTGAATGTGAAAGGGAAATCGCAGCTTAGTTCAGCAGCATTTGTATGCATCATTCGGCCTTGACATAATTTACAACTGACTCCACTCAGATAGCAACAATTCCAAAATAATTACAGCTTGGATAACTCCGGCATAGGGTTACTGATGCAGGTTACAAGCCCACACATTTCTGTGCGGTGTAGCTGTGGTCTACTACTATTGCTTCATCGCCCGAATGGGGCATTCATTTACAGGTCACAAGAAGAGCCAACGCTTAGAAAGTAAGACAAAGTAAAATATATGCGTTGACCAGCATACAAAAGAAAATTCAATAGAGGTAATTACTGTTGTTTGTATCCTGGCAGTTTGTCATTCTTTCATTTGCAGAAAAAAAAAGATACATTTTCCCCCTTGCTACCTTGTTATTAAATGTCACCAGGGCAGAACATGATTTAAAATTAAGGTGATAGATCACCCTCAGTCTTGCAGAACTGATGTGGCTGGATAATTCTTCAAATGAAAGGCAAGAAAGGAAATCCTAATAATTCTGCCTGGCCAGACTTCTCTTCCTGTGATACATCTGAGTACTGTTGGCAACGATAAAAAACATAAATCTACTCCAGAGTCAGATATCACCAAAACTCAATAAACTGGTTCATTTTGTGATTCCCTTTGTTCGTATCTGGAATGTTTCTATAGTCTTAAAACTGAGATGTTTCTGTTTATAGTTCTAAGTAAGAATAAATCTTTATTTTTACAATTGCAATTCAAATGGAATTCTGAAATTGGCACTGTGCTGAAAGAGATACAAGTACTCTGTATATATTTCCAAATATTTTTTTCCCAAAGAGCCATACATTTTATGAACTATTATTAACCAAGTATACAGAACATACTTCTGTAAAGTGTAATTTACAGAAATTGTGACTGTTTATAATTTAGCATGTAAAATGCCAATGTCATAGAATCATTGAGCCAAAGAGCTGTGCAACATGGAACCAGGCCCTTCGGCCCACTATGTCCATGCTGTTCAAGTTGGCATTCTTTGCCATTCCCATATGCCTGCATTTGGTCCATAGTCCTTTAAACTCTTCCTGCTATATATCTGTCCAAATATATCATAAAGTCACTTACAACTTTTATGGTTGTTGGATATGTAACAGAAATCTCTGCGTACTTCATTTAGTTAATAATTATGAAATTACATGTTGTAAGTTTAGTTTTCATCCACATTAGGCCATTTATAAATGGCCACTGTACAACCACCGGTAATTGGAGCAATCTTTCATTTTACTACAGTATTAAGATAAACTATATTTCAACTTCTCTCTAAATTAGTTTTATCTTTTTATCACACTGATCATAATTCACTGTTACTTTCCATATAATCGGAACTTGAGGACCGTCTTTATACAGTGAGTGGTTGACAATTAGAACAAAGCATTGCACATAATCAAGGCAGAACCATAAATGCTGGCAGAGTTTTGAGGAGGGATGGATTGGGGTGTGAGGGAGTAGGAATCCCCCAATTAATGGCCCCCTATCTCAGTGGTTAACTGGCCCGTTTCCTGCGCTTTTTATCCCTCACCATCCCGACCCTTGGAATAAGGTTCCCTTAGAAAAGATTTCTGCTTTGATTCAGGTCATCATCCATTATTTGTCCAGATTTGTGCTACCAACACTAAACTCTTCTTTATCTCACCCACCTTCAACATTCCAGTGACTGTTCCCTCTGACATTTCCTCATCCACTCTTCCTGCCACCTGTAATTTTAATTTGGGAGCAAGGAAAATTTACAACTTGCAAAGACTGTTTCCAGCTACATAGACATCTGGCAAGTGGGAGACTTTTAAAAGTGAGATAGGGAGAGTTCTGGGACAACATGTTCCTGTTAGAGTGAAGGTCGAGTCTGGCAGGACTAGAGAACCCTACTTGACCGGGGTTATTGAGATATTGATGAAAAAAGAGGTCTGGGCAGCTGGACGTGAACCCTTGAGTAATGGAATAATTGTAGAAATACATTTCAGAAGGAAATCAAGAGGACGATAAGAGGACATGTGATAATTTTGGCAGATACTGTCAAGTGTAGGAGAATCCTAGCAAAGTCTACGTAGATTAACAGCAAAAGGCTTACTGTTAATCTGCTTACTGTTAGGGAGAGAATCCCTCAAGGGAGATTTCCCTGTGGGAGAGACTCAGTAAGAATGAACGTGGTCATTTATGTGTGTAGCCACAGTATATGAGCGAGATGTTAAATGAATATGTCTCATCAGTATTTACATGGATAAGCTCTTGGTTGCTAGGAAATTAAAGGAAATGAATTGTGAACATCTTGGATCACATCCACATAACAAATAAGAAGATGGTAGTGGACTTAAGTCAAATTAAGCAGATAAGTCCTCTGGGCCTGAACAAGTGTATCTTTGACTTTGTGGGAAGCTAGAGAAGAAATTGCAGAGGCTGTGGCAGAGATATTTGCACCATTTTTAGCCAAGGATCATAGTCAAATTCAAAGTCAATTTTATTGGACACGTGTGACAGGGAGGGAGATTAGAGAGTCGTTAATCGTGTATTTATTTATAAAGGGCTGCGAGGACATGCCAGGCCAATGAGACTGAAATCAGTAGGGGGAACATGGAGGGGATTCTTAGGGGCAAGATCCATCTGAAAGGCTTAGTGTGAGAGAAATTGTGTCGCACAAATTTGATTTAGTTTTTTGAAGAAGTGACAAAGATGATTGATAAAGGCAGGGGAGCAGACATTGTCTACGTCAGCTTTAGCAAGGTCCCACATGGTAGGCTCATCTGGAAGTTTGGATTATGTGGGATTCAGGGTGAGCTAGCCAATTGGATACAAAATTGGCTTGGTGACGGATGCAGAGGGTGGTAAATGGAAAGCTATTATTCAGATTGGAGCTTTGTTACTAGTGGTGTGCCACATGGCTTGCAACTGTGTTCACACTTGTTTGTCATCTCTATATTAACGATCTGAATGATAATGCTGTTAGCATATTTAGGACATCATGTTACAACTGTACAAGTCATTGGTGAGACCACCAATGGAGCACTGTGTGCTGTCTGGTTGGCCAGCTGTAGGAAAAAAGTTACTCAGCTGAAAAGTGTGCAGAAAAGATTTTTGAGGCTATTACCAGAACTGGAAGATTTGAGTTACAAGGAGAGGCTGGATAGGCTGGGATTTCTGAAATGTAGGACATTGAGGGGTCTTCTTCTTTTCATGTCCATCTTGTTACAAATGTAGACCTCGCTGTCATTGTTTGTCCTGAAAAGAATGCAAGCTTCCGGCGACAATCAGTGGAAGCCATCACTTGTCAGCATAGATGATGGTGGGAGTAGAATTAGCTCAGGATGACTTCCGGTGGCGCTATGGAGTGAATGGAACTCTGCCATTCAGCTCCGTCAAAACTGCATAAAAAACGGGGGTAAAAGGGGTAAATTGAAACCACTTACCAGCGAACAGTTCTGAACGGCTCCGGTAGCGTTAAAAAGCTGCGTGACATCATCAGGCGCTCGAGTTTACTAAGATGCATCGCTCCCCCCCCCCCACCAAGGGAAAAAGCCTGTGAAAAGGGAAGTAGGCCTCACTGGAGCCTCGGGCTCGAGTTTGAGTGCCTCCCAGGAAGATATTTTAAAGATGGACGACCTCAAAAAAATAATTATGGGTGAGTTGAAACAAGTGCTTAAAGATATGAAAAAAGAATATAAAGAAGAAATAAAGACTTTAAGAGCCGACATCTTGGTGTATCATGAGAATTTTAAAGAAGAGTCCAAAAAGGAAGTTATAGCAGCTGTAAAGACTATGATGGACGAATGGAAAGATAAAGCGGATACTGCTTTGCAAAAACAGATGGATGTTGTAAACCGTAAAACTGGTGAGATGGAGGTGCTGCTGGATACCAAGTTGGAACCGATTATAACTTCACTTACCCAACAAAATGACGTAATCAAAGAACTGACTGAATCAGCCGAAAAGCGCCTTGCCGAGAACAAGCGTTTATCAGAATTATTACATAAAATAACTGAGAAATGCATTGACTTGGAAGGACGTTTAAGGCGTAAGAATCTGCATATTGTTGGGTTGAGTGAAGGCCGAGAGGGAAATCAAGACCCTCGAAAATTTGCTGCAAAACTTTTAAAAGATATTCTGAACTTGGACCAAGAACCTCTGCTGGGCCGAGCACACAGGGCATTGAGACGTACCTCTAGGAAGGATGCTCCCCCAAGACAGATGATTGTGAAGGTGGCTTACGTTCATGTTTTTGAAGATATGATGAAGATAATAATACGAAAGAAAAATCTCAAATATGAGGGAGAAAACATCAGTATTAGAGATTACCCTGCGGAAGTGGCCAAGAGAAGATCTTTATTTACAGAAACAAGAGGTATCCTGAGGAACATAAAGAATATGAGATATGGCCTGATGTACCCGGCAACATTAAGGGTAACTTATGATAATAAGGAGCACCGCTTCACCAAACATACAGAAGCTCTTGAATTTGCTCGAGATATTCAGAAGAAACTGGAAGAGGAAGGAGTAGAGGAAGAAGAAGATGAAGATGAAGGACACTGAATATTACTGATCACTTACTTGATGAGACTGATTAACGATCACTTATCTGATGATACTGTCCACCAACAGAAAAGGAGGAGGATTTCCATTGAAGGAGGACTCGCAGGGTAGGAGACGGAACAATCGACATGGACTCTATCTTGGGGTCAAGGAGGGATGGATGGGTTATTAATAAATATAGTTTTCTATTAACTACGCCTCAAAAATGTATGTTAGCTCTCCTAATATAGTGCTACGATACTAATTGTAATTGATATTAGTAGTATTATTAATCACTAAGTATATAAATTTAATACCCCACCCCGACATATATAGCCCTTAAGGCAAAAACGGAGCTAGAATTATTAACATCTTTTTTTTTTTCTCACGGAAGTCCGTAGATTAGTAGCCACGCTAGTGTGGCTTACACTAACACTAACTACACTAACTATAGTTGTAGTCACTTTTTTTTCCCCTTTACACTTTATTAACACCACCTACTTTACTTACATTTTTTATTATTATTTTTATATTATGTATTTTATTTCATATATACTATATGGATTTGAGTATGATTGGTATTATATAGTTAGTTCAAGGAGACGTGTGTATAAGATAATGTCACAGATATTAAATTTCATCGATCTGATGTCTGGGTATAGGATTGGGTTGGATGAGCTGAGACATCTACTCCATTATAAACCACCTTAATATTAAAATGTATGATATAAACATTCGGATTGGGGGTGATGGAATCACCTTCTGTAGTTGGAATGTTAAGGGAATTAACGAACCAATTAAAAGAGGTAAGGTTTTAGCTCAATTAAATAGATTGAAATCTGATATTATTTTTCTCAAAGAGACACACCTTAAAAAAGACGCGCAGTATAGATTAACAGCAAAATGGATTTCCAAAGTATATCACTCTTCATTTACACATAAGTCTAGAGGGGTAGCAATAGTAATTCGTAAAGGTATACCTTTTAAACAAAGCTCAATAATAGAAGATGTTGAGGGTAGATATATAATAATTACAGGTGAATTATATTCTAAAAAAGTAATCCTTATGAATATATATGGTCCTAATTTTGATAATCCATTATTCTTCAAGAAAATATTAATAGAATATTGACTGGCCTTGAGGGGGATACGACATATATTGCCTGAAGTAGATTCATATTGCCCGAGTCGAAGACGAGGGCAATATGGATCTAGTGAGGGCAATATATGTCGTATCTCCCGAAAGAGGACAGTCAATATTGTTATTATTACCCATTATCAGACATCTAGAGGAAAATCTGAACATCTCATATGATATGAATGTATCTATACATTTTGCAATATGCATTGCAACATTGTAAAGAAGGGTACTAAAACCATTGCAACATTGTAAATAAGGGTACTAAAACAGTGTAACATTTATGTTTCATTTATGTAATTTATGTCATTCATTTATGTGACAATGTGAAGGTCGAAGTTTTTAAAACGGGAACCTTTTCTCGCAACCGGCAGCCATTTTTTTTTTTTGAGAATAAATTTTAAATTTCCCACGCAGCGTGACGTTGCCGTCACGCAGCGTCACGTTCCCGGATGTGAGACCAGGGGAATATAAGGTTATATTCCCCGCTGTTTAAACAGGTAAACTCCATAGGGGTTGGCTAGAAAGGGGAATATAAGAAAATATTCCCCTGTTAGCCCTGCTGGCAGTAAAAAGGAAGGGAATATAATTTGGTAAAACCATACCTCAGATGGCTGATATGGGTAATAATTAACAATATCCCTATATCCACTCAACATAATCTAATAATTGGAGGTGATTTTAATTGTACCTTAGATAATTATTTAGATAGATCATCAACGAAAAGGAAAACCACCTCTAAGTCAAGTACATTTATAAATTATTTTATTAATACAGCAAACGTTAAGGATATCTGGAGAACTGATAACCCATCTGGTCGAGAATAATCATTCTTTTCACCTGTATTTGGAACCTGCTTGAGGATAGACTATTTTTTAATTGACTCAAAACTAATCCCATTTACATATGACTCAAAATATCATAATATTATTATCTCAGATCACGCTCCATTAACATTTAAGATAAAATTAAAATATATAATTATTAAAACCTCTAACTGGAGACTCAACCCCCAAATATTAAAGGATAGGGCTTGTTATGATTACTTGGTAAAACAGATTAAATTATGTTTTGAAACTAATGACAAACCTGGAATTTCACCATCATTGCTCTAGGAAACATTTAAAGCATTTATGCGTGGTGCGATAATATCAGCACAAGCATACTTTAATAAGGAAAATTGAAAGACTCAACAAAAGTTGGAAAATGAAATAAAACAATTAGATATTGAAAATGCAATATCCCCTTCTAAGGGATTAAGTAATAAAATTGCATCATTAAAATACAAGCTAAATAAAATATACTCAAATCAGATTATTAAACTTTTTCAACAGACTAAACAAGTACACTGAATTTGGGGATAAACCACAAAAATTACTGGCACGACAGCTTAGAAAATTAGATGAGGAGAAAATGATACATAAAATTAGATCTGATCAAGGAGAAATATTGACTTTACCAAAAGATATCAATGATACATTTTTACAATATTATCAAAATCTTTACTTATCTAAACTAGCAGGACAATCAGATGGAATGGAAACATTCCTACAAGAATGTCATATTAATAGTTTAGATCAGGAAGATAGAGACTTGTTAAACGCTGATATATCAGTAAAAGATATTGAATAATCAATTGGATCATTAAATAACGGAAAAGCTGCAGGCCCTGATGGCTTAGGTGTTGAATTTTATAAGAAGTTTCATGATCTGATCTCTCCACGCTTACATACAATATATAAATATGCTTATGAACAAGGAAAGTTACCAGAATCATTAAATGAGTCTACAATTACACTTATCCCTAAAGCTGATAAAGATTTGGAAGACCCTGGATCATACAGAGCAATAGCTTTTTTAAATACTGATCAAAAAATACTAACTAAAATTTTATCTCGGAGGCTAAGTTTAGTGATTAATAAATTAATACATCATGACCAAACAGGTTTTATTCCAAAACGCTATTCATCCTATAATCTGAGACGTCTATTCAATGTCATGTACTCAAAAAGAGTGAATGATATTGAACTAGCTGTCATATCCTTAGATGCTGAAAAAGCATTTGACCAGGTTGAATGGCCATATTTATTTAAAATAATGCAGAAATTTCAACGGGGATAGATTCTCCAAATGGGTAAAAATCATATACTCGAATCCAACTGCAAGAATATTAACAAATCAAATGCTATCAGCAAAATTTAAACTCTTTAGGGGTTGTAGACAAGGATGCCCGTTATCACCATTACTATTTGCTCTGGTAATAGAACCATTAGCCGAAATGATTAGATCAGAACCAGAAATATATGGATATAATACCAAAACTACAACAAATAAAATATCTCTATATGCAGATGACATCTTAATTTATATTACAAAACCAGAGATTAGTATTCCCAATCTATTTAATGTTATAACTAAGTTTAGTACATTTTCTGGGTATAGAATTAATTGGAATAAAAGTGAAATTATGCCTATAACTGGAATAAAATTAAATATATTAGAACAATTCCCTCTTAAAATAGTCACGGACAAACTCAAATATCTAGGAATTAATGTATCTAAATCGTATCACTGTCTATTTAAATATAATTACCCTCAATTATTAAATAAACTAAAAAAATATATTTTTATATTGGAAAACACTACCTATATCAATGATCGGTAGAATAAATGCTATAAAAATGATTTTTTTTTTTACCACAATTGTTATATTTATTTCAAGCAATCCCCTTATATCTCCCTAAAATGTTTTTTAAAAATATAGATACTTTGGTTAATAGTTTTATTTGGGACTATAAAAACCATCGAATAAGTAAAAAACATCTATGTAAATCTAAAATAAATGGTGGACTAGCACTACCAAATTTCCTATATTATTTCTGGGCAGTTCAGATTAAGAAAATGAATTTTTGGTTGGTAAATTTAGATCATGAACCAAGCTGGCTAAAGATGGAAAAGGAAGACTGTTTGCCTTTTGATGTAGGTTTGATTATTTTTGCACCAAGGGAAGTACAAAAAAAAATGTATGGTAACAACCCTATAATTCATAGCAATAGACGTATTTGGAAACAAATAGTTAAGACCCTACATATGGATAATTTGTCACTTTGTTTGCCAATTATGAATAATCCTTTGTTTAAACCCTCTGTATTGGACAAGGGGTTTAAACATTGGAATGATTTAGGAATTAAAAGGATAGAACACCTTTATAAGGAAGGAACATTTATTTCATTTCAAGAGTTACAGGATATCTATGGATTGCAGTCAAATAACATATTTAGGTATTTACAAATTAGAAATTATATTAAGTCAAATACGCAAGACTATAAAAATAGAAAACCGGGATTATTAGATGAATTGTTTAATAAACACCCAAATACAGAAAAATTAATAGCTTATATATATAATACTATTTTGGATAAGGAAATCCCAACTTCGGAAATATATCGACAAACATGGGAAAATGAAATGGGTTTATCTATAACGAAGGAAACTTGGGAAGAAAGCCTACAATGTATACATCTTTGCTCATTAAATGCTAGACATATATTGATACAATTTAAGGTATTACACAGATTACATTATTCAAAAACGAAATTAAATAGAATTTATTCTAACATTTCTCCTATTTGTGATAAATGTCAGAACTTGGAAGCTAATATAACGCATAGTTTCGTAACATGTATAAAACTTAATTATTATTGGATAGAAATCTTTAGAGTTATTTCTGAAGTTCTTAAAATTAAACTAGACCCAGATCCAAAATTAATAATATTAGGAGTTCCGGATTCAAATCTAACATTAACAGTAAACCAAAGAAATTTCTTGGATTACTGTTTGATAATAGGGAAAAAAATAATATTGAAATTTTGGAAGGGAACATTATCCCCCACAATTAAAATGTGGACAGTGGAAATGTTGGAGACGTTGCATTTGGAAAGAATCAGATTTGTCCTAATGGACAAATACAAACTCTTTGAACAGATATGGTCTCCATATACAGAATATTTGAAGGGGTAGCTGTTCTTGGCATCACAACTCAATGGGTACCCAGCAGGATTAGATGAAAATAACTCTCTGTTTTTCTTTTTGATTTGTATACATGTCTCCATTAATATCGCTATTTGAAATTGTGTTATTCACTATTAAGATGTATAGTATAATCTCTCTTTTTTTCTATATAATACTTTATTTTAATTAAATACATATAACAAGAATATATACATATATTTTTTTTTCTTCTCTCTTTTCTCTTTCTCTTTCTTTATAATCAAAATTATTATTTAATCACCATTCTTATTGATTAAAATCTATTCTTTTCTTTTTCTACTTTCAAAAAAATAGAAGTTTATAAGAACTATTCGTAACATTCGTATACTTATTGAAATAAGCTGGTTGTGTATTTGAAAAGTTGTAATACCGTTGTTATGATGGATTCCTTTTAATAAAAATATTATTACAAAAGAATTAGCTCAGGATACTTCCAGTTTCCAGCCCCGCGACGTGGACGCTTCTGCTATGGGGCCACATTGAGGGTGAGCTCATAGAGGTATATAAAATCATGAAAGACATATATATGATGGTCACAGGGCTAGGTATTCTACAAGTGGTGAGCATAGATTTAAGTTGAGCGGGGAAAGTTTTAGAAGGGACATGAGGGAAATGTTTTTCACACAGATGATGGAGTGTGTAAGGAACGAGCTGCTAGAGGAAGCTGAAAAGATGAATACAATGACAACATTTAACAGGCATGTGGACAGGTACAGGGATAGGTTTAGAAGGATGCAAGCCTAAAGGGGCTGTCCCACTACGAGCTAATTCAAGAGTTCTCCCGAGTTTAAAAAAAAATCAAGCTCGTGGTAAGCACGTAGAATGTACGTAGCGGGTACATCGGAGCTCGGGGCGTCTCTTAGCAGCTCGTAACGCTAACAGCAGGTACTCGGGAAACGCAGTAAGCTCGTGAAGACTCGTGAAGATATTTCAACATGTTGAAAAAAGTCCACGAGAGCCCCGAGTACCTACGAGCGGCCATTACCGTAAATCTCTGAGTTCGAATCAGGGGAAACTCGGGAGAACTCTTGAATTAGCTTGTACAGTGGGACAGCCCCTTAATACTGGTAATAGTTGAGAGACTCTAGATTGTGGTTGAGGCAGATACGATTGTGGCATTTAAGAGACTTTTGGATAGACACTTGGATATACAGGGAATAGAAGGATGTGGATTACGTGCGGGTAGAAAATAATTGGTCTGAGTATCATGAATAGGAAAGAACTGCAGATGCTGGTTTAAATCGAAGGTAGACACAAAATGCTGGAGTAACTCAGCGGGCCAGGCTGCAAATCTGGAGAGAAAGAATGGTTGACGTTTCGGGTCGAGACCTTCGACACGGGTATTGTGGGCCGAAGAGCTTGTTATTGTACCGTACTGTTCTGTGTTCCATGTCTTGGTCAGCACGGATGAGCTGGGCTAAAGGGTTTGTTTCCAGACTGTATAACACTGTGACTCTAATCCTAAACCCCATATCCATTATAAACTCTCCATTTTTTGCCCCTGGTACATCCTTCTTATAAAATGAAACTGGTATTTGAGAAACACAATCTCATCTGTTCATTAGGGGTCTTACAACATCCAGATTCAAAAATGTCAGGTCTTAATTGTTGCTCCATTTTTCAAATATTAGTTGGGAGTAAATATTCCACTTTTGTCATTTTCAATTTTCCGGTTGGGGTGTCAACCATAAGCTCATGTTCAATCTTCTACAATGGAAATTTAACCCACAATGTCTAACTCTAAAATGAGGAGTACCATTGACTGAATGATAATTGAAATGACCCAACTTCTTTTATTTTCTTGCACATTTTCCAGCAACCTCAATCCTTTACGTCTTTTAATATCTCCTGCAACCTATTCTATCACAGACATTCCTTATTATTCTTTCATTCCCACCATACTTTATGCTTCAATATCTCAAACAATGTTTAAGGGTTAACTATTTATCTCGAGATGATGCTTGGCCAGTTGAGTATTTGTGACACATCAGTTTTCCACCACTTGCAATAATTTGCTTGTGTCAAAGGATATCCAATTATGAGAGGACAGTCAAAGTAGGGTAGGGTGGACACCTTTTTCCTAGGGTGCACAGATTTTTCTCAGGGGGAGATGTCAAAGACTAGAAGGCATACTTTGAGGTGAGAGGGGTAACGTTTAAAGGAGATCTACAGAGCACATTTATTTTACACATAGAGTGCTGGGTACCTGGAACACCCTGCCTGGGGTGGTGGTGGAGGCAGACATTGTAGAACAAGGGTTCCCAACCTGGGGTAGATTTACCCCCAGGGGGTAAATTTCGCCTACCTAGGGGGTAAATTTGCTGATTCTGGATTTGTACACATTTTTTTCTCATTGACTAACTGTGTTTGGTTCTGGTTAAGAGGCATTTAGATAGGCACATGGATATGCAAGGAATGGAGTAATATGGATCATGTGCAGGCAGATGAAATTAGTTGATCTTGGCATCACGTTTGGCACAGACATTATGGGCCAAAGTATCTGTTCCTGTGCTGCATGCACTATGTTCTATGATACACTGATTGCATTTGATGAATTGGGGTGGCGGAAAATTTGTAAAAATAATAAGCACAGCTATAGAATGAGCCAAATGATCTACAACCAGACTGTGAATTTGATATAACTCCAGGTACTTCACACCATACAATACAATACCGTTTATTGTCATTTGACCCTCAAATGAAGTTCAAACGAAATGTTGTTTCTGCAGTCATACAACAAGAAAAGAACCAAGACACATACCAACACAATTTACACAAACATCCATCACAGTGAATCTCCTCCTCACTATGATGGAAGGCAAAGTCTTGTCTCTCCCCTGCTCTCCATTCTTCTCCAGATGTCAAAGCCCCCGGCGGGAGATGGCAAGTCCCGCAGCCATTAAGGCCGAGCCAGGCGATGTAAGGCCCTGTCAGGGTCTTGATGTTGGAGCTCCCGGTGGGCGCTGGCAAGTCCCGCGGCCGTTTAAGCCGCGCTGGACGATGTAAGGCCCCGCTCCGGGTCGTCTTCAACCCCGCAAATCGGGCGGGAGAAGTTGCTCCGAAAAGCGGTCTCCCACCAGGGACCCGCAAGCTCCCGATGTCACCGTCCACCGGGCCTGCAGCTGGAGCCTCCGAAGCTCCGAGGTCTGGTCGCAGCCGCGCGCCGCCACAGCTCTCCACGCTCCGAAGCCGGCCAGCCCCACGATGGTGAGTCAGCAGGCTGCGCGACTGGAGCCCCCAGGTCGTTCTGGTTGGAGGCCGCTCCGTGGCGCTAGGCCCCAACGACAACGGAGACCCGACAGGGAAAAGGTCGGGTCTCCGGTGCAGGGAAGAGATTTAAAAGTTTCCCCCACCCCCCACACATAAACAGTTAAAAACAATTTAAAAAACTACTTCAAACTATACACTCAACGGGACAGAAAATTAAAAAAAGACAGACGGTCTGCAGAGGCCGCTGCAACGTCGGTCGCGCCACCTGTACACTGTACACGGTTGCGCCACCTGCACCACACCATTCTTCTACGCATTCTATTATAATGGTGGTAGTCATTACTGAATGGTTGAGGCAATAGACTACAAACCCCTTGGGGTTCCCTGATGTAGCTTCAAATCCTGCTGAGCAGCAGGTCCACCAAGCTGATTGGCATTTGAATAACCATTCTTTAGTCAGAGAATTAAGTGTAAAAGTTGGGAAGTTTTGTTACAGCTGTACTAGACATTTGCAAGGCTGCACTTGAGTTCAGTTTTTGTCATCTTGCATAGGAAATATGCCATTAGTCTGGAACAAGTGCAGAGAAAATTTACAAGGATTTTGCCAGGAGTCCAGGGCCTGAGCTATATGGGCAGGGTGAGACGGGCTTGGACTATTCTTGATAGCGCAGGAGGCTGAGATGATCTTATAGAGGTGCATAAAATCATGAAGGGGATAGATGTGAGAATACACAGTCTTTTTCCCAGGGAAGGGTATTCAGGAACTAAAGGGCAAAGGATTAAAGTGGGATGGCTGCTTTTTCACATGGAGAGTTTTGGATATATGGAATGAGCTGCCAGAGGAAGTGATTGAGGCAGGTTCAATAACAACATTCAAACAGGATAGATGAGATTCAGAGTGATATCGGCCAAATGTAGTAAATGGGACTCGCTTGGCTGGGACATTTGGTAGGCATGGATGAGTTGGGCTGAAGGGCCAGTTTCCATGCTGTATGACTCTAATTGATATTGACTGCACATTCTTACATTATTCGTGCTGCAGTATAAAAACAGGTGGTAGCAAATTGAATAGTAAAACAATTCCAAAATACAAACTGTTTAAGAAGGAACTGCAGATGCTGGAAAATCGAAGGTATACAAAAATGCTGGAGAAACTCAATGGGTGAGGCAGCATCTATGGAGCGAAGGAAAGAGGCAACGTTTTGGCCTAAAACGTTGCCTATTTCCTTCGCTCCATAAATGCTGCCTCACCCGCTGAGTTTCTCCAGCATTTTGTGTCTACCCAAAATACAAACTGCTGGATGAACTCAGTGGGTCATGCAGCAACTGTGGAGGGAAAGGAATGGTCAATGTTTCGATTGAGGCTTTACATCATTGAGGGAGGATAGCAAGTGTGAAAGGGAAAGGGAGAGAGAGGAGGCAGGAATTGATAAGTTGACCTATGTGGAGTGAGTGATGATGGGCAAATGGAGCCAGATGGGGGATGAGCTGCCAGAGGAGGTAGTTGAGGCGAGGACTATCCCAACATTTAAGAAACAGTTAGACAGGTACATTGGCAGGACAGGTTCGGTGGGATATGGGCCAAATGTGGACAGGTGAGACTAGGGTAGCTGGGACATGTTGGCCAATGTGGGCAAGTTGGGCCAAAGGGCCTGTTTCCACACTGTATCACTCTATGACTCTATGACTATGAGGAAGGTGTGGAGAGGAAGGTAAAGGTAGAGACAGAGGCTTATGGATGATGTGGTAGCACAACATATGAATGCTGGAGATTGATAAGTAAGAAAGGTGAAACAGGATTTAGACTCGAAATGCCGACCATTTATTTCCCTCCGTAGATCCTGCCAAACCAATTGAGTTCCTCCAGCAGTTTGTTTTTCGCTGAAGATTCCAGTATCTACAGTCTGTTGCATCTCCAGTAAAACAAATTCAGCTTTTTTAATGTACCTTTATTACCAAGGCTTTGGTGTTATTTTCAGCATCAAGAGAAACAACTAATAACAAATTAAACAGGCGAATGAGGAAAGCAGAAGCCTAGCTACATTGATTATCTGCTGAATGATTAAACTGATTAAAATGCTATTTTCTTCTTCTTTGCTCTGACTCTTTAGCTGGCCAGTATCTAAAATCTGAAACTGTAATGGAAGCTGACACATGTTCTACAACCTGCGAGGAATTCCGACAGATAAAACAGACAGTACTACAGCTAAAGCAGAAGGTAGGGAATGATCATTAAAATGTTCATTGCTCAAGACACTGAGTGGGAATGGGAAACAATGTAAAGTGTATTGTTACTTAGGGCAGCACAGTGGTGTAGCGGTAGAGCGCTGCCTTACAGCGCAAGAGACCTGGGTTCGATCCTGACTATGGGTGCTGCCTGTATGGACTTTGTACATTCTCCCCGTGACCCCGTGGGTTTCCCCTGGATGTTCCAGTTTCCTCTCACACTCGAAAGACGTACAGGTTTGTAGGTTAATTGGCTTCTGTAAATTGTAAATTGTCCCAAGTGTACAGGATAGTGCCAGTATACGGGGTGATTGCTGGTCGGCACGGACTTGGAGGGCCAAAGGGCCTGTTTCCACCCTGTATCTCTGAAGTCAAAAGTCTACTTAGGTAGTATTACCCTTATTTTAGTAACAATCTGAGGAGCTGCAGAACTTTCAGTTAATTTTTTTTAAACTTAGAATCTAATCTGTAAATTTGAAAAAAAAAAGAAAATGCTGAAATCCTTAGGCTGTCCCTTAAAGGTCAAGGATGATTTGCTTCCACTCTAGTTTTCCGGGTTTGCAGAGGGCTGATGTAACTAATGTGGGAATGGAAACCTATTACACTGGTGGGAAGTGCAGGGTGACTAGGTAAATTGTGAGTTGCTGCATTCCTTCTGCCCGTACAAAGGACTTCTGTGTACCCTGCTAGCACAGACTCAAGGTTCATAAGCACATGAAATGCTCTTTCTCCACTTTGAGCAAACATGGTCCAGGGATGCTTCAGGAATAATCAGGAAGTTGCTTTTTTGTTTACAAGGAGGCTTTGGACACTCCCTTGAAGCTTTCTGGTGTCAACCTGGTAATGTCTTTCCATGACAGAGTTTTGTGTTTAGGGAGTGTTGGTTTAGGGAGTCTGGTGATGTGCACTGCCCAAAGAAATAACTGAAAGTAATTCAGTTCTCTAAGCTTCACCAGGCAGTAGAATGTGTAGGTAGGAACTGCAGATGCAAGTTTACACCAAAGATAAACACAACATGCTGGAGCAACTCAGCATTTCTGGATAAAAGGAATCGGTAACATTTTGGGTCGACCCAAAACGTCACTTACTCCTTTTCACCAGAGATGCTGCCTGATCTGTTGAGTTACTCCAGTACTTTGTGTCTATTCTTCAGGCAGTAGATTTATTGTGCTAATGTAGGAAAGAGATAGATGACCAGAGTTCTCTGTGTACTTTAATGTAACCTACCATTAAGGTGAGATCAGCAGACTTTAATGTTGTTTTGATTGGTCTCATAGAAACATAGAAAATAGGTGCAGGAGGAGGCCATTTGGCCCTTCGAGCCAGCACCGCCATTCATTGTGATCATGGCTGATTGTTCCCTATTAATAACCCATGCCTGCCTTCTCCCCATATCCCTTGACTCCACTAGCCCCTAAAGCTCTATCTAACGCTCTCTTAAATCCGTCCAGTGACTTGGCCTCCACTGCCCTCTGTGGCAGGGAATTCCACAAATTAACAACTCACAACAGACTGTGGCCCCTGATTCTGGACTCGCTCGACATTGGAAACAATTTTTCCTGCATCCAGCTTGTCCAGTCTATTTATAATTGTATATGTTTCTATAAGATCCCCCCTCATCCTTCTAAACTCCAGTGAATACAAGCCTAGTCTTTTCAATCTTTCCTCATATGACAGTCCCGCCATCCCAGGGATCAATCTTGTAAACCTATGCTGCACTACCTCAATCACAAGGATGTCATTCCACAAATTAGGAGACCAAAACTGTACACAATACTCCAGATGTGGTCTTACCAGAGCCCTCCCTATACAACTGCAGAAGAAGTCTCAATGCCAGAATAATAGATTCAATGAGATAATGGCGCATTTACAGCAAGTTGTTAGTGAAAGTCAGTACTTTCATTTCATGTGGGGAGGAAATTGTAGAAAAAAATATTTTGATTATATTCAAATGTAATCGGTCACGGTTAGGAAGGGCAAGGGGCAGAGGCAGGGGCTAGAGAGTACCCCTGTGACCGTACACCTGGAAAATAGGTACTCGGGTTTGAGTACGATTGGAGGGGACAGCCTAGCTGGGGGCAGCAACAGCGGCCGGGCCTCCGGCACAGAGACCGGCCCTGATGCTCAGAAGGGTAGCAAAAAGAGGAGGGCAATTGTAATAGGGGACTCTATAGTTAGGGGGTCGGATAGGCGATTCTGTAGACGCAGTCGGGAGACCCGGATGGTAGTTTGCCTCCCTGGTGCCAGGGTCTCGCATGTGTCAGAACGTGTCCAAAAGATTCTGATAAGGGAGGGAGAGGAGCCTGATGTTGTGGTACACATAGGTACCTATGACATAGGCAGAAAAAGTGACGAGGTCCTGAAGGGAGAATTTAGGGAGTTGGGGGAAAGTTAAGGAGAAGGACCAAAAGGGTAACGATTTCAGGATTACTGCCTGTGCCGCGTGACAGTGATAGTAGGAATGAAATGAGGTGGAGGATAAATGCGTGGCTGAGGGACTGGTGCAGTGGGCAGGGATTCAAGTTTCTTGATCACTGGGACCTCTTTTGGGGAAGGCATGATCTGTACACAAAGGACGGGTTGCACTTGAACCCGAGGGGGACCATTATCCTGGCAGGGAGATTTGCAAAGGCTACTGGGGAGACTTTAAACTAGAAAGGCTGGGGGGAGGGACTCTGGTAGAGGGGGCTAGGGGTCAGGGTGTGGGGCAAGAGGCAGAGAAGGGAAGCACTCGGATCCAAAATGTAGGCGAGAAAGATGAAAAAGATAATAGACAGAGAATAATGGATGGTGGGTTTCTAAAATGTGTATATTTTAATGCTAGGAGCATTGTAAGTAAGGTGGATGAACTTAGAGCCTGGATTGACACCTGGAAATATGATGTTGTGGCAATCAGTGAAACATGGTTGCAGGAGGGCTGTGATTGGAAACTAAATATTCCAGGATTTCGTTGCTTCAGGTGTGATAGAATTGGAGGGTCCAGAGGGGGAGGTGTTGCATTGCTTGTCAGAGAAGATATTACAGCAGTGCTTTGGCAGGATAGATTAAAGGGCTCGTCTAGGGAGGCTATTTGGGTGGAACTGAGAAGTGAGAACGGTGTAGCAACACTTTTAGGGGTGTATTATAGACCGCCAAATGGGGAGCGAGAATTGGAAGAACAAATATGTAAGGAGATAGCAGATATTAGTAGTAAGCACAAGGTAGTGATTGTGGGAGATTTCAATTTTTCCAAAAATAGATTGGGAAACACATTCTGTAAATGGGCTGGATGGTTTGGAGTTTGTTAAATGTGTGCAGGATAGTTTTTTTTTTGCAGCAGTACATAGAGGTATCGACCAGAGAAGGGGCAGTGCTGGACCTCCTGTTAGGAAATGAGGCAGGTCAGGTGACGGAGGTATGCGTTGGTGAGCACTTCGGGACCAGTGATCACAATACCATTAGTTTCAATATAATTATGGAGATAGTCAGAACTGGATCTAGGGTGGAGATTTTTGATTGGAGAAAGGCTAACTTTGAGGGAATGTGTAAGGATGTTAAAGGAGTGAATTGGGACACTTTGTTTCATGGGAAGGATGTAGAAGAGAAATGGAGGACATTTAAAGGGGAAATTGTAAGAGTACAGAATCTTTATGTCCCTGTTAGGTTGAAAGGAAATAGTAAAAATTGGAAAGAGCCATGGTTTTCAAGGGAAATTGGACACGTTTCGAAAAAAGAGAGATATCTACAATAATTATAGGAGGCATGGAGTAAATGAGGTGCTAGAGGAGTATAAAGAATGTAAAAAGAATCTTAAGAAAGAAATTAGGAAGGCTAAAAGAAGATATGAGGTTGCTTTGGCAAGAAAGGTGAAAGTAAACCCAAAGGGTTTCTACAGCTATATTAATAGCAAAAGGATAACGAGGGATAAAATTGGACCATTAGAGAACCAGAATGGACAGCTATCTGCAGAGCCAAAAGAGATGGGGAAGATATTGAACAATTTCTTTTCTTCGGTATTCACCAAGGAGAAGGATATTGAACTCTGTGAGTTAAGGGGAAAAAGTAGCTATGGAAACTATGAGATTCAAAGAGGAGGAAGTACTGACACTTTTGAAAAATATAAAAGTGGATAAGTCTCCAGGTCCTGACAGGACATTCCCTAGGACATTGAGGGAAGTTAGTGTAGAAATAGCAGGAGCTATGACAGAAATATTTCAAATGTCATTAGAAACGGGAATAGTGCCGGAGGATTGGCGTACTGCGCATGTTGTTCCATTGTTTAAAAAGGGTTCAAAGAATAAACCTAGTAATTATAGACCTATTAGTTTGACGTCAGTGGTGGGCAAATTAATGGAAAGGATACTTAGAGATAATATATATAAGCATCTGGATAAACAGGGTCTGATCAGGAACAGTCAACATGGATTTGTGCCTGGAAGGTCATGTTTGACAAACGTTCTTGAATTTTTTGAAGCGGTAACTAGGGAAATTGATGAGGGTAAAGCAGTGGATGTTGTCTATATGGATTTCAGTAAGGCCTTTGACAAGGTTCCCCATGGAAGGTTGGTTAAGAAGGTTCAATCTTTGGGTGTTAATGGCGGAGTAGCAAGATGGATTCAACAGTGGCTGAATGGGAGATGTCAGAGAGTAATGGTGGATGGCTGTTTGTCAGGTTGGAAGCCGGTGACCAGTGGGGTGCCTCAGGGATCTGTGTTTGGTCCACTGTTGTTTGTCATATACATCAATGATCTGGATGATGGGGTGGAAAATTGGATAAGTAAGTATGCAGATGATACTAAGATAGGTGGTGTTGTGGATAATGAAGTAGATTTGAAAGTCTACAGAGAGATTTGGGCCATTTGGAAAAGTGGGCTGAAAGATGGCAGATGGAGTTTAATGCTGTTAAGTGTGAAGTGCTACATCTTGGCAGGACAAATCAAAATAGGAAGTACATGGTAAATGGTAGGGAATTGAGGAATGCTGTGGAACAGAGGGATCTAGGAATAACTGTGCATAGTTCCCTGAAGGTGGAATCGCATATAGATAGGGTGGTAAAGAAAGCCTTTGGTGTGCTGGCCTTTATAAATCAGAGCATTGAATATAGGAGTAGGGAAATAATGTTAAAATTGTACAAGGTATTGGTAAGACCAATTCTGGAGTATGGTGTACAATTTTGGTCGCCTAGTTATAGGAAGGATGTCAACAAAAATAGAGAGAGTACAGAGGAGATTTACTAGAATATTGCCATGGTTCCAGCAACTATGTTACAGAGAAAGGTTGAACAAGTTAGGTCTTTATTCTTTGGAGCGCAGAAGGTTAAGGGGGGACTTGATTGAGGTCTATAAAATGATGAAAGGGATAGACAGAGTTGACATGGATACATTTTTCCCATTGAGGGTAGGGAAGATTCAAACAAGAGGGCATGACATGAGAATTAAGGGACAGAAGTTTAGGGGTAACGTGAGGGGGAACTTCTTTACTCAGAGGGTGGTGGCTGTGTGGAATGAGCTTCCAGCAGAAGTGGTGGAGGCAGGATCGATTTTAACATTTAAGTGTAAAGTGGATAGGTATATGGACGGGAAGGGAATGGAGGGGTATGGTCTGAGTGCAGGTAGATAGGACTAGGGGAAAACAAATGGTCGGCACGGACTGGAAGGGCCGAGAGGGCCTGTTTCCGTGCTGTAATTGTTATATGGTTATATGGTTATATGGTTAATCATTTTATCAGAACAGCTGTGCAGATAAACATTAAGAGCAAATTAAATCACAGATTAACATTGAATTTTATCTTTATTTCAGATCACGTCACTGCCCAACAATGTTGATGATATTAGTAAGCAAAAATCAAATAGTCAGACGTTATTTGCTTCCAACAGTTACAATGCTGGATTCATTGGTCTTCCTGGGCCTACAGGCCCTTCAGGTAAGAAACAAACTTCACAGTACAGCACAGCTGAACCAGCACAGTGGTTATGTTTCAGGATTAGCATCCAATTGATCATGGATTCAAAACCTGCCACAGGGGAAGTTATGTTTGAATAGTTCAATGCCTGGATTATGGGGTATTAGCTACAGGGCGAGACTGGACAGACTTGAATTGTTTTGGGTGGCACAGCAGTAGAGCCACTACCTCACAATTCTGGTGACCGAGGTTCGATCCTGACCGATGCTGTCTGTATGTGTGGAGTTTGCATATCTCCGTGTGACTGCGTGGGTTTCCACCAGGTGCTCAGGTTTCCTCACACAAGCTGATGTGTAACGCCACCATTCCACTCAATCTCAGGGATTTAGGTCCAGATTTATTCATGGACTGGACAGATTTGGTGGGATATGGGGCAAACGCGGGCAGGTGGGACTACTGAGCCTCTCTGTAGGGTACGTTGAACAACCCCTGCTCCAGGCATAAACTGGCCCTATCCCTGAACTCTATCTCCATAATATTGACAACTGCATCGGTGCTACCTCCTGCACCCATGCAGAACTCATGAACTTCATTAACTTCACCACCAATTTCCATCCTGCACTCAAACACCTCTCTGCCCTTTCTTGATCTCACAGTCTCCATCACAGGAGATAGACTATCAACTGACAACTATTACAAACTCACTGACTCCCACAACTATCTTGACTACACTTCTTCCCATCCTGTTTCCTGCAAACACGATCTCCTACTCCCAATTCCTCTGTCTGTGCCGCATCTGCGCCCAATATGAGGTGTTCCATACCAGGACATCCGAGGTCCTCATTCTTTAGAGAACGGTGGTTCCCCTCTTCCATCTTAGATGAGGCCCTCGCACGTGTCTCCTAGGTACTCCACAGCACTGCCCTTGCTCCCCTTCCTCCTAGTCGCAACAGGGACAGAGCCCCCCTAGTCCTTACCTTTCACCCCATCAGTCGTCGCATGCAACACATAATCATCTGACATTTCCGTCACCTCCAACGGGATCCCACCTCTAGTCACATCTTCCCTTCTCCAGCTTTTTCACCCATTCCGCAGAGACCGTTCCCTCCATAACTCCCTGGTTAACTGGTTAACTCATCCCTTCCACCCAAACCATCCCCTCCCCAGGTACCTACCCCTGCAACCGCAAGAGATGCAACACCTGTCCATATACCTCCTCCCTCGACTCTATCCAGGGACGCTGACAGTCCTTTCCGGTTAGGCAGAGGTTCACTTGCACCTCCTCCAACCTAATCTACTGTATCCTTTGTTCAAGATGTGGAGTCTTATACATCAGTGAGTCCAAACGTAGACTGGGCGATCATTTAGCTGAACATCTTCACTCAGTCCGCCTGGACCTACCTGATCTCCCACATTAAAGCTAAACACTTTAATTCTCCTTCCCATTCCCATACTGAGCTTTCTGTCCTTGGCCTCCTCCATTGACAGAGTGAGGCTAAATGCAAATTGGAGGAACAGCACCTCATATTTCGCTTGGGCAACTTACAACCCAGTGGTATGAATATTGATTTCTCTCACTTCAAATAACCTCTGCACTTCCTCTCTCTCCATCTCTCCCCCACCCAAGTCGCACCAGCTTGTCTTTCTCACCCAACAAACAGCTAGCAATTGCCTGTTTCTTTCATCACTGTTACTTTTTTGCATATCTTTTATTCATTGTTCTATATCTCTCCACATTATCGTCTATATGTCTCATTTTCCTTTCCCTGACAGTCTGAAGAAGGGTCTCGACTCGAAACATCACCCATTCCTTCTCTCCAGAGATGCTGCCTGTCCTGCTGAGTCACTCCAGAATTTTGTGTCCATTTCAGCTGGGACTAGCGAAGCTGGGACATTGTTGGCTAGTGTGGGCAACATGGGCCAAAGGGCCTGTTTACACACTGTATGACTCAAAGCTTACAGTTCCCCTCCTTTTCTGGTTCAAATACCAGAAACGTAAGTTCAAAGAAGTGAAGCAGGAATAACAAACCATCAATATTTTGGTAAGACTAGTAGCAGCATAGAATAAATCACTCATAGAGATGACTGAAATAGTGTAAATTAGATTTGAAGGTTAATTCTGGGGAAAGAATAGGCCAAGTAGACACAACGTGATTGCATATGTAATCATATAATAGATTCAGGATCAGTTCCTGTAGATTGGAGGATAGCTAATGAGAAAACGGGGAATTACACACCAGTTAGCCTGACTTCGGTGGTGGGAAAGATGCCGGAGTCAATTATTAAAGAGGTAATAATGGGGCATTTGGATAGCAGTACAAGGATTAGTCCACGTCAGCATGGATTTATGAAAGGAAAATCATGCTTGACTAATCTTCTGGAATTTTTTGAGGATGTGACAAGTAAAATGGATGAAGGGGTGCCAGTGGATGTAGTGTATCTAGACTTTCAGAAAGCCTTTGATAAGATCCTGCACGGGAGACTGGTGACTACAATTAGAGCACATGGTATTGGGGGTAGGGTGTTGACATGGATAGAAAATTGGTTGGCAGACCGGAAGCAAAGTGTAGGAGTGAATGGGTCCTTTTCAGAATGACAGGCAGTGGCGAGTGGAGTGCCGCAAGGCTCGGTGTTGGGGCCGCAACATATATATTAATGATTTGGAAGAGGGAATTAGGAGAAACACTAGCAAGTTTGCGGATGATACAAAACTGGGTGGCAGTGTGAACTGTGAAGAGGATGTTAGGAGGTTGCAGGATGACCTGGACAGGTTGAGTGAGTGGGCAGATGCATGGCAGATGCAATATAATATAGATAAATGTGAAGTTATCCACTTTGGCAGCAAAAACAATGGGGCAGATTATTATCTCAATGGGGTTAGGTTAGGTAAGGGGGAGGTGCAGCAAGACCTGGGTGTCCTTGTACACCAGTCACTGGAAGTTGGAGTGCAGGTACAGCAGGCAGTGAAGAAAGCTAATGGAATGTTGGCCTTCATAACAAGAGGATTTCAGTATAGGAGTAAAGAGGTTCTTCTGCATAGGGCTCTGGTGAGACCACATCTGGAGTATTGTGTTCAGTTTTAGTCTCCTAATTTGAGGAAGAACATCCTTGCGATTGAGGCAGTGCAGCGTAGGTTCACGAGATTGATCCATGGGATGGCGGGACTGTCATATGAGGAAAGATTGAAAAGACTAGGCTTGTATTCACTGGAGTTTCGAAGGATGAGGGGGGATCTTATAGAAACATATACAATTATAAAATGACTGGACAAGCTAGATGCAGGAAAAATGTTCCCAATGTTGGGCGAGTCCAGAACCAAGGGCCACAGTCTTAGAATAAAGGGGAGGCCATTTAAGACTGAGGTGAGAAAAAACTTTTTCACCCAGAGAGTTGTGAATTTGTGGAATTCCCTGCCACAGAGGGCAGTGGAGGCCAAATCACCGGATGGATTTAAGAGAGAGTTAGCTCTAGGGGCTAGTGGAATCAAGGAATATGGGGAGAAGGCAGGCATGGGTTATTGATTAGGGACAATCAGCCATGATCACAATGAATGGCGGTGCAGGCTAGAAGAGCCGAATGGCTTTCTCCTGCACGTATTTTCTATGTTTCTATAGCAATAAATTGGAAAAATTCTGGTTATTTAGAACCTCTATCAAAGCAGAATGTCCAAAGGCATCTCACAACAGGGTTGTCAAAGATGAGGTGCTTAGCCATAAAAGATGATACTGGAGCAATTGTCAAAAATTTGGTCAAATATGGAGGTTTTAGTAAAGGAGGGAAAAGGACAGAGAATTATTCCACAGAATAGCATATTCCACAGAACCTATGGCTTTGGCATCTAAAGGCATGAGCACCAAAAGTTGAAGCAATTAAATATGAGGATGAATGAGACCAGAATTAGGGGACTGTTGGTGACATAGACAATTAAAGGGCTAGAAGAGATGATGTTGTCAGGAGGGACACCTCATGGAATTAGGATTATAAAATTGAAGTATTGATTATCTGGGAGAAAATATCGTTCACTAATCAGAAAGGCAATTCTGGGGTGTGGAACGTCAGGATTGGAGGATTCAGCAAGTGATAAGCTGAGGCAAGAGCAAAATTGTGCTATTTTACATTGGTGTGTGATCCAAAGTTTAGCTGAGGGTGCAAAATATGTGACCAAGATTGCAAACAAACTGGTGCAATAGGTTCCAGTTTCCAGGAAGAGACAAGGGAATGGAGTCCAAAGCCAGTGCTTTGACTTACCAAGAGACACACAGAGCAGAGAACCAGGCTCTTTGGCCCACCAGGACCATACAAGCATCTATTTGCAATTATCACACATTGACCCCATTTTATTCTCCTCACATTCCCATTAACTTTCCTTACATTCTACCACTTACCAATATAAAAGGAACAATTTGCACTGGCCAATTGACCAACTAACCCATACATTGGGGTGGCACTGTGGCACAGCAGTAGAGTTGGTGCTTTATTGTGCTGGCAGCACCAGAGACCTGGGTTCGATCCCGACCATGGTTGTTGTCAGTATGGAGTTTATATGTTATCCCCATGACTGCGTGGGTTTTCTCCGAGATCTTCGGTTTCCTCCCACGCTCCAAAGATGTACAGGTTTATAGGTTTGTAAATTGTCCCTAGTGTGTGTAGGATAGTGTTAATATGCAGGGATCGCTGGTAAGTGTGGACTCGGTGGGCCGGGGGGAAGGGGGGGGGGAATGGGGGGGGAAAGGAGAGGGACACTTTTAAGAAGTATAATAAAGTTAATACATTTTACCTACGGGTCGGTTTTGCTTGGTCCTGAAAACTCCAATGAGCCAATTAAAATGCCCGGTCAGTGCAGGAGATTGCCTACCACTGCCGTCGACTGCCTGTAACTAAATAGAGACCCCACTCCACTGCAATACGAGTTAAAAAGAACTATGCCGACCAAATTTTACTCGCTGCATGCTAAGAAAAAATCCGCAACCTAACTGAGGCCACGAGTATCGGGAACTTCCCTTGAGCATGAAGGAGAGTTCCAGTGACCTCATAGGACCTCCTAGGACCACGTGTCGACCATGCTGCGAGTTTGAAGGTTGAAGATACTCTTCTAAACTCGCTGATTAGGTCGCCGTAGTGGGACAGCCCCTTAATTCTTTCACGATATCTGGTTTGCTTTTGTCTTCCATTACTGTAAGTATGAATGCAAATAATTATTGATGTAATTTTCTCACCATTTCTTTACTTTCATTTACAATAACATCATAATCTGTTTCTAAGGGATCTACACTGACCACCCTTTTTAACCAAACATAAAGTCTGAAGAAGGGTCTCGACCCGAAACGTCACCCATTCCTTCCCTCCAGAAATGCTGTCTGTCCCGCTGAGTTACTCCAGCTTTTTGTGTCTATGATGTTATTTAAAATAATTTGTGTTGTTTTGGTATCCATGGTAGGTTTCTTTAAATGTCATATGATAATTGCAAGTTGTTGACATGGTATTCCACATTTATACAATCTTTTATGTTGTACCTGATACTGTACAGGCCTGCCTGGTCCTAAAGGAAGCTCTGGGCCAAAGGGACATACAGGACCCCCAGGACCACCAGGATTCAGAGGACTCATGGGACCTATGGGCCCATCCCCTGACATATCTCATATTAAACAGGGAAGAAGAGGTCCAGTGGTCAGTATCCATTTTCAGAAACTATTCTTTGGCTGAACTTAATTACTTAATAAACCAACGCATCTGATATGCAATAGCGGGTGTTGGTCAATTCCCAAGAGTTATTTTTCCACAATGCAAATGAAGAGAATCCTCAGCAAAACTTATCGAAACTTCAGTGATGTTTCAAATGTGGTGAAATGTTATGTACTATTAGCTTGCTAAGAATTTATGCCATATTTTCATTTACCGATTTATGTCTGAATAGAAATAGAATTGATGACACTGAAGCGAGACCAGGCAGGCTGAGTGAAATAGTTTTTATTCACATAAAACCAAAACTAAAACTCTTGAAAACCGCATGCCTAGTTGAGGTTACAAACACAGCTCCTGTGACTGGGAGGAGCGCTGATAATTGACTAAAAGCCCGCGAAAGAACCCCCGCGGTCACGTGATCGTGCCGACCAATGACGAGGGTTCTGACTTCCCAGCCCCACCACTAGGTGCCGCTACAACACTACCAGCATTACAGTGGAATGGGATTACCTTGCTTGATCAAAATGTCCATTGTGGCCAGGGGATTAAAAAAAACTCAATAAACAGTTATTTTTAGCTCACCAATGCCCCCTGCTAATTTTGGTCATAGATTGATACAACATGGAAACAGGCCCTTTGTCGACGAAGTGGCCCACCTGAGCAGGTCCCATTTGTTTGTGTTTGACCCATGTCCCTCTGAACCTTTTCTATCCATGAAATTGTCCAAATATCAATTATCCAGAGCTTCCAGTAAAACTCAGCAAAAAACTAAGATTGTGTAGCTTATAACTATTGCGTGTGTTTTCACTGCAATATAAATGGCTTCATTATTAATGCAATGGCAAATATACTGTCAGATTGGTTAATTATGCCAACACTATTTCAGGTAAACCTCCCCCACCCCTCCTATTAACCCTTACCTCCCTCTTCTACCCAGCTTTCCTCCCAATTTACCTTCCTTTCCAATCCTGCTCTCTGTCACCCAGTTTTTCGCCCCTTCCACCTCCTCCATCTGCTTATCAGCCAACCCTCCCTGCTCCATGTCCCCCCGTTTAATTCTCCCTCCATTTCTTTCTATCTTCTAATTCTAGGTTTATCTCTCCATCTTTTCATTTACCAATTTATGTCTGAATAGAAATAGAATTGATGACACTGAAGCGAGACCAGGCAGGTTGAGTGAAGTGGTTTTTATTCACAGAAAACAAACCTAAAACTCGTAAAAACCGCGTGCCTAGTTGAGCTTACAAACATCAGATTCCACCATTTGCACCCTTTCATCTTATCTCCGCTTATCCCTCCAACCTTTGTTTTATCGCCACCCTTCTTTCTCCCACCTGACTCATCTGCCATGCAACCAATCCTTTCCATGTCCCATCTATCACCTGCCAGATCTTACCCCATCCCTTCTCACCTTTCTCTGCCAGGTATCTCCCAATACTCCATCATTGTGAAGAAGGTTCCTGACCCGAAACATCGCCTGCCCATTTCCTTTCACAGATGCTGCCTGACTTGCTAAATTCCTCCAGCAGCTTGTCTTTTGCACAAGATTCCAGCATCTGAGGTCTTGTGCTCCATGGATTGAATTCTTTGTCCTCCACCACTCTCTGGGTTTTTTTTTTAACCGAATCCCCCAAAAAATCAAAATGAGCTGCCAGAATCAGAATCTCCTTGTGCATTTATTACCACCCCAACAATGACCAACAATCTTCAATAAACTTCAATAATCTCTCTTAATCAGAAATCAAAACGCTACAGATTCTAGATATCCACAATAAAAACACAATGTGTTGGTAATACTCAGATCAGGCAGCATCAGTGGACAGTTAAAGAATTAACACTTCAGTAGATCTGAGTACTATCTATACTTCCTATTTTCATTTCATTAACCTTGTCCATTTTTACCTTTTATTATTGCCCCTCCTTTTGAAAATCCTTAGTGGCTATTTAATGAATAAAAGATGTATGTACAGAAATTGTTCTTTATCAGTATTGGGCAAATGAAGTATCAGTTTATTTCAATTATGTTCCCTTCTTAAAATCTAGACACCCAAGGACTTTTTCTTTTTCCATTCAAGAGATGTGGAGTTCACCAGTAACACCAGAATTTATTGCCCAAACCCTATTGCTCCTGATCCGCATCACATCTCGGTTAAATCACTTAAGGATAGCAGACTTCCTTCCCTGAAGGTCACTTTAAAAACAAAAATACAGTAGTTTCATGATTTCCATACCTGGGGCTAGCTTTGCTTTTAATTTCTAATTTTATCTGATTACCTGAATTTAAAATGCCCAGCAGCCAATGTGGAATTTGTACTTGCATCATTGGATGGTGGTGGGTGATCTAGAATGGTGTGGTAACTAAACCATAATGCTACTGTAGTGGGTAGGAAGGAATTGCAGATACTGGTCTTAAACCAAAGATAGACACAAAAATCTGGAGTAACTCAGCGGGACAGGCAGCATCTCTGGAGAGAAAGAATGGGTGACGTTTTGAGTAGAGACCCTTCTTCAGACCCTGAAGGGCTCTTCTTCAGACTCGGACAAAGGGTCTCGACCCAAAACGTCACCCATTCCTTCTCTCCAGAGATGCTGACTGTCCTGCTGAGTTACTCCAGCTTTTTGTGTCTATGCTCCTGTAGTGGAGTCCACTGATTATAATTATGTGACATTATTACCATACTTTTTATTGTCTTTTATTAAGATGACATTGAGATTCTATTGCTTGCTCCATTTATATTAGGGTCCACCAGGAGCATCAGGAAGAGATGGTGCAAAGGTAGGAAAAGCAGCCCACCTGTTTTACAATGGTAGGATGAATGCTTTTTTCTTGGCGCAGTTTGATGATCACTCTGTTTGGTCGTGCCACATTAAAAATAACATTGTGTTTTTGCTTATTTTCTATATTCTGTGTGTTACTGCATTTATGGGCTGGTTAAGCTGCAGCAAGTAAGAGTTTAATTGTTCTGTTCTCAGCACAATAGACATTGAAATGCAGGGGAATCCCCGTTCTCTGAAGAAAGAGGCCATTTGTGATGACCTGGTGTGGAACACCTCATCCTGGGAGCAGATGCGGCGTAGACGGAGGAATTGGGAATAGGGGATGGAGTCCTTACAGGAAGCAGGGTGGGAGGAAGACTAGTCCAGGTAGCTGTGGGAGTCAGTTGGTTTGTAGTGGATGTCGGTCAGGAGCGTATCACCTGCAATAGAGATGGTGAGGTCAAGGAATGGTAGGGAAATGTCGGAAATGGTCCAAGTGTAATAGAAATTAAATAGCGTTTTCATCCATATACTGAATCTCCTCAATCTTCCAGGCTTTCCTTCTGATTGAATTAAGTGCTGGGCCCTGAAGTCAGGTTCATGGATCCAAACGTTTCCCTTCTGAAGTCAACAATCAGCTCCATGGTTGTTCTAACATTGAGATAGATTATCATTTAGGCACCATTCAATCTTCCTCCTGGACTTTGATTATCGATCTTCCTCCTGTACTCTGAGATATTGTTACCTGTTATTCATGTAACAACGGTACTATTGTCAGCAAATTTAAAGGTAGCATTGGAGCTGTGTCTGACTGCACAATTATGGAGGCTAGATACATAGCTTTGAGGTACTTCTGCGTTGATGGTTATCGAGGAGAAAGTATTGTGCCAACTTGTACTGATTGTGGTCTGTCAATGAGGATGTGGAAGTTGCTAGACTTTCTAAAAAAAATAATGCTTTAAAGGAACAAGCATAGAAACGTAGAAAATAGCAGGAATAGGCCATTTGGCCCTTTGAGCTGACTATACCATTCAATATGATCATAGCAGATCATCCAAATTAAGCACCCTATTCCTGTTTGTTCCCCTGATTTTGCTAGTCTTGAAAACAATATCTATTTTCTTGAATCCATTGAATTAAACTGCTGTCTGTGGTAGAGATTTCCATAGGTTAAACACTCTCTCTCTCCTCATCTCAATCTAAAATGTCTTAACCCTAGTCCTTAGACTGAGTCTCCTGGTCCTGGATTACACCACCATCAGATATATCATTCTCCATCTACTCCATCCTGTTCCATTTAAAATTTGAAGAGTTCCATAAGATTTCTGCCAAACCTTCCAAACTAAAGTGAATTTAAAAATAATTGCACCAAATTCCTCCAAATACATCAGAAAAAAAATGTACAGAGTTACTTTGTATCTTATGGCAGAGAACTGAAGTATATTAATTCCCAAGCAACATGTGGGAGATCAGGGATATTGTCGGTGTCCCTGGTGACTACGTTTGCAGGAAGTGTGTCCAGCTGCAGCTCCTGGCAGACCGCATTGAACGATCGGAACTGCGGCTGGATTCATACTGGAGCATCCACGATGCGGAGAAAGTCGTGGATAGCACGTACAGCGAGTTGGTCACACCACAGGCAAAATGTAAGGGGACAGAAAGGGATCGGGTGGCCAATAACCAGCAAAGCAGTAGGCAGGTAGTGCAGGAGTCCCCTGCGGTCATCTCCCTCCTAAACAGGTATACCATTTTGGATACTGTTGAGGGAGATGGCTCATCAGGGGAATGCAGCAGCAGCCAGGTTCATGGCACCATGGGTGGCTCTGCAGCACATGAGGGGGGAAAAAAGGGGGGAAGGGCAATAGTAAAAGGGCATTCAATTGTCAGAGGAATAGATAGGCGTTTCTGCGGCCGCAAACGAGACTCCAGGATGGTATGTTGCCTCCCTGGTGCAAGTCACGGATGTCACTGAACGACTGCAGAACATTCTGGAGGGGGAGGGTGAACAGCCAGTTGTCGTGGTGCATATTGGCACCAACGATATAGGTAAAAAAAGGGATGAGGTCCTACAAGGTGAATTTAGGGAGCTAGGAGATAAAAGTAGGACCTCAAAGGTAATCATCTCTGGATTACTACCAGTACCACGGGCCAGTCAGAGTAGAAATAAGAGGATATTGCAGATGAAAAATGGTGCAAGGGGGAGGGATTCAAATTTTTAGAGCACTGGAACCATTTCTGGGGGAGGTGGGACCAGTACAAACAGGACGGTCTGCACCTGGGCTGGAATGGAACCAATGTCCTTGGGGGAGTGTTTGCTAGTGCTGTCGGGGAGGATTTAAACTAATGTGGCAGGGGGATGGGTACAAGAGCAGAGAGGCAGGTGGGTGTAAAACTGAGGGTAGAAGCAATAGGTAGCAAGGTGAAAAGTAAAAGTGGCAGGCAGACAAAACCAGGGCAAAAATCAACATAATTGTATAAGGGGGTAAGAGCGTTGTAAAAACAAGCCTGAAGGCTTTGTGTCTCAATGCAAGGAGTATTCGTAATAAGGTGGATGAGTTGAACGTGCAGATAGCTATTAATGATTATGATATAGTTGGGATCATGGAGACATGGCTCCAGGGTGACGTAGGCTGGGAGCTGAACATCCAGGGATATTCAATATTCAGGAGGGATAGACAGAAAGGAAATAGAGGTGGGGTGGCGTTGCTGGTTAGAGAGGAGATTAACGCAATGGAAAGGAAGGACATTAGCTTGGAGGATGTGGAATCGGTATGGGTAGAGCTGCGAAACACTAAGGGGCAGAAAACACTGGTGGGTGTTGTGTACAGGCCACCTAACAGTAGCAGTGAAGTTGGGGATGGTATCAAACAGGAAATTAGAAATGCGTGCAACAAAGGCAAAACAGTTATAATGGGTGACTTCAATCTACATATAGATTGGGTGAATCAAATTGGCAGGGGTGCTGAGGAAGAGGATTTTTTGGAATGTATGCGGGATAGTTATCTAAATCAACATATAGAGGAACCAACGAGAGAGCAGGCTATTTTAGACTGGGTTTTGAGTAATGAGGAAGGGGTAGTTAGCAGTCTTGTTGTACGTGCCCCCTTGGGCAAGAGTGACTATAATATGGTTGAGTTCTTCATTAGGATGGAGAGTGACATTGTTAATTCAGAAACAATGGTTCTGAACTTAAAGAAAGGTAACTTTGAGGGTATGAGCCGTGAATTGGCCAAGATTGACTGGCAATTAATTCTAAAAGGGTTGACGGTGGATATACAATGGAAGACATTTAAAGACTGCATGGATGAACTACAAAAATTGTTCATCCCAGTTTGGCAAAAGAATAAATCGGGGAAGGTAGTGCATCCGTGGATAACAAGGGAAATCAGGGATAGTATCAAGGCAAAGGATGATGCGTACAAAGTAGCCAGAAAAAGCAGCATACCAGAGGACTGGGAGAAATTCAGAGACCAGCAGAGGACAAAGGGCTTAATTAGGAAAGGAAAAATAGATTATAAAAGAAAACTGATTGCAAAAGTTTTTATAGATATGTGAAGAGAAAGAGATTAGTTAAAACAAATGTAACACCCTTGCAGTCAGAAACAGGTGAGTTGAGCATGGGGAACAAGGATATGGTGGACCAATTGAATAACTACTTTGGTTCCGTCTTCACTAAGGAAGACATAAATAATCTGCCGGAAATAGCAGGGGACCGCGGGTCAAAGGAGGAATTGAGTGAAATCCAGGTTAGTCGGGAAGTGGTGTTGGGTAAATTGAATGGATTAAAGGCCGATAAATCCCCAGGGCCAGATAGGCTGCATCCCAGAGTATTTAAGGAAGTAGCTCCGGAAATAGTGGATGCATTAGTGATAATCTTTCAAAACTCTTTAGATTCTGGAGTAGTTCCTGAGGATTGGTGGGTAGCAAACGTAACCCCTCTTATTAAGAAGGGAGGGAGAGAGAAAATGGGGAATTACAGACCAGTTAGTCTAACATCGGTAGTGGGGAAACTGCTAGAGTCAGTTATTAAAGATGGGATAGCAGCACATTTGGAAAGTGGTGAAATCATTGGACAAAGTCAGCATGGATTTACAAAAGGTAAATCATGTCTGACGAATCTTGTGGAATTTTTCGAGGATGTAACTAGTAGCGTGGATAAGTGAGAACCAGTGGATGTGGTGTATCTGGACTTCCAGAAGGCTTTCGACAAGGTCCCACATAAGAGATTAGTATACAAACGTAAAGCATACGGCATTGGGGGTTCAGTATTGATGTGGATAGAGAACTGGCTGGCAAACAGGAAGCAAAGAGTAGGAGTAAACGGGTCCTTTTCACAATGGCAGGCAATGACTAGTGGGGTACCGCAAGGCTCAGTGCTGGGACCCCAGCTATTTATAATTTATATATTATGATCTGGATGAGGGAATTGAACGCAATATCTCCAAGTTTGTGGATGACACTAAGCTGGGGGGCAGTGTTAGCTGTGAGGAGGATGCTAGGAGACTGCATGGTGACTTGGATAGGCTAGGTGAGTGGGCAAATGTTTGGCAGATGCAGTATAATGTGGATAAATGTGAGGTTATCCACTTTGGTGGCAAAAACAGGAAAGCAGACTATTATCTAAATGGTGGCCGATTAGGAAACGGGGAGATGCAGCGAGACCTGGGTGTCATGGTACACCAGTCATTGAAAGTAGGCATGCAGGTGCAGCAGGCAGTGAAGAAAGTGAATGGTATGTTAGCTTTCATAGCAAAAGGATTTGAGTATAGGGGCAGGGAGGTTCTACTCCAGTTGTACAGGGTCTTGGTGAGACCACACCTGGAGTATTGCGTACAGTTTTGGTCTCCAAATCTGTGGAAGGACATTATTGCCATAGAGGGAGTGCAGAGAAGGTTCACCAGACTGATTCCTGGGATGTCAGGACTGTCTTATGAAGAAAGACTGGATAGACTTGGTTTATACTCTCTAGAATTTAGGAGATTGAGAGGGGATCTTATAGAAAATTCTTAAGGGGTTGGACAGGCTAGATGCAGGAAGATTGTTCCCGATGTTGGGGAAGTCCAGGACAAGGGGTCACAGCTTAAGGATAAGGGGGAAATCCTTTAAGACCGAGATGAGAAAGACATTTTTCGCACAGAGAGTGGTGAGTCTCTGGAACTCTCTGCCACAGAGGATAGTTGAGGCCAGTTCATTGGCTATATTTAAGAGGGAGTTAGATGTGGCCCTTGTGGCTAAGGGGATCCGAGGGTATGGAGAGAAGGCAGGTACGGGATACTGAGTTGGATGATCAGCTATGATCATATTGAATGGCGGTGCAGGCTCGAAGGGCCGAATGTCCTACTCCTGCACCTAATTTCTATGTCTATGTCTATGTCTATTCTTGGCATTACAATCAAGGTTCTGCCTTGCAAAATGTAAAATTGCTTTCATAAATTTCTAAGTCACAGGGGCAGAATTAGGCTATTCGACCCGTTAGAGACAGCATAGTGGTGCAGTGGTCTCTGTTGCGCCAGGGAATCGGGTTCAATTCTGACTACGGGCACTGTCTGTATGGAGATTGTACGTTTCCCGGTGATCATGTGGGTTTTCTCCCGGTGCTCCGGTTTCCTCCCACACTCCAAAGACGTACAGGTTTGTAGGTTAATTGAATTTGGTAAAATTGTAGAATTGTCTCCAGTGTGCAGGGCAGTGCTAGTGTACAAGTGTTTGCTGATCAGCACAGACTCAGTGGGCCAAAGGGCCTGTTTCCATGCTGTATCTCTAAAAGCTAAAGTAAAGTAAAGACCCATCGAGTTTACTCCACCATTCAATCATGGCTGATCTATCTTTCACTCTCAATGCCATTCTCCTGCCTTCTCCCCATAACCTTTGACACCCTTACTAATCAAGAAGCAGTCATTCTCTGCTTTAAAAATACCCAAAAACCTGGCCTCCCCAGTCTTCTGTGCCAATAGATTCCACAGATTCACCACCTTCTTGCTTCAGAAATTCCTATTCATCTCCTTTCTAAAGATGCGTCCTTCTATTCTGAGGCAGTTCCCTCTGGTCCTAGACTATCCCACTAGTGGAAACATCCTCACCGCATTCACTTAATCCAGGCCTTTCACTATTTGGTAAGTTTCAATGAGGTGCCCCTCATCCTTCTAAACTCCAGCGAGTACTGGCCCGGAGCCAAACACTCATCATATGTTAACCCACTTATCCTCGGGATCATTCGTGCAAACCTCCTCTGGACCATCTGGATATCTCTCCTCAGATATGGGGCCCAGAACTGCTCACAATACTCTGAACGTGTTCTGACCAATGCCTTATAGAGCCTCAGCATAAAATCGCTGCTTCTATATCCTAGTCCTCTGGCAATGTATGTTAAATTTCCATTTTCCTTCCGTACTACCAATTGAACCTGCAAATTAACCTTTTGGGAATTCTGCATTGGCACTCCCACATCCCCTTACATCTCCAATTTCGGAATCATGTCCCCATTTAGAAAATAGTTTACACCTTTATTCCTACTATCAAAGTGCATGACCGCACACTTTGCTACACTGTATTCCACTTTTTTGCCCATCTCCCAAATTTCTCCCATGCTGCCATTTGTTTGCCCATTGTAACAAATAAAATGGATGAAGGTGAGCCACTGGATGTAGTGTCTCTGGACTTTCAGAAAGCCTTTCATAAGGTCCCACACAGGAGATTAGTGGGCAAAATTAGAGCACATGGTATTGGGGGAAGGTACTGACATGGTTAGAGAATTGGTTGGAAGACAGGAAACAAAGAGTAGGAATAAACGTATCGCTGTCAGACTGGCAGGCAGTGGCGAGTGGAATGCCGCCAGGCTCGGTGCTGGGGCCACAACTATTTACAATATATATTCATGATTTAGATGAAGAGATTAAAAGTAACACTAGCAAATTTGCAGATGGCACAAAGCTGGGTGGCAGTGTGAACTGCGAAGAGAATGTTAGGAGGTTGCATGGACAGGGTGACTTGGACAGGCTGAGTGAGTGGGCAGATGCATGGCAGATGCAGTATAATGTAGATAAATGTGACGTTATCTACTTTGGCGGCAAGAACAAGGAGGCAGATTATTATCTCAATGTTGTCTGATTAGGAAAAAGGGAAGTGCAAGGAAAAGAGATAGAGCTCTTGGGACTAGTGGAAAGAAGGCAGGCACGGGTTACTGATTGTGGATGATCAGGCATGATCACAATGAATGGCGGTGCTGGCTCAAAGGGCCGAATGGCCTCCTCCTGCACCTATTTTCTATGTTTCTATGTTTTTATTCTCCAAACCTGTCCAAGTCCTTCTCCAGAGTCCCTGCTTTCCCTACACTACCTGCCCCTCCACCTATCTTCATATCATCTGCAAACTTGGTCACAAAGCCATCAATTCCATCATCCAAATCATTAATATACAACGTGAAGTGCAGTGGACCTAACACCAACACCTGCGAAGCATGACTAGTTACCAGCAGCCAACCAGAAAAAGCTCCTTTTATTTACACTCTTTGCCTTCTGCCATTCAGCTGACCTTCTATCCATGCTAAAGGTCTCGACCCGAAACGTCACCTATTCCTTCGCTCCATAGATGCTGCCTCACCCACTGTGTTTCTCTATGCTAGTCCTTCTTCCCTCAAACACCATGGGCTCTCATCTTGTTCAGCAGCCTCACATGTAGCACCTAATCAAATGCCTTCGGAAAATCCAAGGAAATTAAGGAAGTAAATAGCAAGATAGATGAAGAAGAGTTAATGCATGTAATAATGCAAGAATTCGAAATTATTTGTCATTCAAGGTCTCCCCTTCACAAAACCATGCTGACTTTGGCCTATTTGATCATGTGCTTCTGAGTACTTGGAAATCTCGTCCTAAAACCCCTGTCCTACGGTACGAGTTCATTCCAATAATTCTCCCGAGTTTGACCTGATTCAAACTCGGAGATTTACGGTAAAGGCCACTCGTCGGTACTCGGGGCTCTCATGGACATTTTTCAACATGTTGAAAAATCTTCATGCGTCTTCCCGTGCTTACCTGCTATTGGCGAGTCTTCCCGAGTACCTTCCGTTAGCGCTAAGAGATGTCCCCGAGCTCCGACAGCCCACTGCGTTCATTCTCCATGCTTACCACGAGTTTGATTTTTTTTAAACTTGGGAGAGCTCTTGGAATGAACTCGTACCGTGGGACAGAGCTTTTAATAATGGATGCCACAGACACTGGAAAGGAGCTTCATTAAGCATCTTCCCCTGTGGTAAAAATACGTTCCCTTTAAGTGGCCTTCATAAGCAAAACTTGAAAGTCATTTTCATATGCGAGAAAGTTATTGTGCAACTTCCAGCACATACTTGATGCAGTTAATGGCAAGACCCTTAACAGCATTGGTGTGCAAAGGGATCTTGGAGTCCAACTTCATAGCTGACTGAAGGTGGCAGTTCAAGTAGATAGGGTGGTTAAGCAGGCATATGGTATTCTTGCCTTCATTGCTATAAGTCATTGAATATAAGAGTCAGGAAGTCAGGATGCAGCATGATAGGACTGTGATAAGGCCACAATTGGAGTATTGCGTGCAGTTCTGTTCACCCCATTACAGGAAAGATGTGGTGGCTTTGGAGAGGGTGCAGAGGATTTTGCCTGAGCTAGGGGCATCAGCTACAAACAGAGGCTGGATGGACGGATTCTTTTCGGAGGTTGAGGGGCGACTTTATAGAAGAATATAAAATGATGAGAGACAGAAATAGGATAAACAGTCAGAATCTTTTCCCCATGGTGGAAATGTCCAACACTAGAGGGCATATCTATAAGCCACAGAAGGCAGTAGTGCGCAATTCACTGGATCAATTTAAAAGAGAGTTAGACAGAGCTCTATTGGCTAGCGGAATCAAGAGATATGGGGATAAGGCAGGCAAGGGTTACTGATTGAGGATGATCAGCCTTGATCACAATGAATGGCGGTGCTGGCTCGAAGGGCCAAATAGCCTCCACCTGCACCTACTTTCTATGTTTCTAAGTTTCTAAAATGAGAGGGCAATAGTTTAATGGAGATGTGCCGGGCACGTTTTTTACACAGACAGCAGTGGGGGCGTGGAATGCACTGCTAGGGACGGTGGTGGAAGCAGATAAGTTAGTGATGTTTAAGAGGCCTTTGGATAGGCACAAGGAACTGCAGGGAATAGAAGGACATGGATCATGTACAGGCAGGAAAGATCAGTTTAACTTGGCAGCATGCTCGGCACAAATAATGTGGGCTGAAGGGCCTGTGCCCGTTCTGCATTGCTCATGTTCTATGTACAACACTGTTAAAATATTGTCAACTGATAGGTGATCCTCCTATTATCTCTCGCTCCCAAATCCCGTTGAGACTCAATCTTAATAAAGTGTTCTTAAATCTTATTAATGGGTCTTCTGCTGGAAGGATTGGCAGAAGAATCAGATCCACAGCTTTCTATCTCCTCTCATCTCAGAGAGGTTCTTGTGTATTTTGATTTACTTAATTACTTTTAAAGTGGCGTTGGACAGTTGTGACATTTTCCTGTCAAGGGAATAGATGATTAAAAAAAGATTCTGCTATTCAAAGAAAAACAGGGAATGACCTAACCTCACCATTTCTTATTCTAGCGTAAATTTGTAGTCAATGGAATGGAAGGAATCATGAAAAGTATACATCCTGATGATTTGTTGAGTGAATGCAGCAAATGGTATTGAAAGAGACAAGGGAGAGGAAGAGAGTCCCAGACTAAATCCTTGGCACACACTTTAAAGCCTGGAAAAGCAGCCTTTCCTCAGCTATAAATCAGCAAAAAGAAAATCACTGCAATTGCTGGAAATTCGAAACTAAATCAGGAGTCTGCGCACACTTTGCATTTCCACCAGTACTTGTGGAGAAACATATTAAATCCTGTTTCTGAGCGGGGAGCACAAATGAATTTCCCATTCTTTGTTCTATTTAACGATCCCCGCTAAAAAAGTACAGCACAGGATCAGGGAATGGTTTTGATGTCCTTTGTTGTAGTTTGGCCAACTGACAATCACTTTAACATCACCTATAGTGAAGTTCTTTGAAAGATTGGTAATAATCCAAAATCTAGACAACTTGCAATTTACATACTAGAAAAATACATCTATGAGGAAATAGGACACCATCTCTCTCGTGTTACATTCAGCACTCGATCATCTTCACAATAGGAGGACCTATGTCAGGATGCTATTTATTGCGTAAGAAGGAACTGTAAATGCTGGTTTAAACTAAAGACAGATACAAAAAGCTGGAGTAACTCAGTGGGTCAGGTATCATCTCTGGAGAAAAGGAATAGATGACGTTTCCGGTCAAGACCCTTCTTCAGACTTCAGGGGAAAGATATAGACGGTAGGAGAAATGAATGGAAGATAAACAAAAAGCAACGATGATCATTGAAATGTGGGTCACACAAGAGGCCCTTGCTGGCTGTGGGCTGGGTGAAGTCTGAAGAGAGGTCTTGACCTGAAACATCACCCATTCC
Organism: Okamejei kenojei; assembly: GCA_035221665.1. Classification (NCBI taxonomy): domain Eukaryota; kingdom Metazoa; phylum Chordata; class Chondrichthyes; order Rajiformes; family Rajidae; genus Okamejei; species Okamejei kenojei. The sequence continues at coordinate 158,864,909 of CM069131.1, forward strand.
TTCTCTCCAGAGATGCTGCCTGTCCCGCTGAGTTACTCCAGCATTTTGTATCTATCTTCAATTTAACCATCATCTGCAGTTCTTTCCTATACGTAAAATTGTCCCTAGTGTGTGTAGGTTAGTATACAGGGTGATCGCTGGTCGGCGCAGGCTTGGTGGGCCAAAGGGCCTGTTTCTGCACTGAATCTCTAAAATCTAAAGTGATGCTGCTCAGCCTGGTACGGCGACTGTTCTGTACTTGACAGCCTAAACCTGCAAAGAGAGGTGAATACTGCCCAGGCTCGTCACTTCCTTGCATCCAGCATCAGGGAGGCTGGAAGTATCAAGTATGCCTGCATCCCTGGCAAATCCCTTTTTTCTCTTCTACCTTTTGGGAGATGATACAGGAGCTTGAAAATCCAAATGTTCAGTCTTAAAATCAGTTTCTTCCCCACTGCTACCCAACTGCTGAACAAATCACTTCCTTCACTGCCCATTCCCGGAGATGCAACTGTGTATTCTAATGGGCCTGTCCCACTTAGGCAACTTTTTCGGCGACTACAGGAGATTATGCGGTTGCCACATGGTCGCCACATGTTCACGGGTGGTTGCCGGGGAGTCTCCTTCATGGTCGTGAGTAGTTCCCGCATTCTCGGACCTAGTCGCAGCTTCATTCTGGTCATGTTGAAAAATTAACGGTGACCAAAATGAAGCCGCCATGGAGAGTAACGAGAATTCTCGTGCCGTAGGTAGGTCGCCAGGAGGTTCTAGTGGGGCTAAGGAAGTCGTAGGTTGTCGTAGGTTCTCTTAGGTTGTAGCCGGTGCTGACCGATGAATTTCATTGGCTCATTGGGAAAAAAAAACTTAACAGTAGTTTTCAGAACCAAAGATAACCGACTGGTAATGTTAGTCCACTGAGCTTCACAGCTTCTGGCTTCTTAAAAGTTGTCTCCACTCCGTCTCTCCACCCCTCCTCCCCCTTCTCCGCCCTTCTCCCCCCCTCTTTTAAAGGACTTAAGTGACCCTTCCCGTACACTGTGCTTTCACCGTCTTAATTACAGCGCCAACCTTCCTGTTCATTGTGATGTGTGGCTGTATCTCATTGGCTTTGCACTGTGTGAATTTCACTCAGACAGTGCTCCCCCCGCTTGCCCTGTTCCCCACCTGCATAACTGGCTGGTGAAGGAAGCGATGTGTGTATGTGTGTGTCCCACTCTGACAGTCGCCGTTCCAGTGGCCGGGTTTTCAGAAACCAGCTACGACTTGACAGTCGCCGGCAGTCGCCTGAAAAATTGCCTGTCGGACAGGCCCATTACTCTTAACTCAAGCTCATTCAGTTATTCCTTATTCAGTGTACATTAATTTTCATTGCACAACTTCAACACTACAATATTGCAACATTCTGCTGCTTTGTACTGATCATTGGATTTATTGTTATATTTGTCACCACCTTATGAGCTTCATGTGCACATGCAATCGAAGCTTGAAATGTTAACCCTGTGTCTTTCTATATGGAATCTGCCTGACCTGCTGAGAATGTTTGTTTAATTTTAGTATCTTTTTTACTTCAGTTTCCAACCCTGCAGCTCTGGGTTAGGTTGGGGTTCCAGACATTTCACACTGCATTGGAAAAGCAGCCAATGTAATCCAAGATTTGTCCTATCCCGGTCACTCCTTCTTCTCCCCAAACCCATCAGGCAAAAGATACAGAAGCTTGAAAGCACTCTCCACTAGGTCCAGCAGCAGCTTCTTTACTTCTGTTATCAGGCTTCTGATCAGTCCTTTCGTAAGCTAGGGTACTGTCCGATTCATCTCTACCTCATTGCAGACGTTGAACTTTGGTGCATTACAATGCTGAGAACAATGTTCTGTGTCATAGTCATACAGTGTGGAAACAGGCCCTTCGGCCGGCCCAACACGCCCACTCTGGCCAACAATGTCCCAGCTACACTAGTCCCACCTTGCTGTGTTTGGCCCATATCCCCCCATCCCTGTCCTAACTATGTACCTGTCTAACTGTTTCATAAACGTTGGGATAGTCCCAGCATCAACTACCTCCTCTGGCAGCTTGTTCCATACACCCACCACCATTTGTGTGGAAAAAGTCACCCCGCAGATTCCCATTAAACCTTTTCCCCTTTACCTTGAACCTATGTCCTCTGGTCTTCGATTCCCCTACTCTGGGCAAGCGATTCTGTGCATCTACCCAATCTATTCCTCTCATGCTTTCATATTCCTGCACTCTATATTTTCCCCTATCTATTGCACTTGAGCTGCACTTGATTGTATTTATGTATCGTATATCTGATCTATTTGGATAACATGCAGAACTAAACTTTTCTTTGTAAAGGGCTTGTCCCACTTTCACAACCTTTTTTACTCGTGGACATTTTTCATCAGGCTAGAAAAACGTCACGACCTACTTGATGCCATGAGTACCTACGACTCGCATCGCGATCTACCTCCGACCTCCTATGACCTCCTACGACCTCGTGACGACCATGCAGCGAGTATGAGTCAAGGGAAAACTCGGCAGAGGTCGTGAATTAGGTCGTGAAAGTGGGCCAGGCCCTTTACTCAGTTACACTTGACAATAAACTTAAAGCTAAATATTTGAAGATAGCCAATGAACCATTCTTGTAGTGCTATCCATCTAATCTATATGAGGCTCCAAGAACTTCACATCACGGGTATACTCTTTGTAACAGACCAACAACAACTGGAATTTGTGCTTATGTCTGATAGGCAGTGACAGCCCTTTCACACATGTCTTATATACCACTATAGGGAGGAGATGATGGCGGCAGGTTTGAGGGGCTGGGTGAAGGACTCCTGTTCATGCTGGTGCTAGGATCGGCCTAGCCTGCTGTACCTGGCAGCTGGTGCCTCTGTGAGCTTTCAGCCTCCCCAGAGCCACAGGAAATGAAAGTTGCAGCTCATAGATAAAATGTATGGGAAGAAACTGCAGATGCTGGTAGAAACCGAAGATAGACACAAAAAGCTGGCAGCATCTCTGGAGAGAAGGAATGGGTGACGAAGGAATCGAGACCCTTCTTCAGACCCTTCTCATAGATAAAATGGCTTCCAAAAAATAATGACTGGATAATATAATTCTGGATTCATCTTCCTAAAGCTGAGTTTCCTTCAGGATTGGATTTGTTGTTTCATAGTTTTTAAATCATGCAGCCCTCTACCCTCTGCTTTCAGTTGATCTTTCCATAGACCCATTCCTAGCAAAATGTATCTCCACACTCGCACTTCCACTACCTGTATTTCCATGCACCAAAGAAGGAGCGATGGGAAAAACAACTAAAAGAAAATCTCCGGTCTTATCTGTTTAACATCACAAATTGTGTAGATGCTAGAAAATCAAAGACAGTAATAATCATTGTCTTACCCCATTACAGGGTGAAAGAGGTGCACCGGGACCAAGGGGATCTCCAGTAAGTGAAACATATTCAATTTGTATTGATTTGATGTATAAAAGGAAAGCTATAATTTTACACTTTAAAACTGTACTACCCTTTGGCAATATAAAGGACCTGCTTTGTGCTATTTATATAATTCCCTATTAAAATGCACTGTGTACGGAGGACATGTTTCCACATTCCAAATGGGAGGCCTTGCTAGGGAGACAACAGTATGTTGCTGATTGCTGGCCTAAACCCACCCAAGAATGGTTATGCAAGCATGAAAGTACAAACACAAGCATGTGCGCTTAAAATATCTACTGGCCCCACATGACCATTGATGTCACCAGAAGGATTCAAAGATGCCTTTTAAAGTTTTAGGAGTCGATTCATAATATAATTACAACCTGTGAATGGAGATCACACCTAAAAAATTCTCCTTTGTATTCGAAGAGAAGTACCTGGGATGTGCATTAACTCTATTGCAGCACAGCTTTAATGCAAAGGAAGATCAATAAATCTGCAAGCTTGGATTTACCATCATCAGGATTGGAAGGCAATGCAGTTCTTACTCTAAAAGGCAGAAGCATCAACTCCACCTAGGTTATTGGATGCTGCCTCCATGTGAATAAGTGAGCACAGCTCCAGATGAGGCCAGGTGTATCGTCCATGTAAACCTCAAGACGATGGCAGCAGATTGATGGTCGGAGATGAGCAGTCCTCGTGGTGTAAATGCCGGTGTTTATCTCATCATTGCTCCATGTGCAAAAACATCAGATAGGCAAGTTAAAATGAGCCAGCCATTATCTAAGCCAATTTTCATTGCCTATCCTTAATTGCACTTAAATTATGGTGTTTCTTCACTCCATAAGATTCATTGAATCTGAAGTATACTTGAACATATTACAAGAAAACAAATAGGCAACGCCACTTCTCTGGCATGTTCCACACTTAGTAGAATTGTGGCTAATCCCATAACCCCATCCTAAACACTTCCAAAAATGTGATGTTGTGCATTATACTAACTAATATTTAGAAATTGTTGATTTCAGGGTCCACCTGGCTCCTTTGATTTTTTGCTTCTGATGTTGGCAGACATTAGAAATGACATTGCAGAGCTCCAACTGAAGGCTTTCGGCCGTGGAAATCGTGCCACTATGGAGGAGCAACACAGCCATGAGATTTCTGACTGGGGATCAGGTGAAGACCACAGACACAGAGGTCCATCACAGGAACGCCCAAAGAGACCAGTATCATGGAAGTGAAATGGCTTTCAAAACTGCTTTGCAATTATTTTCCATTGGGACCAGACTGAAGGGATTGAACCAGTGAGGATGTAATAAATTTTGGTCTGCTGTTGTAGAATTTTTATTTCATTAACAGTGTCACAGAAATACTTTTATCAAAGATAATAATTGAGATAAGGTCTAGACCTTTAACATAGTTCCATTATATGGTAGAACAGTTTGTCAAATTCCAAACAAATCTGTTACGTTTAAAAGTTCAGATTTGTGGGAGAAAGAATTGTCCCTAATGTGAGCAATTGCGGTATCTTGCTTCTGTCGCAAAAAGTTTAGATTTGTTCATGTCTTCTGTATTTAGGAATTGCTGCACTTTTATAAATAGGTTGTACCAGATTGTTCACCAGACCTGAAATTGCAAGGTAGGTTAAGTTGAATAAAGTCCTTCTGTACATTTACTTTCCCTCAGAGCAGTAATCCTGCAGCCTTCTGATATAATACCAAGCTATTTCTTCAATTCAACATGCCACCATTTTTAAGCAATCAAAGCCATGACCTCTGTAGATGATCTGTCTCATATTTCGTTAAATCTGTCACTAAAATATTGTGAGAGAATTTTCAGATATTGACTGATGGAGTCGCACTCATTTGGTCTGAGGGACCTAATCATTCTTCCTCCACCTCAAGCCTTTCCACTTCCTGAAGGAGAACTTTATTCACCCCCCCCCCCCCCCCCCACCCCTAACCCCCCCCCCCCCCCCCCCCCCCTCCCTTTGGGCATTTGAGCTCATCTTCTGCATAATTCCTTTGGGTTATTATGTACGTTGTTAAGCATTATTGGCCATCGTGCTGTCTAGAAAGCTAAAGTATTACAGCACATTTTCTAAAATATTCCTCTAAACAGCTTCCCATTTTAGCAAGCAGAAGCCCCATGTGCTCTGTATTCGAGTGTTCACCCATACATCAGTCCAGCTGAGCCTGTCATCTGTGGCATAGAACTGCATTCTGCAAAACCGTCCCTCCTATGAGATTGCCCCCTGAAAATGAAAGTTTCTGAATGAATGTTAATGAATGTTAATGCATTCATGTTTGTTCTCTGTTTTACAATGATGTGCAAGGTGAACTATACTTCTCTAAAATCTAGTGTTTTCTCACATTCAATCTTTCCAAAATAATGTTTGGATCACTAGTCCAAAATTAAAGTGTAATTATACTACATTTCTTTCAATGTGAAAGACCGAGTTATGATACGTTTGAAGTTTTGGAGCTATTTATTCTGCCTGGCTTGCCTAGGCTAGAGGACATCCTGTAAATATTAGAGCCATCTCTTTCAGAAGATAGAAAGCTATCGTACGTGCAGAAGCCATTAGAAATTGAAAGCCATATACCATAAACAACAATTCTCAGCTTTGAATCCAAGAGATATTCTCGTTAACCAAAGGTATGAAGGGACATGGAATTAAAGCATGTCTATGAATTAGTGAACAAGTCAATTATGAACCCAGCAATCAGAGGTAAGGGCCTAAATATCCTCAAGGTCCTCTTTCATATGCTCTCTCACTCGATTGCTAATCTTTTGAGTTAATACTTAATATCTACGTTACTTGCATATAATGAAGTAAACACTAGATGGCAACGTGGAAAGCAAGCAAAAGTCACACATTAACTACTTCCAGAGATGTGAATTTTCGAAAAGATCTGGAACAAGAGCGGAATTTGTTATAACCACATCAAATTATTCATTCAGATATAATAATAACATAATCAGATATGAAATACTCGATCTGACATCAAAAAGCAGGTGTGCCCCATCATGTACACAAGTACATACACCCACATCAATAGAAATTCTACATTAAAACACATTGACAGCAAAATACGAAACAAAATAAAGAATGGGTCGACTGGGCTTGTATTCACTGGAATTTAGAAGGATGAGAGGGAATCTTATAGAAACATAAAATTCTTAAGGAATTGGACAGTCTAGATGCAGGAAAAAAATTCCCGATGTTGGGGAGTACAGAACCAGGGGTCACAGTTTAAGAATAAGGGGTACGACTGAGGACCCTTTTCACCCATAGATTTGTGAATCTGTGGAACTCTCTGCCACAGAAGGTAGTGGAGGCCAATTGACTGGATATATTCAAGATAGTTAGATATGGTTCTTAGGGCTAATGGAATCAAGGGATCTGGGGAGAAAGCAGGAATTGGATACTGTTTTTGGATGATCAGCCATGATCATATTGAATGGCGGTGCTGGCTCGAAGGGTCGAATGGCGTACTCCTGCACCTACTTTCTATGTTTCTATGTCAACGACTACACATAAAGCGCTTGGAATATAACTTTGTTACAATTAATTCCTCTCAGGCCAAAACTCGTATTTCCAGGTATCTGTTAGACTATATCTTTGTCCAATTGAGGGACTGAAAAGATGTCCACATTATCGACATGGTGAATCTGACTAATTCTTTGCTACAGAAGACTGTGGAGGCCATCAATGGATATTTTAAAGCAGAAATAGATAGATTATTGATTAATACAGGTGTTAGGGGTTATGGGGAGAATGCGGGAGATTGGGGTTAGGGGGGAGAGATAGATCAGCCATGTTTGAATGGTGGAGTAGACTTGATGGGCTGAATGGCCTAATTCTGCTCCTATCACTTATGACCTTATGAACACCATGACGGTAGATGATGACTGCTGGCCTGACTACTTCAACAAGCCTAAGAGTCAACAAGCTCCAGTTCATTTCCACTCGCATGCTAAAATCGTTCCTCCTCATATTTTTTGTCCCAATCTTAAAAATGTGTCCCAATCCTGGCACCATCAACTAACGCAAACAATTTCATGATCTTGTATATTTCTGTCAAATCTTCCCTCAATATTCCTTTACTCCAAGCAGAACAAGTCCCACTTTCTCCAGCCTATTCATGTACATGTCCACCACTGATTTTGCAGCAACTGGTGGTCCAGCACCTCCTTTATCCGTACAAAATTATGAGAGCGCACTTGAAATTCACCCCCAATAGTCCCCCTGGCAATGTGGCATCTGGACTGGGTGAGGTGGCCGATCTCTACCTCATCGGGACTTCCGGGTCCATCGGTGGGTCGGATTTCCCCTCTGGAATTCCGGCCCGTCTGGAGCCAGCAGTTCCATTGCCACAGCCAAGTTCTGCATCCGACTTTGCAGGCTGGTATCTGGGCCCTTCGACAGCCTAGATGGACCGTTCCGGTACTGTTTGATTCCTCTTGGAGGCCGTGACCTCTGTTAGTCTGGCAAAACAGATAATCCAGAAAGACTCTGAAACCAAGGGTGTTGGAAAATCGGTGGTGGACCTATATTTAAAATCCACGGGACACTAATCCCTGATGCTGGGATCTTGAGCAAAAAATATATATAGAGTGGGCCAGGCTGTATCTGTGGAGGAAAATGGACAAAACGACAATTCGGATCAGGATTCTTAAAATCTCTCATCCCTTATTCTTGTAAATCTCTGCAACTTCCCAAGAATTTTCATATTGTTCTGACCAGATCTGGACGCAGTGTTCCAATTGTGCCCAGTTAGTACTGTGTACAATTCAGCATTACATTTCTGCTTCTATACTCAAAACTAATAACATCAAGCCTCCTATATTTCAGTACATTCTACTACCTTTAGAGATCAATGTGTATGAAACACCTAGTATCCTTGTTCCACCACATTCTTTCAAACTCTTCTGTCAAAATGCATCTCTTCTGTCAAAATGCACCTCATTGTGCTCAACATTAATTTTCATCTGCTACATTTCCTCTTTTTGCTAACACCTATATTCTGCTGCAATAGGTTGTTATCATCCTCATTTTGGATAATCAGTAATTATTGAAATTTTACTCTAATTCAATTTTATAATGGTCCTAGCACTTACCCTTGGGAAACATTGCTATCTATCATCCTCCAGTCTTCAGACATCCTTAATCTTACTCCATTTTTAAGCCAATTTATTTCTCCTATCTGCCATTGGCACTCCCATTCCATGGATCCTTTTGAAACCTATTTTTCATGTGATATCTTGCCCCAGTGTGCTCTGAAAATCTGTATAGATACATTGCATTCAGTTCATCAACTTTCTCTGTTAATTCATTAAAATAAATTAGATTAGCTAAGTAATTAAATTTAATTAGTTCAGTTACATGTGATCTGCCTTTTTTTCAAATCCATGTTGAGTTTTCTTAATTAATTCAACCTCTCAAGTATCTGTACATTTTCCATAATGTTGGCTTCTTACCCACCACTGATTTGAAGTTCATTGCCTGTAGTTACTAACAATGTCCTTACACCAACCTCCCTTCAATTTATACCTCACTCTGCTGCGACAAGGCCAGTAACTTAATCAAGGACGAGTCGCACCCTGGCCACTCCCTCTTCTCCCCTCTCCCATTGGGCAAAAGGCATATAAGTGTGAAAACGCACACCTCCAGATTCAGAGGCAGTTTCTTCCCAGCTGTTATCAGACAAGTGAATCATCCTACCACAACTAGAGATCAGTCCTGAACTACTATCTACCTCATTGGTGACCCTCGGACCATCTTTGATTAGACTTTGCTGGCTTTACCATGCACTAAGTGTTATTTCCTTATCATGTATCTACTGTATATACTGTAAGTGGCTTGATTGTAATCATGTATTGTCTTTCTGCTGACTGGTTAGCACGCAGCAAAAGCCTTTCACTGTAACTCTGTACACGTTTCAATAAACTAAACTGAATTGAACTGAATTCAATAAACTAAACTGAACTGAACACTCCCCAGGGCCCTGCCATTCACTGTGAAGGTCCTGCCCTGGTTTGACTTCCAAAATGCAGCACCTTGAAAGGGGAAATATTTAATAGGAACACGAGGGGCATCTTTTTCACACAGAGGATGGTGGGTATATGGAATGAGCTGCTAGAGGAGAGAATTGAAGCAGGTACTATTTAAAAGGCATTTGGACATGTACATGGATAGGAAAGGTTTAGAAGGAGTGTAGAAGGAGTATCTTTAGGCAACATGGGGTGACGGGCCTGTATCGTGCTGTATAGCTCTATGACTCATTGACTCAAAAGGCCAAAGTTTTTCCTGTGTTGTTAGCTGTCTACAATGTACACCAGGACCACACGTGCGCTCACACACAATGTTGCATCCAATATTTCTTGCACCATTTAATCCAGTTTCACTTCTAGGCACAGCTACAATTTTTTAAAATTCAAACTTTCTATTACCCGGGAATAACAGTTTGTTTTGTCTTGCTACTCTCCATTTCCTTTAAAGTCTTGTGTTGACATGTTTTAAATGCTGACTCTCCGGCCTTTTGTTAACCTGGGTCAAATGTAGGTTATCTTTCTGCAAACTGGTTGCAGGAAACTTTGCAGCAGAACCTGATATGAACGCAAACAAAGTTCATATGTGTTCTTGAGCTTCCATAACTTTCAGCTAGTTTTATTTAATTTGTTATTTATTTCACTGAAACATCTTTCAACTAGAATACTTTTACACCATAGATTGGGAAATCATCTAAAATGGTCCACATGTATGAGTTGGGTGGAAGAGCCTACCTCCATGATATATGGACCTTTGATTCTATGTTAGAAATGCCAACTGCTCAATACTTCAACAGTATTGTACAGTACTGCCAATTCTTGTTTCTAGCTCGATTCTTCTCCATAAATACTAATACAGTTTAAGAGTGACTCTGTAATATTCATCAACATTAGGTTACGGTGAGTTAAACAGTGGTAACCCGTTGGCTTGACTATAAACAAAAACACAATTTTAGGATGATAAGAAAAATAAATTACTTTGTATCGAACCATCTATCATAACCTGGAGCAGAATTCAAGGAACGTTTTTTCTTCATTATCGTACACATACCAAATGGCCTTTAGAGTTTGCTGGTGATCTGTCTTTTTCACAGCAATATTTATTGAGGAGATATTGTTGGGTAGAGTTCAGGGACTTAGACCCAACAATAAGAAGAAATAATGATTTATTTTCAAGCCTGGATGGTGCGTCGCCGGAAGCGGACATGCAGGAGGAAACATCTTCTGTCCTTTCTTTATTTCATGTATCCAGCATTTTGGAGTAACTTGGGTTAGCTTTAAACAAATAAATGGCTGTTTGAAATTTGAAGTAAATGCATGGTTTCATTTAGTTTCGTTTAGAGGTATAGCATGGAAACAGACCAATGAGCACCCATTACACCAACACTATCCTACACACTGGGGACAATTTACAATTGAAACCAAAGCCAATTAACTTACAAACCTGTACATCTTTGGAGTGTGGGAGAAAACTGGAGCACCTGGAGAAAGCCCATGCGGTCACGGAGAGAAAGTACAAAACCCCGTACAGACAGCACGATATAGTATCATCATCACCTGCAGTCAGGATTAAGCCTGGGTCTCTGGCGCTGTAATGCTGCAACTCTACCGCTGCGCCAACGAGCTGCCCATTTTGTACATGAACATGGATTGGAAAGAATTAGGAATCAGGTACGGTGAGAATTTAAACATAATTAACTTTGGGGTTCAAAACAACTGATGTCTCACATCTCCAATGTGCTGGGTTTAATGTCTGATGTTGTCTGTACTGAATGTGTATATTTTTCTTGTGATGGTATGGGTACACTGGTTTCCCCTCTATGGATGCTTATATTGTTAGGTTAATTAGCATCTCTAAATTGCCCCAGGTATGTACTGTAGTTGAATGGTAGAACTTTGAAGGGGAGTTGATGGGAATGGAGGGGTATGGATCATGTGCAGGCATAGAAGATGAGTTTATCTTGGTTTCATTTGCAGCACAGACATTGCAGGCTGAAAGGCCTGTTTCTGTGCTGTACGTTCTGATGTTCTGTTGTCTAATGGCAGCACAGTGGTGTTGGTAGAGTTGCTGCCTTACAGTGCCAGAGACCCGGGTTCGATCCTGGCAACGGGTGCTATCCGTATGGAGTTTGTACATTCTGTACGTGCGTGAGTTTTCTCCGGGATGTTTTGTTTCTCCCCACACTCCATAGCCGTACAGGTTAATTGGTTTGGTATTATTGTAAATTGTCCCTGGCGTGTAGGATAGTATTAGTGTGTGGAGATCGCTAGTCGGAGTGGACATGGTGGGCCGAATGGCCTGTTTCCGCGCTGTATCTCTAAACTAAACTAAACTAAACTAATGTGGGGAGAATAAAATCAGATTAGTGTAAATGGGTGCTTGATGGCCAGCAGAGACACAGTAGGCTGAAGGACCCGTTTCATACTGTATTTCACGCTGATTTTCTAAATGCGCTTGCGCATATACAAATTCTACCATACTTTTCCTATAATTTATAAGAAAAGAATAATTCACTTTGCTAGCTTTCTGACAGTAACAGTCTTAACATTTAATTGTCCTTTTTTTTAACTTCAACCCATGTAATTACTGCAATTAATTAAAATGTGAACATTAGGCATTGTTTTTGGAGCAGCAGAAACTTACTGAAAATGCTAGAAATGAGATAGAGAAAGCATCATTCCTTCTCAGCAAGTCAGGCACTGTTGCAATTCACGGCTGTGCTCTTTAAGGATGAAGGAAAACAGATGAATATTATAGGCCAATAATCTTTTCAGCAAAGCTAACATCTTTTGAGTTGTGCTTGGTTCGGGGAAGGGGTAATATGAGTGTGGGGAAGCAAAGGATAAAAGGGAAGTTCTGTGGTGGATTAAATACAGGAGAGATCAAGAAACAGATGGGATAATGAGGCAAGGAAAGACAAAGTGGGAGTGATGGATAAAGGAACAAAGATGGGTCCAGAATCATTGCAGAATCTCAGCAGAACATTTGCTCCAGAGTGAAAGATGAATTGCTGCTCTCCTTCTATTTTGCAAGAGTTCAGAGGGATCAGTGTGAGAGTAAAACAAGGAGTATAAATAATAATTAACCAGTAGCTTGGGGTCATACTCGCAGTCTGAAACAATGACTGAATCGACGACCATCCTCCAGTGCATTGGAGTTTCCATTGTTATTAATAGAAAACATGGCAGATGAAATAGAATGAAGAGCAAATAAAGTATTGCATCGTCTGGAGAGGTCCTAGGTTGATGGGAAGTGAAGAGGTGAAAATAGAAGGGTAGAATCTCCTGTGCCAACACAGAATACAATAATGGGACGAGGGAGTGCTGCAGCAGATTGACGAGTGATCCAGGAAACAATGGAGAGAGCTGTCCCAATTTCAGAGAGGGAATTATGCATTTTGTGATGGTCTCACACTGTAGATGGCATAATGCCCGAGGTTGATACAGTGAAAGTGGAGACTGGTGGTGTGGAAGGTGAAGTCAAAGGGAACATCCACTCTAGGAAAAATATGAAGCAGCAGCAGAAATTGTAGAAGTGGGACAGTCAATGTGAATGTCCTTTCAACAACAGTGTAGGGAAACCATTAGTATTTTTTTTAAGTGATATTGCAAACAAAATCTGTTCCCATATCATATGAAAAGAACCTAAAAGATATTTTGGAGGTTTGTGCTTTCTTCTTGTTTACGTTTGGATCAAAAATGGTAAAGATTATATTTTTGATTGCATTCTGTGAAGGAAACACTTTGCAAGGTTTTCATTAACATACAATTTACTTTCAGTGGAGGATGTGAGAAGTTGAAAACACATTTTGAGTGAGACAAACAATCTACATTGGAAATAAAAATGAAGATGAATATAAGAGTTGTATTTGGGTGCTGGTGGGTTCAATTCAAAATGCTGACATTTTTGCAGGACACATCATTGAGCAACAATAGCATAACCTTACAACAATATAATGCTGGTTCCTTGATTGATGATTCTTCATTTTAAAAGAGAATCAGTGAAATGTCATTGACAGATTAGAATGCCTATTCACCTCCACATCTGCCCACTCCACCTCCCTTATTTGGTCACACATTCCACTTTCTTTTACCATCAGATGAAATCATCCTCAGCCCTTGGTTACCTCCACCTATCATGCCCCAACCACTGTTATCCCCACCTCCCTCTCCCTCACCTGACTCCATCCACCAATCTACCCCTCATCTCTTACATTTACCTATCACATGCCAGCTCTTGCCAGACTGCCACCCCCCCCTTTCCTTATACTGGGTATCTTATCTCCACTCAGTCCAGATCAAGCCAAAAACATTGACTGTCCATCCTCTACCAATGGGTAGCTGACGCAGGTACACTAACAGCATCAGAAAGTCACTTGGGCAGATACATGAATAAGACAAAAGTTTGAAGGGAAATGTACCAAATCTGGGCAAATGGGACTAACTTGGATGAGGTGCACAGCATAGATGAGTTGGGCCGAAGGGCCTGTTGCCTTCTTGTGTGACTCTCCAAATGCTAAGTTCCTCCCGAAGATTGTTATTTGCTCTAGTACGTCAAGGACACCATTCATTCTGGATTGATTTGTGCTAAAGACCAAAATAGGATCAAAATATTACACAAATTACATCATTAAGTTAACCTGAAAACATTTATTTGTACAAATATTGGAAACTGATAAATAAACATACCGTACTCCTCTAAAATATCTCAAACGGCAGTCTGTGCTTTTTCTGATGGCTTCATATGGTCAACAACTAGTAATTTTCAATATATATATATATTTTAACCATGTAAGCTAAATTAAATATTGTATTCTTTTGATTCATTGTACCTACTTTGTAAATTAATCTCTTAATTTTGGACAAAACGTTCCACCACAAACATTCTGTTTTTACTTCACACTGCCTTTGAATTATTAAACTGGAAAGTGTGCAGAGAGGATTTACAAAGATGTTGCCATGCATTGAAGGCCTGAGATACAGAGAGAGATTGGGCAAGGTACAACTTTATTACTTGGAGCACAGGTCACTGAGGGGTGATCTTATAGAGGTGTATAAAATCATGAGGGGAAATGATAGGGTGAATGCACAGAGCCTTTTACCCAAAGTAAGGAAATCAAGAACCAGAGGACATAGGTTTCAGGTGAGAGCGGAAAGTTTTAATACGAACTTGAGGGGCAACCTTTTCCACTCAGAGACTGGTGACTATATGGAATGAGCTTCCAGAGGAAATAGTTGAAGCAGATACAATAACAACATTTAAAAGACACGGACTGGATAGGAAAGGTCTAGAGGGATATAGGCCAAATGCAGGGAAATGGGATTAGCTTAGATGGGGCATTTTGGTCAGTATGGCAAATGGACGTGAAGGAACTCATAAGTTCTGGAAGGACTATCTGAACAATCTAGATGGATCATTACAATGTAATATTGTAATGTGAGGAGTAAATGTTTAATATGGTGGATGGTAACCCTGCTGTTTCATACTTTATTATCCAAAATTGCACATTACTCATAATATATAACGTAAATACAATTGGAATGTCTTTATATTTATTGTATGATCAATTAACCAGTATGATCAAAATACCACTCATGTTTTGTCCTTAACGATGCACCCATGAAGGATTTGAGAGGCTGTTACACAGGCCCAGCCACTCAGTGTTCACAACTTACAGGAGTAGAATTAGGTCATTTGACCCATCGAGTTAGATAGAGATAACCATATAACCATATAACAATTACAGCACGGAAACAGGCCCTCGCGGCCCTTCCAGTCCGTGCCGACCATTTGTTTTCCCCTAGTCCCATCTACCTGCACTCAGACCATACCCCTCCATTCCCTTCACGTCCATATACCTATCCACTTTACTCTTAAATGTTAAAATCGATCCTGCCTCCACCACTTCTGCTGGAAGCTCATTCCACACAGCCACCACCCTCTGAGTAAAGAAGTTTCCCCCTCACGTTACCCGAAACCTCTGTCCCTTAATTCTCATGTCATGCCCTCTTGTTTGAATCTTCCCTACCCTCAATGGAAAAAACGCATCCACGTCAACTATGTCTATCCCTTTCATCATTTTAAAGACCTCAATCAAGTCCGCCCTTAACCTTCTGCGCTCCAAAGAATAAAGACCTAACTTGTTCAACCTTTCTCTGTAACATAGTTGCTGGAACCCTGGCAACATTCTAGTAAATCTCCTCTGTACTCTCTCTATTTTGTTGACATCCTTCCTATAACTAGGCGACCAAAATTGTACACCATACTCCAGAATTGGTCTAACCAATGCCTTGTACAATTTTAACATTACTTCCCTACTCCTATATTCAATGCTCTAGGGGCTAGTGAAACCAGATCTAGGGGCTAGTGAAATCAAGGGATATGGGGAGAAGGCATGCATGGGTTATTGATTGGGGATGATCAGCCATGAGCGCAATGAAACCGGGCTCCGGCTCGAAGGGCCGAATGGCCTCCTTCTGCACCTATTTTCTATGTTTCTAGGTTTCTATGAGTCTACTCCACCATTCAATCATGGCTGATCGCTGCCTCCTATTCCCATTTTCCTGTCTTCTCCCCATAACCCTTGACACCCGATCTAATCAAGAATTTGTCTATCTCTGCGTTAAAAATATCCATTGACTTGGCCTCCACAGCCCTCTGTGGCAATGAGGGCTAACTGAAGAAGCTCCTCCTCACCTCCTTTCAAACAGAACGCCCTTTAATTCTGAGTCTATAACCTCTGGTCCAAGACTCTCCCACCAATGGAAACATCCTTTCCCTGTCTATGCCTTTCATTATTCTGTAAGTTCCAATGTGGTCCCCCCTCAACCTTCTAAACTCCAGTGAGTAGAGGTTCAGTGCTGCCAAATGCTCATCATATGCTAACCCACTTATTCCTGGAATAATTCTGGTAAACCTCCTCTGGACCCTTCAGTTGCAGCAGGACACCATATTTGTTTTTGACGTCTCATTATACTGCAAGACCACCAAGCTTCAGACATAACAAAGCTGTTTCATAATGATTCTGAAAATCATTCCACATTGATTCACTGACTAAAAGTGCTGCTTTGCCAACATTTCAGTAATGAGCTTGATTTTAGCAGATCAGACAGCATCTCTGGGAAGAAGGATTAAAGCGTTTAGCAACCGGGGGATCAGGTAGGTCCAGGCGGGCTGGGCGAAGGTGTTCGGCGAAACGATCGGCCAGTCTACGTTTGATCTCACCGATGTATAAGAGTCCCCATCTAGAACAATGGATACAATAGATGAGGTTGGAGGAGGGACAAGTGAATCTCTGCCTAACCTGAAAGGACTGTCAGGGTCCCTGGACAGAGTTGAGGGATTTATAAGAGTCCACATCAAGAACATTTTTTCAGTATAAGAGTCCACATCTATTCAATCTCACCTTATAGTTAATAACCTTTAATCCAGACGACATTCAGCACCCTATCCAAAGAATCCATATCCTTTCTATAATGGAATGGCCAGATCTACACGCTATACTCCAAATATGTCCTAACCAAAGTCTTACAGAACTAGTACATCATGGCTCCCTATACCCAATGCCCCAACTAGCGAAGGCAAGCATACCATAGGCCTTTTTCTTTCTAATTGGGTTGCCACTTTCAGAGAACTATGGTCTTGCACACCAAGTTCCCTTTGTACATTGATGTTGTTAAGGATCTTGACATTAACTGTTTACTTTCCCCATTTATTCAACCTCCCAAAGTGCAACACCTCACACCTGCTCAGATTAAACTCCATCTGCTACCTTCTGTAGCTGATCTTCATGGAGTTCAGTTTATTAATGTCACATGTATTGAGGTATGATGAAATGCTTTTGTTTGCATGCTATCCAGTCAAAGAAAGGACTATACATGACCACAACCAAGTCGTCCACAGTATACAGATAAAGGATAAAGGATATAATATTTAGTGCATTAATACAATTAAAGATAGTTCAAAGGTGTTCAGTGAGGTAGATGGGAGGTCAGGACTGCACGCGAGCTGATGAGAGGATCATTCAGTTGTATGGGTGACTCAGTGGTGTAGCAGTAGAGTTGCTGCCTTACAGCGCCAGAGACACGGTTTTGATGCTTAATACGGGTGCTGTCTGTGCAGAGTTTGTACTTTCTCCCCGTGACCTGCCTGGGTTTTCTCTGGGTGTTCTGGTTTTCTCCCCCATTCAAAAGACGTACAGGTTTGTAGGCTAATTGGCTTGATAAAATTGTCAATTGTCCCTAGTGTGTGTAGGATAGTGTTAGTGTGCGGGGATCATTGGTCAGCTTGGAACCAGTGTGCTGAAAGGTCTGTTTCTGCACTGTATCTCTGAACTAAACTAAAATAGTAAGATTAAACGAGAACTTACCAGTTCGAAGTTTGATCGTTATTTTATGAGGAGTTACGATGAGGGATTACGTGAAGAACCCGCCTCACGCTGGCAACGGCATACTTCAAAGCAGCGGCATGAAAAACACAGAACACCAAATAGCCGAAGTAACATAGTAAGGCTCATAAAAGACTTAGAACTACCAGATTGATCATTTATTTTATGAGGGTGGGAGTGGAGGGCACGTAATCCCTCATCGTAACTCCTCATAAAATAACGATCAAACTTCGAACTGGTAAGTTCTCGTTTAATCTTACTATTTTACTTCGGAGTCACGTGAGTGACTACATGAAGATTTTAAAGCTTTCTGTGTTTTTTATGTCGTAATATTTAATTAGTACGACAGTCCGGCTAAGTAAATACATGAGAAACCAGACTAATATTAGTTCTTTTCATAATTAACTTTTTTAATGGTTTAAAGAACATATAATAACCCTCCTTATATCTGAGGGAATGATTACAAGTGATAAACGATATAAGTGACTACATAACTGGTTATAGTAATCAATAGTATACAAAGCAGGTGATTATATTGATCCCAACACCGCGTGGCCAAAGCTTGTCATAGTGTGAACAGGTTTATTGTAGAACTTTGAAAAAGTTTCTTCTTTACTCCACCCTGCGATTTTTAAAATATGCTCGAGTGGTACGTCCCGCACCTTCGCCGCGGACGTAGCTGCAGCCCTGGTGGAGTGAGATTTGAACACATCAGTGTCTACTCCTGCTAAAAGCAACACCTGTTTCAACCATTTTGAGATAATTTGAACTGAAGCTTTTGTGTGTGGCTTTTTATGCGTAATCATTAACGTTTTTTTCATTTCCTCGAAGAGTTTCAGTAACTTTAACATATTGATTCAAATGTTTAACCACACACAAAGTAGGATCAATAGGATAAGCTTGAAAGGTTACCTTAGCTCCAGATCTCCCTGGTCTGCTTTGTTTGATCAGATCGTAAACATAGAACACAATGTTATCTGTAGTCACATGCATGCAGTCTAAGCGCAACATTTGTAAAGTTTGCACTCTTTGAGCTGAGACCAATGACATTAACATTATTAATTTCAATGTTAATCTTTCCAATGACAATCCTTCAATTGGAGTCCATTGCCTAAGTAAGGTAAGTACAATGCTCACATCCCAAATCTCTGTATATCTTGGTTTGGGTGGATTGATGTTAAAGATTCCTTTCATGAATCTAGATATGAATGGATGTGATCCAATTGATTTCTGGTCAGACATTAGTCCTAAATAAGATGATAAGGCACTGCGTGCAGTGTTAATAGCACTGTAACTTAAATGTTGCTCAAAATGCAATTTGGCAAGGAACTCCAAAACATTTGCAATATTCACAGTATCATAAGAAATATTTGACTGTGTGCAAAATTCTTCCCATTTCTTTATATGTGTCATATATTGTTTTTGTGTGCTATCTCGCCATGATGCGACTATAACTTCCATAGTTTTGTCCGACAATCCCAGCTCCTGTAGTGGTCTGGTCAAAACCTGCAGATTAATAAATTCATATATGCATATAATGGATAAATTTCTTTAGTTACTGGATTAATCAAAATATCACTACAGTTAGGAATTGACATATATGGTTCTTTAATCATATTCAGCATTAACGGGAACCAAGGTTGTGTTGGCCAATTTGGAACTACCAACAATCCTGTGGCAGAATCTTGTTCTATTTTCTTCAGACATTTCTGAATCAAAACAAAATGGTGGAAAAGCATAAAAGAACATATTCCCCCAATTTAATGAAAAAGCATCTACTGCTACTGCATCTGGATCGTGTTCCCAAGACACATATTTAGGCAATTGATGATTAAGCCTTGATGCAAACAGATCAATTTCTGGTAAACCAAATTGGGTTACAATATTCTTAAATATTGATGGATTAAGCATCCATTCTGTGTTATCTTTAAATATCCTTGATCTTTTATCTGCCACCACATTGTCTTTACCTGGAATGTAATTTGCTGAAATCCAAATTTGGTGGTCAATACACCATTGCCATATTTCTTTGACCAGACAATCACATGATACTGATCTAACTCCCCCCATGTGATTAATATATGCAACCGCCGCTTTATTGTCTAACTGTATTAATACATGTAGACCCTTTTTTGAAGAACAATATGCTTTTAATCCATAGAAAGCACCCAATAACTCTAAATAGTTAATACCATAAGTTTGAAGAAACATTTCTTCTTGACCTTTCCATCTACCTCCACAACTGGAGGATGAATCTGTTGCCCCCCCCATCCGAGAGCACTAGCATCTGTTTGTAAAACCATTTCAGGCTGTTTAATCAGAATGTTTTTAGCAGCTTGTGGGACATTTTCAACCCACCATTGTAATTCCAACACAGCTTCTTTTGTTAATTGCATAGGCCTATCAAAGTGGCCTGCTTTCTCTTTGAGAGCTCTTATTTTGTCCCTTTGAAGATTTTGATAATGTAATGGACCAAATTCTACTGCAGGAAATGCTGCTACTAGTTTCCCAATGGTTTTCGCTACTTCTCGGATGGAAGGATAAGGTTTGTGAATGAGATTTTTACAGGTTACCAAAATATCATCAACTTTATCTGTTGGTAAAGTTACTAATATAGTCACTGAATCAATTACAAACCCCAAAAAGTTAATTGATTGTGCTGGCTGCAGCTGGGACTTAATTGGATGAATCAAAAACCCTAGCTTTTCAAACAAGCTTTAGTAACTGAAACTGAGTTTCTCACCTGACTCTTGATTATCATTAATGATTAGAATGTCATCGAGATAAGCCATAATGACGTGTTTTTGTGCTCTTAATTGGGCTAACACTGGTTTAAACAGTTTCGTAAAGAGCCTGGGAGCTGAACTCAATCCATTTGGCAAAGCTTTAAACTGCCATAATTGTCCCAGCCAATTAAATTTTAAGTACCTCCGGAAACTCTGATGTATAGGTACAGAATAATAAGCGTCTTTTAAGTCAATCTTAGCCATATAACAACCTGCTGAAATTAAATATCTTACAGTATTAAATGTTTCCATTTTAAAATGTTTGTATTCTACAAACTTATTTAAATCTGTAAGGTCCAGAATAATTCTGCAACCACCATCTTTTTTATTTCTCCGAAAAATGTTAGAGACAAATTGATGCTCGTGTTCATAAGTTTTTTCAATTACCCCTTTTTCAGATAATTTGTCAATTTCCACATTAATCTCTGCTTTATCAATAGCAGAAAACACGAAAGCATAAGCAGGTTTATTCTGTACAGGTGGATTAACCCCTTCCTTAAATGTAATAATGGCTCCTGAAACTGCTTGTAATATAAATCGATCAGAAGTAATAGTAAGCCAGTCTTTATAAAACTTTTGTAATCTCCCTCCAACTGGAGTTTTATCTGCAGTTTCTTTAAGTATAACACAAGTCTTTAATACCTCTCCATATGAGCGTGGTGGTCTCCTTCTCCCTGAATATGGGTAAGCATTGGGCTGTGCAGGACGATAATACTTCCTTGACAAATTTCTGCCTCTATTTCCGAAGTCAAAACCCCTTCGGGGCGAAAAATATCTTTTTTGTCCAAAGACGAAAGGTTTCACACCGCTAAAATATTTAGCTTCTTCATCCAACTCTTTCAGTTGTTTAGGCAGATTTTCTCCAAACAGATACCCAGGAGCTTGAACACCACTTGCTCGACACAGGCTTGCAAATCTAGGGTGAAATATGGGCCGAATCGCCATTTTCCTCATACAGTTAATTTCATAGAAAGAATTGCACAATAAGCCCAAAGTATCTTTTTGAATCTTATCCATCTCCACTCTCTCCATTTGTCTTCCATAGGCCGTAACGGCAGCAGAAATTAGTTTGAGAGTTTTTTGAAATCTCACTTCTTGAGCTCTCATACTTGGAGTCATGGATGTCCATATCAATGGATTAACCGTAGGCACTTCCAATGAGGCACAATTTCCTGGTGTCTTATATAATTCTGATGTTTCAATCATCACAGAATCTTGAAGTTGATGAGACACCATATAATTAATACTGGCAGCTAGGTTCTCTTCCATAGCGTCACCACTTCCTTCAGGTATAGCAAATTCTTTTGCTATCCCAGGCACATTTGGCCTTTTCTTTTTTACTTTGTGGTGTGCATTCAAAATCCAATTCACCACCAGCAGGGTCTGCCTTTTGCAGCCCTAAATCAATTGGGATTTCACCCCATGAGACTTCTTCCAGCCCAAATCCTGGGTCCGGATTTTCAAACTCCCAACTTGGCTCACAGCCATATTCAGAATAATCAAACCCCTCAGAGCTTTTTTGGGATCCTTCTGGGTTCTGTGACCCTTGTCTCATGATTTTCTGGAGAACTTTCTCCATATGCTCCATTTTTAACCACATAGTTTTATTATCTGGAGGACTTTCAGTATCAGAGTCATCAGAAACCACGGGCCTCTCAGATTTCTTTTTGCATTTTTTAGGAGCATTTCCCTCCGTGGTTATTATTACTGGAGAATCTAGAAACTCGCTATCGGGTATATCAGCGGCCACCGGTATCGGAACCGGATCCGCACTAGCTTCTTGTCCCTGTATTTTTATTTTCACCCCAGAAAGATCTTTTTACCCGCGAATTTCTCTTTGCCGATTTCTCCATTTTTCTTTATAATCAGTGCTAACTCAGCACGTTTACGCGACTCTGAATTTTACTTTTACTTTCGCTTGCTGGGCACACCCAGCGTACGCTAAAAAACATCCCGACTTTGCTGCACTTACCTGCGGGGCCGTTCCGACCGCTGCGAGGAGCTGCTCCTTACTGCAGCTCCTCCTTCCGCCGTCAGCGTCGACGTAATGCCGTTTGCCAGCGTGACGCGGGTTCTTCACGTAGTCACTCACGTGACTCCGAAGTAAAATTGACCAATAGCTGGGAAGACACTGTCCTTGAATCCGAGGTATGCATTTTGAAACTTCTGTACCTCTTGCCTGATGGGAGAGGGGAGAAGAGGGAGTGACCAGGATGAGACTGATACTTTTTTATGCTGGGGAACCTCCAGCTGTATATTTTGATAGCCTTCCACACAATTTGCATCTCCAGTAATCTTGATGCCATTCTCAAACTTACTAACCAACCTATCTACATTTATGTCCAAATATGTCCAAATCCAAAACACGCTGTTCCCGGTGTCAACTCCTGTATTTTGATGAGACCAAGCACAGGCTCGGCGATCGTTTTGCTGAACACCTCTGCTCAGTCCACCTTAACCTACCTGATCTCCCGGTTGCTCAGCACATTAACTCCCCTCCCATTCCCAATCTGACCTTTCTGACCTTGGCCTCCTCCATTGTCAGAGTGAGGCCCAGCTCAAATTGGAGGAACAGCACCTCATATTTCGCTTTGGTTACTCACACCCCAGCGGCATGAACATTGACCACTAACTTCAAGTAGGCCTTGCTTTCCATCTCTCTCCATCCCCTCACCCTTCCCAGTTCTCTCCCCAGTCTTACTGTCTCCGACTACATTTTATCTCTGTATCATCCACTCCCTTGCCATCTTTCTGAAGAAGGGTCTCGACCTGAAGCATCACTTATTCCTTCTCTCCAGAGATGCTGCCTGTCCCACTGAGTTATTCCAGCATTTTGTGTCTACCTTCCAAATCATTTATCTATATATCGCAAACAACAGAGGACAACAGTGGGATTATTATGTAATCCCACTGGGCACAGCCTTCCACCACAACCTTGTCTTCTGTTAGTAAGCTAGCTCTGAATCCATACAACTCACAGTGAATCACTTTGCTTTATATTTTATACATACAGAACGGAAACAGGTCCTTTGGTTCACCAAATCCACACTGACCAGAGATCACCCTGTACACTACCACTATCCTAAACATTCAGGACAGTTTGCCATTTTAACAAAGCCAATTAACCTACAAACCTGCACGTCTTCGCAGAGTGGGAGCAAACTGGAACACCTGGAGGAAACCCACGCGGTCCCACGGAGAACATACAAACTCTGTACAGACTGCATCCGTAGTCAGGATCGAACCCGGGTCACTGATACTGTAAGGCAGCAACTCTACCTTTGCGCCACTGTGCCGCTTGGGCAATAATATGCTATTAAACAATGTGATATTCACCCTTTAGTATTTTTTAGCTTGCAGTAACAATAAGCAAAATACTGTTTTTAAAAAGACCATTGTTTTTGGAAAAAGCTGTGGTAAAAATAAACTTGTGATTACAACTCTGAAACTCGCGAGCCCCTAACCCCCTTTATCCCAATTGGTACAATTGACTTTAAATTACAATTTTCAATATGTTTAATGGTCCTCAGAGGTGAACTAGAAAAACACCATTAGAAGGAAAGGAAGAAGATTTAACTGAAAGAAGGTCCATGCGGATCTGCTAGCTCATACCAAATTAATTTGAAGGAAGCTCAGAGTCTAGTCGTCTACATTTATGACACCAGGAATGAGTTGTTGGACACCATATGGAGTCCAGTGGACAGCACTGACTTTTTAAGCACTCCGACTGGGAAATCTGGCTACTGAGCCTGTGCCAGGATAACCTGGCACAACTCCAACCCACTCATTGAAGCATCAGCAGAGAGAATTGTCAGCACAACTTAATTTCCTTTTAGTTTAATTTAATTTAATTTACTTTCATTTATTTAATCATTTTAATTGTGTTTTTCTGTTTTGGATATTTTTAAAATGTTGGATTTTTCGTAGGGGTTTTATTTTTCTATGTCCCAGCTGTTGACAATCGGTGGGGATAGGATCTTCCAGCTGTTGGGGCAGTCATGAGGACACAGACTGCCACTTTGACTCAAGGATGCCCTGAGTTACCTTGGGCCTCTCCGATCACCTGAGACCTAACTGTGCAGCAGAATGACGTGCCCAGCAACCTACAACTGGAAAGAGCAGGCTCTGAACAGGCACCAGAGTGCTTCTGTGACTCAAAATGACACCTCTCTACCCCTTAAAAATGTTGGCTTTGCCAGTAACTCCCACATTGTTCGGGGAAAAGTAAATATAGACACACTGATTACCTTGCAGATATGGCTAATATCTGCGCTTTTTCTTGCAATTTAGATATAATTAAATGTTTGACTAACCAGACCTCTGGCTTACAGATACTAATCTATTATTAGAAAGGTGCACATCTGTTGTCTGCATTTAAGAGCACAGACATTTTAAATGTCCATGTTAAATAATCCACCAGATGACTCCGTCAGCGAAGGCAGCCTCGCCAATGGTCTGTCTGTCTTTTCGGCTTTTTTGTGATTTTTAGTGTGTTTTTAAAAAGTATGTGTTATTGTTCTCTGGTTTGTTTTATGTGGGGGTGGGGGAGAGGGTCGGGGGAAACTTTTTCTCAATCTCTTACCTTGCCGGAGAAGCGATTGTTTTCCAGATCGCATCTCCAGTCGCTCTGCGGCCTAACATCATGGAGCTGGCAGCCTTGCTTGAGACTGACTTTGAGCCCCACCGGGGCCGTGAACTCACCATCGGAGCCTGCGAGCGCTTGCCTGGGATCGACACTCCAATCGTGGCCTGCGGATTTCAACATCGAGGAGCTCACAGTCACGGTAGAGACTGGTCAGGAAGCTCCAAAGTCACAGGAGGTTCGACTAGCCCCAACCCGGGGTCCAATCGCCTGGCGTGGGGGGACTGAGATCCCCTGATGCGGGAGCTTGATCGTCCCTATGTGAAGGGTCGACCGCTGGCTACGGGAGCCAAGATCAACGGAAGGTTCGAGCCCCACGACCGGACAAAGAATGGAGGAAGATTGAACCTTTTTTCGCACCCACCCTTCCCCTCCCCTAACACCCCCCTAATGGCCCCCACTCCCACCTGATAATTTCTCTCCCCTGTCACTGTTTACTGACCCAAATTATCCTCATTCATTCCAGGAGCTGACAATGGATTATTTGTGGTAAGACTTACAAACCAATCTCAAATGGTCTTTTTTACCCAGGCTTTTAAATGCATACTGCATAAAAACATAGAAAATAGGTGCAGGAGTAGCCAGCACCGTCATTCAATGTGCTCATGGCTGATCATCCAAAATCAATACCCCATTCCTGCTTTTTCCCCATATCCCTTGATTCCGTTAGCTCTAAGAGCTAAGTCTAACTCTCTATTGAAAATACCTAGTGAATTGGCCTCCACTGCCTTCTGTGGCAGAGAATTCCACAGATTCACAACTCTCTGGGTGAAAAAGTTGTTTTCCTGATCCCTGACCTGAATGGCCTACTCCTTATTCTTAAACTGTGACCCCTTGTTATGGACTCCCCCATGTGGTGCAACAGGATTGCACTGGGAATTTTTAGAAGTCAACTGAAGTCAATTTATGAGGGTCGAAAATTACTGAGGTCAAGTTTGATTCCAAGCAGCCTTTTGAAATTAATGCAGTGGTTGGGGATGCACATTTTTAGCCACAAAACTTTGGAATTGGGTAGGTTGATACGATTGGATGACCTGCTCCAAATAAACACTTTAGTTGTGTTGTATTTTCGTACAAACATATTAACTAAGAGGTCTTAGAAAAAATCAAGCCTCAACAATAATGGAATGGTAGACTAAGATTTACATAGAAACAAAGATACATAGACATAGCCATTCGGTCCTTCGAGCCAGCATTGCCACTCAATGTGATCATACCTGATCATCCACAATCAGTACCTCTCTTTTGAATGCATTCAGTGAATTGGTCTCCACTGCCTTCTGAGGCAGAGAAATCCACAAATTCACAACTCTCTGCGTGAAAAAGTTTATCCTCATCTCAGTTCTAAATGGTCTACCCCTTATTCTTAACCTGTGGTCCCTGGTTCTGGACTCCCCCAACATCAGGAACATGTTTCCTGCATCTAGCGTGTCCAATCCCTTAATAATTTTATATGTTTCTATAAGATCACCTCTCATCCTTCTAATTTCCAGTGAATACAAGCCCAGTCGCTCCATTCTTTCATCATATTACAGTCCCACCATCCCAGGAATTAATCTCGTGAACCTACGCTGCACTCCCTCAATAGTAAGTATGTCCTTCCTCAAATTAGGAGACCAAAACTGCACACAATACTCCAGGTGTGGTCTCACCAGGGCCCTGTACAACTGCAGAAGAACTCCTATACTGAGCAATAGAGTAGGGGGAAGAAGGAGCAGTGTCAGGTGACTGATAGGATACATTTAATTTTGGTTGTTTCAATAATAGGTTTACGTTGGGAAAAGATAACCATGGGATTGAATGAGAAGGTAAAAGATTTAACTGTTAACATGCAAAATGTAATGTTGGAAAAAAAATGTGTTAAAACTGAAACAAAATATCAAGAAAATATTTAAATAGCAGCTGGCTAATTAACACAAAAATGGCAAGAGTATTTAGAAATAGATTTTAACGGACGGTCACCTGGAGCCATGAGCATACAACCTGGAGCATACAACTGAATGAATGAAGTTTGTCATCTCCTTTAAAGTCTTTTTTCAATGAAAGGACGCAAGGTTTTTTCCACAAATCTGTATTATGTATTGCATCAGGTAGGATTGAGTAGTAAATGGCAACGAACAAAAACAATTATTGCAGGTACATCACAACTGGTAAATTTAATTTTTTTCTACTGATAATAATTTTTAGTTTCTAAAACCTCTTAGCTTCCACTATTTTTGTAATCTATTTCTCCGCCTTACCACAACAAACAGAACACAAACCTATAAACCAAGCGATGGTTGCAGCCAAACATGATTATATTGTCAATTGCTCAATTAAGGCTTCAATTGCTCCTACTAATAACATCTAAGCAATACAACCAGCATCTGGTACAGAAAGTCATGCAGTGCTGGTCTGAAGAAACAGATCAGATCCTTTGGGACTGTTTTGAGTCAGTGGACTGTTCTACATTCAAAGAATCTGTGGCTAACCTAGATGAATTTGAATTTTGTATTGTTGATGCCCCTACTACTTTTTGGTTTAATTTTGTTTATATGTTTGTAATTTGCTTTTTTAATCTGTAAGGTGTCCTTGAGAGTCCTGAAAGGCGCTCATAAATAAGATGGATTATTATTATTATTATTATTATTATTAATCTAGACTCATATGCTATTGCTGTCATGGACTTCATCACCAAGTAAGTACAGGTCCGCCGCAGAGTTTCCAGCACCTTTGGTTCCAGATCCATTTTGCCAGACCAACAGAGGTCATGGCCTCCAAGAGGAGTCCAACGGGACCAAGAACAGTCCACCAAGGCCGCCCAAATTGCTGAGACCCCAGCTCGCAAAGTCGGCCCTGGCGGTTGTCTATGGGAACAGATCTGTCGGCCCTGGCCAGGCCAGAGTTCCAGAACCCCGGATGCAGGGCACAAATTCGATCTGCCAATTGCCAAGGAAGTCAGCTATGGGAACGAATTTGCCAGTTCTGGCTGGGCAGGAGTTACAGAGCCCTGGCTACAGGGGGCAAATTTGAGCCGCCGATCAGGGTAGAAGTCCCGATGAGGTCACAATCGGCGCCTCACCCATCCAAGGTGCTACATTTTCAGGGGGACTTCCAGGGAGATTTCAAGTCTGCTCACGAAAATTTGTCCGCACCAAAAGTTGCTGGAAAATCTGTGGTGGGCGTGTATATCAAGGACTGTGTATGAAAGAAGATGATACGTGTATTCCTCAACCAAAAACCATGTGACAATAATAAATCTAAACCTAAACTTAAACCTAAACCATTCCTTAGCTTGATGGGTCTGAAGAAGGGTCCTGACCTAGCCATGTTATAGAGTCATAGAGTCAGTCATACAGCATGGAAACAGGCCCTTCGACCCAACTTGCCCACATCGACCAACATGCCCCATCTACACTAGTCCCACCTGCCCGCGTTTGGCTCATAGCCCTCCAAACCTGTCCTATCCATGTACCTGTTTAATTGTTTTTTAACCGTTGCAATAGTCCCTGCCTCAGCTACCTCCTCTGACAGCTTATTCCATGCACCCACCACCCTTTGTGTTCTCCAGAGGTACTGCCTGACCCGCTATGCTACTTTAGCACTTTGTGTTTTTTGCTCAAGATTCCAGCATGTGTAGTTCCTGTATCTAGATTATACTCTGCTTTTACTCAGCTACACATACATCAGATCACATGTAGGGGACAAATAAATTCTGATCTATGTCTTGCCAGTTGGAACATCTGATTGTAATTTATAAATAAATAAGGAAGAAAAAGTTTATAGAAAGTATATTATTTTTCATAATGAGCCCATGGGATAAGGATGTAGAAACATCTGGAATGTGTTTTCAGAATTTCTTATTCAAAGGGCTTTCCAGAAGTAGGCTGCTTCAGTAAATGTCATGTTTTAGACAACAGTGTTCTTCATTTTCTTTCAGTGAAAGTTGAAATTGAATCACCTCAGGTATAACGTTGCCAAGCATTTCCTACTGTCAAAATTCTATTTCTATTTGTCCTTTGTAGTCAATTGTTATGTTATATGTCTAGAATAGTTCAATGCAGAATTGAGTTTTTTTCTCCTATGGAAATTTCTGGTTCGCCATCCATCATCGCATACAGTATTTTTTCATTCATTCTTCAAAGGAAATTCTGATTGTCCCATAATATAGTTCACTCTTTAGGGTGATTTGGAACTGAGTTGTTTGCAGAATTGGCAGGGCAGCAGAGTGGTGCAGCTGACAGAGCTGCCCTCTCACTGAACCAGAAACCTGAGTCCAACCCTGACCTCGGATGCTATCTGTGTGCCATTTGCTTGTTCTCCCTGTGACCATATGTGTTTCCTTGGGGTGCTCCCACATCCCAAAGACATGCCTGGTTGCAGGTTAATTTACTTCTGTAAGTTGCCCCTGGTGTATATGGAGTGGATGAAGAAGTGGGATAACAGAGGAAGAAAGAAAAAGCAGTGAAATGTGAAACCAGAGGTGGGATATAGGTGGAAGGTGAATGGGGTGCAGGCGGGTGGGACAGTGGTAGAAATAGGTGCCTTGTTGGAAAGAATACACAGAAGATTTGTGAAGATATGTACATATGGAAACATACAGAATAGTGAAAGGCTCCATTTGGCCCATCAGGTCTACTCCGCCATTCAATCATGCCTGATCTATCTCTCTCTCCTAACCCCATTCTCCTACCTTCTCCCACATCTGACACTTGTACTAATCAAGAATCTATCTATCTCTGCCTTAAAAATATCCACTGACTTGGCCGCCACAGTCTTCTATGGCAAAGAATACCACAGATTCACCACCCTCCAATTAAAGAAATTTCTCTTAATCTTCTTTAAAAAAGTTCCTTAAATTCTGAGGCTATGACCTCTAGTCCTAGACTCTTCCACTAGTGGAAATATCCTCTCCACAACCACTCTATCCAAGCCTTTCACTATTCTGTATGTTTCAATGAGGTCCCCCCCCCCCCCTCATTCTTCTAAACTCCAGTGACTACTGGCCCACTGCCGACAAACGCTCGTCATAAGTTAACCTACTCATTCCTGGGATCATTCCTGTATTTGTAAGATCAGCCAAGATTAAATGGTGGAGTAGACTTGATGGGCCGAATGGCCTAATTCTGCTCCTATCTTATGATCTTAGCACGCTCCCTGTAAACAACTACAGTCCGATTCCTCTTTACCCATCCTTTGGTGAGACAACGAGTTGGGAGGTCATGCTTTCTCAGTTTATCTGGATTTTGTTTGTTAACAGAAGGTCAAATAACTAAGTAAACACGATTGCTCAAGTATGGTGTAACCCGCAAGAACTCATAGATGAACAAATGCATGTTGAGGGATCTGTCTGAAAGTTAAGACACAGAAATAAGATGGATTTGTTCCAGTTATGTTCGTCTCAGTCATTTGAGTAAATCAGTGATTCTGTTGATTAATATCTCTGGTGACTTGCCTCCTTTAGAAGACCTTTGGCTAACTTGACAATTGGAATACATGCTCGCCAGATTATTATTTGGAATCAGGATTTGTATTTTTGTATTTATTTTGTTAAGGTTAACCATTTCTTGGTTATTATTGCTGCAAAGCCCCAGACAGTTGATTTCCTAAAATCAGTTTATTTTTCCAAAATTGGAAAGTCAGATGTGTGTACAGTTGAGGGATTTTTTTTAAAAGGAAGTCAAGGGCCTGTCCCACTTATGCGACTTTTTAGGTGAGTGCAAGAGACTCTGCGCTCGCCCCATGATCGCCACATGGTTGCCACACCTTCGCTGACGGTCTCTGATGAGTCTCCTTCATGGTCGCGAGGAGTTCCCGCATTCTGGAAACATGTTGAAACATTTTCTGCAACTAAAAATTGGTTGCCATGGAGAAAACCGATAATCCTATAGTCGTAGGTGCAGTTGTAGTGGGGTCGCCGTGTAGTCATGGGTTGTCGAGGTAGTCGTAGGTAGTTTTAGTTAATTGCCTTTGCTGACCGGTCATTTTCATTGGCTCATTGTGCAAAATAAACGTAAGCATGAGTTTCAGAACCAAGGATAACTGACCGGCAATGTTAAATGCCCGCCAAACTTCACAGCTGTGTACCTCTGGCTTATTAAAAGTTGTCTGGCTTCTTAAAGGTGTCTCCCCCCCTTCTAAAGGACTTACCGTCCATCTTAACCTTCCTGCTCATCGCAGTGCGTGGCTGTATCACCTTGGCTTTGCACCGTGTGAATTTCAGACAGCGCTGTGTGTGTGTGTGTGTGTGTCTCTCTCTCTCTCTCTCTCTCTCTGACAGTCACCGTTCCAGTTCCCGGTTTTTCAGGCCACTGCTGGGAACTTGACAGTCGCCGGCAGTCCGCTGAAAAATCGCCAAAGTGGGACAGGC
Organism: Okamejei kenojei; assembly: GCA_035221665.1. Lineage (NCBI taxonomy): Eukaryota > Metazoa > Chordata > Chondrichthyes > Rajiformes > Rajidae > Okamejei > Okamejei kenojei. The sequence continues at coordinate 158,896,540 of CM069131.1, forward strand.
CCTTTAGTAAAAGCACAACCCCAACTCAGCAATGCATTGCTCTGGAGCACCTCTTGCACCTGCTTTCTAATTGTGTTTTACACTAATATCTTATTTTTTCAGTCTTTATTTTCAGTGTCTAGTGGAATTTGTCCATAATTTATGTTTTTGGGTGTTGTTTGCGTCTATATGCCTGGAATGCTGCTGTAAGGAAGAAGATTTTCTTGCACCTACACCTCACAATATACTTGTGCATATTCAGACTGACTTAAAAGAAGCTTCAAATTATATGTGGATAAATTTATGGTGTGGCATGGTGGTGCAGCGGTAGAGTTGCTGCCTCACAGTGCTAGAGTCCCGGGTTTGTTCCTGACTACGGCCGCTTGTCTGTACAGAGTGTGCACATTCTCCCCGTGGATTTTCTCTGGGTGCACCGGTTTCTTCCCAAACTTCAAAGATGTACAGGTTTGTAGGTTAATTGGCATGGTATTATTGTAAATTGTCCCTAGTGTGTGGAGATAAGTGTTCATACGTGGCAATCGCCAGTCGGCGTAGACCCATTGGGCTGAAAGGCCTGTTCCTGCGCTGTACCTCTAAACTAAACTAACTAAAAGGTTAAAGGCAAGCATTTTAATCTACTGTACATTTAGTAGATATTAGGAATGAGCATGAAGCCTGATACATAAATCTGAGTTAATTGTTAAGGTCAAGTTTGAATCGTAAGTCATAAGTCATGTCATAAGTAATAGGAGTAGAATTAGGCCATTTGGCCCATCAACTCCGTCGTTCAATCATGGCTGATCTAATCATCTAATTTTGACATAATTTAGAGATAGATTTCCCTTTCAGTACACAATGGTCAACATGTTATCATCAGCCATCCAATATGGCAGCACAGCAGTGTATTCGGAGGCTAGATCCTTCCAGCCTTCCTCCTCCTTGGCTCTTCCTTTCTCCTGTCAGCCAAGATGAATGTGGAGGAATGTAGGATACAGATCTCATTGCAGTGAACTTAGAGGCTTCAGATTTCATAATGTCCTCTTGATCTCTTCCCACAGTCCGATGATATAAATTCACAGAACCAAAATTTTGAAGAATGTTATTTTTGCCTGTTGAAATATTTGTCAGGGGTCTTCTTTTTTTCCTCAATAGTGCAATCACAGATCCAAGTGTATGCAAATAGAAATATCTAAAAACTGCCACGTCCACACTTATCGCCAGAGCTGTAACTTGGGCTTAGCGGCATGGCTTGACTTCTGATGAAAACAAGACTGAAGCACATAAATGAAAACAGAGTAGATTTATTTTTTCCCCAGTAGAGCTTCAATTATAATAAAGTAAATTGTACTTAAATGCAGATCGTGCCTATTAACACATCAAAGTCTCTTCCTCAGACAGTAAAACTTGACACTGCATTTTGGAAACCAGTAAACATATGTTATACCATGCATCTAGTTTAAATGTTGATTGCTACTGCATTAGTACTGGCAGAACCAGTAATTTTTGGTCTGTCATTTCTTGATTATAGAAGATAACATGGTGACTTAATTAAGATGATTAAAATGGTTAAAGAATTAGATAGAGTTGATGCAGATAAATTGTTTCGTTGGGTAGGACTTACAGAACAAGTTAGAACTAACCAACCATTTTATATATTCTTTGAGTGCAAGCTCCTTTGGTGGATAGATGCAAGATGCCGGAGTAACTCAGCGGGACAGGCAGCATCTCTGGAGAGAAGGATGATGTTTTGGGTCGAGACCCTTTTACAGACTGATGAAGGTGAACTCCTTTGGTGGACGGTGTGTGAAGATGTACTGATGAGTTGACGTAAAATATGGTTGTCCATTTGTCTAAGATGTAGACTGTGGTATTGAATCTGGTGATCTCGATTTTGCCTTCCCCACAAAGGTGAAATGAAGTGCAGACTAGGCAACCTCTTCACCAAGCACCTGTGTTCTGTCGACAATGGCCATCTGGACCTCTCAGTTGGAGCTCCGTTTTAACTACTTATCATTCCCACATCGACCTGTCCATCCTCAGCCTGCTCGACTGCCGGGGCAAGGCCAGATGTAAACTAGAAGAACAGCACTTCATATTCCACCTGGATGGTCCACAACTCAGTGGCTTTAACATTGAATTCTCCATTTTCAGTTATCCCATTTCCCCCTTGATCTCTTTCTTTCTTTCTCCTTCTGATTAACAAGTCTAGTTACATGTGCAGTCCTTTCCAATGCCACCCAGACCCCCATCACTCAAGTTTCTTTCCCATTCCCCTGACAATCCGATCTGCCCATCATGCACCCATTCCTCCCGATGGGTCAACTAATTAGTTTAGTTTAGTTTAGATGTACAGTGTGGATACAGGCCCTTCAGCTCACCGAGTCCACTCCGACCAGCGATCCCCGCACACTAAACACTATCCTACACACACTAGGGACAATTTGTAATTTTACCAAACCAATTAACCTACACGTCTTTGGAGTGTGAGAAGAAATGGGAGCACCTGGAGGAAACCCATGCAGGTCACGGGGAGAACGTACAAACTCCGTACAGACAGCACCTAAGGTAACAACTCTACCGCTGCACCACCGTGCTTCCCCCAACACTGTTGTTCCCTCCCACACTGTTCCCATCTGCCTATCATCCCTCCCTTATTTAGTTCCACTCTTCCTTTCTTATCAGATTCCATCATTTGCAGCCCTTTGTTATTTTCCATCACCTCTCAGCCTCAGTCACTTTCCCCAATCTTTATTTCCCACCTAACCACATCTCCCAATCAACCTCTCCTCACTTGGTTCCACTTATTGCTTGCCAACCTTTGCCCCACCCTTTCCCTTCAACTCCTTATACAAGCCATTTCCCCTTTACTCCTTTAGTCTCATCAAGAAACTCTCACTTGATACATAGACTGTCCATTTACCTCCACAAAATGCTGGCTGACCCACTGAGTTTCTACAGCAGTTTTCTTGCACCATATTCCAACATCTACAGACTCTTGTATCTCCATGTTGACTGGGGCGTTTTGGCAAAATCATTGAGTCTGTACTTAAATTTAAATTATGATGTGCAAGCATAAAGTAACACTAAAGTGTGGAGTACAAGAAATCAGGAATTCAGCATCATTCAGAGAATCATTCCAGATATCCTCAATCACTTCAACCACAAGATGGAGCTATTGTCTATCATTTGTTTCACCGCTCGTGTTGAGGTCAGAGAGGAGCGAGACGTCAGATCCGCAGGGCTACAAAAATGATTGTGGATGCGGGAATTGTAGGTAATGGGCCAGGTCAAGCACAATATGGTTTGTTGAAAGCATTGTGCATCATCCAGCAGAAACAAAGTTACCTCGACACTTTGTGGCATCCAGCACTTGTTTCCGTGCACCACACAATCCAGTTTTATGGAGAGATAAAATATTAAATAAACTTGAGAAATGTATGCCAAACCTGAATCTTTTTTAATTCTGCTGTCCTCCATGGGTTTGATGAGTAATTATCAACAGGCAGCAACCGAAATATTGAAATACCATCTAAAGATCTCTGAATTAAAGTCATCAAATCATTAGGACAAGAGGGAACAAACAAGAGAATAAAATGCTGATTCCAAGAGTCAATGTAGTTGCTGCTGAATGAACAATGTTAGAGTCAGAGTCGTTCAGCGTGAAATAGGCCCTCCAGCCCAACTTGCCCATGTCATATAAGATGCCCCATCTACACTGGTCCCACCTGCCTGCATTTGGTGCATATCCTCCTAAACTTTCCTATCCATGTATCTATCTAATAGTTTCTTAAAAGTTGCAATAGTATCTGCCTCAACTACCACCTCTGGCAGTTTGTTCCATATGCCCACCGCCCTTTGTGTAATACAGTTGCCCCTTGGATACCTATTTATTCTCTCCCTATTAAATGTTCTGAAGAAAAGTCCCAATGCAAAATGTGTCTGAACATTTCCCTCCATAGATGCTGCCTGATTTGTTGAATTCCTCCAGCACTGTGTTTTCTCAAGCTGCCGGCATCTGCAGTTCCACATGTCCCCTGAACAATGTGCTTGTTCATTGTAATGCACCAAAGCTGTTCCGCTGTCCTGAAATCATCAGTATACAATGTTTCAGCAGTTTTGTCACACCATCTGGAGAATGGAGATATAAGAGACAAAATGGGTTTACATCAAGGTCTATTGTCTTATTCCGAGGCACAGCAAAGTTACTCACAACTGGACAAAGGAGGTTCACAAAGTTCTACATGCATCCATGTGACTGAAACTGTACAATCTGCCCACATTATAAATCTAAAGGGTTAGTTCTAATAGCCCGAGTTGAAATGCTAAGTTTGGTATCAATGCAAGCACACCTGAAGTACATGAATAAACAGTACAACCAGAATGTATGCAATCTGAATCAGTTGGCAACTCCTACAACTTCACATGAGAGAAGCCAATATGGCCACTCATGGCTGATCCACCATTTATTAAGATCATAGCTGGCCTGATCGTAACCACAAATCAACAGCCCATCGCTCCCATGACAACTTGCATCTCTATCTACATCTACCTTTAAAATATTCAAAGATTCAGCTTCAATTTTTAGTTTAGTTTAGAGATACAGCGCGGACACAAGCCCTTTAGTCAACCAAGGCAGTGCCGACCAGCGATCCCTGCACACCAACACTATACTGCACACACTAGGGACAATTTACAATTTTGCCCAAGGCGATTAGCCTGCAAACCTGTTCGTCTTTGGAGTGCAGGAGGAAACTGCTGATCCCAAAGAAAACACATGCAGGTCACAGGAGAACGTACAAGCTCCATACAGACAACACCCATAGTCTCTGGCGCTGCAAAGAGTCAAAGAGTCAAAAGAGTTTATTGTCATGTGTCCCTGACAGGCCAATTAAATTCTTTCTTTGCTTAGCACAACAGAACATGGTAGGCATTGACTACAAAACAGATCAGTGTGTCCATATACCATTATATACGTAAATACACACATGAATGAATAAATTGATAAAGTGCAAATAACAGATAAAGGGGTATTAATGTTCAGAGTTTTCTCCGAGCCACATTTAATAGCCTGATGGCTGTGGGGAAGTAGCTATTCCTGAACCTGGTCGTTGCACTCCTCAGGCTCCTGTACCTTCTACCCGAAGGTAGCAGGGAGATGAGTGTGTGGCCAGGATGGTGTGGATCCTTGATGATGCTGCCAGCCTTTTTGAGGCAGCAACTGTGATAGATCCCCTCAATGGAAGGAAGGTCAGAGTCGATGATGGACTGGGCAGTGTTTACTACTTTTTGTAGTCTTTTCCTCTCCAGGGCGCTCAAGTTGCCGAACCAAGCCACGATGCAACCGGTCAGCAAGCTCTCTACTGTGCACCTGTAGAAGTTAGAGAGAGTCCTCCTTGACAGACCAACTCTCCATAATCTTCTCAAAAGTTAACATAAACATCCATCACAGTGGATTTCACATTCTTCACTGGGATGGAAGGAAATAAAGTTCAACATCTTCCTCTTTGTTGCCCACTCTGCCAATTCCAGGCAGAACTGCTGTCAGTTTGACTAAGGCCGATAAGCAGTTTCAAGATTTTAATTTCAATATAGAATAAACGCAGGAAGAGATTGAAATATGCATCACCTCAATAGGCCCCAGTAAGAATTAAATGGTTTAAAAAGTAAAATAATTAGTTTGGATTTAAATAAACAGGGACATAAAAGAAGATGAGCGATGTAGATCAGAGGTGGAAATATTTTTGAAGGTGGGGATATTATTAAGTGAACAACAAAACAATGATAGACACAAAATGGAGTAACTCAATGGGTCAGGCAGCATCTCTGGAGAAAAGAAATGGGTGTCAAGACCCTTCTTCAGACTGATCCGAATAACATAAGATCAGAACAACAAAACAAAATTTGTACATTGTATTTTCAGAGTTTTCTTCCATTAGGTTGGTGGGTGTGGGGCCATTTACTTCAAGGGGAGCAGAAGAGAATTCACTGTGGCAACCTGCCAAACTCTCACACTAAAACATTTACAAGACTAAATACTACACTTGACTTTATACTATCAATGAACATAATATTGACTGTGCAAATTATAATACAGAAGGATTATTCCAGAATGAAGTTAAATGAACCAATGGATAATTTAATCATCCAGTTTATTTTCTTTATTATGCCTATGATAAGTGGCAGACAAATTATGTGCTTCGAACAGCAACAATTCTTAAAGCAAATAGTTGCATAAAAATTATATATTTTGAAAATAGCTTTGATTTTAATATATTTTGCAATTACTTTCAAAACAGTAAATGTAATAATGCAGATAGATTCTCTCCGTGTTCATTATTTCATTATGGTTGAAGTAGTAACAGGCAGTTATTAATTGAATCCAGCTGTTTTCTGCCTAATCTTATCACTGCTTGCACACCACTTGACATGATGGGTCAAATACTCTTGCCAGAGTTCCTTCCTGTGTCCCCACCATCTCCTGTAGCTGTCAGACGAGATGTGGGATCTACTGACTGGTTGTGGCAGGTGGTCTTTTCCTGTTAGGAGGCAAATAGCTGCAACAGTTCAAGAAGGCAGCTCACAAACCTCAGTCTTCCTTGCTTGATTAATATTGGAGTTTGTAATTCACTCTCTCTCTCTTTCATTAGACTGGAGATGGAGTCACATAGCACCACTTTTTTTTCCCGGTCCTATTTATCAGATTAGCCAACAATCTCAAAGTGAAATTGCAATTCCCCAATATTGTGTATTCAGTTAATGTGTGAACAAAATGATCACTATGAGAAACCTGATCTAAGCATGAAGATCCACAATTTCCCATTTCCTCTCTCCCCATAACATTTGCTATTTATAGATGTCATCAATTGATTGCAGTTTTGTTTGCTGTTAAGTCAGAAACCAAGACAAGTCACGAGTCCAAAATCAATTTCCATCAGACAAGAGGTACAGAAATGTGAGAACGCATACCTTCATATTCAGGGACAGTTGCTTCCCAGCTGTTATCAGGCAACCAAACCATTTTATCAACAACTAGAGAGTCGTCCTGACCTACCATTTACCTTATTGGAGACCCTCAGACTCCCTCAGATTCCCTTTACTGGACTTTATCTTGCACTAAACTTTATTCCCTTTATCCTATATATGTACACTGTGAATGGCTTGATTATAATCATGGAAGGTATTTTAGCTGACTGGATAGCACGCGACAAAAAGTTTTCCACTGCACCTTTGTAATTGTGAAGATAAATTAAACTAAGCTAAATGTTATTGTCATAAGCACCTGGATCATAACAATGACATTTGTATTTGTTGCAGATTTACAGGCACAATAAACACAACAAATAAATATCATAAATTATCAGTTATATTAATTAGGTAACCAGATCATAACAGCGCAAGCCAAAGCATCTGGTGCAATCTCACACTAAGTCCACAGTAGTCCGGTGCTAAGGTAGGGTTGCGGGTAGGATTTTCCAAAGTTGTCCTTTAATTTATTAGGACAGTGCCACATTATATTTTTTAAAGAATATAAGGTTTCAGAATGTCTCTTGTGGAACATCTATAACTAGGAATCATTCCTACTGAAAGATCAAGGAACATCTATTTAAATCAGACAGAAGGATATAAATTATTTTCAATTAAAGAAATCTGCGAGACTTTGGAACATAGGGTAATAGAAGCAGAAGCTTTAATTATTTTTAAGGCAGAGGCCAACGGGTTCCCAATAAACAAGGGGGTGAATGGTAACGGGGATAGACAGAAATGTGGAGCTGAGGTTACAATCAGATTGGCTATGATCTCATTGAATGGTGGAGCAGGTATGATGGTCCGCCTGCTGCTAATTGGTACGACGGTATATTCAGCCTATGCAATGGGAGGTTTGAGTTTCTGGCATAATGGGCAGAGTAAAGGACAGCTCATATGGTTCACTTCAAGAATATGACTCGGAAGACTCTAAAACTCCTACCAAGAGCAATAGATTCAGGTACATGCAAAATTGTTTTCCTCCAAGTCACAAACTTTCCTGACATGGAAATTTATCACAGATACTAATACTATAGTATCACGGATACTATATTGTCACTGAATCTAAGTGCTGCAACTGCATTCCAACAGATCTGCGGGAGTATCTTCACTGATAAACTGCAACAGTTCAAGGCAGCAGCTCATCACTTTCAGAGCTTTAGAGATGGTCAATAAATAGCACCCTTATCAGGGATGCCCAGATCCCAAAAAGATGAATTGAAGAACATATATAATTTCCAGAACAGATCAAAAGGGAGGAGATGTGTAATTAGCAGGTCCTTCCCTCCACGGGTGAGGGGGCAGAGGTTGAATGTCCTCCTGACTGAACAGCAATTTGTCTGATCATTGGAACTAAGGATATGCTCACTGACTTGACCACATGAGCGAGATGATTAAGGTCATTCCATTTCTGTTCTTACATCCTTGTCCAAAAATTCTTGTAGGTGGGCTCATTAACTACCCCCTGCTAATGCTGTTTCATAATTGATCTTGGGGTCGTCCAGGCCATCCATCTTTCCACTAAGACATCCATATGTTTTTATAATAAAGGATTCCCACTCTCACCACTCTTTTGCCTTATCATCCAAATTAGAGGCAATGAACATCCTCCCTTTTGAAGATAGATGACACGAAAGAGCATCAATTTACTTTCGTTGTGTGTTAAAAACTTCCAAGTTGGGCTTTAATTTACCTTCATGTGCTTGCTGGAAACTGCAGTCATTGCAGGCAGAAATGTGGGTAAGATCTGAAATGGGTCAGACAGACATAAATTAGTTGCTAAGTGCAACTCCAAGCATGTGTAGCAGGATTTCCAGATTGATTCTCCTTGTTGTTGAGGGGAAAATGTCTCTTCTTCCCCTTGGCTTTTTACTGATTACCATCAATCTGTCCCTTGTGCATTGACCATCCTGCTACTGGAAACAATTTCTCCATATCAATGCTGATAAAAACCCTCATATTCGTTGAGCAATTCCATTACATCTCCCCTAACCATCTGTACTCAAATTAAATCCATGCCAATTTCTCTAGTCACAAATTCATAAGATGTTGGAAAAACTCAACAGGACAGCTAGCCTTTGTGGAAAGAAGAGGAGAAATCAATATTTCATAACAAGGACCTTTTGTCTTCCAGCTGAACAATTAATGCTGAATTTCTTCCCTCAGATGCTGTTGGTCCTGCTGAGTATTTCCAAAAATTTGTTTTTAATTTCATAATTTGCACATCTGCAGTTTTTTTTTGTCAGCTTCTTTAGCTTTGGGACATAATCCTGGTACCTCCATAACAAATCACGTTTATAGGCTTTATATAACTTCCCTGCTTATCTTCAAATAGGGTCCTGTCATTTGCCATATCCATCTAAATTCCCAGAAGTGGTTTAAATTTAACATAACATCTCAGAATAAAAGTATACCAACCTGACAATGAACCATTCCTTCAATACTGCACAGAAGAAACAACCTGGATTAGAATACAAACTTAGACACAAAAAGCTGGAATAATTCAACGGGTCAGACAGCATCTCTGGAGAAAAAGAATAGCTGACGTTTCAGGTCGAGACCCTATATGTGCTGGATTAACTCACTGGGATAGGCAGCGCCTGTGGAGGACGTGGATAGGTGAGGTCTTGAGTTGGAACCCTTCTTCGCATTGAAGGATTTGTGGAGAAGTCAGTCTGAAGCCAACAGTCTGAAGAAAAGTCCCCACCTAAAATGGTGCTAATCCACATCTTCCAGAGATGCTGCCTGACCCACTGAGTTATTCCAGCATTTTGCGTTGCACGCAAGAATCCAGCATTTACAATATCTTGAGTCTAAACAACCAAGATTATATATTTAAAACAAGATCAGCTCAGATCAGCTTCAGAAAAAAGAATAGAAAGAAATGAGGAAGATATTAATAATATTTTATTACTTCTGCTACAAAGTCTACACTCTATTGGCTTTGATTTAAGAATGACATCTCAATTTCCTTCTATCAAAACCTGCCCTTCATCAATACACAGAGTTTTCAATCAATAATGCACGTACGCATAATTATTTAGCTCAAAGTAACTCATGGGACAGTAATGAATCATAGCAAATTCACCTTCGACATGTATATGTGATAAAGAACGACATGAAGACTTGGAATTTTATCCCAGAACCCTATCCACTTTGGACATGTGTATATAAAAGAGGAATACACAATGTCTTGGAACATTACCTCAGCAGCCTATCCACAAGCAAATAAGAGACTTATATTTTCCCTTTTCGTTACAGGTGTTGAATTATACACCAGCCTTTCCAGGCCGAACAGTCTATTTCCCTAAACAATAAGAGACTGTGCACCAACCTGATAGTGATTGTGATAGACAATCCTAGCTGTGCTCAGTCCAGTTCATTCAATATAAGCTGACAGTTTATTATAGAAGATAAACGAAGCAAGGGGCTAAGCCGTAATCATAAGAAACACTAAAAAAAACTGAATTATGTCTTAATTGCATGCATTCAAGGGTGATGTTTGGTGACCTTATAAATGTAGACATTGCTCCCGCATAGAAAGGCAGTGAAGAGCAATTCCACAAATGTAAGGGTCAATAAACTTCCATCTAATATATTTATCTTCTTTCAGTGCTCTTTGCAAAAATACTAAGTTTCCTATAACATTGTCCTTCTTACAAAAAATGGAATAAAGGTCTACAGTATATTAAGCAATTTAGTGTTGGTGGACTCTAGCTTGGTTTATCCTTATCTAGGTTAATAACGTGCCATCTGTGTCCAGCCAAATGAAATATATGTCAATGATCATTGCTCTTGTTTATTAAAGGAAATCTTTTCACAAAATGTCAGGTATTTTATCCTTCAATCTTCACTTAATATTCAATTGATTAAGGAATAACCATCTGCTCCTAAACACTAAGAAATCAAATTCAGAAATGAGACATCATGAATGTAATATTTTCAAGGCAAGCTAACAACTATAATGTATTTTGTGGCACAATAATTATGACTTATTTATTGTGGTGTGTTTCTAAGGTTTAGATTTTTTTTCCTTGAAACCTCATATCGGATAAATACATTAGAGTTTTAGGAGGACGTTGCTGTATCTGATACAAATTGGCAGCATTAATATTCTAATCATGCACTATTGATTTTCTACAGCTTTTCAGCATCATTTTTCTTTTAAATTCCAATGAAATGGGCTTGATGACACAAAAATAAATGGAGCTATGTCAAGAATCTAGAAATACCCAGGGGCTTTATTTTTCTATTTCAAATCACAAACTTTAAATGTTTAAATCTGACGATTGCTGTAGCAGCAATGATTATATGTGATGAGTCTAAACATGCTGGACCCACCCAGCACTTGCCATGTACTAACTTATAAGCAGGCAAACGTAAGAAAACTTGGCTGACGAGGGAAATTGAGACTTTAGTCAAAAACAAGAAGAAAGCAGGGGACAGATATAGGCAGCTGGGATCAAGTGCATCCTTGGAGGAATTTCTGGAACTTAGGAGCAAAACTAAAAACGATCAGAAGGGCAAAAAGGGGCCAGGAGATTCCTCTGGTGGGTAGCATTAAAAGACAATCCCAAAAGATTTTATAAATACATTAGGGAGAAAGGGGTAACGAGAGAGAGAGAGAGAGAGTGGACCTCTCAGGATTAACAGCAGTCAGGGGTGAGGAAGTGTGGAGCTACAGAAGATGGGCAAGGTCCTAAATGAGTATTTCTCCTCTGTATCTACTGATGAGAAAGACAGTAGGACAGAGGAAATTAGAGCAGTCACTGGAAGTGTCATGAGAGCAGTCAGGGTTACCATTGAGGAAGTGCTGAAGGTACTGTCGTGTTTGAAAAATGGATAAATCTCCGGGGCCTGATAAGATATATCCAAGGTCATTGCAGGAAACTAACAAGGAAATTGTGGCAGCCTGGTTGAAATTTATGAACCATCCTTAATTACAGGAGAGGTGCCAGAGGATTGGAGGGTAGCAAATGTTGTGCCTCTTTTCTAGAAGGGCTGCAGGGAAAATGCTGGCAACTATAGGCTGGTGAGGTTAATATCTGCAGTTGGTAAGTTTCCGGAGAATATTCTGAGGGATAGGTTATACAGGCATTTGGATGGGCAAGGGCTGATTAGGGACAGTCAGCATGGTTTTTTACATGGGAGGTCGTGTCTCACAAATCTGATTGATTTTTTGGAAGACGTGTGCAAAAAGGTTGATGAAGGCAGAGCTGTAGATGTTGCGTACATGGACTTTAGTAATTGACACAAAAAGAGGCCATTTTGGCCCATCAAATCAATGCCACTCACAGAGCAATCTAATTCCCCCACTAATGTTCCCTATAACCTGCTTTCTCCACATTCCTCTTAACTCATCTATTCCATATTGTAGGGGGAACTGAAGCAACCAATAATAACCTGCTAAGCCACAGGTCCCTGGGACATGCAAGGAAACCAGTGTGCCTTGGAACCCGCCACTCCCCAGACACCTCCAGTTACCAGAGGAACTCCGCACACAACTGTTACAGTGGTCAGAGGTTAGCACCGGTCACAGGAACAGTCACCAGCAAATCAATTGGATGTCTACTTTACAACCGTTCAAATGAAAGTTGAAATTAATAGGATCTCATGGAGGTATGCTCCACTGACAGAGCAGAGTGACAGCGATAGACTTACTTCAGTGCAAATCACTGGATGCCAACCATTCCTATTTAAATGAATAGCCACTGCCGGCATGATTCAGCCCATTGGCTTTCTTTTTGCACGGTATCATGAGGTTTTTTGTGAGGTGAGCAACATTAAGGTTAAGGTTTAGGTTTATCATAGTCATGTATAATAAAGTGAAAAGCTTTGATTAGCATGCTATTCAAACACATCAGAAAGACCATACACGAATAGAATCAAGTCAAATGTAAGTACAACAAAGTAAAGGGGAATTTACAGAGAGCAGAATACAGTTCTCAGCATAGTTGTACATCAGTTCCATGGACAAAGTCCTATGTCCACAATGGTGAATTGGACAGTGTCCTATCTTGTGGAAGGACTATTCAGAAGGCTGATAACAGAGAGGAAGAAACCGCTCCAGCGTCTGGTGGTAAGTACATTCAAGTTTCTGGACTTTCTGCCGGATGTGTGCGGGGAGAAGGAGGAATAACTGGGATGGAACATGTCTGATTATGCTTGTGGCAGCATGAAATATAGATGGAGTCAATGGTAGGAAGTCTAGTTTGTGTGATGGACTGGACTACATCTACAACTCTCTGCAATTGTTTGCAGTCTTAGGCAGAGCTGTTCCCAAACTAAGGCATGATAGTATGCATTCTATGATCCTTCTGTAGAAGTTTATGAATCATTGGAGACATGCCAAATGTTTCCAGTCTCCTCAGGAAATAGAGGCAATGATGTGTCTACTTGGCCGTTGCATCAATGTGGTGCAGATCATTAATTATACAATGAACTTGAAAATTAGCTCTTACATCTTGCATTGAAGAAAAGGTTATTGTCCTAAGTTACTAAGTTCTCTATTAAATCATTTATCTCAATTTTATACATTTAGTGTTGACCTTATAATGACATTATTAAAGATAATAATTAATTGGCAAGATAGACACAAAGTGCTGGAGTAACTCAGCAGGTCAGGCAGCATCTCTAGAGAAAAGGAATAGGTGACATTTAAGGTTGAAACCCTTCTTCAGAACTTCTTTTTTTTTGGAAGATCCTCATTCTATATTGCTTTCATCGATCAGAGAAGAGTACTACATCGGAATAGGTCTTTTGGCCCAAAATGGCTGTGCTGAACATCATGTCAAATAACATTAATATCTTTAATCTGCTCATGATCCAAATCCCTCCATTCTGTGCATATTCATAATCCCACCTAAAAGCCACCAAAGTCACTATTGTATCTACTTTCACCACCATCCCTGGTAATACTTTCCAGGCATCTCCCATTCTCTGTGCAAAAAAAAACATTTCCTGCACATCTCCTGTAAATTTTCCCCACTACTACGTGTACGGTCTACAGACTCACTGACCAATCTATGTACATATTTGTCCAAGTCTTTTATTTCCATATACAGTATAACAAACAAAAGAGGCCCCAGCACTGTTCTGGTTAAATATTTTTTATTATAGAAACATATTAATAAAAAATACATTATTAGATACAATCATAATATTATTAATATTAAAATTTAAGACTTTATGCTTCTATACACTTTTTTAAATTTTTTATAAAGTAGGAAAAAAATAGAGAAATAATATAGAAAATAAGGAAGTGAATGGAGTATTAATCAATAATCCGTCATTGGAGATATAAGCATGATTTATTATGTATAATTCTTCATCCATTCTATTATTCAGGCCTCAGTCAAGCCCTCGCACTGAGCCACTTTGACCCTGTAAATATTCAATATATGGAGCCAATATCCCTCTGAAGAGATCCAACCTGTCCATTAGGACTAGCCTCAATCTCTCCAGATGGAGTGTCTCCGACATTTCTGTATTCCACATTTTGATTGTGGGGGATGTAGGGCCTTTCCAGAATTTTAGTATTAATTTTTTCCCAATTATTAAACCATAATCAATAAAGGTTCTTTGATTCGTTGTTATTAATTGATCTGTATCCAGTATTCCTAGTATTATTAACTTTGAATCATGGGTCAGAGTTATATTGACAACATTCGAAATTATCCTAAATATTTCTATCCAGAATTTTGTAATTTTTACACAATTTGTAAATGAGTGTGTCAGATTAGCTTCTAAATGTTGACATTTATCACATATGGGAGAAACTTTTGGAAAGATGTTATGTAGTTTGGATTTTGAATAATGTAGTCTATGTAGTATTTTAAACTGTATAAGAGAGTGTTTAGCATTTAACGAACAATGGTGTATATGTTGTAAACTTTCGTCCCATACTTCTGGTCTGATAATTTGACCTAGTTCGTTTTCCCCTGTGCTCGGATGTTTATTTAGACATTCATCTAAAATTTCTATCTTTCTATTTCTAAGTTCCTGTGTGTTTGCTTTTACATAGTCTCTGATTTGTAAATATCTAAAATAGTCTTTAGAATGTAGTCCATAAATTTGTTGTAATTCTTGAAATGAAAGGAAAGAGTTTTCCTTACAGAGATCACCCATCTTAATAATTCCCTTGTTTTTCCATTGTAAAAAGCCTTTATCTATCGTTGAAGGTTTAAATATAATGTTATTTCAATGGTAAGGGCTAGTGGTATAGATTTCAGTTGTAATGTTTTCTTTATTTGTTTCCAAATACGTATTCCACTTTCTATTATCAGATTTTCACTATAGATTTTCTTAGCTAAATTAATATTAGCGAATATTATTGAACTAATTTCAAAAGGAGAACAATCTTTTTCCATTTTTAACCAAATTGGTTGGTTATCTGTCTCTTCTAACCAAAAATTCATATTTTTAATATTAACTGCCCAATAATAAAACATAAAATTTGGTAGTGCTAAACCTCCGTTTATTTTTAATTTACATAAATGTTTTTTATTTATTCTATGGCTCTTATAATCCCAAATAAAGTTAGTAACTAGGGAGTCCACCTTCTTAAAGAAATTTTTAGGAAGATATATCGGAATGAATTGGAAAAGGTATAATAATTGTGGGAGAAAAATCATTTTTATTATATTAATTTTACCTAACATTGAAATAGGTAGAGTTTTCCAATATAAAATATTCTTATTTAATTTATTCAATAATGGTGGGAAGTTAGATTTAAATAAAGAATCAAATCTTTTTGTTACATAAATTCCAAGATATTTAATTTTTTCATTTGTTATCTTAAAAGGAAATTGTTGTAATATATGTAAGTTGTTTACCATTATTGGCATAAGTTCACATTTATTCCAATTGATACTATATCCTGAAAAAGATCCGAATTCAGTTATTAATTTTAACAAATTTTGGATACTAATTTCTTGTTTTGTGATGTAAAGTAATACATCATCCGCGTATAAGGAGATTTTATTTTTAGTATCTCTAGTATCATATCCATATATTTCCGGATGTAATCTTACGCTTGATGGAAGCTGGAGAAAGATGTGGATCGGAAAACCTCACATGAATACTAATAATTAGTATAATCATATTACTAATATAAATAACTAATACATATTAAAGTCACATTGTGGTATCTTTATTATTCACTAATTTTACTAATAATAAATAACTAATAAATATCAAAATTATAGCGTATTACTTTTATTAATTAAAATTAATGAGCTAACGGTTCTATTACAAGTGCAAACAGTAGGGGGGATAAAGGGCAACCTTGTCTACAGCCTCGAGATAAATTGAATTTAGTTGATAACATTTGATTTGTTATAATTCTAGCTGTCGGATTTGTATATAATACTTTGATCCTATTCATGAACTTCTCTCTCAATTTGAAAGTTTCCATAACCGAAAAGAAATAAGACCATTCCACCTGATCGAAGGCTTTCTCTGCATCTAACGAAATAACTACTAGATATTTTTTAATACCTCTTTTCGAATATATTATATTGAATAACCGTCTCAAGTTATATGAGGAATATCGTTTTGGTATAAATCCTGTTTGATCAGGGTGAATTAATTCATTAATAACTGTGCTTAGCCTTTGAGCTAATATTTTGGTTAATATCTTTTGATCAGTATTTAAAAGGGCTATAGCTCTAAATGATCCTGGTTCATCCAGATCTTTGTTTATTTTAGGTATAAGTGTTATAATAGATTCATTTAACGTTTCTGGTAATTTCTGTTGTGCATAATATATATATATATATATATATATATTCATATAATGATTTCAGATGTGGTACAATCTGATCATAAAATGTTTTATACAATTCCGAGCCAATACCATCTGGTCCCGTGTTTTACCATTTTTTTAATGATCTAATAGATTCTTGGATTTCTTTTATTGAAATTTCAGCATTTAATGATTCTCTATTTTGTGAGTCCAGTCCCTTCAGGTTACATTTTTTTTAAATGCTTCTATTCCTATCTTATTTTCTGTTGTTTTAGCAGTGTATAAGTTTTTATAGTATTGCATAAATCTCTCGTTAATATCTTTAGGTTGTATTAACAGTTCGCCATTATGTGATTTAATCCTATGGATTATTTATTCTGCCTCCATCTTCCTTAGTTGGCGAGCCAATAATTTTTGAGGTTTATCTCCGAATTCAAACTGTAATTGTTTAGTATGTTGATAAAGTTTTACAACTTGTTCTGTATATATTTTATTTAATTTATATTTCAATGCTGCAATTTTATTATGTAATATTATAGATGGATTCGCTGCATTCTCTATATCTAATTGTTTAATCTCCTTTTCCAGTTCCTGTTGATCCTTTCGATTCTTTTTATTATAAAATGCTTGGGAGGAAATCATGATTCCCCAGAGATATGCTTTAAATGTTTCCCATAATAAGGAACAAGATATTTCCGGTTTATCATTTGTTTCGAAGAAAATCTTAATCTGTTCTGTAATATATTCCTGAGGTATTTTGTTTTTTTAAATTTGTGGGTTAAATCTCCACTGTCCCCATTTTTCTGTTTTACCATTTATTTTAATCTTAAATGTTAAAGGTGCATGATCTGAAATTGTAATATTGTGATATTTAGAATTAAGTGAGTGACATAAATTTGGCATCGACCAAAAAATAATCTATTCTTGAGTAGGTTTTATGTACCGACGAGTAAAAGGAATATTCTCGTCCAGTAGGATTTTCTACTCTCCAAACAACTTTAATATAAGTAGTTTCCATATATGCATTTAATAAGTCACTAGAATGTGATTTGGTTTTCCTTTGTCTTGTAGATCTGTCTAAGTAAGGATCTAGTGTACAGTTTAAATCTCCTCCAATTATTAGATTATATTGTGTTACCGGGATATTGTTAAATATTTTCTTGAAAAACAATGGACTATCAAAGTTTGGTCCATATACATTAACAAAAATCATTTTTTGTGCATTTAATTCTCCTATCACAATAATGTATCTGCCATCGTTATCAGTTATAGTTGATGTTTAAATAAAATGCCTTTGCAAAATAATATTGCTACGCCTCTTGATTTATGCGTAAAAGAAGAATGATATGTTTTATCTATCCATTTAGCTTTCAACCTATGCTCAGCATCTTTTTTTAAGTGGGTTTCTTGAATAAAAATTACATCAGCTTTAATTGCTTTTAAATGTGCTAATACTTTACCTCTCTTAATTGGTTCGTTAATACCTTTAACATTCCAACTACAAAACGTTATTCCCTCATTCCCCATATTCATTTTTAAGTCTTGCATCTTTTGTCTATGGGGGTCTGTAATAGAGCCGATGGTTCAGCCCGACAGACCTGACCATACACCCGAACACCGAATAGATGAATTTTAAGTCCCGTGAATGCCTCTCACGTGTATATCTCCTTTGATCCAATGTATAACTCCATTCAAACTGAAAAAAACAATAATAGTTTATAAAAGAAAAGAAGAAAGGATAGATTAAGAAGTTAGTATTGTGCACAAAGGAGGAAAAAAATACATCTAGTATTATTGTAGTTAGTGCTAGCCATACTAGCATGGCTAACCATCTACCGACTTCCGTCGTTGATGTTAGTAACTTAACCAGCTCCCTGGTTTTTGGAATTATTATTCCATAATAATATTTTACCGGGGATATTACATTAAAAAAAGAAAGAAAAAAATGTATTCAAATTATAATAATTGAAAATATAAAAACACATATATTTAAAACTTATTTGAAAATCTAATTAATAGAAAAGAAAAAGGAAAAAAAAAACATAAGACGAAAGGAAAACAAGAAATAAAAATGAAAATTACTGGTGTAAAAGAAAAATCTCCAAATGAAATCCAGCTCTATATTTGACTCTAATCATTCCAACATAGATAAACATTAGTTATTAGTAATAATAATTAATTTTAATTAATAAAAGTAATACGCTATAATTTTGATATTTATTAGTTATTTATTATTAGTAAAATTAGTGAATAATAAAGATACCACGATGTGACTTTAATATGGATTAGTTATTTATATTAGTAATATGATTATACTAATTATTAGTATTCATGTGAGGTTTTCCGATCCACATCTTTCTCCAGCTTCCATCAAGCGTTATCCAGTTCCATCCGGTCCTGCGTAGTCTTGTGAAGTCTTACAGAGTCTTGTAGATTCTTGTAAAGTCCATAAAAGTCAGTATATTCGATGATAGGGCCTTCTCAGGTCTTGATCTGCCGGACAAAGTCCAGTGCTTCCGCAGGATTGGAGAAGAAATATTCCTTGTTGTTAAAAGTAACTCTTAAAGTAGCTGGATAAGTCAGGCCATATTTCAAATTTTCCACTCCCCTCAGAAGATTTTTAGACTCATTAAATGCTTTTCGTTTCCTGGAAACTTCTGCTGGGTAATCTCGGTAGATACTGATCCTGTGTCCTTCAAATACCAGGTTTCTGTTTCTCGAAGTTTTTTGCATTATCTCCTCCAAAACGTAGTCATATTGTACCTTTATAAGCATTTGTCTTGGAGGGGCATTTAGTCTTGTCTGACGTCTCCTCACTCTATGTGCTCGGGCTAATAAAGGCTTTTGTTCCAGAGATAAAACATGTTGCAGTAGGTTCGCAGTAAATTCTCGAGGATCTTCATCTTTCTCTCGTCCTTCGGGAATACCCGCGATTCTTAGGTTTTGTCTTCTCTGGCGACCTTCTAGCTCAGTACATTTCTCGGTTATTTTGGTCAGTAAATCCATTAGACGTTCATTTTCTGTAACCAGCTTTGCTGTAGTCCCAGCACTTATGTCAGCTAGTTCTTCAAGGCTTTTTATACCAGCCGTCTGTTGGTCCAGTACCTTCTCCACAGGATTCAGCCTTTTTTCAAAGTCGGTTTTGACATTTTCAATCTTATCATTCATCTCCTTTGACATTTCACTCATCATTTCTGTGATTTCTTTCTTCAGATCTTCCGATATTTTCTTAGCCTTGTTATTAATATTGGAATTAGTTTCCAGTTGTAATTCTTTCATTTGAGTATTCATCTGGTTTATTTCCTCCTTTAAACCAGCAATTTCACGTGAAATAAAAGTTTTAAGTTCTTCACTTTCAGTTTTTTTCACTGTTCTTTTCGATACATCTTCCTGGGATGAGGTCCTACCTGAGTCCGAGGCTTCAGTCAGGCCTTCTGCCAGTCTCTGCCTGGTTGATCGAATTTTCGATTTTTCGGGTGGCTGCGTGTTGTAGACATAACTAGTCGCGCGCCTGATGACGTCACTCACAATCGGTGCAGAGACTGCAGGCAGCAGGCAGCAGGTAGGTCCATTAATCCCCCGTTTTTTCCCCATTTTTTTCGCGGAGCTGGCTGGCGTTATCCTCTAGCCTTCCATAGCGCCACCGGAAGTCGCCCCAGCACTGTTCTATGTGAAACACCAGTCGTCACAGACTTTCAACCAGAATGACACCCTTCCAACTTTACCTTCAGTGTTCTCTGAGTAAACCCATTCTGAATGGAAGCTACCAAGTCATTTTGGATCTCATGCATCGTCTGGATCAGCCACATATGAAGGGCTTCATCAAATGCTTTACTAATGTCCATGTAGACAATATAGATACCCAACCCTCATCAATCTCCCAGAGGTTCATAAGACATGACCTGCCCCTGACAGCCATGCTGATTGTACCTAATTAGCCCAATTTCTTCCAAATGCGAGTAAATCATATCCCTAAGATTCATCTTCATGAGCTTCCTTAACCACTGATGTAAGGCCCACTAGCCTATAACTTCCTGGACTATCGCTATTTCTCTTCTTAAACAAAAGAAGGGCATTGGGCACTCTCCAGTCCTCATTTGTGGATAGAGTGGATGCAAAAGATCTTTGTAACGATCCCAACAATTTCCTCCCTCGTTTGTCTTAATAACCTAGGATAGATTCCATCAGGCCCTGGGCAACTATTAACTTTAATGCTCTTCAAGAGCCTCAACATCACCTTCGTCATCTCAAAATGCTCAACCATATTAGTAAACCCCACGCTGATCTCATTATCCTGCATTTCATTTGATCCAGTCAATAATGAGGCAAAGTATTTGTTTAGTACCTTGCTTATATCCTCTGACTACAAACATAAGTTTCCTCTTTTATCCTCTTTAATCTGACCAGCCAATTACATTTGATGCCCCCTCCGAATTCTCTGCTTGTTCTTTCCACGTTACCAATAATATTTTCATCTTTAACATTAATGACCCAACATCAAATAAGATGGAGCATACACCAGGTGCATATTTATTAAATCAACTACTGTCTGCAAACTCAACAATGCGAGAAATAAAATGGCCAACGGAAATGCTTAAAAATAAATCTTCTCAATAAAGGTGATAAACATGACACCCAGGAGTCAGTACAAGGTCATCTGAACCAATCTGAACAGAGGGACAATCTAATTGAAATCTACCCAATAACGAAAGGTACAGATAGAGTGGATGTGGAGAGGATGTTTCCAATAGTGGGAGAGTCAATGACCAGAGGGAACAGAATAAAAGGACATACATTTTGAATGGAGATGCAGAGAAATTTCTTTAGTGGTGAATCTGTGGAATTAATTGCCACAGAAGGCTGTGGAGGCAAAGTAATTGGGTATTTTTTAAAGTGGAGATTGATAGGTTCTTGATTAGTAATGGCGTCAAAGGTTATAGGGAGAAGGAAGGAGAATGGGGTTAAGATGGAAACAAAAATCAGCCATGATCAAACGGCGGAGCAGACTCGATGGGCTGAATGGGCTAATTCTGCTCCTATGCCATAGTTTTAAGGGCCCGTCCCACTTACGCGATTGTTTAGACAACTTCCGCTACTGTATTAGTCATTGCAGTTCGACGAAAAAACGGCGACTGTACACCCCCTACGACATACAACAGTGCATACAAAAATATTATAATAACATTAAAATTTAAGTTATCTATAATATAACTTTGACATACAACTGTGCATACAAAAATATTATAATAACATTAAAATCAAAATTATCCATAATATAACCAATGGAATTCACCGATGTCAGCACCAGCAACTACCTATGTCATCCTGGTGACATCCTACATCATCCTGGAGACAGCTCCTACATCAGGCTACATCAGGCTACCCCAATTGGTGTCAAGACAACGGTCGCCAAAATGTTTTCAACATTTCAAAATTCTGTGGTGACCAGAAAGACTCTACGATTCTTTGGGCAACTGAGGAAATCATACAGGCAACACCCCGGCGACCGCCTAGTCACCTGTAGTCTCCTAAAACATCGCCTAAGTGGGACAGACCCTTTATGGGCCTGGTGGTGTGCGACTTCAGACTTCTGTACTTGAGACTTTTGTTTTGTTTGTCACAACAAAGTCAACAGCGCAGTGATTTCTTTGGGAGCCTGTCGTTAAACATGCAACAATGTGGCTGGTATGCGATTAAAGTTCTCTATGCTATGGATGTTAGTCTGGGTGAGAGGTTGACATGAGTTTGCCTGTTGTCCCAGGAGATTTGGAGCATTTTGCAGAGGCAGCATCAATCACAGTATTTCACTTATGCTTTGAGATTTTGAAAGTAAATGCTTTGAATATGCATTGAAACATATAAGATTGTTAAGGGCTTGCACACTAGAGGCATGAAACATGTTCCCGATGTTGGGCGCGTCCAGAACCAGGGGCCACAGTTTAAGAATAAGGAGTAAGCCATTTAGGACAGAGACGAGGAAACACTTTTTCTCACAGAGTGGTGAGTCTGTGGAATTCTCTGCCTCAGAAGGCGGTGGAGGCAGGTTCTCTAAGATTCTCTGTATTTTTAAGAGCCCATCTAGCTTTCAAGAGAGAGCTAGATACGGCTCTTAAAAATAGCAGAGTCAGGGGATATGGGGAGAATGGGGAGAAGGCAGGAACGGGGTACTGATTGGGAATGATCAGCCATGATCACATTGAATGGCGGTGCTGGCTCGAAGAGCCAAATGGCCTACTCCTGCACCTATTGTCTATTGTCTAAATCTCAAACATACCAAGAGTAAAAAATAGAACATCTAGTCAATATACTGAAAAAACATTTGTTAAAATGCATTTTGTCTTTTTCTAATGTCAAATTTTAATTATTTTCCCTTGAAGTACTTTGAAATATAATTTTTATAAAATTATTATTTTTTTACTTCCTACCAATTTTAAACTGTACATATGTGCATTACGCTTAATGATATTTAAATATCTACTCGTAAGAACAAGTCAATATTACTTTGTATTTCCATAAATCTGCCAATGACTATTTGATATGAGGTGTTACTAATATTTCTACAAGGGTAACACAAACTATTCCAAGAATCTTAACAAACATGAAGCTGAAACAGACCTAATTAAGTTTCTACTTGGCAGATTTTCAGCTGAATACAAGATTTTCCATAGAAAATCTTGTTCTGTGAGAAACTACATACAATGTGTGGAATAAGGGGGAGCCCTCAGTGGCTGATGTAGAAGATGAGACATTTCAAAGTACCAACATTATCTGAGGGGCTAGTGGAGTCAAGGGATATGAGGAGAAGGCAGGCACGGGTTATTGATAGCAGACGATCAGCCATGATCACAATGAATGGCGGTGCTGGCTCGAAGGGCCGAATGGCCTCCTCCTGCACCTATTTTCTATGTATGCATCTAACCCATTCTATCATTGACTTGAGTACCCAAATGTTTACCTGACCACTGTTAAGTGGAAAATGTTAGTATCGTCAAACACATACATACTGTATATCTTCTAAATTAGCGTAAAACCATTTTGCCAAAAAACCACAAACTGCAAAGGTGTAAACAGTCAGCAACTTGTGACTAGAAAAATATATCCATTGAGTTTGGAATTATTAAGAATTATTGACCATTCTGCATCACCTCATCATTGACCTTGCAATTTCCATGGTAATTGAAAGAAAACCAAGTCTATTGATTGACAGCTTACTTGCTTTGAATAGTTATTATTGTTAATAGTTTTCAATCAATCTCTCTTTCCTTCAAAAAGAACAACGAAAAGTGTTCATTCCCTTTCTGCTAGGTTACATATTATTTCACATTGCATAAATAAGGCAGGGATGCCAGCGCAGAGTGAGGTCAGATTCCCTGGAGGTCAAGCGGAGGCAGATGGGTCGTGTCACTAGGAACAAAGGGGGACCCGGCTTGGGGGGGCCACAGAGAACAAAGGGGGGCTCTGGGCACTAAGTGGGCCATTGAGAACTAAATGGGACCCCGTGCTGGGAACAGCAGGGACAAATATTAGTCGTGTCTGAAGGCGGACGGGCCCCGTGGTGGGTGCAGGACGTGAATTTGGTCGAGGATGTGCCACTGAGAGAACAAAGAGGGTCTCAGCATGGGGGAATCACTGAGAACGAAGAGGAACCATCGGGACTACACTGAACAGTTTGTAACTTTGTCAGCGTTGTATACGTGGCGGCTATTTGCATACTTTGTGAATGGTATGCAAAACGAAGAATTTCATGGTGACAGGTCACATGTGATAATAACCTATCATTATTCTCTTTTATTTTGTCTCTTTTTTCTCAATCCTATCTTTCATCCCTCATTTCGATTTCTGTGCTGGAGCTGACATTGAATTAATTTAATCCATGGTTCAGCTTTTTCAGACTTTCATCTTATTTTTCTATTTTTCATTTTTTCCATATATAAGTTATTAAAGTTTTAAAATATCCTGCTTTCCCCAAGTTCCAGGTTATCAGGTGTATGCCATTCAATCTGATTACAGCTAAGCTATGTTGGCCTCAATTCCTCATAAACCTCAATTCCTCAAGCTTACAAATATTTATCCCTCTCCACCTTAAATATATCCAATTTACCTTCACCAGTCTCAAGAGCAGACAAGTTGGTATGGGAATGAGGAGAGTAATATAAATTATTTGCAACCAGGAACCTGATGGCCTTGGCGGACAGAGTATAGGTGCTTTGCGAAGCATTTGTCTAGTCTGGGCTTGCGCTAAACGATGTAGAGGAGACCACATCAAGTGCACTGAATGCAAATGAAAAGGATAGATTTTGGTGCCGCCTCACCTGAATATCCTTTTTGGGTAAGGGGAACAAAGCTGTGCACAGTACTCCAGGTGTGACAGCACCAAAATCCTGTGTTTGAGTTTAGTTTATTGTCACTTGTACCGAGGTACAGTGAAAAGCTTTTGTTACTTGCAAACCAGTCTGTGGAAAAACAATACATAATTACAGTGACCAGTGGGGTGCCTCAGGGATCTGTGTTGGGTCCACTGTTGTTTGTCATGTACATCAATGATCTGGATGATGGGGTGGAAAATTGGATAAGTAAGTATGCAGATGATACTAAGATAGGTGGTATTGTGGATAATGAAGTAGATTCTCAAAGTCTACAGAGAGATTTGGGCCATTTGGAAAAGTGGGCTGAAAGATGGCAGATGGAGTTTAATGCTGATAAGTGTGAAGTGCTACATCTTGGCAGGACAAATCAAGATAGGACGTACATGGTAAATGGTAGGGAATTGAGGAATGCTGTGGAACAGAGGGATCTAGGAATAACTGTGCATAGTTCCCTGAAGGTGGAATCGCATGTAGATAGGGTGGTAAAGAAAGCCTTTGGTGTGCTGGCCTTTATAAATCAGAGCATTGAATATAGGAGTAGGGAAGTAATGTTAAAATTGTACAAGGCATTGGTAAGACCAATTCTGGAGTATGGTGTACAATTTTGGTCGCCTAGTTATAGGAAGGATGTCAACAAAATAGAGAGAGTACAGAGGAGATTTACTAGAATGTTGCCAGGGTTCCAGCAACTATGTTACAGAGAAAGGTTGAACAAGTTAGGTCTTTATTCTTTGGAGCGCAGAAGGTTAAGGGGGGACTTGATTGAGGTCTTTAAAATGATGAAAGGGATAGACAGAGTTGACGTGGATAAGCTTTTCCCATTGAGGGTAGGGAAAAGCTTATCCACTTCAAACAAGAGGGCATGACATGAGAATTAAGGGACAGAAGTTTAGGGGTAACGTGAGGGGGAACTTCTTTACTCAGAGGGTGGTGGCTGTGTGGAATGAGCTTCCAGCAGAGGTGGTGGAGGCAGGATCGATTTTAACATTTAAAAGTAAAGTGGATAGGTATATGGACGTGAAGGGAATGGAGGGGTATGGTCTGAGTGCAGGTAGATGGGACTAGGGGAAAACAAATGGTCGGCACGGACTGGAAGGGCCGAGAGGGCCTGTCTCCGTGCTGTAATTGTTATATGGTTATATGGTTATACAATTGAGCCATCCACAGAGAAAGGAGTGGAGCAATTGCAATGGACGATTCACTTCTGTGACTAACACACAAAGAACCGCCTGGGTTGGGCACCACCTTGGATCATAAACTATAATAACATTTACTATTTTTAAACTCTGGACCCACCACAATAAATGCCAACATGCTGTTTGCTTTCTTAACTACTTGTTGGACACACTTGCTAACTTTTTATGATTCCTACACTTGAAATCTCAGATCTCTGAACTTCACTCATCTACAGTCTCTCTCTATTTAGATAATACTCACCCTTTGATTCTGAGACACAAGCAACAAAGTGCGTGACCTCACACTTCCCCACATTAAACTCTATTTGCCAGGTGTTTGCCCAAGCATTCAATCCATCTATATCCCATTGCAAATTCACACCTTCCTTTCTACCGATTTTCATATTATAATTGTAGAAAAAGTTATATTAATGGGTTGACAAAAAAAGACCAGTTTTCATGTTAAAAAGATAGAACAATTAGGCTGAACAAAGTAATGAAGCATTCTCAACGAACCAAATGGCCAACCTTCCAAAGAGAAGACCCAGATGACAATAATCTGCAAATTTTCAAAGCACAACCTGGCATGACACAGCCACAGCTTAGTTTCAATTCTAGTCTCTATTATATTCATTTTTGTATTCTGTAGTATGTCTAAACCTTTTCAGTTAATACCTGTTGGTTCCCCGTCTTACTTAAGAAAGAACATTGTAAAACAAGATTTATTCTCAGCAAAACGAACTCTAAAATTGTAGTTTGTCTTAATGAATCCCATCAGTGTTCATAAAACACTCTACAAATGCTTTTACGAGTTACAATTTGTTCACATTTATATTGCCTGAAAGCATTCAGAATTCAATACAAATCTTACACTTTTTGTTTTCCCCAAGAGCTGTCTTATAACTTTGGTACGAGTTCATCCACAGAAAGGGCACTTATGTTCAGATTTTCTTCTTAACAGTTGAAGGCAGGTCTGTTGACACAAAAACTTCTTGTCTCATTTGAAAACATTTTCAGTTAATTAATAGCATACATGGGGCTCTGCTCAAAAAAGATTTCAAATATTTGCTGAAGTGCTGCTTGCTCCCAATTATATCTCACTGCTTGCAGTCCTCATTATTTAAAACTATCCACTATATATATTTTTTTTAAACTCTAATCGGTGACATGAATGCACCCTCCTGCTTTTGACAGCATCAAATTAGCACTAAATGAAGCAGACTGAAAGAGTTACTGTGTTTGAACAAAGACATTAATGAGGTAATTTCATTAGAACAGCTCATCCAAGCTTGTGTAAAAGGGCAGTAAATGAAGAGGAAAGCTGCAGAGGAAATTAGAGTTTCCCTGTGCTCTAATTAATGCTTGGTCATTTATTACAAGCACCAAATTAACTGGCTGAAGAAGGGGGTTTTATTTTATTGGAAGAGAATTACATTGTTGCCCTCGCATGTCATTATGAGATCGTACAAATGAGGCATTTAATGATGTAAAGCTGGCCTTTAACTTATTCTGTCTAGTCACTGAAAACACTGCTTTGTTGATGATTTTTTGCAATGCTTTAAGTAAGCATTCAACTCACAATATACAATTGTCTGGGTCCTTCTGCTTTGGGAGCTCAGGGCAGGTAGCTTCTGAATGGGATCTCTGAGACTCCCAGGAGGAGCAGCTTCCCAGCAAATCAGTATTAGGGCTTAAATGCATCCGAAAGAGGAAAAAACCTGAATGGCCCTGCACAGTCAGCAGCGTGAGTTGTTCAATATGTCTTAACTACTTAAATGATGTTGTGTACTGCTCTCTCTCATTGAGTTATCTTTACACTGCCTTTGTCTCTCCAAATTGGTGCTGATGAGGCCCTAATTGGTTCCCTTTTTAAAAAAACATGCTACTTAAGCAGTTAGGCAGTAAGAGTGGAGTTAATGAGAGATTTGCCAACAAAAGAGGCCCTTTCAGAAGCTAGACCTGTCTGTGAAAACATTTTGGGTTAATGCTAGGTTCATTTGATTTGGGTATGTTTTGTTGCAAAGAGTACGACCATAATTTGTTTATCATTAAATCTGATGGCTTGTTATTAGATCAAGAAGCCGAGCTGGGAAACTGGTACAACAGAGACAGTGCCAATAGCTGAGAGTAGGGTTTGAAATTTCTACTGTATTGTTTCATTCTGGGCTGGTGCTATCTTCTCTCAGCACTGAATTTTCTTCATCATAAGGGTAAAATAAACTATGAAATACACATACATCAATGGCTCAGAGACTCCTTTTTTTTCAGTTCTGACAAAATTGCTCGGACATGAAATATTAACTTTTATTCTCTTACAGGGTACACTCTCTTACAGAGAGTGGTGGGTGCGTGGAAGCACATATGAAAGTGGCATTCAAGATGCATTTAGAAAAGCCCATGGGTGGTGTTGGAGGCAGTTATGATAGTGGCATTTAAGAGGTGTTTAAAAGGCACTTGGATATGCAGGAAATGGAAGGACATGTAGGCAGGCAGAGGAAATTAGTTTACTTTGGCATAGAAAGGCCTGTTCCAATGCTGTACTGGTCTTCTTTCGCACCACCCCTTCCACCCCCACCCACAACCAGTCATCGCCAAGCCCCAAGACCTGGCCCTCTGTACTTCCTTCCCTTTGTGACTGGATCCTTGACTCCTCATCACCAGACCTCAAGCAGTTTAACTCCCTGATTGGCTCACTTTACACCCATCATTGGGTGGCTAAGCACAGCTTCAATGCTGTATATTCATTCAACCTTTTGCTCAACGTCAACCATTCTAAGGAACTAATAGTTGACTTGTTCAAAGGAGAAGTCAGGAGATCACGTACCAGGTTTCATTGGTAGGTCGGTGGTGGAGAGTGTTAGCAGCTTCAAATTCCTGGGTGGTAACATCTCGACTAATCCTTCCTGGGCCCAGCATATATAGATATAATTACGAAGAAGGCAAACCAGTGCCTATACCTTCATTGATGTTTAAATAAATAGGGTCATGGAGTCATACAACACAGAAACAGGCCCTTCATCCCAACTTGGCCAGGTCGACCAAGATGCTCCATCTACACTTGTCCCACCAGCCTGTGTTTGGCTTATAGCATTCTGAACCTTTTTTATGCATGAACCTGTCCAAATGTCTTTTAGATGTTGTTACCTTGTATAGATTTGGCATGTCAACAAATATTCCAACAAACTTTTCAGATGCACAATAGAAAGTATCTTCACTGGTTGCGTTATAGCCCGGTAGAACAATTTCAAAGCAAGGAGCACGTGACTAGTGGTTTGTTTTTGCACAGCCTTTTTCCTTTCCACTGTCTTGTAAAAATTGTGAATAATTTATATTTTGTATGCTGACTGAGTCTATGTGCATGTGATGCTGTTGTAAGCAAGATTTTCACTGTACCTGTACATCACTGTACTTGTGCATTTGACAGTAAACCTGACTTGACTTGAAATAGTTATCAGTTCAGGTTGATGACCTTCCTACAGCATTTATTTTTGAGGTTTTCACGTGCACAGTGGGAGTTGGTGCACTCATGTAACATGAACACAACATTAAAGCAGATTAAGGGTTTAGGTTTAATATTGTTACATGTACCAGGATACAGTTAAAAGCTTTGTTTTGTTTGCAATCCAAACTTAACATATACCACTATACTATTCACAAGTACAATCAACTCAAACTCAGATGCAATAGGTAGGGCAAAGGGTGCAAAATGCATTTATAGTTCAGCATTGTAATGCACCAGTGCAATAGATAGGGCCCAATGTTCACAATAGAGGTGAACCAGACAGTACCTTAGCTGATAGAAGGACCTTTAAGGAGTCTGATAACAGTTCCTGAGAAAGGTGGTGCCCACGTTTAAATGTCTATACCTTCTGCTGGACAGGAGCAGGGAGAAGAAATGACCAGGGTGGGATATATTTCTAATTGTGTTGGCTGCATTTCCAAGGCAGCAAGAAGTGTAGATTGATTGAATGCCAGGAAGTTTGGTCTGTGTGATGCTACATCTACAACTCTCTGCAATTTCTTGCAGGCTTGGGCAGAGCTAATCCCAAACCAAACTTCTGAAGAAGGGTCTCGACCCGAAACGTCGCCTATCTCCTTCGCTCCTTAGATGCTGCTGCACCCGCTGAGTTTCTCCAGCCTTTTGTGTACCCTTAATCCCAAACCAAGCTGTGATGTAACCCAACAATATGCTTTCTATGGTGTGTCTATAGAAGTTTGTAAGAGTTATTGCAGACTTGCTGAATTTCCTCAGTCTCCTCGGGAAGTAGTGTTATTGGTGTGCCTTCTTTGCAGTTACATCCATGTGGTTGGTCCACGCAGATCATTGGTAATATTAATATCAAAGAACGCGAAGCTCTCAACCATTTCCACTGGCACCATTGATGTTGATTGGGCATGTATTCTACCATGTTAGTTGATAACAAGCTCCTTTGTAGTAGTAGATCCACGAGTAGTTGCTCTACTCAACAGCCAAAAATCTGTAGCCTCCCTTTGATCTGGTATTTTGTTGGTTCACATGCCTGATCAATGATGTTTTATCATGAATGTTTTATTATTATTAATGTTTAGTGTTTTCTGAGTCATTCGTAACTATCACTGTGTGCCATGTTGTTACTTGTGGATGGAGCACTAAGGCAAGTCCCTTGTATGTGAATACTTGGCCAATAAACTTACTTACTTACTTTGCCATGCTGTCATTGAGGGAGAGGTTATTATCTTGACACCATGTTACCAGGAGAGAAGGAATTAGTGATTTTGGGTCGAGACCCTTCATCAGACTCCAGCGTCCCCCTCCCTGACAGTCTGATGAAGGGTCTCGACCCAAAACGTCACCTCTTCCTTATCTCAGAGATGTTGCCTGAACCAGCGAGTTACTCCAGCATTTTAAGCGTCTATTTTTGGTGCAAACCTCCATCTGCATTTCCTTCTTATACACCATATTAACAAGTTCTCAATCTCCTTCCTGTACTCTGTCTCGTCATAGTTGGATTTCCAGCCCATCACAGTAGTGTCCTCTGTAAACATGTAGATAGATTTAGAATTTGGCCACATATTCATGAGTGTATAGGGAGTATATAGTAGGATACTGAGAACACATCCGGTGTTGAGAATTATTTTGGAGGCGTTTTCAACTATCCTCGCTGATTGTGATGTCTGGTTCAGAATGTCGAGGTTCCAGTGGTGGAGGGGGGGGGTGCTGACTCCTAGGTTCAGAAGTTTGGAGATTAGTTTGGATGAGGTTATGGTGTTGAAAGTGGAATTATAGTCAATAAATAGGAGTGTAACATAGCATTCCTTGTAGTTACAATATTCCACAGATGGTTTTAGAGCTAGGGAGATGGTGTCTGCTGTGGACCTGTTGCAACAGTAAGCAAACTGTAGTTGATCAAGACTGGCTGGGAGATTGTGGCTGTGCTCCATCATCAGTCTCTCAAAGCACTTCCTGATGGTGGATGTCAGAGCTACAGGTCCTGAGGATGTGTCCATGGACTCAGTCCGGACCAGTCGCTTTCCATGGATTCTCATCTCGCCTCTACCATTTGGAAGAAGGTATAGGAACCCGCAAGAACAATCACCTTCAGGTTTAAGTCAGCCATGAGATTCTTGAATCATTCTGCACAACCCGAATCACAACTACTAATTATATATCTTCTACAGCAGTCTTATGGTCGAAGAAAGTTGCACTCCATTGGCCAAGTGTGAGGCTTTGCACTACTTCTGCCATAAAATCAACAGAAGCCAGCTTGGGAGGTGAGAGCACCAGATAGCCAATAGTCTCAAGCTTCTCTGGTGCTAATAAACAAGAAATGTTGTGATCGCTTGAAGTGGTTTAGTGAAGCATTGGAATAGGATGATTTGGAGACTTCCATAAAAGAGGACAAAAGGACATTTATTGTCACATACACCAATTGATGCAGTGAAATGTGAGTTACCATGCAGAACACAAATAAGATAAACACAACACTTTAGAATTTAACATAATACATAAAAAACAGTCAGCGACACCCGCGGCTGGAAAATCAGCGGCGCCGGCGACTGGAAACTCCGCAGACCACAGCTCCACGGTGTTCAAAGTCGGCAGTCCCAGCACTCCGGAGCTCCAACACGACGACCCCGGTAAGGCATCGTTCGCTCCGCGATGGAATCCAGCCCTGCACCGCTGCTGAAGCTGAGGCTCTGGCCGGTCTCCAGCAGGAAAGGCCGCGCCAATCCAGGTGGTAGGCCGCGAGGAGGGGGGGGGGGGCGAAGATGCGGATCGGAGAATAGTCGCATCCTCGACCAGGAAGTGACTAAGAAAAACAGTTTCCCCCCTCCCCCCACATAAAAAAGACTAAAAGACCTCCAAAAACAAACTTTAAAACAGACTAAAAATAACAAAAAGAACGAAAGGACAGACAGGTGCAGGCTAGGCAGCCACACTCAATGGCACCATCACTCGTTATCTGTTACAATACCGATGCAGTGGATCAAGGAGCAGAGGCTTAAAGGGTCAACCTGAGATTTTAGGCTACACATAATGCTCTATATTCACTGAATAAATTCTTGCAAGGAGTGATGGATCTTTGAGTAAAAGCATATGCTTCACATTTGCCGATGCAATAACTTTGCCTTATATCCACCCATAATGCAACAAATTATGCTAAACATCACACAGGTTGAAACACAAGCATCTTTATTGTTCAGGTCATTAACTACTAAGCAGGTCATCACACGTTCACACTGCTACTCTGACTGGTAGACAGTGGGTAGGATCTAAAGGGCCTGTCCCACCAGCATGCGCCTGCATGCGGCGAGCGCGACCAAACCGGCAGTGGGGGCCGTGCGGAGGTCGGGTGATCTCCGTACAAGGCCGGTCCCACCAGCACGCGCCTGCATGCGGCGAGAGCGCGACCAAACCGGCAGCAGGGGCCATGCGGAGGTCGGGTGAGTGGCGCGGCGTGGCGCGAAGTTGGAGCAATGTCCGCGAGGACAGAGAGGGACACGGATGTCGGGACCAGCTCCGCCCAACTCCATAAGGCTCCGGCGATCGAAGTGGGACCGGCCCCGCGAGGCCGGACGGCTCAAGCGTCCACGTTAGGTCGCGCTCACCGCAAGGAGTCGCATGCTGATGGGACAGGCCCTTTACACTATGAATGTTATAATTAGGCGGGGTTATAATTACTAAGCATTCTAATTGGCTATCATGCTATAGCCAATCTACATCTCTTCTTCTATAAATGAAAAGTAGATAAAGCTGATGTTAAAATTGTACAAGGCATTGGTAAGACCAATTCTGGAGTATGGTGTATAATTTTGGTCGCCTAATTATAGGAAGGATGTCAACAAAATAGAGAGTACAGAGGAGATTTACTAGAATGTTGCCTGGGTTCCAGCAACTATGTTACAGAGAAAGGTTGAACAAGTTAGGTCTTTATTCTTTGGAGCGCAGAAGGTTAAGGGGGTACTTGATTGAGGTCTTTAAAATGATGAAAGGGATAGACAGAGTTGCCGTGGATAAGCTTTTCCCATTGAGGGGAGGGAAGATTCAAACAAGAGGGCATGACATGAGAATTAAGGGACAGACGTTTAGGGGTAACGTGAGGGGGAACCTCTTTACTCAGAGGGTGGTGGCTGTGTGGAATGAGCTTCCAGCAGAAGTGGTGGAGGCAGGATCGATTCTAACATTTAAAAGTAAAGTGGATAGGTATATGGACGTGAAGGGAATGGAGGGGTATGGTCTGAGTGCAGGTAGATGGGACTAGGGGAAAACAAATGATCGGCACGGACTGGAAGGGCCGAGAGGGCCTGTTTCCGTGCTGTAATTGTTATTGGTTATATGGTTAAAGCGTTATCACTACATTAAATAAATTGTAAAATGGAAATTGCCACATCTAATAATAATGGGGTTAAACATAATCACCATATCTAACAGGTGGCTTGCCCGGTCCTCGTATGGTAAGGAGCTGCCTCATCAACCTTTTCCTCCGAAAAGTTGAGAGCGTGTTTTGGAGAGCCCAAGCGGCTTTGGGGAGTCACCGTAGGGGAAGACCAATTGCGGGGGCACCGGTGAACCGGTTACAAAAGGGGAAGGGGGAGCAGACCGACGCGGGGAGTGTGCGAGAGTAGTAGGTGCAGGTACTGGAACAGCTTTAAAGTTGAGTGGATGTGCGTCAGTACCCTGGAGTGCCGGGCGTCGTTCCTTCACTGGAAAGAGGTGTTGACGGGTGCGTCTGTAGATGGTACCACCAACATCGACAAGGTAGGAACGTGGTTACTTTGCGGGGCCGTGGATGAACCCCAGTTTGGTATGTCCTTTGTCTGTCTGTAGTCGGACTTGGATTAGTGGCTTAAGTGGTTTGCTGGTTTTGTCGTAAGCACATTTCTGCGCATCTCGATTGGATTGCACGTGCTTTTGGATTACAGCAGGGCTGAAAACTTTGGGGTTTAAGTGATCCTGTGTCACGGGCAGCGGAGGTCGCGTTCAGCGGGACATCAGGCGCTGGGCTGGAGAACCCAAAACATTGTCTCTTGCAATATTTCTCAGATTTAGCAGGTCCAGGTAGACATCAGATTTTGCCAGATAGGAGCGCTCCATGAGCTGTGTGGCACTCCGAACAGCACGTTCGGCAAGTCCGTTGGACTGTGGGTATTCTGGGCTGCTGGTGACATATTGAAAGTTCCACCATTTGGCAAAGTCTTTAAACTTTTGGCTGGTGAATTGTGTCCAGTTGTCAGTCTGAAGGTGGGCCTAATGCCATGTACAGGAAAGTGCTGTCAAAGTTTCTGGATGACTATTTCTGAGGAGATGGTTGGCAGAAAATCGATTTCAAACCAATTCACCACTACCCGACCATTCCCGTCCAGTTGAGCTGGTGCAAATTCAAACAAATTCAATTCAAGCATGGATCATAGCCTCCTGGCCCGCTAACTCCAACAGCAGAGAAGCCTTCAAATCATCGGGATCGTTTCAGTGAGCGATGAGGCTATAATGAGAGTAGTCCTTCTCAAACATTCGCCATCGCTCGGCGATATCAGAATCAAACACGAACAGGCTAGGCCTTCGACAAGAGTTAGCCATGCCCTCAAATCACAAACAAGACTCACAAATAAAAACTGGTAAACAATATAAATCGCGGTAAACAGACGCGGGGTAGACCCGATTATCTGACACCATGTAAAGAGCTCTAACTCACACAGGTTGAAACACAAGCATCTTTATTGTTCAGGTCATTAACTACTAAGCAGGTCATCACACGTTCACACTGCTACACTAACTGGTAGACAGTGGGTTGGATCTTACACTATGAATGTTATAATTAGGCGGGGTTATAATTACTAAGCATTCTAATTGGCTTAAGTTCTATAGCCAATCTACACATCTGAATGTACATTTTGGTTTTTAGCCCATATCATAGCCCATATTTATTGAATGCTGCAAATGTAAAATGTATCGACAGGAAAAAAAAATGCAAATAAATATTTTTCAGGAATTCCTGCGTGTATGGTGCTCCAAACTAATCTCAATAATCTTCTTGCGTATGGCGTGCACAGCCTAAAATTGCAGGTCAACTTGTTCTATTTGATCTAATTGTTTGTGCACGTTGGGTTAATTGCATTAGTCGAAACAGGGTAGACCACGTGAAGGTTGTAATCTCCCACCCCATCTCAATAATGAACTCATCCAATCCAATGTACATTTGAAGATTACTTGGGAATTTGCACCTGACACTTTTTGATCAGGGCATTAAATACTCAACTATCTTATCACAAAACCAACTGAAACATTAATGGTGATAATTACTGGTTGCAAGGTCCATATTATTTAGGAAACTTTAGACACTTGTAAAAATATGAATCAATTATCCAGCTCTGATGAAGGGTTCAGATCTGAAACAAATTGTTTCTCTTTCTGTGGACACAGCACATCTGCTGAGATTTTCCAGCATTTTTTTGTTTTCATCCAACCATTGATACACATCTATCATGCAACAGGAAAACTCTTCGGGTAGAAAAAACTCTGAAGGGATGTGGCTTTTTTAATCCTGTTTTAAACTGCTTTAAACTGCATTTCAACTTGTATTCCAGGTAAAAATCAGTTCAAATTTGAGCTTTATTTTGGATGTTATGAGCTCAGCAAAATGATTACTATTACTAACTGTGGCAACTACTGGAGATGAAAAAACTAATGGGCCTGTCCAACTTAGGCGATTTTTCAGTCGCCTGAAAAACCGGCGACTGGAACGACGCCTGTCAGAGTGGAACACACAAACACATACACACATCGCTTCCTTCACCAGCCCGTTATGCAGGCGGGGGACAGGGCAAGCGGGGGGAGTGCAGTCTGAGTGAAATTTACACGGTGCAAAACCAATGTGATACAGACACACACGTAAGGTCACGCAAGTCCTTTAAAATAGGGGGGGGAAGAGGGGGAGGAGAGGGGAGGAGAGGGGGAGGAGAGGGGGAGAAGGAGTGGAGACAACTTTTAAGTAGCCAAAAGATACACGGCTGTGAAGCTCGGCAGACATTAACATTATCGGTCGGTTATCCTTGGTTCTGAAAACTACTGCTTACGTTTTTTTTCCCCAATGAGCCAATGAAATTCACTGGTCAGCACTGGCTACTGCCTACTACAACCTCCTGGCAACCCACTAGGACCTCCTGGCAACCCACCTGCGGCACAAGAATTCTCGCTACTCTCCATGGCGGCTTAATTCTGGTCGCCGCTAATTTTTCAACATGTTGGGACGGCCATAATGAGGCTGTGACTAGTTCCCAGAATGCGGGAACTCCTCACAACCATGAAGGCGGCTACCCGGCAACTACCCGCGAACATGTGGAAACCATGTGGTGACTGCATAGTCTCCTGCAGTCGCCTAAAAAGTCGCCTAAAAAGTCGCCCAAGTGGGACAGGCCCATTAATTGTTCTAATTTGCAATGCTTCACCTCAAACCAACCACCACCAACAGCCATTTGTAGTGCTTCACCTCAAACCAACCACCACCAACAGCCATTTGCAGTGCTTCACTTCAAACCAACCACATTTTCATTTTCAAACCATGTTAAGGGCACTCAAGGTCAGTAAAACCACACTCACAGTTTAGTTGACATGTGTTCAGTGTTATTCACAGCTCAGATTGAGAGACATGACCCTTTCACTCCCACATTTTGCAGAAACTGACTGAGGCACTCACCACTTCCGGGTTTTATAGTCCCTGCGGAAGGGGCGTTGCCTTCAGGAGAGAGAATCTCAAATTTAAAAAAATATATATATAACTCTTTTATTTTTCATCCATGGGAAAAATCCTCTTGTCCTGCACAGCGGAGGGGGACTCTGAGTAAGATGGCAAAAAATCACAACCGTAAGTAGCAGCGTTTTTTGTAAAATCAATATACAGAATAATAGGAGGTGGTCAAGATCAGACGTTTAGTAATATAGACTAGACTAAGTGGGTGCCAGCATCACACGGGAGGGCTGGTCCCCCAACACAATATTCCACCTCTCCACCAATTCCAATATTGATGGCCAGTGGGGGGGGCTTTCTGGAGCGCTAGTATGGATGTTGTGGGCTGAAGGGACAGGTTTCCAGAGGGCTAGTATGGGCCTAATGGATTCTTGGGCTGGCGGCTCAGTCTCTCAAGCCTGTTGTGCTGGCAACTCACTCACTCACGGCTGGTGGGCTGGCAGTTGACTCACGGCTCTACCTTGAAATTCCCTTTCAAGCAGGGTGCAAGGCCACTAAAGACAGAGAGTTGTGACCTCTCCCTCCACCATCTTGCAGAGACTGAGCTATGCCCACACTTCTGGGTTTTATAGTCCCTCCCCCTCCCACCAGAAGGGGCGTGGCCTTCATGGCGTGATTGACCGGAGAGAGAATCTCAACATTTTTTAAACACAAATAACTCTTTTATTTTTAATCGATGGAAAAAGTCCTCGGCACCTGATGATCAGAGGGTGATTCTGAGTAAGATGGCCAAAAATCACAGCCGTACGTGGTACCGTTTTTTTCTAAAGTCAATATAAAGTAGAAACAGGAAGTGGTCAAGATTAGACTTTTAATTATATAGAAGGCAAGGTGACTTTAATTAGGCAAGGCGACTTTAATTAGGCAAGGCGACTTTAATTAGGCAAGGCAACTTTAATTAGGCAACACAGCTTTAGCATTTCCAAACCAAAGGCAACACTGCTTTAGCATTTCCAAACCAAAGGCAACACAGCTTTAGCATTTCCAAACTATATTTTCAAACCACATTAAGGGCACTGACAGGTCAGTAAAACCACTCACAGTTTAGTAGACAAGTGTTCAGTGTTATTCACAGCTCAGACTGAGAGACAAGACCCTCTCACTCCCCCATCCTGCAGAGACTGATTGAGGCACTCTACACTTCTGGGTTTTATAGTCCCTCCGGAAGGGGCGTGGCTTTCAGGAGAGAGAATCTCAACATTTTTTAAACACTAATAACTCTTTTATTTTCCATTGATGGGAAACATCCTCTTGTCCTGCACAGCAGAGGGGGACTCTAAGTGAGATGGCCAAAAATCACAGCCGCAAGTGGCGCCGTTTTTCTAAAATCAATGTACAGAACAACAGGAAGTGGTCAAGATCTGACTTTTAGTAATATAAATCAGAGGCATAGTCAGGGGAGACAGCAGAGCCTTTTTCCCAGGGTGGAAGTGTCCAACACTAAAGGGCATAGCTGTAAGTCAAGAGGGGAAATGTTTAATGCAGATATGTGGGGCAAATTGTTTATACACAGGGTGGTGGGGGCCGGGAATGCACTGGCAGGGGTGGTGGTGGAGACAGATATGATAGTGGCATTTATGAGGGTTTTATATAGGCACATGGAAGTGTCTGGAATAGAGGGATTATGGACCATGATCAGTTTAACTCGGCATCATGTTTGGCACAAACGTTGTGGGCTGAAGGGGGTGTTCCGGTGCTGAATGGTTCTATTTTCTAAGTTGTAGAGACTTATTTGAACACAGGTGAAGAGCTGAAAATTGCTTCAGTTAGCCTAAGCCTTGATGATATATAAAATTCACCCAGAGAGTTGCAAATCTGTGGAATTCTCTGCAGTGGAGGCCAATTCACTGGATGTTTTCAAGAGAGAGATTTATTTAGCTCTTAGGGCTAAAGGGATCAAGGGATATGGTGGAAAAACAGGAGCAGAGTACTGACTTTGGATGATCAGCCATGATCGTATGACAGTGCTGGCATGAAGGGCCAAATGGGCTACTCCTGCACCTATTTTCTATGTTTCTATGCTGTATGTGTTTAAAAGCCTGGGTAAAAAAGACCATTTGAGATTGGTTTGTAAGTCTTATAAAAGCAGGAACGGGGTACTGATTTTGGATGATCAGTCATGATCATATTCATAGCTGGCCGAATACACCTATTTTTTCTATGGCTCTAAAATTAAAAAATGAAAACTTACCTGTAATAAAGCCAAGAAATTGTAAATAAAAGTGCCCAGTTTAGGTGTGTTCGAAGACTGGAAGTGTTGATAATATTCACTGTTCAGAATCATAAGCACATTATATTCGCTTCAACAAGGAATCAGGGGATGTGTGGATCTCAAAGTCCCTCAGCAGCAGCTATCACCTTAAATTGCACAGAGGAAAAAATACAAAAAAATATGAAAATGACTCCTGGTTTCAAAGATGAATATACAAATCCATGTTGAATGTTATTTGTTTAAAAACTTCTTATAAACCAAGAGAGAGAGAAATTTGCATGAATGTGCGAAGGCCCAATTGGTAACTTCAATTGATGCTTTAATGAAATTAAAATCTCATTTAAAGGCATTTGCCACAATTTATTAAATCCCCTTCTCATTACAGGAGAGCTGGCAGATTACACAGTATTAAAATTATTGCATTTGTAATTAACTGAATGTCCCTTGATTTTTATTTTTTTTAACCTTTTACTGAACTGCACTGAAGCCTATCTCATTGACTGCAGCAGCTTATCATAATGGCAAATGACAAGGTTAATTGAACTAAGCTGGCTGATTAAAAGGAAGGGTCCTGACCTGAAACGTCACCTATCCACGTTCTCTAGAGATGTTGCCTGACCTGCTGAGTTACTCCAGTGCTTTGCGTCATCCTAAGCTGACAGATTGTTGACCCATAACCATTGGAAAGCTGAGGAGATTTATTTTACTTTCTGACAAATAAATATGCTTCAACTTTATGTTGCTCTAAAATTAAAGCAAATTCTCTGGTTTGGAAACGTGAGCATATATCTGCACTAGAAATGAATTTGAAAATGTTCATGCAGAATAGGAGTGTTACTGGAGGAACTCAGTGAGTCAGGCAACATATATGGAGGGAAATGGATAGTCGATGTTTCAAGAGATACGGTTCAGCTACATTGAAAGAGTAGAGAGGAAGCAACCGATATAAAGAGGATTGGGGCAAGAGCTAGCAAGCAATAGCATCCAATGTTCTATTTCACTATCTCAGGATATGTCAGACAATGATCAAAGATTTATAACATGGTAAAATAGTTATTAATCTTCTATTAATCCTTTCCTCCTTCCCGTCCCCCCTCCCCAATCATGTTTCACGAATCTTGTTGTGTTTTATGACCATTGGCTGACCAATTTCCCTCCAGGGATAAATAAAGATCTATTGTATCACATTAAGTAATTGCAATGTCTGGGTTTTGGTAAAAACTGAGTGTTGGTGAAGAGTGCGGGCAGAAACAAATTAAGGACATGTTAAGTTGTTCAGGGTTTGCTGTTCCTTAAGTCCATTCAATTTATTTTAAAGTGTATATTAAGGGGATTGTTATGGCAGACAGTGGAGTGGTCCTCCTGGTAGATGAGGGAAATCAGGGAGACGCTAAGTGTCTGTTGTTGTTGATGTTTAAAGAGAGGTGTCCAGCTACAGCTCCTCTCAGACTGTATGAATTGTTTGGGAAGATACTTGGACACATAGAAGTATCAAGTAGGCAGTAAAGGGTTACAGTCTAGTTTCAGTAATGTAGCCACACCAAAAGTTTCGTCAGATAGGCAGGAAGTTTGCAGCAGTCTCAAGTGGCTATCTTCCCCTCAAAGAAGTACACCATCTTGGAAACTGTTGGGAGGGGGGTGGGTGGAAATGACCCCTCAGGGAAGATAGCAGCTGCAGACAGAACAATGGCAGCACATCAGCTCTGATGAATAGCAGAGTAGAGCTAAGTCCACATGAGCAATACTGACAGGGGTATATATAGTCAGGTAAACAGACTATATATTTCTGCAGCCACAATGGGACTCTGGGATGGTGTGCTGCCTTCTTGGTGCCAGGGGCAAGAAATGCCTCTTAAAGGACAAAGGTCATTGAGAGGGGAGGGTGAGCAGCCAGAGAACATGGTCTACATTGGTACCCATGACAGAAATAGGAAGGGATTTAAGGTCCTGCAAGGTATGTTAGGTAGTTGGGTTGTAGGTTTAAAAAAGAACAGGATCTCCAGATAACTACAGATATCCAGGGCCAGAAATATGGATCATTAGGATCTCGTCCAGACTAGGTTGGGCCATACAGAAGGGACAGGTTGCACCTGATCTGGAGGGAAACTAATATGCTTGCAGGGAGATTTGCTAGTGTTACTTAAAACTGATTAAATTAGAGTGGACGGGGACTAGGAACCAGAGCAGCAGGTCAACAAGTAGAGAGGCTGAGGTTATGACGAGGAATGATAGACAGGGAAAGTTAATGGACGATGAAACTGATGGTCTGAATTGTATTTATTTCAATGCAAGGAATGTTGTGGGTAAAGCAGATAGGCTTAGAGCCTGGATTAAGCAGAGAACAATGATATTAAGGTCATTACCCAGACTTAGTCTGGAGAGGAACAGTGCCAGTAGCTCCGCATTCTTGGAGTTCAACATTTCAGACAAGCTAGACAAGTAAAATATATGGGGGAGTTGATTGATTGAAAGATAAAGCATGGAAACAGGGTCTTTGGCCCTCCGAGTCCACACTGGTCACTGATTACCAGTTCACTTCTATGGTATCCCATTTTTGCATCCACTCCCTACTGCATTTTGAAGTTTACAGAGGTCAATTAACATACAAGCCCGTTCTTCTTTGGGATGTGTGAGGAAACCGAAGCACCCGGAGGAATCCTATACAGTTACAGGTACAGCATGTAAACTCCACTGTGAGGCAGCAGCTCTACCAGCTACACCATTTCACCATCTAATACATGAGGTGTAATATCAATCAAGGAGAATGTCACAGCTGCATTCAGAGAGAACGTGGAGGAGGGTTCACTGTATCGAGGCTATCTAAGCAGATCCGATAATCCTATACATAAACTGTTTCTGAGTTTGGTGGTGTTGGCTTTCAAGCTTCTTTACCTTCTGCTCTACTGGACCAGGGAGCTGAAGGAATGGCCAAGGTGAGACAAGTCTTTGGTTATTTCCGCTGCTTTTCCAAGCGGTGGAACTGTAGATTGGAGTAAATGGTAGGGAGAGACTGGGCTGCATCTACAACTCATTGCAATTTCTTGCAGTCTTGGGCAGAGCTGTTCCCAACCCAAGCTGTGATGTAACCCATCAATGTGCTTTCTGTGGTGCATCTGTAGAGGTTTGCAAAAGGCAATAATGTTGTGCCCAAGTCTCTGAAGGAAGTAACTACTAACTTACTTACTGCCTATTATGCCTCCTGGCATGCAGGGCAAGTAGTGTTGATTCCTTCAGTTGCTGTTTCCGTCACATATTTGTTTTACGAGACAGGGTTGTTAGCCCTGTGCTCAACCTCCAACCTGGAGGACCGGTGGATCGCTCTTCGTCTCGCCTCTACCCTTCGACCTGTCCAGCATGGGCGACCCTAGCAGGAGACGAATCTCCTGCTGGCATAGCTCTAGGGGTCAC
The DNA here is from genome assembly GCA_035221665.1 of Okamejei kenojei. Classification (NCBI taxonomy): domain Eukaryota; kingdom Metazoa; phylum Chordata; class Chondrichthyes; order Rajiformes; family Rajidae; genus Okamejei; species Okamejei kenojei. Next base: position 158,939,673 of record CM069131.1, read on the forward strand.
TGAGACACACAAGCTCCCCGACCACGACAGGTTTGCAATCCAACGGGGAGGAAGGAAGTAAAAACACCATTTATTCAATCCAGTTCCAATTGCCAACCCTCAATGTTTTGGAACTGACAACTCATCCAGGTTCATTAACTGAGTGACCTCGGCCTTAACACCCCTGTCGCTAAGGTTGCCATGGAAACAAAACTTCCTGTACATAATCCCAGATTATCCTGTTCCTTATCCTACATGTGACCCCTTAATTACTTGTTAAATTAGAATGTTTTTTTTTAAATCACAAGAGGAGGTTAATACACCCTTGCAGATCTGGTTAAGCTAAGATGACACAATATTCAAGGTGATTCTTATCACAAGATCCCCAAAGGCAGCTCTTTCAGATGGAAGCCAATATCTTTCAATGAATGCCACCTATAAGTGACATTACTTGTATCAGTTACTATCTCTATCTATTCCTCTACAAAGATGCCTGACTAGGGAACAGAAATTATAATTTAACATAACTTTAAATTATTTTAATTGTCGCAACAAATGAAAATGCGAATTATTTTTAACCGACAATGTGTTCTGTGGGATTATACTGTTGGCCTCCGATAGACGGCAGTAGATAAAGGAACAGATATGTCCCAGATGTAAAAACAGCAAGGTTTTCACCTGCAGTGTAGTTGAGAAGTATTGGGGCTCATTATTATTTGTAAATGAATAAAATCATCTTTTCTTCTCCTTTGCATAGGAAAGAACTGGAGATGCTGGTTTAAATTGAAGGTAGACAGGCAGCATCTCTGGAGAGACGGAATGGGTGACCTTTTGGGTCGAGACCCTTCTTCAGACTGATGTCAGGGGAGTGGGCGGGACAGAGATAGAATGTAGTTGGCGACAGTAAGACTGGTGGGAGAACTGGGAAGGGGAGGGGATGGAGAGAAGGAAACCAAGGGCTACTTGAAGTTAGAGAAGTCAAAGTTCATACCACTGGGGTTTAAGCTACCCAAGCAAAATATGAGGTGCTGTTCCTCCAATTTGCACTGGGCCTCACTCTGACAATGGAGGAGGCCCAGGACAGAAAGGTCAGATTGGGAATGGGAGGGGGAGTTAAAGTGCTGAGCAACCAGGAGATCAGGTAGGTTAAGGCAGACTGAGCGGAGGTATTCAGCTAAATGATTGCTGAGCGTTTTTCTTCTCTTTTATTAGGTTTGATAATATACTGGATGGAAAGATTGTGGATTGCATAGGATTCCAATTTTAATACTTAACATTTAAGTATCATATTCAACAGGTCTCCTAGCTCCAGGAACCCAGGTTTGATCCTGACCTAAGGAGCAGTCAATGTGGAGCTTACATACTCTGCCTGCATGCATGTGGGTTTACCCCAGGTGCTAGTTTTCCCTTCATTCCCAAAGATTTGTTGGTTGGTAAGTTAATTGGCCACTGTAAATCATATCTCATGGAAATAGGTCTTAGCAAAATCATAGAGTAATAAATGGACATACGAGGATGATAAGTACAAGGAAATAAGTGGGGGAATAGAAGTTGCAGGATTGCTTTGAGAGCTAGCATATATTTTATGGGATAAATGGCTTTCTTCAAAAGGTAACAAAATATAAAATATATGCGAAATGCATTCTACTGAAGGCATGCATAAAAGTAATTAGAGTCATAATCATACAGTGTGGAAACAGGCCCTTCGGCCCAACTTGCCCACCGAACAACATGTCTCATCTGCACTAATCCAACTTGCCTGCATTTGGCCCATATCCCGCTAAACCTGTCCTATCTATATACCTATCTAATTATTTCATAAATGTTGTGACAGTCCCTGCCTCAACTACCTCAACCGGCAGCCCATTCCATACACCCACCACCCCTTGTTCAATGCGTGGACAGACATTTGGATTCAGTGTGGGTGACAAATTAAATCTTGAAGCAATTGCAATATCCCTGCTTCCATGATAAGCAACATTGTAGCAATGGGAAATTGACTTTGTATATCTTCTCTTCATTGGAGTTTTTAATCAGATGATTTTTTTCTACTTGCTCATTTGTAAGGTGTGGCTGCATGGGCAAAGCCAACATTCATCACCCATCTTCAATTGCCCTCGAGGAGGTGATGGTGAGTTGCAGATATACTGGTGAACATCCTCCAATATGTTCATGGGAATGAACTTGCAGGATTTGAACCAACAAATAACCATATAACCATATAACAATTACAGCACGGAAACAGGCCCTCTCGGCCCTTCCAGTCCGTGCCGACCATTTGTTTTCCCCTAGTCCCATCTACCTGCACTCAGACCATACCCCTCCATTCCCTTCACGAAATGATGAAGTAACTACAATATATTACCGTCAGGATGGTGTGTGACTTGGAGGGAGCCCTGCAGGTGATAGCATTCCCATCTGCCAAAAACATTTGTCCTTCCTGTGGTAATGGATGCAAATTTGGGTGGTGCTATTGAAAAAGCTTGGATGAATAATTGTAGGACATTTTGAATATGGCATACACTGCAGCTAAGGTACCAGTGGTGGAGGGAATAAACATTTAAGGAGATATATGCCAAATCAAAGTGCCACATGATGATAGAAATAAAGACCTGCAGATGCTGGTTTATACAAAAGGAAACAAAGTCCTGGAGTAACTCAGTGGGTCAGGCGGCATCTCTGGAGAACATAGATAGGTGATGTTTCTGGTCCAAAAGGGTCACAGAGATGCTGCCTGACCGACAGTTACTACAGCACTTTGTATCCTTATGCCACATGATGGTATTGAGCTTTTTCAGATATGCTGGAACTGACTTATCCAGAAAAAAAAAGTATTCCATTCTGATTTGGAGGATAGATAATCTCTGCATTCCGTGAAAATAATAATTAATACAAAACAAAAAAATGCTCAAAAAAAGAAAGGTGTAATCACTCTAATGCGATTGTACTATTAGCCACTACAAGTAGTCAACAGTGGATAAAAGAACAGACATAAACAGATTGTGAAAAGATGCAAAAGAAACAGGGTTGTCATAGTGGGTAACTTTATCTTCCCCAATAATTACTGGAAATTAGGTGAGGCAGAATTTGTTTGGTATATCCAAGAGGGTTTCCAAATACAGTATGTGGATAGTCCAACTTGAGAAGGGATCATAGTGGACCTTGTACTAGGAAATAAACCTGGCCAGGTGATGGGTGTTACAGTGATGGACGATTTTGGGGATAGTGATCACACTCTATACGTTTTAAGGTTGTATCGATAGGGCAAAGTCTGTACCTTGTGGGAAGGTACTAAATTGGAGAAAGACAAATTACAACATTATTAGGCAGAAGCTAAGAAGGTCCATATAACCATATAACCATATAACAATTACAGCATGGAAACAGGCCCTCTCGGCCCTTCCACTCCGTGCCGACCATTTGTTTTCCCCTAGTCCCATCTACCTGCACTCAGAATAGCTCCATAGCTTCCTAAAGTAACAATGCAAGTAGATAGATTGGTAAAGAAGGCATAAGGTATGTTCATCGTCAGTGATCATGTTTGGAATATTGTGTGCCGTTCTGGTTGCCTCATTCCAGGAAGGGTGTTGAGGCTTTGGAAAGGGTGCAGAAGAGGTTTACCAGAATGCTGCCTGCATTAGGGGGGTATTAACTACAAAGAGAGGCTGGACAGACTTTGCCCTATCGATACAATCTTAAAACTTGAACTGTTTTCACTGGAATGCTGATGGTTGATGGGAGACCTGATAGACGTATTTACAATTATGAGAGGTACAGTGACAGTATACAGTAGAAACATTTTCTCAGAAAGGAAATTTCAAAGACTAGAGGGCTTTAAGTTAGGACGGGTAGAGTGTAATGGAGACGTGCAGGGCAAGTTGTTTTTTACACAGAGGATGGTGCGTGTCTAGAACATACTGGCAGGATTAGTGATGGAGGCAGATATGATAGTGGAGCTGAAGAGGCTTTTTAATAGCCACTTGAAGAAGTAGTAAATAGAGGCTGGCAGAGGAGATCTTGGTATCATGTTCGGCACAGACATTATGGACCGAAGGGCCTGTTCCTGTGCTATACTGTTCTAACATACATACCACCCATGATAAATAATCATTTTGGGAAAGAGTGTCATATTCTGGCCCCTCTGATAAAAATCCAATCCACTTATACCATTCTCACTCTACTTTTACAAATTTATTTAATGTGGAATGTTCTTAATTTATGTTTGTATCAAATAGATAGCACCAATTTATGAATTTGTATACTCATGTATCAAGTTATATCAGATAGCCAATGTAGCTGATGAGCTAGAACCAAGAAAGTCACTTAATAAAAGGCTAAATATTTTCAAATTACCAGCTGATCCATTATACAAGGCATAATATTTAAATTAATATCATGTTAGTGTACTAATCTAATTAATTAATTAATTCAAACACACAAATGTAATTAGAAATACTGCCATCATGCTTTATCCCATTCTATTCAACCATTATAGTCAGTGTAGAGTGATTCGCAACTCAGATTGTTAAACAAAGCATTTACAAGAATGGATGGAGAAGTTAAGAAATAAAACTGGAATAAACTACTCAAGTTACAGGCTGGTAAATGACTGACTAACTTCCATGTATATGTAAAACCCAAATAAGAACCTAAATATGGTTTGATCAGAAAATATTTTAAAAAGCATCAAGTTGGATTCAAAATTGAATTGGTAGCAGAAAACAAGGGGTGATTGTTAATAGGACATTTAATTGCCAGTTTATCTGTCAGCAGTTGGATTTTACTGGAGTCAGTGACAGATTCATCAATGACATACTTAACCAGGAGTAATAATCATAATATCACCTCTATTGTACCCTCTCCAAACCTTCCACTGTAATGGGGTGACCACAACTTAATCATATAACCATATACCAATATAACCATATAAAAATTACAGCACGGAAACAGGCCCTCTCAGCCCTTCCAGTCCGTGCCGACCATTTGTTTTCCCCTAGTCCCATCTACCTGCACTCAGACCATACCCCTCCATTCCCTTCACGTCCATATACCTATCCACTTTACTTTTAAATGTAAAAATCGATCCTGCCTCCACCACTTCTGCTGGAAGCTCATTCCACACAGCCACCACCCTCTGAGTAAAGAAGTTCCCCCTCACGTTACCCCTAAACTTCTGTCCCTTAATTCTCATGTCATGCCCTCTTGTTTGAATCTTCCCTACCCTCAATGGGAAAAGCTTATTGACGTCAACTCTGTCTATCCCTTTCATCATTTTAAAGACCTCAATCAAGTCCCCCCTTAACCTTCTGCGCTCCAAAGAATAAAGACCTAACTTGTTCAACCTTTCTCTGTAACATAGTTGCTGGAACCCTGGCAACATTCTAGTAAATCTCCTCTGTACTCTCTCTATTTTGTTGACATCCTTCCTATAATTAGGCGACCAAAATTGTACACCATACTCCAGAATTGGTCTTACCAATGCCTTGTACAATTTTAACATTACTTCCCTACTCCTATATTCAATGCTCTGATTTATAAAGGCCAGCACACCAAAGGCTTTCTTTACCACCCTATCTACATGTGATTCCACCTTCAGGGAACTATGCACAGTTATTCCTAGATCCCTCTGTTCCACAGCATTCCTCAATTCCCTACCCTTTACCATGTACGTCCTATTTTGATTTGTCCTGCCAAGATGTAGCACTTCACACTTAACAGCATTAAACTCCATCTGCCATCTTTCAGCCCACTTTTCCAAATGACCCAAATCTCTCTGTAGACTTTGAAAATCTACTTCATTATCCACAACACCACCTATCTTAGTATCATCTGCAATTAATCATAACTGGTTTTTTTTCTCAAAATGCTGTTCCACTTAAACACCTGTCATCTGATCAGTTTCTTTTCCCAGTACAAGGACCAGTTTGTTGACTTGGACTAGCCACATACAGTTTCAACAAAATCTCTCGGACATACCTAACACAAACCAGCAGATGCTGGTTTTAACCGAACAAAGGTACAAAAAGCTGGAGTAACTCCGGTAACATTTTGGGTCAAGACCCTTCTTCACACTGAGAGTCAGGGGAAAGGGAAATGAGAGATATAGACTGTGATATAGAAAGACATAGAACAAATGAATGGAAGATATGTGAAAAAGTATCAATGATAAAGGAAACACATACAGGAGGAGGAGGAGCAGGAAGAGGAAGAATAATTGAGTGTCTGACATACAGTAAATAATCCAAAAATATATATATAAGTAAATAAATAATAAATAGGAGCAGTATCATCTTACTAACCTTATAATTTATAACATGAGTTAATGGTCCCACGATTACTTAAATTATACAGGTATGCTTTTACCGATAAGAAATTACCAGAAACTTTAGCAGAATCTACAATTACGCTTATACCAAAAAAAAGATAAATATCTGGAATATCCGGGCTCATATAGAGCTATATCACTTTTAAATACAGACCAAAACATTTTAGCAAAGATTTTAGCAAGAAGAATGAGCAAATATATTAATAAATTGATAAACCAGGACCAAACGGGGTTTATACCCAAAAGACAATCATTTAACAATTTTAGACAACTTTATAATATAATGTATTCACATAAAGGGGAAAAGGAAGACATCAGTTATATCTTGGACGCAGAAAAAGCATTTGATCAGGTAGAGTGGCAGTATTTATACATAGTACTCCAAAAATTTAATATGGGAGATATTTTATTAGATTAACTAATAATAACTAATTAACTAATAATTGTCTCAAACGTTGTCTCAAAAATTCCAACTATCACGGGGCAATAGTCAGGGATGTGTTTTATCAACCCTGCTATTTGCCCTTATGATAGAGCCACTGGCTGAAATGATAAGAACTCAACCGAATATTCAGGGATATAATTCTAAGGACTCTAATAATAAAATTTCATTATACGCGGATGATATACTTTTATATATTAGAAATTCTGAAACGAGCATCCCGAACGTATTAAAAGTAATAGAGGAATTTGGTTCCTTTTCTGGATATAGAATAAATTGGAATAAAAGTACGACGCCTATGGACTTTATGTAAACAGCATATACTTATATCCTCATAAAGCGAATCATCTATTAAAATTTCTACATATAAAATTGCAACGGAAAAATTTAAGTATTTAGGTATTCAAGTTACCAGAAGATATAAATCATTATTTAATGCTAATTTTAGTCCTCTGTTAAATAAATTGAATGCTTTGATTACATTTTGGAAAACGATCCCACTATCATTAATTGGCAGAATAAATGCTATAAAAATGATAGTGCTACCACAAATATTATATCTATTTCAATCCATACCAATATATATACCAATTTTTTTTTTTAAACTAGAGTCTAATATTACTAATTTTATATGGGACTACAAAGCACATAGAATTAAAAGAAATCATTTGTGTAAACCTAAAGATGTAGGGGGACTTGCACTGCCTAATTTTTTATATTATTATTGGGCAGTGCATATTAAAAATATTATTTATTGGTTCGATTGTCCTTCTCAACAAATGGAATGGATAAGAATGGAAAAAGAGGATTGTTTTCCTTATGATTTAGGAGCAATCCTCTTTTCCCCGATAAAATTCAATAATATATTATATAAGAAGAATCCAATTATACACAATATAATTCGAATTTGGAAACAAATAAAATTAAATTTAAAATTAAGAAACTTATCTTCATGGACAGCTATCTGCAGAGCCAAAGGAGATGGGGGAGATATTGAACAATTTATTTTCTTCAGTATTCACTAAGGAGAAGAATATTGAACTTTGTGAGGTAAGGGAAAAATGTAGAGTAGCTATGGAAACTATGAGATTCAAAGAGGAGGAAGTACTGACACTTTTGAAAAATAAGTCTCCAGGTGCTGATAGGATATTCCCTAGGACATTGAGGGAAGTTAGTGTGGAAATAGCAGGAGCTATGACAGAAATATTTCAAATGTCATTAGAAACGGGAATAGTGCCGGAGAATTGGCGTACTGCGCATGTTGTTCCATTGTTTAAAAAGGGTTCAAAGAATAAACCTAGCAATTATAGACCTGTTAGTTTGATGTCAGTGGTGGGCAAATTAATGGAAAGGATACTTAGAGATAATATATATAAGCATCTGGATAAACAGGGTCTGATCAGGAACAGTCAACATGGATTTGTGCCATGTTTGATAAACCTTCTTGAATTTTTTGAAGCGGTTACTAGGGAAATTGGTGAGGGTAAAGCAGTGGATGTTGTCTATATGGATTTCAGTAAGGCCTTGGACAAGGTTCCTCATGGAAGGTTGGTTAAGAAGGTTAAATCTTTGGGAGTTAATGGCGGAATAGCAAGATGGATTCAACAGTGGCTGAATGGGAGATGTCAGAGAGTAATGGTGGATGGCTGTTTGTCAGGTTGGAAGCCGGTGACCAGTGGGGTGCCTCAGGGATCTGTGTTGGGACCACTGTTGTTTGCCATGTACATCAATGATCTGGATGATGGGGTGGAAAATTGGATAAGTAAGTATGCAGATGATACTAAGATAGGTGGTGTTGTGGATAATGAAGTAGATTTTCAAAGTCTACAGTGGGATTTGGGCCATTTGGAAAGTGGGCTGAAAGATGGCAGATGGAGTTTAATGCTGAGAAGTGTGAAGTGCTACATCTTGGCAGGACAAATAAAATAGGACATACATGGTAAATGGTAGGGAATTGAGGAATGCTGTGGAACAGAGAGATCTAGGAATAACTGTGCATAGTTCCCTGAAGGTGGAATTGCATGTAGATAGGGTGGTAAAGAAAGCCTTTGGTGTGCTGGCCTTTATAAATCAGAGCATTGAATATAGGAGTAGGGAAGTAATGTTAAAATTGTACAAGGCATTGGTAAGAACAATTCTGGAGTATGGTGTACAATTTTGGTCGCCTAGTTATAGGAAGGATGTCAACAAAATAGAGAGAGTACAGAGGAGATTTACTAGAATGTTGCCAGGGTTCCAGCAACTATGTTACAGAGAAAGGTTGAACAAGTTAGGTCTTTATTCTTTGGAGCGCAGAAGGTTAAGGGGGGACTTGATTGAGGTCTTTAAAATGATGATATACAGAGTTGACGTGGATAAGCTTTTCCCATTGAGGGTGGGGAAGATTCAAACAAGAGAGCATGACATGAGAATTAAGGGACAGAAGTTTAGGGGTAACGTGAGGGGGAACTTCTTTACTCAGAGGGTGGTGGCTGTGTGAAATGAGCTTCCAGCAGAAGTGGTGGAGGCAGGATCGATTTTAACATTTAAAAGTAAAGTGGATAGGTATATGGATGGGAAGGGAATGGAGGGGTAGGGTCTGAGTGCAGGTAGATGGGACTAGGGGAAAACAAATGGTCGGCACATACTGGAAGGGCCGAGAGGGCCTGTTTCCATGCTGTAATTGTTATTGGTTATATGGTTAACACTAATAGTGAATAACCCGGTATTTAAATCATCTATTATGGATAAAACATATAGACAATGGGAAAGACTGGGAATTAAAAAGTTGGGTGACATGTATGAAATGGGAAATTGTATTATCATTTCAACAATTAAAATCAAAATTTAATTTGAATAATAACCAATACTTTAAATATTTACAGATATGTGACTTTATAAAAAAATATATACCAAGATTACAGAATATAACGATAGACCCACTGGAAGAAGCAATGAATATTAAGGCAGACTCACAAAAATTAATATCATATCTATATAACAGTATTCTTAATAGAGAATTGCCTTCAACAGAGGCAATTAGAGAAGACTGGGAAAAAGATTTAATGATAAACATTTCTAAAGAAACATAGGAGAGGTATTTGATATATATACATAAATGTTTGATTAACTCTAGACATAATTTAATTCAATTTAAAATATTACACAGACTATATTATTCAAAAGTTATGTTGAATAAATTGTATTCAAATATCTCACCAATTTGTGATAAATGTCTTTCTCAAAATGCCAATCTTACTCTTTCATTTCTTGCATAAAACTTCAAAGTTTTTGGTGTGATATATTTGATATATTCACTAGTTTATTTAAGATAAAAATGGAACCTAGCATGGAAATGATTATCTTTGGAGATGTAAATAAATTAAATATATCCTAAATATCATTTTTTTAATTATGGTTTAATAATAGCGAAAAAACTCATACTTAAATTTTGGAAAAAGGCTACTATACCAACACTCAAAATGTGGATTGGTATTATGTTGGAAACGGCACATTTGGAAGAAATGAGACTCCTCCTAATAGAAAAAAAAGACCAATTCTTAACGAGTTGGTCTCCATTTATTGACCTTGTGGAATCATGCGGTGTAATATCATCATAAAATTAAAAATTCTGGGTTTGACTGAAAATTGATTAAGAATATTTAAAAAAAAAACATCGACTGGTTGCGTGGGAGAATCGCCTTTCTGCTTTACTTTCTCACATTTCTTTTTTCACTCTACACTCACTAGTCTACTCTTCACTCGTCACTACTTCTTTCTTTCTCATTTCTTTCTAAAAAAAAATGCTTTTTAAAAAAAAGGACGTTGTACAAATAATGTTTTAATAATTCTGGGAACCTGTAAAAAGGTACCATTAAAATGTAATGTACTAATAAATAAAAAAAAAAGAAAAACTATAGGGAACAAGATGCTAATTTCCTAGTATGAAAATGACCACAACATTTTTAATACAAGATATGAAAGTGAATTAGGTAAATACAGGGCTGCCAACGCTCACGCTTTGAGTGTGAGAGTCACGCATTTCAGCCAATTCTCACGCCCTCACGCTGATGACAGAATTCTCACGCTGTCCAATCCCTGCACAGCAAGGATCCTATAGCGGAGCTGTACGATCTTTGCTGCACTGTTTGTCTCTTTGCGCCACATGACAGCGATCTGTGCGGTCTGGGGAAGCTCATTGATTGACAGCTGTGAGTGACATCGCGTGTCTTCTCTCTTGGTCGGATGTGCAGGCGCCGGGTGTCAGCGCCTCTGTGCGCCGGCTGCAAGCGCTGCGCTGCCGGCCGCCGCTGCAGCCTCACTCCTTCCCTCCCTCCCTCCTGCCCTTCAACTCACACGGCAGCGTCATTGCCGCCAATCCACACTACACCGTGCCCAACCAGACTCCCCATTGGGCGGCCGGGAAAGAGAGGGAGGAGAGAGGGAGGGGGGAGAGAGAGAGAGGGAAATTAAAAAAGGGAGGGATGGAGGCAAAGAGAGACGGGGGAGGGAATGTAGAAAGAGGATGAAGGAAGGGAAGGAGAAAGGGGCGAAAGAGGGAGGGTGAGGAAAGAGAGGGAGGGGGAGGAAAGAGGGTGGGAGGGGGAGGAAAGAGGGGGGAGAGAGGGAGGGATGGGGAGGAAAGAGGGAGGGATGGGGGAGGAGGGAGGAAGGGGAGCAAAGAGGAAGGGAGTGTGGAGGAAAGAGGGAGGGAGGAGGTGCATGGAGGGAGGGGGAAGAAGTGTGCATGTGTGTCTGTCTTTCTCCCTGTGTGTGTCTCCTTGTGTGTACGTGTGTGTGTGTGTCTCCTTGTGTGTGTGTGCCTCCCTGTGTGTGTGTGTGTGTGTGTGTTGGTGTGTCTGTCTCCCTGTGTGTGTGTCTCCCTGTGTGTGTGTGTGTGTGTGTGTTGGTGTGTCTGTCTCCCTGTGTGTGTGTCTCCCTGTGTGTGTGTGTGTGTGTCTCCCTGTGTGTGTGTGTGTGTGTGTGTGCGTGTGTCTTCCTTTGTGTATGTGTCTCCCTGTGTGTCTGTTGTCACATCCTGGCCTTAGATGGGGCTGCCAACTCTCACGCCTTGACTATGAGAGTCACGCCTTTCAGCCAATTCTCATGATGATGACAGAATTTTCACGCTGTCTTCAGTCCCTGCACAGTTTGTCTCTTTGCGCCACATCACAGCGATCTGTGCAGTCTGGGGAAGCGTGTTAGTTGGCGGCTGTGAGTGACATCGAGTCTCTTCTCTTCTCTTCTTTCTTGGTCGGATGTGCAGCCGCTGACAACATGAAGCAGCCGGAGATAGAACTAACCAGGTGAATCAGTTGTAAAAAATGGGGGGACCACAATGAGGCCAAACATCTAGGACAGGGTTTGGCAACCTACGGCAAACGGGACAAATCCGGCCCGTAACCCGAAAAACCAAGTTTTTTTTTCCAATTCGTTTTCACGGGGTCGGGGCAGGCGAGCCGATCTGAGAACTGCAGCCAGTCCCTGGGACACGAGCTGATTTGCCAACTTGATCATTATGGACAAATTGGGCCAACCATGTACCTGTTGTATAACTCTGACTCTATGCAGAACTTAGAATGGGCTTAGAATGACCATTTAAGCAAAATTGCCCCCACTTTCCCCATTTTGATTCTTGAGATTAATATTCCTTTGCTCTGTTAACAGCGTTAAAGTACTTATGAGGTAGAGTCGGGAAAGGGAACATGTTATTTTTTTTAGTTTGCTTTAATTTGTTAGTTGATTGTTGACTGCCATAATTTTTGAAATGGTCTTAAAGTAACTTAACTGTTATAAAGCAGTAATAAGTGATTTTTGTCCAAACAATTGGAACTTGCATAAAATGATTGCATTATTAGCAGGGCTGCCAACTCTCATGCATTGAGCATGAGACTCACACATTTCACAATATTCTCACGCTCTCATGCTGATCACAACATTTCTCATGCTCAAAAATCTGCAGGTGCTGGAAGTTCAAAATAAAGCAAAAATTGTTTTAGAGCTGAGTAAAAACCATGAGGGGAATATAAGGTGAATGCATAGTCTTTTTCCCGGGATATGTGATTCAAGCACTAGAGGGCATTGGTTTAAAGCAGGGCTGTCAAACTACCGGCCCGCCAGATGATTTGGGGTGAAAAAAAAGTAGTTTAGTTTCTCCCATGCAGATGGTGTGAAAGGTGAGACACGGCGGTGGTCCCAGCACCAACCCCCCTCCCTTTCCCCTCTGAGGCATGGCACACACCTCCCACCCTCACCTCCGGCAGCTCTGTCCATACCCCATGGAGTTTTAACCCCGGCCCAGAGCCAGGAGCAATCGGGGTGAGTGGGGGCGTCGGTGCTGCCTCCGGAGCCGCGGGGATGAATCTAGGGCTAAAGCTCCGCTTCGATGCCGGACCCCCGGGTCATTGACCCTCACCTCCCCCGGACCCCAGCTGGACAAGGAGCACCTATGCCGGCCCGCATTCCCGGGAGGGGGAGGGGGTGGGGAAGGAAACGCTCCCCGGGCATCTCCAAGTCTTCAATCACTCCAGATGTTGTCGCCGCTTCACTGACACTGACACTGACACACTCTCATACACACACTGACACACACAAGGTTTAAAAGGATATGGGCCAAATGCGGATAAATGGGTTTAGTTTAGATGGGGCATCTTGATCTGCATGACCAAGTTGGGATGAATGGCCTATTTCCATGCTGTAAGACTATCATACATTGTAGAAAGGGTGCAATTGCTCTGGAGAGGATCCAGGGGCGATTCATTTAGATGTTGGCAGGGCTGGATTTTTTTTTTTCATTTTGACGTGAAGAAAAAACTTAGTTGAGGTGAATAATATTATGAGAATAGGACCTGTTTTGTTTAACAAATAGTGTAGGAAGGAATTGCAGAAGCTGGTTTAAACTGAAGATAGACACTAAAAACTAGAAAACCTCAGCAGGACAGGCATCATCTCTGGAGAGGAAGAATGGGTGATGTTTCGGGTCGAGACCTTCAGCCTGAAGAGGTTGAAAACCAGCAATAAAACACAATGACTGGACATGTGTGTTATCCAACTAAGGGCATAAATCAGAATCATGTGCTCATCTTTATTCACGTGTCACCATAATAAATATATTACAGAAAAAATAATGTAATGGGGTGGCACGGTGGCGCAGCGGTAGAGTTGCTGCCTTACTACCACATGGAACACCCCCTCCCACACACCCCCCCCGGTCGCTATGCTCCCTCACAATTTCTCACTCTCAACTCTCACCCAATGTTGCCAGCCCTGGTAAATATTAAAGGCTTATGTTAGGCTTTATCTGATAGAATAAATTATAGGCTTGATTTTTTAAATCTCTAAATTTCGTAACATTCCTGCCACATGGAAAAGGGAACAAGCCTGCAGGTTCCATTGAACTCTTTCCACTCTCACTTTAAACATGTCACCAGGGGTCGTGGGGAGAAGGCAAGAGCTACCTTTGGGCAGGATAATGGGGTTGAGAAGGAAAGATAGATCAGCCATGATTAAATGGTAGACAGTGGGCTGAGTGGCCTAATTCTGCTTCCATGACTTATGAACTTAACACTGAGGTAGAATTTATTTGCATGGTAGGTAGTGAATCTATGGAAGTCAGTCATGATCAGGGGTAGGTGTCCACTAGAAGTGCTCTACTCTTGCTCCTAGCTTCTTTTTGTTTTTTTTGTGTCTGGTGTTATGGAAGAGCTCACACATGAAGACACCCACTAAAGAGTTTTCAGTTTATCACCTCCGACTGGAGGCGTGGGTTCAGATCCCACTTCTGACACCATTTAGAGAAGGTGCACAGACACCTTAAAGTCGTCAGTACTTTATTAAGTATACATTATACATAGCCCTGGCTGTACGTGGTCTGTCACGAACACTAGAGAGAGAGCTAGGGGTGTGTGGGTTACAATTATACTAACTGGTGGGGGAGTGGTTAGCATGGACATCGTTACTATCAATTAAAGGTGTACACACATATCATCTACAAGTTTGTGCATATATATATATATATATATATATGTTACAAAAGACAATTCAAATAGTGTTGCAGCTCTGCTCCTATCACTTGTTGTGAGCACAAGCAAAGGGATGGAAGATTGCAACCTTCACGTGGTCCGCCCTGTTTCGACTAATGCAATCAACTCGACGTGCACAAACGGAAGATCAAATAGAACAAGTTGTCCAACAACTTTAGGCTGTGCGCGCCACACGAAAGAATAAGAAGCACAAGCAAAGATACGGCTCCTGTAGTATCTTTGGGCACCAGTGCAGCTCTGCTCCTATCACTTGCTGTGAGTGAGCACTAGCAAAGATACAGGCGCTGTAGTATCTTTGAGCACCAGTGCAGCTCTGCTCCTATCACTTGCTGTGAGTGAGCACTAGCAAAGATACAGGCGCTGTAGTATCTTTGAGCACCGGTGCACGTGCGCTTTGGAGCGAGTGAGTGAGTGAGCGCGCGGGCGCGGGCGTCCAATGGGGCAGCGCCGTGTTGGCCGCGGCCGCGCTCCCGGCGTGCCCCGGGCGGGCGGGCCGTGCCGGCGCCTCAGTCGCGGCGAAGATGGCGGCGGCGCCGAGTGCTGGGACTGTCCCGCTGCAGCTTCGCCTCCTCCTCCTCCTCCTCACCCTCACCCTCGCCCGGGCAGCGGCCGCCGACTCGCCGACCCGCCGCTTCGAGTACAAGTACAGCTTCAAGGGCCCCCACTTAGTACACAGCGACGGCTCCATCCCCTTCTGGATGCACACAGGCAGTAAGTGGGAGCGGGGTGGTCGCTACCGCCGGCCGGGCCGGGCCGGGCCGGGCTGGGCTGGGTCTGGCCGTGCTGGGTCTGGCCGGGCTGGGTCTGGCCGGGCTGGGCTGGGTCGGGCCGGGCCGGCTAGGCTGGGACGGTTTCTTCATCGCTCGGTTGTCGGTATAAATGACACTCCTGACTCTTGGCACTTCAAACCAGCGGTCCACGTTATGAAATGCGTTCCGAACACCGTTATAAGGGTGTGTCTCCGTTTACCTGTTGCATTTATTGTTCATAACGGTAATTCAGCGTCGGTTAAGTCTAAAAGCTAGTGGGGATATTTCTATCGGGCTATTACTACTTTTCTGCCATAACAGATTCATATCCTTTGCAGACAGCTCCAACGATGATTTCCTTTCATTTAGGCTCTGAGGTAACTGATTATGTTTATGTGTCAAGAAACATTGGCTTTTCCACTGATGGGTCAGGTGATGTTTGAATGGGCTGCTGGGTTGTTTGTTAGATGGCTTTGCCCTTTAACTGTTTACTCTCTGTTTCTGTGTACTGTTGGGGCATTCTGAAAATTCCTTAACTTTGAATAATCATGCCAATTGGTACAATTTTTCACAGATGCTTTGTCCACATCGATGCTGCCGCTTTGAAGTTGAGCTTTTCCTCTTTGCATGTGATCTCTTTCTCTTGGCATTACTTGGAATTCAATTTATGTTTATGATTCTGGTGTTGGGCAGATAACATTTTGGCATGTCCAGTGGAGTTGACCGAGTGTAATCACGGCTTTGTTGCTGAGGGTGCTGGCCTTGGAAAGGGTACTGATGTTGGAATTTGGAAGATTTTGCAGAGGAAGCGTTATTCGTATTGTTCCAGTGTCTTGAATGCCCATATTTGGTAGATTGTATCTCTCAGAAGAAGAGGCAGTGATTAGTGCTGCTTGGTAGGCAGTGACCCTGGTGCCAGATCTGAGGCCTTCTTCAAATACTCTTTTTGCCAATTGACAAGAGATGATGATGATGATGAATTTCATCATTGGGGCCATTCTTTGGAAAGTGAACCAACATGTCACACACGTGACCAGATGGCATCACATAAAGTAATACATTAAAAACGTTTTTGTAGGAGATTAATGTTATTCATTGCTATTTTCCTACTGACAAAACTATAATGCATGTCTGCTAAAGATAAGACCTTTCTATCTTTTTAAAAATTCACAGAGTTTGTGAGATAAATGTTATGGAAAATAAATGCTTCCGTGTGAGGTCACACACGTGACCGGACATTTGACCTGACTCCAAACAAACACTGTCAGCATAACATTAAAATTTCACTTGATAAATTTTGAAAAATATATGAATCATGTATACAGTACAAAACAATATACCTGTAATGCTTTCAGAATTAGAAGAGATGTATTCCTCAATTTATTTTATATTTTTGGTCACACACGTGACTAAGAATGGGCCACTGATAGTTGCCTTTGTGGATAATTGGTTTCTGAGATGAATGCTCATTTTCCAAGCATTGTGAACATCTATTATTAGGGCAAGGGCAATATTGTACAGTGTTAGGCAGATTGCTAGATTATTTTTCTCTTATGGAGGGGTGGATATAAGGGAAAAGCTGGCAGATGAAGTATAGAGGCAGGTACAATAACAATTAAGTCATTGCTGAGTTGGGTCTATGAATCTAATGCATTTTTGGAAGTTAAAGCAGGGCAGAACTTGCACTGTAAATGACAGAACCCATGGCAATGTTGTAGAAAGGAAGCTGAGGAATATGTGTACAAGCTTCCCTGAAAGTCATGACACAGACAAGGTGGTGAAGAAGGCATAGGGCGTGTTTGTCTTCCTCAGACTAGACACTGAGTACAAGAGTTGGGATGTCACGTAACTGCCATACAGTCCATCTCCAGTATTGTGAGTGGTTCTGGTTGCCTTACAATAGGAAGAATGTGGTGAAGCTATGGAGGGTGCAGAAAAGCTTCGCAAGTATGTTGCCAGGACTGGAATTCTTGAGTTAGATGGAAAGACCAGATAGGCTTTGATCGTTTTCCCTGGAGCGAAGGAAGCAGAGGGCTGGAGGTGACTTTACAAGGGCATATTAAAAATCATGAAGGACTTAGATTAGGTGGAAGGTTGGTCTTTTTCTCTGTGCAGGGTGTCTAAAATAGATGGCATATGTTTAAGGTGAGAGGCGAAAATTTTCAATGGAACCTACAGGGTTGATTTTTCATATGGTGGGTGTGTGGAAGGAAGTGGTAAAGGTTAATACAAATTAAACTTTTAAAAGACATTCGGACTGCTTCGTGAGCAGAAACGGTTTGGAGAGATTATGGGCCAAATGCTGGCGAATGGCAGTACTTTAGGAAGCCAACGGTCCGCATGAGTGAGTTGGGCCAAAGGACCTGTTTCAGTGCCTAATGACTAACTATTTTAAATCCGTTTAAGAGCATACTGCAGATGCTGGAACAATCGAAGAAGGACGAAAAATGCTGGAGAAACTCAGCGGGTGAGGCAGCATCTATGGACATTTCAGGTCGAGACCCTTCATCAGACTGATGTCGAGGGGGAAGAAAGGAAGTTGGTGAAGAGAGTAGGACTTGTGGGAGAACTGCGAAGGGGGAGACAATAGGTGCAGGAGTAGGCCAATTGGCCCTTCGAGCCAGCACCGCCATTCAATGTGATCATGGCTGATCATCCCCAATCAGTACCCCGTTCCTGCCTTCTCCCCATATACGCAATCTTTAAGAGCCCTATCTAGCTCTCTGTTGAAAGTATCCAGAGAACTGGCCGCCAGCGCCCTCTGAGGCAGAGAATTCCACAGACTCACAACTCTCTGTGAGAAAAAGTGTTTCCTCATCTCCATTCTAAATGGCTTGCCCCTTATTCTTAAACTGTGGCCCCTGGTTCTGGACTCCCCCAACATCGGGAACATGTTTCCTGCCTCTAGCGTGTTCAAACCCTTAACAATCTTATATGTTTTAATAAGATCCCCTCTCATACTTCTGAACTCCAGAGTGTACAAGCCCAGCTGCTCCATTCTCTCAGCATATGACAGTCCCGCCATCCCGGTAATTAACCTTGTAAACCTATGCTGCACTCCCTCAATAGCAAGATTGTCCTTCCTCAAATTAGGGGACCAAACCTGCACATTATACTCCAGGTGTGGTATCACTAGGGCCCTGTACAACTGCAAAAGGACCTCTTTGCTCCTATACTCGACTCCTCTTGTTATAAAGGCCAACTTGCCATTCACTTTCTTCACTGCCTGCTGTACCTGCATGCTTACTTTCATAGACTGTTGAACAAGGACCCCCCCCAGATCCCGTTGTACTTCCCCTTTTCCCAACTTGACGCCATTTAGATAGTAATCTGCCTTCCTGTTTTTGACACCAAAGTGGATAACCTCACATTTATCCACATTAAACTTCATCTGCTATGCATCTGACAACTCCCCCAACCTGGGAAGAAGGGAGAAAGCAAGGGCGATCTAAAATTGGAGAAGTAAATGTTCTGATTCGCCCCCCTCCAACATCAGTCTGAAAAAGGGTCTCAACCCAAAACTTCACCTATTCCTTCTCTGCATAGATGCTGCCTCACCCGCTGAATTTCTCCAGCATTTTTTGTCTACCTTATTTTAAATCCGTGTCCATTCCTTTATTTACGTTGCCAGTAGTGTTTTGGGATTTTCAGAAAACTTTCAACAGGATTAGAGCATACAAAATCTGGGGGTAATACAGATGAAAATTTGATTATTGGACAGAAAGTCATAATAGGAATGAACACCTTTTAAAATATTTTGTGTATGACTTGGAATATTGCAAGGTTTGGAGTCTGGCTATTCAAGATTTGTATCAACAACTCAACCAGAGAAAACGCCCAAAGATTAATCAAGTTTTCTAGCACAGAAGAGGGTCCTTTGGCACAATGTGTTCATGCCGAGCAAGAAGCCTGTCTAAGCTAAACCCATTTGTGTGGATTTGTATTAATTTCCCTCTGAATCATTCCTATTTGCATACCATATTTTGTGTTTCATATGACTAGGTGGGGTGAGAAGTGGATGTAAAGAGGTATTAGGGATTATCAAACAAGCTACATTGGCGAGAACATTCCAGGTAGAATGTAATGTGGAAAAAATGAGGTTATTCAATGGTGCACGAGTAGAGATTTTTGTTTAATAGGTGAGAGATTAGGTAATGGCATTGAATTGTCCCTGTATACAAGTCATTGAAAACCAACATGCCAGTACAGCAAGCAGCGAGGAAGGCCTTTAATATGGAAGTATTTGCATACTGGAGTACAGATGTCTTGCTGCAATAATGAGGCCTTGGAGTTTTGTGTATGGTTGCGGTTTCCTAATCTAAAAACAGATATTCTGGCTATTTGAGGAGTGAAACAAAGATTTGCTACACTAGAAAAAGACTCAAAGTGCCGCACAGAGTGCTGGAATAACAGGGCAGGTCAGGCAACTTCTCTAGAGAACATGGTTAGGTGACGTTTTAGATCAGGCCATTTCTTTTGTCTTTCCATCTCTGGCCTTTGTCCAACTATCTGCCTACCAAAAACCTGGGGGAATTGGAGTTGGAAGAGAGGATACTGGGGAGCTGGGTTTTTGGTAGGCAAGTGACTGAAGGTCAGAGATGAAAAGACAAAAGATGCGAGATAAGGATAAAAGAGTAAATTGTGAAGCCAGGTGAAGGAATATCGGTGGAAGGGGAGAAATGGATGAGGCACAGGGAAGAGGAGGGGAAAGGAATAAAGGGGTGTTTGTGGGTTAGTTACCTAAATTTGGAGAATTTGGTCTTCATACTGTTAGCTGGTAAATTACCAATGGAATATGAGCTGTTGTTCTTCCGGTTTGTGTGTGGCCTAACTCTGGCAATGTAGATAGCACAGGATAGAAAAGTCAATACGGGAAGGGGAGTTATAATGGTTAGCAACTGGGAGATCCAGCAGAACCAAGCGCAAGTCATAAGGTCATAAGGAATAGGAGTAGAATTAGGCCATTCGGCCCATCACGTCTGCGTCATTCAATCATGGCTGATCTATTTCTTCCTCCTAACCCCATTCTTCTGCCTTCTCCCCATAACCTCTGGCACCTGTACTAATTGAGAATCTATCTATCTCTGCCTTAAAAATATCTACTGACGGCCTCCACAGCCTTCTGTGGCAAATAATTCCACAGATTCACCACCCACTGACTAAATAAATTTCTCCTCATCTTCCTAAAAGAATGTCCTTTAATTCTGAGGCTATGACCTCTAGTTCTAGACTCTCTCACCAATGGAAATATCCTCTCCACAACCATTCTATCAAGCCTTTCACTATTCTGTATGTTTCAATGATGTCCCCACTCATTCTTCTAAACTCCAGCGAGTACAGGCCCTGTGCCGACAAACGCTCATCATAGGTTAACCTACTAATTACTGGGATAATTCTTGTAAACGTCCTCTGCAACCTCCAGAGCCAGCGCATGCTTCTTCAGATATGGTGCCCAGAATGGCTCACAATATTCCAAATGCGGCCTTACCAGTGCCTTTTCGTGCCTCAACATTACATCCCTGTTTTTGTATACAAGCCCTCTTGAAATAAATGCTAGCTTTGAGTTTGGTTTCTTTACTACCGATTCGATCTGCAGATTAACTTTTTGGAATCCTGCACCAGCACTCCCCGGTCCCTTTCCACATTTGATTTCTGGATTGTCACTCCATTTAGAAAATAGTCTACACCTTTATTCCTACTACCTAAATGCATGACTCCACACTTTGCTGCACTATATTCCATTTGCCACATTTCTGCCCACTCTCCCAACTTATCCAAGTCCTTCTACCCCTGGACCATGACCCCACTGACGACACCAGGCCACCATCTCGAGCACCATAACCGACTTCATCAGCTCCGGCTCCCTACCCCCCCAAGCCTCCAACCTCATCGTTTCCCAGCCCCGCACGGCCCGATTTTACCTTCTCCCCAAAATCCATAAACCCGACTGCCCTGGCAGACCCATTGTCTCTGCCTGTTCATGCCCCACCGAACACATTTCCACATACCTCGACGCCATCCTATCCCCCTTTGTTAAATCCCTCCCCACCTATGTTCAAGACACCGCAGACACTCTCCGTCGGCTCCGCGCATTCCATTCTCCAGGCCCCCATCCTCTCATCGTTACCATGGACGTCCAGTCACTCTACACCTCCATCCCCCACCAGGACGGTCTCAAAGCCCTCTGGTTCTTCCTCGACCAGAGGAGCAACCCATACCCGTCCGCTGACAAACCCTCCTCCGCCTAGCGGAGTTGGTCCTCACCCTCAATAACTTCTCTTTTGACTCCTCCCATTTCCTCCAAACACAAGGCGTAGCTATGGGCACACGCATGGGCCCCAGCTACGCTTGCCTCTTTGTCGGGTACGTCAAACAATCCTTGTTTTCGGCGTACCAGGGCCCCATCCCCGACCTCTACCTCCGTTACATCGATGACTGCTTTGGTGTCACCTCATGCACCCACACACAACTGACTGACTTCATCCATTTCACCACCAACTTCAATCCTGCACTCAAATACACTTGGACCATTTCCGACATTTCCCTACCATTCCTTGACCTCACCATCTCTATTGCAGGTGATACACTCCTGACCGACATCCACTACAAACCAACTGACTCCCACAGCTACCTGGACTACTCTTCCTCCCACCCTGCTTCCTGTAAGGACTCCATCCCCTATTCCCAATTCCTCCGCCTACGCCGCATCTGCTCCCAGGATGAGGTGTTCCACACCAGGTCATCACAAATGGCCTCATTCTTCAGAGAACGGGGATTCCCCTCCCCCACTATAGATGAGGCTCGCACCAGGGTCTCCTCCATACCCCGCAACACTGTCCTCTCTCCCCATTCCCCCATTCGCAAACAGGGCAGAGTCCCCCTGGTCCTCACCTTTCACCCCACCAGCCAGCAAATACAACACATAGTCCTTCGCCCAGTTTCGCCACCTCCAACGTGACCCCTCCACTCGCCACATCTTCCCATCTCCCCCCCTGTCTGCCTTCCGCAAAGACCGTTCCCTCCGCAACTCCCTTGTCAATTCTTTCCTTCCCTGTCGCTCTACCCCTTCCCCGGGCACTTTCCCTTGCAACCGCAAGAAATGCTACACTTGTCCCTTCACCTCCCCCCTCCACTCCTTTCAGGGACCCAAGCAGTCCTTCCAGGTCCGACAGAGGTTCACCTGCACCTCCTCCAACCTCATCTACTGCATCCGCTGCTCCAGGTGCCAGATGATCTATATCATATAACCATATAACCATTTAACAATTATCGGTGAGACCAAGCGGAGGCTTGGCGATCGTTTCGCCGAACACCTCCGCTCGGTCCGCATTAACCAACCCGACCTCCCGGTGGCTCAGCACTTCAACTCCCCCTCCCATTCCGCATCCGACCTCTTGGTCCTGGGCCTCCTCCATGGCCAGAGTGAGCAACACCGCAAGTTGGAGGAACAGCACCTCATATTCCGCTTGGGGAGTCTGCATCCTTTGGGCTTGAACATTGAATTTTCTCAATTCTGTTAACCCTTGCTCTCTCCTCCCCTTCCCACCTCTCCCTCAGCCCTCAGGCCCTGGCATTCCCTCTCTCTCTATCGCCCTCCCCCACCCTAGTCGCACCAGCTTCTCATTTTCACACCACAAACAGCTTACAATGGTTTGTTCCCTTTATCATTGATACTTTTTTGCATATCTTTCATTCATTGTTCTTTATCTCTCCACATCACCGTCTATATCTCTCGTTTCCTGATCCCTGACCAGTCTGAAGAAGGGTCTCGACCCGAAACGTCGCCTATCTCATTCGATCCTTAGATGCTGCTGCACCCGCTGAGTTTCTCCAGCCTTTTGTGTACCCTCGATTCTCCAGCATCTGCAGTTTCTTCTTCAACAACCTTCTGTAGAGTCCCTGCTTTCCCTACATTGCCTGCCCCTCCAACTATTTTCCTATCATCTGCAAACTCTGCCACAAATCCTTCAAGTGTTCAGCAAAACGGTTGCAAAGTCCACGCTTGGTCTTGCCGATATAAAAGGAGGCCACATGGGGAACATTAACTGCAGAGGATTAGGTTAGAGGTGCACATGCACTATAAAGGTAAGATAAGCCTTAATATATTTGTAATTTCCCTCCCGTGGGAGAAAAGGTTCTGACTGTCTACCCTATCTGCACCTGTCATAATTTTGTAAACTTTTATCAAGTCTTTATCAAAACTTTGCCTTCTCGACTCTAGAGAAAACAATCCAAGTTTGTCCAATTTCTAATACCCTCTAATCCAGGCAACACTCCTGTTAACCTCTAATGTATCCTCTCCAAAACCTTCACATCATTTCTGCAATGTACTTCCTGTGCATTATTTTTAAAGCGGAGATTGATAGGTTCTTGATTCGTAAGGTTAAAGGTTATGGGGAGAAGGCAGGAGAATGGGATTAAGAGCAGACAAAGATCAGTCAAGATTGAATGGCGGAGCAGACTCGATGGGTCGAATGGCATAATTCTGCTCCTATGTCTTATGAACTTTATGAATGCGGCTGATGAATAGAGTACACACAGTACTCTAAATGCACCCTAAAAAGGTTTTGTACAGCTTTACCATGATTTATTGACACATGCAATGCTGAGCATAATGATCGATGAAGAGCCACTTTTACCACTCTAACTACTTGCGTAACTACTTTCAAGGAGCTATGGACTTGGACACCAAGATTCATTTGCATATCAATGTTGTTGAGGGAACTGCCAGTTATTGTGTACTTTCCTCTTGTATTTGACCTCCCAAAGTACAACACTTCATATTTGCCCAGATTAAAGGTTGAGTCATCGTGCTGCACGTTAGTATAATTGACAATCATCAGAAATGTGTGCAATTCTCAAATGAAATTATCTAATGGCTGTGTTTAACAGTTAACATGCTGTGTTATGCCATTGAACCACTGCTTATTGATGTTCAGGCAGTCTTCAATTCTGTGTGTGAACATTACAGTGTGAATATTTTAAAGATGCTGAAAATTTGTTATGAGCTCTGCAGTGGGAAGAGCCATTGAGTCCACTGACTACCTCAAGATCGGTATACAAATGGCAACCCCATTTGAAAATGTATTTGACAGCTGTCATGGTAGTACTGTGGTAGGGCCTTGGGCCTTCCTGCTGAGAGCTACGTACCCCAGTCTGCATCGTGGAAGGATCATAGAGTGAAAGTTTCCAGTAAAGGCCAACCCGTGGACACTGTGTCAGGTGAGAGTCATGTTGACTGAGTACAGGCTGTTATTTAGATTGTAGATAAATAGCCATACTATTTCTTCTTGTCTGGTCACGTTTACAGTGCCCTCCATAATGTTTGGGACAAAGACCCATCATTTATTTATTTGCTTCTACTCAACAATTAGATTTGTATTAAAAAAAATCACATGTGGTTAAAGTGCACATTGTCAGATTTTATTAAAGGGTATTTTTATACAATTTGGTTTCACTATGTAGAAATTACAGCTGTGTTCCCTATTTCATCTGGCCACCATAATGTTTGGGATACATGGCGTCACAGATGTTTGTAATTGATCAGGTGTGTTTAGTTACCTCCTGAATGCAGGTAGAAGAGAGCTCTCAGCACCTTGTCTTTCCTCCAGTCTTTCCATCACCTTTGGAAACTTATTGCTGTTTATCAACATGAGGACCAAAGTGCCAATGAAAGTCAAATAAGCCAGTATGAGACTGAGAAACATAAATAAAACTGTTAGAGACATCAGCCTAACCTTAGACTTACCAAAATCAACTGTTTGGAACATCATTAAGAAGAAAGAGAGCACTGGTGAGCTTACTAATCACAAAGGGACTGGCAGGCCAAGGAAGACCTTCACAGCTGATGACAGAAGATTTCTCTCTGTAATAAAGGAAAACCCCTAAACACCTGTCCGACAGATCAGAAACACTCTTTAGAAGTGTGGATTTGGTGCCCTGAAATGGGGGTCTATGTATAAACACTGCTGTAATTTCTGCATGGTGAACCCAAAATGTATAAACATGGCCTGTATTAAAATCTGACAATGTGTTCTTTAACCACATGTGATTTTTTTCTATTACAAATCTCAGATTGTGGAGTACAGAGGAAAATAAATAACTTATGGGTCTTTGTCCAGCTGAGAATCTGCAGCTGAGTTCTCGTTGCCCAAGTTGACTTGTGCCAAGCAAATAAGGTAGCTTACCAGACACTCAAAGAGAAAATGAATGAGAATGTTTTTTGACATTGGTAATATTATTGGTGACGTTAATTAAATGTTGCTGTTTGGTGAATTCTAGGATTCTGACTACTTTTTAAGTTTTTTCACATTTATCCTAGTAATGGGCCTCTCCCAGTTAGGCGACTTTTTAGGCGACTGCAGGAGTCGCGGGTAGTTGCCGGGGAGTCGCCTTCATGGTAGCAAGGAATTCCTGCATTCTGGGAACTAGTCGCGGCCTCATTATGGTTGCCGCAAATTTTTCAACATGTTGAAAAATTAGTGGCGACTAGAATGAAGCCATCGTGGAGAGTAGCGAGAATTCTCGTGCTGTCGGTGGGTCGCCAGGTGGTACTAATGGGTTGCCAGGAGGTCGGAGGTTCTCGTAAGTTGTGCCCGGTGCTGACCAGTGAATTGGAGGGAAAAAGTTAAGCAGTAGTTTTCAGAACCAAGAATAACGTTAAATGTCCGCCAAGCTTCATAGCTGTGTATCTCTGGCTTCTTAAAAGTTGTCTCCACTCCTTCTCCCCCCACACCCCCTCCCTCTCTCCCTCCCCTCTTTTAAAGGAGTTACCGTACCCTGTGCTTTAGCCATCTTAATTACAGCATCAACCTTCCAGTTCTTCGCAGTGTGTGTCTGTATCAGCTTGGCTTTGCCTCCATAACGGGCTGGTGAAGGAAGCGATGTGTGTTTGTATGTTCCACTCTGAGTCGCCGTACCAGTCGCCTGTTTTTTTTTTGTGTGTGTGTCCGTGTCCTGACACGATGACAATAGCAGATTTCACAACAGTCATGCCCCCAATTAATATTAATTTTAGATGGTAAGACTCCACTCGCTATTGCCTGCTATTTGTGGAGTGGAACTTAGGCAAGTTGGATTAATGGCAAATGCATGGCGGATGCAGTTTAATGTCGATGGATGCACAATTATCTACTAGACCAAGTGGGACCCGTTGGGTCCAGTTCCCCCAAGGCAATATTCCACCACTCACCCATAGCTCCCAACTGCGGAGGCGCAGGTTCCCGTTGTGAGGCCAGAGATCCCCTTTGTGACATGAGTGACGGCAACCTTCCCCCAACTGTGCAGGCGTGGCCGGCAAGTGGGAGTGCAACTGCAACGTTTTTAAACTTTAAAATGGCAATAACTTGTAAAATATGATCAATGTGAACGCATCTCACCCTCTCTCTTCAGTCCCCTATTCTCCTCCTCCATTATCCTCACCCCCTCCTTTGTCTTCTGCCTACCCTCCTTCATCACCTCGCCATCTTTCCTCCCCCTATCTTCCTCCATTCCCCCCTTATCTCCCAGCATTCCCACCCCCTCCTCTTCACCCTCCCTCTTCTTTCCCCTCTCCTCCTACCCTCCCCCACTCCCTCCCTCACCTCTCCTCCTCCTTTCCCTTACCCTCCCACCCTCCCTCCATAAACCCCTCTCCCCTCCCTACCCCTCTCCTCTCCCTCTATCCCCCTGCTCTCCCACTCCTTACCTCCCCCCTATCCCACTCTCTCTCCTCGCCTCCCCCACTGCCCTCCTCTCCCTCTATTCCCCCACTCTCCCTCTCCCACCTCCTCTCCCTCTCCCCCCTCTTTTCCCTCCTCACCTTTCCCCTCCCTCTCCCTCCCTACCCCTTCTCCCTCTATCCCCCTGCTCCCCCACTCCTCACCTCCCCTATCCCACCCCCACAATGAAAATCACAATTTTGTTTTAATGAAACCTCACCCCTATCCCACCCCACCACAATGAAAATCGCAAAGTTTAAAAAAAAAAAGAAATTCTAATGAAAATCGTGTTTTATCTTTAATATAACCTAAACGCAATGTTAGCGGTTAATGAAAACGGAAGGATTTGATTAAAACTGAGATTTTTTTTTAAATCGCTATTTTAAAATAAAATGTAAATGAAATTCGGGATCCCATTGTGATGTCGAACGTGGCTGAAGGGCAAGGTAAGTGGAAAAGTGGTTTGAAAAGTGACTTTTGTAAAGTTTAAAATGTCAATAATGTAAAATATACCATCAATTTGAACAACACTTGTTTGATTGACATCATAGGACAATGGTGTGTAAGGTGGCCCAAAATTTGTCGCTAATCGTGTAATGTTTTAGCGGGGTTTTGGGATCTCACGCATACAAATGAACAAACAAGATGAGAGTTTTAATATAGTAATAATCTATACATACCTAAAACTCTGATCTTGTTACCTTCCGGCTTGTGCGGTCTTTCTATTTACGCAAACACGGTTTGCGATATAGCTACGATTTTTCGCAAGTTCACTCACTGTTCTCCAATGCTGCGATTGCACCATCTTAAAAACTGCGCATGCGCAGATCGATCTCTTCTGCCGTTCAGCGCCGCGCGGAATAGTCTCTTCCCCGTCACTCACCGGGGCGGTCACACACACACACACACACACACACACACACACACACACACACACACTTCTTTTTCTGAATCGTGATAGATGGCACATCCTTAGCTTTCACCCACCCCATCACAACCATGAGACCATTGTGTCTTCGTATACTAGTTGTTCAAAGTCTTATATTATTTGTTTTTGCTGTAAGGCAATTTGAGTACAGGAGAAAGGACTTGTAAATATCTGTTTAGGGTCCAGATCCCTCCCGTTGCATACATTCTTTAAATGGATAGGATATTTTCATAATCATGCACACTTTTCCAGCAACGCAGCTAGTGTCACTGTGTGTAATGCTCTGCTTTGATTGGAGCTGCTATCAAAAAAGTTGTAGCTGGGCTACGTACTGTTAACCCCCACATTTCCTAAGATACCAATCCTCCACGTAATGTTTCACTTACATATCCTATGATCTGTGAGATGAGTGATTTATGTGCTTCTTACATTTTCAGATCATTGAATAGTCCTACCAAATCTTCCAATTCCCTCTCACTTGTTCTTGAAAGCCTTTCTTCTCTTCATTCCATCATTCTACATGTTTCTTAGTCAATCTATTCCCCAATCTTCAAGGTGAGGATTGTAGAGTTATTGGCTGGCTGAAATTACCCCTTGATTGAAATTAGCCCGATTATCCCAACTTCTAATGTTGCATGGAATCTAGGTTTTGAATCTTCCCAAAATTTTTCAGCTGTATAATGAATGGTATGCCACTCGAAAGCAGGTGATCGTGTAGAATGGGTGCCTTTTTGTTTCTATGAGAGAGTTATTTTCCACTTATTTCCTATTGTGAATAATTATGTGAAATATTCTAGACTTGAATGAGGGACACTCTGGTAATCTGGAATAGTCCCATTAGTCAGTTGATGGTTAAAAGGTTGTATTCAAAGGTACAATGCTAGATAATTTCTCTCAGGCGATTGTTTGCTGATAACAGACAAGGAGGATAGCTGGAAGTGAAGTTCAGAATATTAGTGCACAGCTTTTTAATTAGGAGATATTAAATAAAACCATGGGTGCATAATGGATAGCAATTACTGCAAAGGAAATTGAGAGAAATCAAAAATCCATACATATTTTACTGATCATATTAGGATAGAGAAGATGGTTGGGAGTGATATGAGTCACTTGAAAACTGGTAAGTGAAATAGTAAAAATAGAAATATGTACATTGAAACTGTAGCAGAAGCAGATCTATTTCCAGAAAGGCCAAGACAATTAAATTTGACTATTGCAACGTTTAAGAAACAAATAGATAGGTAAATGGATAGGATAGGTTTAGAGAGAAGTGGGCCAAATGCAGGCAAGTATGAATTAATGTAAGTTGGGATGGGGGGAGAGGAGAAAGAAGATGAAAGAACTTTAGAATGATGAATTGCCACAATCAGCATGGCTCCATCTCTTCATCTTAAAGGAAGAAGCAGACGATGCTTGTAGACAACTTTCTTACAATTTTTCAAGGTTTTCTAGATTTGGAAAGCATTTGATTTGGGGAAAGCATTTGATTCTACATGAATCTCCTCCTAAGAGAAAAACAAGGAAATAGAACACACACAATTGTTTAGGAAAGAACTGCAGATGCTGGTTTAAATCAAAGATAGGCATACAATGCTGGGATACAGGCAACATCTCTGGAGAGAAGGAATGGGTGATGTTTTGGATCGAGACCCTTCTTCAGACTGATGTCAGGGGAGTGGGCGGTACAGGGATAAAATGTAGTCGGAGACAGTAAGACTGGTTAAAGAACTGGGGAGGGGATGGAGAGAGAGAGGGAAAGCAAGGGGTACTTGAAGTTAGAGAAGTCAATGTTCATACTGCTGGGGTGTAAGCTTACTTAGACTTAGTTCCTCCCACACTGTGCATTGGGCAGCAAGCTTTCGCCATTCTATTCGATTATGGTCGATGTCATCCACCCTCGATAGGTTTGTGTCCCGGGCTTCCAAATCCTTCTGGAATGTTCACATCCATGTGAGTTTTAGTCGGCCTCTTTTCCTTCTTCTGTCAGGTGCTATCTTAGGTGCACGTTCTGGTGGCATTCTGAGTACGTCCCGCAAATTTGTGATGTGGTCTCTGTAGCTAGTCATCAGGATCTTCCTCAAGCAGCGTTGTTGGAAGCTACCCAAGCGAAATAAGAGGTGCTGTTCCTTGAATTTACGCTGGGCCTCTTTCTGACAATGAAGGAGGACCAGCACAGAAAGATCAGAGTGGGAATAGGAGGGGGAGTTAAAGTGTTGAGCAACCGGCAGATCAGGTAGGTTTAGTCGGACTGAGCGGAGGTGTTCAGCGAAACGATCGCCAAGCCATTTAATAATTGTTGTCTGAGTTAGACTGCACAGGTATTATGGGGTGGGGGAGATTGTTGCTAGAAATTAGTAAATAACTTGATTTTCTGGAACACAGAGATGAATAGAATATTTGTTTTCCTTAAATTATGCAAATTATTAATTGTTTAATTGTGTAATTCAGACTTTATGGTAATTTGTGAATTCTGTAAGAGTGAATTTCTGTTACCTGAACTACTATAAAATGGGATCACTTGTATAATGAAGAACAGTTGCAGAACATAACAGTCTGGTGGAGTTGTACAATAGCAAAGAAACATTTGCATTGTGTCAGGACATCAGTTCCAATGAAGGTTCTTCATCCTGAAACTTTAAAGGGCCTGTCCCACTTACGCAACCTTTTCTGCGACTGCCGGCACCTGTCATAGGTTGCTGAAAATGTTCAACATGTTGAAAATTCAGCGGCGACCAGAACAACGCTACGACCCTTTGGGTGACTAGGAGACCTCTCACGACCATACAGGCGACCCCTGGCGACATGTCGAGGGGTGTCACCAGGAGGCATGTCGCAGGGGGTCGCCGCCGCTGACCAGAAACGTCACTTATTCCTTTTCTCCAGAGATGTTGCCTGACCCGTTGAGTTACGCCAGTTTTTTGTGTCTATCTTCGGTATAAACCAGTATCTGCAGTGTCAAGCCGGGCAAAATGACTGGGCTTTTAGGTTGCCTGGCGGGACTTTAGGTGGCCATTGGTACCCGGGCAAACGTTAATTTTGAGCCCTGGTAAGTGGGCAGGCCCTTAACTCTTTCCTCAGATGCTGTCTGACCTATTGAGTTCTTGCAGCATCTTCGGTTTTTATTGAGGTTTCCAGCATCTGCAATTTATTTTGATTTTCATTTACTGGGAAACTTGACAAGCCTGATACCATCAAACCTGGACACCAGAGATACTGCTGAACTTATGTCAGACATATTAAAGTAATCACTAGACTTTTGAAAGACACTGTTGTTGAGGTCCCTCAGAAATACTTTTGATTTATTGCAATCTCAGCCATTACAATTTAAGGTGATTAGGAAGACCACAAAATAATTTGAAGGATTGGTTTTGTTTGAAGAACCTTTTCAAATAGGTTGAAGATGCTTAAAGCAATGAAAATAGAGATGTTTCTGGTTGTTGCTTGAGTGTGTCGTAAAGCATTTGATTAAAGGTAGACACAAAATGCTGTGGGTCAGGCAGCATCTCTGGAGAGAAGGAATGGGTAACGTTTCGGGTCAAGATCCTTCAGTCTGAAGGGTCTCTACCCGAAACATCATACTTTATGTATGAAGGAATGGGTGACGTTTTGTGTCGAGTCCCTTCAGTCTGAAGGTTCACCCATTCTTTCTCGCCAGAGATGCTGCCTGACTCGCTGAGTTACTCCAGCATTTTGTGTCTTCGATTTTAAACCAGCATCTGCAGTTCTTTCCTACAGCATTTGGTTAAAGTATGATATGAAGACAAGAGGTTCTTGCTAGGATTCTAAGAGATGGAATGCATGGCAGGCTAAGACTGGAGTCCACTAATAATCTTTTGAGCTTTCGCCTCTTTCGGTGCACAAGGTCTGGCAAGGTCAGTTTTAGATGCATTTGTGTCAGTGCCTTTGAAAATTTGTGGATGAACAACATTGAACTGTTGCAATCCCTCTGCACTTGCATATGGACATGTGGTTGGATAGAAAATCATGAATCCTCGGTGGTAGTCTAAATTTACAAAATTACAATTTTAGCCTTCGCATAGGTGAGATGTTCCATGTCTTACCTTTTTTCCAAAGAAAAACCTTGTTATAAGTGCCTTCATTAAAAGGATTCTGTAGAAGAGGTTAGGGTTATGACTTTTAAACAATATTTGGACAGATATATGGATAGGATAAATGTATGCCATGGTTTTCAAGGGAAATTGGACACTTGTTTCGAAAAAAGAGAGATATCTACAATAATTATAGGAGGCATGGAGTAAATGAGGTGCTAGAGGAGTATAAAGAATGTAAAAAGAATCTTAAGAAAGAAATTAGGAAGGCTAAAAAGAAGATATGAGGTTGCTTTGGCAAGAAAGGTGAAAGTAAACCCAAAGGGTTTCTACAGCTATATTAATAGCAAAAGGATAACGAGGGATAAAATTGGACCATTAGAGAACCAGAATGGACAGCTATCTGCAGAGCCAAAAGAGATGGGGGAGATATTGAACAATTTCTTTTCTTCGGTATTCACCAAGGAGAAGGATATTGAACTCTGTAAGGGGAAAAAGTAGAGTAGTAGCTATGGAAACTATGAGATTCAAAGAGGAGGAAGTACTGACACTTTTGAAAAAATATAAAAGTGGATAAGTCTCCAGGTCCTGACAGGATATTCCCTAGGACATTGAGGGAAGTTAGTGTAGAAATAGCAGGAGCTATGACAGAAATATTTCAAATGTCATTAGAAACGGGAATAGTGCCGGAGGATTGGCGTACTGCGCATGTTGTTCCATTGTTTAAAAAGGGTTCAAAGAATAAACCTAGCAATTATAGACCTATTAGTTTGACATCAGTGGTGGGCAAATTAATGGAAAGGATACTTAGAGATAATATATATAAGCATCTGGTAAACAGGGTCTGATCAGGAACAGTCAACATGGATTTGTGCCTGGAAGGTCATGTTTGACAAACCTTCTTGAATTTTTTGAAGCGGTAAACTAGGGAAATTGATGAGGGTAAAGCAGTGGATGTTGTCTATATGGATTTCAGTAAGGCCTTTGACAAGGTTCCCCATGGAAGGTTGGTTAAGAAGGTTCAATCTTTGGGTGTTAATGGTGGAGTAGCAAGATGGATTCAACAGTGGCTGAATGGGAGATGTCAGAGAGTAATGGTGGATGGCTGTTTGTCAGGTTGGAAGCCGGTGACTAGTGGGGTGCCTCAGGGATCTGTGTTGGGTCCACTGTCGTTTGTCATGTACATCAATGATCTAGATAATGGGGTGGAAAATTGGATAAGTAAGTATGCAGATGATACTAAGATAGGTGGTGTTGTGGATAATGAAGTAGATTTTCAAAGTCTACAGAGAGATTTGGGCCATTTGGAAAAGTGGGCTGAAAGATGGCAGATGGAGTTTAATGCTGATAAGTGTGAAGTGCTACATCTTGGCAGGACAAATCAAAATAGGACGTACATGGTAAATGGTAGGGAATTGAGGAATGCTGTGGAACAGAGGGATCTAGGAATAACTGTGCATAGCTCCCTGAAGGTGGAATCGCATGTAGATAGGGTGGTAAAGAAAGCCTTTGGTGTGCTGGCCTTTATAAATCAGAGCATTGAATATAGGAGTAGGGAAGTAATGTTTAAAATTGTACAAGGCATTGGTAAGACCAATTCTGAAGTATGGTGTACAATTTTGGTCGCCTAGTTATAGGAAGGATGTCAACAAAATAGAGAGAGTACAGAGGAGATTTACTAGAATGTTGCCAGGGTTCCAGCAACTATGTTACAGAGAAAGGTTGAACAAGTTAGGTCTTTATTCTTTGGAGCGCAGAAGGTTAAGGGGGGACTTGATTGAGGTCTTTAAAATGATGAAAGGGATAGACAGAGTTGACGTGGATACGTTTTTCCCATTGAGGGTAGGGAAGATTCAAACAAGAGGGCATGACATGAGAATTAAGGGACAGAGGTTTCGGTGGTAACGTGAGGGGGAACTTCTTTACTCAGAGGGTGGTGGCTGAGTGGAATGAGCTTCCAGCAGAAGTGGTGGAGGCAGGATCGATTTTAACATTTAAGAGTAAAGTGGATAGGTATATGGACGTGAAGGGAATGGAGGGGTATGGTCTGAGTGCAGGTAGATGAGACTAGGGGAAAACAAATGGTCGGCACGGACTGGAAGGGCCGAGAGGGCCTGTTTCCGTGCTGTAATTGTTATGTGGTTATATATGGTTATATGTATATGTATCGGTGTTGTGGGTAGGTATTTTATAATTTAAAAAAAATCACAATCTCACAATTTTGAGGAGACCATTTCTAGTTTCTCCAGTACCTCCGGATAGCCCAAGTCCCTCATTCTTGGAATCATTTTTGTGTGTGGGTGTGGGTGGGTGGTTGGGAGAGACGGAGGGCAGGGGGTTGAGAGGGAGAGGGAGGGACGGGGCGGCAGCGCGAGCGAGGCACGGAGCGATCTGAGGACGGTGAAAAGCAGCGTGGGGACCAGCCGATCGTCACTTCCGCCAGCGTGACAGAGCGGGGTCGGGCAGGGTCAGGCGATCGGGCCTCCCCTGTGATGGGAAGAGAGCAAAGATCCTATAGCGGTATAGGATCTTTGGTAGGTTTTAACACTTATCATGGTTCATGTTAAAGAACAGAAGGTGACTTATTACATCTTGAAATGGATAGAAGTTGGGAATGGACCTTTCCTACTCGGTATATCTGTTGTTTTGAAAAATGTTTGCTGTTTCCATGAAAACTTGAATTGTATCTAACAGATAAAAGTAGCTAGCATTTTATAAATCTTTGCTTTGGTTGGCTGCCATATATTTTATGAAGCATTGGATTCAGTAGAGATGTATTTTATTTATGGTTCGTAATTATTTAGGATTTTAAAAATCTGTACATTAGTTATATATAATGTGAATATAGGGTGTTCAGTTTTCGCGGTGGCAGTTCCAAGCACATTTTCACAACTTCACTGATTTCTTCACTGATAGGTCAAGGGAAGATGAGAGGCACTTTACCTGCTTATACAGTTAACTTTTTTTTGTTTATTGGTGATTTTTGTGCATATTTAATGCAGAAATCGAATTGATCTGCAATATTACCATTACCAGTATTTTTTCTTAATTTCTATTGAACTTGATTCATTTGATTATAAATTCCAGTTTATATTCCTTGAATGTGGGAGATCTGTGGCTTACAGTGGCTTGCAAAAGTATTCATACCCCTTGAACCTTTCCACATTTTGTCACGTTACAACCTAAACGTAAATGTATTTTATTGGGATTTTAAGTGATAGACCAACACAAAGTGGTGCATAATTGTGAAGTAGAAATGATATTACAAATAAAAAACTGAAAAGTGTGGCGTGCAAAAGTATTCAGCCCCCCTGAGTCAATACTTTGTAGAATCACCTTTCGCTGCAATTACAGCTGCAAGTCTTTCGGGGTATGTCTCTACCAGCTTTGCACATCTAGAGACTGAAATTTCTGCCCATTCTTCTTTGCAAAATAGCTCAAGCTCAGTCAGATTGGATGGAGAGCATCTGTGAACTGCAATTTTCAAGTCTTGCCAGAGATTCTCTATTGGATTTAGGTCTGGACTTTGGGCCATTCTAACACATGAATATGCTTTGATCTAAACCATTGCATTGTAGCTCTGGCTGTATGTTTAGGGTCGTTGTCCTGCTGGAAGGTGAACCTCCGCCCTAGTCTCAAGTCTTTTGCAGACTCTAACAGGTTTTCTTCCAAGATTGCCCTGGATTTGGATCCATCCATCTTCCCATCAACTCTGACCAGCTTCCCTGTCCCTGCTGAAGAAAAGCATCCCCACAGCATGAAGCTGCCACCACCATATTTCACAGTGGGGATGGTGTGTTCAGGGTGATGTGCAGTGTTAGTTTTCCGCCATACAAATGTGTTTTGCATTTAGGCCAAAAACGTCCATTTTGGTCTCATCAGACCAGAGCACCTTCCTCCACATGTTTGCTGTGTCCCCCACATGGCTTGTGGCAAACTGCACTGGCTTTGTTTCAACAATGGCTTTCTTCTTGCCACTCTTCCATAAAGGCCCGATTTGTGGAGTGCACGACTAATAGTTGTCCTGTGCACAGATTCTCCCACCTGAGCTGTGGATCTCTGCAGCTCCTCCAGAGTTACCATGGGCCACTTGGCTGCTTCTCTGATCAATGCTCTCCTTGCCCGGCCTGTCAGCTTAGGTGGACGGCCATGACTTAGTAGGTTTGCAGTTGTGCCATACTCTTTCCATTTTCGGATGATGGATTGAACTGTGCTCCGTGAGATGTTCAAAGCTTGGGATATTTTTTTATAACCTAACCCTGCCTTAAACTTCTCCACAACTTTATACCTGACCTGCCTGGTGTGTTCCTTGGGCTTCATGATTCACTAATGTTCTCTAACAAACCTCTGAGGCCTTCACAGAACAGCTGTATTTATACTGAGATTAGATTACACACAAGTGGACTCTATTTACTAATTAGGTGACTTCTGAAGGCAATTGGTTGCACTGGATTTTATTTAGGGGGATCAGATAAAGGGGGCTGAATACTTTGGCATGCCACACTTTTCAGTTTTTTTATTTGTAAAAAAATTTGAAAACCATGTATCATTTTCCTTCCACTTCACAATTATGCGCCACTTTGTGTTGGTCTATCACATAAAATCCCAATAAAATACGTTTGTGGTTGTAACGTGACAAAATGTGGAAAAGTTCAAGGGGTATGAATACTTTTGCAAGCCGCTGTAGTAATAAAATGTGACTTTTTTGTGATTTGAGGAGTTTATCACAATCTTTTGTTTCAAAGAAAATCTTTCCTCCCTTGACAGTAAAATACCCACATCTGCTGACTTAATTCTAATGTACTTTGAAATACTTGCCTTGGTCATTTCTTTTGGTACCCATCATCCTGGTTCATAGTCTTCTGGTGGAAAACATCCGATCAAAATTGAATATCAGAGATTTCGTTAATTTCGTTTAGTTTGGAGATGTAGCATGGAAACGGGCCCGTCGGCCCACTGAGACCGCACCGACCAGCGATCCCCACACGCTAACAGTATCCTACACACACTAGGTACAATTTCCAATTCATTTCCAAGCCAATTAACCTACAAATGTCTTTGGAGTTTGGGAGGAAACTGAAGATCTCTGAGAAACCCCACATGGTCATGGGGAGAACGGATGAACTCCACACATACAGTGCCCAGTCAAGATCGAGCCGGGGTCTCTGGCGCTGCAAGCGCTTTAAGGCAGCAACTCTCTTGAACTCTTGAACTCTACCACTGCGCTAACGTGCCGCCCATATCATGTCAACTTTTTAATTGGCTTTTATGTTTCAGTGATTTTTCGGAGTTTTGTCTTAAATGTGCTTGGTTATCTGCTTCAGCAGACCTGGTGAGCTGGGATGGTTCAAAGTTGGGGTTATTTGATTGACGTCTATGGAACAAATTAAATTCGTCATGCTCTGTGTTATTTGTTTTTATTTTAGATGCAATACCTAGTGCAGATCAAGTCAGGATAACACCATCACTGAAAAGCCAAAAGGGATCTGTTTGGACAAAAAGCAAACTCGCCTTTGAAAATTGGGAAATTGAAGTTACCTTCCGCGTGACGGGTAGAGGAAGAGTTGGAGCTGATGGACTGGTAATGACATCTTAGAATATTTGATATTTTTAAAATTGCTGTGATGTGCACAAACTTAATTTGCTTCCTTTCATATCAGGCAATCTGGTACACAGATGGTCAGGGCTTGGATGGTCCCGTGTTTGGAGCATCTGACTCGTGGAATGGTCTTGGAATTTTTTTTGACTCCTTTGATAATGATGGAAAGGTATGTATAAATAGACAATTTCAAGGAAATTGGAGTAAAATCTGGCAAATACAATCGGTGCCATTTTTCTTCCTCTGATCTAGCCTGAAATGTACCATTTCAACAGGGCTTCGTAAAAGAAACCCTGAATTAGCTTCAGTTATATAGTGCTACCATTCAGTTACATGCCATTTTCCCATCCCACCTTAATTTCCCTCAATTTCTGCGGTGTCCAACTATCATTTGCGTTCCCTTGGGATTATGAATTCAATAATTAATGTTTGTTTTCACTCATAATTGGTACAGACTGTTTTACAATTACCCAGCTTTTCCAAAATATCTGCAATTTTCATCAATTTCGCTTTCTTTTAGATAAAACAGTATGGCGCAAGCACGTGCCCTTCGGCCAACGATGTCTGTGCCGAATATGATGCCAAGACCAATTCTTATCTGCCTGCACATAATCCATATCCCTCCATTTCCTGCATATCCATATGAATAAGTATAAGTTTATTGGCCAAGTATTCACATACAAGGAATTTGCCTTGGTGCTCCGCCCACATGTGACAACATGACATACAGTGACAGTTACGAATGACACATAAAACACTAAACATTTATAATAAAACACCGTTGATCAAACATGTCAACCAAACAAAATACCAGAACAAAAGGAGGCTACAGATTTTTGGCTATTGAGTAGAGCTACTCGTGGGGGAAAAAAGCTGTTTTTATGTCTGGCTGTGGCAGAGGGAAGTGATTCAAAGAGTTAGAAAGCAAAGCCTATCCAAAACCTAAATGCCACCATAGTATCTGCCTCAACCATCACGGCCGGCAGAATGTACATTACTAATTTTCAAAGCAAAAGTTACTCTTATTGTTGCAGGATAGTTATTGTGCAAAGATAAAATGAGTTTGTTTTGCAACTTGCAGAAAAACAACCCAGTTATACTTGTCGTTGGAAATAATGGCCATCAACATTATGATCATCAGAAGTAAGTTTTTAACCTTTTCCAAGTTTCATCAGCAATGTAGATCATATTTGAACTGAAACACATAATGTGATTCTGCTGGTCGGCTTCAGTGACTCAATTTTTCAATATGGGTATATCTCTTATGTAAAAGTAATTGTCATATAATTTTTTAAATCTCTCCTTTGCCTTGACCGTTAATATCTACTAGACCTATAAACATAACAAAGAAAGAGGAAGGAATTTGAAATACAGTGCCCTCCATAATGTTTGGGATAAAGACCCATCATTTATTTATTTGCCTCTGTACTCCACAATTTGAGATTTGTAATAGAAAAAAATTGCATGTGGGTTAAGTGCACATTGTCAGATTTTAATAAAAGCCATTTTTTTACATTTTGGTTTCACCATGTAGAAATTACATCTGTGTTTATATGTTGTCCTCCCATTTCAGGGCACCATAATGTTTGGGACACATGGCTTCAAAGGTGTTTGTAATTGCTCAGGTGTGTTTAAATGCCTCCTTAATGCAGATATACGAGAGCTCTCGGCACCTAGTCTTTTCTCCAGACTTTCCATCACCTCTGGAAACTTTTATTGCTGTTTATCAACATGAGGACCAAAGTTGTGCCAATGAAAGTCAAAGAAGCCATTATGAGACTGCGAAACAAGAATAAAACTGTTAGAGACATCAGCCAAACCTTAGGCTTACCAATATCAACTGTTTGGAACATCATTAAGAAGAAAGAGAGCACTGGTGAGCTTACTAATCACATATGGGCTGGCAGGTCAAGTAAGACCTCCACAGCTGATGACAGAAGAATTCTTTCTATACTAAAGCAAAATCCCCAAACAAAATCAGAAACACACTTCAGGTGTGGATTTGTCAATGACCAATGTCTGCTGAAGACTTAATGAACAGAAATACAGAGGCTACACTGCAAGGAGCAAACCACTGGTTAGCTACAAAAATAGGTTGGCCGGGTTACAGTTTGCCTAGAAGTACTTAAAAGAGCAACCACAGTTCTGGAAAAAGATCTTGTGGACAGATGAAACGAAGATTAACTTATATCAGAGTTGATGGCAAGAGCAAAGTATGGAGGAGAGAAGGAACTGCCCAAGATCCAAAGCAGGCCACCACATCTGTGAAACACAGTGGTGGGGGTGTTATGGACTGGGCATATATGGCTGCAGAAGGTACTGGCTCACTTATAGAACATAGACATAGAAACATAGAAATTAGGTGCAGGAGTAGGCCATTCAGCCCTTCGAGCCTGCACCGCCATTCAATATGATCATGGCCGATCATCCAACTCAGTATCCCGTACCTGCCTTCTCTCCATACCCTCTGATCCCCTTAGCCACAAGGGCCACATCCAACTCACTCTTAAATATAGCCAATGAACTGGCCTCAACTACCCTCTGTGGCAGAGAGTTCCAGAGACTCACCACTCTCTGTGTGAAGAAAGTCTTTCTCATCTCGGTCTTAAAGGATTTCCCCCTTATCCTTAAGCTGTGACCCCTTGTCCTGGACTTCCCCAACATCGGGAACAATCTTCCTGCATCTAGCCTGTCCAACCCCTTAAGAATTTTGTAAGTTTCTATAAGATCCCCTCTTAATCTCCTAAATTCCAGAGAGTATAAACCGAGTCTATCCAGTCTTTCTTCATAAGACAGTCCTGACATCCCAGGAATCAGTCTGGTGAACCTTCTCTGCACTCCCTCTATGGCAATAATGTTCTTCCTCAGATTTGGAGACCAAAACTGCACGCAATACTCCAGGTGTGGTCTCACCAAGACCCTGTACAACTGAAGTAGAACCTCCCTGCTCCTGTACTCAAATCCTTTTGCTATGAAAGCTAACATACCATTCGCTTTTTTCACTGCCTGCTGCACCTGCATGCCTACTTTCAATGACTGGTGTACCATGACACCCAGGTCTCGCTGCATCTCCCCTTTTCCTAATCGGCCACCATTTAAATAATAGTCTGCTTTCCTGTTTTTGCCACCAAAGTGGATAACCTCACATTTATCCACATTATACTGCATCTGCCAAACATTTGCCCACTCACCCAGCCTATCCAAGTCACCTTGCAGTCTCCTAGCATCCTCCTCACAGCGAACACTGCCCCCCAGCTTAGTGTCATCCGCAAACTTGGAGATATTGCCTTCAATTCCCTCATCCAGATCATTAATATATATTGTAAATAGCTGGGGTCCCAGCACTGAGCCCTGCGGTACCCCACTAGTTACTGCCTGCCATTGTGAAAAGGACCCGTTTACTCCTACTCTTTGCTTCCTGTTTGCCAGCCAGTTCTCTATCCACATCAATACTGAACCCCTAATACCGTATGCTTTAAGTTTGTATACTAATCTCTTATGTGGGACCTTGTCGAAAGCCTTCTGGAAGTCCAGATATACCACATCCACTGGTTCTCCTTATCCACGCTACTAGTTACATCCTCGAAAAAATTCCACAAGATTCGTCAGACATGATTTACCTTTTGTAAATCCATGCTGACTTTGTCCAATGATTTCACCACTTTCCAAATGTGCTGCTATCCCATCTTTAATAACTGACTCTAGCAGTTTCCCCACTACGATGTTAGACTAACTGGTCTGTAATTCCCCGTTTTCTCTCTCCCTCCCTTCTTAAAAAGAGGGGTTACATTTTGCTACCCGCCAATCCTCAGGAACTACTCCAGAATCTAAAGAGTTTTGAAAGATTATCACTAATGCATCCACTATTTCCTGAGCTACTTCCTTAAGTACTCTGGGATGTAGCCTATCTGGCCCTGGGGATTTATCGGCCTTTAATCTATTCAATTTACCCAACACCACTTCCCGACTGACCTGGATTTCACTCAATTCCTCTTTTGACCCACAGTCCCCTGCTATTTCAGGCAGATTATTTATGTCTTCCTTAGTGAAGACGGAACCAAAGTAGTTATTCAATTGGTCCGCCATATCCTTGTTCCCCATGATCAACTCACCTGTTTCTGACTGCAAGGGACCTACATTTGTTTTAACTAACCTCTTTCTCTTCACATATCTATAAAAACTTTTGCAGTCAGTTTTTATGTTCCCTGCCAGTTTTCTTTCATAATCTATTTTTCCTTTCCTAATTAAGCCCTTTGTCCTCCTCTGCTGGTCTCTGAATTTCTCCCAGTCCTCTGGTATGCTGCTTTTTCTGGCTACTTTGTACGCATCATCCTTTGCTTTGATACTATCCCTGATTTCCCTTGTTATCCACGGATGCACTACCTTCCCCGATTTATTCTTTTGCCAAACTGGGATGAACAATTTTTGTAGTTCATCCATGCAGTCTTTAAATGTCTTCCATTGTATATCCACCGTCAACCCTTTTAGAATTAATTGCCAGTCAATCTTGGCCAATTCACGTCTCATACCCTCAAAGTTACCTTTCTTTAAGTTCAGAACCATTGTTTCTGAATTAACAATGTCACTCTCCATCCTAATGAAGAACTCAACCATATTATGGTCACTCTTGCCCAAGGGGGCACGTACAACAAGACGGCTAATTACCCCTTCCTCATTACTCAAACCCAGTCTAAAATAGCCTGCTCTCTCGTTGGTTCCTCTACATGTTGATTTAGATAACTATCCCGCATACATTCCAAAAAATCCTCTTCCTCAGCACCCCTGCCAATTTGATTAACCCAATCTATATGTAGATTGAAGTCACCCATTATAACTGTTTTGCCTTTGTCGCACGCATTTCTAATTTCCTGTTTGATACCATCCCCAACTTCTCTGCTACTGTTAGGTGGCCTGTACACAACACCCACCAGCGTTTTCTGCCCCTTAGTGTTTTGTAGCTCTACCCATACCGATTCCACATCCTCCAAGCTAATGCCCTTCCTTTCCATTGCTTTAATCTCCTCTCTAACCAGCAACGCTACTCCACCTCCTTTTCCTTTCTCTCTATCCCTCCTGAATATTGAATATCCCTGGATGTTCAGCTCCCAGCCTACGTCACCTGGAGCCATGTCTCCGTGATCCCAACTATATCATAATCATTAATATCTATCTGCACGTTCAACTCGTCCACCTTATTACGAATACTCCTTGCATTGAGACACAAAGCCTTCAGGCTTGTCTTTACAACGCATTTATCTTAATTGATGATTTAACTGCTGATGGTAGTAGCATAATAAATTAAGTGTATAGACACATCCTATTTGCTGAAGTTCAAACAAATGCCTCAAACCTCATTGGCCGGCAGTTCATTCTATAGCAAGACAATGATCCCAAATATGCTGCATGTTTTATGCACGCTTTGATATGGTGAACACTGATGTGCCTTCTCGAGCCCCCATTTGCTGTGATGGTATTTCAGTCTCAGTCACAGAGGCCAACGTCAGAAAATCCTTCAGAGGGTGAACTCTCGAAAAGCGCCTGGACCTGATGGTATACCAGGTCGTGTTCTAAAAACCTGTGCGGACCAACTGACTGGAGTTTTTGCGGACATTTTCAACCTCTAACTTCTGAGGTATGAGGTTCCCACCTGCTTTAAAGGGGCATCAATTATACCGGTGCCCAAGAAGAGCAAGGTTACGTGCCTCAACGACTATCAACCAGTGGCACTAACGTCGGTGGTGATTGTGCTTTGAGAGGTTGGTCATGGCGCAAATCAACTCCTGCCTCGACAAAAACCTGGACCCACTGCAGTTTGCCTACCGCCATAACAGACCAACGGTGAATGCGATCTAGCTGGCTCTCCACTCCGCTCTGGACCACTTGGACAACAAAAACCCATATGTCAGGCTGTTATTCATTGATTACAGCTCGGCATTTAATACAATCATCCCCTCCAAGCTGGTTACCAAGCTCTCAGATCTGAGTCTCTGCGCATCCCTCTGCAATTGGATCCTCGACTTCCTCATTCAAAGACCACAGACTGTTCGTATTTGTGGAAATGTGTCAGCCTTGATAACAATCAGCACGGGAGCACCTCACTCTATACTCATGACTGCGCAGCCGGTCATAGTGTGAACTCCATAATCAAGTTCGCTGGCGACACCACTGTTGTGGGATGTATCACTGATGGGGACGAGTCAGAGTATAGAAGTGCGATTGACCGATTGACCAAACACAATAACCAGCACAATAACCTGGCCCTCAACACCAGCAAAACCAAGGAACTGATTGTGGACTTTGGAAGGGGTAGGATGGGGACCCACAGTCCCGTTTATATCAACGGGTTGATGGTGGAGAGGGTCAAGAGCTTCAAATTCCTGGGCGTGCATATTTCTGAAGATCTCTCCTGGTCCAAGAACACTGATGCAATTATTAAGAAAGCACATCAGCGTCTCTACTTCCTGAGAAGATTACGGACAGTCGGTATGTCATGGAGGACTCTCTAACTTCTACAGGTGCACAGTAGAGAGCATGCTGACCGGTTGCATCGTGGCTTGGTTCAGCAACTTGAGCGCCCAGGAGCAGAAAAGACTACAAAAAGTAGTAAAC
The DNA here is from genome assembly GCA_035221665.1 of Okamejei kenojei. NCBI lineage: Eukaryota > Metazoa > Chordata > Chondrichthyes > Rajiformes > Rajidae > Okamejei > Okamejei kenojei. Next base: position 158,984,073 of record CM069131.1, read on the forward strand.
ACTGCCCAGTCCATCATCGGCTCTGACCTCCCTACCATCGAGGGGATCTATCGCAGTCACTGCCTCAAAAAGGATGGCAGCATCATCAAGGACCCACATCATCCTGGCCACACACTCATCTCCCCGCTACCTTCAGGTAGAAGGTACAGGAGCCTGAAGACTGCAACGTCCAGGTTCAGAAATAGCTACTTCCTCACAGCCATCAGGCTATTAAACTCAACTGAAACAAATCTCTGAACATTAATGGACCATTTCTGTTTATTTGCACTTTATCTGCTTATTTATTGATATATGGACACACTGATATGTTCCGTACTCATGCCTACTATATTCTGTTGTGCTGAAGCAAAGCAAGAATTTCATTGTTGTATCTGGGACACATGACAATAAACTCTTGACTTGACTACTACTAAAAGCAACAAAGGAGTTTTTCAAGCTAAAAAATGGACATTTCTTGATTGGCCAAGTCAATCACCCGGTCTGAATCCAATTGAACATGCCTTTTATATGCTGAAGAGAAAACTGAAGGGGACAAGCCCCCAAGACAAGTATAAGCTAAAGATGACTGCAATACAGGCCTGGCAGAGCATCACCAGAGAAGACTCACAGCAACTGGTGATTCCCATGAATCGCAGACTTCAAGCAGTCATTGCATGCATAGGACATGCAACAAATGAATGAATTAATGAAAAAGTTCATCGGCCAAGTATTCACATACAAGGAATTTGCCTTGGTGCTCCGCCCACAAGTAACAACATTACATACAGTGAAAGTTAAGAATGATACATAAAACATTATACATTAATAATAAAACATTATTGATTAAACAGGTGGATTAAATAAAATACCAGAGGAAAAGGAGACTACAGATTTGTGGTTATTGCGTAGAGTACTATTCGTAGAAAAAAGTTGTTTTTATGTCTGGCTGTGGCAGCTTTGACAATCCGGAGTCAACTTCCTGAGGGAAGTGAATCAAAGAGTTTGTGGCCAGAGTGAGAGGGGTCAGAGATGATCTTACTCGCTCGCTTCCATAATCTTACCCGCAAAATACTAAACTTAACTACTTTCATTTACATGTCATTGCTGTGTCCCAAACATTATGATCTCCTGAAATTAGGAGGCTATGTATAAACACTGCTGTAATTTCTACAAAGTGAAACCAAAATGTATAAAAATGGCCTTTATTTAAATCTGACAATGTGCATTTTAACCACATGTGATTTTTTTTTTCTCTATTACAAATCTCAAATTGTGGAGTACAGAGGCAAATAAATAAATGATGGGTCTTTGTCCCAAACATTATGGAGAGCACTGTACATTGAGAATAATGTTAAATAGTCAACTTCTAAAAGGTATCAATTAAATGAGTGTGTGTATATATTCCAAGAGCTAATTCAGCATAATTGACAAATATCTAATAGATGCAGACTTAAATCCTCAGGACTTTGAGCTCATGGTTGGATCATTGTCACAAGTGCAATCATTTTGAATGGACTATGAAACCCACACTCAATCTGTTTTATTGGTTTCTATGAATGTTAACTATTCCATATCACGATTGGAATAGACTCTTTCATAGCAATCTCCAACGAATAGAAATGAGAAAATGACCAGAACATGTTGTATTATTGTATTACATATGGCCTGGTGAAGTGAGCCTAACATGGTTGCTGTTGATGCATCAGCTGACGTTCCAACAGATGGTTAAATTATGCATCAAGCAGAACCAGTTGTCAGAACTATTTGAATGTTTAAAAATGTAATTCATGAGCATTCCAAAAAATGTAATTTATCATATGATTCAAAAACCTCCACTGTGCATAAACAAATGTGAGCAAGTTATGCCAGTCAGCACCTCAAGCCTGTATTAAGAAAATCATGGCTAATCCAGTCTTAATCTCAAAGTCACTTTCCCATTACCCCTTGTCTTCTTGCAGTTTAAATGTCACCTTGAAAATATCAAATGACTTCTTCTGCAGCACATTGGGATATGGGATTCTAAAAGAGGCAAGACCCTCAACAAAAAATGTTCTTGTAGTAGCCATTTAGCTTAACTCAACATGTTATAATTATAACCAGTTATCTTTACATTTTATCTGCCTGCAATTATGTGGGTGGGATTTATACACAGTCTGAGGCGTGTTTGCGGCTGGGATTCTCGTGCAAACTCCCAAGGTTTTTAGTTTAGTTTGAAGAAGATCAGGGAAGAGACATAGTTTTTGACCATGCACGAGCATGACTACGAGTATGATTGAAATGTACTTATACAAGAAGAAGCCTTTATGATTATCTTACTGGTTGTACTACTACAATAAATAAACTATTAATCAAGAGACTGTTTTTGGAATATTTATCTTTCGACGGCATTGAATGTCTCATGGAGAGCATATTAATTACCTTTTGATTGTCGGTCATCAATTAAAGTGGCTATCAAGGAAAGAATCCTTGAGACTATATAAAATCTGTCACTACACAACTCTTCTCACTTATTCTGAAACAACGCCACTTGGCACACAGTGACCCCACTCGACGAAATATAGTGTCAAAACCCCCCTCAATGTTCAGTGATCTCTTCTTGTATTCCAATGAGCAAAGGTCCAACCTTAACCTTCATGTCACATCCCTACTCCCAGCAACCTTAAACTCGGGCACACCCTTCATTGTGCGCAGGATCAAAACTCTGCAGTACTTCTGGTGTAGTCAGGTGAAGTTGCATCAAATTTTAACTGCTATTATATACCACACCCCATTGCAATAAAAGCTTATTAATCATTTGTCATATATGCATGATAACTTTGTTTCATGTTGTAGGATCCCTGGGTATTGCAGCATGTTGTAGTCTTCCTCTCTTTAAACGACTTGCATGATCTACCAACTTGCCTATTCACTTAATGGATCTTTATCCCTTTGCAGTTGTTTTGTCTTCCTAACAACTTGCAAGCTTATAAGCTTGCATCATTAGTGCATTTGGCTACAGGTCACAATCCTGCTCATTCAGTTATCAGTATACAATGTAAATAGTTGACTCCAGATCACTAATTTTAAAATAGAACACGAATATACACTCTAGCATGATTTATTATTGTTACTTCAGTGTTGGCTTGTAGAGCTGCTGCTGCCTCACAGCACCAGACACCCAGGTTCAGTCCTGACCTCTGCTTTGCATGTTGTACCTATGAGTGCATGGGTTCCCTTTGGTTTTCTCCCACATCAAAAACTTGTATGACTGACTCAAATTTGTATATTTCTCTTGATGCCATTACAGTTTATTGATACGAATTGATGAAACTGTTGTGGATTCAGCATCTAAAATGCTACACACACAAGTTTTAGATCATACAATCAAAATTGCAGTACTTGGGCAACAGAACAAACAAGAAAATATATAGACGCAAGTGACTACAGATGCTGGAGCAAAAGGCAAAGTGCTGAAAAAACTCGGCTAACCAGGCAGCGTCTGTGGAAGGCAAAGCAGATGACGTTTTTCCTCCAATGATGCTGCCTGGCTTGCCTCCAGAAGTTTTTATTTGCACAAGAAAACCAGACGTAAATGTTTGGTTTTAAATTCAGAATTAAGGTAACATAAAACAAAATCTGATTTTGTGATCATTGTATGACATTGTGTTTTATGTTTTGATACCAAAATAATTTATTTCTGCAGTGATGGTGCAACACAAACGTTGGGTTCTTGTTTAAGAGATTTTAGAAACAAGCCTTATGCTGTAAGAGCCAGAATAACCTACTACAGGAAAACGTTGACCGTAAGTCTCCTGTGCTTGGACATGTTCCAAATATGTTGTAACCTTGTGAGATTATGCACTTAATCAAACAAACCTGCTCTGAATAGTTAGATGGGAATAACTAACTTTAGTTGTCAAGAAGTATTTGATTATTTTTCTAAATGTATTTTTCAATAATATGCCCGATTTTGAAATACATTTTACATTTTTATGTAAAAATCTTTCCTCAATTGGAAAATCTTTCCATAGTTGGAGGAAATAACCCAGCAAACTGCTTTTCAGACCTATGCGTCTTGCACAATTTTCACCTCTTTTGTCTGTTTACAGTTGATGTTCTGTTATAGTACCGAATACCTAATTTCCCAGGGTACACAAAAAGCTGGAGAAACTCAGTGGGTGCAGCAGCATCTAAGGAGCGAAGGAAATAGGCGACGTTTCGGGTCGAGACCCTTCTTCAGACTGGTCAGGGATCAGGGAAACGAGAGATATAGACGGTGATGTGGAGAGATAAGGAACAATGAGTGAAAGATATGCAAAAAAGTATCGGTGATAAAGGGAACCAGCCATTGTAAGCTGTTTGTGGTGTGAAAATGAGAAGCTGGTGCGACTGGGGTGGGGGAGGGAGATGGAGATAGAGGGAATGCCAGGGCCCGAGGGCTGAGGGAGAGGTGGGAAGGGGAGCAGACAGGCTTTATCACCGATACTTTTTTGCATATCTTTCACTCATTGTTCCTTATCTCTCCACATCACCGTCTATATCTCTCGTTTCCCTGATCCCTGACCAGTCTGAAGAAGGGTCTCGACCCGAAACGTCGCCTATCTCCTTCGCTCCTTAGATGCTGCTGCACCCGCTGACTTTCTCCAGCTTTTTGTGTACCCTCGATTCTCCAGCATCTGCAGTTCCTTCTTTAAAACCTAATTTCCCACCTATGTTCTTTCTCCATGTCATTGTTTGCCCTCATTTATTTTTTCATGTTTCAGCATTTTCTAACTATCCATTCTTGCCTTTAATTTAAAGCTGTGAGCTTAATTGGATTGTCCAAATGTTTTATACCTCTACTTTTCTCCATTCTCTGGATGTAAATGTTTACTTTTGTTTCCTCATTTTTAACGTTTATATATCTTAAGCTGTTCTAATTTTCCTATTAAAAGTCATTTTTCTTATGACATGGAAAAAGGCCATTCAGTCCACTGAATTTCAAAAGTGTAAGATGTAGGTTTACATGTAATTGTTTTCATATTCATCCCCATGAATGTCAATTTGTTGCTGGGAGTGGGAGCGTGCAGAAAAGTTTAAGCAGCTAAATAATCTTGCTCCAGTTATGCAGTGGCACGCAACCTTAAAATATCTTATACATATAAAAAACATGTTTTTTTTAAAAATTTCCCCCAAGATAGGCAGTAATGTTTATTTTATGACGATGAATTCACCGGTTAATGTACTGCTGGAGAATGCTTTAAAGTTGTTTTTATTTGGATAGATTCTCAGTGATACATAGTAAGACTCCTAAATTTGTATTTTTTCTTTTGTAGGTCTTGATACATAATGGCTTTACACCAAATAATGATGATTATGAACTTTGTGCCAAAGTAGAAAACATGGTACTTCCGTTGGAGGGTTTCTTTGGAATCTCTGCAGCAACTGGGGCCCTTGCAGGTATGTTTGTAGAAAACGTGTATAAAATGTATTGCATTTATAGCAAAGTCATGTTGAAGGTGCACATTGCTTAGTTGGTCATAACGATTGAACAAGTTGATGAAAATATTCAATTCTTCTGTTTCTTGACAGATGACCATGATGTTTTATCGTTTCTGACCTTCAGACTTTTTGAGCCTGGTAAACCAGTGGTGAGTTTTTCTAGTTAATGGGACAATTAGATGACAAAACAAAGCATATTGTTTAGGAGAATGCTATTTTTTTTTTTTAATGAATTCCTTTTCAAGCACTGGCAAAATGTAAAATTAGATACGACAGATACTCTTCTTTCCATGCAAGTAGGTGATTTGCAATAATACCCTGCTGTTTTTTTTAAATGTGTATGTTCCCAAAGACGGACATTTTCACTAAAATGTAGTAGTCTTTTATAAATGAAATATCATGAATTACCCACAGGAAAATGCAGAGACTATTTTTGATACGTTTTTTTTTACTCTAGGAACAAAATAAACAACCTGAGTGCCAGCATTGATGGCAGCAAGCATTTTAACAGCCAATCACCATCTCTTCTTATATAACATGTAGAAACTAGTGAAAATTGTTAGGATTGGATAGCCAGTGGCATGAATCAGCCCTGATCCAACACGTCACATTAGCAGTGAGCTGCTACTTGTTCTTTAGATTGGTGGCAGAAGAGCAAGGAAATATTTTAGTGATGTGGTGCATGATGTGCTGAATAAGCTTAGTCATACATGATTGCTTACTACTTGCTCATTAGCCTCATTCTGCATCTGAAGTGGTTGTGGATGCACTTACGATAAAATATAAAATTATATTATTGGGTTCTCATTCTGTTAACCAGCAGTAAGAAAACAATATTTTAATTAACCTTTAAGAGTATCGATGGTTGATATCACCAACCTTGTGCAAAATAAGTAATCTATTTTAAAACCTGTTATTTTTGAAATATTGATGTGAAAACCATAGTGAGCATAAATTTAGTTTTTAAGGCCAAGTATTATGTTAAATATGCTATAGTTAACCGTTATTTCAAATGTTGCGCAAAGTATTTATCGTATCAACTGCAGGACTAATTTGAGAGGAATTCATTCATGGCACTTTGAGTTTTCCATTGTTCATTCACGAAAGGCTGCAAACACTGGATAAACAATAACTAGCTGGCAACATAGCCGAAGTTGCTGTTGGTTTTATAGAATCCTGTTGAATGCGGATAGTTTCATTATAGCTGACGGGCTCACTAAAGTGTGAGTTGAAACTTGTAACTAAAGGGCTATCAATAATCTTTACTAAGCAGCAGTACATGTTCATACATTTCTAGTTCATGTGATTTGAAAAGGTTTCATTAAGAGAGAATTCAAAGCCAGCAAAATAACCTGACCTCCAAAACACTCAAGGCTGACGAGTCTTAAATCTGTGCCAATGGGCAAAGTGTATGATTGTTGGCTCCTACAAATGCCATGTGGTAGGTAAAATGAGTTGAATGCTTCTGATGATAATTGAAATTGGCAAAGTAGTTAATTATTTTTGTTTGTTAAATTTACCTACCACATGGAACAACTCGCCATGAAGTTACACAGATTCTTTACTGATGTTTAGTCGGGCGGAAATCCCGGGGGGGGGCAGGGGACATGCTACCCCCCCCCCCCCCCCCCCCCCTTCGTTTTGAGAGGTGAGAACGGTTGTGTGTGTGTGTGTCCCCCCCATTTTTTGTAATCCGGATTTTAAAACCCGGTGAAATCTCCGCTTTCCGCGAGACAGTGGGGGTGGGACTGATGGTCGAGGGCGCCGATTGGACGATAGAGACGTTGGTCAGCAGGCAATGGGGGCAGGATATGATGATTCAGCGCAGTGATTGGAGGAGGGAGGTGCCAGTCAGACACGGAAGTAGGTGGGTGGGACTGAGGATAGGGTGCGGTGATTGGAGGAGGGAGACGCCCACAGAACAAAGATGGAGCAGAGCTGGAATTGCATGCCAGGGTCATGGGTCACTTGCGAAAAACACTCTCTGCAGCCCTGAACACAGACCTGCGCTGCATCCGCAGCCAGAATCAATCCCGAGTCTCCGGCGCTGCAATCGCTGCCTAACCGCCACTGAACCATCCACGTCCCCACTCGAGTGCCCCCACGCCCGAGGTTGGCCAGAGACGACGGGAGCGGTACCCCCAGGCCCATAGCCAGCGCAGCGAAGCAGCGCTAAATCCAGCTCAACTCTGCCTGTCCCGCCAGGTTGACCTACAGCCCTGCCTGGACTTACGGGAACGCCGGCCCATGCCTACGGCCAGCGCTGAGCAGCAGTGCTAGCTCCACGGCTCAGGACTGGTGTCCCGTTAGTCCAAGCAGGGCTGTAGATTAACCGGCGAGAATGGGGTTAGGAGGGAGAGATAGATCAGCATGGATAGGACAAGTTTGGAGGGATATGGACCGAACGCAGAAAGGTGGGATTAGTGTAGCTGGGACATGTTGGCTGGTGTGAACAAGTTGGGCCGTAGGGCCTGTTTCCACATTGTATCACTCTATGAGCCATGATTGAATGGCGGAGTAGACTTGATGGGCCGAATGACCTTATTCTACTTCTAACCCTTATGGTAGATAATGTGGATTTTAATAACCCTTTTTGACTATTGCTGTTTGGGCATGTACTGTACATATGTAAGCAATGGAAAAGTTACTATAATATTTACAAGCAATACTTGTATGGGTAGAAAAACATTTTCATCAATTCTTCTGTTATTGTATTTCAACTACTGTTCCATATTCATAAGGAATGGTACAAATAATCCATGGTCTAGGAAGGAAGTAGTATCGAAAAGGTATTAGGGAAAATTAAATGATTTAAAAACTCCATAATCTTGATGGCTTGAAAAATCAGTATCACAGAGTACTTAAAGAAATGCCCCCAGGACTGGTGCATGTATTGGTAATTGTTTTTCAATATTCTTTAGACTCTGAAACAGTTCCAATGGGCTAGATTGGAACAGTTGTAAACTCACCATTTAAAAACAGTAGGGAGAAAACTGAATTCTAGACCAGTTTACCTGTTCTTAGAGGTGGAGAAAATGCTAGAGTCCATCTTAAAACATTCATAAGATGCAGAGCATTTAGACAAAGTCCACAATTGACAGAGTCAATGAGGACTGCCAAAGAAAAGTCATGTTTGACAAATCTACTGGAGTTTCTGAGGATGTAACCAGGTGAAGGAAAACAATGAATGTGGTGTATTTTAATTTTTCAAAATGTTTTCAATGGGATACCATGAGATTATAGTGCAAAATTAAAGTATATGGGATTGTGCCTTAATTGCTGTAATGGATAAACCAAGTGTCTGATTCAAAACAAAGTAAGAATAGATTTATCTGCCTTCATATGCCTCAGCACCTCCTTGTCCATAATATGGACTGTCCTCAAGACATCTCAGTAACTGTTGAAAATTCTCCTGTCTTTTTTTCCCACAGTAAAATCAGAACAGAAATAGTCGGAGGACCTTGCCCATCTCCTTTGCTCACAGGAGATGGGCGCTTTGGTTTCTGAGGAGCCTTATTACCTCTCTAGTTACACTCTTTATAGACCATGGAATAAGCCCAGGCCCTTCTTGTACAAGAGTTTGGTACAAAATCAACAAGTTCATCTTGTATGTTAACATGTTGCATGTTACATGTTTTACAGAACTATGTAACTATTAAAGCACTTCTAGTGATGCTTTCTAGATGTTGTCATAATGAGCCTTTTAAATTGCTGCCTTTTAAATTGTGGTTCCTAAATTGCAATAACTTTATTTTGGTTTAAACATTAATTTAACCAAATTAAACATTAATTTGGTATAGGAGCCTGATGATACAACAATTCCTCAAGAAGAAAAGGAGAAATATAGAGAGCAATATGAAAATTTCCAACAAGCACTTGATAAAAAGAAAGAGGATTTTCAAAAAGATCATCCTGATATGCAAGGGGAACAAGGTTGGTGGAAAAAATTGCCTTACAACCATTTTGGTTTACGATTTAGTTATGTTATAAGGCTTGGTTTGGGGGGAAAATCTGACTGGTAATATTATGGAGGCAACAAAACGTTGCCATACAAAATTTGTATTTCTTTCATTTTTGCTTTAAGTACCATATGGAGCTTTCTAGATGTGGATGTTGACAACTGAACAGGTTCTATGGCCAGTAATATGAATATGGTTTGCTGCAATTTTTTTGCATAATGGCCTGGTGCTTCTGGTTATACCAACTTCAAATTTATTTATACATATTAAAAATTAGTATACCTCTTCAGTATTTTTAATAGCCAAAACATTGCCAACAAAAATAAAAAACTATGAAACTGAATTAGAAATGAAAACTTCAAGCAGGTTTTTTTCCTGTACAGGAACTCAATCATTGAGTGTTTAATTTGTATTTGTCTTCAAACTAGGTTTGCGTGGATTTAGCATTCGTATCTGGGATTTAGACTTTATAAATTGTATGTTCATTTATATTGTTCAATCCGAGGCAAATTGCAACAAACCCATCGTACAGCATATTTAATAAAATTTAAAAAGTGTGCTTTACAGTTATTATTGATGAACTTTTCGACCATGGGGCCATGTCAGTCATTCGTCTGATCCTCCCTCAGATCAAAATGAAGTACAAAAGTAATAATGATTAGGAGCACAGAACAATCATGAAACCCCTCTGTCATCGCACGTAATTGGATCAAGATGCCCAAGCAAAGATGACAAAGGGAAACCACTGCAATGACTGGAAGCATTCCTCACACAAAGGAAGACGATTGTGGTATTCAGAGGTCAATCAGTCCAACCCATAATTTCACTGCAGAAGTTCTTCTAGGCAATGTACTTAACCCAAGCACCTTGTGTTAACTCATCAATGGATCATCAAGGCAAAGGTTCACTGATTTGTACAACATTCAATTCCATTCACAACTTGGCAAATGACGTAGTCCAAACCTGCATACAGATCCTTACACGATTTTCTCCAAGAGATTATCTAATCATCTATCCTTATTCAGCAGCATTGCTTTTGCCACCACACCACCATTAATTTCCTGGTAAATTTGAGGAGATCATATGTAGTAGTACATAAGTGCATAAGCTTTTTGGAGCAGGGCCAAGGCTGGGTACTCTATGGTGGTGACCTGACACCCGCCTGAATGAGTGTGGCACGTACAATGTTCAAGCAGCTCTGCCAGGGCAAAACAGCCTACTTGATTGACATTCCATCAATCGTTCTGAAAATCGCCAATTTGCAGTGACTCGTTGGTTTCATTGAAGTTTTTTGCCATGTTTTTCTAGCACTTCCCAGAGTCCACCCTGTGACTGAGAAATATACCAGTAACCCTTCATTGTATGGGTTTTAAATCTTTTGAACTCCTTGCCCATTGACCAATGCAAAATTATCTTTGTCAGAAAGACTGCAGTGTTCAAGAAAACAACTTGCAACCATATTCATACGGGCAGTTTGTATTTGTTTATTATTATTGTCAAGGGTATTGAGGTACAGGGATAGGTGATAAATGTTGGCTTTGCTAGCAATGCCCTGGTCCTAAAAATTGATATTGAAGACAAAAGAATGGAATCTGTTTATCACAATACAAAGTAAAGTCAGTTAAGACTCCATATCCCACAGAATCAACTTGGAAGTTGCTTCCTCTGTTTAGATTTTTCACTGAAGTGAATTCACTGCGAATGAAGGGAAAGTTAATGGGAATCCCATTCTCCCTCCACTGACCGTTAGCCAATGTCGCCATGCTAATTAATGAGGAGCCTTCATCTTGTGTGGAGGAAGACTGTGTTGGTAAACTTAGAACAAAATAAATTCACTTTGTATTTACTGGTCTAAAAATTTAATTTTCCCAAGTATTATTTAATTTAAGGTATAATTTTGATGTGTGTGTATAAATACTATATGCAATCTTTGCAATCTTATTTCTCAGATTTTCGTAATGCTATGTTTCATATTGGGTATACATTGTTATGTAGCTGGCCAATATTAATACCAAAAATTATATAAAGACCAAATGGTTTGCTTGTACTTCAGTGGATGACTTATTTGAAAGTGTGAACGAGCAAGAATTGAGACAGATCTTTGAAGGCCAGAATCGAATCCACCTTGAAATCAAACAATTGAACAGGCAACTCAACATGATTCTGGATGAGCAGAGGAGATATGTCTCTCTAGTAAGTGATGAGCTGTCAAAGAAGGGAACTAACGATGTGCCACAGACAGAACGGGTGAGTACCACATCTGGCTGACATAGTTTTTCAGACAAAAATCAGTGACTTGATTTCCTTTTTTTTAACTTGGTATAAAATGAAACGACTAATACCATAAATGTGAGCAGTAACTTAGTGTTCACACTCCAGTTGTGTTTATGTTTTCCTTATCATTTTAAACTAATTAAATAATTTCCAGGATATGGGTAATAAAAGATTATTTTAAAAAGGATTAAGGATTAATTCTGTTGCAAATGTACAAGAATCTTCGCTCTACATCTTTGTAGTCTAGTCTAGATACTAAATATCATGTCCTGTTGAATTGAGTCACTCAATTTGAACTTAAAGTTGCAAAGGTTGGAAATTATTTTGGTGTTCAAGAAAATAATGCAGAACTTAATTTTAATTTTCAGGAAATATTAATTTTAATACATTTTAGAAAATAAAAAAAATAAGCCCTGATCTAAATTTTCTTTTTATTTACCTTTTATTTTTGAGTGTTAAATATTACATTTGACTTTCTCTATTATAATTAGAATAAGGCTGAACCCAGCAATTCTAGATACCATCCGATTCCTTTGTTCACGCTCATCATTCTCACTCATCAACCTGACTTGACTTCCTATTTGAACAGGTTTGTTAACATCAGTGAGGCATTTGCATTTGTAGGCAAGATACCCTTACAATTGCTGTTCAGGTTTCTAAGGTTTGCAATATTTGAGGCATTTGTTTTTAATTGTGTGAATCAATCCTCATTTGGTGGGATGTTGCAATCATCTCAAGTTTTGAATTGCAGCAAATATGAAATGCACCTAAAAGTAATAGAGCAGCTAAGATTGAACCTGATTCAGTGGTGAGCTACCCTGTCGTAAATGGGGGTGACGGACATGCCTGGAAAATTGGGATCAGAGTGTAGGAATAATCTGACAAGAGTGCAGAGCCTTCAATTTTTAAAAAGGTGAATTCTAGTTGGACTTTTTATTCTATTATCCATTTTCATTTAATTTTATAACAAAGCCTATCAACTTAAATATTATGCAGTCTTTTTCCGGTGATGTCTGCACTAGTATGAGCATTATATGTTTGAGTTTTTGCTATTGTAATTGAATTTATTTTTTTAAGAAATGGTTTATTGTAGAAATGATATCTTAAATATTTATTGCAGAATTGATAAGTGTACATGTACAAAAAAACTGAAAACAATATCAAAGCATCTTATCCCTGTTTATAATTTTTATTTGGGTTTATTAATTGATGAATTTTCGAAACAGTTTTTAAGTTGATTATTACATTTCTGTCCTAATTTACTGTAAACCAAATTTCTGTTTAGCTACCTCAAGCAGAACTGGACAATATTATGAGATACCAGCAAGAGGTGCTGAAGCACGTTGGTGAATTGAAGTGAGTTGCTGCTTCTTCTTCTTTCGTGTGACGTGCACAACCTATAGTTGTAGGACAACTTCTATTTCATCTGTTTGTGCATGTCGAGTTGATTGCATTAGTCGAAACATGAAGGTTGCAATCTTCCACCCCAAGTGAGTTGCTAATCCAACCTTTTGAATGTGAGAGTTGGAAGATACTGTTCAGAAAAGTTGTAACTTTGAAAATCTTTGAGAAATGTTTTTTTTTAATGTTCTGTGGAGTTAAAGCCTGCCTGTTCTCTAGTCACTCTACCCCAAAAATCAAGATATTTTTAGAAAAGGGTAATCTGCTTGACGTGGTTTTAAATTTGTCCCCTTTCAGCAGGAAGTTATTCTACCAAGATCGGAAATTGGGGAAACTAGTAAATATGTGGATCAAATTCGGAATTCCTCAAATAACAGCAGCTTAAGGTGTTATGAATCAATAAATGGAAAAACAGAAAATTATGTTTAGTTTACTTTAACATTATCCTGCACCTACTAGGGGCAATTTAGAATTATACCAAGCCAATTAACCTACAAAACTGTACATCTTTGGAATGTGGGAGAAAACCGAAGATCTCAGTGAAAACCCATGCGGGGGGAGCGTGCAAACTACATACAGACAGCACCCGTAATCGGGATCGAACACGGGTCTCTGCTGCTGTAAGCATTGTAAGGCAGCAATTCCACTGCTGTACCTACCTGCTGTCCAAAATGTTTTCCCAAAATTATTGATGCATTCACTTCGTTGAATGTAAAACCCTGCTGCAGCAGAGCATTCTGACACCTGCTTGTTAACCAATTCCTTGTGAAATTTTATGTGCATTTTTTCCTTTTATTGGAAAAACAGGACGCATAAATTTTCCCAAGGAATTTGTTTTTGGGTTTTGTCCAACTTTGCATTGAGCTTCAAAACATGCACCTTTTCAGTATTCAGGGTGCTCTATTTGCACCTTTCTGATAATTCCTGTGTTCATCTCTACCTCTTCATTTGCTCAAACTGCCAGTCTTTTTTTTCACCTTGCATCCATCATGGAAATTAGGCCATCTTGAAATTGTCTGTGCCTTGACTTTCTCTTGATCCTGTTCACCCATCATGTCCATGGACATTGGTCTGTATTGGTTCTTAATAGTTCAATGACAAATTTTACAATGATGTACATTTTTAAATTTCTACAATTCTGTATCCTTCTCCAGTCCCAAGATCTTGATACTAATTTGATTGTAGCTGCTTTGGACATACATGTTATATAATACTTTTGTCAAGTACTTTGGGACACTTTATTATATTAAAATAACTTTTGAGTTTAGTTTTACTTTTGTTTTGAAATGATAGGAAAGCGTGAGCTTTTCTGGTCCACGTCATGATTTCTGCTGGACCCTGGGAGGCAGCGGCGAATATTTTCATGGCATGCATTCAAGGAACCTATTCTACTCTTTTTTTTTAAAGCAACTGGTGGGTTAACATTCTATCCAAAATTAGGCAACATGGATGCCAAATTAGATAAAATCTAAGGTACAAAAGTTTTTAAGCGTTCACATGATCATAAGGCAATCCGATGTGGCTATACTTTGTGAACAGGCTCTACGAAAAATTGCACAGTAAAATGCTCGGGTAGACTAGATTATCTGGATAAATTAATGCTGCAAAATATCTCATAGTACAATCTTTCTTAAGGGCAAGTGCTACATTAGTTTTTGTAGAGTCATACAGGAGGGAAACGGGCCATTTGGCCCATCATGTCCATGCTGACCAAAATGCCCCTTCTAAGCTAGACCAATTTGCCTGCCTTTGGCTTGTATACCTCAACTTTTCATAGCCACATACCTGTCACAGAAACATAGAAAATAGGTGCAGGAGGAGGCCATTCAGCCCTTCGAGCCAGCACCGCCATTCATTGTGATCATGGCTGATCGCCCCTATTAATAACCCGTGCCTGCCTTATTCCCATATCCATTGACTCCACTATCCCCTAGAGCTCTATCTAACTCACTCTTAAATCCATCCAGTGATTTGGCCTCCACTGCCCTCTGTGGCAGGGAATTCCATAAATTCACAACTCTCTGGGTGAAAAAGTTTTTTCTCAACTCAGTCTGAAATGACCTCCCCTTTACTCTAAGACTGTGGCCCCTGGTTCTGGACTTGCCCAACATTGGGAACATTTTTCCTGCATCTAGCTTGTCTGGTCCTTTTATAATTTTATATGTTTCTTTAAGATCCCCCTCATCCTTCTAAACTCCAGTGATTACAAGCCTATTCTTTTCAATCTTTCCTCATATGACAGTCCCGCCATCCCAGGGATCAATCTCGTGAACCTACGCTGCACTGCCTCAATCACAAGCATTGTCCCAATGTCTTTTAAATGTTCAAAGACGCAAAATGCTGGAGTAACTCTTAGCTTTTTATTATTATTGCCACGTGTACTGAGGTACAGTGAAAAAAAATTGTTTGCATGCTATCTAATCAAAATAAAGTCTACATGATTACAATCAAGCCACAGATAAAGGGACCAACATTTAGTGCCAGATAGTCAGATTTTAAAAAAGTTCAATGAGGTGGATGGGCCTCTATCTAATGAGAGGACGATCCAGTTGTCTGATAATAGCTGGGAAGAAATTGTCCCTGGGCTGTAGGTATCTATTATCAAAAGTCTGTAACTCTTGCCTGTTGGGAGAGGGAGAAGAGAGAATGATCAAGGTGAGATTGTTCCTTGATTATGCAGGTGGCCGTGCTGAGGCCATATGAAGTGCAGATGGAGTCAATGAAAGGGAGGTTTCTTTGCATGATTGGCTGGGTTATGTCCACAACTCTCTGCGATTTCTTGCGATCATAGATGGAGCTGTTGCCAAACCTTGTAGTGATGTGTCGTGATAAAATGCTTTCTACAGCACATCTGTAGAAATTGGTGAGTTGATGGGGACATGCCCAGACACACTCTGAACTTCTGAAAAAAGGTCTAGTCCCAAAAGGTCACCTATTTATCTCCTTGAGGGATGTTGCCTAATGTGAGTTGATCCTGCACTTGGGGTCTTTTTTAAGCAGCATTTAGCATCTTTTTTTGTAGGCCTGTATCTGCAGTTCCGTGTGTCTGTCTTTTTAATGTTATTACTGTCAACTCTCATCAAATCAATCCTATTAATTGCATTCCCCCTTATTTGTCGGTAGGTTTGAAACTTGCTCTTGCACACATTCTTGATCACTCCCTTTTTTGACTCGCTTGCCTCTTATTTACATCAAGAAGTAATTTAAAGAACACAGTTAACCTAACCTGTGAGATATAAGAGGAAAATGAAGAACTTGGTGAAAATACACAAAATTGCTGTTGCGAACTTCATACACCCAAGATCACATTTGTGTAATTGTTAAGGAATTTCTGTTTCTCAATTATAAAATGCTACTGTCAAAATAAGACAGTTAAGAAGTAAAGTAGATGAGCTTGAGGCTCAGTTAGCGGTTGGTAGATATGATATTGTGGGGATTACTGAGATGTGGCTGCAGGAGGATCGGGCCTGGGAACTTAATATTCAGGGTTATGCATCCTATAGAAAGGACAGGCAGGTGGGCAGAGGAGGAGGGGTAGCTCTGCTGGTGAGGGATGGAATTCAGTCCCTTGCG
Organism: Okamejei kenojei; assembly: GCA_035221665.1. Taxonomy (NCBI): domain Eukaryota; kingdom Metazoa; phylum Chordata; class Chondrichthyes; order Rajiformes; family Rajidae; genus Okamejei; species Okamejei kenojei. Next base: position 159,000,719 of record CM069131.1, read on the forward strand.
AGGGAAGACATACGGACTGATGAGGTAGAGTCACTGTGGATTAAGTTGAGGAATTGTAACGGCAAAATACACTAATTGGTGTTATTTACAGACCCCCAAATAGTAGCCCGGATGTAGGGTGTAAGTTGCAACAGGAGTTAAAACTGGCATGTAACAAAGGTAATGCCACTGTGGCGATGGGGGATTTCAATATGCAGGTAGACCGGGAAAATCTGGTTGATTCAGGACCCCAAGAAAGAGAGTTTGTAGAATGCCTCCGAGATGGATTCTTAGAGCAGCTTGTAATGGAGCCGACCAGAGATAAGTCAATTCTGGATTTAATGTTGTCCAATGAGCCAGATATGATAAGAGAACTCGAGGTAAAGGAAGCGCTAGGAGGTAGTGATCATAATATGATTAGTTTTAATCTGCAATTTGAGAAGGTGAACGTTAAATCGGAAGTGGCAGTGATGAACAAAGGGGACTATGACATACCTGCCAACCATTCCGATTTGGGCGGAATTCTTCGATTTTTCCATCCCAATTCCGAATTCCGATTTTTTGTCTCAATATTCCGAGAAAAAAAAATCGGAAAAAAAAAACACACAGAAACTTTCTATGTGTTTTTTTTTCCGATTTTTTTTCTCGGAATATTGAGACAAAAAAATCGGAATTGGGATGGAACGGCTGGAGCGTCTAGACTCAGAAGCGCAGGGGAGAAGTAGGTGCGAGTCAGGTGGGCACCGGGGAGGAGGGTGGAGAGGGGGAAATCAACGATCATCCCGTGGGGTAGTAAGCCAAATACGTTCATTATCACTTCAGGGGCAGGGAAGAGGCGATGAGGGGGCAGGGAGAGATGGTCCGGTCCGGCCCAGACGGGCAACACTCACCGGTCACCTCACCTCAGCGCCGCCGCCGCCGGGACTGTCAGCCCGGCGAGTGACCGCGAGCGCGTCAGGTCGGGTCGGGGCCAGCCCGTTCCCGCCTCACCAACACCGACACAGCCGCCGAGGCACCCAGCTGCTCAGTGCTCGGGCGGGTAACGGAGCAGAGCAGAGCAGGCCGGCTGGCTGGCTGGCTGGCTGGCTGGCTGGCTCCCGGGCCGGGCATGGGGGGCGGCGTGGAGCGCGGCGTGCAGATGTTGCTGACCACGGTAGGGGCGTTCGGTGCCTTCAGCTTGATGACCATCGCCGTGGGCACCGACTACTGGCTGTACTCGCGGGGCGTGTGCCGGAGTAAGGGCGGCGGGGACAACGACACGGTCCACAAGAACGAGGAGGTGATGACCCACTCGGGGCTCTGGAGGACCTGCTGTCTGGAAGGTAGGTGGCGGCGGAGCCCGTTCCCCTGGATCCTTGGCCTGGCCCGGGCTACCTGACAGTCCCTTCGGCCCACACATCGGGACCCCCCGCGCGTCTCCCGGGACCCCGACCCTCCACTCCCCGGGACCCCGACCCTCCACTCCCCGGGGCCCCGACCCTCCACTCCCCGGGGCCCCGACCCTCCACTCCCCGGGGCCACGACCCCCACTCCCCGGGGCCACGACCCCCCACTCCCCGGGGCCACGACCCCCCACTCCCCGGGAACTCTGGACGTCCTCTCCTCCCCCCCCCCCCCCCCCCCCCCCCCCCCCCCCCCCCCCCCCCCCCCCCCCCCCCCCCCCCCCCCCCCCCCCCCCCCATCTCCCCCTGTGTCTTCCGTTCCAGCCCCTCCAAATCCCTGCCCCATGCGCGGTTCCCATGTATTCCGATACCAGAATAAACACAGTTATAACGGGGCAACTGTCCTCCAAGAGCAGAATAAACACCCCAGTCCAAGGACAAACGCACTGGTAGCCGTGTCCGGGAGAAGCGATACCTTGCTGGCGTGTTAACCCCCGTTGAAGCGCCTCTCGCACCTCTCACAGCGAGTAGCACCAACACAGCATTGTAACGCGGGAAATACTTCCCCAGCAGCAGCTGAAATCTCCACCCTGCTCTTTGACACATCTCCGGAATTGTTGTGACCTTTCTGGCAAATATACAAACAAGGGGCGGTTCTCATTGTTAACTGTCAGAGCGCAGCAGGGGGAAGTAAGCGGTAGATGAATAATAATCAGAACATGAAAACATAAGATGCCCAGATCTCTCCCTCCTCCCTCCCCGCCCCCCCCCCCCCCCCCCCCCCCCAACCCCCGGGCTTTACCATTCAAGAGAACACGATTGAAAGTACCACTGCCCTGTACTAAACCCACTTGCTTTGACATGCTTATGCAAACATCAATTGATCGCTCTCGCGAATATGTTCTGCGCTCAAGTCCCTGCATCTCAAATTTCCAAAGATTCACTTCTGTTCGGGAAGAAGAAATGCCTTGCCACTGCCGACCGCATTCCCACGGCTCACACGCTAACCCTGTTTGTGAGTACCCCAGCCGCAGCACCATCAACGCGGCTCCTCTCCCAACCAGCTGTGCAATCTAGTGTGTTTCAATGTGATCACTCCATTCTTCTGAACACCAGAAAGCTTGGAGTTCGCTGTAACATGACTAAACAGAACAAGCCGTCAGTGAGAATCAATTTTAAAAGGGACTTTCAGCTTCCAGACAAAAATGGACAAATTATTTTTGGTCTGTATTGCCATGAAATACATCATTTTGAAACGTGTCACTCGGGCATGAGCCAGGAATGTGAAGGGTTTTAGTGGGAAGTATCATCATATGGTTAAAAAAAAGAAAATGTTTTTTTTTTAAAGTAAAACGAGACAGATGCTGGGAATCTGAAATAAAACAAAAAATGCTAGAAGATCAGACAACATCTGATCAGACAGGGAGTTAATGTTTCAGTTTGGTGCTTTTCCATCCAGAAACGAGAACGTTAGAAAGAGATCCCGTCAGCGGTGGAGTTGCTGCCTCAGCGCCAGAGACCGGGGTTCGCTCATGAATACGGGGCGCGGTCTGTACGGAGTTTGTACGTTCTCCCCTGTGACCGCTTGGGTTTTCTCAGAGTGCTCCAGTTTCCTCCCACATTCCAAGGTCGTGCAGGTTTGCAGGTTAATTGGCTTCTGTAAATTGTCCCTAGGTGCAGGTTAATTGGCTTCTGTAAATTGTCCCTAGGATGTAGCACAGAACTAGTGGACAGGGGGTAGTTGATTGGCACGGAGTCGCTGGGCCGAAGGGCCTGTTTCTACGCTGTATCTTGAAAACTAAAATGAAAACATGTTTTAAGATGCAGAACATGGGTGGAGAGAAGATGGTGAAGGTCTTGACATCAGAAATAAAACTGAAAATGCTCAGCAGGTCAGGCAGCATCTGTAAAATGAAAGAAATAGTTCATAGTGAGACACAAGTAGCTGTAGATGCTGGAATCATGAGGAGAAAAAAACAAAGTGCTGGAGGATAGACACAAAATACTGGAGTAGCTCAGTGGGTCGGGCAGCATCTCTGGAGAAAATGGATAGGTGACGTTTTGGGTTGGGACCTTTCTTCAGACTGATTTTGTGAGGGCTTTGGCTGGAAGCGAGGGAAATTCAGGACGTATCAGGGCAGCAACAGATGACCTCAAGCAGGGAGGTTTCCTGATAGGCTGATTGTTGGCTAGGAACAGTGAGCTAGATGCAGGAAGATTGTTCCCGATGTTGGGGAAGTCCAGGACAAGGGGTCACAGCTTAAGGATAAGGGGGAAATCCTTTAAGACCGAGATGAGAAAGACTTTTTTCACACAGAGAGTGGTGAGTCTCTGGAACTCTCTGCCACAGAGGGTAGTTGAGGCCAGTTCATTGGCTATATTTAAGAGTGAGTTGGATGTGGCCCTTGTGGCTAAGGGGATCAGAGGGTATGGAGAGAAGGCAGGTACAGGATACTGAGTTGGATGATCAGCCGTGATCATATTGAATGGCGGTGCAGGCTCGAAGGGCTGAATGGCCTACTCCTGGACCTAATTTCTATGTTTCTATGTTTCTACTCACAAACTGAGAGTTGACGAAGAAACTGCAGATGCTGGAGAATCGAGGGTTACACAAAATGCTGGAGAAACTCAGCGGGTGCAGCAGCATCTAAGGAGCGAAGGAGATAGGCGACGTTTTGGGTCGAGACCCTTCTTCAGACTGAGAAGGGTCTCGACCCGAAACGTCGCCTATCTCCTTCGCTCCTTAGATGCTGCTGCACCCGCTGAGTTTCTCCAGCATTTTGTGTAACCCCCCTGAGGTCACTTTCCCGCCCTCACTGACGTCACGTACCCCGCCCCTTACTGACGTCACTTGCCCCGCCCCTTACTGACGTCACCTGCCCCGCCCCTTACTGACGTCACGTGCCCCGCCCTCACTGACGTCAGACTAATAGGATTCCGATTTTTCAATCTCACAAGTTGGCAGGTATGCTATGAAGGCATGAGAGGGGAGCTGGCCAAAGTAGACTGGAAAGGGATCCTAGCAGGAATGACGGTGGAGCAGCAATGGCAGGAATTTCTGGGCATAATCCAGAAGACGCAGGATCATTTCATTCCAAAAAGGAAGAAAGATTCTAAGGGGAGTAGGAGGCAACCGTGGCTGACGAGAAGTTAGGGATAGAATAAAACTAAAAGAAAAGATGTATAGCACAGCAAAGAGTAGCCGGAAGCCAGAGGATTGGGAAACTTTCATAGGACAACAGAAGTAAACAAAACGGGCAATAACGGGCTGAAAAGATGAAGTATGAGGGGAAACTGGCCAGGAATATAAAGAAGGACAGTAAAAGCTTCTTTAGATATGTTAAGGGAAAAAAAGTAGCAAAGTCAAATGTGGGTCCCTTGAAGGCAGACACGGATGAAATAATTATGGGCAACAAGGAAATGGTAGAAGAGTTGAATAGGTACTTCGGATCTGTCTTCACTAAGGAGGACACAAACAATCTCCCAGATGTACTGGAGGACAGAAGATCTAAGGGGGTAGAGGAACTTAAAGAAATTTTCATTAGGCGAGAAATAGTATTGGGTAGGCTAATGGGCCTGATGGTCTGCATCCCAGGGTCCTCAGGGAGGTGGCTCTAGAAATAGTGGACGCATTTGTGATCATTTTCCAATGTTCAATAGATTCAGGATCAGTTCCTGTGTATTGGAGGATAGCTAGTGTTATCCCACTTTTCGAGAAAGGACCGAGAGAGAAAACGGGGAATTACAGACAATTTAGCCAGACTTCGGTGGTGGGAAAGATGCTGGAGTCAATTATTAAAGAGGTAATAACGCAGCATTTGGATAGCAGTAAAAGGATTAGTCCAAATCAACATGGATTTATGAAAGGGAAGCCATGCTTGACTAATCTTCTGGAATTTTCTGAGGATGTGACAAGTAAAATGGATGAAGGGGTGCCAGTGGATGTAGTGTATCTAGACTTTCAGAAAGCCTTTGATAAGGTCCCGCACGGGAGACTGGTGACTAAAATTAGAGCACCTGGTATTGGGGGTAGGGTGTTGACATAGACAGAAAATTGGTTGGCAGACCGGAAGCAAAGGGTAGGAGTGAACGGGTCCTTTTCAGAATGGCAGGCAGTGGCGAGTGGAATGCCGCAAGGCTCGGTGTTGAGGCCGCAACTGTTTACCATATATATTAATGATTTGGAAGAGGGAATTAGGAACAACACTGGCAAGTTTGCGGATGACACAAAGCTGGGTGGCAGTGTGAACTGTGAAGAGGATGTTAGGAAGTTGCAGGGGGACTAGGACAGGTTGAGTGAGTGGGCAGATGCGTGGCAGATGCAGTATAATATAGATAAATGTAAGGTTATCCACTTTGGCGGCAAAAACAAGGGGGCAGATTATTATCTCAATGGGGTTAGGTAAGGGGGAGGTACAGCGAGACCTGGGTGTCCTTGTACATCAGTCACTGAAAGTTGGCGTGCAGGTACAGCAGGCAGTGAAGAAAGCTAATGGAATGTTGGCCTTCATAACAAGAGGATTTCAGTACAAGAGTAAAGAGGTTCTTCTGCAGTTGTATAGGGCTCTGGTGAGATCACATCTGCAGTTTTGGTCTCCTAATTTGAGGAAGGACATCCTTGTGATTGAGGTGTAGGTTCACGAGATTGATCCCTGGGATGGCGGGACTGTCATATGAGGAAAGATTGAAAAGACTAGGCTTGTATTCACTGGAGTTTAGAAGGATGAGGGGGATCCTATAGAAACATATAAAATTATAAAAGGACTGGACAAGCTAGATGCAGGAAAAAGGTTCCTAATGTTGGGTGAGTCCAGAACCAGGGGCCACAGCCTTAGAATAAAGGGGAGGTCATTTAAGACTGAGGTGATTAAAAAAAAATTACCCAGAGTTGTGAATTTATGGAATTCCCTACCACAGAGGGCAGTGGAGGCCAAATCACTGGATGAATTTAAGAGAGAGTTGGATAGAGCTCCAGGGGCAAGTGGAATCAAGGGATATGGGGAGACGGCAGATAGCGGACGATCAGCCATGATCACATTGAATGGCGGTGCTAGCTCGAAGGGCCGAATGGCCTCCTCCTGCACCTATTTTCTATGTTTCTAAAATATTTTTTCTAAAGTTCTGTCGTTTTATCTCAACATATAGACAATAGGTGCAGGAGTAGGCCATTCAGCCCATCAAGCCAGCACCACCATTCACTGATCATGGCTGATCATTCACAATCAAGACCCTGTACCTGCCTTCTCCCCATATCCCTTGACTCCGCTATCTTTAAGAGTTCTATCTAACACTCTCTTGAAAGCATCCAGAGAATTGGCCTCCACTGCCTTCCGAGGCAGAAAATTCCACAGATTCACAACTCTCTGGGTGAAAATGTTTTCCTAATTTCCGTTCTGACTAGCTTACCCCATATTCTTAAACTGTGGCCCGTGGTTCTGGACTCTCTGATCATTGGGAACATGTTTCCTGCCTCTAGCTTGTCCAATCATTTAATAATCTTATGTTTCAATAGGATCCCCTCTCGTCCTTCTATGTTCCAGTGTGTACAAGTCCAGTCGCTCCATTCTTTCAACATATAACAGCCCCGCCATCCCGGAAGTTAACCTCATGAACCTAGGCTGCACTCCCTCATTAGCAAGAATGTCCTTCATCAAATTTGGAGTCCAAAACTGCACACAATACTCCAGGTATTATCTCACTAGGGCCCAGTACAACTGCAAAGGACCTCTTTACTCCTCTACTCACTCCTCTTGTTATGAAGGCCAACATGCCATTAGCTTTCTTCACTGCATGTTTACTTTCAGTGACTGAAGAACAAGGACACCTAGATCTCTTTGTACTTTCTCTTTTCCTAATTTGACATCATTCAGATACATGTCTGCCTTCCTATTCTTGCCACCAAAGTTGATAACCTCACATTTATCCACATTAAATAGCATCTGCCATGCATCTGCCCCCTCACCCAATTTGTCCACGTCACCCTGCATCCTTATCGCATCCTCACAGATCACACTGCCACCCAGCTTTGTGTCATCTGCTAATTTGTCTATGGTACTTTTAATCTCTTCATCTATATCATTAATGTACAGTGTTTTGGACAATGACCCATCATTTATTTATTTGCCTCTGTACTCCACAATTTGAGATTTGTAATAGAAAAAAATGCATGTGGGTTAAGTGCACATTGTCAGATTTTAATAAAAGCCATTTTTATACATTTTAGTTTCACCATGTAGAAATTACAGCAGCGTTTATACATGGTCCCCCCCACCCAATTTCAGGGCACCATAATGTTTGGGACACATGGCTTCACAGGTGTTTGTGATTGCTCAGGTGTGCTTAAATGCCTGCTTTATGCAGGTTTAAGAGAGCTCTCAGCACCTAGTATTTCTTCCATTCTTTCCATCACCTTTGGAAACTTTTTTTTTTGTAAAATATTTTTATTAGAAGTAATTGCATATTAAGAAGAAATATAAAATCCACTTAAAACAAAAGAAAATATTATCGTCACATACATTCTTAATATTTTTAAAATTTACAATCAATCTTATTTGTACTTCTATAATTTTCTTTTTTATTTTATAGCTGTAGGAAATAAAAAAAGAAAAAGAGGAAAAAAAAGAGAGATAAACTAATTGAGTGGAGTATTAAACAAGATATTCTTCATTGGAGACATATTTATGATCTATTGTCTATAATTCTTCATCCATTCATACATTCGGGCTTCCGTCATGGCTTCGAACTGGACCATCTTGACCCTTTAAATATTCAATAAATGGAGACCATATTCCTCTGAATTGGTCCAGCCTGTCCATCAGGGCAAGCCTTAATCGTTCCAAGAGCAACGTCTCGGACATTTCTGTAATCCACATTTTAGTTGTAAGGGAAGTAGGACCTTTCCAAAATCTTAGTATTAATTTTTTACCAATTATTAAACTATAACCGATAAAAAATATTTGTTGTGTTGTTAATATCTGATTTGTTTCTAGTATTCCCAATATAATTAGTTTTGAGTCTGGAGTTAACTTTGCATTAACTACAATTGAGATTATCTTAAAAATTTCTAACCAAAAATTAGTGATTTTTATACATTTTGTGAATGAATGCATTAAATTAGCTTCTAATTGTTGACACTTATCACATATTGCGGACACATTTGAGAAAATTCTATTTAATTTGGACTTTGAGAGATGTAATCTATGTATAACTTTAAATTGTATCAAGGAGTGTCTAGCATTTAATGAACAATGATGTATATATTGTAAACTTTCATTCCATACCTCTACTGATTACTTGACCTAGTTCATTTTCCCATGCTTGTCTATATTTATCCGTATTTGGTAAATCATTTTCCAATAAAATATTATAAATATATGATATTAATTTCTCTGTATTCGGATGTTTATTTAAACATTCATCTAAAATTTCTGTCTTTCTATTCCTAAAATCCAGTGTATTTGATTTAACATAATCTCTAATTTGTAGATATCGAAAATATTCTTTAAAATGTAATCCATAATTTTGTTGTAATTCCTGAAATGAGAGAAATACGTTTTCCCTGTAAAGATCACCGATCTTATTTATTCCATAGTTCTTCCATTTTAAGAAACCTTTGTCCATCAGTGAAGGTTTAAAAGAAATATTGTTTACTATTGGAAGAACTAGTGGTACATTTTGTAATTTTAATGTTTTTTTTAATTGTTTCCAAATACGTATTCCACTTTCTATTATTGGGTTTCCTTTATAAGTTTTCTTATGTGTTGGAGTATTAGCAAATAAAATCAAACTAATTTCCAAAGGGATACAGTCTTCTTTTTCCATTTTTAACCAATTTGGTTGTTTATCTAGTTCACCCAACCAGAAATTCATATTTTTTATATTAACTGCCCAATAATAAAACATAAAATTAGGCAGTGCAAAGCCACCGTTTATTTTTGATTTACATAGTTGCTTTTTAATTATTCTATGATTCTTATAATCCCAAAGAAAATTGGTAACCATGGAGTCCACTTTCTTGAAGAAATTTTTAGGAAGATATATCGGGATCATTTGAAACAAATATAGTAATTGTGGAAGAAAAATCATTTTTATCGCATTAATCTTACCTAGCATTGAAATAGGTAATGTTTTCCAATATTGAATATTCTTAAATAGTTTATTCAATAAGGGTAAAAAATTAGATTTAAATAATGAATCATATCTTTTTGTTACATAAATTCCAAGATATTTAATTTTTTCATTTGCAATCTTAAAAGGGTATTGTTGTAATATATGTAAATTATTTCCCATTATTGGCATAAGTTCACTTTTATTCCAATTAATTCTATATCCTGAAAACGATCCAAATTGAGTTATTAAATCTAACAAGTTAGGAAGACTAATTTCTGGTTTTGTGATATAAAGTAATACATCATCTGCGTACACAGAGATTTTATTTTCAGTTTCCTTAGTTTCATACCCATATATTTCAGGGTTTGATCTCACAGATTTTGCTAATGATTCTATTGCAAGTGCAAACAGTAGTGGAGATAAAGGGCAACCTTGTCTACAACCTCGGAATAAGTTAAATTTAGTTGTTAACACTTGGTTAATTAATATTCTAGCTGTTGGTCTAGTATATAGTAATTTAACCCATGTTATAAACTTTCCCAATTGAAAAAATTCCATAACCGAGAATAAGTAAGACCATTCAATCTGATCAAAAGCTTTCTCTGCATCCAACGAGATAATTGATAAATCCTTATTAATATTTCTTTTCGAATATATAATATTAAATAATCTTCTCAGATTGTTTGAAGAGTATCGATTTGGTATAAATCCAGTTTGATCTGAATGAATTAGTTTATTAATCACTTTGTTTAGTCTTTGTGCTAATATTTTTGTTAATATTTTTTGATCAGTATTTAAAAGAGATATAGCTCTATATGACCCTGGGTCATCGAGATTTTTATCTAATTTAGGTATAAGGGTTATAATAGATTCATTTAGTGTATCTGGTAATTTCTGTTGTGTATAAATGTGTTCATATAGTGTCTTCAAACGTGGGGCTATCATATCATAAAATATTTTATATAATTCTGCTCCAATACCATCTGGTCCTGGAGTTTTACCATTTTTTAATGATCTAATAGTTTCTTCAATTTCTTTAGTAGTTATTTCGACATTTAATAATTCCCTATCTTCTAAATCTAGTCCATTTAGATTACAATTTTTTTTAATGTTTCTACTCCTATTCGATTTTATTTTGTTTTAGCTGAGTATAAATTTTTATAATATTGCAAAAATCTCTCGTTTATATCTTTAGTTTGTATTAGTAATTCTCCTTTATCTGATTTGATCCTATATATTAATTTTTCTCCTTCCAATTTTCTTAACTGACGAGCCAATAGTTTATGTGGTTTGTCACAGAATTCAAATTGTATTTGTTTGGTATATTGGTATAGTTTTACAACTTGATCTGACTGTATTTTATTTAGTTTATATTTCAATGCAAAGATTTTATTATGTTTTATCGTAGTTGGGTTAATGGCATTCTCTGTATCTAATTGTTTAATCTCTCTTTCCAATGACTGTTGTAGCTTCCGATTCTCTTTATTATAAAATGCTTGAGAAGATATCATAATTCCCCGAACATACGCCTTAAAGGTTTCCCATAAAAGGGATGATGATATTTCTGATTTATCATTTGTTTCAAAGAAGATCTTGATCTGTTTTGTAATATATTCTTGAGTTATTTTGTCCTTTAAAATTTGTGGATTAAATCTCCATTGATCTTGTTTTTCCATTTTACCCGTTATTTTCATCTTAAAAGTTAAGGGTGCGTGATCTGAAATTATAATATTATGATATTTTGAATTATACGTAAGTGGAATAAGTTTTAAATCTTCTAGAAAATAATCTATTCTTGAATAGATGCACGGCTGAGTAAAATGAGTATTCTCGTCCTGTTGGGTTTTGCAATCTCCATACATCTTTAATATTACTGGTGTCTATATATGCATTTATTAACTCACTGGAGTGTGATTTAAGTTTTCGTTGTTTTGATTATCTATCCAAATAAGGGTCAAGTGTGCAATTTAAATCTCCTCCAATTATTAGATTATGTTGTGATAATTCAGGGATTGTATTAAATATTTTTGTTTTAAATCGCGGGCTATCAAAATTTGGGCCATGTGCATTAACAAAAATCACTTTTTGTGTATATAATTCTCCTATTACAATAATATATCTACCGTCACTATCTGTTATTATTACCTATATAAGGTAGTTTTACTGGGCAATATTAGTTCGTATTTTGATTGGTCAAAAAACGCGCAGTTTCCAGCGGGCAATATTACTTGGTATTTTTCTTCTTCCGGGTTTCGCCATTGACTTTGACCAGTGGGCAGTTTTTCTACGTAATCACAAAGCTCCAAGTGTGAATCTTAGGAATTATTTTAATTTACGTGGGGATAGGTAATAATTATAATATTGACTGGCTTCTTTCGGGAGACACCAGGAAATATTGCCTGCACTGAAATCATATTGCCCTCGTCTTCGACTCGGGCAATATGATTTCAGTTTGGGCAATATTTCCTGGTGTATCCCTCAAGGCCAGTCAATATTATATAATTATTGAAGTATGTTTAAATGCAGTACCTTTACAAATTAATATTGCTACACCTCTAGACTTGTGTGTAAAAGAAGAGTGATATACTTTATCAATCCATTTGGCTTTTAATCTATGTTCTGCCTCTTTTTTCAAGTGTGTCTCTTGGATAAACGCAACATCTATTTTAAGTGTTTTAAATGTGCTAATACCTTACCCCTCTTAATTGGTTCGTTAATACCTTTAACATTCCAGCTACAAAACGTTATTCCTCCATTCCCCATATTTGTATGTAGGTCTTGCATCATTTATCTAAAGGGATGTATACTAGAGCAAATGGTACAGTTCGACATACCAGACCTTACACCTGAACCCTGAATAGACGAATTTCAAGACTCTTGATTTTCTCTCATATAAAGATCTCCTTTGTATTAATCGATGATTCCACTCAGATATAAAGTAATAATAGTAATAATCAGAAATAGTAGTAAAAAAGGGATAGATTAAGAGATTAGTAAAGTGCTCAAAGAAAGAAAAAACTACATCTAGTGTGTGTGTAGTTAGTGTTAGCCATACTAACATGGCTAGCAGTCTAAGGACTTCCGTATTGAATGTTAAATGTTATCCATCTCCATGATTCAGTAAAATTAATATTACAAAAAAAAGAGATTATTATTTAAACCGGGGATATTAAACTATGATATATAAAAAGTTCATAGTCAGGTATAATGATATATATACGTAGTACTTAATAGAAAATTATAATAATATAAACATAATAAAGAAAAAAAAGTCTAAAGTTAAAATAAGATATATATATTTACTATTTACTTGATTCTAGGTTAGTCGGTTATTATTAATTAATCAATAATCAATAATCAACAATTACTAGCTAATTATTAACGATACCAGTGTGTTAAATGTAATATATGTTTATGTATGTTAATATATGTTAATTATTAGGTTAGTAGTATTACTATTCTAAATATTAGTATTCATGGAACAGTCTTCAATCCAAATCTCCTCGATTCTCCCATCCGTCTCCTTCTCCGTCTTCTTTAGATGAAACAAGTCCATAGTTTATTATAATCTTCAATCTTGAAAATACAGTTTAATTGTTCCTTTAATTCAACTATGAAGGTTTCATTAAGTCTTCTTCGCTGTCCTTAATCCTTTGGGCAAATTTCAATGCCTCTTCTGGGTTTTTGAAGTAATGCTCTTCCTGATTGTAAGTAACTCTCAGTGTTGCTGGGTATCTCAAAGTATACTTCAGATTCTTCACTTGCCTCAGGATTCTTTTGGTTTCATTAAACACATTCCGTTTCTTAGAGACCTCTGCTGGATAGTCTCGGTAGATACTGATTGAGTCTTCATATTTAAGATTTCTGCTTTTTACCACTTTATTCATCATATCTTCCAAAACATAATCATATTGGACTTTGACTATCATTTGTCTTGGAGGAGCATCGTGCTTTGTATATAGTCTCATAACTCTATGTGCTCGGACTATCAAAGGTTTTTCTTCCAGAGATAGAACCTTTTGTAGTAAGTTTGCAGTAAATTCTCGGGTATCTTGATTCTTTTCTCTCCCTTCTCGAATACCCACGATCCTTAGATTCTGCCTTCTCTGGCGTCCTTCCAGCTCAGTACACTTATCAGTAACTTTGGCCAGTAAGTCAGATAGTCGTTGACTTTCTTTGACGATAGTTTTCATAGTCTGAGTATTTGTTTGGACTGTTTCCTCAAGGTCTTTTATGGTTGTTGATTGTAACACAATTTCTTCCAGCACTGGTTCCATTTCTTTTTCCACATTTTTTTCATTTTTTTCATGCAGCTCTTCCATTATACTTGCGAATTTTTCGGTCACAACTTCAGTAATTTCCTTTCGGAGCATTTCTGATAAATCCGTGGCCGAGAGATTAATTTCAGATTTTAACTCCTTCATCTCAATCTTGATTTTCTTCATTTCTTCCATAAAGTTCATTTTTTCCAATTCCACCTTTAATTCAGACTTCATTTCTTTCTTTAATTCTGCCATTTCTTGCACAAAATTTTTTTTAAGTTCTTCCAGTTCTGATTTTTTTTCTCGATTTTTTGAACACATCTTCAAGGGACTGTCCTACCTGAGGCCGAGGGTTCAGTTAGGCCTTGTTCCTGTTCAGCCATTTTTTTTTTTTTTTAATCGGAGTCTGGGTCTCTCCGGTGGTGGGCTGCGGTGCATTGACATTACGGTCGCAGGCCTGATGACGTCACTCATGGCAGCCGGTGCAGAAGCAGCAGATGCAGAAGCAGCAGGAGCGGCAGGTAGGTTTTTTCAGCGTTTTCTCCCCGGTTTTTTCCCGTTTCTTCACGGAGGTGGCTGGCGTTGCCTTCTACTCCTCCATAGCGCCACCTTTGGGAACTTTTATTGCTGTTTATCAACATGTTAACAGTTGGAGCAAAGTTGTGCCAATGAAAGTCAAAGAAGACATTATGAGACTGAGAAACAAGAATAGCACTGTTAGAGACATCAGCCTTAGGCTTACCAAAATCAACTGTTTGGAACATCATTGAGAAGAAAAAGAGCACTGGTGAGCTTACTAATCACAAAGGGACTGGCAGGCCGAGGAAGACCTCCATAGCTGATGACTGAAGAATTCTCTTTAATAAAGAAAACCCCCCAAACACCTGTCAATCAGAAACACTCATCAGGTGTGGATTTGTCAATGACCACTGTCTGCAGAAGACTTCATGAACCGCAATACAGAGGCTACACTACAAGATCACTGTTTAGCTGCAAAAATAGGATGGCCAGTTTGCAGTTTGCCAAGAAGTACTTAAAAGAGCAACCACAGTTCTGGAAAACTGTCTTGTGAACGGATGAGACAAAGATTAACTTATATCAGAGTGATGGCAAGAGCAAAGTATGGAGGAGAGAAGGAACTGCCCAAGATCCAAAGCAGAGCATCTCATCTGTGAAACACAGTGGTGGGGGTGTTATGGCCTGGGCATGTATGGCTGCTGATGGTACTGGCTCACTTATCTTCATTGATGATACAACTGCTGATGGTAGAAGCATAATGAATTCTGAAGTGTATGGGCACATCCTATCTGCTCAAGTTCAAACAAATGCCTCAAACCTCATTGGCCGACGGTTCATTCTACAGCAAGACACTGATCCCAAGCATACTGCTAGAGTAACAAAGGAGTTTATCAAAGCTAAAATATGATCAATTCTTGAGTGGCCAGTCAATCACCCGATCTGAACCCAATTGAGCACTCCTTTTATGTTCTGAAGGGGACTGGCCCCCAAAACAAACATAAGCTAAAGATGGCTGCAGTACAGGCCTGGCAGAGTATCATCAGAGAAGACACCCAGCAACTGGTGAGGTCAATGAATCACAGACTTCAAGCAGTCATTGCAGGCAAAGGATATGCAACAAAATACTAAACATAACTACTTGCATTTACATTACGTTGCTGTGTCCCAAGCATTATGGTGCCATGAAAAGGGGGGGGGGGGGGGGGGGGGGGAAACTATGTATAAACACTGCTGTAATTTCTACATGGTGAAACCAAAATGTATAAAAATGGCCTATATTAAAATCTGACAATGTGCACTTTAACCACATGTGATTTTTTTTCTATTACAAATCTCAAATTGTGGAATACAGCGGCAAATAAATAAATTATGAGTCTTTGTTCCAAACATTATGGAGGGCACTGTATATTGTAAATAGCTGCGGTCCCAGCACCGAGCCTTGCGGTACCCCATTAGTCAGTGTCTGCCATTCTGAAAGCGACCCATTAATCCCTACGCTTTGTTTCCTGTCTGCCAACCAATTTTCTATCCGTGTCAGTACCCTACCCCCAATACCATGTGCTCTAATTTTGCCCACTAATCTCCAATGTGGGACCTTATAGGAGATTAGTGGGCATTTATTTATGAACAATCGAATGGCACTTACAGCCAATTGGTGGCTTATTTGTCACATCATTTCATGTTGTTAACAACATATTAAATTGCCGTAACAGCGCAGCAAAGATGATCATCTTTCGCAAAATTGCAAATCGGCAACCTTATTACTTCATTCCCTAGATTTGGATTTCATTAAAGAAAACAGATTAGATTTCCTTGCTATTACTGTCTTGTCTCATCCATCATCTTGTTGTACTATAGAGTGCATGGCAGAGATGGCTTGTCTTATCGAAAAACTTACTGGATTAAAGCAATGCCTGATAAAAATATAACATATTTAATAATCTTAAGAGAGCAGCTTTTTTGATTGAATTGGATTTGCTTGAATGTCTTAGAATTATTAATCAGTTTAATAAGAAGACCAAAAATATCTGGAACCAGTTGTAATTTTAAAATAAACATCTCTTTATTAAGCAAATATCTTTATCAGAAGGATTAGGAAAATTGTTATTGGTAATACTCCTAAATTATAACTCCATTGTCCAATAGGTTTGCAGCTTAATTTCTTAAACATCCCCTTTGACTGTACATTCAATCTAATGATTTAATTTCTATGTATCATTCCTATTGGCTTTTTTGGTAAGACGCTGTGTACATGTTGAGGCCATGTATTAATCTCAATATCCTCTTAGAAGAACATAACGTAGAATCATACTTTCCATAACTAACATCCTGTCAGAACAATTTTTGTTCATGGTTGAAGGGTTATATGATTAAAATTTCACTGATTTAGTAGAGGTAGAGTTTGGTCATGAATTGAAAAGTGAATTTCCTAAACCAGTCTAAAGATGTATCTCGTACTTTATAAAATCTATTGAAATTAAGATATTTTCGCTTTATTTCTTTTGGTCACTTTAAGCCTCTGAATCAAGGCAATGTGTAGAGACATGGCAGTTGAGTATTACTTTAGTAACTGGGACACTTTTAAATTTAATAACATTCTTGTCAAAGTAGCTTGTTTCATCGTATCTGATAATGTTAAAATAATCTTTGTTGTTGGGGTAGACAAAAATGCTGGAGAAACTCAGCGGGTGAGGCAGCATCTATGGAGCAAAGGAATAGGTGACATTTCGGGTCGATTTGTTGTTGGGGTTTGGTTGCTGGTGAGTTACAGGATAGTTATTTAGTTAGGATTGAGTTGAAACAAAATTAAAGCAGGTGGCTTAAACCCCTGTCTCACAGTGCGAGTTGACCCACGAGTGACCCCGAGTTTTCACTCGTGGTGGTCACGTACGATGAACGTAGCGGCAGCGTCGGAACTCGCGCGTTCAACTTGTCCACTCGTGGCGCTAACGGCAGGTACTCGGGAAACTTGTTAACTCGTGAAAAAAATCAAACATGTTTGATTTTTTCCACGAGTCAAATTAACTGTTCAAGTTAAAAATGGAAACATTTAAACTCGTTGCAGTAACGTAATGGCCCGTGCGTTTACCTTAGTGTCTCGTGAGTCTATCGTGGGAACTTTTTTATAATCTGAAAGGGACTGAACCAAAGTAGTATAATATGTATATACATATTATATATATTATATATATTTCAATTCCAACCCCGAAGCAATTGAGAGGCGATTTCTTGGGGCCGTGTAATTTAACGTGTGTCTTTGCTTTTAAAAGTGAAGCTGTTTAATTGTTTACGCTGCGCTGTGTTTCGTGTTGGGGAGAGTGCTGCTGTTACAATGCTTTCAATTCTATACTGCCCTCCCCCTTCCACAGAAAAATGCCTAAATTTTTCTTTGTGCCCGCTCTCCTGGGAGCAATCCAAACCAGGGGAACAATGAACCTTCAAGAGGCTTCGCGTTCCTTGCTCCTATATATGGACCTCGCTCGCTCGCAACTGTATGAGCGCTCGATCAACCGGACATCGGCCAACACGGAGGCCTGATTACTGAAAACAAAGTCAACTTGTACCAGACCTCATCATCTTCCTTCCGACCACCCGTAACCATGGCACCACACTTTCAACAGAAAACTTAATATTTAAAGAATATATTATGGGACATTGGATTGTCTGAAGAAGGGTCCCGAGCAGAAACGCCACATGTGTGTGTGTGTGTGTGTCTGCTGTCGGGTCCCGGCGGCCGCTCAAAATCAGTCACCCGAGCTGCTTCCTTCCTCTGAAGTGGTGGCCAGCTGCTGTCTGTGTGTATCTCTCTCTCTCTCTCTCTCTCTCTCTCTCTCTCTCTCTGTGTGTGTGTGTGTGTGTGTGTCTCTCTCTCTCCCTCTCTGTCTATCTGTGTGTATCTGTGTGTGTGTCTGCTGTCGGGTCCCGGCGGCCGCTCAAAATCAGTCACCCGAGCTGCTTCCTTCCTCTGAAGTGGTGGCCAGCTGCTGTCTGTGTGTATCTCTCTCTCTCTCTCTCTCTCTCTCTCTGTGTGTGTGTGTGTGTGTGTGTGTGTCTCTCTCTCTCCCTCTCTGTCTATCTGTGTGTATCTGTGTGTGTGTCTGCTGTCGGGTCCCGGCGGCCGCTCAAAGTCACCCGAGCTGCTTCCTTCCTCTGAAGTGGCGGCCAGTCCTGCTGTCTGTGTGTATCTGTGTGTGTGTGTGTGTGTGTGTGTCTGCTGTCGGGTCCCGGCGGCCGCTCAATGTCAGTCACCCGAGCTGCTTCCTTCCTCGGAAGTGGCGGCCAGTCCTGCTGTCTGTGCCCGAAGCGCTGCGGCTGCCACCCAAGCAAATTCACTCCCCGGCCACAATAAAACCATATAGCAATGACAGCACGGAAACAGGCCATCACTGCCCTTTTACTCCGTGCTGAACACTACTCACCTAGTCCCATCTACCTGCACTCAGACCGGAGTGTGGCAAGTGGGTTACTGACCCCAATCCCCTCCTTCACAACGCCAGACTCCCCAAATACTATGAACTGAGCTCTCCCCCCACCCCGGGAAAGACAGTATTTAAAAACATAAAACAACAAGAAATGCACTTACCACGTTATTGGTTACTGGAGGATGCGCATTTTCCCTTTGTAGGTCATATCAATAGATGCGGCCGCGCTGAAATAACTCAAAGCCACAGGATGGAGATGTATTTTAACATTGTTGCTTTATTAAAACATACCTTCATTCACGGTTGGCTCAAGAGTAACGGGAGAGGAACTTGGTAACTCGGGAGAGGAAGTTGGAGCATCGCAGCAATGACATACCCGTGGGAACTCGGTT
Source organism: Okamejei kenojei (assembly GCA_035221665.1). NCBI lineage: Eukaryota > Metazoa > Chordata > Chondrichthyes > Rajiformes > Rajidae > Okamejei > Okamejei kenojei. The sequence continues at coordinate 159,019,783 of CM069131.1, forward strand.
ACACACTTGATCATAAACTTGAAGTCTCGTACACAGCCACGAGTCTGTCACTCGGGGTACCTCGTGGGTCAACTCGCACCGTGGGACAGGGCCATTAGGAATCTAAGCAACATTTAAGAACTAAAATACGATACAATTATACAGGCAACAATTGTTTTTGTTGTGCAGGGAGGGTGTTTGCATTCCTAAAACAATATCCATATTATGATTTTCTGCAGTGCAAAACCTTTATCTAAAAAGCAAATAATTTTTATAATGAAGATGTCGAGCATCTAAGCCGTGTTGGTTAGAAAATTCTATTCATTCACTTGCAAGTGAGTGAAGAAATTTCTTCTCATGTCTGTTCCTATAGTCTGGATATTCTTGATGGTAAAACCCAACTCCATCGACCTTATCATGCCCTGTACAAATTTTGTATGTTTCAACAAGATTACCTGTTATTTTACTAAACTTGTGTGGCAGTGCGGTTTATAATTTTCTATGTTTCCTCTACTACAAATACCCTTAAGTAGGAAGACCAGACCTGCATAATACATTCCAGATGCTGTCCATCCAGGACTTTGTGTAAGGTACAAAATGCTGGAGGATCTGTGGGTCATAGTTTGTTGAGGGAATGGATGGATGATGCTTCTGGTCGGGAAAAAGGGCTCCGACCTGACATAGTTTGTCCATTCCCTCCACGGATACTGCCTGACCTGTTGGGATCCTCCAGCGTTCTGGGATCAGATAAGATGTTTGAATCTATTGAAGTTTTCCAAACTGACAAAATATTAACACTCATCAGAGTTGAAATGGATTTAGGTAAAGAAAAAAATGCTGACAAAACTGCTGGAATTTTTGAGGTTGCAGCTAGCAGAACAAATGGGGACAAAGATAAGGATTTTCACAAGGCCTTCAATAAGATGTAAAGATTATACCCACCACTATTCAAGTTCTATTGACGTTGTGTATGCGGAAATCAAGCATAATTTAGTTGGATTTGCTGATGATACAAATGTACGAGGCGTTATGAGGACAATGCAGGGATACTTTTTATTCTATCGATTAATTTCCTTATCAATGCAGGCCGTTTGGCCGCCAATATCAGTACCGAACATGTTGTCCTGTTAAACTAATCTTGACTGCCTGCAATTGATTCATATCCCTCCATTCTCCACATATCTGATTGCCTATCTAAAAGTATCTTAATTGACACTGTCATATCTGCCACCACCAGCACCCCTGACAGTGCGTTCCTGGAACTCGGCACACTCCGTATTTTTTTTTAAATTCCTGCACAACTCTTTAAACCTTCAAGCTATGTCCTCTGGTCTTTGATATTTCCACCCGGGGGGGGGGGGGGGGAGGGGAGGGTGTGGGGGTGAAATGGTCTGAATAATTACCATATCTATGCTTTTTGTAATGTTACAATCTAGCTGATCTCACCTCCGGTGTTCGAATGAAATTAATACATCTGTCCAATCTTTACTCTGCTTATAGCTAATACCCTCTAATCCATGCAGCATTTTGATAAACTGCCTCTGCACCCTCTCAAGCTTCCAATTCCTCCCTGTAACAGAATGACGAGAACTGCACAGAGAGGATCCAAATTTAGCCTAACCAAAGTCCGTTAAAGCTGCATCGTGACTTCCTGATTTGTATAACCAATGCCCTAACCAATGGAAGTAAGCATAATATATGCCTCCTTTACCACACCATCTGTGTTGCCACTTTTTGGGGACCTGTGGACTGGGAACCCAACATCCCTTTACATAGAATGTTTACAGGATTTTTAGTACTTATTATATTGACCTTATGATCAGGATAGTTGTACAAAAGCTGAAACATGTTATGATCAGCATGGGATACCTTTTGAACATCCTGCTTGCTTTGCTGGACATTTTTAAGTTGCATTTAGCTCCAGTTCTACAGCAGTGCTATTAAGTGAAAAGTCCCAATCTGGGTTTGAAGAAAGCCGTTGTCATTATTTCAGTATCTACCAAATTTTGCATGTGGAATTCCACATTTTGATTGGTTATACATGCAAATGTCGACTTGGTTTCATTTTAATGGGTAATTGCTAGCAGTTCAATCGAGAACTACTGACATTGGTAAACAAACTCCGGACAGATATTTATGGTTTTAATGGCAAAATCTTTAAAGATTTTATTTCTAACCCCTGGTTTACGTTGAATTTGAAAAGTGTAATGAAGGAAGTGATATTTTTGAAAAACAACAAGCGACGATCAGCAATACTGTTGAGAAGTTGTTTTTAATGAACCAATCTAGAATACAATAAGAAAAGCATATTCATTTTACTGCTTACAGATTTATGGCAAGCTTTAAGACTGATTTTTGATGTCAAACACAATACTAGGTTATAGTCGTCTATGACAGACTGCTGCTTTTGATTTTAAATTCAAGTTTCTTACCGCTGTTTAGCAGTTGCACTATTTTTCAGATAACAGCCGACTACTTTAAAACTTCACTTGAAGTATATGCCATTGCCACGACAATTTATTGCCATTTGAAATTCATTTCTCATTTGCTTGAACACTGCTGTTTGACAAAGTGTGTCGAGATTTATGAGAAACCAATTTGAATGAAATGTATGGTTTCAGACAGATTAACTGTGGAATAGTTCAAAGATCAAATTCATGATTATGTATTATGTTAACAGACAGGGATTAAAAGGCCCAATAAAATTGCCTCTAGCACTCACTTTAATCAACTTTAGAAAGCCACAGACCATTGCACAACCTCACAATGTTGGTATTTGTTAAAATTGCACATCTTGAAATAAGAAAAAAACATTGTTTAATGGGTTTGAACTGTTCAATGCTATAAAATAAACATTTTGTAATTCTCTCTGTAGGTAATTGGGTAATAATTGAAGGATCATTTTTAAATAATTGGGCATGGCTCTTCATTTTCAGAATCCGTTAAAGGTAATTTTCAAACAAAATTGCCCAAATACTTCAAGTGAATCAACATTGCAACACATCTTGAGAAACCAAGATACTGTACTCGCTGAAAATACTCAGAAGCTTGGGCATTGTTCATGGAAAAATAAATGTCTTCTGTTTTCAACTTGAAATGTTATTTGGTCACTTGTTTTGTTGCAACGATTAGAAGTTTGTATGAAGATTGTCGCAGTTCATATAGTTCATATTTATCTGGGAAGTCCTGGTCTTACGAAAGTTTCTGTGTAAATCTGAGCTATTTATCTTTGTAAATTTTGAACATTTTAAATGTGGCCAGCAGTCTTTAACATCTGCCCTGGGATTTGTGTATCTTTTTAGGAATTCGGTGACTAACACTCTGAGTCAAGTGGCTCATCCTCCTGGGGGTGCAACTGGAGGCTATGAAGTGGCTCAACATTTCAATGACATCAAAGAACACCTTCATGTTGTAAAACGAGACCTTGGTGTATTGGTACAGAGAAATGTAAGTTATTTAAGTCCAATGAACTAACAAAATGTTTTATTGTTCAATGCGTTTTAAATTCTTTCCAAATGTCTAGTTGTAACAATTTTGCATAATATAAAAGTATATACTATAATTATAATAATGAGATGGAGGTTCAGGAAATTATGAAACATTTTTATTTGGTTCACTTCTGGAGTTTAGCTAAAGCTGCAAATCTGGTTTGAAATCTTTTAGAATGTGCATATTGCATACCTGCCAACTTGTGAGAATGAAAAATCGGAATCCTATTAGTCTGACGTCAGTGAGGGCGGGGCACGTGACGTCAGTAAGGGGCGGGGCACGTGACGTCAGTAAGGGGCAGGGTACGTGACGTCAGTGAGGGGCGGGGTACGTGACGTCAGTGAGGGCGGGAAAGTGACGTCAGTGCGGGGGGGGGGGGGGGGGCAAGTGACGCCGAACGCCACCGTGGCGGGGCGGGGTCATGCGGCTGCGTGCTGACGTACACCCGTGCGTGCCCCCATAAGCGGCGCAGGCGCGGTGCGCTCTCTCGCTGTCTCCTCGCCGCCGCCATGGGTCGCATGCACGCTTCCATCCCAATTCCGAATTCCAATTTTTTTCGGAATATTGAGGGAAAAAATCGGAATTCGGAATTGGGATGGAAAAATCGGAAGAATTCCACCCAAATCGGAATGGTTGGCAGGTATGATATTGTAAAACACCAACAATGTCTATTGAGCAGTTACTTTTCAGTGGAACAACTTCCACTCTAATAATTGAATAATGATTTATTGAATGGGATGATTTAACATTCCCCTTTATGCTCCCTCTGTTAGTTTGAATCCTTCTCAATCTTTTGACAAGTTTTATCTGAAGTTCTAGGCAGTAGGACTGCATTCCCCAATTAGAGGGTCAAATAACCCTCTCTTCATGCACATGTGTATTTTAGTATGACTTCCATCAAAATCCAAAGTATTATGCTGGGAATTGTTGTAAAAACTAGTAGAGCCAAATACCATCTGCCAAGTGTGATAGGCTTAATGGATGCTTCATACTTCACCTTGCTTGATCATTGCAGCTGCACAACCTTTTGTGTCACCCATGCTATAGTCAAAATCGAGTTGTGCTGTCACAGCTGTCCCACAGTGCAGAAATAGGGAGCGCTTCCTGAGGACCGTCCCCATCAGGCTCTTTTTTTAAGGATTCTGGATGTCTCCGATGATCAGATATTTAAAAACATTTGAAAATGAGCGAAATTGTGACTGAACCGCCCTAGATTTTATGCTAAATCAGGTGATTGAGCAGGATATAGAGCCTATATCAATAGCCTAACATCATGTTTCTGCACAGTAGTGCTGGAAGGCAGAAGTTAAAGATGTGTTAAGCCATGAATGGGAGATGTGTAGCAGTCCTGTATGAAATTTGCTATCAATGACAAATCGTCATCTGCTCTGATCTCTTGCAGAAATACTATATCTCATCATCTGGTTATCTATGAAGGTCACACTTGCTTTTGTCCTTTGACATATCTTGAACCAATGAGCACAATCATCTATTTTAGATAAATTCTCTTGAAAGATCTTCAATACAGATTCTGTGGAAAAACAGGATACAGGGTTTGTGACAAACACAACATCTTACAATCTTGACTGGTCTATTTTTCCTTACAACAAAGGATGCAGCCATTTGGCTCATTGTGTTTATGGCTGCTCCTGAACATATTGTGATCTCCCACTTATTTCACTTCAACCTAGTCTCATACATGCCAATTTTTAAAAGAAAAACCCAGATTCTCTCTCTCAGCAGCCATTTAACCTTGCAACCAGTTCAACTTAGGTATGTGTGAGGTAAGCAGAGCACCTGGAGGGAAGCCCATGTAATCATAGGGGAACATACAGACACCACAGAGGGCAAACAGGTCAATCAAATATGTGCCTCTAGAGCTGTTCGGTATTGACAAGTGCAGTTGACCAGATCATCCATTGACATTTCATAAAACTGCTACCAGAGAATAATGTTACTGTATATTGGCAAATGTCTTAATTCATGACTCTTGGTTTTTTTTTCCACAGGTAAATATTGAGAAGCCTAAATGCCCAGAATTACCCCCATTCCCATCATGTTTATCTTCAACTCATTTCTTCATGTTTGTGGCCTTTCAAACAGTATTGTTTATTGGTTATATAATGTATAGGTAAGTATAAGTTGATGAAGTAGGTTTTATTATTAGCTTGTAATGCTTCTAAGAATGTAAATGGCGAAGTTTAATTAAGTTGAAGAGATTAGTGTGAAGTACACAACATTCACTAACACCAATTTTGTTTTAGCTAAACGCTGAAAAGATTGGTATCATTGTTCTAAGTCAGCAATATTGCTGTTATTAAAGTTGAATATAATGGATTAATCTTTTATGCATACATTTTGTATTTTTCCTAATGGCATAAAGTTAGGAAACATTTTGTTAAGTAACTAATACTTCATGATCATATTGAATAGCATTCGCAAACCACATAACGTGGCACTTTGAATGAGCTGGTTGAGGAATTAAATGTTTGTGTGAAATCTAGTTAGAAACACAATGTCCAGAAAATGAGATGATCAAGTTTGCATTTTCCAAATGACCTTTAAGATCCTGTTTTCGACATTATCTCTACCACTGGTTTATTTCTTCAGTGCAATTTTGGTCTCCTAATTTGAGGAAAGACATATTGTTATTGAGGGAGTGCAGCGTAGGTTCACCAGGTTAATTCTTGGGATGGCGGGACTGATATATGATGAAAGAATGGGTCGACTGGGCTTGTATTCACTGGAATTTAGATGGATGAGAGGGAATCTTATAAAAACATATAAAATTCTTAAAGGATTGGACTGGCTAGAAGCAGGAAAAATGCCCCAATTTCGGGGGAGTCCAGAACCAGGGGTCTCAATTTAAAAATAAGTGGCAGGCTATTTAGGACTGAGATGAGGAAAAACATTTTCACCCAGATTTGTGAATCTGGAATTCTCTGCCACAGAAGGCAGTGGAGGCCAATTCACTGGATGTTTTCAAGAGAGAGTTAGATTCAGCTCTAGAGGCTAAAGGAATCAAGGGATATGGGGGGAAAAGCAGGGACGGCGTCCTGATTTTAGATGATCCACGATAATCATATTGAGTGGCGGTGTTGGCTCAAAGGGCCGAATAGCCTACTCCTGCACCTATTTTTCTATGTTTTCTATCTAAGCTATAGCAGCTCTCAAAAAAAAGCTCGCAACCACTTTCCTGAGGGCAAATAGGGATGGACTATAAATGCTTGTGATTTCTTCCCACCACAAAAATATTTAAAAACTGTATTTTGTGACAAACAAAAATCCTGAAAATTGAAGAACTATATCTCCTCTATTACTTCTGTATACCACCACGCAGAACTCGCTGACTTCATCAACTTCACGACTAATTTCCATCCTGCATTCAAATTCACTTGGACCATCTCTGACATCTTCCTACCGTTTCTGACTATTGACCGACATCTACGACAAACCTACCGACTCCCATAGCTATCTAGACAACACTTCTTCCCACCCTGTTTCCTGTAATGAATCGATCCCCTACTCCCAATTCCCTCGTCTATGCCGCAACTGCGCCTAGGATGAGGTTTTCCATACTAGATCATCGGAGATGTTCTTATTCTTTAGGAAACAGGGGTTCCCCTCTTCCATTATAGATGATGCTCTCATTAGGGTCTCCTCGATATCCCGCAGCTCAGCTCTTGCTCCCCCCATTCGCAACAAGGACAGAGTCCCCCTTGACCTCACCTTCCACCCCATCAGCTATCGTATACAGCAAATAATCCTCCAACACTTTCGCCACCTCTAGCGGGATCCCACTGCTGGACACATCTTCCCATCTCCACCCCTTTCTGCTTTCCGTACAGACCGTTCCCTCTACAACTCCTTGGTCAACTCTTCCCTACCCACCCACACCACCACCTCCCCAGGTACTTTCCCCTGCAACTGCAGGAGATGCAACACCTGTCCCTTTACTTCCCCCCTCGAATCCATCCAAGGACCCTGACAGTCTTTACAGGTGAGGCAGAGGTTCACTTGCACCTCCTCCAACCTCATCTACTGTATCCGCTGTTCCAGATGTCAACTTCTGTACATTGGTGAGACAAAGTGCAGGCTCAGTGATCCTTTCGCTGAACGCCTCTGCTCAGTCTGCCTTAACCTACCTGATCTCCTGGTTGCTCAGCGCTTTAACTCCCTCTCCCATTCCCAATCTGACTTTTCTGTCCTCGGCCTCCTCCATTGTCAGAGTGAAGCCCAGCGCAAATTGGAGGAACAGCACTTCATATTTTGCTTAGGTAGCTTACACCCCAGCTGTATGAACATTGACTTCTCTAACTTCAAATAGCTCTTGCTTTCCCTCTCTCTCTCCATCCCTTCGCCTTCCCAGTTCTCCCACCAGTCTTGGTGCCTCTGACTACATTCTATCTGTCCCGCCTACTCCCTGACATCAGTCTGACGAAGGATCTTGACGCAAAACGTCACCCATTCCTTCTCTCCAGAGATGCTGCCTGTTCTGCTGAGTTACTCCAGCATTTTGGGATCTCCTGTATTACTTTTGTCCCTAATTTTTGAAGGAGCATTTGAATTGATTTGCACAGCATGACTTGCTGCTCCTAAACATATCAGACTAACCTGGAAATAATATCAAGCACTCTCTGACAATGGTGGGTATATGGAATGATCTGCCAGAGAAGGTAGTTGAGGCAAGTACAATAACATTAACGACTCTTGGACAGGTACATGGCTCCGAAAGGTTTTGAGGCATATGGGTCTAGCTTAAATTTAACACCTTTGTCAGCATGGGCGGGTTGGGCCATAGCACAGAGACATGGTTGCAAAAGGACCAGTACTGGGAACTGAATATTCAAGGGTGTATGTCCTATCGAAAAGACAGACAGGTGGGCAGATGGGGTGAGGTAGTTCTGTTGGTGAGGAATTAAATTCAGTCCCTTGCGAGGGGTGACATAGAATCAGGAGATGTAGTCAGTATGGATAGAACTGAGGAATCATAAGGACAAAAACACCCTAGGGAGTTATCTACAGGCCCCCAAACAGTAGCCTGGATATATCCCAGCAGCGATGACAGTGGAACAACAATGGCAAGTATTTCTGGGTATAATACAGAAGGTGCAGGATCAGTTCATTCCAAAGATGAAGAAAGATTCTAGGGGGAGTTAAGCACCTGTCCCTCTTGCATGTCCTTGGCATGCTAATTACGCGACCTCGTGGTCTCGTTGAGCCGCGACGGTCCCGTGTGACTTCATTCGACCGCACAGCAGTCTGGAGCGCGTGACGTCATTTGAAGATGGACACAAAATACAGGAGTAACTCAGCGGGACCGGCAGCATCTCTGGAGAGAAGGAATGGATGATGTTTCGTGTCGAGATACTTCTTCAGTCTGAAAGAAGGGTCTTCACCCGAAACGTCACCCACCACACAGTTACGCGACAGGCCGATGGCGCGCAAAGATTTTGTTTGCTACAAAAATTTCGGAGCCCCGTACGATGTCGTGCACAACTACATACCCCTCCGCGCTTCTCAGTGGGACCAGCCCCGCGCGGCCATACGATGCCCGTGCGCCTCAACGCGACGACGAAGTCGCGTAATTTGCGTGCCAGGGACACGTAAGTGGGGCAGGCCCTTAAGGGGTGACCGTGGCTGACAAGGGAAGTCAAGGACAGTATAAAAATAAAAGAGAAGAAGTATAACATAGCAAAGATGAGCAGTAAGCCAGATGGTTGGGAAACATTTAAAGAGCAACAGAAGATAACTTAAAAGGCAATACGGGGAGAAGAGATGACGTACGAAGGTCAGCTAGCAAAGAATATAAAGGAGGATAGTGAAAGCTTCTTTAGGTATGTGAAGAGCAAAAAATTAGTTAAGACCAAAGTTGGACCCTTGAAGACAGAAACAGGTGAATTTATTATGGGAAACAAGGAAATTATAGACAGATTGAACAGGTACTTTGTTTGTGTCTTCCTTAGTGAAGACGGATCCAATCTCCCAGATGTACTAGTGGCCAGAGGACCTAGGGTGTCGGACGAACTGAAGGAAATTCACATTAGGCAGGAAATGGTGTTGGGTAGACTGATGGGAATGAAAGCTGATAAATCCCCAGGGCCTGATGGTCTGCATCCCAGGGTACTTAAGGAGGGGGCTCTGGAAATCTCGGATGCGTTGGTGATAATTTTCCAATGTTCAATAAATTCTGGATCAGTTCCTGTGGATGGGAAGGAGGCTAATGTTATCCAACTTTTTAAGAAAGGCGCGAGAGAGAAAACTGAATTATAGACCAGGTAGCCTGACAACGGTGGATAGGGAAGATGCTGGAGTCAATTATAAAAGATGAAATAGCGGCACATTTGGATGGCAGTAACAGGATCGGTCCGAGTCAGCATGGATTTACGAAGGGGAAATCATGCTTGACTAATCTTCTGGAATTTTTTGACGATGTAACTAGGAAAATGGACAAGGGAGAGCCAGTGGACTTTCAGAAAACCTTTAAGGTCCCACATAGGAGATTAGTGGGCAAAATTAGAGCACATGGTATTAGGGGTAGGGTACTAACATGGATTGAAAATTGGTTGACAGACAGGAAACAAAGAGTAGGGATTAACAGGTCCCTTTCAGAATGGCAGGCAGGGACTAGTGGGGTTCTGCAAGGCTCGGTGCTGGGACCGCAGCTATTTACAATATACATTAATGATTTAGATGAAGGGATTAAAAGTAACATTAGCAAATTTGCAAATGACACAAAACTGGGTGGCAGCGTGAACTGTGAGGAGGATGCTATGAGGACTTCACAAGTTGGGCGAGTGGGCAGATGCATGGCAGATGCAGTTTAATGTGGATAAATGTGAGTTTATCCACTTTGGTGGCAAAAACAAAATCTGAATGGTGTCAATTTGGGAAAAGGGGAAGTACAACGAGATCTGGGGTACTTGTTCATCAGTCACTGAAAGTAAGCATGCTGGTACAGCAAACAGTGAAGAAAGCGAATGGCATATTGGTCTTCATAACAAGAGGGTTTGGGTATAGGAGCAAAGAGGTCCTTCTGCAATTGTACAGAGCCCTGGTGAGACCACACCTGGAGTATTGTGTGCAGTTGTGGTCTCCAAATTTGATGAAAGACATGCTTGCCATTGAGGGAGTGCAGCATAGGTTCACAAGGTTAATTCCCGGGATGGCAGGACTGTCATATGTTGAGAGAATGGAGCGACTGGCCTTGTATACACTGGAATTTGGAAGGAGGAGAGGGGATCTTATTGAAACATATAACATTATTAAGGGTTTGGACACGCTAGAGGCAGGAAGCATGTTCCCAATGATGGGGGAGTCCAGAACCAAGGGCCACAGTTTAAGAATAAGGGGTAGGCCATTTAGAACGGAGATGAGGAAAAACTTTCACCCAGGGAGTTGTGAATCTGGAATTCTCTGCCTCAGAAGGCAGTGGAGGCCAATTCTCTGGATGCTTTCAAGAGAGAATTAGATAGAGCTCTTAAAGATAGGGGAGTCAAGGGATATGGGGAGAAGGCAAGAACAGGGTACTGATTGTGGATGATCAGCCATGATAACATTGAATGACGGTGCTGACTCGAAGGGTCGAATGGCCCACTCCTGCACCTATTATTGCATGTTTCCATGCTCAGACTCTCTCCTGCAATGAATAATAGACCTATAAACCACCGATTAGCTTAACTATCTGAATTTATATGATATCAATATTTCTGTTAATTTTGTGTTTATAAAGCTCTAACCATATGAACCAAACATCACAAATATCTTACTGCTTGACAGTTGTTTGGAATATCCCAAATAGTCTTGATGTTTTGGAATATTCGTCCTTTTTATTCATTGACCTGTTTTTCTATGTTGGGGGTATTCTGTTATGACTGGAATCAGTTGGTGAAAATAAATTAATTTGCTATATATAATATCCTATTTTATCTGTAGTAATGTTACTGTTCATCCTGTTCTTTGATCTTCTTTCTGCTGTGAATAAAGTTGTGGTTTATATCCCTTTTGCTGCCCTCTGATTTTATCATTTTTCCATTAATGCATTCTTTAGATATCTCTTTCTTTGCCTTCAATATAAATGTCAATGTTTTATTTAAGTTCACTTTATCTTTTTAAACTATTTGAGTTAAATTTGCATGAGAAGAATTTATGCAGTACTGTAACCTTGTTGATGAAGGATTTTTTGTAAAAAAAGGCCAACTAGTCATTGTTCAATAAAAGTTTAAATGAGAACACTAATTAGAAGATTAGTGGACATTTTTAAGTAGGCACCTGTACATATTTTACAAGGGTACTAGCATATACTGGCCCAGTTTCTAATCATGAGAAATTACTAATACTATTTACAGAAAATACTGGAAAAATATAGCAGGTTGGACATCATCCGTGGAATAAAAACAATTAATCATTCGGGTTTGCACCTGTCAGATGCACTCAGTGGCTCTGAGTGGTAGATGAGAAGCCATAGTTAAAGAAGGAAGGCATTTCGGAAGTACCTGTGCGGAATATTTCCACATCAGTCATTCCATTGTCTTAATTTTTCCATTACAATTGCTCTCTGGTGAAATATTCCACACATGTACCTCTCAAATGTCTTAATTCCTCAACCGTGACTTTCCCCGCTATTGTAGTCCTTGACCGCCTCCATTGCCCACACTCTGCTCACATCCCTTCTCCTACGTGGAGTGAAATCAGAGTTTGCCAGGCATTATCCTTTCCACCAGACCAGTTACTGTATTCTATGAATTGCTATTTCAATTTCTGCCAGTTCCAACCAGATTCCACCACAAGGTACATGTTCCCCTACCCTTTTAGTTTTTTTCAAAGGGATCACTCACTCGCTCCCTCTGCAACTCCTTGGTTTGCTCTTCCATTCTGCCTACCACTTCCCATCAGGTGGCACTTTCTCATACAGTCGCTGGATATAGAACACTTGTCCTTTTCCTCCATCCGGAGTCCCAAAAACTATTTCCGGGTGAAGCAGCACTTCATTTGCACTTCCAACTTATAGGCAACACATACTCTGACAGAGAAGCTTAATCTTAACTGCCCCATTGCCTCACTATTCTTTATGCACCTTCTTCCTGCCTTCTCTGGTAGTAAACAAACTTGTTTCTCTCTTTCCCCATGCTGGTGAAGAACACAGACACAGTGTTACCGGTTTCTTGTTCCATACATGCTGTCTGACCTGTTATTTTTCCCCAGTGTTTTGTTTTTCACATTTGCATTTTTTGTTTTGGCGCAGTAGTAAGCTTCCTGCCTTACAGTGCCAAAGACCCGAGTTCGATCCTGCCTATGGTTGCTGTCTCTGTATGGAGTTTATACGTTGTCTCTGTGAAAGCATATGTTTTCTCCAGGTGCTCTGGTAAACTCCCACATTTCAAAGCCTTGCAGGTTTGTAGGTAATTTGGCTTCTGTAAATTGTAAATTATTCTGTAGGATAGAACTATTGGATGGGTAATCGTTAGTCTGCATGGACTCAGTGGGGCTCAGTGGGCTAATGGGCCTGTATCCGCACTGTGTCTCTAAAATAAACTAAATTTGCATTGGCATCTGAAAACATCAATAAAATTTAACTAATTTAGGTCACAAAGTCAGGAATAGAACAATTCTTCTGAGCAAGTAAACATTCCCCTTTTTAACAGCTGCAGGGAACGGTGTGCCTTTTTTACCTGCTTCGATCAGTTCCGCAGGCAGTGCAATCATACATTTGTTTCATGTATTAATGATTATTCCTTTCTCCCGCAGGAGCCAGCAAGAAGCAGCCGCAAAGAAGTTCTTTTGATGCTACTGTTCTTAGTTTTTACTTTGTTAGTGACCTGGAATGAAACAAAGGAAAACTGTAAATGATTTTTAAAAAAAGATATTTTTCAACAAACTAAGTTATTGGGGTACGTTATTTCCTTGAATTGCAAAAGTTATTTTGTGCACACAAATTATTTTTCTACAGCTAAAGATGAAGCTGTGGGCAGTTAATTTTTTTGAATTCTGCATTTTGGAGTCACAATGTTACAGAAGAATGAAATGGATGTTTACATGATAAGTAAAGCAATAACTAAGAATGGCAATTTATGTTTTTTGGAGCTGTGAGTTAATGAGGACTACATACAAATACTTGGGTGCTCATAACCATCATTTCATTTTTTTACATGCATGTTGTGTCCCTTGTTTGTGCCTTTTCAAAAGCTTCAACAATCAAATTACATGCTTTTCCGACCTCGTTCATCTCAGCTTTATTCCATTTAAGTTTGTTTTGTTCATTGTGATCCTTTTTAGTCATAGTCATAGAATAATACAATGTGGAAACAGGCCCTTCGGCCCAACTCGCCCACACTGGCCAACAATGTCCCAGCTACACTAGTCCCACTTGTCTGTGCTTGGTCTATATCCCTCCAAACCTGTCCTATCCATGTACCTGTCTAATTGTTTCTTAAACGATAGGATAGTCTCAGCCTCAACTACCTCCTCTGGCAGCTTGTTCCATACACCCACCACCCATTGTGTGAAAATGTTATTCCCTCGGATTCCAATTAAATCATTTCCCCTTCACCTTGAGCCTATGTCCTCCGGTCCTTGATCCCCAACTCTGGGCAAAAGACTCTGCATCTACCCGATCTATTCCTCTCATGATTTTGTATACCTCTGTAAGACCTCCCCTCATTCTCTTGTGCTCCATGGAATAGAGACCAAGCCTACTCAACCTTTCCCTATAGCTAACTATTCCTGGCAACATCCTTGTAAATCTTTTCTGAGCCCTTTCAAGCTTGACAATATCTGTCCTGTAACATGGTGCCCAGAACTAAACACAATATTCTAAATTGAAGTCTGAAGAAGGGTCTCGACCCGAAACGTCGCCTATCTCCTTCGCTCCTTAGATGCTGCTGCACCCGCTGAGTTTCTCCAGCTTTTTGTGTACCCACAATATTCTAAATGCCGTCTCACCAACATCTTATACAACTGCAACATGTCCTCCCAACTGCTATACTCAATACTCTGACAATTGAAGGCCAAAGTGCGAAAACCCTTTAGACCACCTTATCTACCTGTGACTCGACCTTCAAGGAACCATGCACTTGTACTGCTAGATCCCTCTGCTCTACAACACTACCCAGAGGCCTACCATTTACTGTGTAGGTCATGCCCTTGTTCAATGTCCCAAACTGCAACACCTCACACTTCTCAGTATTAAATTCCATCAACCATTCCTCAGCTCACCTGGCCAATCTTTCACAACCATCTTCACTATCTGCAAAACCTTTTGTATCATCAGCAAACTTGCTAATCTTGCCCTGTCTGTTCTCATCCAAATCATTGATGTAGATGACAAACAATAATGGGCCCAGCACTGAACCCTGAGGCATTAGTCACAGGCATCCAGTCTGAGAAGCTCCCCATTCAACTTAAAGTTGCTCGTAAATTCAAATTAAATTGGCTTCAATCTTGCATTTATAACATAGACCCAGTGACCTTTTTGCCAATAACTTTCATCTGTAAGAAACTTGTTTTTTTTTTTTCTTCCCCTCAAATTCAGTTCTCAGTAAAGCCCCAAATATTCTGGAAATGATTATTGCTCTTGTATCTGGAAAGAACCTCTGCCCAGAGGTCTCTCCCTTTTCTCTCCATTCTTAATGGGATGCAAGAAAAAACTGCCCAAAATACATTAGAATTTTATATATATATCTGGAATCTGTATCTGGAATCTATATCTGAATCGTGTATCTGGAAAGAACCTCTGCCACATTTTCTCTCCCTTCTTAATGGGATGCAAGAAAAAACTGCCCAAAATACATTAGAATTTTATATATATATATAAAATGGAAAGAAACCAAAAGTCTCCTTGTCTGTTGTCTCCTTCATCTATGCATCTTGGCTCTTTTTAATTGATGTGCTTAATTTTGTTTTTAAACTTTTATTTACTTTTCAAATCCACAACCTTCCCCTGCCGTGTGTCCTCATGTTTTAAAGTCCAGATTAATTTAATGTCAGTTGTTTTCAACTCTTTCTTGTTGTTAGTTACAACATTAACTTATCGCCTTTCTGTTGTTCTGCAATTTGTTTTTAAAACTCCCTCCTCTAAACAATCAGATTTTCGCTTGGGCCATCTGTTATTCTGAGAGAACGATGAACATCAGTGGTCTGAAGCTTGAGAAGATGGTCTCAATGTCTGTCCAATATAAACCAATTGATTTTGAATTCCATTCTTATGGCCAATCAGGTCTCGACATTTCAGAGCATTTGATGAACAATCAATTACTTCAAAATGTTAACTCAAATATTTGCAAACAGTAACGTTCCACAATATTGTTCAAACTTTATTCTTATTTAATTTGCATGGAGACTCATTCAAGTAGCGAATGTTATATGCAAAGCCTAAAGTGTATGTATTTTAATTAAATGCATGAAAGAGGCATGGTCTGATAGTCAAGTGTGCATTTGAATATACAGATCAGTATTGAGATCAGTCAAGGTGAAGGCTCAAAAGCAATACATTTGGATGCTTGAATGCACAAAGTTATCTGATGAATAGGTCTTTCCGCCCCAGTGTGCACATGTAAATAATTTGAGATGTGAACTTCAGATGGGACTCTTTCCTAAGCTTAACAATTGCATGCTCGTTCTGCTAAACTGGGGATGTACTTTGAATTACAGGGGACTAGAGACGTTTTGCTTCCTAAGTGTCTTGACCTACCATATGAGCAGTGTAATCCATACATGCACCAGTTGCTTGTATGGATTGTTGGCTATCTATCATTTCAAAGGTAGAAGATAATTATTTATAATAATAGGCACTTGACAGTCATCAGCAAAGTTTCCTGAAAATCATGTTTTTTATTCATCTCTACCAACAGAAATAAAACACAATTTATATTTGAATGTTGAGAGACTTTAATCACCCAGCTATGAATAATGTTTTAATGAAAAGATTTGTCATAGTAAATGATAAAATGGTTGAACATTATTAAAACTGTTTGAAATTAAAGTTTAACAAAGGCTTCCAAGATTAATTCATTTTGCTCGGTTTCCTGAATCATTCTCTCCTTTAAAAACCTACAAACTGCAGCAATAATGGCGGTGTCCTCCAATTAAAGGTTCTTCCCTGAACTCATAATGCAAAGATACAAAGGTTGGATGAACAATACATTTGTAAAATATGATCTGCTCTTGAGGTCTAAGAGGAAAAGAACGTCAGATTCTACAGTGCTAAACTTCCCTTTCGTCCTCAATGTCTCAAACTGAATCGGCAGATATGCAAAAACCTACTATTTATCATTTATCATTATGGCTGTGTGCAATATTCCACTTATTTATTTTAAAATAAGTGTTAGCTGTGAGGAGGATGCTAGGAGACTGCAAGGTGACTTGGGTAGGCTGGGTGAGTGGGCAAATGTTTGGCAGATGCAGTATAATGTGGATAAATGTGAGGTTATCCACTTTGGTGGCAAAAACAGGAAAGTAGACTATTATCTAAATGGTGGCCGATTAGGAAAAGGGGAGATGCAGCGAGACCTGGGTGTCATGGTACACTAGTCATTGAAAGTAGGCATGCAGGTGCAGCAGGCAGTGAAGAAAGTGAATGGTATGTTAGCTTTCATAGCAAAAGGATTTGTGTATAGGAGCAGGGAGGTTCTACTTCAGTTGTATAGGGTCTTGGTGAGACCACACCTGGAGTATTGCGTACAGTTCTGGTCTCCAAATCTGAGGAAGGACATTATTGCCATAGAGGGAGTGCAGAAAAGGTTCACCAGACTGATTCCTGGGATGTCAGGACTGTCTTATGAAGAAAGACTGGATAGACTCGGTTTATACTCTCTAGAATATAGGAGATTGAGAGGGGATCTTATAGAAACTTACAAAATTCTTAAGGGGTTGGACAGGCTAGATGCAGGAAGATTGTTCCCGATGTTGGGGAAGTCCAGGACAAGGGGTCACAGCTTAAGGATAAGGGGGAAATCCTTTAAGACCGAGATGATAAAAACTTTTTCACACAGAGAGTGGTGAGTCTCTGGAACTCTCTGCCACAGATGATAGTTGAGGCCAGTTCATTGGCTATATTTAAGAGGGAGTTAGATGTGGCCCTTGTGGCTAAGGGGATCAGGGGATATGGAGAGAAGGCAGGTACGAGGTACTGAGTTGGATGATCAACCATGAACATATTGAATGGCGGTGTAGGCTCGAAGGGCCAAATGGCCCACTCCTGCACCTATTTTCTATGTTTCTAAAATGCATCTAAACAATTTGTTCCTGCATGTACAGTACATATGCATGTTTGTGTATGTAATAAGGCAATTGTGTCGCTGGAGGTGTATAGGATTGAGGAGCATGCTTAAGAAATTTGGGAGGGCAATAAGGAACTCTGAAGGACAAAAGATATTTGGGTTCAGGTCAGGAAAAATGAGACATGGGTTCAGTTATAGGCAGCTGGGATCAAATGGCTCCATGGAAGAGTGTAGGGCATTAAGGAACCTACTTGTGGAAATCAGGAGGACAAAAAGGGGGCATGGATTAGCACTGACAGATAAGATGAAGGAAAATCCAAAGAAAAATATATAGGGGGGGGAAATAGTAACTTGAGAGAGAATAGGGAACTCAGAAAACTAAGTGGTAATCTATATGTGGTGCCACAATGAATATTTCACCTGTTTTTATAGTTTTTAACTGGAAACAGGTCCTGCGGCCTACCAAGCCTGTACTGACCAGCAATACCTACATACTAACACTATCCTGCACACAAGGGACAATTTACAATTTTACCAACCCAATTAGCTTACAAACAATTATGTCTTTGGAGTGTGAGAGGAAACCAGAGAACCTGAAGTCAGGTCTCCCTTCAGTCGCCGCAGTAGTGAAATTAATAATTTGAGTCCAAATTCTTACAGCTAATACCCTGTAATCCAGGCATCATTCTAGTAAACCTCTTCTGCACACCCCCTCTTCCCCATCATACACCCAAAGACTTTAGTGTCCTCCACTCCTCCAATT
Organism: Okamejei kenojei; assembly: GCA_035221665.1. NCBI lineage: Eukaryota > Metazoa > Chordata > Chondrichthyes > Rajiformes > Rajidae > Okamejei > Okamejei kenojei. The sequence goes on from CM069131.1 coordinate 159,038,230, forward strand.
TTGATGCGATGGGCAAACATTCGAACAAACATAAACATTTACATCAATGTAATCTCACTCCCCATCCCCCCCCACACCTACCGCTCTCACTCCCCATCCCCCCACACCTACCGCTCTCACTCCCCATCCCCCCACACCTGCCGCCCTCACTCCCCATCCCCCCACACTTACCGCTCTCACTCCCCATCCCCCCACATCTACCGCTCTCTCACTCCCCATCCCCTCACACCTACCGCACTCACACCCCATCCCCCCACACTTTGGAACAAGGACAGAGTCCCCCTTGTCCTCACCTTCCACCCTACCATCCATCGCATACAACAGATATGCGATGACATTTTTGCCACCTCCAACGGGATCCCACCACTGGCCACATCTTACCATTCCTTTCGGCTTTCAGCAGAGACCGCTCCCTCCGTAACTCCCTGGTCAATTTGTCCCTTTACACCCAAATCACCCCCTCCCGTGGTACTTTCCCTTGCAACAGCAGGAAATGATACACTTGTCGCTCTACCTCCCCCCTCGACTCCATCCGACCCAAGCAGTTTTTCCAGGTGAGGCAGTGGTTCACCTGCACCTAATTCCAACCTCATCTATTGCATCTGCTGTTCTAGGTGTCAACTGTTCTACATCGGAGAGACCAAGCGCAGGCATGCGATCGCTTCGCCCAACACCACTGCTCAGTTCACGTTAACCAACCTGATCTCCCGGTGGCTCAGCACTTCAACTCCCCCTCCCATTCCGAATCTGACTTATCTGTCCTGGACCTCCATGGCCAGAGTGAGGCGCACCGTAAATTAGAGGAGCAGCACCTCATGTTTTTCTTGGGCAGTTTACTCCCCAGCGGTATGAACATTGACTTCTCCAATTTCAGGTAGTCCTTGCTTTTTCCCTCCCCCTCCCCTTCTCCCCTCTCCCATAGTCTACTATCTCTGCCTCTTCTTCCCACCCCCACACCCCCAAATCAGTCTGAAGAAGGGTCTCGAACCAAAACACCATCTATTCCTTCGCTCCATAGATGCTGCCTCACTCGCTGAGTTTCTCCAGCATTTTTGTCTACCAACATTTACATCAAAGTTGTTTATGTACATCACAAACATCAGAGGTCCCAAGCTAAATCTCCACTAGTCACACATTTCCAGCCAAACTAACACCCACCACAACCCTCCTCTGCTTTTTCAGAACTGGCTTATTCATAGAAGGCAGACTAACTCAGTCTAACTCAGAGCTCTTGTGGATTTTGAAGTTAGAATAGAGTCAGAAGTGCAAACAGTTTAAAAAGAGAGGCAAAGCTCTGACGGACTTAGCTCAGAGCTCCCGTGGATTTTGAAGAAACAGCAGCAAAGACAAGCAGGACAAAGCAGTGATTGGCTCTAGCCCGAGTGGGAGGAGAGTTAGAAGTGAGTCAGAGGGGGAAAACAGTTTGAAAAGAGAGGCAAAGCACAGTCAGACTTAACTCAGAGCTCCCGTGGATTCTTGGACAGGACCTACAGTGAGGTCACGCCGAGGATACGTGAAGAACCAAGGTATGTGATGGAGAGGAAGGATGGAAATCATGGCGTGCAGAAGACCCAGGTGGCTAATTAAAACAGATACGCCCTCTTGGGAACTGTCCGTGGAGACGATGTTTTCTGTCCGAGCGGCGGACACTTCGGTGGCTCCAATCCTAGAGATGGGACTCTACCGGCGAGACCGACATCAGGTAGAGCCCTAGTGGTGGGTGACTCCTTTGTCCGAGGAGCGGACAGGAGATTCTGTGGCGAGATGCGAAGATGGTCTGTTGCCTCCCTGGTGCCAGGGTTCAGGATGTCACGAGCCGATTTCAGAACATCCGCGAGAGAGAGAGAGAGAAGATGAACAGCCGGCAGTAGTTGTGCACGTAGGCACAAACGACACCGGGAAGAAGAGGAAGGAGGTTCTCCAACATGACTTCAGAGAGTTGGGAAGAAAACTGAAATGCCGGACTTCTAGGGTGGTTATCTCCGGATTGCTTCCAGTACCTCGTGCTAGGGAGGACAGGAACAGGGAGATAGGTGATCTGAATGTGTGGCTGAGGAGCAAGGATTTAGATTTATAGACCACAGGGATCTCTTCTGGGGTAGGGATGACCTGTACAAAAGGGTCGGGTTACACCTTAACTGGAGGGGAACCGACATTCTGGCAGGCAGGTTTGCTAGGGTTACACGTGTGGGTTTAAACTGATTAGTGGGGGGCCTGGGGAGGGATTGACCATTTGGGAATATAAAGATGGAGTTGAAGGGTAAGTGACTACAGGAAAAATTACAAAAAATTCTCGAATTAATGGGAAGGAAAGCTGGAGAATGGACAACAGAGTAAGGTCAGGGCCAATTGCGATCGGAGCGAGGGGGGACGTGAATACGGAGGTCAAAGTGCTGTATGTGAATGCGCGAAATATAAGGAATAAGGTGGACGAGCTTGAGGCTCAGTTAGAAACTGGCAAGTGTGATGTTGTGGGAATTACTGAGACATGGATGCAAGGGTGCCAGGGCTGGGAACTGAATATTCAAGGGTATACCTCCTATCGAAAAGACAGACAGGTGGGCAGAATCGGGTGGGGTTGCCCTGTTGGTGAGGGATTAAATTCAGTCCCTTGCAAGGGGTGACATTGAAACAGGAGATGTGTAATCAGTATGGACAGAACTAAGGAATTGTAAGGGTAAAACGACCCCAAAGGGACTAATCTACAGACCCCCAAACAATAGCCTGCACATAGGGCGCAAGTTAAATCGGGAGTTAAAATTGGCACGTAGCAAAAGTAATGCTGTGGTTGTTATGGGAGATTTCAACAGGCAGGTAGAGTGGGAAAATCAAGTTGGTATTGGACCCAAAGAAAGGGACTTTGTAGAGTGCCTTCGTGATGGATTCTTAGAACAACTTGTATTGGAGCCTACCAGGGAGAAGGCACTTCTGGATTTAGTGTTATGTAATGAACCGGATTTGATAAAGGACCTCGAGGTTAATGAGCCATTAGGAGGCAGTGACCATAACATGGTCAGGTTTAATCTACAATTGGAGAGGGAGAAGGGGTAGATCGGAGGTGTCAGTGTTGCAGTTGAATAAAGGGGACTATGGGGCCATGAGGGAGGAGCTGGCCAAAGTTGACTAGAGAGATACACTAGCAGGGATGAAAGTGGAACAAAAATGGCACTTTGAAGGTGCAGGATCAGTTCATTCCTAGGAGGAAGAAAGATTCCAAGGGGAGAAAGGGACAACCATGGCGGACAAGGGACGTCAGGGACAGTATAAAAATTAAAGCGAAGAAGTACAAATTAGCAGAGATGAGCGGGAAGCAAGAGAATTGGGTAATGATTAAAGAACAACAGAAGATAACCAAAAAGACAATACGGGATGAAAACATGAATGTAAGCTAGCCAAGAATATAAAGCAGGATAGTAAAAGCTTCTTTAGGTATGTGAAGAGGAAAAAAATAGTTAAGACCAAAGTTGGACCCTTGAAGACCGAAAAAGGTGAATTTATTATGGGGAACAAGGAAATGGAAGATGAGTTCAACAGGTACTTTGGATCCGTCTTCACTAAGGTGGATGCAAACAATCTTTCCGATATAGTAGTGGCCAGAGGATCTGGGGTGACGGAGGAACTGAAGGAAATCCACATTAGGCAGGAAATGGTGTTGGATAGACTGATGGGACTGAAGGCTGATAAATCCCCAGCGCCTGATGGTCTGCATCCCAGGTACTAAAGGAAGTGGCTCTAGAAATCGTGGATGCATTGGTGATAATTTTCCAATGTCGTATAGACTCAGGATCAGCTCCTGTGAATTGGAGGGTAGCTAATGTTATCCCACTTTTAAAGAAAGGCGGGAGAGAGAAAACAGGGAATTATAGACCAGTTAGCCTTACATCGATGGTGGAGAAGATGCTGGAGTCAAATTATAAAAGATGAGATAGCCAAACATTTGTATAGCAGTAATAGGATCGGTCCGAGTCAGCATGGATTTACGAAGGGAAAATCATGCTTGAGTAATCTTCTGGAATTTTTTGAAGATGTAACTAGGAAAATGGACAAGGGAGAGCCAGTGGATGTAGTGTACCTGGACCTTCAGAAAGCATTTGATAATGTCCCACATAGGAGATTAGTGGGCAAAATTAGGGCACATGGTATTGGGGGTAGAGTGCTAACATTGATAGAGACATGGTTGGTAGACAGGAAACAAAGAGTAGGGATTAACGGGACCCTTTCAGAATGGCAGGCAGTGACTAGTGGGTTACCGCAAGGCTCGGTGCTGGGACCGCAGCTATTTACAATATACATCAATGATTTGGATGAAGGGATTCAAAGTAACATTAGCAAATTTGCAGATAACACAAAGCTGGGTGGCAGTGGTGGCAGTGTGAACTGTGATGAGGATGCTATCAGAATGCGGGGTGGACAGGTTGGGGGAGTGGGCAGATGCATGGAAGATGAAGTTTAATGTGGATAAATGTGAGTTTATCCACTTGGTTGCAAAAACAGGAAGGCAGATTACTATCTAAATGGCGTCAAGTTGGGAAAAGGGGAAGTACAATGGGATCTGGGGGTCCTTGTACATCAGTCTATGAAAGTATGCATGCAGGTTCAGCAGGCAGTGAAGAAAGCGATTGGCATGTTGGCCTTTATAACAAGAAGAATCGAATATAGGAGCAAAGAGGTCCTTCTGCAGTTGTACAGAGCCCAAGTGAGACCACACCTGGAGTATTGTGTGCAGTTTAGGTCCCATAATTTGAGGAAGGACATTCTTGCTATTGAGGGAGTGCAGCGTAGGTTTACATGGTTAATTACCGGGATGGCGGGACTGCCATATGCTGAGAGAATGGAGCAGCTGGGCTTGTACACTCTGGAGTTTAGAAGGATGAGAGAGAGGGGATCTCATTGAAACATATAAAATTGTTAAGGGTTTGGTCACGCTAGAGGCAGGAAACATATTCCCGATGTTGGGGGAGTCCAGAACCAGGGGCCAGAGTTTAAGAATAAGGGGTAAGCCATTTAAAACGGAGCAGAGGAAACAGTTTTTCTCACAGAGAGTGGAATTCTCTGCCTCAGAGGGCAGTGGAGGCAGGTTCTCTGGATGCTTTCAAGAGAGAGCTAGATAGGACTCTTAAAAATATCGGAGTCAGGGGATATGGGGAGAAGGCAGGAACGGGGTACTGATTGGGTTGGCGTTGTATGGTGGTGCTGCCTCGAAGGGCCGAATGGCCTACTCCTGTACCTATTGTCTATTGAAACCAAACTATCCATGATACTCTTATTCTGCCTGACAATCCTGTGGTTGCACAGCCACAGCTGCAGTTCGATACATGGTCATTCAGGAGCTGCAGCTTAGGACACTTCCCACAAGTGCAGTCTATGGGGACCTGGAAGCCTCCCTGACTTCCCACATCCCACAGAATGTTTCCTTGAAAAATTGCAACATCGCCGTTAACTCTTGGAAATCTCAGACACATCAAAATGGAGGAATGCAATACCAAAGGAGTACACCATCTTTATCCGCCCAATCAGATACTTTCTGGCCCATCTGTTAACAATCCAACTTCAGTAAGTAGAAATCCAGCTATAACTTAATTTAATTTACAATACCTGCTTTCTTTATGATAAATGTCTGGTAAGCGATTTTTCCAATATTAATATTGCTGTTCTTTTATACAAATTTAAAGATACTTGTCAAAGGATGTCCTCGTTTATCAGTGCTAAATGGTCATCCCTGCAAACATATACTGTCCCTGCCTGCTTCACTATTTTCCCTGTACCTAAAAAGACAAGGATTACTTGCCTTAATGACTACAGGCCTGTCGCACAGACCTCTGTAGTCATGAAGACTCTCGAAAGGCTTGTGCTGGCCAAGCTGAAAAATATCACAAACTCCCTGCTGGACCCTCTGCAGTTTTCATATCGGGCCAATAGATCTGTGGATGATGCAGTCAACCTGGGCCTGAACTTCATCCTACAGCACCTAGACTGACAGGGGTCCTACGCGAGGATCCTGTTTGTTCATTTTAGCTCTGCATTCAACACCATTGTACCAGAGCTACTACCCTCCAAACTTTCCGAGCTGACTGTACCTGAGCATGTGAGGTTGGGAAAGCACATGTGAGGTTGGGAAAGCACATCTCGGACGCGCAAACGCTCAGCATAAGAGCACCGCAAGGCTGCATACTCTCTCCTATCCTCTACTCTCTCTACACCAACGGCTGCACCTCCACAGACACCTCTGTCAAGCTTCTCAAGTTTGCGGATGACACAACCCTGATTGGACTGATCCAGGATGGGGAGGAATCTGCCTACAGACAGGAAGTGTCACAGCTGGCGTCCTGGTGCCGTCGCAACAACCTGGAAGTCAATGCTCTTAAGACAGTGGAATTGATTGTAGTCTTTAGGAGAGCTCCCCACTCACCATCAACAACACCACAGTCACATCAGTGGAGTATTTTAAATTCCTGGGAACCATCATCTCTAAGGACCTGAAGTGGGGCGCTGCCATCGACTCCACAGTCAAAAAGGCACAACAAAGGATGTACTTCCTACGGCAGCTGAGGAAGCACAGTCTGCCACAGGCAATGATGGTCCAATTCTACACGGCCATCGTAGAGTCTGTTCTCACCTTCTCCATCATGGTCTGGTTTGGCTCAGCTACTAAGCACGACACCTGGAGGCTGCAGCGAATCATCCGATCAGCAGAGAAGATTATTGGCTGCAACCTTCCCTCCATTGATGAACTGTACACTGCAAAGTCCAGGAAGCGAGCGGGCAAGATCATCTCTGACCCCTCTCACCCTGGCCACAAACTCTTTGAATCACTTCCCTCTGGAAGGCGACTCCAGATTGTCAAAGCTGCCACAACCAGACATAAAAACGTTTTTATCCACGAGTAGTTGCTCTACTCAACAGCCAAAAATCTGTAACCTCCTGTTGATCTGGTATTTAGTTGGTTCACATGCTTGATCAATGGTGTTTTATCATTAATATTTTATTATTATTAATGTTTTTTGTTTTTTGAGTCATTCGTAACTGTCATGTTGTTACTTGTGGGCGGAGCACCAAGGCAAATTCCTTGTATGTGAATACTTGGCCAATAAACTTACTTACTTACTTACTTATTATCATAATAAATGCGAAATAACACTGAAGGTGTACATTGTCGATTGACTCCTCGCTGCAAAGCTTCTATAGAGACAATAGACAATAGGTGCAGGAGTAGGCCATTCGACCCTTCGAGCCAGCACTGCCATTCAATGTGATCACGGCTGATCATCCACAATCAGTATCTCGTTTCTGCCTTCTCCCCATATCCCCTGACTCTGCTATCGTTAAGAGCTCTATCTAACTCTCTTGAAAGCAACCAGAGAACTGGCCTCCACCGCCTTCTGAGGCAGAGAATTGCACAGACTCACAAGTCTCTGTGTGAAAAAGTGTCTCCTCATCTCCGTTCTAAATGGTTTACCCCTTATTCTTAAAACTTGGCCCCTGGTTCTGGACTCCCCCAACATCGGAAACATGTTTCCTACCTCTAGCGTGTCCAAACCTTGAATAATCTTATATGTTTCAATAAGATTCCCTCTCATCCTTCTAAATTCCTGAGTACACAAGCCCAGCCGCTCCATTCTATCAATATATGACAGTCCCACCATCCTGGGAATTAGCCTGGTTAACCTAAGCTGCACTCCCTCAATAGCAAGAATGTCTTTCCTCAAATTTGGAGAACAAAACTGCACACAATACTCCCGGTGTGGTCTCACTAGGGCCCTGTACAACTGCAGAAGGACCTCTTTGCTCCTATACTCCTCTCGTTATGAAGGCCAACATACCACAGTTGGGGCTACAGTTTAAGAATAAGGGGTAGACCACTTAGAACAGAGATGAGGATAATGTTTTTCACCCAGAGAGTTGTGAATCTGTGGCATTCTCTGCCACAGAAGGCAGTGGAGTCCAATTCTCCGGATGCTTTCAAGAGAGAGTTAGATAGAGCTCTTAAAGATAGCGGAGTCAGGGGATATGGTGAGAAGGCAGGAACGGGGTACTGAATGTGGATGATCAGCCAAGGCGATACTGGCTCGAAGTGCTGAATGGCCTACTCCTGCACCTATTGTCTATTGTCTGTTGATTCCCATATTCAGAGAACAAAATGGGTGGTCTGAGGCATTGGGATGGCGGTGTGAGGAAACCCTGTCCCACTCCAAATAAGAATCCCATGACCAAATACCAGCCCGGAGTTCAGGGTGAACTACCATCAACCTTAAACTTTAACTATGTTTCTCCTTCCAAATAAACGAACTTGCGTAACCTGCTGATCATCCAAAGTTCTTTTTAACAGCTAAAAATGTATTGTTGTTACTGCCAGCTAAAAATACTAAAAGCTGTTTGTTACATTGTTTACTAGAGTTAAGTGTTGATCGAAACAATTGCTTGTCCATTTCAATGGCATATCAATTTTAATGGGTTCCGCAGTGTGACTAGCAGCCTGTGTTCTAAAAAAGATGGTCTGGCATAATTAAAATCTATTATATTCTGTAATCTATGATATTTGTTCTGTAATAACGGGATTTACTGTACTGAAATCTGAAATAAAATCCTGAACAAATTTCATTCGGAATGAATTAACATTTTATTTTTATGAACTCTCAATCATGGAGAGATACAGAGTTGGAAACAGGCCCTTCGGCCCAACTTACCCATGCCGGCCAACATCCCCCGCTACACTAGTCCCACCTGTCTGCATTTGGCCTATATCCCTCCAAACCTGTCTTATCCATATATCTGTCCAGCTGATTCTTAAACATTGGGTTGGTCCCTGCCTCAACTACCTCCTCTGGCAGTTTGTTCCCTACACCCATCACACTTTGCATGAAAAAGTTACACGTCAGATTCTTCACCTTAAACCTATGTCCTCTGATCCTTAATTCACCTTCACTGAGCAAGAGACTCTGAACATCTACCCGATCTATTCCTCTTATGATTTTATACACCTCTATAAGATCACCCCTCATCCTCCTGCATTCCACTGAATAGAGACCCAGCCGACTCAATCTCTCCTTATCTCAGACCTTCTAGTCCTGGCAATGTCCTCGTCAATCTTCTCTGTATCCTTTCCAGCTTGAAAACATATTTTCCAATAAAACGGTGCCAAGAACTGAACACAATACTTTAAATGCAGCCTCACCAACATCTTATGCAACTGCAACATGACCTCCCAACTTCTATACGCAATACTTTCAATAGTGAAGGCCATTGTGCCAAAAGCCTTTTTGACCACTCTATCTACCTGTGACTTCACCTTCAAAGAAACATGCACCTGTACTCCTAGATCTCCCTCTGCTCTACAACATTCCCAAGAGCACTACCATTCACTCTGTATGTCCTGTCCATGTTAGACTTTCCAAAATGCAACACCTCATGTTTTTCTGTAATACATTTCAAAGATCTCAATGATAAAGGACCTGCTAGTTCTATTCAAATAATAGCATATTTTCATCTTGAATTTGGGTTGGCGTGAAATATTGGGTTGGGACCCTTCAAGAATCCTGACAAATGTTGCTTAGCCATATCCTCCAGTGATGCTGCCTGACCTGCTGAGTTATTCCAGCACTTTCTGTTCTACACTAATTTTCCAGCATCTGTAATTTCTTGTGTCTCTCTCTTCCATTTAATATGAATCAAGGTATCATCTATTCATTCCTAATTTACTGGTTCTGGATGGTCCTTGGTCACAACTGGCTATGCCATGTGCATGTTCATTGCCCCTAAACTCAAATCCTCTCGCAATGAAGGCCAACATGAGCTTTCTTCACTGCCTGCATGCTTACTTTCAATGACTGATGTACAAGCACACCCAGGTCTAATTGCACCTCCCCTTTTCCTAATCTGACACCATTCAGATAATAATCTGCCTTCCCATTCTTGCCACCAAAGTGGATAACCTCACATTTATCCACATGATACTGCACCTGCCATGCATCTGCCCACTCACCCAACCTGCCTAAGTCACCCTGCAGCCTCATCGCATCCTCCTTGCAGCTCACACTGCCACCCAGCTTTGTGTCAAACTTGATGTTACATTTAATTACCTTGTCTAAATCGTTAATATATATTGTAAATAACTGGGATCCCAGCACCGAGCGTTGCGACACCCCACTAGTCACTGCCTGCCATTCTGAAAAGGGCCCGGTAATTCATACTCTTTGCTTCCTGTCTGCCAACCAGTTCTCTATCCATGTCAATACCCTATCCCCAATACCATGTGTTCTAATTTTGCACACTAATCTATTGTGTGGGACCTTGTCAAAGGCTTTTTGAAAGTCCAGATACACCACATCCATTGGCTCTACCTGTTACATCCTCAAAAAATTCCAGATGATTAGTCAAGCATGATTTCACCTCATAAATCCATGGTGAATTTGACCGATCCTGTCACTGCTTTCCAAATGCGCTGCTATAACATCTTTAATAGTAAGATTAAAGGAGAACTTACCAGTTCGAAGTTTGATTGTTATTTTATGAGGAGTAACGATGAGGGATTACGTGAAGAACCCCGCCTGGCGCTAGAACGGCATACTTCAAAGCAGCGGCATGAAAAACACAGAACACAATAGCCGGAGTAAGATAGTAAGGCTCATCATAGATTTAGAACTACCAGATGATCATTTATTTTATGAGGGTGGGGAGTGGAGGGCACGTAATCCCTCATCGTTACTCCTCATAAAATAACGATCAAACTTCGAACTGGTAAGTTCTCGTTTAATCTTACTATTTTACTTCGGAGTCACGTGAGTGACTACGTGAAGATTTTGAAGCTTCTGTGTTTTCCATGTAGTAGAATTCTTCCATACGACAGTCCGGCTAGGTCAACACATACATGAGTAAAAAACTTTTTACCAGACCAGTTTTAGTTCTTTCCATAAATCTTTTAATGATAAAAGAACATATAATAACCCCCTTTTTACATCTGGGGAAACCATTGCAAAGTGATAAAAGATATAAGTGATAACATAATCGATAATATCAATCGATAGTGAAACAAAGCAGGTGATTATAGTGAACCCAACACCGCGTGTCCAAAGCCTGTCATTGTGTGAACAGGTTTATTGTAGAACTTTGAAAAAGTTTCTTCTTTACACCACCCTGCGGTTTCTCAAAAATGTGTAACTTCGCCACGGACGTAGCTGCTGCCCTGGTGGAGTGAGATTTGAACACATCAGTGTCTACTCCTGCTAAAAGTAACACCTGTTTTAACCACCTGGTCTGCTTTGTTTGATCAGATCGTAAACATAAAACACAATGTTATCTGCAGCCACATGCATACAGTCTAAACGTAGCATTTGTAATGTTTGCACCCTTTGAGCTGAAACCAATGCCATTAACATTACTAATTTAAATGTTAACTTTTCCAATGATAAAACTTCGATTGGAGTCCATTGCCTAAGTGAAGTAAGTACAATGCTGACATCCCAAATTTCTGTATATCTTGGTTTGGGTGGATTTTTGTTAAAGATTCCTTTCATAAATCTGGATATTAATGGATGTGATCCAATTGATTTCTGGTCAGAGATTTGTCCTAAATAAGATGATAAGGCACTACGTGCACTATTAATGGCACTATAACTTAAGTGCTGTTCAAAATGCAACTCAGCAAGGAACTCCAATATGTTTGCAATGTTCACAGTATGATAGGATATATTTGATTGTCTACAAAAATTTTCCCATTTCTTTATATGTGTCACATATTGTCTCTGAGTGCTATCTCGCCATGATGCGACTATAATATCCATAGTTCTATCCGACAATCCAAGCTCTTGTAGTGGTCTGGTCAAAACCTGCAGATTAACAAATTCATATAAGCATGTAATGGATGAATTTCTTTGGTTACCGGTTTTATTAATAAATCACTGCTGCTAGGAATTGACATATATGGTTCTTTAATCATGTTTTAACATCAATGGGAACCATGGTTATGTCGGCCAATTTGGAATCACCAATAATCCTGTGGCAGAATCTTGTTCTATTTTCTTCAGACATTGCTGAACCAGCGCAAATGGCGGAAAAGCATAAAAGAACATATTCCCCCAATGTTGTGCAAAAGCATCTACTGCTACTGCATCTGGATCTGGTTCCCAAGACACATATTTAGGCAATTGATGATTTAATCTTGATGCAAACAGATCAATGTCTGGTAACCCATATTGAATCATAATTTTACTGAAATTACTGGGTTCAACATCCATTCTGTGTTGTCTTTAAACACCCTTGATCTATTGTCTGCCACCACATTGTCTTTACCTGGGATATAATTTGCCGAAATCCAAATTTGGTGCTTAATACACCACTGCCATATCTGATTGACCAGACAATCACATGATACCGATCTGACTCCCCCCATGTGATTAATATATGCAACAGCTGTTTTATTGTCTAATTGTATCAGTACATGCAGATTCTTTTTTGTAGAACAATAGGCTTTTAACCCATAAAACGCCCCCAATAATTCTAAATAGTTAATACCAGAGGTTAATAAACATTTCCTCTTGGACAGTCCATCTGCCCTCACAGCTGGTAAATGAATCTGTCGCCCCCCATCCGAGAGCACTAGCATCTGTTTGTAAAATTACTTCAGGCTGTTGTATCAGAATGTTTTTAGCAGCTTGTGGGACATTTTCAATCCACCATTGCAATTCCAATACAGCTTCTTTTGTTAATTGCATAGGCCTATCAAAATGACCTGCTCTCTTTTTTAGAGCTCTTATTTTGTCCCTTTGAAGGTTTTGGTAATGTAATGGACAAAATTCTACTGCAGGAAATGCTGCTACTAATTTACTACTTTGCTACTTCCCGGATGGAGGGATAAGGTTTGTGAATGAGACCCCTACAGGTCATTAAAATATCATCAATCTTATCTGTTGGCAAAGTTACTAACATAGTAACTGAATTAATCACAAACCCCAAATAGTTAATTGACTGTGCTGGCTGCAGCTGGGACTTAATTAGATGAATCAAGAAACCTAACTTCTCAAATAAAGTTTTAGTTGCTGAAACTGATTTTTCAGCTGATTACTATTGATGATTAAAATGTCATCCAGATAAGCCATAATGATGTGCTTTTTGTGCTCTTAATTGTGCTAAAGCTGGTTTCAACAGCTTTGTAAAGAGCCTGGGAGCTGAACTTAACCCATTTGGTAAAGCTTTGAATTGTCACAGCTGTCCCAGCCAATTAAATTTTGAATACCTTCGAAAGAACTGGTGTATCGGTACTGAATAGTACGCATCCTTTAAATCAATTGTAGCCATATAACAACCTGCTGAAATCAAATGTCTTGTAGTGTTGAATGTTTCCATCTTAAAATGTTTATACTCGACAAATGTATTAAAGTTTGTAAGGTCCAGAATAATTCTGCAACCACCATCTTGTTTTACTTCTTGGAAATATATTTGACACAATTTGATGTTTATGTTCAACAGTTTTTTCAATAACACTTTTTTTAAACAATTTGTCAATTTCCACATTAATTTCTGCCTCTTCAATTGCAGAAAACATAACCATAACATTTTGTACCGGAGAGTTAACACCTTCTTTAAATGTTATAGTAGCTCCTGAAACTGTTTGTAAAATAAACCGATCAGATGTGGTGGCAAGCCATTCATCATAAAACATTTGTAATCCCCCTCCAACTGGAGATTTGTCCACAGTTTCTTTAAAAATTGAATACATTTTTTGTACCTCTCCATATGAACGTGGTGGTCTCCTTCTCCCCGTATACGGGTGAACATTAGGCTGTGTCGGATGGTAATATTTTCTTATCATATTCCTGCCTCTGTTTCCAAAATCAAATCCCCTTCTTGACGAAAAATACCTTTTTTGTCCAAAAACGAAAGGTCTCATGTGGCTAATAGATTTAGCCTCTTCATCCATTTCTCTTATTTGCTTAGGCAGGTTCTCTCCAAATAGATAACCAGGAGCTTGAACACCACTTGATCGACACAGACCTGCAAACCTTGGATGAAATATGGGCCGAATCGCAATTTTCCTCATACAATTAATTTCATAGAAGGAATTGCACAATAAGCCCAAAGTATCTTTTTGGATTTTAACCATTTCCGACCCTTCCATTTGCCTTCCAAAAGCAGTAATGGCAGCTGAAATCAGTTTGAGGATTCTTTGAAATCTTATTTCTTGTCCTCTCATGCCTGGAGTCATAGGCGTCCATATAGACGGATTAACCGTAGGTACCTTCAATGAGGTGCAATTTTCCGGTGTTTTATATAATTCTGCTGTTTCAACCATCACAGAATCTTGAAGTTGGTGAGATACCATATAATTAATACTGGCAGCTAGGGTTTCTTCCATAACCTCACCACTTCCTTCAGGTATAGCAAAATCTTTTGCCATATCAGGCACATCTGGCCTCTTCTTTTTTATTCGTGGTGTGCACTCATAATCCACATCACCATTTGCAGGGTCTGACTTTTGCAGCCCTGATACACTTGGAATTATATCCAATGAGACTTCCTCCGCCCTTAATCCTGGGTCTGGAGTTTCAAATTCCCAATTTGGCACATAGCCATATTCTGGATATTCAAACCCCTCAGGGTCATTTTGGGAAACTTCTGGGTACTGTGACCCTTGTCTCATTATATTTTGGAGTACTTTCTCCATATGTTCCATTTTTAGCCATATAGCTTTATTATCCGGAGGACTTTCATTATCAGAGTCATTATCAGAAACCACGGGCCTCACGGATTTCTTTTTACTTTTTCTAGGAACATTTTCCTCCGTGGTTTGCATTTCTGGAGAAATTATAGTCTCACTAACGGGTGAATCAGCGGCCACCGGTATCGGAACAGGATCCGCACTAAAACTCTTGTCCCGACTCTTTAGCTTCACCCCGGGACGATCTTTTTACCCAAATTTTCCTTTGAGACTTCTCCATTTTTCTTTTTTATTATCTAGCTAAATCAGTACGCCAGCGTGACTCTGATTTTAAATTTTACTTTCACTTTTGCTGGTTCTACCAGCGTAACGTCTTTTTTAGAACGTCCCCTCTTTTCCTTGCACTTACCTGCGGGTCCGTTCCGGCCGCTGCGAGGAGCTGCGCTCTGCAGCTCTTGCTTCTGCCGTCAGCGTCGACGTAATGCCGTTCTAGCGCCAGGCGGGGTTCTTCACGTAGTCACTCACGTGACTCCGAAGTAAAATAATCCATTTTGAAGGTACATCCTTTTGTTCTGAGGCTGTGCCCTTTGGTTCTAGACTCTACCATTACTGGAAACATCCTTTTCACGTCCAATCTATATAGCCCTTTCATTATCCGATAGATTTCAATGAGATCCCCACTTATCCTTCTAAAGTCCAACGAGTACAGCTCCAGACGCTCCATATACGTTAACCTAATCATCCCCGGAATTATTCTTGTCATCCTCCTTTGAACCTTCTCCAAAACCAACACATCCTTCCTCAGATATGGGGCCCAAAAATGCTCACAATATTCCAAATGTGGCCTCGACCTCATCTGATAAAGCCTCAGCATTACATCTTTGCCTTTACACTTTAGTCCCCTTGAAAACATTGCTAGCCATCTCACACACCATCCATCCCGTAGATGTGGCCCACTTGGAGAGATAAAAATCCAAATAGAAAGTTAGTCTAATTTAGGACTGTTGGAAGTGGGGGAAGAAACATGGAGGCATAGAAACTATGCGCTGGAGTAGAGAAGTAAAGAACATTTAATTGTCATATGCACAGAGTGAATGAAATTCTTACTTGCTGTAGGTTTACAGACATATTAAGCAGCAACACAACAGTTAAACATATAATAAATAAGAAAAACATAATTTTTTAATTTATAAAATTATCAAATATACCAGATAACTAGAATAGTGCAAGCTGCAGTGTAGTGCAACCTTATACAAAGTCCATAGTGGTAGTTGCTAAAGCAGGCTTGTTGCTGAGTAGAGTGTGAGAACTTGACAGTTGATGGGAAGAAACTGTTCTTGAACCCTGAGGTTAATGGTTATCTGGCTCCTGTGCTTTCTTCCAGGTGGTAGCAGCAAGATGAGAGCCCAGCCAGCCAGCTTGATGTATGTTTAGATGATTTTTTGGCTGTTTCCTTGAGGCATACTTCCTGCAGATCCCTTTGGTGGCGAGGTCAATACCCATTATGCCCGGGCTAAGTCACTTTCTGCAGCTTCCTTTGTTCTGACGTGTACTTTGTTCAGGCCTTTCAGCATTCTCTGCCATTTAATATAATTGTTGCTTACTATCAATCTCAATTCTACTTTCCCCTTACATCTTTGTGCAAACAAAATCCAGCAACTTGCCTTACAGCCTCCTCAGACATTGATATGTCTTTGCGATATCTATCCTTTTCATAGAAGTGACCTGTGTCCAAGAAAGAAAGAAGTCCTGCTTTTGAGTGAAATATCTAGTTGCATTTAATGGGCCAATCTATTTTTCATTTCTGAAAAATAGATTGGCCCATTGAATTCATTTCAGCGAATACTGCTTAATTTCAAGAATAGAATACTACTTTCTAACTATTTAAATTGAATTGTTAATTTTGGAAAAGAGTCAACAGGGCCATGAAAAACAGAACTTTAAAAATAAAATGTAAGGTGTACAACATCAAACAATTAAAACACATAAGAACATTATAAACATTTTTCTTCAAGGCTGCAGTAGTTCCAAATGTGAAGTGGACTGAACTCATTTCTCAAAATAATCTAATTATTTATCTATTTTTGATATGAAAGGTTTTACGTTACATTATACAGTGTATATTAGAGTAAGTCAAATCGACTTCATGTTCCTCAAATAGTTACATAACTGGTCTTTCATATGAACAAAACTAATCAGGAATTATGAACTTTTTTTGTGATTACCTGCACTATCGGACAAATGTAACATTAATAGTTAAGAGTTGCATATTGTATCAAGATTTTCACTTCTCAAAGGCTTTAAGTAGCAATGTTGAAACTAGTTGTCCTTTCCCAGAATTCTTAATATCCTTATGAATAAAAACCTCGTGGTTTTAAATCCATTTCATCAAATAATACCACATTGAGAACATAACTCTTCCATAATGAAAATGTAATCTGTTGCACTTATCAGTGCTTTGAAATCCATGGCTTTGAAAATTAAACTGGTTCTGTACTGAAAATAAAAAAAATTCAATCTCAATATGATGTTTTGACTTTGTAAACGTACAAAAACTGAAATGGATGTGTAGTTATGGAAGACACGTGATCAGCTATATTTATTTTATTTCGCTCTGCTGTTTTGAATGTAACATATTACATTCAACATACCAAATTTATGCTCCATTCATCATGTAAATGGGATTAGTGAATGCCGCTGATTAGTTTGGGTCATTAACCTTTCCTAGAATGAAAAAAATGCCATAATATCCTAACATATTGTGCTGTGGAATTTACTTTCCTTTATTCATCTTTGGTGGTCATTTGAATACAGCTCTTATCACTCTTGATGTATTTTTATATAAACCTCTCTTTTGACCTGCATTGTTTTTTGACAACAGCTGCAATCTGATTAAAGGGGAATCTGATTAAAAAGATATACTTGGTTGAATTTCTCTGAATAAAATGGCAAATTCTTATGCAATTTAGTGTTCTCATTTAATTTATTTTTAATCAACAAGAAAACAGGATTCTATCGAAAAAAATCAATTGCTCACGCATTACGTAAATATCAATAGAAATAGATGGTGAGCAATAATGAATGCACAGTGTGATCTGAACCATCTGCCTTTGGAAGATTCATGAGCTCAGTGGTTTAATCCAGATTACTAAATGCAAACCATTTTCTCAAAGGCACCTTAGTGTAAAATCCAGGCAGACAGACTGGTTCGCTCTTCATTTTCCTCACAAATACATTTTTTTATTTGTGACTTAAAATCGAATTATTTTCATAATAAAATGTCTTTCTTGTTGAAATCGATGGTGAGTAGCCAGGTAAAGAATTTGGGGCTTGGAGGTGGAAGTGAAGAAAGTAAAGAAGAAGGAGGTTCCTCGGATCCTGCAGCTGCAGCAGGCATGACAAGAGAAGAATATGAAGAATACCAGAAGCAGGTGGTGGAAGAAAAGTAAGTTTGACAAAGACTCATAACAATAATTTGAATTACTTTAAATGTATACATTCTCATTTCCAAGAATAGCATCAATCCATACAAAATAATTACACAGAAGTTACAGTATGAAATATTGTTAATACTACATTTTTGACGATTTAATATTTTTTCACACTGGAAAATAGAAAACTAAATGCTCAATTATTTATTTCGGGAGCCTTTTTGCTATCAGTGTGTGGATCTGATGTAAAAGAATCAATAAACCCTTCCCATCCATCGCTGTAGCTCAATGTGAACAGTTATTATGGAACCAATTGTTTCTTGAGTAACCTCAGATAAATTCCTCAAACAACCAAAAAAAAGACAATTTTATAAAATCTCGGAAACATTCTTGTAGCTAAGTAAAAAAGCTTTGAGTTTGTTGTCAAAATTGCATCATCCCCAAATACATTCTCTGTTTGATATGATTATTTCCATGTGTCAAGCAGCACATTTTTAAAGTTGTTGAAGGCAATGATGCATTCGATCATATTCATATTCAGTAACAGCAAAAGAGCAAAGGAATTTCTTTATTTTACAGTTTTGAAAGTTCAGCAAATTATCCTAATTGGTGGTGGAAGGAAAGGAAAGTAAGATCCCCTGTATTTTAATGACAGCTCTAAATTGCCTGCTTTTACCAAACATTAAAGAGATGCTACCCTTTGTTTTCAGCTAATATTTGGTTAAAATGTCAAGTTAAACAAACAAAAAGTGATTATTATGAAGCAATCACAAATCACTCATGTACCATGCCATTACTATTTTTAAGAGGCCTAATAATGTGTGTGCAAGTTTATTATGGAAACATTACTTTAGATTTGGTACCTACATTAAATTCCATAGAAGGCATAACATCTGCAAAATATGCAGGCCAACTGCCCCATTTAATTTATTATTTTTCCAAGAATAAATGTAAAACATTTATCTTCTCCTAAACTAATTCACCTCGCACTTTACAAATTTAGCTTGTAATAAATTCACCCATTCCATAAGCCTTTTCCTGAATTTTCATATTACTAGCAGACTGCTTAAACACCAATTCACAGAAGCTCCCAGTTAAAAGAGAAAGTTCCTGGTCGCTGCTTTTTCTCAGTCACTAATCCCATTCCTTACCTGCATAAATTCTACATGCATTGATTTTTCTCATGAATCTTTCAAAATATTCTTGTCAAGAAAATCTACATCCAAGAACGTAAATATATATAAAGTAGAGGCAGGTGGGCCTTTTGGTCCTTTGCGACCACTGTTGCTTCTCAAGACCATAAGCGTTCTTCAAGCTCCTAAAGCATAGGATGCAATATCCCCATTTCTTGTGATTCCCTTAATATTCAGAAGTCTATTGATCCCTGTTTTGAATGAGCCTCCATTACCAGTGATATAGTCCATGATCTTCTCATAATTCTAGCTTAGTTTTTAAAAATGGTGATTAGTTTGATTGCATTTAAATTTCCAGATGTATTATCTATCGCTAGTTGTGAATGAAAAGACATCATCACTTTAAATTTGTTATCTCCCGCAACTTTAATCACTAGAATTTGTGTGAAGGTTGAAAATGTTCTTTTTCTTCTGTAAATAGTAAAATTGTCTAAAGGAAACCTTTGTGGCTCCCTAGTTAATCTTAGTTATGAAAATAGATTGATGACACATTACAGCAACGCTGCAGACATTAACGTTGGATCAACATATTAATCCCAGAAACAATACTGACAGGAATGTTACTTGAAGGACTGGTATTATAAACTGTTCCTTTAAATTCAGTTTTGTTTAAACTTTTAACCTCTCATGAAAGAAAGGTAATTGACTATTTTTAAAGATTCAAATGGTTAGCTTAGTTTAGTTTAGAGAATCAGCTTGGAAGCAGGCTCTCCAACCCACTCTGATAATCGTTCACCCGTTTACACTACATTATTCTACTTTCTCATCTACTCCCTGCACATTGGGGGCAATCTGCAGAGCCCCATCAACCTGCAGACCCACAAGTGTTTGGGATGTGGTAGAAAATCAGAGGACCCGGAGGAAACCCATGTGGCCACGTGGAGACTATGCAGACTCCACACAGGCAGCACCCAAGATCAGCATCAAACCCGATTATGTGTCAGCAGTTTTATCAGCTGCCCCACTGTGCCACCCCCTCAGGATATCTGAAATTAAAAGAAATTACAGATGTGGAAATCTAAAACAAAAACCAACAAAGCTGGAAATTCTCAGCAGTTTAGGCCACAACAATGGAAAGAGAGACAGAATCAATAATTGTGACCCAGTGTCAGTGACCCAAGTAACGTGTTACTTAAAGTTTTTATAAAAAGCAGATACAGGTTCACAGCTAAAAATGCAGATACAGCTCCACAGCTAAAAATGTTAACTCTGTTTCTTCCATGAATGCAATGAGATCTGCTGAGATTGTCTAGCATTTCTGTTATATGTCTCTGCTCAAATTGCCACAACACAATATTTGTTAAATATTTCAAATCAAAATACTAAATCTACTACTAGTAAACTAAACAAAAATTTGAAACGTTGGAGGAAACTGGGGCACTCAGAGGAAACGCACTCAGAGGGAGAATTTGCAAGCTCCATACAGGCAGCAGCCGAGGTCAGGATTGAACCTATATCTCTGGCACTAGTGGTGGTGGTGGCGGCGCCTTGTGGCAGCAGCTCGCCTGCAGTCCGTCAGTCTTTTTTCTTTTTGTTTGTCCTGTTAGGAGAGTGTTTTTGGTGTATTTATAGCTGTGTATCTGTGGGGGGGAGGGGTGTGGGGGAAACTTTTTAATCTCTTCCCTGAACGGGGGACGCGACATTTCCCTTGTCGTGTCTCCGTTGAATTTGGGGCCTAACATCATGGAGCTGGTGGCCTCCAACCGGGATCGACCTGAGGGCCCCAGCCACAGAGCCTGCGGACTCACCATCGCGGAGCTGGCTGACTTCGGAGTTATGGTGGTGCTGTGGTGGCGCTGCGCCTACAACCCCACTTCAGAGCTTCGGAGCTTCAGAGCTTTGGCCACGGGCCCTGTGGACGGTGGAGCCAGGAGCTCGCAGGTCCCTGGTGGGAGTCCGGTTTTCGGGGAGCTTCCACATCGCCCGCCCAAATCGAGGGGTTTGAACCAGGCCCTTACATCGATCGGCGCGGCTTAAACAGCCGCGGGACTTACCATCGCCCACCGGGGGCTTTAACATCGGGTGCCCCAGTCGCCTCGACGTTGCAGTTTGGCTGCCTGACCATGGGAGAAGAACAAAGGGCAGGGAAGAGATAAGACTTTTGCCTTCCATCACAGTGAGGAGGTGGTGTTTGGAGATTCACTGTGATGGATGTTTATGTGGAACTGTGTTAATTGTGGGTTTTGTTTTGTTTTTGCTGTTATGACTGCAGGAACGAAATTTTGTTCAAACCATGTATGTTTGAATGACAATAAAGGGCAATTGAATTGAATTGAATTGAATTGAATTGATGGGGCAGCAGCTGTACTAGCTGCTGTTCTGTTCCTATTCGCAGTTAAAACTTTTTTTTGCGCATATGGTTATTGTTAGCAATAACGAAATAATGCATTTTATACCAACTCAGCGGGACAGGCAACATCTCTGGATAGAAGGAATGAGTGACGTTTCAGGTCGAGACCATTCTTCCGCGCTGTATTTCTCTTCGGTTCTCCAAATCGATACAAAATGGCGGCGGCGCGGGCGCATCGCGATGCCCCGTGTCTCCCGAGAATTTGCGAATTAGGTTTAATTTGCTTACTTGTTTTAAGTCTGCTCACTCGGAGCAGTCTTGCACTCCACTCATACAGCCGGCAGGAACTTCTGAACTTTGGTTCCTGCGGCTACAACAACGTTCTGGACGAACTCCGTCTCCCTCCCGAACTTGCCAGCACAGCGGAGCTGCGGGGATGGCAGATCAGCGGAGTGCACCGTCAGCTCAGCCGACCGGAAGCACCCAGAGATGGCGACGTGAACGCAAGCACTGGTGAGGATGCCGAGGTGGGTTAAAGGCTAGGTTAGAACGAGCCCCACACAGGCCATCGATTCCTAGCCTTTTCCTCGCCAACGTACGTTCACTGGCGAACAAAATGGGCAAACTCCGGCTACTGATTACCTCCCACAACTGGATCAAAGACTGCAGCATCCTGATCTTCACTGAAACCTGGCTCAACACCGATGTTCCTGACAGCGCCATCGAGTTAACGGAGCATCGTATACTCCGAGCGGACAGAACAACAGACTCCGGTAAGACCAGAGTTGGGGGTCTGTGCATTTATGTAAATAAAACATGGTGCACGGACACCACCATCATCGAGAGTCACTGCTCAGCTAACCTAGAGTTCCTCTTGGTTAAATGCAGACCGTTCTATCTGCCCAGAGAGTTTACCTC
The DNA here is from genome assembly GCA_035221665.1 of Okamejei kenojei. Taxonomy (NCBI): domain Eukaryota; kingdom Metazoa; phylum Chordata; class Chondrichthyes; order Rajiformes; family Rajidae; genus Okamejei; species Okamejei kenojei. The sequence continues at coordinate 159,060,712 of CM069131.1, forward strand.
CACTGTTGTGACTGCAGCCTATATTCCTCCTGATGCTAATGCTAAGCTTGCAATGAAAGAACTGCATATTGCCATTAGCAAACAACAGATTCACAACCCCGAGGCAGCCTTCATTGTTGCGGGTGACTTCAATCACTCCAACCTGAAGACTGTACTCCCCAAATTCCACCAACATGTCTTCTTCTCCTAGATAAGACAAGATACTGGACAAAGTTTACACAAACATGGCTGAAGCTTACAAAACCATCCCCCTCCCCCACCTTGGTCAGTCTGATCACCTCTCATTGTTCCTGCTCCCAAAGTACTCTCCACTCATCAGACGTGTTAAACCCACAGTGAGGACAGTTAAAGTTTGGTCAGAGGAGGCGGCTCCACACTTCAGCAGCGTTTTGGAAACACTGACTGGAATGTGTTTGCAGCTCAGGCCACCCTTGACTCCCACACGGACATTGACTCTTATACCTCCTCTGTTCTGGAGTTTGTCAACTCCACCATCAACCGTGTCACCACCCTCAAACGGATTACCACATTCCCGAATCAGAAGCCATGGATGAACAGCGAGGTCAGGCTACTGCTGAAAGCACGGGACACCGCTTTCAGGTCAGGCGATGCTCGAGCCTATAATTCATCCAGGGCTAACCTGAAGAGGGGCATCAAGAAGGCCAAGCATAGCTCCAAGTTTAGGATTGAGGAGCACTTCAATAACAACTCCGACCCCCGACGCATGTGGCAAGGCATCCAGGCCATCACGGACTATAGATCCACCAACACCACCCCCACATCCAGCGACGCATCCTTCCTTGAGGAGCTTAACCACTTTTATGGCCGCTTTGACAGGGACAATCAAGCGATGGCCATCAAGGCCGTGCTCCCTGCTGATCACCAGCCCCTCATACTCACCCCCTGTAAGTAGGACTGAGTAGCATTAATGCACGTAAGGCTGCCGGCCCTGACGGCATCCCCGGGCGCGTCCTCTGGAATGTGCTATGCAGCTGACAGACGTCTGGACTGACATCTTCAACCTGTCACTTGCCCAAGCAGTTGTCCCCACGTGCCTTAAAACCACCTCCATCGTGCTGGTGCCAAAACACTCCACTGCGGCGAGCCTCAACGACTTCCGCCCAGTCGCACTTACTCCCATCATTACCAAGTGCTTCGAGAAGCTGGTCCTGGCACACCTCAAAGGCTGCCTACCTCCCACACTGGACCCCTATCAGTTTGCCTACTGCAAGAACAGGAGTACGGAGAATGCCATCTCAACGGCAGTCCACTCCGCCCTCTCCCACCTCGACAACAGAGACACCTACGTGAGAATGCTGTTCATCGACTATAGCTCAGCATTTAACACCATTATCCCCTCAAAACTGATCACCAAACTCAGCGACCTGGGCATCAACCCTTCCCTCTGCAATTGGTTACTGGACTTTCTAACTAACAGACCCCAGTCTGTTAGGTTAGACAACCACACCTCTTCAACCCTCACCTGAACACGGGCATTCCACAGGGCTGTGTACCGTGCCCTCTCCTCTACTCCCTCTTCACCTATGACTGCACACCTGTACATGGTTCTAACACCATCATCAAGTATGCAGATGATACAACGGTGATTGGCGACAATGATGAGTCGGCCTATGGGGAGGAGGTCCAGCTCCTGGCATGGTGCGCTGACAACAACCTGGCCCTTAACTCCAAGACGACCAAGGAGCTCATTGTGGACTACAGAAGGTCTAGGGGCTGCACGCACACCCCCATCCATATTAACGGAACGGAGGTGGAACGTGTTTCCAGTTTCAGGTTTCTGGGGATCAACATCTCTGATGACCTCTCTTGGACCCACAATACCTCAACACTGGTCAGGAAGGCTAACCAGCGTCTCTTCTTCCTGAGGAGACTAAAGAAGGTCCATCTGTCTCCTCAGATTCTGGTGAACTTCTACCGCTGCACCATCGAGAGCATCCTTACCAACTGCATCACAGTATGGTATGGCAACTGCTCTGTCTCCGACCGGAAAGCACTGCAGAGGGTGGTGAAAACTGCACAACGCATCACCGGTTCCTCACTCCCCTCCATTGAATCCGTCCAAAGCAAGCGATGTCTGCAAAGGGCGCGCAGCATCGTCAAGGACTGCTCTCACCCCAGCCACAGACTGTTTACCCTCCTCCCATCCGGGAGGTGCTACAGGTCCCTCCATTGCCGGACCAGCAGGTTCAGGAACAGCTTCTTCCCTGCGGCTGTTACACTACTTAACTCTGCACCTCGGTGATTGCCAGTCACACCCCCCCCCCCCCCCCCCCCCCCCCACCCCCCCCCCCCCGACACTCCTTCCCCCAGTAAAATTGCACTACTGATACTGTTTGTACATATATATATTTTACTGTTCATTATTCTATGTTCGCTCTTCTGGTGGAGATGCTAACTGCATTTTGTTGCCTCTGTACTGTACACTGCACAATGACATTTAAAGATTGAATTGAATTGAATTGGAAAAAGTCTGTGCCGGCTATCACCAACCTATTTTCACTAATCTATCATTAATCCCATTTTGTTTTAGTCTCCACAAAGTCACAACAACTCTCCAGATCCTACCACCCACCTACTTACTAGGAGCAATTTACATGGCCTATTAACCTGCCCACAGATGTAAAGCGGGAGGAAACCAAAGCACCTGGAGGAAACCCATGCAGTCACTGGCAGAAAGTACAGTCTCCTCACGGACAATACTGTGCATCAGAAGGCCCAGCTCCTACTCTTCTGTTCCATTCAAGATATTTAAACTGCTGCCCAAGATTTATTAGTTAAGAGAATTCCATTGCTTGATCTAGTTTATTACCACTGAAGCCATACCCACCAAAATAATGGTGCAAATACATCAGAACAAGTATAGATTTTCAGGGTAATATTAATCTTACATCGTTGTAATAATTTATATAGTCATACAGCACAAAGTCTTTACCAAGCTGACGTACATCTACATTAGTCCCACCTGGATGCATTTTGGCCCATATCCCTCCAAAAATCTTTCCTATCCATGTACATGGCCAAATATATTTTAAATGTTGATTATAGTACCTGCCTCAACCAACTTGCATATACCACCAAAGATAAACACAATCCAGCATCTCTGGATAGTGGAATGGGTGACGGTTTGGGTTGAGGTTCACAAATTCAAAACATCACCCATTCATTTATCCAGAGATGCTATCTATCCCTTTGAGTTAATCCAGCATTGGTGTCTATCTTTGATGTAAACAAGCATAAGCAGTTCAGAATCAGAATCAGAATCAGATTTTATTCGCCATGTATGTTTTGCAACATACGAGAAATTTCACTGGCCATTTCACTAACTAATAATTTCACTAACATGAACATCCACCACAGTGACTCCTACACATTTCTCACTGTGATGGAAGGCGAAATAAAGTTCAAGTTCTTCCTTTTGTTCTTCCTTGGTCAGGGGCCTCGAGCCCCCCGTTGACGGGACGGTCGTGACTCCCGTAGCTGGCAGCGTTCGGGCCCTCCGCGTCGAGGCGTTCAGCATCGGGGGGGCTGTCAGCTCCCCTGCGCAGGGCGATCGAACTCGCGTCGGGGCTGGTCGAACCTTCTGCAGCGTTGGACTAGCCTCTCCCGAGACTGCGAGCACTTGATGGTAAGTCCGCAGGCCGCGGTGGGAGCGATCCCAGGCAAGGGATCCGTTCTGATGTTAAGTCCGCGCCCCGCGGTGGGGCTCACGACAGTCCGAGGAGGCCTCCAGCTCCAACGATGGTAGGCCGCAGAGCCCGGAGAATGTGATCCGAAAAATTGATCACATCTCCGGGAAGGTAGAAACTTGAAAAAAAGTTTCCCCCGATACCCTCCCCCTTCCCCCCACATAAAACAAACTGAAGTACATTAAAACAAACTTTTAACAAATGCTGAAAATAACAAAAAGATGAAAAAACTACATATTCCATCTGCTCCACTGCAAAATCTCCAAGGTATACCTACTTTGAATAAGTTCTCTGTCTCTGATGAGAATTCTCTCTTGTTGCTCCCCCTCTGTGATTCCTCTAGCTCCAGCTCAACTACATCGAATAGTTTTACTGACCTCCTGATTGAATTTTACTGATTGTATGTCTCATTGTCATCTTTCCCTCAGATAACAATGATCCAATCTGCATTTTCCTTGATCTTTGTCCCCTTTGATCTAATTTTTATAGAAAAATAGAAAATAGGTTCAGGAATAGGACATTCGGCACTTCAAGCCAGCACCACCATTCAATATGATCATGGCTGACCATCCACAATCAGTACCCCTTTCCTGCCTTCTCCCCATATCCCTTAATTCCATTAGCTCTAAGAGCTCTATCTAACTCTCTTTTGAATACATCCAGTGAATCGGCCTCCACCTTCCTTCTGAGGCAGAGAATTCCACAAATTCACAACTCTGGGTGAAAATGTTTTTTCTCATCTCAGTTCTTAATGGCCCACCCCTTATTCTTAAACTGTGGCCCCTGGTTCTGGACCCCCAATATCGGGAACATGTTCCCTGCCTCTAGCTTGTCCAATCCCTAATAATTTTATATGTTTCTATAAGATCCCCTCTCATCCTTCTAAATTCCAGTGAATTCAAGCCCAGTCGTTCCATTCTTTCATCATATGACAGTCCCGCCATCATGGGAATTAACCGCATAAACCTATTACCTCATCTCCATTCTAAATGGCCTATCCATTATTCTTAAACTGTGGCCCCTGGTTCTGGACTCCCCCAACATCTGGGAACATGTTTCCTGCTAAATTTCCAATCCCTTAATAATCTTACATGTTTTAATAAGATATCCCTTCTTCCTTCTAAATTCCAGTGTATATATGCCCAGTCGCTCCAGTCTTTCAATATATGACAGTCTCGGGATCCGGGGAATTAACCTGGTGAACCTTCGCTGCACTCCCTCAATAGCAAGAATGTCCTTCCTCAAATTTGGAGACCAAAACTGCACACAATACGCCAGGTGTGGTCTCACCAGGGCCCTGTATAACTGCAGATGGACCTCTTTGCTCCTATACTGAAGTCCTCTCATTATGAAGGCCAACATGCCATTAGCTTTCTTCACTGTCTGCAGTACCTGCATGCTTACTTTCAGTGACTGATGTACAAGGACACCCAGGTCTCGTTGTACTTCCCCTTTTCCTAATCTGACACCAAATAATAATCTGCCTTATTTTTCTTGCCACCAAATTGGATAACCTCACATTTATCCACATTATACTGCATCTGCCTGCATCTGCCCACTCACCCAACCATCCAAGTCACGCTGCATCCTCATAGCATCCTCCTCACAGTTCACCCTGCCACCCAGCTTTGTGTCAGCTGCAAATTTGCTAATGTTACTTTTAATTCATCTAAATCATCAATGTATATTGTAAATAGCTGTGGGCGCAGCACCGAGCCTTGCAGCACCCCACTAGTCACTGCCTGCCTTCTTAATTCCTACTCTTTGTTTCCTGTCTGTTAATTAATTTTATAGCCATGTCAATAGCCTACTCCCAATACCATGTGCTCTAATTTTTCGCACAAACCTCTTGTCAAAGGTCTTATCAAAGGCTTTTTGAAAGTCCAGGCACACTACAGCCACTAGCTCTCCCTTATCCATTTTACTTGTAACATCCTCAAAAAATTCCAGATAATTAGTCAAGCAAAATTTCCCCTTCACAAATCCATGCTGACTTGGACCGATCCTGTTACTGCTATCCAAATGTGTCACTATTTCATCTTTTATTATTGACTCCAGCATCTTCCCCACAACCAATGTCAGGCTAACTGGTCTATAATTCCGTTTTTCTTTCTTTCTTTCTTTCTTTCTTTCTTAAAAAGTGGGATAATATTAGCTATCCTCCAATTCACAGGAACTGATCCAGATTCTATATAACATTAGAAAATGGTCAGCAATGCATCCACGATGTCTAGAGCCACCACCTTGAGTACCCTGGGAAGCAAACCTTCAGGCCCTGGGGATTTATCAGCCTTCAGTTCCATCATTCTACCCAACACCATTTCCTGCCTAATGTGAATTTCCTTTAGTTCCTCCATCACCCTAGTTCCTCTATTCCCTAGTTCTTCTGGTAGATTGTGTCTTCCTTAGTGAAGACAGAACCAAAGGACCTATTCACCTGTTTCTGTCTTTAAGGGACCCACATTTGTCTTAACTAATCTTTTCCTCTTCACATACCTAAAGCAGCTTTTACTCTCCTTTATATTCTTGGCTAGCTTAACTTCGTACTCCATCTTTTCTCCCGGTATTGCCTTTGTAGTTACCTTCTGTTGCTCTTTAAATGTTTCCCAATCCTCTGACTTCCCGCTCATCTTTGCTATGTTATACTTCTTCTCTTTTAGTTTTATACTCTCCATAACTTCCCTTGTCAGCCACGGTCACCTCTTACTCCCCTTAGAATCTTTCTTCCTTTTTGGAATGAAATGATGCTGCATCTTTTGGATTATTCCCAGAAATTCCTGACATTGTTGTTCCACTATCATCCCTGCTAGGGTCCCTTTCCAGTCAACGTTGGCCAACTCCTCCCTCATACCTTCATAGTCCCCTTTGTTCAACTGTAATACCAACACTTCTTATACCTTCTCCCTCTCAATTTGCAGATTAAAACATCATATTATGGTCGCCACCTCCCAATAGTTCCTTTATCTAGAGTTCCCTTATCAAATCCGGTTCATTACGCAATACTAAATCCAGAATTGCCTTCTCCCTGGTAGGCTCCGGTACAAGCAGCTCTAAGAATCCAATATTGGAAGCACTCTACAAATTCCCTTTCTTGGGGTCCAGTACCAGCCCGATTTTCCCAGTATACTTGCATTTTGCAATCTCCCATAACCACCGTAACATTACCTTTGCGACATGCCAATTTTAACTCCTGATGCAACTTGCACCCTATATCCAGGCTACTGTTTGGGGGCCTGTAGATAACTCTCATTGGGGTCTTTTTAACTTCTAAGTTCTATCCACAATGACTCTAGATCTGATTCTATGTCACCCCTCACTAAGGACTGAATTTCAATCCATATGAACAGAGCTACCCCACCCCTCTGCCCACCTGTCTGTCTTTCCAATAGGACATATAACCCCGAATATTCAGATCCCAGCTCTGATCCTCTTGCAGCCATGTCTCTGCAATTCCCACATCATCATGGCTACTAATCTCTAACTGAGCATCAAGCTCATCCACTTTATTTATTATACTTCACGCATTCATATATAACACTTTTAATTCGGTATTCACCTCCCCTCTCAAACCGGTTCCTATTTCACCCGACCTTACTCTCTTATCTCTTCTTGAACTTTCCGTCCCATTAAGTCGGGTGTCTTTCGTAACTTTTCCTGTACTCTCCTCCCCTTTAACTCCATCATTGTACTTCCAATTTGTCGACCCTCCCCCCCCCGCTATTTAGTTTAAACCCACCCGTGTAGCACTAGCAAACCTACCTGCCAGAATGTTGGTCCCTCTCCAGTTATGGTGCAACCCATCCCTTTTGAACAGGCCACCCCTATCCCAGAAGAGATTCCAGTGGTCTATAAATCTAAATCCCTGCCCCAGTTCCTTGGCCACACATTCAGATCTCCTATCTCCATGTTTCTGCCCTCACTAGCACAAGGTACTGGAAGCAAACCAGAGATAACCACCCTATACGTCCTGCGTTTCAGCCCTTATCCTAACTCTCTAAACTCACGGTGCAGAACCTCCTTCCTCTTCTTCCCGACGACATGCACTACCACTTTCGGCTGCTCCCCTTCTCCCTTGAGGATGCCCAGCAACAGAATTTGATTGAAAGACCTGTCCGCTGCTCAGACTGGAAGTGTCATCCACTCCAACAGCTTCCAAGAGGGTGCACCTGTTTTCAATAGGTACAGCCACTGGGGTCTCCTGCACTCCACGCTTACTTCCCTTCCTCATCGTCACCCACCTTTGGTCTTCTTGTATCCTTGGTGTAACAACCTCATTGTAAGTCCTGTCCAGGAAGCTCTCGTTTTCCCGGATGGTCCCGAGGTTATCCAATAGCTGCTCCAGTTCCCAAATACGGTACTTCAGGAGCTGCACCTGGACACAGTTTCTGCAGGTGTAGTTGTCAGAGGCACCAGCCGTGTCCCTGTTTTCCCACATCCTGCAAGATGGACACTGTAACAACTTGCCTGCCATTATTTCAGTAGACAAATCCCAATTGTTTGTGCCTCTCACCTTCTCTTCCTTTGAGCGTAGTCTCCTCGCCTCAGCCTCCTCGCCGAAGACCCTTGAGCCAAAGACTCGCACTTTACTCACCAAGGCACATCACCTCAACAAGTGCTGCACCGCGACAGCTGCACTTATTTTTATCTGCTACCTAATCCACTATTTTAGGGCTAATTTGTAAATTACTTGAACCTTTGGTGCTCTTTCTAAATCTCCCTCTGACTCACCTTCTTTCAGCCAATACTCGCTTTTGGCTGTTGCTTCTCTCTGACCTTCCATATCTCTATGTTTCCCTCACCCCAAACAGTTTGAAGAAGGGTCTTGGCCCAAAACGTCACACATTCCTTCTATCTAGAGATGTTGCCCGTCCCATTGAGTTACTCCAGCGTTTTGCATCTATCTTCCATATACCACCACCCTCTGTGTGAAAAAGATGCCCTTCAGATTTGTATTAAATCTTTCCACTCTTACCCATATCTTCTGGATTTGATTACCCTACTGTGGGTAAAAAGACTGTGCATTTGCCCTATTTATTCCTCCCATGATCTCACACCTCTATATGATCACCTATCATCCTTCTGCATGCCAAGGAATAAAGTCTTAGTCTGTCCAACCACTCCCTGTAGCTCAGGTCCTCGAGTCCTGTCAACATCCTCTTAAATATTTTACACTCTTTACAGCTTAACAACATTTTTCCTGAAAAAGGGTGACCAAACTACTCCAAATATGGCTTTACCAATATCATGTATAACTTTAATTTAACATCACAACTTCTATACTCAAGCGCTCTGACTGATGAAGGCAAATTTACAGAACATGTACTAACTACCTGTGATAACACTGTCAAGGAAATACATACCTGCACTCCGAGATCCCTCTGTTGTACAAGACTCCCCAGGGCCCTGCCATTCACTGTGTAGGTGCTGCCCTGGTTAGACTACCCAAAGTACAACACCACAAAGTACAACATCTGCACTAAACTCCATTAATCATTCCCCAGTCCACTTGCCCAACTGATCGATATTGTGCTGTAATTTTTTATAACAATCTTCGCTATCTATGATATGATCCATTTTGGTGTCATCTGCAAACTTACTGATTATGCTTTCTACATTATCATCCACATCATTGCTATAAACCCCAAACAGCATTGGCTCCAGCACGGTTCCCTGAGGCACACCACTAGTCACAGGCCTCCTCTCTGAAAATCAACCTTCTGCCATAATTCCCTGCTTCCTATCTAGTTGGCTCGCTCTTCCTTGATCTCACTTTATTGCATTCCATTATAGTGTCAGCTTTTATGGAAATTGGTTCAAATTAGCTTTAAAATAGTTATGGATAAGGCAAAGGTTGGTGCCCAAGGACTCAATTTTTTTTTTTTTGTCAAGACATTGACAATTTGATTGATTGATACAGGATTTGAAACAAGCGCTTTGTTAACTAATTCTATGTTATCCATCTTTCACATCCACTCCCAACACACGAGCGGCAAATTACAGAGGCCAATTAACCTACAAATCTGCACATCTTTGGCATTAGGGAGGACATCGGAGTACTACAGGGTGAATGTGCAAACCCCCACACACATAGCAGGATCCTGAGGTCTGGATCAAACCCAGACTCTACAAACCCAGATCAACAGCTCTACCAGGTTTGCTATCATGCTGCCCTGGTGGTATTAGGCTGGAGTTCGCAAAAATTCATTGGAGCAGAATGTTTATGGGCAAAGTTGTCTGGAAAGTGGGAATGTTTTAAAAAGTACTTAAGTGAGAGTTCAAGGTATGCTTGTTCATGTTGGAGTAAAGAAAAAGTAGGTAGGAATAAGGAAGCCTGGATGACCAGAGAAATAGAGGTTGTGGTCGGGATAAAGGCGAAGACATGGGTCAGGTATAGACAGCAGGGATCGAGTGTGGGGGATTAAGGAGGAAATAGGGCAGAAATGGGGCTAGAGATAGCTCTGGCAGATAAGATTGATAATCCAAGAAACATTATAAGAATATTAAGCAAAAAAGGTAACTGGAGAGACAATAGTGCCCCCCAGAAATCAAAGTGATTGTCTATACATGGACGGTGGAAATGGACAAGGTTCTATTTTTATTGCGAGGAAAGATATGAAGAGTGGGGATCTTAGGAAAGTTAATAGTCTTGAGGACTGCATTACAGTTGAGGAGCTGCTGAATGTCCTAAGATATATCAAAGTAGATAAATCAGCCAGACTTGATTAGAAATATCCAAGGACACTGTAGGAAGATTGAGAATAAAGTGCAGGGGTCCTGGCTGATATTGAGTTCATGGGTGATATGCTGGAAGTCTGGAGGGTGGCTAACATTGTGCCTCCATTTAAGAAGGGATGGAAAGAAAAACCTGAGAATTATATTCAAGTAAATCTAACATCAATGATGGGCAAGTTACTATTGAGGATTCTAATGGCCCTGTCTCACGGTGCGAGTCATCCCACGAGTGACCCCAAGTGAAAGAAAAAAAAACAGACTCGTGGTTATGTACGAGATTTCAAGTTTATGATCAAGTGTTGAACCGAGTTCCCACGGGTATGTCATTGCTGCGATGTTCCATGTTCCTCTCCCGATTTACCCAGTTCCTCTCCCGTTACTCTTGAGCCAATCGTGAATGAAGGTAAGTGTGTGAGGGTGTGAGAAGTCCATGCCGGGTGCCGGCCGCAGCCGCTGTTCTTTCACATCAGTTGCACATCAGATTGTTGGGAGATGGACCTCAGGGGTCGCCTCCTGAGCTGCTTTGGTGCCCAGGCGTAAGTTGAGGTGGAGGGTTGTTGGGGGTGGGGGGCGACAGACAAGGCTCTTGGGTGCTGGGATCATTCTCTGCGGGATGGTTAGCGCGGGAGACATGTGTAGGAGAGGTGTGCTGACTGCAGGCAGACACTTTGGTAGTGATTGCCCACCAGCCTCAAAAGTCGCTGTGTCTCCCTGTCCCTATGATAGCAGGGGGCAATCAAGCAGCACAATACCCCCTCCCCCTCCACGCCAACACAAAGGGCAATGATCCCAAGGCTTTAGGGGCAGAAACAGCGGACAGGCGACAATCACCCGCCATAACGCGAGAGAGATCATGCGCTATTGTAGGTCTCCTTTGCACATCGGTGTTTCTGTCTTTCTCCATCTCATTGTTGGCCCTCACTGTCACCAACCCCACCCCCACCCCTCTGCTTCCCGGCCATGTGTGTGACCCCTTCCCTCCCCTCTCCAGCTCTCCGTCCATTGCACCGGGCACGGGGGCTTCGCACCGTCTTCATGTTGGCGACGATCCCAAGGCTTTGGACGGAAGGCAGACACAACAAGCTGGAGTAACAACGCGGGCCAGGTAACATCTCTGGAGAAGGTGACGTTTTGGATAAGGGCTCGTCTTCTGAAGAAGGATCTCGACCCGAAAAGTCACCTATTCCTTCTCTCCAGAGTTGCTGCCTGACCCTCTGAGTTACTCCAGCTTTTTCGTTGAATGGGTGACGTTTCGGGTCGAGACCCTTTTTTCGGACTGAAAATAGAACTTGCCTCGCTTGAAGCAGCTTGTAAATTAAAACATAAAATCAAGAAATATTAAAGGTCGACTCATTTATGTGCTGCTATTCATTCACCTGGCCTGTTGCTGTCCTCCCTCGTCCACTGTGAGCGCTGGACAACTCACCGGGTGCAAACCTCCGCTGCATCCCGGGCGGAGGGCGATGATCACTGGACTGACCGGCAAGTAGAGGCGGCGGGTCGGCCAAGCCAGGCTCCCCGCCACCGGGATAGACACCAACTACTGGAGTAAGCTCAGCGGGATCTCTGGAGAAGTCTGAAGTAAGGTCTCGACCCGAAATCTCACCCATCCCTCCAGAGATGCTGCCTGTCCCTCGGAATTACTCCAGCATTGTGTGTGTCTATCTCCGGTGTGAACCAGCATCTACAGTTCCTTCCCAATCCCACACTCTCGGCCCCGGGGGGTGGATGGAGCATCACACGTGGACACATCCCACCCACCACCCCAGACTTGCCCCTTCGGCAGGTCTTTAACCGCGTCCTCATGAGACAGAGTGACGAATACGAAGCCACGGGGCAGGCGCCTCAGTAATAAAGGACAAGTGGCAGATCATCGCAGAAAGGCCGAAGATAGACACAAAATGCTGGAGTAACTCAGCAGGACAGGCCGCATCTCTGGAGAGAAGGAATGGGTGGCATTTCGGGTAAGTCTGAAGAAGGGTCTCGACTCCATTCCTTCTCTCCAGAGATGCTGCCTGGTCCGCTGAGTTACTCCAGCATTTTGTGTCTATCTTTGGTTCAGTCTTTACTCGAGCAAAAGAACAGATTATTAATGTTCCCACAGTAGACTCATGAGACACTAAGATAAACGCACGGGCCACTACGTTATTACAACGAGTTTAAATGTTTCCATTTTTAACTTGAACAGTTAATTTGACTCGTGGAAAAAATCAAAACATGTTTGATTTTTTTCACGAGTTAACAAGTTTCCCGAGTACCTGCCGTTAGCGCCACGAGTCGATAAGTTGCTCGTGCGAGTTCCGACGTTCCCGCTACGTGATCACCACGAGTGAAAACTCGGGGTCACTCGTGGGCCAACTCGCACAGTGAGACAGGGGTTTAAGGGATAAGATACACACAAATGTAATTAAGTAACAAGAAGGTTGTTGAGCGCACGGTCATAGGTGTAGTCTATGAACATCAACAAGGCCTTTGATAAAATTATGTTTGGTAGGCTGCTCGGGAAGGTTAAATTGCATGGGATGCAAAGAGAGCTTGATAACTGGAAGGTAGACACAAAATGCTGGAGTAACTCAGCGGGACAAGTGGCATTTCTGGAGAGAAGGGATGGGTGACGTTTTGGGTCGAGACCCTTCTTCAGACTAGTTAGGGAAAAGGGAAATGAGCGATATAGACGATGATGTAGAGAGATAATCACAGAGGGGGAGCAGCGAGAGAGGATGTTGCAGAACTCTCATCGGAGAGAGGAGAACGTCTTCAAAGTAGACATACCTTGAGGAGATTTCACAGTGGAACAGACAAAATGTGTAGGAAGCAACTGCACTGTTATTTGTCTGTGTTATTTGTCATCTATATCAATGATTTAGTTGAGAAAGTACAAGGCATGATTAGTAAGATTGTAGATGATGCTAAAAGAATTTGTCTTGCTGACAGTGAAGATGGCTATCAAGTATTACAGTGGGATCTTGATCAGCTAGGCACGTGGGCAAGGAATGGCTAATTGAGTTTAATGTAGATAATTACATGATGTTACATATTGGGATGTCAAACAGGCGGAATCTTTACAATGAGTAGTTGGACCCTGAGGAGTTGTATTGTAGAGGGATCTAGTACATAATTCCATGAATATACAAGATGTATTCGAGGCCACAATTGGAGTATTGTGTACAGTTTTGGTCATTCAGCTATCGCAAAGATGCCATTAATCTGAAAAGAGTGCAGAGAAGATTTACAAGTTTGTTGCCAGGTCTGAAAGGTCTGAGTTATATGGAGAGGTTGGTCAGGCTAGGCTTTTAATGCTTAGAGCACAGGAGGCTGAGTGGTGATCTTATAGAGGTGTATACAATCATGAGGGGAATAAATAGTCTCAGTGCACATTTCTCCCAGGATTGAGGGATCAAGAACTGGAAGTCAGTTAAGCTGAGAGAGAAAATATTTAATAGGAACCTGAGGGGCAACTTTTTCACACAGAGGTTAGAGGGCATATGGAGTGAGCTGCCATAGAGTGGGTGGGGCAAGTACAATAACAACATTTAAAAGTCAATTGAACAAGCACATGATAGTGAAGGTTTAGAGTGATGTGGGCAAAATAATCTGGCATTTTGTGAATTTCCCCACCTATTCAATAGCACATAGACATTATTCCAACTTTAATTGAAAGTAAATGTTTTTGATGACTTTCAGTAATATTGCAATCATTTCTGGTGAGTGTGGGCCAGTAATTTAATAAATTGAGGTGTTTTACTCAGAAGTACAAGAAAGTAGTGAGGGAAAATGACTAAATGATCTACATTTCAAAACTCCAGTCTCCCGGTTTTGTAATAAAGTAATTTATTTTGGTGTTTTTCTAGCCACTGACCTTTTTTTCAGTTACTTCCATACCTCTGGCTTGTTTAATAGATATTCCTTAAAAGAAGGGGTTAAGGGGTGAAGGCAGCTGAATGCGGTTGAGAGAGAAACATAGATCAGCCATGGTTGAATGGCAGTGTAGAATCGATGGGACGAAAGGCCTAATTCTGCTTCTATAACTTATGAATTTATGAAAGACTGAAATTATATGAAAATCCAAAATGCTGCAAATGCTGGAAATATGAACTAAAAACAAAAAGTTGCTGAAAACATTTAGCTTTAAACATTTGTCTGTTTCCACAGTTGCTGCCTGATCTGTTGAGTGTTTTCAACATTCATATTTTGTCCTTTATGCCCTCAAGCACTTAAAGCAAATTAAATACTCTTGCGGTGTATTCAAAGTTGTAATGCAGGATTTGCAACAACCAGGTTATACCCAACAAATTTCCAATCTAACACCCGTAATTTGAGTCTGAAGAAGGGTCCCGACCTGAAATGTCGAAAATGTCACCTATCCATTTTCTCCAGAGATGCTGCTTGACCCGCTGAGTTATGGCAGCTTTTATTAACCCATCATTTGTGCTTGTGGGGGCTGGGGGGGGGGGGGGGGGGGGGGGGGGGGGGGGGGGGGGACGACGACGACAACTTAACGGTTGATGTACCAAGGTCTGAATTATCTCAGGCTACTATGGGAAGAGATTACTGGGAATCTGGTTGAGATTTTTATATTTTTGCTGGACACAAATGAGTCACCAGATGATGTGTCCAAAAGACAGCTGGGGCAAGCTTGGTGACCATAGACCTGTGAGCCTAACATCAGAAGGCACAAAAAAAAAATAAGGAGATAATCACATGGAAAGGCAGGGTCTAATCAGAAGCAGTCAACATGGCTTTGACAAGCATAGATCCTGTCTGACCAATTTGATTTGAATATTTTAAAGAGGGAGCAGAATGTATCGATGAAGGCAATAATAAAGCCTTTGACAAGGTCCCGCATGGGAAAATGTTTCAAAAGATCCCTATGGGATCCAGGGTAAATTGGGAAACCAAAAACAGTAGTCAGTGGGATGATGTCAATACCCTGACAGTCTCGGACGCCCATGGTTATTGTCGCAGATGCCAGATTGACCTTCCTGAGAGTGAACCTACAGAAAGCAACTAGCCTGGATGGGAACCTAGCCGTGTCTTCAGAACCTGCCAGACTGAAAGTAAGCATACAGGTACAGCAGGCAGTGAAGAAAGCCAATGGCATGTTGGCCTTCATTGCAAGAGGATTTGAGTTTAGGAGCAAGGAGGTTCTACAGCAGTTGTACAGGGCCCTGGTGAGACCGCACTGAGAGTATTGTGTGCAAATTTGGTCTCCTAATTTGAGGAAGGACAACATAGCTGTTGAGGCAGTGCAGCGTAGGTTCACCAGGTTAATTCGCGAAATGGCGGGACTGACATATGATGAAGGAGTGGGTTGAGTGGGCTTGTATTCATTGGAATTTGGAAGGATTAGAGTGGATCTTATAGATACATATAAAATTCTTAGAGGATTGGACAGGGTAGATGCAGGAAAAATGTTCCCGATGTTGGGGGAGTCCAGAACCAAGGAACACGTTTAAGAATAAGGAGTAGGCTATTTATGACTGAGATGAGGAACAACTTTTTCATCCGGAGAGTTGTGAATCTGTGGAAAACTCTGCCACAGAAGGCAGTGGAGGCCAATTCACTGGATGTTTGCAAGTGAGAGTTAGATTTAGCTCTTAGGGCTAAGGGAATCAAGGAATATGGGGGAAAAGCCAGAATGGGGTACTGATTTTGGATGATCAGCCATGAACATATTGAATGGCAGTGCTGGCTCGAAGGCCCGAATGGCCTACTCCTGCACCTATTTTGTATGTTTCTATGTATCCATGACAAGTTGGTAGGAGTAGTCATGGACATTTTAATCTCTTGCTATTCCAACCTGAGGTTCCCACCTGCTTTAAGAAGACCACTGTCATCCTGGTGCCAATGAAAAAGAAGCCAATGTGCCTTGATGACTCCTCTCCAATGTCTCTGACATCCATCTTACTGATGTGCTTTGAGAGGCTGGTCAAGGTGTACATCAACTGCAAGCCAACAAGACCGCTTGATCCACTGCAATACTCCTATCATTACAACGGGTCCTCGACAGGACATGGGGGGGCGGCACAGTGGGGCAGCGGTAGAGTTGCTGCCTTACAGCACCAGAGACCCGGGTTCGATCCTGACTACGTGTGCTGTCCATACGGAGTTTGTACTTTCACCCTATGACCGCGTGGGTTTTCTCCGGGTGCTATGGTTTCCTCCCACACTCCAAAATGCACAGGTTTGTAGATTAATTGGCTTCAGTAAATTTGTAAATTATCCCTAGTGTGTAGGATAGACCTAGTGTACGAGGTAATCGCTGAACCCGGTGGGCTGAAGGCCTTTTTCCATGCTGTATCTCTAAAGTCTAGACAACGATCATAATCCAATCCCCACACTTATCCCTGGAACATCTGGACAACAAAGATACCTGCAACACTGAAACATAGAAATATAGAAAGGTGCAGGAGGAGGCCATTCGGCCCTTTGAGCCAGCACCACCATTCATAGTGATCATGGCTGATCGTCCCCAATCAATAACCCGTGTCTGCCTTCTCCCCATATCCCTTGACTCCACTAGCCCCTAGAGCTCTATCTAACTCTCTCTTAAATCCATCCAGTGATTTAGCCTCCACTGGCCTCCGCGGCAGGGAATTCCACAAATTCACATCTCTGGGTGAAAAAGTTTTTTCTCACCTCAGTCTTAAATGGCCTCTCCTTTATTCTAACACTGTGGCCCCTGGTTCTGGACTCACCCAACATTGGGAACATTTTTCCTGCATTTGGCTTGTCCAGTCCTTTTATAATTTTATATGTTTCTATAAGATCCTCCCTAATCCTCCAGTGAATACAAGCCTAGTCTTTTAAATCTTTCCTCATATGACAGTCCCGCCATCCCAGGATTCAATCTCATGAACCTATGCTGCACTGCCTCAATCACAAGGATGTCCTTCCTCAAATTTGGAGACCAAAACTGTACACAATACTCCAGATGTACTCTTAACAGAGCCCTATACAGCTGCAGAAGAACCTTTTTACTCCTATGCTGAAATTCTCTTGTTATGAAGCCAACATTCCATTAGCTTTCTTCACTGCCTGCTGTACCTGAACGCTAACTTTCAGTGACTGGTGTACAAGGACACCCAGGTCTTGCTGCACCTCCCCCTTACCTAACCTGACCCAATTGAGATAATAATCTGCCCCCTTGTTTTTGCCGCCAAAGTGGATAACCTCACATTTATCTATATTATACTGCATCTGCCACACATCTGTCCACTCACTCAATCTGTCCAGGTCACCCTGCAACCTCTGAACATCCTCTTCACAGTTCACACTGCCACCCTGCTTTGTGTTATCCTCAAACTTGCTAGTGTTGCTCCTAATTCCCTCTTCCAAATCATTAATATATATGGTAAACAGTTGCGGCCCCAACACCGAGCCTTGCGGCACTCCACTCGCCACCGCCTGCCATTCTGAAAAGGACCAGTTCACTCCTACTCTTTGCATCCTTCCTGCTAACCAATTTTCTATCCATGTCAACACCCTACCCCCAATACCATGTGCTCTAATTTCAGTCACCAGCCTCCCGTGCGGGACTCAAAGGCTTTCTGAAAGTCTAGATACACTACATCCACTGGCTCCCCTTCATTCATTTTTCTTGTCACATCCTCAAAAAATTCCAGAAGATTAGTCAAGCATGATTTTCCTTTCATAAATCCATGTTGACTTGGACTAATCATTTTACTGCTATACAAATGTCCCATTATTACCTCTTTAATAATTAACTCCAGCATCTTTCCCACCACCCGAAGCCAGGCTAACTGGTCTGTAATTTCCCGTTTTCTCCCTCTCTCCTTTCTTGAAAAGTGGGATAACATTAGCTATCCTCCAATCCACAGGAACTGATCCTGAATCTATTGAACATTGGAAAATGATCACCAATGCGTCCACTATTTCTAGAGCCACCTCCCTGAGGACCCTGGGCTGCAGACCATCCGGCCCAGGGGATTTATCATACTTCAATCCCATTAGCCTATCCAATACTATTTCTCACCTAATTAAAATTTATTTCAGTTCCACTACCCCTTTAGTTCTTCTATCCTCCAGTACACCTGGGAGATTGTTTGTGTCTTCCTTAGTGAAGACAGATCCAAAGTACCTGTTCAACTCTTCTGACATTTCCTTGTTACCCATAATAATTTCACCCATGTCTGCCTTCAAGGGACCGACATTTGACTTTGCTACTCTTTTTCCCTTAACTTATCTAAAGAAGCTTTTACTGTCCTTATTTATAATCCTGGCCAGCTTCCCTTCGTACTTCATCTTTTCAGCCTCTATTGCCATTTTGTTTCCTTCTGTTGTCCTATGAAAGTTTCCCAATCCTCTGGCTTCCGGCTACTCTTTGCTGTGTTATACATCTTTTCTTTTAGTTTTATTCTATCCCTAACTTCTCTTGTCAGCCACGGTTGCCTCCTACTCTCCTTGGAATCTTTTTTTCCTTTTTGGAATGAAATGATCCTGCGTCTTCCAGATTATGCCCAGAAATTCCTGCCTTTGCTGTTCCACCGTCATTCCTGCTAGGATCCCTTTCCAGTCTACCCTGGCCAACTCCTCTCTCATGCCTCCATAGTCCAATTTGTTCAACTGCATCGCTGACACTTCCGATTTAACCTTCTCCTTCTCAAATTGCAGATGAAAACTAATCGTATTATGATCACTACCTCAAAGCGGTTCCTTTACCTCGAGTTCTCTTATCAAATCTGGTTCATTAGAGAACACAAAAACCCAGAATTGCCTTTTCTCTGGTTGGCTCCATTACAAGCTGCTCTAAGAATCCATCTCGGGGGCACTCAACAAACTCTCTTTCTTGGGGTCCTGAACCAACCTGATTTTCCCAGTCTACCTGCATATTGAACTCCCCCATCACCAGAGTGGCATTACCTTTGTTACATGCCAGTTTTAACTCCAAGTGCAACTTACACCTACATCTGGACTACTATTTGGGGGACTGTAGATAACACCAATTAGTGTCTTCTTGCCTTTGCAATTCATCAACTCAATCCACACCTGTTAAGGTGCAATCTGTCCCTTTTATACAGTTCGCCTTTACTACAAAAAAGATCCCAGTGGTCGACTTCCGGTGGCGCCATGTTTTGGTAACAGTCGCCACACATAACTCCGCTCCCGAAAATTTGCGATTTTTCGCATTAAAACTGGGTCTATAGATCGGGACCGATTAAAAAAGGTTATCAGGGGCCTTGAATGCTCTGCTGATGGCGTCAACAATAAGTGCTGTGCATTAAACTCTGGATTTAACCCTTTAAATGCAGAATCCTATTTCTGCTCAGAGTCCTCAGAGAAGCATTTCAAAAATATACTGCAGGACTGAGAAAGAGCCTGAAGAGATTGGAGAATTGACTTTTGAAGGTGCTCTTGAAGGAAAACAGCCTTCCGAAATGTCTACAAGAGCTAAGGCAGATAAGGCAGATAATCAGAAAGACTTGGAGGACTTAAAGCAAACGGTAAGAGAACTGAAAGATGAAAAGGTGGACGGAACGCACATGGAAAAAATGATGAAAGATATGACAGATAAGCTAATGCTGAATACGAATACGGGCAATTTGAAAGTTATTGAGTCTGTGCAGGATTCGATCAACACCGTAAATAAAAGAATTGAAGATGTGAGTTGAACTATTGGAGCGAGTGAACAAGGGGGAAGAAGACACCAATAAGAAGTTTGTTGCAGTGCATGAGACTGTCGCCTCATATGTAAAAACAATGAAAGAGATGGATGAAGAGATGGGACGAATGGCCGAGGATATGAAGAAAATGAAGATACAGCACAACCTCACTGCAAAACAGCTGGCCAAATGTTCGGATAAGTGCTTAGACTTGGAAACTCGTTTGAGACGCTTTCATCTAAGGCTAGTAGGAGTACTCGAGGAAGCCGAGGGAGATAACCCTCGGGAGTTTGCTGCGGATCTAATTAAAGAAGCTCTCAATCTTCCTAACCTTCCGAAAATTGAAGCGGCACATCGAATTCCGAGATTCAAACAAAAATCCCAAACAGGCTCAGAATACACACGTCAGATCATTGTGAAATTTCAGGACATCACTGCCGTGGAAGAGGTTATGAGTAATATCAAATATGGAGTACCACTGAAATACGAGCAGACAACCTTCAAAATATTTAGAGATTACCCCTATGAAGTGGTCCAAAAAAGAAATCAGTTCTACAAGGTAAAGCAAGCGCTCCAAGGCGTGAAGGGTGTCAGATATGGAGTCTACTTTCCCGCTAGAATGCGCATTTCTTACAACGATCAGCAAAAATCGTTTACAAATCCGGAGAGTGCATATAAATATGCCTTAACCATCGTGGAAGAGAATAAGTAACTTGAAAGGCTGAACTGTATGGATATTCTCTCTCTTTACTATTTCACCATGAAATGTGTTCAACAGAAGATGGAACTCTCCCTGTATTTAGACTCGACGGCTTATCGAGGAATGTTAATTCAAGGACATACTGGATTCCAAGTGAAGCGGAAAAAGATAAACATTGAATACAGAGCTTTACGATATAATCTGAACAGAGCAATTACCGTGGTTTAAAAATTTAACTGAATAACCTAATGTTATAGAAATAACACTTTTAACACTTAAAATGTAGAATACTATCATAGAAATTGTAATGAACATTAACCAGATCGGTAGTAAGGGGCTGATTTACAAACTAACATCTATATCTTAATATCTTAATAAGTTTTAAGCAGATTTATAACCGGGTTGTGAGGGGGATGACGGGCCCCTAGCTCAGATCCAGAAGCCTGCCCTAGGTAGCCCCTTCAACCAATAGCTGATTATTATCGAGGTAAAAACTGATGCTTAACACGCTGTAGATAAAAAAGTTAGATATATTTGGGAATACATATGAAATGGATATATATACTGCAATTAGGTATTATATAGTTGATTTGGAATTGGCTCCACTCTAGTATGAATATGTTATGACTTTTTGAGGGAACAGAGCTATTTGTTTGTTTATTAACATCGACAATGGAAGTCGATATAATGTTTTCTCCCACCCACAGGTGGGCCACTTATTACAGTGCCGACAAGCTCGGCCACTGTATTTTCACTTTTACGATTTTTTTTTTACTATCACAATTAATCACAAGTGTGTTTTTTTTATTCAAGGATAATCCCAAAAGGAATCCACAAACTGAACTTGGTAGGTTGACTGTTCCCCCATTGCTTAAAGACCTGAGGTATGGATGCACCGCAAGATACATAGGTACTAAACCTAGTCAAAATGCAAGATATTAAACAAAATAAATCAGGAGGAATCTCATTTTGCAGTTGGAATATTAGGGGGGCTAACGAACGTATTAAAAGGGGTAAGATTTTAGCACAGCTGAAAGCATTTAAGTCAGATGTTATCTTCCTCCAAGAAACGCATCTTAAAGTTCAAGATCAAGTTAGATTGAGGGCCAACTGGATAGGTCAAACTTTTCATTCGTCATACACGTCAAAATCCAGAGGCACGTCCATCATGATTCACAAAGATTAAACAGAAAAATACCTTAACAGATAAGGATGGGAGATATTTGATAGTTACAGGTGAGATCCATGCAATCCCAATCACATTGGTAAATATATATGCGCCTAACTTTGATAATCCCCATTTTTTAAATAAAATTTTGAATATAATTGCAGAACATAACTACCAGAATGTTATAATTGGGGGAGACTTTAACTATGTCTTAGATCCTTATTTAGATAAATCCAGTCAAAAACAACGAGGTAATACGAAATCTAAAACTAGTGAACTTTTAAACACATATATAAAAAATACAAATATAACCGATGTTTGGAGGATTGCAAATCCGACAGGCAAGGAATATTCGTTTTATTCATCGGTACACAAGATTTATTCACGTATAGATTATTTCCTGGTAGACACAAAATGAATTCCGTATACTCCTAACCCAAATTACCACACAAATACGATTTCAGATCATTCCCCACTAACTTTTTTTAAAAAAATAGAAGGCATGTCCAAGAATACATCGTTCTGGAGGTATAACCCCCAAATTTTAAAAGACCTGCAAGGGAGTATATATCTAAGACAGCAAATGGATCTTTATTTCGAAATAAATGACACGCCAGACACACCACCTACATTATTATGGGAATCTTTCAAAGCTTTTATTAGAGGTGTTATAATCTCATACCAAGCCTTTCAGAATAAAACAAATAAGAATGAACAACGGCAGCTAGAGGAACAAATTAGACAATTGGATATAGATAATGCTAAAGACCCATCCATGGATAAACACAATAAAATATTAATACTAAAATTCAAATTAAATAAATTACTATCAGAGAAAGTTATAAGATTATTCCAAATTACAAGACAGGAACAGTTTAAATTTGGGGAGAAGCCTCATAAACCTCTCGCATGCCAATTAAAAAAAACGAGAAAAGGAACACACGATTTCAAAGATTAAATCAGACAGAGGGGAAGTATTAACATTACCGAATGAAATTAATAAAAGATTTGTGCAATTTTATGAGAATTTTTATACATCCAAAACGACAATGGACACCAACACAATCACTGAGTTTCTGGATAATTGAAATCTTCCCAAACTAGAATTGCAGGAACAAGAAGAGCGCAAATCTCAAATAAAGAAATAGAAGAAACAATATTCTCATTAAAAATGGAAAAACACCAGGTCCCGACGGATTTAGCAATGAATTCTATAAAGTTTTTACGATATATTTAGTCCTCGTCTACAGAAAATATACACACACGCTTTCAGAGAACAAATATTACCTGATACACTAGCAGAATCTACGATTACATTAATACTTAAGAAAGAAAAAGATGAGGAACAACCTGGATCCTATAGAGCTATTGCGTTGTTAAATACAGATCAAAAAATATTAGCAAAAATATTAGCAAGAAGATTAAGTAAGTACGCCATTAAACTAATACATCCGGATCAAACGGGCTTTATCCCTAAGAGACATTCATTTAATAATTTGAGACGTCGGCTTAATATAATGCACTCACACCAAACTAAAGATCCAAATCTCGCAATTATTTCGCTGGATGCAGAGAAAGCATTCGATCAGGTTGAATGGAAGTACATAGTTAAGGTATTGCAAAAATTTCAACTGGGAGAGAATTTCATTTAATGGTTTAAATTAATATATAATAAGCCAACAGCCAGAATATTAACTAATAATATTTTATCCACGAAATGTCAACTGTCAAGGGGTAATAGACAAGGTTGTTCATTATCACCATTGTTATTTGCCCTCATAATTGAACCACTAGCGGAAAGAATTAGAACTAATTTAGAACTAAAGAATTAGAACTCATCCGAATATCCACGGATACAAGACAAAATATTCAAACAATAAAATATCATTATACGCTGATGATGTACTTTTGTACATCACAAAGCCTCATATCACTATACCCAATATTTTAAATTTAATTGAGGATTTTGGTTCATTTTCAGGTTACAGAATAAACTGGAATAAAAGTGAAATCATGTCAATAAAATCGAAAGATTCTACACATCTCGTACAATTTCCTTTTAAAATAGCTGGGGGAAAATTTAAATACTTGGGCATTGAAATTACTAGAAGATATCAAGACATGTTTAAAGCAAACTATAACCCTGTAATTAAGAAATTACATAATTTAATTAAATTCTGGAAAACGCTCCCAATGTCCTTAATAGGGCGAATAAGTGCCATAAAAATGATTTTTCTACCACAAATTGTATACTTGTTCCAAACAATCCCACTATATCTACCCAAAAGGTTTTTTAAAAAAATTGGACTCAGATATTACAAATTTTATTTGGGATTATAAGACCCATAGAATACAAAGACCACACCTGAATAAACCCAAAGTAGTCGGGTGATTAGCACTCCCTAATTTTATGAATTATTATTGGTCGGTAAATATTAGAAATATGATTCAATTGTTGGATAATGCTCTTCATCAACCGGAATGGATCATTATGGAGAAAGAGGACTGCTCCCCCTTTAATATTGGTGCGATCCTTCTTTCACCAATGACGGTGAATATTACAAACTACAACAAAAACCCAATTATACAAGTACAATCAGAATTTGCTAAAAACCCTCTGTTTAAACACTCGATTATAGACAAAGCATTTATACAATGGGAAAGAGCAGGAATTAAAATTTTGGGAGATTTGTATGATACGGGAAAACTATTATCATTTAAAGAATTACAACTAAAATACAATCTGGGTAACAATCACTATTTTAAATATTTCCAAATATGTGATTATTTAAAAAAACATGCACATGAATTTCACAAAATGCCATTAGACTTACTAGATGAAGTAATGAATACAAAGGCGGAATCACCAAATTTAATTTCACATATATATAATATTATACTAAATGCAGTAATACTTGGGCATCGAAATTACTAGAAGATATCAAGATATGTTTGATGAAAATTATAACCCTCTAATTAAGAAACTATGTAACTTGATTAAATTTTGGAAAATGCTTCTGATGTCCTTAATAGGCCGAATAAATACCATAAAAATGATTTTTCTTCCACAAATGTTATACTTGTTCCAATCTATCCCAATATATTTACCCAAAAAGTTTTAAAAAAAAACATTGGACTCAGATATCACAAATTTTATTTGGGATTATAAATCCCACAGAATACAAAGAGCTCATCTGAATAAACCAAAAGTAGAAGGGGGATTAGCACTCCCCAACTTTATGTATTACTACTGGTCTGTAAATATCAGAAACATGATCCAATTGCTGGATAACTCTCCCCAACAACTGGATTGGATGATTATGGAGAGAGAGAATTGCTCTCCTTATAATATTGGAGCAATCCAATATTATAAGGAGATTATAAGCAATATTATAAGGAATTTTGGTTAAGAAGGTTCAATCTTTGGGTGTTAATGGTGGAGTAGCAAGATGGATTCAACAGTGGCTGAATGGGAGATGTCAGAGAGTAATGGTGGATGGCTTTTTGTCAGGTTGGAAGCCGGTGACCAGTGGGGTGCCTCAGGGATCTGTGTTGGGTCCACTGTTGTTTGTCATGTACATCAATGATTTGGATGATGGGGTGGAAAATTGGATAAGTAAGTATGCAGATGATACTAAGATAGGTGGTGTTGTGGATAATGAAGTAGATTTTCAAAGTCTACAGAGAGGTTTGGGCCATTTGGAAAAGTGGGCTGAAAGATGGCAGATGGAGTTTAATGCTGTTAAGTGTGAAGTGCTACATCTTGGCAGGACAAATCAAAATAGGACGTACATGGTAAATGGTAGGGAATTGAGGAATGCTGTGGAACAGAGGGATCTAGGAATAACTGTGCATAGTTCCCTGAAGGTGGAATCGCATGTAGATAGGGTGGTAAAGAAAGCCTTTGGTGTGCTGGCCTTTATAAATCAGAGCATTGAATATAGGAGTTGGGAAGTAATGTTAAAATTGTACAAGGCATTGGTAAGGCCAATTCTGGAGTATGGTGTACAATTTTGGCCGCCTAGTTATAGGAAGGATGTCAACAAAATAGAGAGAGTACAGAGGAGATTTACTAGAATGTTGCCAGGGTTCCAGCAACTATGTTACAGAGAAAGATTGAACAAGTTAGGTCTTTATTCTTTGGAGCGCAGAAGGTTAAGGGGTGATTGAGGTCTTTAAAATGATGAAAGGGATAGACAGAGTTAACGTGGATACGTTTTTCCCATTGAGGGTAGGGAAGATTCAAACAAGAGGGCATGACATGAGAATTAAGGGACAGAAGTTTCGCGGTAACGTGAGGGGGAACTTCTTTACTCAGAGGGTGGTGGCTGTGTGGAATGAGCTTCCAGCAGAAGTGGTGGAGGCAGGATCGATTTTAACATTTAAGAGTAAAGTGTATAGGTATATGGACGTGAAGGGAATGGAGGGGTATGGTCTGAGTGCAGGTAGATGGGACTAGGGGAAAACAAATGGTCGGCACGGACTGGAAGGGCCGAGAGGGCCTGTTTCCATGCTGTAATTGTTATATGGTTATATGGTTTGTTAATCCTTCTCTCCCCAATATCGATGAATAATATAAATTACAACAATAATCCAATTATATACAGTACAATCAGAATTTGGAAACAAATAAAACACAATCTAAAATTAAGAAATTTATCTCTCTTATCTCCTATCGATAAAAACCCGTCATTTAAACCTTCAACTATAGATAAAGCATTTATACAATGGGAAAGAGCTGGAATTAAAATCTTCGGAGATGTGTATGAATCGGGAAAACTATTATTATTTAAACAAATACAACTAAAATACAATTTGGGAAACAATCAGTATTTTAAATATTTCCAAATCTGTGACTATCTGAAAAAATACGGACAAGATTATCACAATATGCCTCCAGACTTACTGGAAGAAGTAATGAATACAAAGGCAGAATCAGCAAACCTAATATCATATATATATAATATTATTCTAAATGCAGAAATACCAACAACAGATGGTATCAGGAGAGACTGGGAAAAAGAACTAAGTATAGAAATTCCCAAAGAAAGGTGGGAAGAATATTTATTAAACGTGCATAAATGTTCAATTAATGTAAGACACACCTTAATACAATTTAAAATCTTACATAGATTATACTATTCAAAAAGTAAAATAAGTAAACTCTTTCCCAACGTCTCACCTATATATGATAAATGTCAATGTCAAGAAGCTAATATAGCACACTCATTGGTCTTTTGTACAAAAATTCAAACATTTTGGACTGAAATTTGAGAAATTTTGAGAAATAAAACTGACCCCGGAAGCAGACTGGATAATCTTCGGGATATTGGAAAATTGCCCTGAATTAAATGTGTTTCAAAAGACTCTATTTAAATATGGATTAATAACTGGAAAAAAGCTAATCTTAAAATTCTGGAAAAATTCTCCGGTACCCACAGTCAATATGTGGATTTCAACTATGTTCGAAACACTACACTTGAAAGATATTAGACTCTGACTAGCAGGAAAATCAGACTGTTTCTATAAGATGTGGTCTGCATTTATAAATCTATTACAAGGATAAGGTGCAAGAATACCTCCAAAAAGTACCTGTGTCGGGTCTTTGTAAAGTGGGCAGAAAAACTGTCGAGTTGGTAGATTCCTTTTGCGAGATGTTTATAATAAAGTAACTGGCTTTTTCTTTTTTTTTCTTTTCTCTATTTTTCCCTTTTTCTTTTCTCTTTCTCCAGGGTCTATCTCTTAATTCCCGTTTCTACTCTTCAAGGGTTTCCTTTCCCTCTGTCACGCTTTTGCACTTTCACATCTCTTTTTCACTTTTCTATTTTCTACGCTGCTATTTTTCTCTCGTTTCTCTCTTTTCTAAAGCCTTTAAAAAAAAATTAGGCGTACAATGACTGTAATACAATACAAGAGATGTACACTGATGTAACTTACAGTACCACTAATAAATAAAGATATTAAAAAAATAAATAAATGCAGTATTACCAATAACGGAAGGTATTAGAGGTGAGTGGGAAAACGAACTAAGCATAAAAATTTCCAATGAAAGGTGGAAAGAATACTTATTAAATGTGCACAAATGCCCAATTAACACATTTTAATACAATTAAAAATTATACATAGATTATACTACTCAAAAACTAAATTAAATCGTTATAAATAATTAATTAATTATCCCTAACGTTTCACCAATTTGTGATAAATGCCAGTGTCAAGAAGCTACTATAGCGCACTCATTCATCTTTTGTACAAAAATTCAAAGGTTTTGGATTGAAATCTTTGAAATTTTCACAAAAGTGTTTAAAATAAAAATGACACCAAAGCCAGAATGGATTATTTTCGGAATGACAGAAGGTAGTTCGGAATTAAATGCGTATCAAAATAATTTATTTGATTACGGCTTAATAATAGGAAAAAAACAAATCTTAAAATTCTGGAAGAATGCTCCTATACCAACATTAAATATGTGGATTTCAACTATGTTTGAAACACTACATCTGGAAGGTATGAGACTCCGCCTGGAAGGAAAATCAGAACGCTTCTATCAGACGTGGTCTGCATTTATAGAATTACTACAAAGATAGGGTGCAGGAGTACCT
The DNA here is from genome assembly GCA_035221665.1 of Okamejei kenojei. Taxonomy (NCBI): domain Eukaryota; kingdom Metazoa; phylum Chordata; class Chondrichthyes; order Rajiformes; family Rajidae; genus Okamejei; species Okamejei kenojei. The sequence goes on from CM069131.1 coordinate 159,089,244, forward strand.
CGGGCCTTGGTAGGGGGGATGAAAAACTATCGAGTTGGTGGATTCCTTTTGCGTGATATATATAACATAGTAACTGGCTTTTTTTTTCCTTTTCCTTTTGTTTAAATTTTTTTTTGGGTCTATCTTTTAACCCCCTTTCTCTAATTCTTTGACCAAGGGTTTCTTCTCCCCTTTGGCACGCTCTTTCACTATCACAACTCTTTTCACCTATTTCACTCTCTTCCTTTCTATTCTTTTTCTTTAAAAGCCATAAAATTATGGGGTACAATGAAAAAAAAAGAAAGAAAAAAAAAGATCCCAGTGGTCTAAGAATCTGAATCCCTGCCCCCTGCACCAGTTACTCAGCCACACATTCAGGTCCCGTATCTCCCCGTTCCTGCTCTCGCCAGCACGAGGAACTGGAAGCAAACCAGAGATAACCACCCTGCAGGTCCTGCTTTTCAGCATTTTTCTGAGCTGTCTAAATTCACGCTGCAGCATATTCATCCCCTTCTTTCCGACATCGTTTGTACCAATATGCACTACCACTTCCGACTGGTCACCTTCGCCCTTGAGGATTTTCTGTACTCTGTCCGTGACATCCTGGATCCTGGCACCAGGGAGGCAGGATCCAGGATGTCACCATCCTCGAATCCCATCTGTTGCCACAGAAACCCCTGTTCGTACCTCTCACAATGGAGTTTCCAACTACCATGGCATTGTCTGACGGCGGCCTCTTTGGTTTCGGCTCAACAGCAATTTTTGCTTCGCAAGCCAGTGTGTTAACGTCTTCTGTCCCAACAGCTTCTAAGTGGGTGAACCTGTTCTCAAGAGATACATCACCTGGGGACATTTGGATTCCATGTTTCCTTCCCTTTTATTGACTATAGGTCTGCCTTGGCAGCACGTTCCATACAACCACCACTGTCAGGTTCAAATTAAAAAATTTCCCCCACCTTAAACGTTTTCCTATGGTTCTCGATTCCACCTACTCTGGGCAAAAGACAATAGACAATAGGTGCAGGAGTAGGCCATATGGCCCTTCGAGCCAGCACCGCCATTCAATGTGATAATGGCTTGATCATCCACAATCAGTACCCCGTTCCTGCCTTCTCCCCATATCCCTTGACTCCGCAATCTTTAAGAGCTCTATTTAACTCTCTCTTGAAAGCATCCGGAGAATCGGCTTCCACTGCCTTCTGAGGCAGAAAATTCCACAGATTCATAACTCTCTGAGTGAAAACGTTTGACCTCATCTCCATTCTAAATGGCCTATCCATTATTCTTAAAGTGTGGCCCCTGGTTCTGGACTCCCCCAACATCGGGAACATGTTTCCCACTAAATTTCCAATCCCTTAATAATCTTATATGTTTTAGTAAGATCCACTTTCATCCTTCTAAATTCCAGTGTATACAAGCCCAGTCGCTCCATTCTTTCAATATATGACAGTCCAGCGATCCCGGGAATTAACCTGGTGAACCTACGCTGCACTCCCTCAATAGCAAGAATGTCCTTCCTCAAATTTGTAGACCAAAACTGTACACAATACTCCAGGTGTGGTCTCACCAGGGCCCTTTACAACCGCAGAAGGACCTCTTTCCTCCTATACTCAACTCCTCTTGTTATGAAGGCCAACATGCCATTAGCTTTCTTCACTGTCTGCGTGCTTACTTCCAGGTGACTGATGTACTTCCCCTTTTCTTAACTTGACACAATTCAGATAATAGTCTGCCTTCCTGTACCTGCCACCAAAGGGGATAACCTCACATTTATATACATTAAACTGCATCTACCGTGCATCTGCCCACACACCCAACCTGTCCAAGTCCCCCTGCATCCTCATAGCATCCTCCTCACAGTTTACAATGCCACCCAGCTTTGTGACATCTGCAAATTTGCTATTGTTACTTTTAACCCCTTCATCTAAATCATCAATATATATTGTAAATAGCTGTGGTCCCAGCACCGAGCCTAGTCACTGCCTGACTGAATGGGACATGTTTATCCCTACTCTTTGTTTCCTGTCTGCAAACCAATTTTCTATCCATGTCAGTACCCTGCCCCCAATCCCATGTGCTCTAATATTGCCCACTAATCTCCTATGCGGGACCTTATCAAATGCTTTCTGAAAGTCCAGGTACACTACATCCACTGTTCTCCCTTGTCCATTTTCCTAGTTACATCCTCAAAAAAGTTCAGAAGACTAGTAAAGCATGATTTCCCCTTCGTAAATCCATGCTGACTCGGACCGATCCTGTTACTGCTATCCAAATCTGCTGCTATTTCATCTTTTATAATTGACTCCAGCATCTTCCCCACCACCGATGTCCAGCTAATTGGTCTAAAATTCTCTGTTTTCTCTCTCCCTCCTTTCTTAAAAGGTGGGGTGACATTAGCTACCCTCCAATGCACAGGACCTGTTCCTGAATCTGTGCATTTAACCAATCTATTCCTCTCATGCTTTTGTACACCTCTATATGATCACCCCTCATCCTCCTGTCCTCCAATGAATATAGTCGTAGCCTGCTCAGCCTCTCCCTAGTGATCAGGCATGTGAGTCCTGTCAACATCCTCCTAAATTTTCTCTGCACACTTCCCAGCTTGACAACATCTATCCTATAACATGGCCCGGAACAAAACATAATATTCTAAATGCGGCCTCATCAATGTCTTATATAACTGCAACATGACCTCCCAAATTCTATTCTCAATACTCTGACTAATGAATGACAATGTAGTATTTAGTTTGAAAAATGATGTCCAGAACCAGGGGCCACAGTTTAAGAATAATGGATAGGCCAATTAGAATGGAAATGAGGAAAAATGCTGACATTGGTAAAATTCCAGTTTTATAATGGAGGTTTAGTCTCTATTTGGAGATTTTAAAAGAAAAATCTATGCTGGCATTGCAGTGTGTTACACTGAGTTACTCCAGCAGTATGTGTATTTTTTTTAAATAAACCAGCATCTGCAGTTCTTTGTGTAGTCCTAAATCAGGTCATGTGATTATAATTACATTGTTGTCTTTCCATATTTATTACAGCATAGAACAAAGCCATTTTGGCCAATTGGACTCAAGAAGCAATTTGATTCCATTATTTTATTCCCTGTAACTGATCTCCCGACATTGCTATTAATTCCTCTCTCCCAAAGATTCCAGTATTCACATACTGATTAAGGGCATTTAAACTGACCTATTAGCTTACTCTACCCACAGGTCTTTGGTATGAGGGAGGAAACTAAAACAACAGGAGGATACACACATGGCTACAAGGAGAGTGCAAATCCACCCAGACAGCACTGGAGCTCAAGAATGAACCCAGTTCAATAAAGCTGTGAGGCAGTATCTCCACTAGCTGTGTCACTGTGCACCACTGTGTTATTCTTCAGTTTTATCAATTAAGCCAGAAGAGAAAAAAGGTTAGTGAATTTGGCAGTGAATAGGTTTTGGAAGTATAGACATAATGAGTTATAATAATAGGTTATGGCATATGGCATGACAAGAATACGCAAGTGATTTAAAACTAACAGAATCATAATTCACTCAGAAGCAATGGATTAAAACTGGACCAATTATAATGGGAAAGGAATATGCCAAGGAAGCTGACTAACTTGTGGTAAAATATGTGAACTGAGATTTATTTAAGAAATGTAATGAAGATAAGATATTTCATGTCAGAAGTTAATGATACTGGAGGGATTACAACTACCAAAGCAGAAAATTGATTAATTATGAATTTGCTAATGGGATTTAACATTAAAATTAATGGCCAACAGGATTCATTACAGTGTCAATTTAGATTCCAGTTAATATTTTAAGGAATCAAAGACTAGCACAGACTAGGCTAAGTAGAAACAAAATAACTTTAAGCAGTTTACAGGAAGGATTAGGGATCCATTAAAAAAAATGAAAATGCGATTTATAAACTATATTTAATCTCATAACTCTGTAAAGTAGGGTAAATAAAAGGGAAAATGGCAATCTCTCTGAGCAAGGCAGCAAAAAACCAAATTACTGATTTAAATTTTTTTTAATTTGACTTAGAATGCAAATTAGTGTTCATATTCCACGTCCTTAGATACTGTGCAGATACATTTCCATGGAGCATTGCATAAAAGCAGAAAAATCTGTACAGAAATTCAACAGATTTAGTTTGATCAGATTACTTGATTCTGCTGGAAATAATCAAAGGTAGCTGTACTGAAGAAAAAGTGTTAATGAAGACAAAGAAACGTATCTCCAAGAATAAATTGTTGGATTTGTGTGTATGGTTCTATTTGTGATATTTGTGTCATACTTTGTGGGGCTAGTGAGTGGCAGCAACTGTTTACTAAGTGTGTACAGTTTCCCCTTAGCTATCATGAGCTCTTGCACTGAAAGTTCCCATCAACTATGGCACCCTCTACAGGGGGATCTGGGAGAATAATAATAATAATATATTTTATTGTCATTGCACATATGTGCATCGAGATTTGGTATGTAGCTTCCATCGATGTCATAACTTAAACAAATAATAAAATGTTGATAAAATTTAGATTTAGATACCCTGAGAAACATGATTTATAAAAAGAACAGTAAAGCAGTAAAACAATCTAAAGTGCAAATGTGTCTCACCGGGTCGATGTGCGACGTGACCATCCGAGGGAGACAGTTCATGGGGATGGGGGGCACTCAGCATGGCCGGTTCAGAGCAGCTATAGCTCTGGGGATGAAGCTGTTCCTGAGTCTGGAGGTGCGAGCATAGAAGGCCTTGTAACGTCTGCCGGAAGGTAGAAGTTCGAACAGTCCATTACAAGGGTGTGAGGAGTCTTTGTGGATGCTGACGGCCTTCCTGAGGCACCGTGTGTAGTAGATGCCCTCCAAGGCTGCTAGCTGCGTCCCAATTATCTTCTGCGCTCGGCGGACGACACGCTGAAGAGCTCTCCTCTCCGCCTCCGTGCAGCTGAGATATCACACAGAGTTGCCATATGTTAGCGGTAGAAGGTTGTCAGCAGCTGTTGGGGCAGACCAGTCTTTTTCAATGTTCTCAGGAAGAACAGTCGTTGCTGTGCCTTCTTGACCAGTGCAGCGAAGAGGGAATGTAACAGAGTCATTAAACATAGCCGTGAAATCTGTATCAGGAAATATAAGAGACAGGATTAAGAGACAGAACACATTTAAACAACATATTTTGCAAGGCTCTAACAATCATTAAAACCCTAAAGAATGAAATCCCGATAATAGTCATAGAGTCATAGAACACAGAAGCAGTCTCTGGCCCCTTATCTATGCCAGCCAGGATGCATAGAAACATAGAAAAATAGGTGCAGTAGTAGGCCATTCGGCCTGCCTTTTCCCCATTTCACTGAATTCCTTTAGCCCAAGAGCTAAATCTAACTCTCTCTTGAAAACATCCAGTGAACTGGCCTCCACTGCATTCTGTGGCAGAGAATTCCACAGATTCACAACTCTCTGGGTGAAAATCCTCATCTCTGTCATAAATGGCCTGCCCCTTATTCTTAATCTATGCCCCATCTAAGATAATCTAATTTGCTGTGTTTTGGTCCATATTCCACCAAATCTTTTCTATCCACGTGCTTGACCAAATGGTTTATTAAATGTTGTACCTCCCTTAACTACTTCATCTGGCATCTTGTTCCATATACCCACCACCCTTGTTGTAAAAAAGTTGCCCCTCAGATTCCTGTTAAATCTTTCCACTTGCACCTTAATTCCCATAACCTGGCAAAAAGACTCTGTGCATTCACCTTATTTATTCCACTCGTAATTTTATGCACCTCTATAAGATCAGCACTCAGCCTCCTGCACTCCAAAGAATAAATGCCTAACCTGCACATCCTGTCTCTATAGCTCATATCCTTGAGTTCTGGCAACATCCTCGTAAATCTTCTCTGCATTCTTTCCAGCTTCATGGCATGTTTCATAGCAGAGTGACCAAAACCAAACAGAGTACACCACAGTCAGCCTCACAAACATCTTGTACTATCGTGGGACTATGTACTTGTACTCATAGATCCCCTGATGTGCAACACTGCTCAGCGGCCTGCTGTTCATTCTCAACGACCGGTCCTGGTTTGACTTCTCAAAATGCAACATCTTGTGCTTATCTGAATTAAACTCAATTGGCCATTCCTTGGCCCACTTGGCCAGCTGGTCAAGATCCCGCTGTAATTATTGATAACCAGCTTCACTGTCTAAAATACCAATTATTTAGTGTCATCTGCACACCTACTAATCATACAATAGACAATAGATAATGGGTGCAGGAGTAGGCCATTCGGCCCTTCGAGCCAGCACCGCCATTCAATGTGATCATGGCTGATCACCCACAATCAGTACCCCGTTCCTGCCTTCTCCCCATATCCCCTGATTCCGCTATTTTTAAAGACCCCTATCTAGCTCCCTCTTGAAAGAATCCAGAGAACCTGCCTCCACCGCCCTCTGAGGCAGAGAATTCCACAGACTCACCTCTCTCAGTGAGAAAAAGTGTTTCCTCGTCTCCGTTCTAAATGGCTTACTCCTTATTCTTAAACTGTGGCCCTTGGTTCTGGACTCCACCAACAGCAAAAACATGTTTTCTGCCTCTAGCGTGTCCAAACCCTTAACAATCTTATATGTTTCAACCAGCTGCTCCATTCCCTCAGCATATGACAGTCCCGCCATCCCTGGAATTAAACTTGTAAACCTACGCTGCACTCCCTCAATAGCAAGAATGTCCTTCCTCAAATTAGGGGACCAAAACTGCACACAATATTCCAGGTGTTGTCTCACTAGGGCTCTGTACAACTGCAGAAGGACCTCTTTGCTCCTATATTCGATTCTTCTTATTATAAAGGCCAACATGCCATTTACTTTCTTCACTGCCTGCTGTACCTGCATGCTTACTTTCATCGATTGATGAACAAGGACCCACAGATCCCATTGTACTGTTAACCCTTGCTGTCTCCTCCCCTTCCCACCTCTCCCTCAGCCCTAGCATTCCCTCTCTCTCTCTCTCTCCCCAACCCTAGTCACACTAGCTTCTCATTTTCACACTACAAACAGCTTACAATGGCTTGTTCCCTTTATCATGATACTTTTTTGCATATCTTTCATTCATTGTTCTTTATCTCTCCACACCACCGTCTATATCACTCGTTTCCCTGATCCCTGACCAGTCTGAAGAAGGGTCTCGACCCGAAACTTTGCCTATCTCCTTCGCGCCTTAGATGCTGCTGTACCCGCTGAGTTTCTCCAGCCTTTTGTGTACTCCCGTTGTACTTCCCCTTTTCCCAACTTGACGCCATTTAGATAGTAATCTGCCTTCCTGTTTTTGCTACCAAAGTTGTTAACCTCACATTTATCCGCATTAAACTACATCTGCCATGCACCTGCCCACTCCCCCAATCTGTCCAAGTCACCCTGCATTCTCATAGCATCCTCCTCACAGTTCACACTGCCACCCAGCTTTGTGTCATCTGCAAATTTGCTAATGTTACTTTGAATCCCTTCATCCAAATCATTGATGTATATTATAAATAGCTGCGGTCTCAGCACCGAGCCTTGCGGTACCCCACTAGTCACTGCCTGCCATTCTGAAAGGGACCCATTAATCCCTACTTTTTGTTCCCTGTCTGCCAACCACTTCATTATCCATGTCAGCACTCTAACCCCAATACCATGTGCCCTAATTTTGCCCACTAATCTCCTATGTGGGACCTTATCAAATGCTTTATGAAAGTCCAGGTACCCTACATCCACTGGCTCTCCCTTGTCCATTTTCCTAGTTACATCTTCAAAAAATTCCAGAAGATTAGTCAAGCACGATTTCCCCGTCGTAAATCCATGCTGACTCGGACCGATCCTGTTACTGCTATCCAAATGTTTGGCTATCTCATCTTTTATAATTGACTCCAGCATCTTCCCCACCACCGATGTCAGGCTCCGGTCTATAATTCCCTGTTTTCTCTCTCCAGCCTTTCTTAAAAAGTGGGAATAACATTAACTACTCTCCAATCCACAGGAACTGATCCTGAGTCTATAGAACATTGGAAAATGATCACCAATGCATTCACGATGTCTAGAGCCACTTCCTTAAGTACCCTGGGATGCAGATCTTCAGGCCCTGGGGATTTATCATCCTTCAGTTCCATCAGTCTATCCAACCCCATTTCCTGCCTAATGTGGATTTCCTTCAGTTCCTCCATCACCCCAGATCCTCTGGCCACTACTATATCAGGAAGATTGTTTGTCTCCTCCTTAGTGAAGACAGATGTTCAAATCATCTGCCATTTTCTTGTTCCCCATAATAAATTCACCTTTTTTGGTCTTCAAGGGTCCAACTTTGGTCTTAACTATTTTTTTCCTCATCACATACCTAAAGAAGCTTTTACTATCTTGCTTTATATCCTTGACTAGCTTACCTTCATACATCATCTTTTCTCCCCGTATTGTCTTTTTTGTTATCTTCTGTTGTTCTTTAAACATTACCCAATCCTCTTGCTTCCCTCTCACATTTGCTATGTTGTACTTCATCGCTTTAACTTTTATACTGTCCCTGACAAACCCTGTCAGCCATGGTCGCCCCTTTCTCCCCTTGGAATCTTTCTTCCTCCTAGGAATGACCTGATGCTGCACCTTCTGTATTATTCCTAGAAACACCTGCTATTTCCGTTCCACTGTCATCCCTGATAATGTATCTTTCCAGTCAACTTTGGCCAGCTCCTCCCTCATGACCCCATAGTCCCCTTTATTCAACTGTAACACTGGCACCTCCGATCTACCCTTCTCCCTCTCCAATTGTAGATAAAACCTGACCGTGTTATGGTCACTACCTCCTAATGGCTCATTAACCTCGAGGTCCTTTATCAAATCCGGTTCATTACATAACACTAAATCCAGAATCGCCTTCTCCCTGGTAGGCTCCAATGCAAGCTGTTTTAAAAATCCATCACAAAGGCACTCTACAAAGACCCTTTCTTAGGGTCCAGTATCAACTTGATTTTGTCTACCTGCCTGTTGAAATCTCCCATAACAACCAAAGAAATACTTTTGCTACATGCCAATTTTAACTCCTGATTCAACTTGTGCCCTATGTCCAGGCTACTGTTTGGGATAAGACTCATTTGGGTCTTTTTGCCCTTACAATTCCTTACTTCTATCCATACTGACTACACATCTCCTGTTTCAATGTCACCCCTTGCAAGGGACTGAATTTCATTCCTCACCAACAGAGCAACCCCACCCTGTCTGCCCACTTGTTTGTCTTTTCGATAGGATGTATACCTTGAATATTCAGTTCCCAGCCCTGGCCCTCTTGCAGCCATGTCTCTGTAATTCCCACAACATCATACTTGCCAGTTTCTAACTGAGCCTCAAGCTCGTCCACTTTATTCCTTATACATCACGCATTCATATACAACACTTTAACCTCCGTATTCACTTCCCCCCTCGCTCCGCTCGCAATTGGCCCTGACCTTACTCTGTTGTCCCATCTCGAGCTTTCCTTCCCATTAATTCGAGAATTTTTTTGTACTGTTTCCTGTAGTCACTTCCCCTTCAACTCCATCTTTATACTCCCGATTTGTCAATCCCTCCCCCCCACTATTTAGTTTAAACCCCCACATGTAGCCCTAGCAAACATGCCTGCCAGAATGTCGGTCCCCCTCCAATTAAGGTGTAATACAGTATTTAAAAACATAAACATAAAATGTACTTGTCACATTATTGGTACACAAACTCCATTCTTCTCTCTTTGTTTCCTAAGATACACTTAAAATATTACCAATCCATATTTGAAAACCCCACCAAGAATCTAGCGCTGCGCATGCGCAGTAGGCTGCTGTGCATGCGTAGTGCTGCAAAGACAGAATTTCTGCTGCCTTCAGCCCCGCTTGTCATTGATGGCTTCAAGCAGCGCTGACGGCACGTGGGCTGCATAGACCTTCAAGGGTTACAAGCGCTGCGGTTGAAAGGCACGGAGAATTATGCCTACCTAAGAGATCAATCTCTTAGATAGGCATAATTCTCCCATGCCTTTACTATTTATATTTAGTTATTACCATGTTATAATTTTAGTCAGGGCAGGCAGTGCCTACCTTGCCTACCCTGACGGCACGTGCCTGAAGCCTTATACACTCTCAACAAAATTGTTGATATAGATGACTAACAGCAATGGGCCCAGCACTGATGCATGTAACTAGTCACAGGCCTCCAGTCCATAAACAACATTTCACTACCACCCTCTGCATCCTATCAATAAGCCAATTCTGTATCTGTTCGGTATCTGTTGGGACCTCGACAGTCCTTTCAGGTTCATGATTCGGGGAGACCAAAAGTAGACTGAGCAATCGTTTCGCTGAAAATCTTCGCTCAGTCCACCTGGACCTACCTGATCTCCCAGTTGCCAAACACTTTTAAGGGGCTGTCCAACTGTGGCAACCTAATCTGCGAGTTTAGAAGAGTTTTCACTCGACTCAAACTCGCAGCATGGTCGACATGTGGTCCTATGAGGTCCTATGAGTCACTGGAAATCTCCTTCATGCTCAAGGGAAGTTCCCGCATACTCACGGCTTCAGCTAAGTTGCGGAAAATTTTTCAGCATGTTGAAACATTTTCCGCGAGTAAAAATTGGTCGGAATGGTTCTTTTTAACTTGTAGTGCAGTGGAGTGCGGTCACTATGTAGTTACAGGCAGTTGAGGGCAGCCGTAGGCAATCTCCTTCACTTACCGGGCATTGGGGTTGTCAGGAACAAGGAAAACCGACCGGTAGGTTAAATGCCCGCTAAACTTTATTAAACGTTGTCTGACTTAATAAATTCTCTCCACTCCGTCTCCCCGCTTCTCCCCCCTTCTCTCTAAAGGACTTACCATACACTGTGCAGCCGTATTTTACCGTCCTCTTCATCGCGGGTGTGAATTTCAGACAGCGCTCTCCGGCCCCAGCCTTTGCGATGTATTTGTATGTGTGTGTGTGTTTGTGTGTGTATGGTCGGTCAATCCAGCTCGCAGTTTCAACGCTGACAGTCGATCCAGCTCGAGGTTTTCAAAAGAGTGCCCTCGAGTTTGAAGGTCGAAGACACTCTTCTGAACTCGTGGATTAGGTCACCGCAGTGGGACAGCCCCTTAATTCCCCTTCCCATTTCCACACTGTCCTTTTTGTCCTAGGCCTCCTCCATTGTGAGAGTGAGGCTAAATGCAAATTGGAGGAACGGCATTTCATATTTCGCTTGGGCAGCATATAGCCCACTGGTATGAATATTGATTTCTCTCTTCAAGTAACCCCTGCATTCCTTCTCTCTCCAACCCTCCTCCATCCAAGTCGCACCAGCTTCTCGTTCTCACCTAGCAAACAGCTAACAATGGCCTATTTCCTTTATTATCATTAATTATTTGCATATCTTTCATTCGTTTATTGTATATCTCTCTACATCAGTCTATATCTCTAATTTCTCTTTACCCTAACTCTACTCTGAAGAAGGGTATTACAGCAGTGCTTTGGCAGGATAGATTAGAGGGCTCGTCTAGGGAGGTTATTTGGGTGGAACTGAGATGTGGGAACGGTGTAGCAACACTTTTAGGGGTGTACTATAGACCGCCAAATGGGGAGCGAGAATTGGAAGAGCAAATATGTAAGGAGATAGCAGATATTAGTAGTAAGCACAAGGTAGTGATTGTGGGAGATTTCAATTTTCCAAAAATAGACTGGGAAACACATTCTGTAAATGGGCTGGATGGTTTGGAGTTTGTAAAATGTGTGCAGGATAGTTTTTTGCAGCAGTACATAGAGGTATCGACCAGAGAAGGGGCAGTGCTGGACCTCCTGTTAGGAAATGAGGCAGGTCAGGTGACGGAGGTATGCGTTGGTGAGCACTTCGGGACCAGTGATCACAATACCATTAGTTTCAATATAATTATGGAGAGAGTCAGAACTGGACCTAGGGTGGAGATTTTTGATTGGAGAAAGGCTAACTTTGAGGGAATGCGTAAGGATTTTAAAGGAGTGAATTGGGACACTTTGTTTCATGGGAAGGATGTAGAAGAGAAATGGAGGACATTTAAAGGGGAAATTGTAAGAGTACAGAATCTTTATGTCCCTGTTAGGTTGAAAGGAAAGAGTAAAAATTGGAAAGAGCCATGGTTTTCAAGGGAAATTGGACACTTGTTTCGAAAAAAGAGAGATATCTACAATAATTATAGGAGGCATGGAGTAAATGAGGTGCTAGAGGAGTATAAAGAATGTAAAAAGAATCTTAAGAAAGAAATTAGGAAGGCTAAAAGAAGATATGAGGTTGCTTTGGCAAGAAAGGTGAAAGTAAACCCAAAGGGTTTCTACAGCTATATTAATAGCAAAAGGATAACGAGGGATAAAATTGGACCATTAGAGAACCAGAATGGACAGCTATCTGCAGAGCCAAAAGAGATGGGGGAGATATTGAACAATTTATTTTCTTCGGTATTCACCAAGGAGAAGGATATTGAACTCTGTGAGTTAAGGGGAAAAAGTAGAGTAGCTATGGAAACTATGAGATTCAAAGAGGAGTAAGTACTGACACTTTTGAAAAATATAAAAGTGGATAAGTCTCCAGGTCCTGACAGGATATTCCCTAGGACATTGAGGGAAGTTAGTGTAGAAATAGCAGGAGCTATGACAGAAATATTTCAAATGTCATTAGAAATGGGAATAGTGCCGGAGGATTGGCGTACTGCGCATGTTGTTCCATTGTTTAAAAAGGGTTCAAAGAATAAACCTAGCAATTATAGACCTATTAGTTTGACGTCAGTGGTGGGCAAATTAATGGAAAGGATACTTAGAGATAATATATATAAGCATCTGGATAAACAGGGTCTGATCAGGAACAGTCAACATGGATTTGTGCCTGGAAGGTCATGTTTGACAAACCTTCTTGAATTTTTTGAAGCGGTAACTAGGGAAATTGATGAGGGTAAAGCAGTGGATGTTGTATACATGGATTTCAGTAAGGCCTTTGACAAGGTTCCCCATGGTTAAGAGTAGGGAAGTAATGTTAATCTTTGGGTGTTAATGGCGGAGTAGCAAGATGGATTCAACAGTGGCTGAATGGGAGATGTCAGAGAGTAATGGTGGATGGCTGTTTGTCAGGATGGAAGCCGGTGACCAGTGGGGTGCCTCAGGGATCTGTGTTGGGTCCACTGTTGTTTGTCATGTACATCAATGATCTGGATGATGGGGTGGAAAATTGGATAAGTAAGTATGCAGATGATACTAAGATAGGTGGTGTTGTGGATAATGAAGTAGATTTTCAAAGTCTACAGAGAGTTTGGGCCATTTGGAAAAGTGGGCTGAAAGATGGCAGATGGAGTTTAATGCTGTTAAGTGTGAAGTGCTACATCTTGGCAGGACAAATCAAAATAGGAAGTACATGGTAAATGGTAGGGAATTGAGGAATGCTGTGGAACAGAGGGATCTAGGAATAACTGTGCATAGTTCCCTGAAGGTGGAATCGCATGTAGATAGGGTGGTAAAGAAAGCCTTTGGTGTGCTGGCCTTCATAAATCAGAGCATTGAATATAGGAGTAGGGAAGTAATGTTAAAATTGTACAAGGCATTGGTAAGACCAATTCTGGAGTATGGTGTACAATTTTGGTCGTCTAGTTATAGGAAGGATGTCAACAAAATAGAGAGTACAGAGGAGATTTACTAGAATGTTGCCAGGGTTCCAGCAACTATGTTACAGAGAAAAGGTTGAACAAGTTAGGTCTTTATTCTTTGGAGCGCAGAAGGTTAAGGGGGGACTTGATTGAGGTCTTTAAAATGATGAAAGGGATAGACAGAGTTGACGTGGATACGTTTTTCCCATTGAGGGTAGGGAAGATTCAAACAAGAGGGCATGACATGAGAATGAAGGGACAGAAGTTTAGGGGTAACGTGAGGGGGAACTTCTTTACTCAGAGGGTGGTGGCTGTGTGGAAAGAGCTTCCAGCAGAAGTGGTGGAGGCAGGATCGATTTTAACATTTAAGAATAAAGTGGATAGGTATATGGACGTGAAGGGAATGGAGGGGTATGGTCTGAGTGCAGGTAGATGGGACTAGGGGAAAACAAATGGTCGGCACGGACTGGAAGGGCCGAGAGGGCCTGTTTCCGTGCTGTAATTGTTATATGGTTATATGGTTATATGGTTAAGGGTCTCGACGTGAAACATCGCCCATTCCTTCTCTCCAGAGATGCTGCCTGTACCGTTGAGTTACTCTAGCATTTTGTGTCTATCTTCTGTATCTAGTTACTAAAATCTTCCTGGATCCCATACAATATAACATTCCAGAGCAGCCATGTGAAACCTTAACAAAGGTCTTGCTGAAATCCATGTCCCTGGCCTCACCAACCTTCCAGGTTACATCTACAAAAAAATTAATTAAATTAACAAGACATAATCTCCCATGCTAAAAAACAAAAATCATGCTCAGTCTCCTTAATCAACTGTTGTCTTCCCAAATGCATGTATATCTTAGATTTCTCTTCAGTAATTTGCCAACCACAGACGTTAGGCTTACTGGTGTATAGTTCCCACGTTTTTCTTTAAAGCCCCTCTTTAATAGAGGCACAACGTTAGCCACACTTTGGGTCGGGTAGATTTGCAGAAATTAAGTTATACTGACTAAGGGTGCTTCTGTACAGAGTTTGTACGTTCTCCCTGTGATCGTGTGGGTTTTCTCCTGGTGCTCCGGTTTCCTCACACACGCCAAAGACATATAGGTTTTTAGGTTAATTGGCTTCGGTAAGATTGTAAATTGTCACGTGTGTATGATAATGTTAGTGTATGGGGTAACTGCATGGACCCGGTGGGCCGAAGGGCGTGTTTCCAAACTGTATCTCAAAAGTCTAAAGTGTTGTTCAGTGATCTTGAGTTTCATACACAATGCTGAAGCATTATAGACAATAGGTGCAGGACTAGGCCATTCGGCCCTTTGAGCCATTCAATGTGATCATGGCTGATCATCCCCAATCAGTACCCCGTTCCTGCCTTCTCCCCCATATCCCCTGACTCCGCTATCTTTAAGAGCCCTATCTAGCACTCTCTTGAAAGTATCCAGAGAACCGGCCTCCACCGCACTCTGAGGCAGAGAATTCAACAGACTCACAACCTTCTGTGTGAAAAAAATTGTAACCATGTTCTGCCGGATTTGCCTTGTTATTAATAACACACTTGAATGAATACTTGACAAGTCACAGTGAAATTGTTTGCTTGTACACACTAGGTATGCAAATAGTCGCCCATAAAGGGCTCTTACAAAGTTACAAAGTACCACCGTGCCAGGTCTCTCTTTGTTTTTCCCCCCTCTTCACGGCAGTCTCCCTACGCCGGGTCCTCCTTTGTTCCTTCCCTCGGCAGCGGCGTTCTCACCCCACATTATCCGTCCTCGTCCGTTGGTCGGAACCATCATCAGTCGCCGCACCGACCTATCCCCTATTGCTGCCATGTCCTCTCCAGATGCCTCCGTGGCACCAGGCCCCAGACGCGGGCTCCGCAGACTCAGGAGCCGTTGGCTGCGGGTTTCGTCGATTCACGAGGCTCGATCTCTGATCCGCGAGGCTCCGGCCCGCGCAGCTAAGGCCTCGGCTTCTCAGCATCCCCCCCCCGTAAGGTGTCTGCCGCAGCGGGCCCTCCTATCCTATAGACTAATGTTATTTTATATTTATAATGACACAGAAGAAGGCCATCTGGTTCATTGTGTCCACACTGGTTTTCAGAGGAGTAATACTTTTTTGTCTCCTCTCCTTATTTCCCAGCATCATTGCAACATGTCCTTGCTCACGTCAGTCGCCTCCCCTTTGATTTGTTTTTGCCATTAATCTACTCTAATAGACAAAGAACAGTAGTTCAAATATCCTACAGCGCAATTTGGAATGCGAGAGGAAACTGGAGCACTTGAAGGAAACCCATTCAATCATGGAGGGAACATGCAAACTCCACATAGTCAGCACCCGAGGTCAGGACTGAACCTGGGTTCCTGGACCTATGTGGACCAGCATTCATCTCACCTCTACCAAATCACCCACCTGTGTTTCTAAACTAGCTACACGTCTACCCAGACTTCCTCAGTATGGTTATAACTCTGCTGCTAAACTGAAATATAGAAAACCGCACAAAATCTAGGAGTAGCTCAGCAGATCAGGCAGCATTTCTGGAGACCATGAATAGGTGACGTTGCAGGTCGAGATCCTTCTGACCATCGAAGAGAATAGGGTAACTTCTTTAAAGTAGGCACACCTTGGATTGTGCATTAGAGCAGTCAAAATGCAGAAACAAAGAAGGGCAGATGGTGGTTAATACACAACACATGACGTGTTTGAATCTTCCAGTCCACCGGATCGGTTCTGGTAATTCATCAGATGAGCTATCAGGCCAAACGCTTGTTTTTTTTCCCTAATTCCCTTTAGTATTTCTCTTTTCAAACAAATAATCAATTTATTTTCACAAAACCTTGTAAACTCTGCCTCAACAATAGTGTATGAAGAGAGTTACACATTTAGCAAACCTATTGTTAATAAATGCTTCTTAAAATCCCGTTTTGTCATTACTGTGGTTTTGCTATCCAGTCTTTTACCGGCTTTACAAGATTGTTGCCAGGACTTGTGGGCCAAAGCTTTAAGGAGACGTTGAGCAGGCTAGAACTTTATTCCTTAGAGTGCAGGAGGATGAGAGGTGATCTTATAGATGATTATAAGATCGTGAGTGGAGCAGATAGAATAGACTACAGCACCTTTTAGCCAGAATAGGGGAATCAAGACCCAGAGGACATGGGTTTAAAAGACATTTGGACAGATACATGGACAGAAAAGGTTTAGAGGGATGTGGGCCAAACACAGGCAGGTGTGACTAGTGTGGGGCAGCTTGGTTGGCATGGGCATGTTTGGGCCGAAGGGTCTGTTTCCATGTTGTATGACTCTATGACTAACTATCATCACAGGCCTTCATCAGTCCAACATATTCCTTTGGGTATAACAACCATCTTGAGCAAATCACCTAACGTTTCTAAAATATAAATATTAATTATATTTTTTTTCCTGAAGGTTTGATGGTTCAGATACTCACCTTACTATTTCATTCTGATGGTCAGATGGCACCACTGCTAATCAATGTGTATCCATTAAAATTGCAGTACCATTCCCTGATCGACCTGTGTGTTAATTCACAGGACAGCAGGATGTGGAGATATCCACGAAATCAAAAAATAGATGAGAGTCATTTGAAAGCTGCAAGATTAATTCTGAATCAATGCATTTTGAAGCGTTTTTCATTTCTCTGGTTGCAGTCCTTCAGACATTGTGCCGGTATAAATTCATATTCATCATCTGACAATTTTGAACCAACCTCACAACTGCTTGGTCTTTTATAATTTAAACTCAGTCAAGTGGCTCTTCTCTTTGTTGCCGGAGCAAAATTGATTCAAATCGAGTCCTTAATGAAATATTGCATTGTTCCTTTGAGGAACAAGATATAGCCTTGAATCTTGAAGCTTTTAGCATTAATGGTGTGTTGCAAATGCTCATTTCCATCAATTGAATGATAGCCTTCAACTGCTTTCAAAGGAGGGATTACATTTCATAATATTCTGCTTTTACAGTTTGCCTTTTATGTACTGCTTTATCACTGTGCGGCTGCTTTGATGGTCATTACTTAGAGAACCATGCAGGTCTCTCCATTTTATCCAGTTCCAGTGTTGGGAATTTATGTTGACATAATCCCATGCCAATTCAATTCAGTTACTGTGAATCCAGAAAAAGCCTTCCACATACAAGTCTATAAGATGATAATAAAAGCTATGAAAAATAGGAATAAGAGTGAGTGGCACATCAGGACAGCTAGCAGTCTTTGTTTCACACGTTCAAAGACACGTCCAATATCAATGGATATTTTTAAAGCAGAGATTATTGATTAGTGTCAGGGGTTATGAGGAGAAGGCAGGAGAATGGGGTTAAGAGGGAAAGATAGATCAGCCATGATTGAATGGCATGATTCAATAGATTCAATGGGCCAAATGGCCTAATTCTGCTCCTATCACTTATGAATTTTTGAACCTGGGTTTAATCCTGACCTTAGTTCAATCTTTTCCACCGGTTTCTTCTCACAACCCAAAGATATGTATTTTATTTGGATAATTTACCATTGTAAATTACCCTGTGTGCAGGTTATTGGTAGAGTTTGGGGTGTGGGGAATTGAAGACAATGCATGGAGAACCAAAAAAAAATTGTATTAATGTAGAATTAGTGTAAATAGTTGGTTCATGGTTGGCATAGACACAGCAAAACAATGGGCCTGATGTATCTCTCTATGACTACAATAGTTTATCTGCTCCATCA
Organism: Okamejei kenojei; assembly: GCA_035221665.1. NCBI lineage: Eukaryota > Metazoa > Chordata > Chondrichthyes > Rajiformes > Rajidae > Okamejei > Okamejei kenojei. The sequence continues at coordinate 159,107,546 of CM069131.1, forward strand.
AGCCTGCTCCACCATTCAATAACATCACAGCTGTTCCTCTATCTCAATATCATATATAATTCTTCCCCATAACCCGTTTGTTTCAAATAATCTATCCATCTCCTTCTTGTTGATATTCAGAGACATGGCACCCACAGATTTCTGTGATGATGAATTCCATCTGAGTGAAGACATTTCTTTTCATCTCAATCTTAGTCACCTAACCTCATATCCTGAAACTGTGATGCTGGTCCAGGCAAAACATTGCCCCTGCATTCAGCCTGTCAAGCCCTGTCAGAATTATGTACATTTAAATGTGATCTCATATCAACTATTTAACATCTAGTAAATACCACATAAGTCCTGGGAATCAGCTCCAAAAGTCTATGTTGCACTTCCTTTATGACATGGTTCAAAACTGAAACTCCAGGGTAAAAAAACTTAGTGCTGGAGGAACTCAGTGGGTTAGGCAACATCTGTGAAGGGAATGATCAGGCATGTGTTGCATCAGGACCCATCTTCAGACTGGAGATCAGAAATGTGTGTCCCTTCCCTCCACAGATGCTGTTTGACCAGCTAAGTTCTTCCAACACATTGTTTCCTCTCAACATGCCAGAATCGACATTTTTATGCGTCTCCATATTACTCCAGAAATGGTTTCATCCTGACTCAGTATAGTTGTAGTCAGGCATCCTTGGTTATACAATCAAAACCTCTTGCAATGAAAGTCAACATATGATTTTTGAACATCGAACAGCCCAGCTCAGAAACAGACCTTTCGGCCCATAATGTCTATGCCAAACATGATGCCAAATTAAACTAATTTCCTCTGCCTATATGTGTTTAATATCCCCCTATTCATGTGCTTATCTAAAAGACCATTAAATGTCACTCTCATAACTGCTTCCATCATCACCACCTCTGGCAGCACATTGTAGCCACCAACCATTCTCAGTGTAACACTAATTGCCCTAAGCATCTCCTTTAATTTTTCTCCCTCTCATCTTAAAGCTATGCCCCCTTGTATTTACCATTTCATCCCTAAGAAAAATATTCTAATCGTTTACTCTATGTATGCCTCTCATAATTTAATGAAATTCCATCAGGTCTCCTCTCTACCATTTAGACGAGGGAATTAAATGTAACATCTCCAAGTTTGCAGATGACACAAAGCTGGGTGGCTGTGTGAGTTGCGAGGAGGATCTGTGAGGCTGCAGGGTGAACTTGTAAGGCAGATTATTATCTGAATGTTACCAGATTTGGAAAAGGGGAGGTGCAACGAGTCCTGGGTGTCCTTGTACATCAGTCACTGAAAATAAGCATGCAGGTACAGCAGGCAGTGAAGGAAGCTTGGCCTTCATAGCAAGAGGATTTGAGTGTAGGAGCAAGGAGGTCCTACTGCAGTTGTACAGGGCCTTGGAAGACCATACCTGGAGTATTGTGTGCAGTTTTGGTCTCCTATTTGAGGAAGGACATTCTTGCTATTGAGGGAGTGCAGCGTAGGTTTACATGGTTAATTACCGGGATAGCGGGACTGACATATGCTGAGAGAATGGATCGACTGGGCTTGTATTCACTGGAATTTAGAAGGATGAGAGGATATCTTACAAAAACATATAAAATTCATAGGGATTGGACAGACTAGATGCAGGAAAAATGTTTCCGATGTCGGGGGAGTCCAGAACCAGTGGTCACAGTTTAAGAATAAGGCATAGGCCATATAGGACTGAGATGAGGAAAAACCTTTTCACCCAGAGAGTTATGAATTTGTGGAATTCTCTGCCACAGAAGGCAGTGGAGGCCAATTCATTGGATGTTTTCAAGAGAGAGTTAGATTTAGCCATTAGGGCTAATGTAATCAAGGGATATGGGGAAAAAGCAGGAACGGGGTACTGGATGATCAGCCATGAGCATATTGAATGGTGGTGCTGGCTCGAAGGGCTGAATGGCCTACTCCTGCACCTATTTTCTATGTTTCTAACCACAATGCCCCTGTCAAATCAATCCAAGTTTGTTCAACCTTCTTATAGCTTATACTCCATAATCCAGGCAACATCCTGGTAAACCTCCTCTACACCTTCCACAAAGTCTCCACATCCCATCACTGGGTGACCAGAACTCCACACAATACTTCCAACGGCAGCTTAACCAAGGGTCTATAAAGCTGCTTCATCTCAACTGCTTTTACACCAGCATGCTTTCTTTCAGTGACTGCTGTACAAGGACAATCAGCTTTGTAATGACTTACAAAATTCTTAAGGGGTTGGACAGGCTAGATGCAGGAAGATTGTTCCCGATGTTGGGGAAGTCCAGGACAAGGGGTCACAGTTTAAGGATAAGGGGGAAGTCTTTTAGGACCGAGATGAGAAAATCGTTTTTCACACAGAGAGTGGTGAATCTGTGGAATTCTCTGCCACAGAAGGTAATTGAGGCCAGTTTGTTGGCCATATTTAAGAGGGAGTTGGATGTGGTCCTTGTGGCTGAAGGGATCAGGGGGTATGGAGAGAAGGCAGGTACAGGATACTGAGTTGGATGATCAGCCATGATCATATTGAATGGCGGTGCAGGCTCGAAGGGCCAAATGGACTGCTCCTGCACCGAATTTCTATGTTTCTATGTAATATTTTACAATAGGATTTTCCAATCTATGACCATTTGAAGAAAATTCTGCTCTGTGTTTGTCCTACCATTGTGGATAACTTCACATTTATTCACGATATGCTACATCTGCCAACTCACAAGCCCATTCAGTTTTGTATTGCTGACAAATGTAGAAATATTATATTTAGTTCCTCATCGAAATCTTTAGACTTTGGAGAGACAATGTGGAAGCAGGCCCTTTGGCCCACCAATTCCGGGCTGACCCAGCGATCACCCCACATATTAGTTTCTATCCAAAACGCCGGGGACAATTTACAGAAGCCAATTAACCTACAAACATGTACGTCTTTGGAGTGTGGGAGGAAACCGGAGCACCTGGAGAAAACCCATGTGGTTACAGGGAAACTGTGCAAACTCCGTACAGCCAGCATCTTTAGTCAGGACTGAAGCCGAGTCTCTGGCGGTGTAAGGCAGCAACTCTACCGCTGTGCCACTGTGCCATCCAACCTCATTGAAATATATGCTGCATAACTCCCGCTTATGTAAGGAGTTCTGGATAACATGTAACTGCAGAATTATGACCCACTTGAATAAAAACAATTGGTTCTAAGGCAGAGCGGCACAATGGCCTAGTAGTAGAACTACTGCTTACAGCACCAGAGATTCAGGTTCGATCCTGACTACAGGTGCTTGGCAGTACGGAGTTTATACGATCTCCCCGTTTTCCAGAGGTTTGGTTTACTCCAACACTCCAAAGGCATACAGGTTTGTCTTGGCCCTAGTGTCTGTAGGATAGTGTTAGCCTGTGGGGATCACTGGTCAGTGCAGACTCGGTGGGTCAAAGGGCCTGTTCCATGCTGTATCTCTAAATTAAACTAAACTAAACTAAACTCAGTCTGAAGAGTTAATTGGCTTGGTCTAAATGTAAAAATGTTCCTATTGTGTATATGATAGTGTTGGTGTGCAGGGATCGCTGGTCGGTGCAGACCCGTGGGCCAAAAGGCCTGTACCACACTGTATCTCAAAAGTAAACTAAACTAAATTTGAACAAAAGATACTGGCAATGCCTATGTCCCAAGATGAATTACATTAATTCGCAGGTCAATAGATTTTTGAAAACTGAGAGGGTGAAAATAATAAGGCTCAAAAAGAATGGCAAGATGCAGCAGTCAAAAGGGTGAATGATAAATCAATTATCAAAAGGTGTTTAAAACATTATGATCTATTTAGACATGAAATTGGAAAAGAGACAAATGTGTTGGTTAGAAACACATAACGGAAATTATGAGCATGCGGTGTTCAATTAATCCCATATGTCGATAATGTGGCCTCATTATGTAGCTGCAAATCAGACATTGGGTACAACCAACAGCTTACATTGTAAGCTTAATTTTGAATGTAAGATTTTGTAAGTCTGCACAAAGCCCTTCTGGTCAGACAGACCTGAAATTATTTTTTTTCAGTATGTTTTATACACATGTCAAGGACTATTTATTAATCTGCCATTTATCACTGAGTTGAAAGCTTTCCCGGCTTTTCACTCAAACAGATCCACCAAATCGAGGGGGTACAGAGAAAGTTCACCAGGCTGATTCCTGGGATGTCAGGACTTTCGTATGAGGAAAGACTGGATAGACTTGGCTTGTACTCGCTAGAATTTAGACGACTGAGGGGGGATCTTATAGAAACTTACAAAATTCTTAAGGGATTGGATAGGCTAGATGCAGGAAGATTGTTCCCGATGTTGGGGAGGTCCAGAACAAGGGGTCACAGTCTAAGGATAAGGGGGAATTCCTTTAGGACCGAGATGAGGAAAACATTCTTTACACAGAGAGTGGTGAGTCTCTGGAATTCTCTGCCACAGAAGGTAGTTGAGGCCAGTTCATTGGCTATATTTAAGAGGGAGTTAGATGTGGCCCTTGTGGCTAAAGGGATCAGGGGGTATGGAGAGAAGGCAGGTACAGGATACTGAGTTGGATGATCAGCCATGATCATATTGAATGGCGGTGCAGGCTCGAAGGGCCGAATGGCCTACTCCTGCACCTATTTTCTATGTTTCTATGTTTCTAAATCTTCTATATGCCAATTTTATCTTTTAACTGCAAACCAATTGTGTTCAAAGGTCAACACATGTCAAAAAAAACCTCTCATATCTGCAGTAAGCACTTTTTGTCTAGTTGTGATTTCATCGCATTTGCGTACGTTTTACTTTGAGATAATATGGCCTACAACCATTCTTCCTTGTACCACACTCACTCCATAATCATTTTGCCTGCATCATTATTTGAAAGCTTTAACACTTGCTTCTTAAAAGCTTACCAGCTGCATCTATTCAAAGGCTAATATTTATAATAGTCAAGGTGTACGCCACCAGACTCAGGAAAAACTTCTCCTCTGATATCGGGCTCCAGAATCGTCCTTCCGTTAGTTTGGGGACTGACCTATTCACCTCTACCCCATTGAGGACATTGAGCTTTGCCTAAGGAATTGATGATACAATAGTGTATCTTCCTCTTTGCTCTTGATTGCATCTATGTATGGTATATTTGATTTGTTTGGATAGCATGTAAAACAAAACATTTTACTGCACTTCAGTGTCATTCGCGTGTGATAATAATAAATCTAAACCTAAATCAAGGCATAGAATATCAGTGGCAATGTTATAGTATAATGTATAAAGCATTGTTAATATTGGAGAGACACAAAAAGCTGGAGTCACTCAGCGGGGGGCGGGCAGTATCTCTGGAGAGAAGGAATGGGTGACGTTTCGAGTCGAGACCCTTCTTCAGACTGGTTAGGGATTATGGAAACGAGAGATATAGACAACGATGTTGCAGAACTTTCGTCAGCGAGAGGAAGTGAACTTCTTCAAAGTAGACATACCTTGCGGAGATTTTGCAGTGGAGCAGTTGAAATGTGTAGGAAGGAAAAATATTGGTATTGGTTTACTGTTGTCACTTGAAGCACCAATGCATAGAATACTATGATTCATGTCTGGTTAATAGGACGAGTAAGGTACTTAATGCTTGACATAGGCTTGTTGAGAAAAAGTATCTGTTTCTGTGCTCGATGCCTCTATAACATTACTCGCTGCTGCAATTAACAATAATATGATTGAATTTGCTAACCATTCAACCAAAAAGTTCAAATTTGGCAATGGGCTGTACATGTGTTGGCAGTGTAAATGCAAAGGCAGTGTAACATTCACTTTGAGTCTGAAGAAGGGTCCCAACCACAAATGTCACCTCTCCATGTCTCCAGAGATGCTGCCTGATCCACTGAATTACTCCAGCGCTTTAAAAAAAAATTATTTACTTTTTAGCTTTGTTTTTGAAAATGATTCTGCAACCAAAACAAAAAAAAATGGTTTTCAAAGTCAACTTAACAATCAAAGTGTATTTTAGGAGAGTCTTAACTGTTAGAATAAATGATTCTTCTTGATTTCAGAATGGAACGAGATGGCATTTTTGCACAGAAGAAAGCAGAAAGAGCAACTCTCAGGGTCCACTTAAGAGAAAAGTACAGGCTTCCAAAGGTGACACAGACATTTTATTGACATATCATGTGAAATGCTAAATGATCATGATAGAATGGTGTTGCACTTATTTTAGAGATTTGTTTTTGCACTACTTTGACCATTTAGCAATGTGTTACATTGTATCAAGTTTTATACCAACACCCTCATCTTATGTGTGAGGATCTTGCATGGAATCACCATCAGCAGGAGTTTAGTTGGATCTCCCCTTCTTGGCGAAGTGTGTGGAAATAAAGTTGGAAGTACCATACTCTCATTAATGAGCCTATCTGGAGTTCCTGCCAATTTTCTGCCAAGTTGACTGTAGGCTCCAGCGACACAATGATTCAGTTACTGGAACAGTGTTGTGATCCAACGATGAGCATTTGAATTCCACCACAGCAACTTAAATTCAGTTCATGAAAATAATTCTGAAATAAAACATCAGATCAGTAATGTGATCATGAAAGTCCACTCAGTTCATCAGCGGAATACGGCTATTTAGCCCAAGGAACCTAACCCACCTTTCCATCATGGCATATCTATCTTTCCTTCAAGGCTGATCCGTCTTTCCTTCATCTATCAGTGTCCTTCAGTGAAAAACAGTCTGGCTTGTATACAACACCCTCCCATCATTGCTGTCGACTCTTAGCTGACTTCTATCGACAATAGACAATAGACAAAAGGTGCAGGAGTGGGCCATTCGGCCCTTCAAGCCAGCACCGTCATTCAATGTGATCATGGCTGATCAATGTGATCATGGCTGAAGTGGTCAAGCAAGCTACTCAGTTCAGCGGTAATCTTGGATTGACAATAAGTAGTTTGCTGCTCAGAAATATCCTGTGTGTGAATAGATAAACAGTTGATTCAGAGAAACTGAAAGGAACACATTAGGATTGAGTTAAGAGAACATGGATTTATGAAAGGAAAATTCCGATTGACTAATATGCTGGAGTTCGCTCAGAATATGACGAGCAGATTAGGAAGGAGAAACCAGTAGATGTGGTGTGTTTTGACTTCCAGAAGATTTTCGATAAGATCCCACCCAAAGGTTAGTTGGCAGGGTATGTGACAATAGAGATAATAGGTGCAGGAGTAGGCCATTCGGCCCTTCGAGCCAACACCGTCATTCAATGTGATCATCGCTGATCATCCCCAATCAGTAGTACCCCGTTCCTGCCTTCTCCCCATATTCCTGACTCTGCCATTTTTAAGAGCCATATCTAGCTCTCTCTTGAAAGCATCCAGAGAACCTGCCTCCACCACCCTCTGAGGCAGAGAATTCCACAGACTGTGCAAATATAGATTGGAATAACATGCTCTCATGGACTGAAATTGATCATTGGACAGAAAGCAAAGAGTGGAAATAAATGAATCTGTCTCAGGATGTAAGGCCATGACTAGTGGGGCCTAGCAGAGCTTGGTGCTTAGCCCACAACTATTCATCATCATCATCATCATTGAAAACATAAACGGGAACGGTGCCTTACAACGTTATGTACGACAGTGATCACAACTTCTACTGAAGTGTGGATTGCCGTTGTTTTGCTAGGAGCAAAAGGTCTTGTTTTTGGTCCTGCTGGGGGTCCGCAGCCCCCTCCTCACCTGGAAAACCAGGTGGGAGAGACGGTTTAGTCGCCGACTATCCGACCATGGAGCACGGGATTACATTGTACCCGCGGCGGGGGGGAACTCGCCCCGACCTGACCTTAACAACTATTAACAATCTATATTATTGATTTAGTTAAGTTTGCTTGAATTACTAACAGGTTTGGGGGATAGGGGAGAGAGTAAAGAGGATTTATGGGGATAAGACCAGATAAGCCAAGGAAGTAGACAAGATATTGGCAAATGGGATGTAACGGGCAAAAATGTGGGACAATGCATTTTGGTGCACGAAACAGAAAAACAGAGGTTTTTTTTTAAATGGTGAGAGATTGGGTAATGCTGATTCTTAAAGGAACCTCTGTACTTTTCTACATAAGTTATTGAAAGCCAAGTGCTGCAAATAATTAGGAAGAGAAGCAATATGCTGACCTTTATAATGAGAGAATTTGAGTCCGAGAAAAGAAGCCTTACTGCAGTAATGGTGAAAATGATTCGGGAATACTGTGTACAGCTATGATGCCTTTGCAGAAAAAATATATACTTGACATACAGGCAACATGCGGGGATGATATTTTCTAGGACAAGGAGCCCCCAAATAAAGCCATTCAGGACACATATTAAAAAAAGACTGAAGAGACTAACAATTACTGGAGTAATTTGCACCTTGGATATCAGCCAATACATTCTACAGGAGAAGCAAAGGACACAAAGCTTCCAAATTTGTAGAAAGGAGCAAGTGTAGCAAAGATAAGGAATTGTCAGTATGTACTGGGAAATGACACAATTCCTCAAGTGCAAAAAAAACCTCAGTTCTAAATTATTTTTGGAATCCTCCATAAATAAAAATTCAAACAGTTGATAACTTCTTCAGCGAAAGACAACGGAACCCCTGAAATATTCACAGCTTAAAAGGATAGATAATTATCCCCAGCTGAGGAGCCTAGAACCAGGGGATATGGCCTCAAATTAAGGTGCAAATTTAGGTTTGAGAGAGACTCAAAATGCTGGAGTAACTCAGCGGAACAGACAGCATATCTGGAGAGAAGGAATGGGTGACGTTTCGAGTCGAGACCTTTCTTCAGACTGGTTAGGGATAAGGGATAAAGATATAGATGATGATGTAGAGCTAAAGAACAATGAATGAAAGATATGCAAAAAAGTAACGATGATAAAGGAAACAGGTCATTGTAAGCTGTCTGTTGGGTGAAAATGAGAAACTAGTGCGATTTGGGTGGGGGTGGAATAGAGGGAGAAGGAATGACGGGGCTACTTGAGTTAGAGAAATCAATATTCATACCACTGGGCTGTAAGCTGCCCAAGTGTGAGATGTTCCTCCAATTTGCATTTAACCTCACTTTGACAATGGAGGAGATCTATGCCAGAAAGGTCAGTGTGGGAATAAACAGAACCTTAAAGTGTTTAGCAACCAGGAGATCAGGTTGGTCCAGGCAACTGAGCGAAGGTGTTCAGCGAAACGATCGCCCAGTCTACGTTTGGTCTCGCCGATGTATAAGAGTCCACATCATGAACAACGGATACAGTAGCTGAGGTTGGAGGAGGTGCAAGTGAACCTCTGCCTATCCTGAAAGGAATGTCTGGGTCCCTGGACAGAGTCGAGGGAAGAGGTACAGGGACAGATGCTGCATCTTCTGCATTTGCAGGGGAAGGTATCTGGGGAGGGGGTGGTTTGGGTGGGAAGGGACAAGTTAACCAAGGAGTTGCGAAGGGAATGGTCTCTGCGGAAGGCGGAAAGGGTGGAGATTGGGAAGTTGTGACTCGTGTTGGGATTTCCGTTGGAGGTGGTGAAAATTTTGGAGGATTACACGTTGTATGTGATGGCTGATGGAGTGAAAGGTAAGGACTAGGGGGTCTCAGTTGCAACTAGGGTGAGAGGGAGCAAGAATTGAGTAGCTGCTGAACTGCTATTTTCTGCTCTGTGAAAAATGTGGAGGCCCAGTTATTGAATATACACAGAGATCAATATTTTTTTGACATTAATATGCACAAAGGTGATCGATGAGGATAAGGTGGTGGATGTTGTCTACATGGATTTTAGTAGGCTGATCTGGAATATTAAGATGCACAGTATAATTGTAACTTGGCCTTATGAATTCACAATTCACAGAGAGTTGTGATGGAAGGACAATATTCAGACTGCAGATCTCTGACCAGTGGAGTTCATAGGGATCTGCTGTTTATGAGATATATAAATGACCTGGAGATAAACGTAGACAGGTTGATAAGTAAGTTTTTGATACAAGAATGCAATGTGGAAGACTGTCAAAGTAGATAGTAGGATATGGATCAGCTATAGAAATAGAATATAGAACACAGCACAGGAATGGGCTTTTTGTCCCCCCCCCCACAATGTATGTGCCAAACATGAGCTAATTTAAACTGATCTAATCTGCGTACAGTAGATCCGTATCTTTCTATTCTCTGCACCTCTATGTGCCTATCTAAAAGATTCTGACTGTGTATTCTATCTTTGTCTCTCATAATTTTATAAATGCCTATCAAGTCTTCTCTCAACATCTGATGTTCCAGAGAAAAATGGGCAGAGAAATGGCAGATGGAGTTTAATCTTGTGAAGTGTTGCACAGTGGGAGATCTAATGCAAGAGGAAAATATACAATTCATGACAGAACCTTAACAGTGTTGATGTACAGAGGGATCTTAAGATTGAACCTTCTGAACCAACCTTCCATGGAACCAACCGCCATTAACACCCAAAGATTGAAGAACCAACCTTCCATGGGAAATCATCTTATCTTTAGAAACAAGATAATATTGCAGTTCCCAATCCTCATTAAATACTATTTTTTCTTCCCTCAGCCTTCTCTTGGTTTTCTTTGACATGGGCTGTTAAGCAGACAGAATAAAAAAAAACAGTGAAACAAATATGCTGTTCAACTATTCTCAAATTCAACTTCAAACTGAAAGCCATGTGCACAGCTATCAAAAGTTGCTAATACTGAAGACTGGATGGCCAGCGGACTCTCCCCGACATTTTCCCTCTCATCAACCAGCCTCAGGCGGTGGTGGCGCCAGTCAGGCAGGGAGGTTAACGTACATTTAGAGTCGCATTAGAACCAAATCATGAGCATAACAGGTGTTAAAATAGCCCTCACCACTTACTAATGTTTTAATTGTGGCCATCAGTCTGGGAGGATTATTTTGTTGAATCTTCTTTTACTCTTTGGTATTTTAAATACGTTCATTTTAAGATTAAAATAATAAAAAGAATAAAAGCAAACAAAAACATATTAATAAAAATAAAAGGATTTGTTCTACATAATTTGGATTCATTCAAAAGGCCGCACTTAATGGCCCAGAAGGCTGCATGCGGCCTTATGGCTGCATGTTCCCCACCCCTGGGGTGGACAGTCAGAACCTTTTTCCCCCAGGATGGAAGAAACGAAAACTAGAAGACATAGCTTTAAGGTGAAAAGGGCAATGTTTAAAGGAGATGGACGAGGCAAGTTATTTTTGCACAGAGGGTGGTGAGTGCCTGGAATGTGGTGGAAGCAGATACGTGACATTTAAGAGGCTTTTAGATAGGCACATGGATATGCAGGGAATGGAGGGTATGGAATTTGTGCAGGCAGGCAAGAGTTGGTCTTGGCATTGTGGTCAACACAGACATTGTAGGCACAAAAGCTTGTCCCTGTGCTCTACTGTTTATGTTCTACAAGCTGGTTATAGTAGGGAAATGCTTTTGAGATAGGTGATCAACCATTATCTTATGAGTTGTGTAACATGTGCAAGGGACAAATACTTCTGCTCCTATTTCTTACGTTTTTACATTTTAAATGTCAACATTGGGCCAGACCCAGTGAAAGAAGTAGACTATATATTGATACTTGAAGTTTGTTCCAAGCCATTAGTCTGCTTGTTGTTTATGAGAAACCGATGGTTCCTCTTACAATGATACACCATAAGGAAACCTAGTAGGGAGCATAGTGGAGCTGTGGTGCTTAGTGTTGTGGCGGTTAGTGCTGCTGCCGCCAGGGACTCGGGTTCAATCTTGCCCTCGTGTGTTGTCTGTAAAGTTTAAGTTCGTCCATGGGTTTCTACCTGGTTTTCTCCTACAAAGACCCGCTGATAGGTTATTTGACTTTTGTGCAAGGAAGTAGCAAAAGAATCAAAGGGCATGCGAGAGAGAATATCCTCACAAGGAGAGAGGAAATAAGGAGAGAGGAAATGGGACCAATGAAGTTGCTCTGCTGGAAGTTGGCATTGATTCACTTCCTCCTTCTGTGTTACATTACGTCAAACTATTCCATCAAAATGATTACCATAATTACTGTGACAGCTTCTTAAAGTTGTGCAATTGAAATTGTGTTTTGCACCCCTAAACACAACTTTAACTAAAGAGACCACATTAATTCTGCTCTCAGTGTCTCCATTTCACTCTCAATTTTCTATTGATGATTTTTTTTAACATTAATTCTTCAGCATTATTTCTGAAATCTAAAATGTTCACCTTTATTGCAAGAAAAAACCCCATTTACCATTAATTATTTACCATGTTTATAACACTGACCAATTTTAGGCATGAGCCAATTTAAAAGTTTGACTGGGAAAAAATTGATGTGGTCATATTAGTTGCAAGATTAAAGAGGAAAGGAATCTGTCAACTGATTACTGGCAATGGTTTCCTGAACACATTAGCACCTTGGTAATGATGAATTCATTTATGAAACTTGAAGAGCTTTAGATGAAAACCAGGCTCCAAATTAATGCTGGTAAAACTGAATGAAAATAGAAATTTGAATTAGAAGTGACTTTTTTTTTTACAACTAATTGTACTACAGAGATGACATCTTGCTTTATTTGTACCAAAGGAATTGCAGAAACATTTTATTTTGAAGCACGTGGAATAGTTGAGTGAATTTCCTCTATTCCTGTAACATTAAAGGGGGCAGCCACCATGGAAAATAGTATTAAATGGATCTACAATTGCATACCAAGTAATACATTTCATCAAATACATCAGCCCATCACTTCTAGATAATGGTAGGCATATTCAGTTTATTTTTCTCCACAAAAAGTGCTGTGTATTTTCATTAAGCATTAGTAAGGGTGTCAGGGGTTATAGGAAGAAGGCCGGAAAATGGGTTTGAGAGGGAAAGATAGATCAGCCCTGAATGGTGGAGTAGACTTGATGGGCTGAATGGCCTAATTCTGCTCCTAGAACTTATGAACTAATGAAGCACGGGCACATTTCATCTATTGTGAGACGTAGTCTTCATTTCGCAAGCTATTTTTGCAAAATGTTTGAAGTAAACTTCAATTGCGCAGCATTACGTGAACATAAAGATTGTCTAAAAATCTAATTGATACAGTGTATGTGACTTTTACCTTGCAAGCAAATAAAAATGCAGCTGGTTATACTTTATCCCCCTCTGTACTGTTGCTCCTTTTGCATAGGCATCTGATTGCAATGCTGTCTTCAAAGATACTTTTACTTCTGCTTCTTTCTTAAGTTTGACGTTTCAACATTCATCGTTTTTTTGCATGTTCGTGTTAAAATGTCGAGATTTAGAAAATACTAAAGATAGTCATTATGATTTGAACAAAAATAAGTAAAAATCGGAAGCTTATTGCACATTTTAAAAAATATAAATTATAAAGTATTACTTTCAATTTGATTTAATTATACTGACACATTTGTGCTTGTGCAGAGCGAACAGGATGAAAATGAGATACTGATGGCTGGAGATGACATTGAGCTGCCCGAAGAGCTGAAGAAGATGGTAACTGAAGATCAGGAGGAAGAGGAAGTCAAAGAGTCTTTTATTGGACAGATTCAAAACCTTCAGAATATGGATGTAGACCAAATAAAAGAAAAGGCTCAGGCAACAATTAGTGAAATTAAGCAGGCTGCTGAACAGAAGTGCTCCTTAATGTGAGCCATTATTGTTTTTTCCCGTTTTGAGCGATTGAAAGATAATGGAAACAGACACTTTGATGCACCATCCACGCCAACCATACCGTTCACATCACACTAGTTTCTGTTATCCCAGTTTCCCATCCACTTACAGAAGCCAATGAACCTATAAAACAGTATGTCTTGGGAACATTGGGGGGGGGGGGGGGGGGGGGGGGGGGGGGGGGGGGGGGGAACTGGATCATCCGCAGGAAACTCATGCACTCACAGGAAGAATGTACAAACTCCACACAGACAGCACCCAAGGTCGTGGTCAAACCCTGGTCCCTGGCACTGTGCGACAGCAGCTCCACCACCTGGCAATAACTCTGATAAACCTTTGCGATCGTGCAATTCACACTGCATGCAGCAGTCTTGTGGCAAACCATGAGAGGAATAGATCAGGTAGATGGCCAGAGTAGGGGAATCGAGGACCAGAGGACATAGGTTCAAGGTGAAGGGGCAAAGATTTAATAGGAATCCGAGGGGTACTTTTTCACACAAAGGGTGGTGGGTGTATGGAACAAGCTGCCAGAGGAGGTAGTTGAGGCTGGGTCAATCTCATCTTTTAAGAAACAGTTAGACAGGAGCATGGAAAGGACATGTTTGGAGGGATATGGACCAAGCACAGGCAAGTGCGACTGGTGTAGCTGGGACATTGTTGGCCAGTGTGGGCAAGTTGGGCCTGCTTCCACACTGTATCACTCTATGACTCTACGAGTGATTTTTATAAAGAGTGAGATGACTTACCCAACTGACACTACAAAGATAAAAGCACATTTCATACCCTGATAAAATACATGTAAGGATTGAAATAGTAGGGGTTAAATGTTGTGTACTATTGGGTCAATATATTCCATTGAGTTGTTGTTTAAGGAAATGATTGGTCTACCTCCAATGGTTTTTTTCATTGAAAATTCTCATTTAACTTCCTTTTACAGATATTCCTTAATAAACCAACCATTTACTTAATATTTAAAATCAGAAAGAATCAAAGATACTAAAAATCTGACAATACTGAAAATACTGGAAATGTTCAATAAGTCAGGAGGCATCTGTGAAAAGGGGAACTGAATTAAAGTTTCAGATCGATGAAACTGAATATTTGTCAGAATTCACAGGACCTTTGAAATGTTAAATCTGCGTCTCTTTCTCCACAGATGCTCACTTTCCCTCCATTTTATTTCAGATTTCCAATACTTGCATTATTTTGCTTTTGCATAAGTGATCTGGGGATCATTATCTTGCACCATTTCATTTTTTATTTTGGTACCTGTCATAGGAGAGAAAAATATCCTCACTGCAACATGTAATATCCGATCCGAGAAAGAAATGCCATGAAAGTTGCATTTGAAAGTTTTTCGTAAAATTAGTCACGTTTAGGACAAATCTTGCTTATTGACACATCGTTATTGATTCCTTGTTTTTATGATCTGATCGCATGATTGTTACTAGTTTAACAATCGCGGGGCCAATAATCCAGAGATGTAGGTTTGATTCCAGCCATGCCCCTTAGGAGCTTAATTCAAGTATTTAGATAAATCTAATATAACATTGATAATTGAGTAGTAGAATCTGGGGAGGTTTAATGGGAACGTGGGAATAATAAAGTAGGAGAGACAAGGAACTGCAGATGCTGGAAGAGAGACAAAAACAAAGTGCTAGAGTAAATCAACTGGTCAGGCAGCATCTTTGGGGAACATGGATAGGCAATGTTACGGGTTAGAACAGACAGTATGAAGAAGGGTTCTGACCCATAAGATTCCTTATCCATGTTTTCCAGAGATACTGACTTGTTGAGTTACTCCAGTACTTTCTGTTTGTTGCTTCAAGAACAAAATGGGGTCAGCGTAAGTGGGTGTTTGATCATTGGCATTTACTTAACTGGCCAAAGGGCCCGTTTTTGGTCTGTATGACGTTGAAGAGCAAGTTAGTTAAATATGACACACTTGTTTGTTCCGTATATTGTAGCATTCAACTTGTCCATATTCTGTACAGAATATTTTTTTGGATTAAAAAAAAAGCAATAAAAAAGCAATGCACTTAGCAAATTAAATAAGGAATAACTTGTGCGTGTGGATTATCAGACAGTACAACACCACCAAGTAAATTACTCAGTGGAGAACCTTCTACAGTTAGTTGCAGTCTCTGGTCATCTATCTTGAGCCAAAGTTGGTTATGTGAACCGTAATACTGTAATAAAAGCCTGCAGATTGCTAGAATTTATGGTTGGAGCTACCCAACTAGATGAATGATTTTATGCTTTAAACTTTTAACTATTCATTTTATGATTGCCTGCAACAAGGTGTGAATCTAAACTAAGCATTCTTATCAGATTAGTAGAGTTGCTGCCTTACAGTGCTTGTAGATCCCGACTGCGGGTGCTGTCTGTAGGGAGTTTGTAGCTCTCCCCTTGGCCTGCATGGGTTTTCTCCGAGATCTTCGCTTTCCTCCCTCACTCCAAAGACGTACAGGTTTGTAGGTTAATTGTAGCTTAGCAAACTTGGTATAAGTGTAACTTGTTCCTAGTATATGTAGGATAGTGTCAATGTGCAGGGATCGCTGGTTGGTGCGAACTCGGTGGGCTAAAGAACCTATTTCCTACGCTGTATCACTAAACTACACCAACTTTTTTTTTTACTGGTTTGTTGCCTCTGTTTGTTGGCTGTGCTCGCAACTCAATGACATTACAAAGTTAGGCAACAGGGATCTTCTGGATTGATGGTAAATAGAGGATTGATCCCAGGCAGCAACCTATAGCAGTAAACATTTTTCATGGTTAGATAGTTGCATCCACTTTCTATGAGTTTTGCATTTAAAACTCTGGTCCTTTGCTTTGAAACCTTATTTCAAGCACTTTATTAAGTTTTCAAGTACATTCTCATACTTCTCAGTAAACCAGAAGCTGGTACCAAGCACATACAATATCAAACTATGAAGGTAGACAGAAAATGCTGGAATAACTCAGTGGGACAGGCAGCATCTCTGGAGAGAAGGAATGTGTGACACTTTGAGACCCTTCAAACTGATGTCAGGGGAGTGGGCGGGACAGAGATAGAGTGTACTCGGAGACAGTAAGACTGGGAATGCGGGGGGGGTGGGGAAGGGGGAAAAAAAAAAGAGAGAGAGAGAGAGAGAGAGAGCGCAAGAGAGATTTGAAGTTAGTGAAGTTCAATATTCATAGCTAGAGTGTAAGAGCAAAAATAGAGACCGGAGATCAGGTAGGTTAAGGCGGACTGAGCCACCTCCAGCGGGATCCCACTTCTGGCCACATCTTCCCATCTCCTCCCCTTTCTGTATTCCACAGAGACCGTTCCCTCTGCAACTCCTTGGTCAATTTGTTCCTTCCCACCCAAACCACCCCCTCCTGTTATACATTCCACGACAACCGCTCGAGATGCAACACCTGTCCGTTTACCTCCGCCCTCAACTCCATCCAAGGATCCAGAGTCTTTTCAGGTGAGGCAGAGATTCACTTACACCTCCTCCAACCTCATCTACTGTATCCGCTGTTCCAGGTGTCAACTTCTGTACATTGGCGAGATCAAGCGCAGGCTTAGCAATCCTTTCGCTGAGCACCTCCACTCAATCGCCTTAACCTACCTGATTTCCCGGTTGCTCAGCACTTTAACTACCCCTGCATTCCCAAGCTGACCTTTCTGTCCTGGGCCTCCTCTTGGGCCCAGCGCAAATTGGAGGAACAGCACCTCATATTTTGCTTGGGTAGCTTACACCCCAATGGTATGAACATTGACTTCTCCAACTTCAAATAGCCCTTGCTTTCCTTCTCTCTCCATCCCCTCCCCCTTCTCCCACCAGTCTTACTGTAGCCGACTACATTCTATCCCTGTCCCGCCCACTCCCCTAACATCAGTCTGAAGAAGCGTCTCGACCCGAAACGTCACCCATTCCTTCTCTCCAGGGATTCTGCCTGTCCAGCTGTTACTCCAGCATTTTGTCTTCCTTCAATTTAAATCAGCATCTGCAGTTCTTTCCTACACATCAAACTAAGAAGCTCCACTGCTCACTGTACATGAGAAGAAACTCTATTTAGAATTGGTCATTTAAGCCTTACTCCAATTTTATTCCAATTCCAATTTTGATTCCAATTTTATTGATGTAAAATAATTTCAATATTTTACCAGGTCAGCTACTTGTGTAGAAGATAATTTTTAAAGAAATTGTCCTTAATTATTAACTACATATTGACCTGCAATTGCATTCTTTCATTGCGAGAAAAAAGACAGATAATGGTAGCACATTATATTAACTTTATTATTCAATATTGTTTAATTAAATTATAACAATTACACTTGGGTGTCCAGACCAATTTCATCATCATCGGCGGTCACGTGAAACGAGTACGACTGTCCTCTCCACTCCATAGGGTCGTCTACTTGTGGGTCTGCAGATGTCTGTAGAGGCCGATCCGTGATCCATACACCTTGGTGTAACGTGGGCAGTGGAGACTGGCGGTGGCTGGTAGTTGTTCAGCCCCCTTCTCTCTCCTTACCATGCTGTCGCTTTGTCTCTGCGACACGGCGTAGTTCCATTTCATGACATGCAGCTCCTTCCTGCACGGATTTCCTCCAGGAGCGCCTGTCCCGTGCAATGTGCTCCCAGTTGCTTGATGTGATGTGGAATTTCTTCAGACTATTCTTGATGTTGTCCTTGAATTGTTTCTTTGGCCCACCGGGGGCTCGCCGACCTTCCATCAATTGAGAGAAAAGGATTTGTTTAGGGAGACGCGTGTTGGACATGCGGATGACATGGCCAGTCCATCGAAGTTGGTGCTGCATTATTATGGTGGTGATGCTGGTCATGTTGGCTTCTTCCAAAATGCTGATGTTGGTGCGTTTGTCCTCCCAGTTGACCCTCAGAATATTTCGCAAGAATCTTTGATGGTATTGTTACAGGGCTCTCAGGTGGCTCCTGTAGGTGGTCCATGACTCGGCTCCATACAACAGGGTGGTGAGGACAACGGCTCTGTAGACCAGCAGTTTTGTTTGGGCCTTTAGGTATTGATCTTCAAAGACTCTTTTCCCGAGTTGTATCTGTGCGATGACATTAAAGTTGAATTGAAAAAAATTGATTGAATTGAGTCTGGCGTAGGCGCTGCTGGCACAACTCAGGCGATGGCTGACCGCAGAGCAGGCACGTGCCGTCAGGGTAGGCAAGGTAGGCAGTGCCTACCCTGACTAAAATTATAAAATAATAATTATTTTATATATAAATATAATATATAAAATATTATATAAAACATATATAAAATGGTCATAAATAGTAAAGGCACGGGAGAATTATGCCTCCCTAAGAGATCAATCTCTTAGGGAAGCATAATTCTCCCATGCCTTTCATCAGCAGTACGTTTTAAACGCGGAACTATGAGGTACTCACGTGCCATCGACGCTGCTTCAAGCCATCAGTGGGAACGGTCCGTAAAGGCCGTGAAACTCTGCCTTTACACTGCGGACTGCGTGCATGTGCTGCGTTGCGCACTGCGCATGCGCAAGTTTCAACAGTGGATAGAGATTTTCTGAAGAGTTTCACGAAGCAACCTTATGGATATTTTTGGTGCAGAATGGATTTTGTGCACAAGTAATATGGTAAGTAATTTTTTTTTAGCTATATGTTTTTAAATACTTTATTAAGTGATAGGGCCTATTGAAAACAAATTACATGATAAAAGTCGAGAGAACAATCTGCGCATGCGTGGTTTTCAAGATTAAAAAAATGCTGACCAGCAGTTTACCGGGGAGGGAACAATGTGCGCATGCGCAGTTTCAAGATTTTAAAAAAGCCGACTGACAGCTCACCGGGGAGCGAATAATCTGCGCATGCGCGGTTTTCAAGATATTTAAAAGCTACTGCCTACCCTGGCTGATTACTCACGGCACGTGCCTGCCTCAGAGCCGGTGTCAGCATTTGAGGAAAGAATGCTGCCAAGGTAGGGGAAGAGGTCAATGTTTTCAAGAGTGGTGTCATCCACTTTTATAGTGGGCTGGGTAGATGGCTCGTTGGGTGGAGTTTGATGTAGGACCTGGGTCTTCTTGATATTTAAGGCTAGGCCCATGGCTCTGTATGCCTTAGCAAAGGCATTCAGGATGCCCTGGGGTCTTCTGCAGAGTGTGCTGTAATGGCGCAGTCGCCCGTGTACTGAAGCTCAATTATGGCGGTTTTACTGACTTTGCTCTTGGCCTTCAACCTATTATGGTTGAATATAAGACATCCGTGAGAGAACAGTTTCCAATCATAGAATATTCTGACGGTTTATTTTTGTGGTGCCTTTATCATAGTAAATCATTCAATAAATGGTTGAGTATCATCTAGCACAATTGAACAATGAGCTATATGAAGAAATATTATTATACTTAGTTTTAAAAAGTTTTAAGAAGTGTCACGAAATTGGTAAGAGATCGATCGTGTCAGAGCTTTCAATCAATGCAACTGATAGGATAGATACCTAGGATGGAGCAAAGGAAACTATGTGTGGGAGACCAGATACAGATGATAGAAGCACTAGAGAGTCGCAATGTTGAGGTGATTAAAGGCAAGTGAGACTATGTAATGGTTTGGAAACAAGATTGAAAATATAAAATGCAGGTTATGGCAAACTAATATTTAAAGGGAAAGGTTGAAGGATGGCTTGGGAAGCTGCGGAACAGTCGAGTCATATCATGATTTAATGATACTTTATTGTCACGTGCACCTAGGTACAGTGAAATGCTTTGTTTTGCATACAACTGGAAACATCATACAGCAGACCTCACCTGGGCAGTACACTGGCGCCGACAAAGTTACAAAAAGTTATTATTGAAGTTGTAGCTTTTTCTACGCAAGATTCCTCTCTTCCCTCTTCCAGGAAACTTGCAGAAAAAGCAAGAAGGTCTTATCTGTCAGCCAGGGTGGCCTTTGGCCACCAGATATCTCCGTTTCTGACTGTAGTCAATCTGTCATTGCTCTCTGGGCAGCTGATAGGTGCTATGCAGATTAGATCAGAGATTAAATCATACCGAGTTTCATCTGGAATAACAAGTAACGATTATCTAAAACACACCAGGACTTAAAATTGCCCCAAAACTCAAGAGTTTGTCCCATGTCCTCTCTGTTTTAAAGACCACATATACCCATATCAACAAGATAACCCATCTCCAACCTTGTCTCAGTTTACCTCTGCTTTAAACAAACCAAGCTTCAAACCTGTCCTCTCAATTTCAATATGAAGAAGGTAAGATAGGTTTGTGTTGATATAGCATACTTGTGATACTGATGTCCAACATCTTTCTTTGACATTTTCCAAACATTGTACATCAATTCAAGTGCAAGATACTTACATGTGGTGGAGAAACAACCATCCAGGTAAATGGTCATAGAGTCATACAGCGCAAAAACAGGCCCTTCAGCCCAACAAGCTCATTCTGACCAAGATGTTCCACATACCCACTTTTAGCCAATATCTCCCGAAGCCATTCCTATCCACCTACCAGTCTAACTGTCTTTTAAAGGTTTTTATTGCACCTACATTCTTTGGCAGCTCAGGTTGCGAATAATTGAATTTTCTACACTAGAGAACAATGGAGGCGGAATCATTAGATGTATTTAAAGTTGCGACAGGCATATTGTTGAATTTCATTTATCCGATTGAATAGTGGAGTTCAAGGGTCAAGGGGTTGCATGATCTACCAGTTCCATTTAGTTATATTCTGATATTACATCATGTTCCTTAACCAGGATGTACAAGGGCATCTTTGATTTAGGATTATTATCATATATACACCGAGGTACAGTGCAAAGCTTTCTTTTGTATGCTATCCAATGATTTTGTATCCAACCAAATCAGATCGTACTGTACACAAGTCCAATCAAACTAAACTCAAGTACAATTGGAGGAGCAAAGGGAAAGGTACAAAGTGCAGAATATAGTTTTCAGCATTATAGTGCAACAGTTCCAAAGACAAAGTCCAATATCCATAATGAGGTAGAGTAGAATTGGACTGTACCGTAGTATATGGAAGGGCCATGCAGAAGCCTGATAACAGAGGGGAACAAGCTGTTCCTGAATCTGGTGGTGCATGCTAGAATGCAGTTGTATCTTCTGCTCAATGGGAGCGGGGAGAAGGAATGACCAGAATAAAAACAAATGGAAACCATCCAATTTTTACAATTCTTCTGAATTATATTTCAACCTATTGAAAATGTATAAAGGATTAGGCATAAGAAATGGGCATAAAGCATGACAGACAGCAATATCCAAATCCAGACTGGTTCTATCCTTTTCTGGCTACCATATTTGATTGACTAGAAATGTTTACAACCATAACATCCCATGCAACGCCAAGCTGAAATTACAGCCCATGTCCTCTATTACAAAGACCACAAATTCTCTTCTCCGAGTATTCTGAGGGATAGGATATACAGGCATTTGGATGGACAAGGGCTGATTGGGGACCGTGAGCATGGTTTTGTAAGTGGGACGTCGTGTCTCACAAATCTGATTGATTTTATTGAGGACGTGAGCAAAATGGTTGATGAAGGCAGAGTGTAGATGTTGTGTACAGGGCTTTAGTAAGGCGTTCGACAAAGTGCCGCATGGTAGGCTGCTCTGGAAGGTTAGATCTCATGAGATCCAAGGAGAGATAGCTGAATTGGCTCCATGGAAAGAAGCAGAGGGTAATGGTGGAAGGTTGCTTCTCAGAATGGAGGCCTGTGACTAGTGGTGTGTCACAGGGTTCGGTGCTCGGCCCGTTACTGTTTGTCATCTACATCAATGATTTGGATGAGAACATCTAGGGCAAGATTAGCAAATTTGCTGATGATACAAAAGTTAGTGGTTTTGCAGATAGTGAAGATGGTTGTGAACAATTGCAGTAGGATCTGGATCGACTGGCCAAGTGGGCGGAGCAATGGTTGATGGAATTTAATACAGAGAAGTGTGAGGTGTTGCATTTTGGGGCAGGATCTACACAGTAAATGGTAGGCCTCTGTGTAGGGTTGGAGTGCAGTGGGATCTAGGAGTACAAGTGCATGGTTCTATGAAGGTCGATTCACAGGTAGATAAGATGGTCAAAACGTATTTTGGCACTTTGTATAACCATATAACCATATAACAATTACAGCACGGAGACAGGCCCTCTCGGCCCTTCCAGTCCGTGCCGACCATTTGTTTTCCCCTAGTCCCATCTACCTGCACTCAGACCATACCCCTCCATTCCCTTCACGTCCATATACCTATCCACTTTACTTTTAAATGTTAAAATCGATCCTGCCTCCACCACCTCTGCTGGAAACTCATTCCACACAGCCACCACCCTCTGAGTAAAGATGTTCCCCCTCACGTTACCCCTAAACTTCTGTCCCTTAATTCTCATGTCATGCCCTCTTGTTTGAATCTTCCCTACCCTCAATGGGAAAAGCTTATCCACGTCAACTCTATCCCTTTCATCATTTTAAAGACCTCAATCAAGTCCCCCCTTAACCTTCTGCGCTCCAAAGAATAAAGACCTAACTTGTTCAACCTTTCTCTGTAACATAGTTGCTGGAACCCTGGCAACATTCTAGTAAATCTCCTCTGTACTCTCTCTATTTTTTGTTGACATCCTTCCTATAACTAGGCGACCAAAATTGTACACCATACTCCAGAATTGGTCTTACCAATGCCTTGTACAATTTTAACATTACTTCCCTACTCCTATATTCAATGCTCTGATTTATAAAGGCCAGCACACCAAAGGCTTTCTTTACCACCCTATCTACATGCGATTCCACCTTCAGGGAACTATGCACAGTTATTCCTAGATCCCTCTGTTCCACAGCATTCCTCAATTCCCTACCATTTACCATGTACGTCCTATTTTGATTTGTCCTGCCAAGATGTAGCACTTCACACTTATCAGCATTAAACTCCATCTGCCATCTTTCAGCCCACTTTTCCAAATGGCCCAAATCTCTCTGTAGACTTTGACAATCTACTTCATTATCCACAATACCACCTATCTTAGCATCATCTGCATACTTAGTTATCCAATTTTCCACCCCATCATCCAGATCATTGATGTACATGACAAACAACAGTGGACCCAACACAGATCCCTGAGGCACCCCACTGGTCACCGGCTTCCAACCTGACAAACAGCCATCCACCATTACTCTCTGACATCTCCCATTCAGCCACTGTTGAATCCATCTTGCTACTCCGCCATTAACACCCAAAGATTGAACCTTCTGAACCAACCTTCCATGGGGAACCTTGTCAAAGGCCTTACTGAAATCCATATAGACAACATCCACTGCTTTACCCTCATCAATTTCCCTAGTTACCGCTTCAAAAAATTCAAGAAGGTTTGTCAAACATGACCTTCCAGGCACAAATCCATGTTGACTGTTCCTGATCAGACCCTGTTTATCCAGATGCTTATATATATTATCTCTAAGTATCCTTTCCATTAATTTGCCCACCACTGACGTCAAACTAATAGGTCTATAATTGCTAGGTTTATTCTTTGAACCCTTTTTAAACAATGGAACAACATGCGCAGTACGCCAATCCACCGGCACTATTCCCGTTTCTAATGACATTTGAAATATTTCTGTCATAGCTCCTGCTATTTCTACACTAACTTCCCTCAATGTCCTAGGGAATATCCTGTCAGGACCTGGAGACTTATCCACCTTTATATTTTTCAAAAGTGTCAGTACTTCCTCCTCTTTGAATCTCATAGTTTCCATAGCTACTCTACTTTTTTTCCCTTACCTCACAGAGTTCAATATCCTTCTCCTTGGTGAATACCGAAGAAAAGAAATTGTTCAATATCTCCCCCATCTCTTTTGGCTCTGCAGATAGCTGTCCATTCTGGTTCTCCAATGGTCCAATTTTTATCCCTCGTTATCCTTTTGCTATTAATATAGCTGTAGAAACCCTTTGGATTTACTTTCACCTTTCTTGCCAAAGCAACCTCATATCTTCTTTTAGCCTTCCTAATTTCTTTCTTAAGATTCTTTTTACATTCTTTATACTCCTCTAGCACCTCATTTACTCCATGCCTCCTATAATTATTGTAGTTATCTCTCTTTTTTTCGAAAAACAAGTGTCTAATTTCCCTTGAAAACCATGGCTCTTTCCAATTTTTTACTATTTCCTTTCAACCTAACAGGGACATAAAGATTCTGTACTCTTACAATTTCCCCTTTAAATGTCCTCCATTTCTCTTCTACATCCTTCCCATGAAACAAAGTGTCCCAATTCACTCCTTTAAAATCCTCACGCATTCCCTCAAAGTTAGCCTTTCTCCAATCAAAAATCTCCACTCTTGGTCCTGTTCTGACTCGCTCCATAATTATATTGAAACTAATGGTATTGTGATCACTGGTCCCGAAGTGCTCACCAACGCATACCTCCGTCACCTGTCCTGCCTCATTTCCTAACAGGAGGTCCAGCACTGCCCCTTCTCTGGTTGGTACCTCTATGTACTGCTGCAAAAAACTATCCTGCACACATTTTACAAATTCCAAACCATCCAGCCCATTTACAGAATGTGTTTCCCAGTCTATTTTTGGAAAATTGAAATCTCCCACAATCACTACCTTGTGCTTACTACTAATATCTGCTATCTCCTTACATATTTGCTCTTCCAATTCTCGCTCCCCATTTGGCGGTCTATAGTACACCCCTAAAAGTGTTGCTACACCGTTCCCACTTCTCAGTTCCACCCAAATAGCCTCCTAGACGAACCCTCTAATCTATCCTGCCAAAGCACTGCTGTATTATCCTCTCTGACAAGCAATGCAACACCTCCACCTCTGGTCCCTCCAATTCTATCACCCCGGAAGCAACGAAATCCTGGAATATTTAGTTTCCAATCACAGCCCTCCTGCAACCATGTTTCACTGGATTGCCACAACATCATATTTCCAGGTGTCAATCCAGGCTCTAAGTTCATCCACCTTACTTACAATGCTCCTAGCATTAAAATATGCACATTTTATAAACCCACCATCCTTTATTCTCTGTCTATTATCTTTTTTCATCTTTCTCGCCTACATTTTGGGTCCGAGTGCTTCCCTTCTCTGCCTCTTGCCCCCACACCCTGTCCCCTAGCCCCCTCTACCCGAGTCCCTCCCCCCAGCCTTTCTAGTTTAAAGTCTCCCCAGTAGCCTTTGCAAGGGGGAGACTTTAAACTTTGGCCTTCATCAGTCAGAGTAGTGAGTATAGAAATTGGGAGGTCATGTTGCAGTTGTATAAGACGTTGGTGAGACCGTGTTCAGTTCTGGGCACCATGTTATAGGAAAGATATTGTCAAGCTTGAAAGAGTTCAGAAAAGATTTACGAGTATGTTGCCAGGACCAGAGTGTGTGAGCTATAGGGAGAGGTTGAGTAGGCTGGGTCTCTATTCCATGGAGCATAGGAGGATGAGGGGAGATCCTATAGAGGTATACAAAATCATGAGAGGAATAGATTGGGTAGATGCACAGAGTCTTTTACACAGAGTAGGGAAATCGAGGACCAGAGGACATAGGTTCAAGGTGAAGGGGAAAAGATTTAATAGGAATCCAAGTGGTAACATTTTCATACAGAGGATGGTGGGTGTATTGAACAAAGCTCCCAGAGGAGGTAGTTGAGGCTGGGACTATCCCATCATTTGAGAAACAGTTGTTTCTCATAGTCGACTTCAGGAAGAACAGAGGGAGCAGACACACCCCCATCCATATAAACGGGACTGAGGTGGAGCGGGTCTCCAACTACAAATTCCTCGGGGTACACATCTCGGAGGATCTGTCCTGGTCCCTCAACACCTCCAAGCTGGTCAAAAAGGCGCAGCAGCGCCTTTACTTCCTGAGGAGGCTCAAAAAAGCCCACCTGTCCCCCCTGATCCTGACCAACTTCTACCGCTGTACCATCAAAAGCATCCTGACCACCTGCTTTACGGTATGGTACAGCAGTTGCACCGTAGCAGACAGGAAGGCACTACAACGGGTGGTGAAAACCGCCCAGCACATCATCAGTGCCCCGCTCCCTGCCATGGATGCCCTCCACCGAAAACGGTGTCTGAGACGGGCTGGGAAGATCATCAAGGACCCCTCCCACCCTAACCATGGACTGTTTGCCCTCCTACCATTGGGGAGGCGGTACAGGAGCCTCAGGTCCTGCACCAGCAGGATGAGGCGTTAGCTTCTACAATAACACCATCGCACTGCTGAACTCGGAGTCCCGGCGATAGATTCCAACATCTGTATTTATTTATCTGTATTTATCTAAACATTGCTATCACTACGTACTGACACTAAACTGCATTTTGTTGTATCCATACTTGTATCTGTGCAATGACATTAAATTTGAATTGAATTGAATTGAGTTGGACAGGTACGTTGATAGGACAGGTTTGGAGGGTTATGGACCAAGCACAGACAAGTGGGACTCGGGTAGCTGGGACATTGTTGGCCGGTGTGGGCGAGTTGGGCTGAAGGGCCTGTTTTGACACTATATGACTCTATAACTCATCTCCAGCCCTATCTCGGTTCACCTCTGCTTTTGACAAGCCAAGTCTCCCGTCAGTTTCAATGTGAAGAAGGGATGAATTTGCATTGATGCAGTATACTTGTGGTACTGATGGCCAACAAAGCATCTTTGAAATGTTCCAAACATTGTATATCAATTCTAGTGTGATATTATTGAATGTATTATAGAACCGCCCATCCAGATGAGTCACTATTCATGGGAATCTAAACAATAACAGATTCCCTTCCATATCACCAGCTTTTCAACTCATCAATATCATAATTTAATCTTCACTGATGGTTTTTAATACTCCTGTGAGATTCACATCACCATGCAGATTGCAGCAATTGCTATCCTATCTAAAAGAACAAATGGCAAGATTATTCATGGTGATGTTCTTACTCTGGCCTTGGCTTAGTAAAACAAGACAATGTTACAGATTAGACTTCACATCCAAGCAGAATTATCAATGTGTTTGTGTTATTTATTGCTAAAAATCCTAGAGCGATTGCAACATAATAAGAAAAATAATAAATATTACATGCAGAAAGAATGCAAACATGAGAAAAAACACAGAAATATATTTTTGAAAGAAATCTTGGGATCATGTTATTCTTTGGGGAAAGGTTGAATGGATTGGGTCCATATTCTCTGATGTTTAGAAAAATTGTATCTGATTAAAACCAAAATATTTGATTGAGTAGATATCAACTCATTTTTTACCCTTGCAGCAACATCCAAAACTCTGTCCAGGATAGAACGTCTGATATTTAGGATTGAAAAAATATATTGGGATCCAAATTTTTACACCTTTTGGCATATGATTGTTTACTAGATACAAGTTAAAAATTGTAGGCTAATTAAATATGCCAAACATCTGGCACTTAACCTTAAGATTATATATGAAATGGACCAAATAGTATAGCACCAAAAAGATAACATTATATTATTTTACAAGATGAGATATAAAACGTTTAGTCCAAATTATATCAAATCATTTATTCTATTCTACACAAAATGAAACTAAAGCTCACATTATTTTAAAACATCAGGCCATAAGTAGTTGCATTCAATATTTTTTTTTAATGAAGCAACTAATATCGTTCAATATGCAGTCACAGGTAACAAATGCCATGGGATAGATAAACACTTTATCATTGAACTAGGTAATCTATTCTTCTGATCATCGAAGGTGTCGTTGATCATTCAGTCCTTCGTCATAAGCGCGTTAAGGGGTTGGGTTTACCACAAGCCCGAAATAAAAACAAAAAATGCTGGAAATGCTGAAGAAAGAGTAAACACGTACCAATGGAAGAAGAATCGGCTGGAAACTCTTCTTGCATTCTCCTTCCACATTTGCAGAGTATTTCCTTTATTTTCTGCTTTAAAGTTTTCCAGCATTTTTTTTTTAAACTGTCAATGTTCGTCGATAGGCACATCTATATTCAAGCATTGCCTATCAAATCGAAAGCTGGAGAACATGACTCGCTTCCCGAAACTTCCAAAAGCCGATTTACCACCTCTAGGTTTGCCAGGAGTGCGAACAGAATACCAACCACTCCAAATAGACCAAAAATAGTTGCAGGAGTAACTCCGCGGGACAGGCAGTATCTCTGGAGAGAAGGAATGGGTGACATCCATGTCACCCAGGACATCTCAGATTGCTTAACCAGCACCCAACTCAATATGCACCCTCACCACCACTGGCATGTGCGGCAACAAGGTGTAATTCACCGAAGCCAATTTCACATAAATGTTCACCTAAACTAGTAATCGAAGCGGAAAGCAAGGTTGTGTGCAAATCACTATACGCATCTCCAAGACTTCCTCCAAATCATGTAACAGCCCGAGTAAAACACAAAGTGCTGGAGTAAGTCAGCGACTCACACTGGCAGCATCCCATTTGAGCTGATGGATAGGCGACGTTTCGGATCGATGTCCTCCAGAGATGACCTGCTAACCAAACGTTTCGTGTTTTACGCAAGATTCCAGCATCTGCAGTTCCTTAAGTTGAATTTGGATGTGGTGGTTCTTTCTTCACTACTGGTTACACGAAGTTCTAGATTTCCTTCACTTTGCAGATCAACCGCAGGTGTGAAATAAATGAACCTTTCTAGTGCCCTTTAGAAGCGCCGACCATTTATACTGATAATATGTTTTATTCTCAAATATTACACTTTGCAGTGTGTACTTGGCAGTGCATTGTTTTTGTATTTCTTTTGAAGATGAAGGATGACATCGATTCCAACTTCATTGTCAACACGAGCACTATCCATTAGACAATAAGAATTAGGCCATTAGAAACAAGGAAAATAGGTGCTTGCAGGAGTAGGCCATTCGGCCCTTCGAGCCAGCACCGCTATTCAATACGATCATGGCTGATTATCTAAAACCAGTACGCCGTTCCTGCCCCCCCCCCCCCCCCTCCCTCCTTGATTCATTTAGCCCTAAGAGCTAAATCTAACTCTTTCTTGAAAACATCCAGTGAATTGACTTCCACTGCCTTCTGTGGCAGAGAATTCCGCAGATTCAGAACTCTCGGAGTGACATTGAATGCACTCCGCCATTTGACCGTGGCTGGTCTATTTCCCTCTCCCCTTTTGACACCCTTTCGCTCCGCTACAGCAATGTATCATAACCCCAGCTTTTTAAAAAGTCGCTTCTTTTTGCCGAAACGCCGGCACGAAGTGGTTTACATCAAAGATACGCTCCTCTAGTATCTTTGGTTTACATGTTATTGGTCCCGAGTCCAAATCCCAGATCGAAAGTAAAGCGACAACAGCTCGTCGTTTAAATGGGGAATTCAACAAGTTATTACTAATTGAAAAAAATATACAGGGACAATATTATGTTTGAAATGTTACCAATTATTATTCGTTATGCCAAGCTCGTATTTAATAATTAAAATAATAATTATCATTGAATAGTGGAAAATATACAAAAATGTTATTGATTTTATTTTAATTAAACAAGTGTAGCAACTGAATCGCAATATCCCATCGGTTCAATACAAATTAAGAGAACTCGAGCTCCTAAATAAAATTGCCTTTTCACCTTTCTTTTCTGCCTCCGGATCCTAAACCAAGGAAAATCCAATAAAATCCATCTGACCACCCTGATTGTGAACGAACTGATTCGGATTTAGCCCAACCATTTATTCAGTTAAAGACACAGAGAAGCTGACACGCAATTAGCAGTAATTGGCACTGTGTTCGTGTAAGGGAATCTCACAACAACAAAGTCCACTCTTCTGTGGGCTACGCACAACTACTTCAATGGACCACAAATATAGGAAGGCATTAACTTTTTATTGTGCCCTCTGAACTCGAAAGGCAACCGACTGACAAGCACGTATCAAGTTTGAAACGAATTGTTGAAATTTTGGGGGTACACAAAAGGCTGGAGAAACTCAGCGGGTGCAGCAGCATCGAAGGAGCGAAGGAGATAGGCGACGTTTCGGGTCGAGTCCCTTCTTCCGGGGACGCCTCTTCTATCAGATTCCTTACCTTGGATTCATCAGGACATTGGCCCATGATTCCGGATTGCTACATATTAAAGCTCCCTTCTCCGTACTGATAATTACCTTAAAAGGGTTTATAACGAACGGGTTTGGGAATAGGTTAAGGCAAGCAAATGATTACCTCAAGTTTTTTGAGTTCAACTTAAATTACAAACAGATCTAGATGGGAAGTATCAGGACGCCGGCAAGACCATTAATCAGCGCTAGCTGGTAAGCAAGCGAAATATACGTGTTATTGAGGTTGGACAATACAACTTCGCCGAGTGCTGGGAGGGCGCACCGTCAACTCACCCAACACTATTGACTTACTTTTTAATTGCTCACAATAGCCATCTCTGGACCTTTTATGCCTGACTTCACCCTGTTACCGTGACAACATGTCATGGGCTGTCAGTAAATTGTATGCAGAGAAAGCCGAGTTCTGGAATAATTGTAAATAAAAGATAACACCGCCTCGTCATTGGAAACGCTCAGCCGTTCTAAACTGTCTTAAATTGGAAAATGCCTTAATCCTCTTAGCAGCGTGTGGGCATTGGACTTAAGGCGCAGCCACTCTGTTTAGCTCTAATTGCAGTGATCACTTTAACCTTTGTTTGCTTTATTTACAAAGTGGGACGGATACAAGTGTATGCCGTAACTTAAATATTAAGACAATTTCAGTGTTGTCATAAACGCGGAGACGTGCGAGTAGTTAACAATTAACAGCGACGTTCCTTTATTTGGTTCAAGTGAAAGAAAATATCACACATGTTGAATCTGTTCATTCTGTTCGTCTAAATTACAGAATACACATTATGAAAAATGGCCACTGAAACTCAGGCCCCATTCCTTCGCCAGAAGCATTAATTTCACAACAAATGTAAAGCGCGCCGCAAATGATTTGTTCTACGACACCCCTATAGGAATTAATAAATAACTATTTGCATTCTGAAAATAAACTGACACCATTTCGTGTGAAAGGACCCGTCGTTAATTTTAAATATATAATTGATATCAAGAAATCCATCGGTTAATGCGTCTCTAAAGTAGAAAACTTTTCAGCAATAAAACTTGAGGAAAGAGCTATAGTGAATGGTATGGACGCGCAAACTAATTGGAAAAAGCAACTTGATGCCAGATTTTCTTCTTATGGATAAACTAATTAAAGATAAATCCCATTAAATCATTAATTAATATAACAGACATTTCAATGGACCCAAATAAACGACCTAACAAGCCCTCGTTGGCACACATGTCACACTTGAAGTAGATTACTGGCAACGTCTCCTTGAAACACAGTTCCCAGTAATTGTTACTCAAGGGATCTCTTCATTTTACAAAGCGTTCCCCAAATGTCCCTTAACAGAATTCTCCGTTTCAACAAGCAACGGGCGCTCAGGCGTATTTGGAGTAATTACGAGATGGCACCATTCTCTCCAATGTACCGAGTCTGACAGAAGTTTGCAATGTTGAGATTGGAGAGACAAAAAGACGAACACGCACGCATACAGAAGCTAAATAACTTAACGAATACGAGCCAAATAACTCTTATTGGATAATTAACAATTATGAGGCCATTCCGTCACTGAATTTAAATAATAGCACGGTTAAGCATTACATTGCATTCGTATTTTCTATCCTATTTTAGAACGGATACAAAATTCACTAAGGCTATTTTACCATTTCAGGTACAGGACCAATGAGGACGTGTCAGAAGGACATATCATTTTACCCTTCACAATTATTTATTAATATCAGCTGATAATTATACAACTACTTTTATTTTAATATTAATAATGTTCAGATGACTCAGTGCGGCTACCTTAAATAGTCCAGATTAACAGTGCATTTATTTACAGTTGTATTGCATGATTGAAGTAACGTAGCATCTTTCATTGTGTAGTGAAAAACCAAAGTTTATAAAGGGATTGAGTTATAATTTGTTTTAAATACATCATACATCTGTAATCTGTGTAGTTATTAAGGATGTGCAATTGTTCGATCTTGTTCTTTTGAACAAGCTCTATTCTAATCCCCACCCGCTCCACCCCCTCATCCTTTCATCCAGCGCCAGCTGGGATACACAAAGATTGGTCCAAGATTTATAAGGACATTTCGCCAGAGGCTTCCCAGAAGGTTGAAGAAAGAAGTTCGAACACGCCGCTTCCAACAGCCAAGGAGCTTGAAGTCTTTAAAAAGACGGTCTCCGCTGATTGGAAATCTGTGAACAGCTCGCAGGAAGTTATTGGGTCATTGAAGAACAGACTGGTGAACCAGTGATTACTTAAACTAAGGATATGCGCGCTGGCGCCACTATAGAGTCGAAGGGCTTGTCCTCCAAACGTGTCTTGCAGTAACACGGTTACCACATCCTCGCCATATTATTCGAGTAAATTTCCTCAACTACTGGCACACTTAAGCCACCGGCAAATAAATAACCCAATTAGAAGGCTCGCGGCTAAAGAAGTCAACTAACAGGGTGACGATAGTTACCCCACGGAAGAACCTGAAAGGTGGCAACATTAAACACCAGTCAGTTTTTATTTTGAAGATAAAAACAAAAATACCAGATTGTATTTCCTGAAGGACTGTTAGTTAATATCTCGGGCAATAATCCATGCGTTTCCTCTGCTCCGGCTGCAACGCGATGGACGAAGGTTTGTCACCATTTGGGAGCTTGGGAAGGGGTGCGGGGACCGCTACTGCCAGGGTGCACAGTATAGACGCGATCTTGGGATTTACTAAAGAAGACCCAGTGCCCCATCCAACCTTCCCTTCCAGTAGAAACTCCAGGAATGTGGAAGAAGCGGGAACAGGCAATGGCCGGGATTGTTGCAACAGAGCGTCAAACTTAAAACATGAGCAAGCAAACTCGGAACATTTTGACGGTAACAAGTGTTTTGTTTCCCTGATACCTTTACTATTCAAAGCAAGCTAGGCCCAAGATCGCCAAGGGCATCGGTGTCAACACGTTATATTAGTGTAAATATAACAATTACATTGGTATTTAGTTAAACTGGGTCAAATTGTATAATTACGCTGTGGCGGTTTTATTCAGGAGCAAACGTTCACTCCTTTTTTTAAAAACAAAACTGGTTGAAATTAGTACTGTGAACCAAAGGGCGATTAACAGTTCCTTTATTTTCCAACTCTGAAGTAATTGTTAAATACACCACTATAACGCTGTAGGTTGGCTGTATTGTGAGTAAATAAACAAACTTGCGAGTTGTTTTCTTTTCCCTCTGTTCGGATCAGATCACTTTTGTACGAATAGCAATGGAGAATATCTCCGGCCAGACATCGCGAAAACCAAACAACATGACAATAACTTGCTGGACGAGGACCAGCCCAAGAAGAAACACAGGAGAAACCGAACCACATTCACCACCTACCAACTCCACGAGCTGGAGAGAGCCTTTGAGAAATCTCATTACCCAGATGTGTACAGCAGAGAGGAGCTAGCCATGAAAGTCAACTTGCCGGAGGTCAGGGTGCAGGTGAGACTTTCCTGCTTTTGTTTCCTGCATGTGTTGATTTTAGATATAGAAACATGGAAAATAGGTGCAGGAGTAGGCCATTCGGCCCTTCGAGCCAGCACTGCCATTCAATCTGATCGCAGCAGATCATCCAAAATCACTACCCTGTTCCTGCTAACCCCCCCATATCACTTGATTCTGTTAGTCCTAAGCTAAATGTAACTCTCTCAATTTTGTTTTGGTATAGCAGTTCATCAGGTGTTTTCACTTTTTCAATAGTGTAGCATACAGCATTGAAACAGGCGCTTCGGCCCAATTTGCCAATACTGACCGAGATTCTTCATTTACACTAGTCTCACGTGCCGGCGTTTGGCCCATACCCTTCTAAACCTTTCCTATCCATATACCTGTCCAAATGTTTTTAAAATGTTATAGTGCCTGCCTCAACCACCTCTTCTGACAACTTGTTCAATAAACCCACCACTTTCTGCGTGAAAAAGTTGCCCCTCGGGTTCCTAATATTTTTTTCACCTCTCCCCTTAAACCTACATTCTCTGATTCTTGATTCCTCTACTCTGGGCGAAAGATTATTTGCATTCACCCTGTCTATTCCCATCATGATCTATACACCTCTATAAGATTACCCCTCATCCTACTACAAAGGCGCTTTGTAGACTTAAGTGTACCTGCACTTCCAGATCCCTCTGCCCCAGAACATCCCAGAGGCCTGCCATTCTTTGTGTAGGTCCTGACCTAGTTTAACTTCCCACAATACAACACCTCACACAACATAACCGTTTTAGCTATTCACAATGCCACCCACTTCAGTGTCATCTGCAAACATATTAATCGTCCCTTCTATATTCTCATCCAAATAATTGATATAAACCAGAAACGGCAATGGGCTCAGAACCCATCCCCGAGGCACACCACCAGTCACAGGCCTCCAGTTGGAAAAACAACTTTCCACCATCACCTTCTGCTTCCTTCCATGAAGCCAAATATCTATCCAATCGTCGAACTTTCCATGGATCCCATGCAATCTAACCTTCCAGGGCAAACTAGAGAGATAAATCTTATCAAATACATTTCCAAAGTCCATAAAGACAATATCTACAGCTTTATCCTTATCAGCCTTTTGGTTATTTCTTTAAAAAAATCTAATTTGTAAGATATAATCTCTCACGTAGAAAACTACACTGGCTATCCGTATCAGATATCAGACTATCTAGAAACATTACCTGAGTACACAAAAGACTGGAGAAACTCAGCGGGTGCAGCAGCATCTAAGGAGCGAAGGAGATAGGCGACGTTTCGGGTCGAGACCCTTCTTCACACTGGTCAGGGATCAGGGAAATTAGAGATATATGGTGATGTGGAGAGCTAAAGAACGATGAATGAAAGATAAGCAAAAAAGTATTGATGATAAAGGGAACAAGCCATCGTAAGCTGTTTGTAGTGTGAAAATGAGAAGCTAGTGCGACTAGGGTGGGGGAGAGATAGAGAGGGAGGGAATGCCAGGGCCCGAGGGCTGAGGGAGATG
This sequence comes from Okamejei kenojei, assembly GCA_035221665.1. Classification (NCBI taxonomy): domain Eukaryota; kingdom Metazoa; phylum Chordata; class Chondrichthyes; order Rajiformes; family Rajidae; genus Okamejei; species Okamejei kenojei. The sequence continues at coordinate 159,143,190 of CM069131.1, forward strand.
TGGGAAGGGGAGGAGAGAGCAAGGGTTAACAGAATTGAGAAAATTCAATGTTCAAGCCCAGAGGATGCAGACTCCCCAAGCGGAATATGAGCTGCTGTTCCTCCAACTTGCGGTGTTGCTCACTCTGGCCGTGGAGGAGGCCCAGGACTGAGAGGTCGGATACGGAATGGGAGGGGGAGTTGAAGTGCTGAGCCACCGGGAGGTCGGGTTGGTTAATGCGGACCGAGCGGAGGTGTTCGGCGAAACAATCGGCAAGCCTCCGCTTGGTCTCACCGATATAGATCAGCTGGCATCTGGAGCAGCAGATGCAGTAGATGAGGTTGGAGGAGGTGCAGGTGAACCTCTGTCGGACCTAGAAACGTTACCTATTCCTTTTCTCCAGAGATGCTGCCTGACCCGCTGAGCTACTCCAGCATTTTGTGTTTCTCCTTAATCACCCCCTATCTATCCAAATGTACCTACATTTTATCCCACAGAATACTCTCCAGTAACTTGCCTATCGCTTGTGGTGGCAACGTCATGGCCCATGACTTCCGATTTCAATGTTTCTTTTTATTAAAAACTTGGTGTTATAGCTATTTTAATGTTGGTGAGCTAAGCATTCAAAATGAACTTTAAAACACAGGGACAAGTTTGCTATTTTCACTGTAAGGACTTCTTTAATTAAATCATTGCAACTTTTTACTATTCATTTTCGTTCGAACGCCCAATGTTGTCAGTTCTTCCCAGTTGTCAACACATTTCTGATTATAATATCTCTAAACAAATTATGTATGCATTCAAGGGAAGTATTTGGCTTAAGATAGACACAAAAAGCTGGAGTAACTCAGCGGGGCAGGCAGCATCTCTGGAGAGAAGGAATGGGTGAAGTTTCGGGTCGATACACTTCTTCGAAATTTCACCAGCACAGAGGAGCAAGCCAATTTTGCTGCTGAGCCCGCGGTTTACCAGCAGATTACATTCCGGAACCAAAGGGCCAGATCAGTTAGTTAGGAAGGTGACACTAAATTGATGGGAAACACGATTTCTCGAAGCCGACGAATACCCCTTTATTTTTGTAAAATAATCAGTTTCCAAGTTGCAGAAACTTGACAAACTATTCCCCGTGTTCTTTATGACGCATATCCAAATCATAACGCCACGTGTACTCTAACATTATAATGTGTACCAGTAAAATTGACTAGAATATTGGAAATGCACATCGGATCAGTAAGTGTCAAATTCTATGTACACAAGTGTTTGCAGATGCTAGAATATGGAGCAAAGCACGAAATGCTGGGGGAACTCGGGTTCAGGTAGCATATGTGGAGGGAATAGACAGATATTGGGTCGGAACCACTCAAGACTCAAATTCTATAGTTTCGTTTTCATATTTTCTGCTTTACAGTATAAAAATGATATAATTAATAACACCTTTTAAACGTTGGAACCAAGCGTTGTGATCCCTGAAAGTTCAACAACAGAAAAAATCCCATTTAACAGGTTTAGTTTGCAAACGGAAATAGGTGTACAATTTGGCTAATTTGTAATCAGGTGTAGTTGAAACATTTGTTCATATTTACAAATGAGTTTTAGAATTTAAAGTCAATGTTTCTGTTATGCAAACGGTGGAATGTTTGCTAATTACAGTCGGTACCATTGCGAACCTGCTGCTTGCAAACCGTAACACGGCAAATATTCAACGGTTTCATATCCACACTGAAAGTTCAGTAAGTAGCAAAGTGTTTCACATAATTAATCTGACATTTCCATGAATCATTTAATACATTCATTTTGTGCAAGTTTTAACTCAACGATTGAACAGAGGAATGTTTTAAAGTGTTTGGCATTAGAGGCGCATAGATTTGAGGTTTTCGAAATTAAATAAATGAGTACAATCATACTCCTCTAAACCCAGGAATTAATTTATGATTGGGGGATAAAAGTTAACAATTTTAGAGGAGGCAGATTATATTCAAAAGAGTTTGTTCCCTTTTCACTTAAAACGCATAATTTATAAGGTCCTTTTATTTCCTACGGTGCTTGGTTTTAAAATTCGCCTTCCATGACAAACTAAAACACCTGATATTTGCAGCGTGATGAAATTCAATCGGCAATCTTCTCTAGTACCCTTCCCTCCAATGCCAAATAGCTTGAATTGTACCACATGCGAATTTCATTGGAGAGAACACACTTTAACAACTTGACATATATTTTAAAACACAAAATATGGTTCTAGGCTGAGTTTACAAAGTAGACTTTGGCGGGAATGAGAAATGGGAATTTCAACTAAAAAGCAGGGGAACAATTTAATCTGCCAGTAAAACTATATAATGAACACACAAAAAGTGCTCCAAACATTAAATCTGTGCTGTTGTAGCTCCAATATTTCATTTCTTTATTTATGATTCTGTTATATTCATTTTTGTTACACAAAACAAATACGATTTTAATTGTCGCTTTGTTTGTTTGTTTGCCGCTTCCTACCGTAATTTTTCATATTAAAAAAAACATTGTCGTTCAGCAACTTTAGGGCGCAGCCCAGGAACAAAAATAAATTAAAAACAGTTGGCCTCTCCTTTCCGCTCTGCCTTTTCATTGTCCTCCCATGCCCCTCGTTTTTCTTCATATCTAAGTCGCTCATTAACCTCACCAGACATAACAAACGCATTGAAGACAAATTGTACACATTCAGATCGACAAAATTAACAATTTTTCTGGATGCGTTCTCTGCAATTTAAATAAAATGTTAAATGGAATGGTTTCAAATATAGCAACTTTCCAGCAATCTGCCCGGAAACCTGATGTGTGGTTCATTTATCGGAATGCGCCCAAGCCAGCCATATGAACGTGCAATGGTTGAAGATGGAGGGCGGGATATACGTTGGAGAAGACACTTTTCTTGAAATGAAATTGTAAAGAAGAAATAGGCAAGGACCATAGTTAAAATTCAAGGACGATGATTTTTTTTTATTGGCACTATTTTTAATATTATTTTAACACTTATTGTCAATGGAAATAAGATGAGTATAAGATATGACATAATTAATGTGCATATAACCCAGCAAAGAGAGAAGCTAGAGTTTTGCATTGATCAAAATGCTGGGCAATTTGATCTGTTTCATAATTTCATAGATTGATGTCAACTCCCTGTGAGCTTTGTACAATTGCAGCATCGCTGCTGTTAAGCGAATTGAATTTTCCGCAGAAAATTAAAATAGAGGCAAGTACATTTTTTTGCTTGACCTTTCTGACCCTTTTTCTGTTCTCATAAATCATTCTTTCCCTCCTGCTCTTTATTTGTTTCTGTTCATCTGATCTGGCAGTAATTTGCTATACTTTCACACCTGCCATTTCACAAATTCTTTGTAAATCACATTGGCTAAAGAGATAACTGAAGGCTTTGCTATTCGCTGTTTAATAGTAAATTTTTAATATCATACGCTTGCATTAAGAAGATTTGAGGAAAAACCCACTTATGACATTTAAAATTTTCCTTCCAGACATTTACCAGCAATGAGTTAATGGGTATGATAGCATAATAGTAAGGTCACTGGGCTGGCAGACAGTGGCCTCAGCTATAGATCCACAGGAATGTTTGAATCCTATCACAACAGATGAAGAAATTAAATTCAAACTTAAATTGCATTAATTAGTAGTAATGGGAAATATTAAACATATACAATTGTGTAAAAGTCCATCTGGCTTGCTACATTCTTCAGCGAAGGGTATTGGCTCTACATACTTTGACCAACATATATGTGACTCCAGAACCACCAGTCTGGTTGACTTAACGGCCTTCCAATTGAGGAAGAGGCGGTAAATGCCGCCTTTGTTGGTGACTGCCACATTTCATAAACAGAATGATTAATATCCAAGATTTGCCTTTATCTATTTCTATACATTCACAAAAAACATGGTACCATATTTTCTTCTTTCAAATTCATATTGAATTACAATTTGAGCAAAATTGCCTTTGTGGATTATCTGTCAGCTGTTACTTGGGCCGATATGTTCAATTTGAATATCCCTACGCATCAGATTGTCTCCTCAAAATGTAAGCAACGTTTCTCATGCTAGACATTCACTTCCAAACTGCTGCATCGTCCTAACACCAGTCAGCTCCTTGTTGTTGATATTAAACCATTTCTACTGGTCCAAGTTGAGGTTATTAAAATGATTAGAGTTTCATATATATATATATACCACAGAAGGCTGTGAAGGCCGTCAATGGATATTTTTAAGGCAGAGATTGATAGATTCTTGATTAGTACAGGTGCCAGCGGTTATGTTGAGAAGGCAGGAGAATGGGGTTGAGAGAGAAAGATAGATCAGCCATGAATGAATGGCAGAGTAGACTTGGTGGGCTGAATGGCCTAATTCTGCTCCTATCACCCATGAACATATGCTGCTATATTTTGTTTATGCATATTTAAATTCCTTTCCAGAGTGTTCCTTCACTTAATGTATATTCAGACATATCAAACGTTACACCCTCACTTGAAACAACAAAAGGGCCCAGAGAGAGACCACTGGGGGATAAGCAGTCACACAATATTCTGGTTTACAACTGCAATTTCAAAACTGTCTCACAGAGTTCAGAGGATCCTTTAAAGCTCCTGCAAAATTACAAAATGCACCCAGCATTTACTTAAACCACTAAGAATGCTAACTGTGCCACCAATAATCTCAAAACCTTCATGCAACTCAATTTGAACAGGTTCCGTCACAGTTCACCAATGATTGAAATAATTTTAATGTGAATCAGGCAATATTACCAAGTACACAATTAAGCTGCAATCTTCTCAGTTGCCCATCTGCATAGAAATGTACTTCACCAAGCATCAGGCACGTGCCGTCAGGGTAGGCAAGGTAGGCACTGCCTACCCTGACTAAGATTATGAAATGGCAATTAATAAATATAAATAGTAAAGGCATGGGAGAATTATGCATGTCTAAGAGATGGATCTCTTAGGTAGGCATAATTTTCCGTGCCTTTCGTCCGCAGCACTTGTAACACGGGAAGGTCTGTGCAGCCCACGTGCCGTCAGCGCTGCCTGAGCCGCCAGTTTCAAGGGGAGCTGAAGGCAGCAGAAATACTGCCTTTGCAGTACTGCGCATGCACAGCAGTATACTGCGCATGCCCAGCGCGAGTTTCTTGGCGGGATTTTCGAATATGGATTGCCATTATTTTAATAGTTTCTCAGGAAACAAAGAGTGAAGAATGGACTTAATGTACCAATAACGTGGTAAGTGTATTTCTTGGTGCTTAATTTTTATAAATACTGTATTTCCCGGGGTGGGGGGGGGAGAGCTCCGTTCACAGTGTTTGGGGAGTCTGGCGTTGTGAAGGAGAGGTTCGGGGTCAGTAACCCACTTGCCACGCTCCAGTCTGAGTCCAGGTAGATGGGACTAGGTGAGAGTAAGTGTTCGGCACGGAGTAAAAGGGCCGAGATGGCCTGCTTCCGTGCTGTGATTGCTATATGGTTTTATTGTGGCCGGGGAGTGAATTAGCTTGGGCGGCTGCCGCTGCGCTCCGGGCACAGACAGCAGGACTGGCTGCCACTTCCGAGGAAGGAAGCAGCTCGGGTGACTGACTTTGAGCGGCTGCCGGGACCATGCCACTTCAGCCACTTCAGCCCCGTCTGCTAGTCCCGGTCTCCTCTGGCTGTGCTCTCCATCTGAACATCTCTCACCTGCCGCTCGCCGGCCGGCATCCCGCATCTTTAAATTCCGACAGCGCGTTCACGGGACCAGTTGAGGTTACTCAGCTGTGGGAATTTAAGGATTTGCGGGATGCGTTTGACATGAGCGAAGCCGGAAAGCGGCAGGTGGGAGATGTTCAGACGGGCAGAACTGCCAGAGGTGAGCGGGCCGGCAGAAGGCGCTGAAGTGGCAGCCGGTTCTGTTGTCGGGTCCCGGCGGCCGCTCGCACCCGAGCTGCTTCTATCCTCGGACGTGGCGGCCAGTTCTGCTGTCCGTGCCCGGAGCGCTGCGGCAGCGGTGAGTGAGTCTGACATGATCTCTGATCCTCCTCCTTTTCAACACTCCTGCCCTCCCCGCATCTTTAACCCCTGGCACAGACTCTCCACACCCTGTGAAAGGAACTCTCCCTCCAAATGGACCCTTGAATTAGTATTGTCATTCAATAAGATGACAACTGATTCAACGTCCGGTGTGCTCCCGTTTTTCCCACCATCTCTCCACCTGCCTTCATCCTCCGTCCCCCACCCATTCAGTGATTGGAAAATGAAGGAGATTGAGAAGCCTTGATAAAATTGAATTGTTACTTATTTTTTATTTTTTACAAAGAGAACAATCTGCGCATGCGCGGTTTAAGATTTTTTTTTTAAAAAGCCGGCTGTCTGCCTACCCTGAGTAATTACTTACAGCACATGCCTGCCATGCAACCATATAATTGATACCTATTGTGTTATCTCTACATAGCTACAGTAAGGATAAAGTTATGAAAGGCTTAAAACCCTACATCAAGTACATGCTCAGTTTTCCATTTTTACAGACAATTCATTATTGATCTGTCATAAATTCCAATACAATAATCTGCATGTTGAGTTGTTGTCATTATGTATCTGCCTTCAACTGCAACTTACAGAATTGTTTGTTCAAAATACCTAGTTGTATGCCTTGCTCCTCTGGAAGTCATGCAAGTTATTTTCATGCAATTCAATTTTAACCCGTCTATGCCGAATGAATGATCAGAGATGGCAGTTCAAAGCAAATAATGGTCTGTAGTTGTCAGTCAAGAAGCATACTGTTCCATGCCAAAATTAAAGATAGAACTATGAATATAAATTTTCAATAAATGTGAAACCATAATGCTCTTTTATTTCAGGTCTGGTTTCAAAATAGAAGAGCCAAGTGGAGGCGGCAAGAAAAGTTGGAAACTAGTGCAATGAAGTTGCAGGATTCACCCATGCTTTCCTTTAATAGACCTTCACAGCCTTCGGCCATGGGCACACTGAACAGTAACTTGTCACTGGATCCCTGGCTCACTTCACCAATATCCAGTCCAACGGCATTGCAGAACATACCAGGTTTCATGACTACCACATCTCAGGGTTTGCAGAGCAGCTATACTCCTCCACCTTTCTTAAACTCCCCAGCCTTAACCCACACCTTGCAACCTATGAGTGGCATCACTCCCACAACTTTTCAATGTGGGACTGCTTACGTGGATAAGTTTCCTCTGGAAGATGCAGAACAGAGAAACTCCAGTATAGCTTCGCTAAGAATGAAAGCCAAAGAACACATTCAATTCATTGGAAAAAGTTGGCAGACTATCTGAGAACACAAACAGAGATGTTGTTAATAATAATTTTTTATTGAATAAAAAATGCTGAATAGAAGTTTAACATTTGGATGTAAAAAGATCTTATTAAATGTCAAGAACCAGAATCATTCTATTATTCCTAAAAACTTGTTTTTTATTTTTGTATATTTGGTGTTAATGCAATAATTTTGTTGAATATGGTCTGTAGTTTACAAGTGAATGTTAGATAAATCACAGATGAATGGGTTCAACTATTTTGTATATTTTATTTTAATGCCCTATAAAATGTGCATTTGACTGTAGAAAGATTCACAAATAACACCAAACTTTTTAGCAAAATTAGTTTGTTGCCAGTGAATGAATGTTTTATTAAAAATAGAACATTAAAGATTTACATTTTAGGAAAAACATAGATGCACTTATTTTATCCCTTCGGTGTTGGTACATTTGTGACTTCCTGACTTTGTATTGGAGAAAAAGGACAGCCTTGCCCTCACGATGACCTGATGAACCCATGACATTATTCATTCAAGCATCTCTGTTCTAAACAAAAAGGTGTCCATTGAGACATTTCAAACTTTTAAGGGCATAAGGAATAGGAGTGGAATCAATGCTGATCTATCTCTCCCTACTAACCCCATTCTCCTGCCTTCTCCCCATAACCGCTGACTCCTGTACTAATCAAGAATCGATCTATCTCTGACTTAAAAATATCCACTGACTTGGCCTCCAGAGGCTTCTGTGGCAAAGAATTCTATAGATTCACCACCTTCTGACGAAATAAATTGCTCCTCATCTCCTTCCTAAAATAACGTCCTTTATTTCTGAGGCTATGAACTCTAGTCTGAGACTCTCCCACTAGTGGTAACAGCCTCTCCACATCCACTCTGTCCAAGCCTTTCACCATTCTGTATGTTTCAATGAGGTCCCCACTCATTCTTCTAAACTCCAGCGAGTACAAACCCAGTGCCGACAAACGTTCATCATAGGTTAACCTACACATTCCTGGGATCATTCTTGTAAACCTCCACTGGACCCTCTCCAGAACCAGCATATCCTTCCTCCGATATGGTGCCCAAAATTGCTCACAATATTCCAAATGTGGCCTTACCAGTGCCTTACAGAGCCTCAGCATTACATCCCTGCGTGTATTGTCTTTTGCAACATCGCTTTACCTTGGCTTCTATCTTCTTTCCTCTCTTGAAAGGACTGCTAAACTTTGATTCCAGACATTAAACTTAGAGCAAGTGTCCAATAAGTAATTCCAACACTTTTGTGTCTATCTTGTGTCCGTCTTCTGAACTATTCCTGTCACCAACGCATGTATTTTCCAGCATGGATCATTGGATTGCAAGCTGCCTTACAACCAGGAGTGCCAGCACTGCTGTTGTAATGCTATGATTTGTACTATCCTAACTCATACTGATAAACAGATCAGACACAAAAGGGAAAGATGTGGTTCAGTAGCATTTATGGAACAGAAGAATGTACAATACAGGAGCAGGGGTATCCATCACGCCCTCTCTGCTGTTCAACAAGATCATGGCTTTAATTCCAATTTCTTGGCTGTGCCCATCAACTTTTAACTCTACTATAGTCCAACATATTATCTTAACCCTGTGGAGACTAAATCATTGAATATGTTAAAGGACAAGATAGATTTTGGTTTACAAGGGAGACATTTTGACCTGGAGCATTTTCAGTGAGTCAGTCTTTATAAGTTTGTAGGGTAGACAATTCTAAATAGTCACATACTTCAGAGAAGAAATTCTTCTTTGTCCATAGTATGAATGAATAATCTCTTATTCTGAAACTATGGCCATTCTTGATTCCTCCATAAGAGGAAACATTGCTAAACCTCCTTAATGAGCTCCCTTGGAATCCTATTGGTTTCAATTAGATCACCTCTTTCTTCTCCCCATAGTATAGACCCAACATTTCACCCTCAGTTGATAACTTCAAATCAGGAATCATCCCAGTGAAGCAAGGACATCCCTCCTTAAACATGGAGGCCACATGCAATTGCAGTACTTCAAGTACTTCTTTGTATGTCAGTCTGAAGAAGGGTCTCGACCAGAAACATCACCCATTCCTTCTTTCCAGAGATGCTGCCTGTCCCGCTGAGTTACTCCAGTGGTTTGTGTCTACCTGCAGCACTTAAAATATGGTGTCTTCAGGGCCCTGCAACAAGACATTTATACTTGCCTCTTTTGCAACAAAGCCAATATTTTACTTGCCTTCTGTATTTCTTCCCCCACGTTATAACTTTGTAAAATTTATATTAGGGGACATTCAGATCCCTCTGTAGAGCAGTATTCTATAATTTTCACATAAATAATATTCTTCCTCCCTATTCCTACCAAAGTGGACAACCTTAGCGTCACAATTTGCAACTATTCAATCGTTTTGTCTCATGCTTTTTGTCTTTTCATCTCTGGCTTTTGTCCACCAAATGCCTATCAAATATCCCCTCACCCGTGTCAACTTATTACCTGCCAGGCTTTGTCCTGCCCCTCCCCTCTTCCAGTTTTCTTCCCTTACCCCCCCCCCCCCTACAATCAGTCTGAAGAAGGGTCCTGTCCCAAAATGTAACCTTTCCATATTCTCCAGAGATGCTGCCCGACCTGCTGAGTTGCTCAAGCACTTTGCATCTAACCTTATATTTCCTCATGTTATATCCACCTGCCATTGTTGTTTGTCTATTTGCTGAACCTATTTTTCATTTCAATGGCTCTATATTCTCACAAGTTGCATTCTTGTATATTTTTGTATCATTGAGTCCAGCTAAGGTATACTTATTTCCTTCATCTAAATCTTTAAGGATTATAACTGGGTGCTTGTCTCTCATTTTTTTTTCACTCAATTTGCCAAACTAAAAATTATTGATTTAGTCTGCCGGTTTGTTTTCTTTTGGTTAGCTAATCTACCCAAATTGACACTTGTGCCATTGACTCTGTGCCAGTGTCAATATGAGTAGATGATTAACTAACCAACAATCATCTTTGTAGTTTTACCTTACTAAATGTTTTATAGATATCCAAATAGATTATATCTTTTGCATCTCCTTTATCTGCTCTACTTGTTAGATGTCCAAATAATTACTAAAGTCATAAAATGTAATATCCCTCTCACAGAACAAAGTTGACTCTGTTTGATTGTATAAATAGTTTCTAATATCTGCTACTATGTCCTGCACAGAAGCTGACATATCTACAAGAGTCATAGAGTCACAGTGTGGAAACAGGCCCAACTCGCTCACACCGGCCAACAATGTCCCAGCTACACGTCCCACTTGTGTGCGCTTGGTCCATATCCCTCCAAACCTGCCTATCCATGTACCTGTCTAACTATTTATTAAACAATGGGATAGTCCCAGCCTCAACTACCTCCTGTGGCAGCTTGTTCCATACACCCACCACCCTTTGTGTGAAAACTTTACCCCTCAGATTCCGATTAAATCTTTTCCCCTTCACCTTGAACCTATGTCCTCGATTCCCCTACTCTGGGCATCTTCCTGATCTATTCCTCTCATGATTTTGTATACCTCTGTAAGATTTCCCCTCATCCTCCTGCTCTCATTGGAGACCCAGCCTACTCAACCTTTCCCTATGGCACACACCCTCTAGTCCTGGCAACATCCTCGTAAATCTTTTCTGAACCCTTTCGAGCTTGACAATATATTTCCTATAACATGGTGCCCAGAACTGAACACAATATTCTAAATGCAGTATCACCAAGAGCTGCTGCCTCACTGGGTCCCAATGTTCAACCCTGACCGTCGATACTGTTCACCTGAAGTTTTCTCCTGTGATCACACGTGTTCCCTAGTGTGTATGGATGTCCATTCCGGACATGAGCAAAAAATGTCATCACCCCCTCCATTTCAACACTACAAAGCCAACTATGGAAAGCTCATAAAGGGGATAAAGGCAGTTATGCTCAGATGGGAGATTCTCCCTCTATCTCTAATTGGTAGAATTGAAGCTGTTCGAATGAATGTTTTACCCCGACTGTTTTTTTTATTTCAATCTTTGCCAGTAGGGGTCCCTGGGGTGGCATTTAAGGCGTTGGACAAAGAACTATCAAGATTTGTGGGGCAAAATAAGAAACCTAGAGTTAGACTCAAGGCACTGTTATTACCAAAACAAAAACAAAAACAAAGCAAAAATGCTATATTTAAGAGGGAGTTAGATGTGGCCCTTGTGGCTAACGGGATCAGGGGGTATGGAGAGAAGGCAGGTACAGGATACTGAGTTGGATGATCAGCCATGATCATATTGAATGGCGGTGCAGGCTCGAAGGGCCGAATGGCCTACTCCTGCTCCTATTTTCTATGATTCTATGATTCCCCTGGTTGCTCTATTTTCCTCCACTGCCCCAGTAACATGCAGATTTGATGGGTTAATTGGGTACTATAAATAGCTCCCAATGTGTACTTAAGTAGACAATCTAGTTTGGCTGAATTAAAGAGTCATACAGCATGGAAACTGCTTGACAGCCCAACTTTCCCATGTCGACCAACATGCTCCAACTACATGTCCAACGTGCCTGCTTTTGGTCCATCTACATAATTAAAAGTGTCATCTTGACCACTTTTTGTCTGCGCTCTGTATTGATTTTAGAAAAAATGCTGCCTTATATCGCTATGATTTTTAGCCATATTACTCACAGTCCTCCTCGACTGAGCAGGCCCCGAGGATTTTTCCCATCGATGAAAATTAAAAAGTAATGAGTGTTTAAAAAACCTTGCGATCTTCTCGCCTGTCAATCACCACAATGAAGGTAATGCCCCTTCCTGGGGGGGGGGGGGGGGGGGCGTCCAGCTAGCAGGACTATAAAACCCCGGACACCTGGACGTGACTCAGTCACTCTGCAAGATCGCGAGGGTGAGGCCACGACTCATTCTAAGCTATAAATCAACTAAACTGTGAGTCTGCAAAGTACTTGCAATAAATGATTTGTTAGCCCTTAATGACAATGCCATGAGTTGTTTGACCTGCTGCCCTGCCTGTGCTTGAAACTGCAATGTTTTATTAGGTTCGACTGTGTTTGGAAGGAATAAATGCTTTATTAGGTCCAACTGTGTTGGTTCAAAAGTCCCGCTCATTTCATGACTTCCGCTTCGAGGACAGGTCGCGCTGATTGCGTAATTTCCGGTGAGTGCAGAGGTCGCGCTGATTGCGTAATTTCCAGTAAGTGCAGAGGCCATGCTGATTGTGGAAGTGCCGCTGACTGCTTGACTGCAGAGGTCGCGCTCAGCCGCGTGAAAGAAAGTTTACTGCCGTATATATGGTGTGCGAGTCAGTGAGTGAGTGTGTGAGTGAGTGGGGTGTGTGTGTGAGTGTGAGTGTGTGTGTGTGTGTGAGAGTGTGAGTGTGAGTGGGGCTGTGTGTGTGTGTGTGTGTGTGTGGGGGGGGGGGTGAGTGGGGTGTGTGTGTGCGAGTGGGGGTGCAAGGGTGGGTGCGAGGGGGGATGTGTGTGTGAGTGGGGGTGTGTGTGTGTGAGTGGGGGGGGGTGTGTGAGTGAGATGTGTGTGTGAGTGGGGTGTGCGTGTGTGTGAGTGGGGATGCGTGTGTGTGAGTGGGGGTGTGCATGTGTGTGAGTGGGGATGCGTGTGTGTGAGTGGGGGTGCGTGTGTGTGAGTGGGGGTGCGTGTGAGTGAGTGGGGGTGCGTGTGAGTGAGTGGGGGTACGTGTGAGTGAGTGGGGGTACATGTGAGTGAGTGGGGGTGTGAGTGAGTGAGTGTTAGGTTGTGTGTGTGTGAGTGAGTGTTAGGGGGTGTGTGTGTGTGAGTGAGTGTTAGGGGGTGTGTGAGTGAGTTAGGGGGTGTGTGTGTGTGAGTGCTAGTGGGGGTGTGTGTGAGTGCTAGTGGGGGTGTGTGTGAGTGCTAGGGAGTGTGTGTGTGTGTGTGTCTCTGTGTGAGAGTGCTAGGCGGTGCGTGCGTGAGTGCTAGGGAGTGCGTGCGTGAGTGCTAGGGTGTGCATGCGTGTGTGTTTGGGAGTGCGTGCGTGTGTGTTAGGGAGTGCGTGCGTGTGTGAGTGGGAGTGCGTGCGTGTGTGAGTGGGAGTGAGCATGTGTGTTAGGGAGTGAGCATGTGTGTGTTAGGGAGTGAGCGTGTGTGTTAGGGAGTGAGCGTGTGTGTGTGTTAGGGAGTGAGCGTGTGTGTGTGTGTGTTAGGGAGTGAGCGTGTGTGTGTGTTAGGGAGTGAGCGTGTGTGTGTGAGTGGCAGTGCGCGTGTGTGAGTGGCAGTGCTCGTGTGTGAGTGGCAGTGCTCGTGTGTGAGTGGCAGTGCTCGTGTGTGAGTGGCAGTGCTCGTGTGTGAGTGGCAGTGTGTGAGTGGGAGTGTGTGAGTGGGAGTGTGTGAGTGGGAGTGTGTGAGTGGGAGTGTGTGAGTGGGAGTGTGTGAGTGGGAGTGTGTGAGTGGGAGTGTGTCTGTGTGAGTGGGAGTGTGTGAGTGGGAGTGTGTGAGTGGGAGTGTGTGAGTGGGAGTGTGTCAGTGTGTGCGAGTGTCAGTGAGTGGGTGTGAGTGGGTGGTCTCAGTGACGGAGCTACCAGCCCAAGAATCCATTCGGCCCACAATGTCCATATTAGCTCTCTGGTAACCAGTCTCTTCAGTCCACACACCATGATAGCTCTCCAGAAATCTCTCCCCCCACACTGGCCAACAATATCTACAATAATTATAGGAGGCATGGAGTAAATGAGGTGCTAGAGGAGTATAATGAATGTAAAAAGAATCTTAAGAAAGAAATTAGGAAGGCTAAAAGAAGATATGAGGTTGCTTTGGCAAGAAAGGTGAAAGTAAACCCAAAGGGTTTCTACAGCTATATTAATAGCAAAAGGATAACGAGGGATAAAATTGGACCATTAGAGAACCAGAATGGACAGCTATCTGCAGAGCCAAAAGAGATGGGGGAGATATTGAACAATTTCTTTTCTTCGGTATTCACCAAGGAGAAAGATATTGAACTCTGTGAGTTAAGGGGAAAAAGTAGAGTAGCTATGGAAACTATGAGATTCAAAGAGGAGGAAGTACTGACACTTTTGAAAAATATAAAAGTGGATAAGTCTCCAGGTCCTGACAGGATATTCCCTTGGACATTGAGGGAAGTTAGTGTAGAAATAGCAGGAGCTATGACAGAAATATTTCAAATGTCATTAGAAACGGGAATAGTGCCGGAGGATTGGCGTACTGCGCATGTTGTTCCATTGTTTAAAAAGGGTTCAAAGAATAAACCTAACAATTATAGACCTATTAGTTTGACGTCAGTGGTGGGCAAATTAATGGAAAGGATACTTAGAGATAATATATATAAGCATCTGGATAAACAGGGTCTGATCAGGAACAGTCAACATGGATTTGTGCCTGGAAGGTCATGTTTGACAAACCTTCTTGAATTTTTTGAAGCGGTAACTAGGGAAATTGATGAGGGTAAAAGCAGTGGATGTTGTCTATATGGATTTCAGTAAGGGCTTTGACAAGGTTCCCCATGGAAGGTTGGTTAAGAAGGTTCAATCTTTGGGTGTTAATGGCGGAGTAGCAAGATGGATTCAACAGTGGCTGAATGGGAGATGTCAGAGAGTAATGGTGGATGGCTGTTTGTCAGGTTGGAAGCCGGTGACCAGTGAGGTGCCTCAGGGATCTGTGTTGGGTCCACTGTTGTTTGTCATGTACATCAATGATCTGGATGATGGGGTGGAAAATTGGATAAGTAAGTATGCAGATGATACTAAGATAGGTGGTGTTGTGGATAATTAAGTAGATTTTCAAAGTCTACAGAGAGATTTGGGCCATTTGGAAAAGTGGGCTGAAAGATGGCAGATGGAGTTTAATGCTGTTAAGTGTGAAGTGCTACGTCTTGGCAGGAAAAATCAAAATAGGACGTACATGGTAAATGGTAGGGAATTGAGGAATGCTGTGGAACAGAGGGATCTAGGAATAACTGTGCATAGTTCCCTGAAGGTGGACTCGCATGTAGATAAGGTGGTAAAGAAAGCCTTTGGTGTGCTGGCCTTTATAAATCAGAGCATTGAATATAGGGTTCCAGCAACTATGTTACAGAGAAAGGTTGAACAAGTTAGGTCTTTATTCTTTGGAGCGCAGAAGGTTAAGGGGGGACTTGATTGAGGTCTTTAAAATCATGAAAGGGATAGACAGATATCCTTTTTGGATACGTTTTTTCCATTGAGGGTAGGGAAGATTCAAACAAGAGGGCATGACATGAGAATTAAGGGACAGAAGTTTCGGGGTAACGTGAGGGGGAACTTCTTTACTCAGAGGGTGGTGGCTGTGTGGGATGAGTTTCCAGCAGAAGTGGTGGAGGCAGGATCGATTTTAACATTTAAGACTAAAGTGGATAGGTATATGGACGTGAAGGGAATGGAGGGGTATGGTCTGAGTGCAGGTAGATGGGACTAGGGGAAAACAAATGGTCGGCACGGACTGGAAGGGCCGAGAGGGCCTGTTTCCGTGCTGTAATTGTTATATGGTTATATGTTATATGGTAACATTGGAATTAGTGGAGAGGTGGAATATTGCGGTGGGGGACCAGCCCTCCCGTGTGAAGCTGGGACCCAACGGGTCCCACTTAGTCTAGTATCCCTCTAAATGCATCCTATCCATGTACCTGTCTAAATGTATTTTAAACATATTGATAGTACCTGCCTAAACTACCTCTGCCAGCAGCTCATTCCATTTTCTCACCACCAGTGATGGAAATGGGATTTAGGAACTAGGGTTACTCTAAGGTCCATGAGGCTGAGGTTGGGAAGGGGGAGGGGGGGGGGGGGGTTTTTTTTTTTCTGCTGTCATACCCATGTAAGTGTACAAGAATGCATCACTTGTTTATAATGTATTTATAATAGTTTATTGTGTATTATATGTCATAGCTGCTTTCTTGCATCTCTCTCTCTCTCTCTCTCTCTCTCTCTCTCTCTCTCTCTCCCTGTGTTGGCTGCAGCCATCGTCTGCTTTGGTGAGGGAAGCAGGTCGGTGATTGATCAAACGGCCTTTAGGAGACTGTCTGATTGCCGCCGAGTGACCAACGCATTATATGGTTGGACACAATGCCCTTGGAAACAGCGGCTGATTGGACAGGAGGAGACCGTTTTGTTAATTGGACGGGAATTTTAAGGGAAGCTGGTCGGTGATTGAATGGAACCTCCCTTAGAGACAGCAGTTGATTGACCGCCAAATAATCGGGCACAAAAAATTGAACATAGGAAAACAATAAAATCTGAATTAAGATTTACATCGGAAGAATATGATGCTTGATCTGGAGCAAAGATACTAATATCCGCGCTAGTATCTTTGATCTGCAGTTCCTTCCTTTTGAAGAAGAACCCTGGCCCGAAACAACTCCTAATCCACTCCCTCCACAGATGCCGCGTAGCCTGCTGAGTTCCTCCAGCACTCTGTGTTTTTTATTTAGCTCTTGAAATTGAAGTTAGACATAAAGCTGGAGTAACTTAGCGGGACAGGCAGCTACAAAAATCAGAGTGCTGGAGGAACTTAGTGGGCCAGGAGCACCTGCAGAGGGAACGGACCAGGAGCCGCCACGGGCCAGGATTCCCCCCTCCACCACTCCCCCAAGAGGAAGGAACCACAGATGCAGCCATCCCCACAAAACGGCAAATGATTCCGGGAATGTCAAGACAAGAGGGTGAGAGAGGTAGTGAGAAAGCAAGAGAGATACAAAGGACGGATTCAGATCCCAACAACGCCTCACTGAGACCTCGCCAGAAGATTCAAACCCACGGCCCCCTCAAATTCGAGCCACGTGGACCAAGATACCCCATTGCAAACAACCACGTTTGCTCCTTTGATTGGGAGTTTGCGTTCCGCCACCATCCCGCCAGCGGTTTACAGCTGCTTGATATCAACCAGGAAGGAGCAGGTGGTCTACGAGTTGTGCATCCAGGAGGTGAACTCCGTTTACGGCGGAGAAACGCCAGGTCTGATGAGGGCCAAGTTCTTAGACCATCATTATGGAATTGGGAAAAGTTCCAATGAGCTGGTGAAAAACGTGGACTGCCCTTACAGCGCCATATTCCTTCACACCCTCCATCTCATGGAAACTGGAAACCAAAGATCCTATAGCGGAGCAAGATAGTCCACTCAACGATAAAGCCGTAGTAGGGTCATGGGTAATCTTCAGCACCATTTCCTAGGTATGTTACAAAACTTACCTTTAGTGGTGCTGCAGTTCTTTGGCGCCTTGGTGCGCGACTTTGGCGCCTGGGGGGGGGGGGGGGGAGACAGGGTTAAAATGCGGTTTTCCCCTTGCCATCCAGAGCTTTAATTTCTCGGAGTGCGAGCTATTTCTGGAGATTCGTTCCGACTGCTGGTAAGTTAATTTATTTTTAAAAATAGCCCGACTATTTCAGCGCTGGAGTAAAATAAAAATTAGCTCCTAATGCCGTGAACGCCGACAACGGGGACGGATTTTACGTAGGGGACAGGCAAGTGAAAGCTGTTTATTTTTACATATAAACCTGCTTTTTAGATGACCTTAATCAACATTTAATGTTGCGAAACGGTGATTTGGAATGAAAGTTTACAATATATACACCATTGTTCATTAAATGCTAGACACTCCTTGATACAATTTAAAGTTATACATAGATTACATCTCTCAAAGTCCAAATTAAATAGAATTTTCTCAAATGTGTCCGCAATATGTGATATGTGTCAACAATTAGAAGCTAATTTAATGCATTCATTCACAAAATGTATAAAAATTACTAATTTTTGGATAGAAATTTTTAAGATAATCTCAATTGTAGTTAATGCAAATTTAATTCCAGACTCAAAATTAATTATATTGGGAATATTAGAAACGGATCAGATACTAACAACACAACAAATATTTTTTATTGGTTATAGTTTAATAATTGGTAAAAAATTAATATTAAGATTTTGGAAAGGTCCCATATCCCCTACAATCAAAATGTGGATTACAGAAATGTCGGAGACACTTCACCTGGAACGATTAAGACTTGTCCTAATGGACAGGTTAGATCAATTCAGAGGAATATGGTCTCCATTTATTGAATATTTAAAGGGTTAAGATGGTCCGGTTCGAGGCCATGACTGAAGCCTGAATGAAGGAATAGATGAAGAATTATACACAATAGATCATGAATATATCTCCAATGAAGAATATCTTGCTTAATATCCCACTCAATTAGTTTATCTCTTTTTTTTTCTCTTTTTCTTTTTACTATCTATCTTTATTTCCTACTGTTATTAAATTTAAAAAAATTATAGAAGTACAAATAAGATTGATTGTAAATTTTAAAAATATTAAGAATGTATGTGACGATAATAATTTATTTTTGTTTCTCTTTGACTTTATATTTTTTCTTAATATGTAATTACTTCTAATAAAAATATTTTAGAAAAAAAAAAAATAGCCCGACTATTTCAGTGCTGCAGTAAAATAAAAATTAGCTCCTAATGCCGTGAACGCCGACAATGGGGACGGATTTTACGTAGGGGACAGGTAAGTGAAAGCTGTTTATTTTTACATATAAACCTGCTTTTTTAGATGCCCTTAATCAACATTTAATGTTGCGAAACGGTGATTTATTCCCCATACGAACCGGCAGAATTTTTCTTGCCGATATGGGGTTTAAATTCACCGCAACCGCAACGTTCCAATCCATCGCGTTCCAGAATATCCCATTCACAAGCTGATGGCCATTAATCTACAGGCATTAAACACTAAATTCCTTCAATTTGGCCTATAAATTAATGACAATTAGATTTAAAAATCATGTTAATATTGTGAATTATTGTGTGAATGTTAATTGGACACTTAGGCTTTAAAAAGAATGTTATTTGTTTCTTAAGACATGGATAGATGTTTAGATCTAGTAATTGAATTTTGTAATTAGCTACAATTGGGCAACTAACTAATTATATGCTTTAATTTCAGGTCATCCAAGTAAGATTGTTTCATATTTGTTTCTGAATAATTCAATCTATAATAACTGAAAATTTATTTCAGTTCTCTTAATTTCTAAGAAATCTATGGGTTTTTGACTGTCCTCGATCACAACTTTTGTGTTAAGTCAATAGAAAAGCAATAGGAAACAAGTTGCTAATTTCCGAGTATGAAAATCACCATAACTTTTTTAATACTGAAAATATGAAAGTGAATTAGGTGTCAAATTAAACTTATTTTTATGCTTTATCTGATGGGATAAATTGCAGACTTGATTTTTAAAATCATAAAATTTTGTAACGTTGCTACATTTCCGTAACCGGCTTCCATCTCCGCTCTAGTATCTTTGCTTTGGTCATGGCTTCTTCATGCATAAATCATCTTTATTTTCCTCAGCTGCAGGTGATCATTCTGATATCCTTGCATAGTCCTCTTTTTTAAACTTTGAACATACAAAAATATTGCCATTTGGAAGGAACTCCAGAAAATCCTGCACCCTGCCCCCCTCCCAGGGCTGGCCTTAGGAGGTGCGGGGCCCAATTGGGAACAATTTTGGTGAGCCCCAGGTTCCCAGCCAAGGTCTGTAGAATCATAGAAATACAAATAAAGTCTATTATAGACTTTATATCTCTATGGTAGAATGGAAAGTAATCAAAATGTGCGCTTCAAAAGCGACTGCGAGTTAATATCTAAGCTACATTTTAATATAAAATTGCACACAAGTAACAAACAAAATGTGTAGATCACCTTTGAACAGTACATAGTAAAAGCCCTGACCCACGGTACGAGTTCAATCCAAGAGCTCTCCCAAGTTTAAAAAAAAATCAAACTCGTGGTAAGCACAGAGAATGAATGTAGCGGGTACGTCGGAGCTCGGGGACATCTCTTAGCGCTAATGACAGGTACCCGGGAAGTCTCACTAATGGCAGGTAGGCACAGGAAGACTTTTCAACATGAAGAAAAATGTCCACGATAGCCCCGAGAACCGACGAGTGGCCATTACCGTAAATCTCCGAGTTCGAATCAGGGCAAACTCAGGAGAACTCTTGGAATGAACTCGTACCGTGGGACATGGCTTTTACAATACCACTTGTTTTAGTGACTGTGAAATGAAAAAAAAAAACTAGATCCTGGAAACCAATAACTATTGCCGAAAAACCAGTCCAGGCATTCAATTTTGGGCTTCAGCCCCATTCTACCCTTTGGGCTTCTACCCCATCCTAACTTAGTTGTGTGTGTGTGTTAGTTGTCTGTGCGATATGTGTGTGCGTGTCTGTCTGTGCGTGTGTCTGTGCGTGAGGGAAGGAGAGAAGGGAGGGAGGGAGAGAAGGAGAGAATAGGGAGTGAGGGACGTTGAGAAAGAATGGAGTGAGAAAAGTAGAGAAACAAGGGAGAGAAGGAAGGAGAGAGAGAAAGGAGGAAGAAGGGAAAAGAGAGAGAGGAAGGGGAGAAAGAAGGGAGGAGAGAAAGGAGAAGGGACAAGAGAGAGGAAGGAGGGAGGGAAGGACAGAAGGGAAGGAGGGAAGGGATAGAAGGGGCAAAGAGAAGGGAAGCAGTGGGCCGGCGGCAGGAGCGGATGCCGGGGACCGGTTGTGAGCTGAGGCCGAGGTTTGTAAAAGTTGCTTCAACCCCCGGCCTGACCCTCCCTGTATTGTTCACCACGTCTCCCTGGGGAAAGAGAGGGATGGGGGGGGTGGGGGTAGCCGGGGCTGTGTGCGTGAAGCATGGTGACTGGAGAGACGGCAGCGCTGCCCTGGGACCGCGAGAGAACGACCCACCTCCCCAGCTCCCCCTTCCCGCTCACACCCCCTTTCCCGTCTACTCTCTCTCCCCCCTCCACCCGGGGTAGATCTACCCGAGCCGAGAGTACATTACTCTGGCGCGGGCCCCTCTTACTATAAAGGCCCATTTTTTTGTTAAACATCTATTTCCTAAGGGTGTTTTTTTTTTTTTTTTTTAATTTCCCCTTACCATTTCCGTACTTTTTCAATAGCTGCCATGACCCGTTTGATGTCATCTTTCTCCCTGCTCCTGGTCTTGGCCCGCACCTTTCTGCCGGACACGCTGTGCGTGTGTGTTTGGCTGGCGGAGTCTGCGGGGAGAAGTGCTGGCACCAAGAGAGAGTGAACGCGCAGAGAGACGGATGAAAACAATGCTCATAGAGCGGAATAGGTGACATTTCGGGTCGAGACCCTTCTTCAGACTGACAGTCAAGGGAAAGGGAAACGGGAGATATAGGCATATTTTCCATTCATTTGTCCTTAGCAGGCCCCTACGAAGCTTTTCAAAAAGGAGGGTTGCATGACAGGATTGCAAAACATTTAATGTGAAGTAAATGTGAAGTAAATGCGCACATCACGAGAGCAAAGCGTGAAGTCCCTCGATGCCAGGGTCCAGGGGCCGCTTAAGGGCCCTGGAAGCTCAGGGGTTTTAGAAGCTCTCTGATGCATTCTGAGCCTTATTTTGGAGCATTTTTGCACCAAATGTATGACCAATATTTCGGAAAGTAACAGGAATCTGAGAGGTAGCTTTTTCACGCAGAGGGTGGTGGGTGTATGGAAAGAGCTGCCAGAGGAGGTAGTTAAGGCTGGGACTATCCTAATGTTTAAGAGACTTTTGGACACATACATGGATAGGACAGATTTAGATGGATATGGGCCAAATGTGTGTGAGTGGGACTAGTGTAGATGGGACATGTTGGTTGGTGTGGGCAAGTTGGGCTGAAGGGCCTGTTTCCACACTGCATCATTCTATGACTAAAAAGTTAAGAAGAAAAATGCATGTAGATAAGTAGAGCAGATTTGAAAGAGGCATGAAATGTAAGGGCAGAGAGAGGTTTATGGGTGGAAAGGAACATAGGAAAGGAGGGGGGAGAGTGGGCTTGGACAGATGGGTGAAGGGAAAATAGACACAATGTGCTGGAGTAACTCAGTGGGTCAGGCAGCATCTGTGGAGAACATGGATAGGTGACGTTTCACAGAGTGCTGGAGTAACTCAGTGGGTCAGCAAGCATCTCTGGAGAAAAGGTATAGATTATATTTCGGGTCAAGACCCTTCTTCAGTAATATTCATGACTTGACATGCATAGATTTTCCTGAATGTTACCCAAACCATCGTGAGCTACTTTGTGATGGTGCTTGCCCTCTCCTATAACGTCTCTGTTGCCTTGGGTGATGCAGGACAGGACACAAGCTTTGGGACATGGTGTGAAGCTGTTGCCGTCTGTCCCAGCCTGGTAAAAGCCTGGATAGAATGTGTAAATGAAAACTTTACAAGCTCTTAAGTGTACAACATCTTTTAATGATAGCACTGGGTGTTACACACACCTTCAAGCACCGGCTACATTTTTCTACTGAGGGAAGGCGTTATGATTGATGTTAACTGGGCGGGGTTAATGGGAGTGAGGTAACTATATTATTGGTTGCATATAAACCATCTACATCCTTCCCCTTAGAAATAAAAAAAACAGATTGTTGTCACGACAACCGAATTAAACAGCAGAATTAAACGAAATCGCCGTAGCGAACAGGCGGCTTACTGATCCTGCCCGAGCGCGTACGGATGTCTCCCCCTCCCCCCGAAAGAGCAGAAGAAGCAGGAGGACGCAAGGCAGCCGGGGAACCAGGGAAGGGCATTGGGGTGGGAGAAACAGGAGAGGGAGAACCGCGATCGGCAACAGGGGACCCGCGCAGAGGGGAACCAGGCGCCCGCGACGGGGACCGAGGCATGCAGGGAACACCAGCCGGGGCGGCAGCCGGCTGCTGATAGGAGAGTGGAGGGGCATAGGGCCCAGGGGGCTGCGGCTGTGGCTCATTAACCGCAAGCAGGTGTTGTCGGCTTCTTCGGTAGATGGAACCCTCACAGTCGACCAGATACGAACGAGGTGAGTCGGCCACCCCAACCACGGTGGCCAGACGGTAGTGCCCACTGGCGGTCTGCAAACGAACAACCTGTCCGGGCAACAGAGGATCGAGTGGTCTGCACGACCGATCGTGGGAACGCCGCTGGCTGTCATGTTTCTCTTGAATTCGCCTCTGCACGGAGGCGGGCTCCAGCACCCGAGGTTTCAGCTGGCGCTGGGCAATCGGGACGGTGGATCTGGTAGTTCTGGACATCAGACGCTGAGCAGGTGACCCCATGGCCGGATCCCTGGAAACATTCCTGAGGTTCAGGAGATCCAAATACAAATCAGAATTGGATAGTCGCGCCTGTTCCATCAGAAGCTTGGCGCTGCGGACGGCCCGTTCTGCTAGGCCGTTGCTCTGTGGGTACTCTGGGCTGCTGGTGAAATGCACGAAGTTCCACTTGTCGGCAAAGCTTTTGAATTCTCGGCTTGTAAACTGCCTGCCGTTGTCAGTCTGCAGCCTGACCGGGGTCCCAAAAGTGGAGAAGTGTTTCCGCAGCTTGCGGATCACCATCTCCGACGTGAGGGATGTCAGCAAATCCACTTCGAACCAGTTGGAGTATGAGTCGACTAGGACAAGGTAGTGGTTACCACGCCACTCGAATATGTCGGCAGCCAGCGAGGACCAGGCCAAAGCAGGGGCGGGCTGTTGCAGCAGGGGCTGTCGCTGCTGGTGCGGCGCAAGACTGTTGCACGTGGAGCAGGCAGAAACTCTGTCTCGGATATATTTGGCCATTCCAGGCCAATAGAATTGGCACTGAGCGTGGGCAAGCGTTGCATCGACCCCAGGGTGTCCGCTGTGGGCTGCACAAAAGTAAAAGTCAAACAGGGAGGACGGGACCACAACTTTATGTCCCTTGACGATAACGCCATCCTGGAGCACCAGTTCGTCGCGGACCAGGAAGAAAGGCTGTGCTTCAGATGGCGCGGCGGAGCGCTTTGTTGGCCACCCTGCTTTAATCACCGATGCAAGCTGCTGCAAGGCCGGATCGGCAGCGGTGTGCTCGGCCAAAACCTGTAGCTGCTTGGTGGGAATAAAGTTAACGCCCAGTACGAGCAAGTCCTCTGTTTCGTAGGGGTGGCGAGCGCAGGAGGTACGCGGGGCTCGCGACAGGGTGTCCGCAATGTGCATCTCGGTGCCCTTCTTGTAGATTATGTCAAAGTCGAAGCGCTGGAGCTGCAGCATCATACGCTGCAGCCTGGCAGGGGCAGCGTGAATCGGCTTGTTCAGGATTGTCACCAGTGGCTGGTGGTCGGTTTCGACCGTAAATCTGCTGCCGAACAGGAAGTCTCTGAACTTGGAGCAGGCGAACACCACCGCGAGCAGCTCTTTCTCGATTTGAGCGTACCGCTGCTCGGTGTCCGTCATGGTGCGGGAGGCATAGGAGACGGGATGCAGCGATCCATCGACAGACTGAAGGCAGGCCGCACCCAGACCGAACTTGGAAGCGTCACAGGTGACGGTGATGGGGCGACCCACGTCGAAGAACCGCAACGTCGGAGTGCTAATCAGTTTCGACTTGAGGTGGTCAAAGGCCTGCTGGTGATATGGGAGCCAGGCCCAGGCGATATCCTTTTTTGTCAGCTGCCGCAGGGGAGCACTCAGCTCACTGAGGTTTGGTATAAACTTGCCAAGGTAGTTCACCATGCCCAAGAATCGTTGCAGACCTGGCACGTCGGTGGGGGCTGCCATTTCGGAGATGGCAGCGGCCTTCAAGGGGTCGGGCTTTAGTCCGTTAGGGGTGAAAACATGTCCAACATACGTGACCTCTGAGACACGAAACCGGCACTTCTTGGGATTCAGCTTCAGGTTCGCCTGTCGCGCGCGATCCAGGACGCGGCGGAGGTTCAGGTCGTGCTCGGCAAGGTCCTTCCCGTAAACCAGGATATCATCCACGATGATGGCACATGGCAGGTGCGCGAATAATTGCTCCATCGTCTGCTGGAACACCTCGCTAGCAGAATTGATGCCGAATGGCATTCGCAGGAACTTGAATCTGCCGAACGGTGTGGCGAAGGTCGTCAGGTCAGAAGACGCTTTGTCCAACGGGACCTGCCAAAACGAGTTCTTAGCGTCTAGGACCGAAAAGATGGTGGCTTGCCCGACCTTTGCCGCCACATCCTCAACAGACCGCATGGGGTAGTGTGGTCGCCTGATGGCAAGGTTTAAGTCCTTCGGGTTGATACACACGCGTATCTCGTTCTTGTCTTTCTTAATCGTGGCAACCATGGTGGAGACCCAATCGGTGGGCTCGCTAACTGCTACTAGCACCCCCTTTTCGACCATCTCGTTGAGCATCGCCTCGACCTTGTCCTTCATGGCGTGAGACACCCTGTGAGGTGCGCGGACCACGGGTTGTATATTTGGGTCAATGGAAATATGGTATGACACTGGTAGCTTCCCCAGGTCATCGTCGAACAGGTCCTGGTATTCAGCAACCGGGTCAAACGAAAGTTGCACTTTGTGGACCGTGCGGTCAAAGGAGACCAGGCCAAGATCCTGGCACGCACGGTTGCCCAACAGGGTTACACAGTCAGAGTTCAAAACATAGAAAACCAGGTTTCTTGTGGCCTTTTGCAGCACGCAAGTTAAAGTGGCCCTCCCCGCAGGCCTTAGAATCTCTCCACCATAGGCGTGCAGGGTAGCATCGTCAACAACCAGAGGCTCATTACTCCTTATCTTGTTGAAAAGATTCATGGACAAAACATTGACTCTCGCGCCAGTATCTAATTTGGCAGAGAAGGTTACGCCATTGACAGTCACAGGTACGGAGGGATCATTGCGGTGGGCGGGTGTCTGTAGGAGGGTAAACACATGAGAGTCCTCGGCAGAATTGATTGGCTCCGCACCATTGCACTCAACTAAATTGGCTGTGAGTCGAAACAGAGATCAGATTGGGCCAGCATGTTTAGACTGGGACTGGAAGCTTGTGCCTGGCTCCCACGGGAACGGAGTAAGCGACAGGAGGCTGAGAAATGGTTCAGCTTTTTACAAAAGTTACAGGTTTTACCAGAGGCGGGACACGTCGACAGTCTATGGTGCATGTAGTTACAGTTCGGGCATCTTTTTCGGGGCACATCGCCAGGTCCAGGGCGGCACACGGCAGAAAAACATCGTTTCCCACCCGAGGCTGTGGGCTCCTAAACCCAGCCAGGTTGACAGATTTATTGCCCAAATCCCGGTGGTCCTCTTGCAAAACAACGACCTCAGACAATCTGCAGGCATGCATAGCTTTGTCCAATGTTAGATCCGGATCCCTCAAAAGCTCACATCGCAGCTTCTGGTCACGCATGCCAGTTACTAAAAATGTCTCTAGTGAGCTGGTCTGTCATGTCGCCAAAACGGCACCGCTGGGCGAGATAACGCAAATCAGCAATAAAACATTCAACAGGTTCATCAGGCAACTGTCTCCTCGTAAAGAACCGTGCCCTCTCTAGAATGCGGTTCGAGGGCAGGTCACAAATCTCCCTGAACTTACGTAGGAGGCAAGCGGGGTCGTCAGCAGACTCTGCAGGAGTAATCACCGCACCATCGACGCCCAGGACCGCTGGAGCGTAGGTGAAAGTTTCTGGCTCTCTTCATGGCATCAGGTCCGACAAGGTTGAGGAGGAGGGAAGCTTTAAGGGAGTCAGGATCAGCGCGGTGTGCGACGTTGACAAAGTGTGTGAAATCAAATTCAAACGTGGCCCAGCGCTCAGAGATGTCAGCATCAAAGACAAGCTGCTCGGGCTTTCTGCAAGAGGACGCCATGGCCAAAGAGATCAAAGCACAAAAAACACAAATCAAAAAAAAGAAATAAAAACCGATAAACAGGAGACGCAGGTATCTTCCAGCTTCGACACCATGTAGATGAAAACTTTACAAGCTCTTAAGTGTACAACATCTTTTAATGATAGCACTGGGTGTTACACACACCTTCAAGCACCGGCTACATTTTTCTACTGAGGGGAAGGCGTTATGATTGATGTTAACTGGGCGGGGTTAATGGGAGTGAGGTAACTATATTATTGGTTGCATATAAACCATCTACAGCTTGGATAGAGTGGAGAGGATGTTTCCACTAGTGGGAGAGTCTAGGACCAGTGGCCACAGCCTCAGAATTAAAAGACATTCCTTTAACCATATAACCATATAACAATTACAGCACGGAAACAGGCCCTCTCGGCCCTTCCAGTCCGTGCCGACCATTTGTTTTCCCCTAGTCCCATCTACCTGCACTCAGACCATACCCCTCCATTCCCTTCACGTCCATATACCTATCCACTTTACTCTTAAATGTTAAAATCGATCCCGCCTCCACCACTTCTGCTGGAAGCTCATTCCACACAGCCACCACCCTCTGAGTAAAGAAGTTCCCCCTCACGTTACCCCGAAACCTCTGTCCCCTTAATTCTCATGTCATGCCCTCTTGTTTGAATCTTCCCTACCCTCAATGGGAAAAACGTATCCACGTCAACTCTGTCTATCCCTTTCATCATTTTAAAGACCTCAATCAAGTCCCCCCCTTAACCTTCTGCGCTCCAAAGCATAAAGACCTAACTTGTTCAACCTTTCTCTGTAACATAGTTGCTGGAACCCTGGCAACATTCTAGTAAATCTCCTCTGTACTCTCTCTATTTTGTTG
Organism: Okamejei kenojei; assembly: GCA_035221665.1. Classification (NCBI taxonomy): domain Eukaryota; kingdom Metazoa; phylum Chordata; class Chondrichthyes; order Rajiformes; family Rajidae; genus Okamejei; species Okamejei kenojei. Next base: position 159,170,937 of record CM069131.1, read on the forward strand.
ACATCCTTCCTATAACTAGGCGACCAAAATTGTACACCATACTCCAGAATTGGTCTTACCAATGCCTTGTACAATTTTAACATTACTTCCCTACTCCTATATTCAATGCTCTGATTTATAAAGGCCAGCACACCAAAGGCTTTCTTTACCACCCTATCTACATGCGATTCCACCTTCAGGGAACTATGCACAGTTATTCCTAGATCCCTCTGTTCCACAGCATTCCTCAATTCCCTACCATTTACCATATACGTCCTATTTTGATTTGTACTGCCAAGATGTAGCACTTCACACTTATCAGCATTGAACTCCATCTGCCATCTTTCAGCCCACTTTTCCAAATGGACCAAATCTCTCTGTAGATTTTGAAAATCTACTTCATTATCCACAACACCACCTATCTTAGTATCATCTGCATACTTACTTATCCAATTTTCCACCCCATCATCCAGATCATTGATGTACATGACAAACAACAGTGGACCCAACACAGATCCCTGAGGCACCCCACTGGTCACCGGCTTCCAACCTGACAAACAGCCATCCACCATTACTCTCTGACATCTCCCATTCAGCCACTGTTGAATCCATCTTGCTACTCCGCCATTAACACCCAAAGATTGAACCTTCTTAACCAACCTTCCATGGGGAACCTTGTCAAAGGCCTTACTGAAATCCATATAGACAACATCCACTGCTTTACCCTCATCAATTTCCCTAGTTACCGCTTCAAAAAATTCAAGAAGGTTTGTCAAACATGACCTTCCAGGCACAAATCCATGTTGACTGTTCCTGATCAGACCCTGTTTATCCAGATGCTTATATATATTATCTCTAAGTATCCTTTCCATTAATTTGCCCACCACTGACGTCAAACTAACAGGTCTATAATTGCTAGGTTTATTCTTTGAACCCTTTTTAAACAATGGAACAACATGCGCAGTACGCCAATCCTCCGGCACTATTCCCGTTTCTAATGACATTTGAAATATTTCTGTCATAGCTCCTGCTATTTCTACACTAACTTCCCTCAATGTCCTAGGGAATATCCTGTCAGGACCTGGAGACTTATCCACTTTTACTTCACTTTAGGAAGGAGATGAGCAGGAATTTCTTAAGTCAAAGTGAGGTGAACTGTGGAATTCATTGCCACAGACAGCTGTGGAGGCCAAGTCAATGGACATTTTTCAGGAGGACATTGATAGATGCGAGGGATCTGTGTGCTCTCTCAATATGGATAGTTAAATCTTCTGGGAGTTCTAGGGAGTTCCTCAACCGTTCAGTTACAAACTGGAGCATGTCCTTTTTTTCCCTTTCCCTCTGTAACTCTGTATATCCGCAGATTCTTACACCTCGCTCGATTTTCCATGTCCAAGCATTTCTCCACTAGCTTAGCCTCTCTATGTAGCAGATACTTGATAGCCCTCTCTTGTCGCATTTCCTGTCTTCTGTTGAACTTACTCTGTCCTCCATTCCTTCAATTTCCCCTCCAGCTTTTCAATTCGAACCGTTAAGTCCTTCATATTATCCTCCACTCTCGCTAGTCTCTGTTTGGTGTCTTCTGAAGCTTCTTTATGTTCTTTTCACAGCTTGCAGAGAATTAGCGAGCGTTCCTTGTCGGACTCACTGTCGTCATGCGGGAAGTCAGTCGGCCTATGTCTTCATTTTTTCCTTTTCTCCCGCACTCGGACGCTTTATGTCGGCCCATCATGTTCGGGCAGTTGCCGACACCTATATCAGCATATGCCTCGATATTTGTTTTATTTATTGCTGGCTTAAAGAGGGCCTCTCGGAGAGCAAGTCGACTACATATCCCTCACTGTCATGGCGTCACCGGAAGATATTCTGTATGTTTTAATGAGATCCCCCCTCATTCTACTAAACTCCAGTGAGTATAGGTCCAGTGCAGACAAACTAGGGTTGCCAACTGTCCCGTATTAGCCGGGACATCTGTTATAATGGGCTAAATTGGTTTGTCCCATACGGGACTGCCCTTGTCCCATATTTGACTGCTACTAGAAGGTGCTCCTCAATTTACATTCCGATTAACCCATAGTAAATCAAAAATATCGCAAAAATGTCTAAAAATAATGGAAAGAACGAAAGTTGAGATGATTACAATAAATTTTTTAGGACAAAAGACTGTGCGGGATATTATGGATGATCTGTCCCCGACCGAAGAATGAGAGCCCGCTAAGCCTCAAACGAGGGAGATGGAAAAATGTTTCCAGTGTGCGTGAGATTTTTCTCTGTGTCTGATGGAGTTTTGACTTTTATAGATTGACTTTTATAAAGACAGTGATGAAACTGCAAATGGCATACATCAAAGCCTCACACTTACCTTCCACATGACATTTCATCTCAATGCAGCCTCATCCCAGATGGCTGCTCCCAACAGACTGCCAGTGTCTGCTAGCTGAATCTACCCTTGTTAAGCGGATGCCGACTTTAAAAAAATCCTGCTCTTGTTTTAAGTTGCTCCTTGAATATGACCTGTCATTTTAATATCCTGCGTTCGCCTTTCAGTTAAATGCTCTGGTACCTGTTTTACCAGCTTGTGAGGGGCAATTGCAAAAAATGTTGCGTGCGTGTCTGTGATGTCCTGCATTTCGTCAGAACAGTACATGATAGTGCTACAATTTTTTGACCACCTAACTCACAATTGTCTTGTGGTGTGTTTTATCAAAATAAGGGGAAATGAGCCAGCCTGCACAGATAGGGGCTATGGCTGACTGGTGGTATATTCCGTTGGGGGAACGGGTTGTGTTGGGGGAATGGGTGAGTGGTGCAATATTGCGTTGGGGGACCAGGCCTCCAATGGGGGCTATGGGCGAGTGGTCGAATGTTGTGTTGGGGGAAAGGGTTGCATTCTGGGAACAGGCCTCCCGTGTGACTGGGACCCAACGGGTCCCACTTGGTCTAGTTTATTATAAACCCTCCGACTCCCACAGCTATCTAGACTACATTTCTTCCCACCCTACTTCCTGTAAAGGCTCTACTCCCTACTCCAAATTCCACCATCTATGCCGCATCTGTGCTGAAGATGAAGTGTTCCGTACCATGTTCTTTAGGGAATGGGGTTTCCCTCTCCCATAGATGAGGCCTTCATTGATGTCTCCTCGATATCCCGCAGCCCCACTCTTGCTCCCCCTCCCCCCAGTCGCAAAAGGGACAGAGTCCCCATAGTCGTCACCTTTTACCCCATCAGCCGTCGCATACAGCACATAATCCTCCTCATTTTCGCCACCTCCGACAGAATCCCACCACTAGCCACATCTTCCCATCTCCACCACTCTCCGTTCTACGCAGAGACCGTTTTAGGAGAGGGATACCTATGCTGGTACATGACTCCAACTTAGCCTCTTTCAAGTCTTCATCTTATACATAAAAAGATTAATTCTCCAGGCAAAAAAAATCACTAACCTCAGCAGCAGTGAATAGAATGTCTTCCTCAATATCCAGCTCAAGATCCCCAACAGTATCACTGTTTAATTTATTTTTCATTCTGACAATGATTTGGACCAGATTCAATAGTCAAGACAAGAGTGTTTTATTGTCATATGTCCCGGATGGGACAATGAAATTCTTACTTGCTGCAGCACAACAGAATATGTGAATATTTAAACATAGTACATAATGGGGGAAGAGAAAACCAAAAGAGAAAAAGTTCAATAAATAACATGTATAGTGCAATAATAAGTCTTTTGCAGTTCAGAGCTTAGAGCTTATTCGTTGTAGTGTTTAATAGCCTGATGGCTGTTGGGAAGAAGCTGTTCCTGGATGTTACAGATTTCAGGCTGCTGTACATTCTTCCTGATGGCAATGATGAGATGAGTGTGTGGCCAGAATGGTGTGGGTCCTTGATGATTTTGGAAGCCTTTTTGAGGCAGCGACTACGGTAGATCCCTTCGACGGTGGGGAGGTCAAAGCCAGTGATGGACTGGGCAGTGGTCACAACTTTTTGTAGTCTTTTTCGCTCCTGGAAGTTCAATTTGCCGAACCAGGCCACGATGCAACCAGTCAGAATCCTCTTTGACATGCCGAATCTCCGTAATATTCTCAGGAAGTACAGTCGCTGATGTGCCTCCTTTATAATTGCATCGGTGTGCTGGGTCCAGGAAAGATCTTTGGAAATATGCACGTCCAGGAATTTAAAGTTATTGACCCTCTCCACCATCGTCCCATTGATATGAACAGGATTGTGGGTCCTCATCCTTCCCCTACCAAAGTCCACAATCACTTCCTTGGTCTTACAGATATTGAGAGCCAGGTTGTTGTGCTGGCACCATTTGGTCAGTCGGTCCATCTCACTTCTATACTCTGACGTCCCCATCTGTGATTCGTCCAACCACTGATTGATTCATAAATGAGAAAATGGGGTGTATGCCTTGCCCCAGGTGTCTATTTAACTGTTAGAATGGAATAGAATCAACATTAATCCTAAGTAGTGAAAAACCTAAGGGTGCTGTCTGTATGCCGTTTGTACGTTTTTCTGTGAGCGGTTTTCTCATGCTGCTTTGTAGGTTAATTGGCTTCTATAAATTGCCCCTCCTGTGTAGGATGCAAAACTGGGACAACATTAAACTAGAGTGAATGGGCGATCGTTGGTCAGCGAGGACTCGATTGGCTGAGGGGCCCATTTTCACACTGTATCTATAAACAAAACTTAACTAAAGTCTGGAGAGAATCTTTGAATCTTGCTGATAGTTTTGAATTGAAATCTTGTTCACTTATTTTAGTGAGATACATCTTTCACAACAAGTCTTGTTTTTAAATATTTACCACAGACACTCATTTATACATTTCATAATGATGTTTGATGCTCATCATAAATATAACAGATGCTTGATGTCTTTAGCTTCACCATGGTGAGGATGTGCTTACAAATCAGTCATGTTTAATTCGGCAGCTGATATGGCTGAAATTGTATTTAATTTTAAATTAAATATCTTTAAATGGAAACATCCAAGAATGGAGGCAATGTAGAGAAGGATGTGGCAATTCCTTCAACATTAAACCACTTAGTGTCTACAGCCTTGAAAATAAATGAATGCAGGGAATCTGAAACGGGGATAAAAGATACAAAAATGGGAGTCATCTGCATCCCCCTTTTAAAGCAATCCATGGATTTTAGATAAAAATCAATTACCTACAAAGATAGAAAAAGGCAAGTTTAAGATTAAATAGGAGAGAAAGGCTTTCATTTATATGGCACCTTTCATAACCCCGGACATCCTGACTACCAAAACTAGGAAGTTCTTTAACACATAAAGAGACATTGCACTTTTTAAGAGGTTACATTTCCAAATCCTTCAAGAGGCTAGAGCACGAGGAAATTGCGGCCATGTTTCCTTACCTTCCTTTAAGTGTGGGTGCATTGCTGTTAGTTGAGGAGAGGGTTATTCTTTTGAATGCATTCCACTACAAGAAAACAACTATGAAACAATATTCCAGCAAAAACAGGAAGGAAGGAAAACATCTGCAAATTAAAAACATGCTGTAGTCTTGATTCTGAATGAAGGTACTGATATCATTTATCAACTGGTTCCTAAGCCCTATTGTGATATATTAGCTTGTTATATGCCAAAGGCAATCCAACGTAATTAATTAAGATCAACACCGTGATTCAATAATTGGGCAGTTAATTACTTCATATTAAGTGCCTGACAGAAATAAATTTAATCACAAGAATCCTTGAAGCAGAGGGGGCTGAGTAGATTAATTGATTGTGTCAATGATTAATGTTTGATTTCATAAAATATTTGTTGTTGCAAATGAGGCAGCCTGTTCAGAAAAGTAACACTCAGTGCTCCCTGCTTTGAATTCCCTTTGCTGTAAGTGTCCTAGGCTTTAAATGGGGAAATCAGTACAGCAGCTATTGAAGCATTCAGACAGCCTAGCGAAACCATTCTACATGATTCCAAGTGTTGTTATTTTATCTTTAAATTCACACTCATTTATATTACATTCTTATTCATAAAGTGAAAGAAACATTTTTGTCCTCGACATGACTGTTTCCAAAATGAAATGTGGTGTTGCTTACCTGTCAATCAATGTGACAGGGAACAAAGAGCCTGAAATTCTAAAGAAATCCTGGATAGTTAAGTGCATAATGAAACATTTATACTGGAGCTCTCTAGTGCTGCATTGTACAGTCTAATGAGTCCTAGTTTTGGTCCCCAGTCAATGCTTGATTCTGACCATCGCCAAGGCTTGTACCACATATTCTCCCTACACCCATAGCAACCTTGTAAAAATCCATGTCTATTTGTCATGGACTTTCTGATGTTGGGAGTTCCAAAGCATGTTGCAATGAGGCCTCATTACCAACTAGTTCTAGACCATCTTGTTGCTTAGACACCCTGCCCTGACGTCAGGTAAGTGAAGGGACACCGCAATAGTGTACGATAGGAAATGTGAAATTGTGAAGAGGGATTATTGCATCCTGGTCTCGAAAGGCTGAGCCCTTGTTTAGGTTTAGGTTTAAGTTTTGTAGAAACATAGAAAATAGGTGCAGGAGGAGGCTATTTAACCCTTCGAGCCAGACCGCCATTCATGATGATCATGGTTGATCATCCACAATCAGTAATCCTTGCCTGCCTTTTCCCCATATCCTTGGATTCCACTAGCCCCTACATCTAACTCTTTTAAATTCATCCAGCGAATTGGCCACTACTAGCTTCTGCGGCAGAGAATTCCACAAATTCACAACTCTCTGGGTGAAAACGTTTTTTCTCATCTCAATTTTAAATGGCCTTCCCTTTAATCTTAGACTCAGGCCCCTGGTTCTGGACTCCCCCAACATTGGGAACATTTTTCCTGCATCTAGCTTGTCCAGTCCCTTTATAATTGTATATGTTTCTATAAGATTGCCTCTCATCCTTCTAAATTCCATTGAATACAAGCCCAGTCTTTCCAATCAGCCCCACCATCCTGGGGATTAACCTCGTGAACCTACGCTGCACTGCCTCAATAGCAAGGATGTCCTTCCTCAAATTGGGAGACCAAAACTGCACACAATACTCCAGATGTGGTCTTCCCACCAGGGCCCTGTACAACTGCAGAAGGACCTCTTTACTCCTATGTTCAAATTCTCTCGTTATGAAGGCCAACATGCCATTAGCTTTCTTCACTGCCTGCTGTACCTGCATGTTTACTTTCAGTGACTGGTGTACAAGCGCACCCAGGTCTCGTTGCACTTCCCTTTGTCCTAATCTGACGCTATTGAGATAATAATCTGCCTCCTTGTTCTTGCCGCCATAGTGGATAACCTCACATTTATCTACATTGTACTGCACCTGCCATGCATCTGCCCACTCACTCAACCTGTCCAAGTCACCCTGCAACCTCCTTGCACCCTCTTCGCAGTTCACACTGCCAGCCAGCTTTGTGTCATCTGCAAATTTGCTAGTGTTACTTTTAATCCCATCATCTAAATCATTCATATATATTGTAAATAGTTGCAGTCCCAGCATTGAGCCTTGCGGCACTCCACTCACCACTGCCTACCATTCTTGCAGGGACCCGTTTATTCCTAATCCTTGTTTCCAATCTGCCAACCAGTTCTCTATCCATGTCAATACCCTACCCCCAATACATGTGCTCTAATTGTGCCCAGTAGTTTCAATTAATTACTGTCAGGTGAACCTAGGTACAGTGAAAAGCTTTGTTTTGCATGCAATTCAATCAGATCAGATAATACTATACAGAAATACAATTAAGTGAAATTCAAGTACAACAGGTAGAGAGAGTGCACGATATAGTTATCAACATTGTAGTGTACCGGTTCCATAGACAAAATTCAATGTCCACATGCGGTAGAAGTGAATTGGACAGTACCTTAGGTTATGTGGGATATTCAGTAGCCTGATTACAGTGATGAAGATGTTCCTGAGTCTGGTGCTGCACTCTTTCAAGCTTCTGTAACTTCTGACTGCCAGGATCAATGAGAAGAAGGATTGCCAGGCTGGAACAAGTCTTTGATTATGCTGATTTTTGCCAGCAACTCCCTTTATTTATTTTATTTATTTAATTCTTTATTTCGAACAGAATAAAAGAATAAAAAGCAAGTGTGAAACAGCATACAAAAAACAACAAAAAAACAAAACAAGAATATTTATAAAGTGTCACAAACAATATTTATAAATAAATTAAATCAATATGAAATAAATGGGCAGCCTTCTCCTGACTTCTCCATAGAAGGTAGCACATCTTTAATGCACGCTTCATTCCTCAAACTCTTTTATGGATTTTAAATGTATCCAATGCCTCATTTTTTTGACTCCCTTGAAGTTTCTTTTGCAGAAGGTTTATGAAATTATTACATGTGGGAGCATAAAAACAGATATTTTATGGGTTAATATGAGGCAGGTTGTGGCAGAGGGACACAACAAGTAATCTCATCATTCATCAGAATATCAATCTATAAATTGATATTCAACAATAAACCTAAATTCTTTCTCCACATATTCTTTATCATGATAATCCTCAAATGTGGAATTTACTCAACTTCAGTCCTCTTCCCTCAACTACTACAACAGATCTCTAGGAGAGTGGAGAATATGGTTGGAAGCAGGGGCATTCGCACTTTGGGATTAAAGATATGGATGACTCAAGTTCATATAAATTCTTTTGCACCAGTTGTGGAGCTTTGCACACACTGATTTAGTGTGTGCACTGTGGAGCTTTGCACACACACTCAGTCCCACTTCTCTCCCATGACTTGGTCCTTGAATGAGGTGATCAGGTCAGTTGCCTTTCACAAGCATTGCAAGTTCTGCTGAAATATGAACAAGCAAATTATATTTCAACTTCTATTTGACAGCTGATGTGAAATGCAGAATGTTTCACCAGTTAGACTCTTTGAAATTCCATCTTGTCTTTGCTGCCTTCTCATGAACATTCATGGTACCACTGCTTTCAAAATGACACAGATTCATGCATGGACCTTTTGCTACATAACTCAGACTTATGGAAATCAACTACAGAAGTATGGGACTTTTCCTCATGGAACTGGAAGGCAGAATCTGCCGGGACAGTCTCCATGTAGAGTTTGGTTGTACAGCCCAGTCTTACAAAGATTCCTAGCATTACACTAGAAAATCACCTCTCAGCTTCTGCACAAGGTTAGACTTATTGCAAGATTTGAGGCCACCAATGACTTCGATGGGAATTGTGGCACTTCATATATGGAGGCAAAGGAAGGTTATCGTTATTTGAATATTTTTCATCATTTTAGATTGATATAATATTTGTTTATAAATTGACTTGCATTTAAATTTCACATTTATTAAATAAATGTCTTTATTTCTTTACAACATAGAAAGAGACTATTCAATCCACGTGTTCATGATGTCTTAACCTAATTTCCTCACTAATTATCCCTGTAATATATTTTTCCCATATTCACAACAACTGCCCTACCAACCTGTGATAGGGCAATTTACTGTGCCCAATTAACCAATATGCCTTTGAGATGTGGGAGGAGACCAGAACACCCTGAGGAAAAGCGTGCAACCTCAGGGAGAAAGTGTAAACTCCACACAGACTGCATCTGAGGTCAGGATTGAATGCTGGAACTGTGAGGCAGCAGCTTCACTTGCTGTCCCACCTAATGTAGGTAGGACTGGTATGAAATATAATTTACAACTATTAAAGTCAGCAGCTCAAGGGACCGCTTTTGCTCTCTGCTAAAGGTGTAAGGGGGATGTTGGAGATGAGACTTCCACACTGTGCTACCAGAAGCCCATCACCACTGGTACTGGGCTCCAGTACTTCTGGGAAGTGTGATCTCCGCACTGGGCCACATAAATACCACACAAGGTGAGTGTGGAGTGCAATTCTGGACAATGGGATGGAGAAGGCCAGACCCTAGGGTTCTGGCTCACCATTTCTATCATTGTTTTCCTTGCCTCCTTCTCCCTCAGTTACTTGGCGCAGACTTCAGCCATATGTGGTTTTTATCTTAGAGTAGAGATATTTCACTTCCTAATATTCTCTGCATATTACTTATGCTTTACATAGTGGTTGCGCTGCTGAACCACAAACAGTTAACAGATCGCATTGGCTTTGAGGCCTGGTAGGCCCCAGTCTGTCTGAGGGCCACAACACTGACCTAAAACATTTAATGAAATTTTCTTAGCTTTGTATGGGATCACATTTCTATCGTGTCCTTTTGCTTGCTTTCAAAAAAACCTTCCAGAAATTCATGTTCTCAGAAACTTGCTGAAACATTTCAGAAGCAACAAGGCTTGGTCATGGTTATTTTGGCCATTTTACAATCCAATTATCCACAAACAAAAATGAGTTGAATGGAAATGTTGTCTTTTATCTTGATCTCCAGTGCTGCCTGTGAAGTTTGTACCTTCTTTCTTTGACCACATGGGTTTCCACCAGATGCTCTTGTTTCTCCCACATCCCAAAGGTGTGTATGTAGATGGGTTGCTGTGAAAATGCCTCTGGTCTGTAGGTGTGTTATTATATCCGGATAGGGTTGTTGGCAATACGAGGAGAATAACATGGGATTAGTGATAATGAGTGTTCAATGGATAAGGTAGACCAAAGGGTTTGCTTCAATTCAGTGATGCCATATGTTAACCATAACCATAATTCTCCTCATTGGTGGAAGTCAATGAAATGTGCATGACTTGTGAGAGTTTAGTTTAGTGAAACTGTGCTTAAACAACTCCTTTGCCCCACTGAGTCCGTGCCGACCTGTGGTCCCTGCACACTAACACTATCGTACACACTAGGGATAATTTACAATTACGCCAAGCTAATTGGCCTACAAAACTGTACGTATTTGGAGTGTGCAAGGAAACCGGACCAAACACCGTATAGACAACACCTGTAGTCGAACCTGGGTCTCTGATGCTGTAAGGCAGCAAATCTACTCTGTGTCAACGTGATATAAATAATGTTCACAGCTCTGCGTTCAACCTGACATTTTCCATGTGTATTGCCTCTTGACATTAAATAAATAAATTCTATTGAAATAATTGTCCATAATTCCACTTTCTGAGCTGTGTGAAATGTACCATTTATAATGGATTTGTTTGGGTTATTGTCAGAAAGTTGGATGCAACATATATTCAGATGGTGTACAACTGATAGTAGCAGATAATGTTACTTGTCATCTAGTTTTAAATGGGCTTTAATTACCGTGACTTTACAAATTAAAATGATATGGATCAAGATTTTATTTCTTTAATTCATAATGTAGCTGCAAACCAAAAGCTGAATGATTATAAAACACCAAAATAGGTAACAGTATGATCTTTATATTGGAAGACCTGCCTAGTATGCTTATTTACATTAAAAACATCAAAACATAATCTGCTGTGTGAAAATCATTTAGTTAATGTTCAGAGGTACAAGAACATTCATTTATTTTAAAACAATAACAATTTAGTCTGGTATTTGGTGGAGCTAAACATTTGGAGAAAAACGAAACACCATAGTCTCTAGATTAATTTGTGACTGAATTATTATTGCATCTTCAACTTGGGGTTTCATCCTTCATGTTCATAAACTGCAGAAGATAATCCACCATCTGTCAAAGAAGAAACATTTATCATTAGCAAATTTTATTCAATTAAGAATGCTAAAATAAAAAAAAGTATTTAGTTATTTTGTTTCCTGACACCTTTTTAGTTATCTTTTCCGATGTGTTTCTCACTTCACAAAATTGAGATAAATAAAGAAAACCTTGTTTTTGATCCTCAGCGTAATAACGCTTCCTTGCAGTTCTCTGGTGAGATGCAGATAAGATGAATCTCAGATTTGTTCCAAGCATAGTGAAGCACTCCACCTTTTGGCTGAACTGAAAATTTACAAAGTTAACTAGATACTGCAGAAAAGCTTTCTTGCAATTAAATCTCTGTGTCTAAACTATGTTTCTATACTCAGGCCTTCACTGTGAAATGTTAACTCTGTTTCGCTTCCTGCAGAACTGGTTAAGTGGCACAGTGGTACAGCTAATGGGGCTACTTCTTAACAGCTCCAGTAACCTAGTTTCAAACCTGACCTCTAGTGCTGTCTGCATTGAGTGAGTTTGCACATTCTTCCTGGGTTTCCACTGGGTGATCTGTTTGTCTGCCACATTCCAAAAATATGTACGTTGGTAAGTTAATTGACTACTTTAAATGGAATAGATGAGTGATACTGGAAGAATTGATAGGAATCTGGGGATATTGAGTTGTTTAGTAATGAAACAGGCCCTTTGGCCCACCTTGTCCATACCGACCAAGTAGGCATACTGGGCTAGTCCCATTTACCTGCTTTTGGCCCATAGCCGTCTAGACAATAGGTGCAGGAGTAGGCCATTCGGCCCTTTGATCCAGTACCGCCATTCAATATGATCATGGCTGATCATCCACAATCAGTACCCCGTTCTGCCTTCTCCCCATATCCCCTGACCGCTATTTTTAAGAGCCCTATCTAGCTCTCTCTTGAAAGCATCCAGAGAGCCTGCCTCCATTGCCATCTGAGGCAGAGAATTCCACAGACTCACCAGTCTCTGAGAAAAAGTGTTTCCTCGTCTCCATTCTAAATGGCTTACTCCTTATTCTTAAACTGTGGCCCCTGTTTCTGGATTCCCCCAACATCAGGAACATGTTTCCTGCCTCTAGCATGTGCAAACCCTTAACAATCTTATATGTTTCAATGAGCTGCCCTCTCATCCTTCTAAACTCCAGAGTGTACAAGACCAGCTGCTCCATTCTCTCAGCATATGACAGTCCCGCCATCCCGGGAATTAACCTTGTAAACCAATGCTGCACTCCCTCAAGAGTAGGAATGTCCTTCCTCAAATTATGGGATCAAAACTGCACACAATATTCCAGGTGTGGTCTCACTAGGGCTCTGTACAACTGCAGAAGGACCTCTTTGCTCCTATATTCGATTCCTCTTGTCTAATGTCTATTGTCTATTGTCAAAGTAAATTTATGTGATGTCAAGAAACTTAATTGGGAATTACATCTCCCATAACCACTGCAGAACAAAACTACAAATGGATGACAAAGCCTGCATAAATAAAACAATTTATTTGAAATATTTCCAGCATTAACTTGGTTTGTTTCAGAGGGTCGCATTTTAGCTACTTTTCATTAAACAGATAGCTTTCACACCATTACATCAGTGCCAAAGCTAGGGTGAGTTTGAGGGGGCTGTGATGAGCAAGATCGAAGATAGGACCAGTTAAATGACTAAAAATGTAATTAGAAAATAATTGCAATAGAATGTGTTGTTTACCGCAAGATGTAGCTATCTGGGTGAAATGACACATCATGATCCCTGTCCTCCTGTTCGTTTGAGACTTGGATAATTTATTGCAGGAACCTCAAGGTACTGGAGAAATATCCAGTAACTATCTCCATTAATTCTGTAAATATCCTGGCAAGATATGCTAAACAATGAAGCAACCTCTCCCAAGTCAAAAATCCCCAGCCATTACGGTCTTAATCACAGCACTAGCTATGCTGGGTAAGCCATGATGTTCACATGTCCAGTCTGTATCCCCCAAAATAATCTACCCAAGCTCTTTCATAGGAAGCGATGATCAACCAGAGATAGGAAGAAATCGTCAAATAATCTCAAAATTTCCTTGAAAAATGCAACATGCCAATTGATTGTAGGAAATCACTGGCTCACGTCCAAATTCAGAAGCAAGATCTAGAATAGCACTAAATACCGCAGATCATACAGTCATACAGTATGGATGCTTGCCCACGCAGACCAACATGCCCCATCTACATCAGTCTCATCTGCCTGCATTTGGCCCATATCCCCATATATACCATCATATCCATGTACATATCTAAATGTTGCAATGGTACCTGCCTCAACTACCTCCTCTAGCAGCTCACCCATATACCTACCATCCTCTGTGTAAAAAAGTTGCCCCTCAGCTTCATATTAAATCTTCCCCCCTTCACAAACCTACGTCCTCTAGCTCTCAATTCCCCCACTGTAGGTAAAAGACTGCATATTTACCCTACCTATCCCTCATAATCTTGTAAACCTATATAAGATCACCCCTCATCCTTCTGCACGCCAAGGAATAAAGTCCAAGCCTGCTCAACCTCTCGCAAAAGCTCAGGCCCTCGAGTCCTGGCAACATCCTTGTATATCTTCTCTTCACTCTGTCCAGTTTAGGGTCCATGCATTAGGAGTGACAGGAGATGAGCATAACAACAGATGAGACACATATGTCACAAGCTACCTACCCATACCCTCCAGCTCCTGCCCCTCATGTGATAAAATCTGTCAGACCAAACTCGTTAGGCTTCAGTTAGGCAGCTTAGAAGCCATAGAATTGGACTCAAGGGATAATGGACTACTGGAATAAAAATCAGGCAACAGTAATCACATATTACGTGCATGTTTGGCTTAGGCAGGAGGTTAAATTTGGGATAGAAAGTAGAAACAATAGTTAGAATAGTGAAAATCAAAATGAATTCACCTGAAGAGTAGAGAAACATCTTGCCAAATTGTAAAGGAACAGACCATGTTCATTCCACAGGATCATCAAGAGTCTTTGGCTGTGGATAGTTTTGCTTCCACAACAAATATATCCTACACTCACGTTGATTTGTAATCTTAGTTCACAAATGTAACAGATAATTACACATGAGACCCTTCGTACTGAGCCAAGTTTAATTTTCATCTTTGATATTTCATCTCCCTTAGTTATGGCATGAAGGAGGGGAATGAAGGGGGATAATTCAAGATGAGGATAAATTAACCATGATAAGATTGGGCAGGCTCAGTAAAGGCAGAGTCATGCAGCATAGAAACTAATCCTTCGGCCCAACAAATTTGTACCGACTATCAAGTGCCCACTTTCATTAATATTAGATTTAAGTTTAGGTTTATTATTGTCAAGTGTACCCAGACACAGTGAAAATCTCAAAGTTCAAATCAGATAATACTATATGTTGATACAATGAGGTCAAACTTAGTACAATAGTTAGAGCAAAGGGGAAGATACGGAATATAGATCTTAGCATTGTAGAACACCAGTTCCATAGGCAAAGTCCAATGTTCACTCTGAGGTAGAGGGGAATTGGACAGTACCCTAGCTTATGGCTATAATATATATCTATTTTCTTATAGCTATAATAATTCTATTTTATTCACCCCATATTTCCATTAACTCTGCACAGCTTCTCCCCCTCACCTACACACTGGGGGGAATTTATATTGGCCAAATAGCCAACCAACCTGCATTCCTTGGGAAGCTGGGTGTAAACTGGAGCACTGGAGAAGGCCTACTTGTACCCCAGAGAATGTGCAAGCTCAACTGTTTATTATCTTTCCCTTCTTTTTCATGTAATATTCAATAAATAACGTGGCTTACTAATGTATTACATCCAAATAAAGTTTTTATACAGACAATAACTCTCAACCCTGGACTTTCTTGTTGATAAGCTATTGATCATTGATATTGGTTCCTGACAATTACCTTTCATTGCTGTGTGATTCTATTAACCAATTTTAACACCAGTGTAGTCTTTCTACGCACACCCCTGCAAATGGGGACACATGAAATTATATGGAAGAAGAAATAGCAAATAAAATAATAGCGAAGAATGCTTGAAGTAATCAGAAGGTCAAGACACAATTTCAGAGGGAAAACAGACTTACCTTTTTACTTCTATGCACATATATCAGAAATGGGAAGCAACTTAAAGATAAAGCGAGATTTAAGATGCAAAGAAAGGGAGCGGTAGAAATAACAAATAGGTTGGAAAGCAGGAACAAACAGGATTAAAGTACAAAGCAAAAACGAATGGCAATGTGACAAAGATTGGTCATGGGTATAAATAGGAAAAGCAGCATGTTTATAGAGTCATAGAGTTATACAGTCTTATAGCATGGCAACAGGCCCTTTGGCCCAACTTGTCCACACAGGCCTGTCCAATCCACGTACCTGTCTAACTGTTTCTTAAACATTGGGATAGCCACTGTTTCAACGACCTCATCTGGCAGATCGTTCCACACATCCACCACCATTGGTGTGAAAAAGTTACCTATCCCGCAAATTCCTATAAAATCTTTTCCCCATTCACCAATAGACTTAAAGAGGACATAAACCAGTGTCCTCTGGTCCTCGATTCACATACTCTGGGCAAGAGACTCTGTGCATCTACCTGATCTATTCCTCACATGATTTTATATAGCTCTATAAGATCACCCCTCATCCTTTGGCGCTCCAAGGTATAGAGTTCCAGCCTACTCAACCTCTCATTATAGCTCAGAACCCTTTTGTCCTAGCAATATCCTTGTAAATCTTCTCTGTACCCTCTCCAGCTTGACAACATATTTCCTATAACATGGCGCCCAGAACTAAACACAATACTCTAAAAGTGGCCTCACCGACACCTTATACAACTGCAACATGACCTGCCAACTTCTATACTCAATACTCTGACTGATGAAGGCCAATGTGCCAAAAGCCTTTTTGGCCACCCTATCTATCTGCGACACCACCTTCAAGGAACCATGCACCTGCACTCCTAGATTCCTCTGCTCTACAACACTCTCTAGAGCCTTACCATTCACTGTGTTGGTCCTGCTCATGTTAGACATCCCAAAATGCAACACCTCACATTTCACTGTATTAAATTCCAAACAGTCATAAAGTCATAGATTGCTACAGCGGCCAACATGTCCCAGCTGCACTAATCCCACCTGCTTGTGTTTGGCCCATATCCTTCTAAATCTGATCTATCCCCTCATCCTCCTGCACTCCAAGCAATAGAGTACCATCCTACTCAACCTCTCCCTATAGCTCACACCATCTAGTCCTGGCAACATCCCTGTACAGACTTCTCTGAACAGACTGGGGACTGGTCTCATTAGAGCCTTCCAGGTCCAGCATTACCTCCTCATCCTTCTTTCTCTGTATCCTTCAATCAAATTCATCATAATTGTTTTTCAGTTCTGGTGGAAGGTCATCAGCCTGGAATATTATTTCTGTTTCTCTTTGCTCAGGTTATTTTGTATCCTCTCAATATTTCCAGCATTTTTTGTTTTTAATTTGTAATTCTAGCATTCACAGTATTTTTTAGTCTAAAACCTAAATGCTATTATCTCAGTAGACAGTGTGGGCATCACCATGGCACAGTTGCTTCACAGCGTCAGAGACCCAGGTTTGATCCTGATCTCATTTGCCGTCTCTGTGGAGCTTGCCCGTTCTCACGATGATCGCATGAGTTTCCTCCGGGTGCTTCGGTTTCCTCCCACATCCCAAAGATGTTCGGTTTGTAGATTAATTGGCCTCTGTAAATCGCCTCTAGTGCATAGGGAGTGGATGCAGAAGTGGAATAAGACTGAACTGGTGTGAATGGGCGATTGATGGTCGATGTGGACATCAGTGGTCCATAAGGTCTGTTTCCATGCTGTATCTCTAAACTAAACTAAACTAAAACTAAACTAAAAAACAAACTTTTTATTAAAACATGAAATAGAACCTTCTCATGCAATGGCAGCTTTTTATTTGTAATTCTACCTTACCAGAAACTTTTATGTAGTCTTGAAATGAATCAACTATATTCAATCTACTTCAATCTTGTCTTATATTCATATTGAATCTGAAGACACTGGTAGGCTTGTAGTAAACAGGTTAATCAGATTAAGATATTACTTGGCTTCATAGGTTGGGGCATTATAAAAGTCAATAAATCATTGTGTGGCTGCATAGGATTTTGGTTCGGTTAGACATTGGTTAGACTGCTTTTGGAGTATTGTGTGCAATTCTGGCCGCTCCAGTACAGACAAGATGTGGCGTCTATGGAAAGGGTGCAGGAGATTTATTGGAATGCTGCATGAATTAAAGGGCATTAGCTCTAATGAGAGTTTGGACAAGCTTGGATTTTTCTCTGGAGCACAGGAGGCTGAAGTATATCAAATTTATGAGAGATATAGATAAAGTAAATACAAAAGAAATAATATAGTGCAAAAACAAAACAAAGCATAAAGTCCCTTGTGAAAACAAGGTAGTTTGTAGTCTGTAGATTATTTGGAGTTCTTAATGTTCAATAGACTGCTAGTTGTTAGGAAGAAGCTATTCCTGAACCTGGACATTGCAGTTTTCAGACTCCTATATATTCTTTCCGAAGCCAGGAGTGGAATAGGAATAGGTTCAGGGTGGTGTGGCTGATATTGGCTGCAATTTTGAGAAAGCACCCCCTATAAATCCCTTCAAAGGTGGGGAGGTCAGTACCTATGACAGACCACTTTTTGCAATTTCCTTTGTTCCTGGGTGTTTAAGTTGCCAAACCAGGCCATTGTGCAACTGGTCAATATGCTCTTTGCCGTACACCCTCTGTTGATGTTCAGAAGTTCAAAGGTATTTTATTGTCACGTGTACCTATTAAGGTACAGAGAAATTCGAGGGAGTATTCATGGACTTAGAGAATCTCCTCAATCTTCCAAGGAAGTAGAGGCTTTCTTTATGATTCCATCGATGTGTTAAGTCCAGGACAGATCTTCAGAGGATCTGAAGCCCACCCAGGAACTTGAAATTGTTGACCCTCTCCACTACTGGCCCATTGATGAAGATGATTTGTGGATCCTCAGCCGCACTCTTCTGAAGTCAGTCCCTTGGTCGAGGGTCTGAAATATAGGTCTTAGATTGGGTAGGCCCTAAGGACTTTAATGCCTTGGAGCCCAGGAGAATGAGGGGTAATCTTATTGGGTATAAGATCATGAGTGGAAAAGATAGGGTGAATGCACAGAGTCTTTTAACCAGAGTAGGGGAATCATGAACCATGGGACATGATATTAAACTGAGAAGGGACAGATTTAAGAACTTAAGAGGCAACATTTTCACACAAAGGGTATATGGAATGAGCTACCAGAGGAGGTAGCTGAAGCAGGTATTATAATAACATTTAAAAACAGTTGGACAGAAGCATGGATAGGAATGGTTTGGAGGGATATTGGCCTAACACAGTAAGCTGGGACTAGTGTAGGTGGAGCATCATGATCAGCATGAGGATATTGGGCTGGAGGAACTGCTTCTATGCTGTATGACTGTGACTCTATGAAATTGAACATGTTCCATTGACCTACAAGGGAGTCAAAATGTATGGGGAGGGAGACATAGAAACATAAAAAATAGGTGCGTGAGTAGGCGTTCATCCCTTTGAGCCAGCACCACCCTTCAATATGATCATGGCTGATCGTCCAAAATCAGTATCCCGTTCCTGCTTTCTCCCCATATCCCTTGATTACGTTAGTCCTAAGAGCTATATCTAACGCTCTCTTGAATACTTAAAACATAAAATGATGTTGCCTTGGCTGAATTAACCACAATTTTATCGAATGATGGAGTAGGGTCGAGCGGCTGATTGGCCTGTTCCTGCTTTAAAAAAAAATGTTTGATATGTTGCTTGATATAATCCAAGAACTAAGTTCAAGGGGCATCATAGAAAAGTTAAAATGTTCTGATAATACTTAGGATGGTGATCTTAGCTGTTATAATCAAAATGTGACTCCTGTACCAGAGCAACTCTGTTGACTCTGAATGCCTTCGTAGAGTGATCTAGTAAGCCATTCAATTGATCAAGGATCAGAGTCACTAAAGAGGATATTACATTGGAAATGGTTCTTCAAAAAACAAAAAACACATTAAAAAAAATATAATTCATGCATTTGTAATATGGGAAGTTAGATTTCAAATAGATCAGTAAAGGCAAGTTCATTGATTCCAATCAAATGTGAATGTATGGACGATTAGCTCATTATTCTGAAATAGTCTGATAGATTTAACCAGCTTCTGGCAAATCTTTTGATGTCTGTAAATATGGATAACTGAGCTGTAGATCTGATCTTGTGATAGATGTCACCACGATATTTTTCACCGTTGAACATAAATTTGTTGATTCACTTCTATTCTTTTATCTCACTTTTCCATGTTTTGTATATTCATGGGTTGAATGTCACATTATGCAACCCAGCTTACAATAAGTCTGGCCTGATGGATCAATGGCACCAAATATTGGGAGATAAGTAAAAATACACTAATACTTTTGCATTGTATATCACTGGTGACAAAGATGAATTACTATACTTTAAAACTGCAGCCCTAATCTAAATTACAGGGACAATATATTATATTTAGAGAAGACAAAACATGCCCATGCACCGATACAAATAATGGAGCTGTCATGGAAGAAGAAAGAGAATGGAAGCAAGGCATATTTTAAGAGTTCTTGAGGACACATTAGGCTACATATAAATTGACAATAGGTGTCAAAGAGGATTGGTGATTTTTGTCTATGTTTTAGGGGTTTTAATAAGAAACAATTGTCGCTGCCAACAACTAGATCCAAGTCCTCAAGAAGCAATTGGTTTCTCAGCCATTGAAATTGATCTTTAATATAAGAAATTATTCCAATCAATTCACAGGAGTATTATCAAAAAAAATCAACATCAATTTACACTCCGTGCAAGGAGATCTAGATTCGATAACTAAAAAACATAGTTGGCATACCTTTTTAAAAATAAAGAAAGAAATGACTATTTTATTAACAGGTTATGGTATAACAATGATTTTGCAAACCCTAATTCAGAAATGCACTCTACAATTCCTCAATTCTACTATCACACAACTTTCTGCTTTGTACACTTGAAAGTGAGCCATTCAGATCTTATTTTAAGTCATGCAGTCCCTTTACTGATTGGAAGAGCTGAAAGTTTACTTTTTTTTTTGTTTAAAATCACTTGCCTCTTTGAGGTTGTAGTCGTTTGTTTGCAAAGGTTGCTTGTTAAATATGGGAATGTCTTCCCTTGTTTTCCGAACATTTGTAGTCGAGGTTTCCTCCCACAAATCTAGGAATTTATTGGCTACCTCAGCCCACTGCATGTTGTCTTCTGGCTGCTTAGCAATTCCTGACAGAATTGGATATATCACGTTCTCACTGTTGGTGTAGCCATAAAGCGTATCGTCCACACTCTTTTTCCCCATCAAATGCCCTTCAAAAAAAGAAGAACATTTACTCTACGAGCATGAAAGGCATGATATTACAAATGTTACAATGATCTCAATCACTTTCAGGCAACATGGTGGCACAGCGGTAGAGTTGCTGCCTTACAGAGCTAGCGACCTGGGTTCGATTCAGATTATAGACTATTCAGACTATTTTTTCCCACCCGAGTGCTCCGGTTCCTTCCACACTCCAAAGATGTGCAGGTTTGTAGGTTAATTTGGCTTCGGTAAAAAATATAAATGGTCCCTATTGTGCCGGACAGAGCTAGTGTAGGGGTGATCACTGGTCGGCACAGACTCGGTGGGCTGAAGGACCTGTTTCCGTGCTGTATCTTTAAAATAAAATAAACTAAAACTACTGCCACAATAGGTCAATTGCTGGTGCCATCTCCCTGGCCCTACACTCATCACTGGAACACTTGGATAAGAGAGACACCTATGTCAGACTTCTATTCATAGACTTTCCGTTCAATACTTTCAATACCATTGTCCCATCCAAACTCATCCCCAAACTCGTGGAATTTGGAGTCAGTGCTCACCTCGGCAACTGAATCCTCAACATCCTAACCAACAGACCACAACCAGTGAGGATAGGTGACAAATCATCCTCTACGATAATCCTCCACACTGGTGCCCTGCAAGGATGCATTCTTAGCCCCCCTGCTTTACTCCTTATACACCCACAATGGTGCAGCCAAATGCCAATGCAACTCAATTTACAAATTTGCAGACGACACCACTGTAGTGGGCCAGAGATCAAATAATAGTGAGACGGAGTACAGGAAGGAGATTGAGAACCTCGTAACCTGGTGCCAAGACAACAACCCTTCCCTCAATGTCAGCAAGCCGAAGAGATTGCAATCAACTTCAGGAAGCTCTAAGTTCCTAGGAGTAAATATCACCAGCAACTTGTCCTGTACAAGCCGTATCGAAGCAATGGCCAAGAAAACATACCAACACCTCTATTTCCTTGGAAGACTTGGGTAGTTTGGCATATCCCCAACAATCTCGTCAACGTTCTACTGATGCAGCATAGAAAGTATTTTATTGGGATACATCACAGCATGGTTTGGGAACAGCTCCATCCAAGACTGCAAGCAATTAAAGAAAGTTGTGGACATAGCCCAGACCATCACGCAAACCAGCCCCCCTAACATTGACTCCATCTACACATCACGCTGCCTCAGCAAGGCCACCAGCATATTGAAGGATTTCTCACACCCTCTTCTCGCTTCCATCAGGCAAGAAGTACAGAAGTGTGAAAACACATACCTCCAGATTCAGAGACAGTTTCTTCCAAGCTGTTATCAGGCAACTGAACCAGCCTATCACCTATTTGAGAGCAATTCTGACCTGCCATCTACATTGGAGACCTTCGGACTATTATTAAACAGATTTTACTGGACTACCTTGCACTAAATGTTATTCCTGTATCCTGTATCTGTACACTGTAGATGGCTAGATTGCGAGTGGTGGTGCCATCGAGTGTGGCTGCCTCACCTGCAGCTGTCTGTCCTTTCATTCTTTTGTTATTTTTAGTCTGTTTTAAAGTTTGTTTTTGGAGGTCTTTTGGTCTTTTTTATGTGGGGGGAGGGGGGGAGGGGGGGAGGGGAAACTGTTTTTCTTAGTCACCTCCTGGTCGAGGATGCGACTATTCTCCAAGCCGCATCTTCGCCCCTTCCTCACCGCCTACCATCTGGATTGGAGCAGTCTTTCCTGCCGGAGACCAGCCAGAGCCTCAGCTTCAGCAACGGCGCAGCACTGGATTCCATTGCGGAGCGAGCGATGCCTTACTGGGAATCGCCGTGTTGGAGCTCCGGAGTGCTGGGACTGCCGCCTTTGAACACCGTGGAGCTGTGGTGTGTGGAGCATCCAGCCGCTGGTGGTGCTGACTTTCCAGCCGTTGGCGGCGCTGACTTTCCAGCTGCTGGCGGCGCTGACCTTGACATCGCAGAGCGTGGGATCTCTCACCGAGGTTGCCAGCGTTGAATCTCTGCCCAGCTCAGCCTGTGGACTTCGGAAGCTGCGGTCTCTGGTAGGCAGCGGCCGATTCGGAGGCTCTGGGCCGCTGAGGGTGTTCTTCCATCCGAGGCCCTGAAACAAACATCGGGCCGCCGTTGTGGTGGCTGTGGAGGCCTCAATAGGCCCCGACTACGGGTGAACAGAGGAAGAGGACTGAACTTTGGTGCCTTCCCTCACTGTAGGAAACGTTGATTCCGCTGTGGGGGGATGTTTTTATGTTTTATGTTAAATTCTAAAGTGCTGTGTTTATCTTATTTATGTGCTGCATGGTAACTCAAATTTCACTGCACCAATTGGTGTATGTGACAATGAATGCCCTTTGTCCTTTGTCCTTTGTACAATCTTTCCACTGATTGGATAGCACGCAACAGAAAAAAAAATGTCACTGCACCTCGGTACATGTGTCAATAAATTAAATTTAATTAAAACTCTGTATAAGAGCCTAAAGAAGGGTCTCGACCCAAAACGTTACCCATTCCTTCTCTCCAGAGATGCTGCATGTCCTGCTGAATAACTCCAGCATTTTTTTGTCTATCTCTGAATTAAAATGACCTCATTGTGGTCCTTGATCTTTCTTTCGGTTGCATGCCCACTGCAGCTGCAACGCTATATTGCGCACTCTGTTTACTTTCACTTTGCATTACTTGTTGTATTCCTGTAGGGTATGGTTTACCGGGATAGCATGCAAAATGAAGATTTTCAATATCTCTCAGCACATTTTCAATATCTCAGTATTGTGTTCAGTTCTGGGCACTATGTTATAGGAAAGGTGTTGTCAAGCTGGAAAGGGTACAGACATTTACGAGGATGTTGCCAGGACTAGAAAGGCTGAGCTATAGGGAGAGGTTGAGTAGGCTGGGTCTCTATTCCCTGGAGTGCAGGAGGATGAGGGGAGGTCTTATAGAGATGTATAAAATCATGAGAGGAATAGATCAGTTAGATGCACACAGTCTCTTGCCCAGAGTAGATGAATCAAGAACCAGAGGACATAGGTTTAAGGTGAAGCGAAAAAGATTTAATAGGAATCTGAGGGGGTAACTTTTTCACACAAAGGGTGGTTGGTGTATGGAACAAGCTGCCAGATTAGGTAGTTGAGGTGGATCCAGTGTAGCACAGGTACTGACCTCCCCACCATCTAAGGGATTTTTAGGGGGAGCTATCCCAATGTTTAAGAAGCAGTTAGACAGGTACAGGTACAGTTAGGTCAGGTTTGGAGGGATATGGACCAAACGCAAGCAGGTGGGACTAGTGTAGCTGGGACATGTTGGCCGGTGTGGGCAAGTTGGGCCAAAAGGCCTGTTTCCACACTGTATCACTCTATGACTCTATGGCACTCATGACAATAATAAAGCAACATCGATACCAAGACCAGATTATTTGGCAAACAGACCTTTGCAATGAAGATAGACACAAAATGCTGGACAAAATATATAGGACGGAACTGCGGTGAGCTGTGAGTATATTTTATGGTATTGATATTAAAGTAAATTGGAATTCCACTGTCAATTCAAAATTTCATTGCTATCTTTCACAAGCACAATATTATGCAAAAGACGAGGTGTGTGAGGAACTCAGCAGGCTGGCAAACTCTGAGGAGATAATGCACAGGTGACGTTTCTGGTCGGGACCCTTCTTGAGACTCACGATCTTGTATGTTTATAAGTGATAGGAGCAGAATTAGGCCTTTCGGCCCATCAAGTCTACTCTGCCATTCAAACATGGCTGATCTATTCTTCCATCTCCACTCCACTCTCCTGCCTTCTCCCCTTAACCCCAGACACCCGAACCGATCAAGAATCTATCTATCTCTTAAAAATATCCATTGACTTAGCCTCCACAGCCTTCTGCAATCAATCCCACAGATTCACCACCCTCTGACTAAAGAAATTCATTTCCTTTCAAAAGGAACGTCCTGTAATTCTGAGGCTATGACCTCTGGTCCTAGACTCTCCCACTAGTGAAACATCCTCTCCACATCCACTCTACCCAAGATATTAGGGCCAACGGACGAGGGATATGGGGGGAAAGCAGGAACAGGGTACTGATTCTGGGTGATCAGCCATGATCATATTGCATGACGGTGCTGGCTCGAAGGGCCGAATGGCCTACTGCACCCACTTTCTATGTTTCTAAGCCTTTCACTATTCAGTACGTTTCAATGAGGTCCCCCTCAGCCTTCTGAATTCCAGCGAGTAGAACGTCGCTTGTTGCCGTCAAATGCTCAAAAATAGAAGTACTTTACTATGCAGTCATGCAAAGGTAGTCCAGATGAAAATTGCAATGTTTTTGTCAATTAATCAAGTCTTAAATTTTGAAGAGATGCCAATGGCAATACTTTGCAGATTAACAGCTCTGTCACATCTGAGTTGAGCGTCTGTGTAAACCTGAAATTGATTCCCCCTCTCTCCATCGCTGGTTTATTTTTAAATGTTTTTATAAAATAGCGTTCATATCATCAAGAGTATTTCGCATACATTGAACATTTCTCGAAATAGTTGTAATGTTGGGGAATATGGTAGCAAGAAAAATGACCAACTGAATAGTTTTGAAATTAATAGTTGCGGATATAAATAAAACAAGAGATACTGTGGCAAATGCGTGGGAAACCGGCATTTTACGCAAATAATTTCACTCTGTCTTAATCCAGTGTGCACTGTACGTGAGCAACAGCACAAATCCCCTTAAACTAGAGAGAACCGGCAGTGTCACAGACTGGCTTGTGTGCGGGCAGGGAAAGAAAATGGTTCAGGAACTGCGCTCCTCAAACGCGGAGACCGCAGACCCACACCGTTCAGTGGCTTTGACCGAGCCTCCGACCTGTGACTGTGGCGAAATACTCGGTCCGTTATTACAAACATTAACAAGAGGTGGCGCAAGGCGACCACAACTGGGTCACCCAGATGTCACTTGTGAACGATGCACAACACACCATGTGTCTGCCGGTGGAGCATAACTCTATTACATCGCACGCTCAATAAAGTGTGTCTAAACTATTCTGCCCTCAGCCTTTAAGAGAACTTAGCACGGATGCAGCAAATTGCAGAAATAACGGGTTTTAAATCAACTGCCACACATAATTAGCTGGGAGACTACGCGAGTATGTCTCACGCCCGATTACTGCGTTACCGGTGTATGCGTTTAACCGAGGTCAAGTTGCTCTGCTCAGTAGAGAGGCATGTAGCTGTCTCCTGTTCATGCTGGACATCTACTTCCAAATTACTACGGCATGGCATAACTTTGAGACGGAGGAACGGCGGCTTCAGAGGACTTTGCAACTGATATACGGAGTTCCAGAATAGGGGGGGGATAAACATAATGGGAGAGGCTTGCCTAAAGGAAGCCACGGTTCTCATTTTATGCTGAAAAGCATCCTTTATTGTTGCTGTTTAAGAAGGAACTGCAGATGCTGGAAAAATCGAAAGTAGACAAAAACTGCTGCAGAAACTCAGCGGGCGAGACAGCATCTATGGAGAAAAGGAAGAGGCGACGTTTCGGGCCGAGACCCTTCTTCAGACTGATTGTTGATGTGTTCTTTGACCATAAGGGGAGAACAACCCATTTAGATTGATAGGAAATGAGAAGAAGTTGCGGGAAGATAATTGAGATCAACGCCGTGTAACAGGTTGGTCGACTGTCGAACTGTTAAATACTTTCTTAAGGGTAGATTTTTCAGGTTGATTTACGGTCCCATCTGTTAACGACGTGAATGAGTTTAATTATCCCCATTCATCGTTTGTTTGTTTATTAATTAAATATGCAAACATGTTCAGGTAGCTTCCCAGTAGATGAAAAGTTCTGGGCAAGCGAGTCAGTCGGCAAATACATTCATGGTCTTTGCTTTGCAAACGAACTAATTGGGCGTCGAACCTATCTATAAAGATGTCGAGATACAAGGAATGCTGGAGTCTTGAGCAAAACACAGTGTTGGAGTAACTCAGCAGGTCAGGCAGGCGATATTTCGGGTTGACCCCAAACGACATCTGCCCATTTCCCTGGACAGATGCGGCCTGACCTGCTGAGTTACTCCGGCTATATACACAGCGCACACCCGTTTGTCCGGCACTTTGCGTTAGTGCCAGGTTAGAGGGAGCGCGGGCGGAACAAGCGCTCCGAAGAGTTTGTCTAAATTAAAAGCAAGAATGCATTCAAAAGACTTTCAGTAACATTTCGACATCCGAAGAGCCATCACATTACATATAGCAAGCGATCTGTCACCTGAAACTTACAGGTTTCAAAGCAAAAAGAAAAAAACAAAAGGCAAAATCGCAAACCGCACGGCGTAAGTTAGCCACTGACATGCCCAATCTGTCCTCTTGACAGGTCGAGTCGAGTCGAGTCGGTGTCCGAAGCGGGTGCTTGATTCTGACAAGCAGCGTTAGAAATGAATACTCACCCACCGCCCAGTGGCTGCCTCTGGGAAACATCTTGGACAAACTGCCTCGATTTTGAACGGGAGCAGCGAGTCCATAGTGGACCTTGGAACTTGCAATGCTGAAAACTATCAGAGTAAAGAGCAAACGATGTTTCCATAAAATAAGCTCAGACCCCATCTCACAGTCGTTGCTCACCCAATCTCCCTCCCTTCCACCCCTGTCTCCCTAGACTGGAAAAGTGCTGTCCCGGAGCGGTTCTCCTTTCTTCACTTACAAAAAAATGATCTCCGTCTCTCTTCAGCTGTGAGCGGAATTTATAAGAAACTGTGACGAAATAGCGGGGAGCCGACAAAATTAAAGCGGCTGACGACCGCACGCGTGATGTGTGATGTGCTGGTGTGGTATAAATCAAGGGTTACGCTATCATCCATCACTATTTTGGAACGAGTTGTTGTGCGTTGTGTCTCCCAACACCGGATGTGATGGCTTGATGTTTTCATCAAGGAATCCGAATGTTTTTTTTTTTTTTTTACATTTGACCAAACTTGTCGAGGTTTTCCACTTGGTGAGAGAACACAGTGGAAAAAAAAAACAAGACGTGTTCTTTGCGTTTTTGCTTCAATGGCCTTTGTTACATCCAGCAGTACACACCCATCTCCGCCTGTCACCCCCTCATTGATAGACTGAGGTGCCAACAGATTGAATGGCAAATTGAGCTAAGATCAACGTGTACCTAGGTAGTTAACGCTCACTTGGACAGCTGGGGCGAAAGCACAGGTTGGAAGGTCGGACCCAGAAGAGATGTTGGGGATTGGAACTTGTGTCTGCCTCCCTCCTCGATAACTTCCTTGCGCCTGTAGTGTAAGCAGGACGAAGCAGAAAACCTCGTTGGTCCCTTGCTGGGGGAATTCAGCTGAGGGTCACTCTTCTCTCTTCCATTAACATCACCTGCTCTGCTGTTGCCCCGTCTTTCCTTGACGTATTCTCCATTCTCCTTGCCTCCACTTTATTGTGTGTATAATAAAAGGAGTCAGCTGCTCTCTTTGTGAAAGGGTTTATGAATTCCACACGCTTCACTCATCCCATCGCGTGCCTCATTGTATTTGCTTTCCAGTCCTCGCCGCAGTACTTTTCATCGCTTTTTGAGGTGTATTGTGGCGATGTTTCAACTCCAGCTCACGATATGAGTGAACGTTTTTTCCATTGAAGGAGAAAAAGAATGAACGCCCACCTTAGCGATGAACTCCGGAGGAAATTAAAAAAATATATATATTTATGTATTAATGATTTTATGATTATTTCTGTTTACTAATTATATTTGCAAATCATCGTATAATTGGAAGTTTCGGTATTATCGCGTGGATCTGAAAGACCATATTCTCCCATGCAGATCAATAATCATACATTCTACTTTAATCTTTTGAGTGCATCTCTTTTGGCCGGATGTACAGCTAGTAACTTGCGCTTATCCCCGATCTCCACTTTACCCACTGCTTTAACATGTTCTCCGGTCTTTAGAGCGAGATTAGAACCGGACGTTCCTCGACCAGGCTTGTCTGATTAATATATTGCACATTTACTCTGAAATCATCCTACTTTGCATGAGCTCTCAAACGCTTTCTCGTAGCATGAGAATCCACAAGAAGTCAACGGCCCAAAGAGAAAGGGATAAGGTTTCAGCTCGGCACAATTCATTGCATGAATCAGATGCTGGATGAATCAGATGCTCCAGCATCTGCAGTTCCTTCTTAAACTCATTGCATGAATCAATCTGAAGAAGGATCCCGTTCTGAAACGTCGCCTGTCCTTTCCCTCCACAGATGCTGCGTAGCCTGCTGTGATCTTTTTATACGACATCTTCTCCAAGCACTACTTTGGAATTGATGGTTAATCTGTCAAGGTTGTTGAGGCAGGCACTATCACGACGTTTAAGAAACATTTAGACAGGCAAATGGAGAGGACAGGTGGATAAGGTGGTCAAAAAGGCTTTTGGCATAATGGCCTTCATCAGTCAGAGTATTGA
Source organism: Okamejei kenojei (assembly GCA_035221665.1). Classification (NCBI taxonomy): domain Eukaryota; kingdom Metazoa; phylum Chordata; class Chondrichthyes; order Rajiformes; family Rajidae; genus Okamejei; species Okamejei kenojei. The sequence continues at coordinate 159,200,350 of CM069131.1, forward strand.
GTATAGAAGTTGGGAGGTCATGTTGCAGTTGCATAAGACTTTGGTGAGACCGCATTTAGAATATTGTGTTCGGTTCTGGGCACCATGTTATAGGAAAGATATTGTCAAGCTTGAAAGGGTTCAGAAAAGATTTACGAGGATGTTCCCAGGACTAGAGGGTGCGAGCCATAGGGAGAGGTGGAGTCAGCTGGGTCTCTATGGAGGATGAGGGGAGATCTTATAGAGGTGTACAAATCATGAGAGGAATAGATCGGGTAGATGCCCAGAGTAGGGGAATCGAGGACCATAGAACATAGGTTCAAGGTGAAGGGGAAAAGATTTAATAGGAATTCGAGGGGTAACTTTGTCCACACAAAGGGTGGTGGGTGTATGGAACAAGCTGCCAGAGGAGGTAGTTGAGGCTGGGACTATCCCATCGTTTAAAAAACAGTTAGAAAGGTACATGGGTAGGAAAGGATTGGAGGGATATGGGCCAAACGCAGGCAGGTGGGACTAGTGTAGTTGGGACCTGTTGGCCGGTGTGAGCAAGTTGGGCTGATGGGCCTATTTCAATGCTGTAAGACTCTATTACTTTAAGAAACAACTCTGTCGGATGGTTTATTATCACAAAACATCTTGATCCTGAACTGAAGCTCGTTGATATGAGCAATGGTTTGCACTAGATTGAAAGGCAGGGCGTTTACGCCGGGGAACTTGGCGCTGCCATTGCAACCAACGGGCGAGTGAAAATGAGGCCAATCGGCCCGTCATCTCTGGGATAGATGTCCGTCTCTTTGGGTTACATTTCTGATAGATTGTATTATGCTGATGTGCAATTTACGCAAGGCATAAAGAACCTTCTGAATGTTGTAGTCGGCAGGGCAGTACTCTGTATTATGCCAACTTGGACAATTTCATATTTTTATCAAGCCAATTAACCTACAAACCTGTACGTCTTTGAAGTGTGGGAGGAAACAGAAAATCTCGGAGAAAACCCACGCAGATCACGGGGAGAAGGTAGGCGGGATCGAACCCGGGTCTCTGGCACTGCATTTTGCTGTAAGGCAGCAACTCTACCGCTGTGCCACCGTGACTCTAAATTGTCTGGCATTAACCGATTTAGGGAGAAGATCACTTCACTTCACTTCAGAATGCGCTATAATTTGCAAAGCATCCTTCTGCTGTAGAGCAACGTGACGTGTCCTCGGCTGTCTGCTCTCACTTTGCATACAAACAGAATTCCTTCAAATAAATGCCAAAAGCTTCCCGTGTTTAAACACTTTCTAAAAGGCTGGCTTTCGGTCGTCTCCTGGGAATGCACCTTGCATTGTAATTCTTCGGTCTAGAACATAAAACAGTGCAACACAGGAACAGGCCCTTCGCCCCACAATGTCAGTGTCAAACATGATGCCATTTATATTGTCTCTTTCAGCCAGATAAATGATTGGGGTGAATAACCATGGATTTTCATTCACTGGTCTACGAGTGGACTAAATATTGTCTGGAAGAATTGTTTGCCCGAATGTTTTCGTTGTAAACTGTGCCGCAAAGAAAGAAAAAAACTGGTCACAGGAACCACAGGAGCTCTTAGTTTAACCTCTGGCTTCCATTCTATTCCGTGTACCACTGAAAACTATTTGCCTAATTTGCCAAATTTGCCAACAAAGAATTTATTGGTGTTCTCGCCATGTCCCCAAATCCTTCACAAGCAAAATATAACTGATCTCAATTTATGTTCGAGGATCAGTTTTAGATTGCTGAAAGATTCAAGGTAAAATAGGGTAATTGTGAAAAACTCTGACTAGAGTGAACTCGCAAAATGAATGCAACATCTGGAATTCTATATCAATAAATTGGGTAAACGCACAGAGCCTTCTGCCCAGAGTTGGGGAATTGAGGACTAGAGAACATAGCTTTAACATGAGGGGGAAAGATTTAACAGGAACCTGAGGGGTAACTTTTTTTACACAAAGGTTTACAGGTGTATGGGACGCGTTGCCAGAGAAGATAGTTGAGGCAGGTACTATTGCAACATTTAAGAACCATTTAGACAGGTACATGTATAGGATATGTTTAGAGGGATAAGGGCCAAGTGAGACCAGTGTAGATGGAGCATGTTGATTGGCGTGGGCAAGTTTGGCCGAATGGCCTCTATGACTCTATCATCATGCGGAAATCAATCATAGCACAAGAAGCATGTGAGTGTAAATTTACTCCCCCAACAGCACGACCATAAAACAAAAAACAGTTTGTGCTGGATTCCCTTTGATAGTAGGGTAAAAGCAGCAATTGAAGATGTCCAAGGAAGATAAATGAGGTGGAAGACCATCGGGAATGGAGATTTCCAGATCCTATGCTGGTGTATGGAAATGATTTTACAACCCTGTTGAACCTATAACGATCTAACTGTATCAATGGTTCAATTGTTCAATGGTTCAATGGTCCTTTATTGTTGCGTGTACCGAGATACAGTGAAATTTGGTTTACCATACAGTCACACCATGAAAGCAACAAGATATAAAACTACATAAAGATTAAACATAAACAGCCACCACAGCAGCGTGTGAGAATCCCTAGGGCACACAGCATAAGCAGAAACCTACAGCCATCAGTTCAATGTCCAGACCACACACACACACACTCCTTCACCGTGATGTGACCAGAGTTGTATCGCCCTCTGTCACTCGCTCTGCAGTCACTGTCCGCCTGAACAGTCAGAAAGCCATCCACACATGCACCTGACTCCAGGACGTTCTCATGGCACAGAGTCCCTGCAAACACCGAGATCACTGCACTCATGGCAATCCCTCCGAGTCCCCACCAGCGCAGGCAGCACGCCCATCTTGTTTTTTTCGGCAACCTCACATTCCCCATTGTGATGGAAGGCGAATAACTTTTACCTTTGTCCTGCTTCCTGACCTGGTCAGAAATCCTGATGGGATCTAAACTGGATTATTAAGAGAGTGTATAAATTAATGCAGGGAATGGATAAGGTAAATGCACTGTCTTTTAATCATGAACTACATAGGTATAAGGTGAAAGGGGAAAGAATAAATAGAGATCTGAGGAGCAACATGTTCACACAAAGGCTGGTGGGTATATGGAACGAGCTGTGGAGAAGTTAGTTGAGGCAAGTACTATCACAAATTTAAAAACATTTGGACAGGCATATAGATAGGAAAGGTTTAGAAGGACATGGTTCTAATGCGGGCAGGTGGGACTAGTGTAGTTGGGGCATCTTGGTCGGCGTGGGCAAGTTGGGCCAAAGGGCCTGTTTCCATGCTGTATGACTCTATGACTATGAGGCAAGAGAAGAGATTGCTGGAACCTTGACAAACTCCAGCCACAGGCAAGATCCCAGAGAATTGGAGAGTAACAGATTTGTTCAGGAAGGAACTGCAGATGCTGAGTTACCCCAGCATTTTGTGTCTATAGCGAATATTATTCCTTTATTTAAGAAAGAAAGTAAAGAGAATCAGGAAATTATAGGCTGGTGAGCCTCACATCAGTGGTAGGGAAGTGATTGGGGAGGAATCTTTGGGATAGAATTTACTCCTATTTTGAAGAGAATGGGCTAAATAGGGATAGTCAGCATCAATCTATCTATACTATTACTAAAACTCTCATCTTGACCTCTTCCGGTTTGTATAGTAATTAAATTTGTGCAAAAACACTACCCTATATTTTCTCCACCTTACTCACCGTTCTACTCTACTCCAAGCCACCAATTCTTTTTCCGATCTGTGAAATATGCGAAAAGTTATGGTTTAAATAATCATGTGATCAGCAGATTGGTCTTCTTGCCTGTCAGTCACCATGAAGGTAACGCCCCTTCCGACACCCGCTGGAGAATAAAACCCCAGAGGCGGGGCTGAGTAAACAAGCCATGCTGATTGAGTCCGCAAGAGTGGAGTCGGGAAAGCCGCTGTGTGGAGTTGGGAAAACCGCTGTGTGGAGTCGGGAGATGCTGTATGGAGCGGCCGGTGGCCGCTGAGTGGAGTCCCTCCCCCCCACTGTACCCCCCCACATCCCCCTCCCCCTCCCCATTCCCCCCCTCCCCTTTTCCCCCTCCCCTTCCTCCCTGCACTGCCCTACAGCACCCACACCACCCCCCCACACACATCAACCCTTCCTCCCACTACACTCCCCCCCCACACCACACCCTCCCCCCACCACCCCCTGCACTCCCCACACCACCCCTCCCCCCACACCACCCCCTTCCCCCCACACCTCCCCCACTCCACCCCTCCCCCCACTCAACCCCTTCCTCCCACACCACCCCCTCCCCCCACACCAACCCCTCCCACCCCACCCCACCCCACCCCCCACACCACCCCATCCCCCACACCACCCCTTCCCCCCACACCACCCATTCCCCCCACACTACCCCCCCTCCCCCCACATCACCCCTTCCCCCCACACCACTCCTTCCCCCACAACACCCCCTTCCCCCCACACCACCCCCCAAATGTACGGGATTTACAGTGACTTAGAACATGGATTTAGAACTTGTTTGCTAATAGAAGACTGAGAGTTGTGATGGAAGGACAATATTCAGGCTGGATGTCTATGACTCATGGAGTTCCACAAGTAATGATGGACCTCAATAACCACAAAATAATATTTGAAAAATTAAAGCAGCTATTTCTGCCAGACATTTGGACAGGTAAATGGATAGGAAAGGTTGAGAAGGATGTCGATCAGAAGTGGTCAAATGGGATTCGATAGTTGGTCATCTTGATAGGCATGAATGAGGGCCCCAAGGGTCTGTTTCTATGGATGTGCAACTCTATGCCTTAATGACTACATATCAGCCAATAAACTAAATTGGCAAGATCTTATATGTGGACTTCAAGCATCTCATTCTACTTCTGATGTTATCATCATAAGATTGTAAAATCATAAAACATAGGAGCAGAAATTGGCCATTCAAGAATTAGGCCATTATGCCATTCCACTTATTCTGAGGTTGTGTCCCCTGGTGCTATACTGTCCAACTACTGGTGTCCATCCACTCTACCTAGGCCTTTCATTGTTCAATAGGTTTCAATAAGATCCCCCATCATTCTTCTAAACCCCAGTGCGTACTGGCCCAGAGCCATCAAATTGTCCTCATACCTTAACCCAATCTGTTCTAGGATCACATTCTTAAACCTCCTCTCGACCCTCTCAAATCCCAGAACATCCTTTCCCACATATTGGGCCCAAAACAGCTCTAATATTCCATATGTGGTCTGACCAATGCCTTAATAAGCCTCAGCATTACATCCTTGCTTTTATATTCTAGTCCTCTCAAAATGAATGCCAACTCTGCATTTGCCTTCCTTACTGCCGACTCAACCTGCAATTCTACCTTTGGGCATCCTGTACCAGCACTCCCAAGTGATTTTTAAATATATTCAGCTGAATTTATTTAGTTACCATGTAGTCCTTAAGGTTCTCAATCTTACAGATTACAGCACAAGATTTTCCAACCTTTTATGGTAAGAATCAGCCATGATCATATTGAATGATGGTAATGGCTCGAAGGGCCAAATGGCCTACTCCTGCACCTATAACCATATAACCATATAACAATTACAGCACGGAAACAGGCCCTCTCGGCCCTTCCAGTCCGTGCCGACCATTTGTTTTCCCCTAGTCCCATCTACCTGCACTCAGACCATACCCCTCCATTCCCTTCACGTCCACTTTACTCTTAAATGTTAAAATCGATCCTGCCTCCACCACTTCTGCTGGAAGCTCATTCCACACAGCCACCACCCTCTGAGTAAAGAAGTTCCCCCTCACGTTACCCCGAAAATTCTGTCCCTTAATTCTCATGTCATGCCCTCTTGTTTGAATCTTCCCATACCCTCAATGTGAAAGAACCTATCCACGTCAACTCTGTCTATCCCTTTCATCATTTTAAAGACCTCAATCAAGTCCCCCCTTAACCTTCTGCACTCCAAAGAATAAAGACCTAACTTGTTCAACCTTTCTCTGTAACATAGTTGCTGGAACCCTGGCAACATTCTAGTAAATCTCCTCTGTACTCTCTCTATTTTGTTGACATCCTTCCTATAACTAGGCAACCAAAATTGTACACCATACTCTAGAATTGGTCTTACCAATGCCTTGTACAATTTTAACATTACTTCCCTACTCCTATATTCAATGCTCTGATTTATAAAGGCCAGCACACCAAAGGCTTTCTTTACCACCCTATCTAACATGCGATTCCACCTTCAGGGAACTATGCACAGTTATTCCTAGATCCCTCTGTTCCACAGCATTCCTCAATTCCCTACCATTTACCATGTACGTCCTATTTTGATTTGTCCTGCCAAGATGTAGCACTTCACACTTATCAGCATTAAACTCCATCTGCCATCTTTCAGTTCACTTTTCCAAATGGCCCAAATCTCTCTGTAGACTTTCAAAATCTACTTCATTATCCACAACACCACCTATCTTAGTATCATCTGCATACTTACTTATCCAATTTTCCACCCCATCATCCAGATCATTGATGTACATGACAAACAACGGTGGACCCAACACAGATCCCTGAGGCACCCCACTGGTCACCGTCTTCCAACCTGACAAACAGCCATCCACCATTACTCTCTGACATCTCCCATTCAGCCACTGTTGAATCCATCTTGCTACTCCGCCATTAACACCCAAAGATTGAACCTTCTTAACCAACCTTCCATGGGGAACCTTGTCGAAGGCCTTACTGAAATCCATATAGACAACATCCACTGCTTTACCCTCATCAATTTCCCTAGTTACCGCTTCAAAAAATTCAAGAAGGTTTGTCAAACATGACCTTCCAGGCACAAATCCATGTTGACTGTTCCTGATCAGACCCTGTTTATCCAGATGCTTATATATATTATCTCTAAGTATCCTAATTCCATTAATTTGCCCACCACTGACGTCAAACTAACAGGTCTATAATTGCTAGGTTTATTCTTTGAACCCTTTTTAAACAATGGAACAACATGCGCAGTACGCCAATCCTCCGGCATTATTCCCGTTTCTAATGACATTTGAAATATTTCTGTCATAGCTCCTGCTATTTCTACACTAACTTCCCTCAATGTCCTAGGGAATATCCTGTCAGGACCTGGAGACTTATCCAATTTTATATTTTATCAAAAGTGTCAGTACTTCCTCCTCTTTGAATCTCATAGTTTCCATAGCTACTCTACTTTTTTCCCTTAACTCACAGAGTTCAATATCCTTCTCCTTGGTGAATACCGAAGAAAAGAAATTGTTCAATATCTCCCCCATCTCTTTTGACTCTGCAGATAGCTGTCCATTCTGGTTCTCCAATGGTCCAATTTTATCCCTCGTTATCCTTTTGCTATTAATATAGCTGTAGAAACCCTTTGGTTTACTTTCACCTTTCTTGCCAAAGCAACCTCATATCTTCTTTTAGCCTTCCTAATTTCTTTCTTAAGATTCTTTTTACATTCCTTTATACTCCTCTAGCACCTCATTTACTCCATGCCTCCTATAATTATTGTAGATATCTCTCTTTTTTCGAAACAAGTGTCCAATTTCCCTTGAAAGCCATGGCTCTTTCCAATTTTTACTATTTCCTTTCAACCTAACAGGGACATAAAGATTCTGTACTCTTACAATTTCCCCTTTAAATGTCCTCCATTTCTCTTCTACATCCTTCCCATGAAACAAAGTGTCCCAATTCACTCCTTTAAAATCCTTACGCATTCCCTCAAAGTTAGCCTTTCTCCAATCAAAAATCTCCACCCTAGGTCCAGTTCTGACTCTCTCCATAATTGTATTGAAACTAATGGTATTGTGATCACTGGTCCCGAAGTGCTCACCAACGCATACCTCCGTCACCTGACCTGCCTCATTTCCTAACAGGAGGTCCAGCACTGCCCCTTCTCTGGTCGATACCTCTATGTACTGCTGCAAAAAACTATCCTGCACACATTTTACAAACTCCAAACCATCCAGCCCATTTACAGAATGTGTTTCCCAGTCTATTTTTGGAAAATTGAAATCTCCCACAATCACTGCCTTGTGCTTACTACTAATATCTGCTATCTCCTTACATATTTGCTCTTCCAATTCACGCTCCCCATTTGGCGGTCTATAGTACACCCCTAAAAGTGTTGCTACACCGTTCCCACTTCTCAGTTCCACCCAAATAGCCTCCCTAGACGAGCCCTCTAATCTATCCTGCCAAAGCACTGCTGTAATATCTTCTCTGACAAGCAATGCAACACCTCCCCCTCTGGTCCCTCCAATTCTATCACACCTGAAGCAACGAAATCCTGGAATATTTAGTTTCCAATCACAGCCCTCCTGCAACCATGTTTCACTGATTGCCACAACATCATATTTCCAGGTGTCAATCCAGGCTCTAAGTTCATCCACCTTACTTACAATGCTCCTAGCATTAAAATATACACATTTTAGAAACCCACCATCCCTTATTCTCTGTCTATTATCTTTTTCATCTTTCTCGCCTACATTTTGGATCCGAGTGCTTCCCTTCTCTGCCTCTTGCCCCACACCCTGACCCTAGCCCCCTCTACCCAAGTCCCTCCCCCCAGCCTTTCTAGTTTAAAGTCTCCCCAGTAGCCTTTGCAAATCTCCCTGCCAGGATATTGGTCCTCCTCGGGCTCAAGTGCAACCCGTCCTTTGTGTACAGATCATGCCTTCCCCAAAAGAGGTCCCAGTGATCAAGAAACTTGAATCCCTGCCCACTGCACCAGTCCCTCAGCCACGCATTTATCCTCCACCTCATTTCATTCCTACTATCACTGTCACACGGCACAGGCAGTAATCCTGAAATTGTTACCCTTTTGGTCCTTCTCCTTAACTTTCCCCCCAACTCCCTAAATTCTCCCTTCAGGACCTCGTCACTTTTTCTGCCTATGTCATTGGTACCTATGTGTACCACAACATCAGGCTCCTCTCCCTCCCTTATCAGAATCTTTTGGACACGTTCTGACACATGCGAGACCCTGGCACCAAGGGAGGCAAACTACCATCCGGGTCTCCCGACTGCGTCTACAGAATCGCCTATCCGACCCCCTAACTATAGAGTCCCCTATTACAATTGCCCTCCTCTTTTTGTTACCCTTCTGAGCATCAGGGACGGTCTCTGTGCCGGAGGCCCGGCCGCTGTTGCTACCTCCCAGCTAGGCTGTCCCCTCCAATCGTACTCAAACCCGAGTACCTATTTTCCAGGTGTACGGTCACAGGGGTACTCTCTAGCCCCTGCCTCTGCCCCTTGCCCTTCCTAACTGTGACCCACTTGTCTGCCTCCTGTGGTTTGGGAGTGACTACCTCCCTGTAGCTCCTCTCTATGACCTCCTCACTCTCCCTGACCAGACGGAGGTCATCGAGCTGCTGCTCCAGGTTCCTAACACAGTCCTTTAGGAGCCCCATCTCAACACACCTGGCGCAGATGTGGATGTCTGGAGGGCTATCAGATTCCCTGACCTCCCACATCTGACATCCAGAACAGTACACTGCCCTAGCCTTCATACTGCCCCCTGCACACAGGATACAATATAAAGTACACAACAAACTGCTGGGATCTGACTGCCAATCAGCTGGTTACCCTGGTCCACTTCCCACCAATCAGCGGCTTCCTCAAAAAAAAACCAACTTCTCCAAATGGAATGTACTTCTCCAAATGGAATGTACTTCTCCAATCTTATCTTTCTATGTTTCTCTATGTTTCTTCTCATATATTGTTCCCAATGACAAAGTATCTTTCTTATAGTACAATACGTGTAATTCAAAAATTATGTTTGACCGGCACTCTATGTAATATAGTGGGAGTTTTGTACATTGAAAATTTATGGGTGGTTTCTGAAATTAATAGCGAAGGTGCCACAAAGATCCACCAATCAATTATGCTGACAACAGTTGTTGTCAGGCGCCAACTCTGGAGCATCATCAGCAGCTGCCAACAGTAATATCATCATACTAAATAATCAATCACATTGTACAATTCTCACAGACTGCAGAGCAGGAAAGTGCAAGCATTTTTTTTGTTAACTTTAAAGGAATATTTACATGGAGAGTAAAATAAATGTCAGTGCATTCATATGACATTAACAGAGAAACTTTTCTATTATTAGGTGGACAAAAATGCTGGAGAAACTCAGCGGGTGAGGCAGCATCTATGGAGCGAAGGAAATAGGCAACGTTTCTGGTCGAAACCCTTCTTCAGACTGATGTGAGGGTGGGGAGGATGAAAGGAAGAGGTGGAGCCAGAGGGCTGAGGGAGAGCTGAGAAGGGGAGGAGAAAGTAAGGACTACCTGAAATTAGAGAAGTCAATGTTCATACCTGTAGATGGTTTATATATGTAACCAATAATATAGTTACCTCAGTACCATTAACCCCGCCTAGTTAACATCAATCATAACGCCTTCCCCTACTTGGGTACAGTTCAGAATGTAGCCAGTGCTTGAGGATGTATGTAATACCCTGTGCTATCATTAAAAGATGTTGCACACTTTAAGAGTTAGTGAATTGCTTATTTACATGGTGTCGAAGCTGGAAGATACTTGCGTCTCCTGTCTATCGGGTTTAATTTCTTTTTTTTGATTTGTGCCCTTTTGTGCTTAATCTCTATGACCATGGCATCCTCTTGCAGAAAGCCCGCGCAGCTTGTCTTTGATGCTGACATCTCTGAGCGCTGGGCCACGTTTGAATTTGATTTCACCCACTTTGTCAACATCGCACACCTCGCTGATCCTGACTCCCTTAAAGCCTCCCTCCTACTCAACCTTGTCAGACCTGATGCCATGAAGAGAGCCAGAACTTTCACCTACGCTCCAGCGGTCCTGGACGACAACAACATGGTGACTACTGCAGAATCTGCCAGTGATCCTGCTTGCCTGCTACATAAGTTCAGGGAGATTTGTGACCTGCCCTCGAAACGCATTCTAGAGAGGGCACGCTTCTTTGCAAGGAAACAGTTGCCGGATGAACCTGTTGAATGTTTTATTGCTGATTTGCGTTATCTCGCCCAGCGGTGCCGCTTTGGTGACATGACAGACCAGCTCACCAGACCAGACATTTTAGTAACTGGCATGCGTGACCAGAAGCTGCGATGTGAGCTTCAAAAGGATCCGGATCTAACATTGGAAAAAGCCACGCATGCCTGCAGATTGTCTGAGGTCGTTGTATTGCCAGATGACCTCCGGGACTCAGGCAATAAATCTGTCAACCTGGCTGGGTTTAGGAGACCACAGCCTCGGATGGAAAACAATGCTTTTCTGCCGCGTGCCAAGCCAGGTCCTGGTGAAGTGCCCCCAAAAAGGTGCCCAAACTGTAACTACATGCACCACAGACTGTCGACGTGCCCCGCCTATGGCAAGGCCTGTAACTTTTGTAAAAATTGAATCATTTCTCTGCCGCCTGTCGTTCCTTTTGTTCCCGTGGGAGACAGGTACAGATTTCCAGACCCAGTCTTAACATGCTGAGGCAATCTGATGGCTGTTACGACTCACAGCCCAACATAGCTGAATCCTATGATGCAGATCCAATTAATTCTCCTGAGGATTCTAATGTGTTTACCCTCCTCCATGCACCTGGCCAACGTTCTGATCCCTCCGTATCTGTGATTGTCAATGATGTAACCTTCCTTGCAAAGTTAGACACTGGTGCGAAGGTCAACGTTTTGTCAATAAATCTTTTCAACAAGATAAGGAATAATGAGCCCCTGGTTGCTGACAATGCTACTCTGCATGCCTATGGTGGAGAAATTCTAAGGCCTGCGGGGAGGGCCACTTTAACTTGCGTGCTGCAAAAGGCCACGAGAAACCTGGATTTCTATGTTTTGAACTCTGACTGTGTAACTGCTGGGCAACGGTGCGTGCCAAGTTCTTGACCTGCTGTCCTTCGACCGCACGGTCCACAAAGTGCAACTGTCGTTTAACCCGGTTGCAGAATACCAGGACCTGTTCAATGATGACCTGGGAAAGTTACCACTGACATACCATATTTCCATTGACCCAAATATACAACCCGTGGTCCGCGCACCTCACAGGGTGTCTCACGCCATGAAAGACAGGGTCGAGGCGATGCTCAACAACATGGTCGAAAAGGGGGTGCTAGAAGCGGTTAGCGAGCCCACCAATTGGGTCTCCACCATGGTTGCCACGATAAAGAAAGACAAGAATGAAATACGTGTGTTTATCAACCATAAGGACTTAAACCTTGCCATCAGGCGACCACACTACCCCATGCGGTCTGTTGACCCCGGCGGCTCAGGTCGGGCAAGCCACCGTCTTTTCGGTCCTAGACGCTAAGAACTCATTTTGGCAGATCCCATTGGACAAAGCGTCTTCTGACCTGATGACCTTCGCCACACCGTTTGACAGATTCAAGTTCCTGCGAATGCCATTCGGCATCAATTCCGCTAGCGAGGTATTCCAGCGAACGATGGAGCAGATATTCTCGGACCTGCCATGTGCCATCATCGTGGATGATATCCTGGTTTATGGGAAGGACATTGCCGAGCACGACCTGAACCTCCGCCGCGTCCTGGATCGGGCGCGGAAGGCCAACCTGAAGCTGAATCCCAAGAAGTGCCGGTTTCGTGTCTCAGAAGTCACGTATGTTGGACACGTTTTCACCTCTAACGGACTAAAACCCGACCCCTTGAAGGCAGCTGCCATCTCCGAGATGGCAGCCCCCACTGACGTGCCAGGTCTGCAACGATTCTTGGGCATGGTGAACTACCTTGGGAAGTTTGTACCAAACCTCAGTGAGCTGAGTGCTCCCCTGCGGCAGCTGACAAAAAAGGACATTGCCTGGGTCTGGCTCCCACAGCACCAGCAGGCCTTTGACTGCCTCAAGTCGAAACTGATTAGCACTCCGACGTTGCGGTTCTTCGATGTGAGTCGCCACATCACCGTCACCTGTGACGCTTCCAAGTTCGGTCTGGGTGCGGCTTGCCTTCAGTCTGTCGATGGACCGTTACACCCTGTCTCCTATGCCTCCCGCACCATGACGGACACCGAGCAGCGGTACGCTCAGATCGAGAAGGAGCTGCTCGCGGTGGTGTTCGCCTGCTCCAAGTTCAGAGACTTCCTGTTTGCCAGCAGATTTACGGTCGAAACCGACCACCAGCCACTGGTGACAATCCTGAACAATTCGATTCACGCTGCCCCGCCAGGCTGCAGCGTATGATGCTGCAGCTCCAGCGTTTCGATTTCGACATCATCTACAAGAAGGGCACCGAGATGCACATTGCGGACACCCTATCGCGCGCCCCGCGGACCTCCTGCGCTCGCCACCCCTACGAAACAGAGGACTTGCTCGTACTGGCGTTAACTTTATTCCCACCAAGCAGCTACAGGTTTTAGCCGAGCACACCGCTGCCGATCCAATTTTGCAGTGGCTTGCCTCTGTGATTAAAGCAGGGTGGCCAACAAAGCGCTCCGCTGCGCCATCTGAAACACAGCCTTTCTTCCTGGTCCGCGACGAACTGGTGCTCCAGAATGATGTCATCGTCAAGGGACATAAAGTTGTAGTCCCGTCCTCCCTGTTCGACTTTTACTATTGCGCAGCCCATAGCGGACACCCTGGGGTCGATGCAACACTCACCCACGCTCAGTGCCAATTCTACTGGCCTGGAACGGCCAAATATATCCGAGACCAAGTTTCTGCCTGCTCCACGTGCAACAGTCTCCCACACCAGCAGCGACAGCCCCTGCTGCAACAGCCCGCCCCTGCCTTGGCCTGGTCCTCGTTGGCTGCCGACATCTTCGAGTGGCGTGGTAACCACTACCTTGTCCTGGTCGACTTGTACTCAAACTGGTTCGAAGTGGATTTACTGACATCCCTCACGTCGGAGATGGTGATCCGAAAGCTGCGGAAACACTTCTCCACTTTTGGGTCCCCTGTCAGGCTGCAGACTGACAACGGCAGGCAGTTTACCAGCCGAGAATTCAAAAGTTTTGCCGACAAGTGGAATTTTCGTGCATTTCACCAGCAGCCCAGAGTACCGCACAGAGCAATGGCCTTGCTGAACGGGCCGTCCGCAGCGCCAAGCTTCTGATGGAACAGGCGAGACTGTCCAACTCTGATTTGTATTTGGATCTCCTGAACCTCAGGAATTCTTCCAGGGATCCGGCCATGGGTCACCTGTTCAGCGTCTGATGTCCAGAACAACCAGATCTACCATCCCATCCCGCGCTGCAACCTCCTAGGGTGCTGGAGCCTGCCTCTGTGCAGAGGCGCATTGAAGAGAAACATGACAGCCAGCGGCGTTCCCACGATCGGTCGTGCAGACCACTCGATCCTCTGTTGCCTGGACAGGTTGTTCGGTTGCAGACCGCCAGTGGTCACTACCGTCTGGCTACCGTGGTTGGGGTGGCCGACTCACCTCGTTCGTATCTGGTCGACTATGAGGGAACCATCTACCGAAGAAGCCGACAACACCTGCTTGCGGTTAATGAGCCGAAGCCGCAGCCCCCGGGGCCCTATGCCCCGCCACTCTCATACCAGCAGCCGGCTGCCGTCCCGGCCAGTGTTCCCTGCATGCCTCGATCCCCATATCGAGCGCCCGGTTCCCCTCTGCGTGGGTCGCGGTTCTCACTCTCCTGTTTCTCCCACCCCACCGCCCTTCCCTGGTTTCCCAGCTGCCTCGTGTCCTCCTGTTTCTTCTGCTCTTTCGGGGGAAGGGGGAGACATCCGTACGCGCTCGGGCCGGATTAGTAAGCCACCTGTTCGTTATGGCGATTTTGTTTAATTCTGCTGTTTAATTCTGTTGTTGTGACAACAATCTGTTTTGATTTTCTAAGGGGAAGGATGTAGATGGTTTATGTATGCAACCAATAATATAGTTACCTCAGTACCATTAACCCCGCCTAGTTAACATCAATCATAACGCCTTCCCCTCCCTGGGTACAGTTCAGTAGAAGAATGTAGCCAGTGCTTGATGATGTATGTAATACCCTGTGCTATCATTAAAAGATGTTGCACTTGCACACTTTAAGAGTTTGTGAATTGCTTATTTACAATACCACTGGGGTGCAAACTGCCCAAGCAAAATATGAGGTGCTGCTCCTCCAATTTATGGTGGTCCTCACTCTGGCCATGGAGGAGACCCAGGACAGAAAGGTCGGATTCGGAATGGGAAGTGTTGAGCCACCGGGAGATCAGGTTGGTTATTGCGAACCGAGCGGAGGTGTTCGGCGAAGCGATCGCCAAGCCTACGCTTGGTCTCACCGATGTAGAGCAACTGACATCTAGAGCAGCGGATGTAATAGATGAGGTTGGAGGAGGTGCAGGTGAACCTCTGCCGCACCTGGAAAGACGTCTTGGGTCCTTGAATGGAGTCAAGGGGGGAGGTAAAGCGACAAGTGTAGCACTTCTTGCGGATGCAAGGGAAAGTGCCCGGATGGGAAGGGTGGGAAGGGACGAATTGACCAGGGAATTTTAACTTTTCTATTATTAGTTGAGATTTTAAAATGAAATAGTATTTAACTTATTAATGTTATTTAAAGAAAATTATGTAATTGTATAGAATCATAGTCATACAGCCTTGGGCCCAACTTGCCCACACTGACCAACATGTCCCATCTAGACTAGTCCCACCTGCCTGCGTTTGCCCCATATCCCTCGACACCTGTCCCACTTATGTACCTGTCTAATTGTTTCTTAAACATTGCAATAGTCCCTGCCTCAACTACCTCCTGAAACAGATTGTTCCATAAACCCACCACCTTTTATGTAAAGAAGGTACCGCTCAGATTCCTATTAAATCTTTCCTGCTTTACCTTAAACCTAGTTTAAATCTGGTTCTCGTTACCCCTACTCTGGGCAAGGGATTCTATGCGTCTACCTAATCAATTCCTCTCACGATTTTATACACCTCTGTAAGATCACCCCTCATCCTCCTGCGCTCCAAGGAATTCTAAATAATTATTTGAGGAATGACTGAAAATATATAAAATCTATTTTTAAGGCTATATTTGTAAAATTATAATTGTAGTTTTGCACACCAGTAAAAGCTTGTTTACACCTTGTGCGCCAACATTGAGAAAACTGTTCTCAAACACTTCACTTTGTCAACATACACAGAGAAGCTGGAAGAGACAGCACACCTATGGAACAGCAGGGAATTACAAATAACAACTTGCAGATTACCACAATCAAATCCACAGATCCCACATGTTCTTCATTGTTTCCTATCTTACCAGCGCATCTCCTTTAAATTCCTGCCTACATTTTTTGTGGGTGTTTGATCACGGTTCATACGTCTGACTTAATATTTACTCACGTACCTCTCACGATGAGAACCTTTTTCTCAAGTGGCGTTTTTGGTCATGATCATCAATCTGAAGAAATGTGCCGTCACAAAATGTCACTTTTTCATTCCCTCCCATGATGCTGCCTGACTCATTGACCTCCTACAGCGCTGTGTTTTTCCCTTGTTTTCATGAAGTGTCATAAACGTTGACGGTTTTCCCTTCCACTGGTGCTGATGGTTCTGATGAGGGTTTCCAGTTGTTCCTGTTTTCTATTTCCATAATTGTTATAGGTTCAGTAATATACCTTGCTACAAGATGGATTGCCAGGATGATGCCTTCCTGGATTAAGACAGATGGAACAGAATTATTTAAAAATTGATTACTTGATTCTGTTCCAAAATCCAGGTCATTTTACAGGTAAATGTGATATTTTGATGTTGCTTTACAAGTAGCAGTTCTCATTACGGATGGTACAGATTACAGAGATAACAGCATTGAGGGTCAGAAAGACTCATGCTTTACACAACAACATTCCACAAACACTTTGCTTTAAAGCAAAGGCCTCCACCAGAAATGCAGTATCCCCATCCAGCATAAAAATGTGGAGAATATCAGTTTCTACAATTTATGACATTTTGCTATTAATTATCCCAATCATCTGTCTCTCACTTGCCAATCAATCACCTTTCTAATGAATAAGATTATGCTTTGAATAACCAATGCTATTTCTTCAATAGATCATGAACAATAATGTTATTTTGGGCAGAATATTCTTTGACAAAGCAACTCATACATTAATCCCAAATCAAGAACATTCAACCTTCTGCTATTTTCTCCTTATCCTTCATGTCTAGGGAAATCACAATTTGATTTAATAATCAAATTGCGATTTCTGTGTTCATCATGAGAAAAGTAACCTATAACAATCTGCTAAGTTAAGTTCTTGTAAGATATTGTTAACTGTGAACTTCGATGATATGCTGGCATTGTTGTCATACCGTTCTTGTAATGCAAAGACCTGGATGAATAGTCAGAAAGCATTACCTAAAATCCCATCAAGGCAGCTAGGAAACTTAAATTCAGACACTTGGTATCAAAACCTCTTACTATCATTAAAAGTGATCATAAAACTATCAATTTGTAATATGAAGGTTTAGACAATAAGGCTGGAGAAACTCAACGGGTGAGGCAGCATCTATGGAGCGAAGGAAATAGGCAACGTTTCGGGTCAAAACCCGTCTTCAGACTTGTAATATGAGTTATTTTAGCTCATAATGGCCTCAATCTGCTGACTTGCCCTGTCTGGCCTGTACGTGTCTCCCGACTAACGTCAATGTAATTGATCTTTAACTACCTGCTGGAATGGCCGTGCATTCAGTTAGATCAAGGAACATTAGATAGACACAAAAAGCTGGAGTAAGTCAGTGGGACAGGCAGCATCTCGGGAAAGAAGGAATAGGTGACGTTTCGGGTCAAGACCCTTATTCAGACATTCGAGGAACATTTACAGATAGCATTAATTCACTCCCATATTCACCCAAGTGAGTAAATGAAATGATATAGCAACCATAAAATTTTGAAAACCTGAAAAAAAAAGTTCACGATTTTCAAATTAGGATACCAAGGCCCAATTGAGCTGAAAACAAATCATGAATCCTGCTCTTAATTGCACCTAGTCATCATTTTTGAAGATATATTATATACGCACTGGATGAGAGGAAATTAATAAATGGATGTTGAAATGTTTGCTGGCTGTCACTGGCCTAGATAGCGTGATGAGCTGTTGGACAATTGTTGCCAAACACAATCTGAGACCATTAACAGTGTCTCAAGGGGAAAAAAAAACAAATGTTGGGGATAATACATACAAAAAATGCAGAAACACCCAATCTGTGGCACTCCAATGGAAGCTGCACAGTGTCTCCTTGAAATATAATGTTCATATAAACTGTCATTCTTCAACTTTTCGATAGAGGGCATCTCAGCTTTAAATACAAAGGGTTGATCTGGCACTGAAATGTAACATGAACTTGATACTTTTATTTTAATATCATTAAAATACATCTATGAACAATTTGTTCTACTTTTGCTACAGCTATATTTTCAGTTAAAGTGTCCCCTGTGATCATTCTAAGTGATCTTGTAACTTTCAAGTGTCTAACAAGTATTGAATTGCATTATGGCTTTTTAAATTAAATAGCTTAACAACCTATGTAATATCAATGCAAATCAGTAATTAGATTCTCGTAATTTCATGTTATTTTTAATACTAAGATTTAAAAACAAAAGTTGAATTTTGAATAGCTTTTAAATGTCTGAATATGTGAGATATTTTATTGAATTTATAGTGTTTGGCAGCTATCAAAGGCTGTCAGTGTGTTCAGGGAGTTAGATTCACAGCTTCAGATATGCTAAGGTCTAATAGAGGTGGGAGAGGAAAGCTGGCTGTCAGCATAACCCAATCCATTGTGTCATTCAACCCTGCCCACTACACAGTCCAAAGTTAGCAAAATATTAATCAACTACACCAAAAATAATCCCCAGAATGATCAACTTATTCAGATGGATAGAAATAATTCTTGTTCGGATAGAACTCAGCTATAAATATCAGCTGTAAATTTATATTTTTGTTACAATTTTGTCTCAATGCATTATGGAAGTGTATTGTTAATTTTAATCCAGTTTCCTGGCTCTGGCCTTGAAGCTGGCTCACTCTTTCTCAGTGTAGATGCAAACTTTTCAAACTCACGTAAACCAAATAAGAATATTTGTACATTCCAAAGATGTGTAGGTTTGTAGGTAAATTGTTCCTAGTGTGCAGGATAGAATTAATATATGGGTGATCGTTAGTCAGCACAGACTCCGTGAGCCGAATGGAATGTTTCAGCCCTGTATCTCTAAACTAAATTAAACTAAACTGGTAAAAACAGGAACACCATCTCACCTCCAGCCAAGCATAATAGAGTCTTCAGGCCTCGACATTGTCAAATAATCAGCATTTTATCTCACATTTGCAGCATCTGTAGTTCCTTTCTTCCTGTGAGTAAATTTCAAATCATGAAGAAGCTCACCATAGAAACATAGAAATTAGGTGCAGGAGTAGGCCATTCAGCCCTTCTAGGCTGCACCGCCATTCAATATGATCATGGCTGATCATCCAACTCAGTATCCCGTACCTGCCTTCTCTCCATACCCTCTGATCCCCTTAGCCACAAGGGCCACATCCAACTCACTCTTAAATATAGCCAATGAACTGGCCTCAACTACCCTCTGTGGCAGAGAGTTCCAGAGACTCACCACTCTCTGTGTGAAAAAAGTCTTTCTCATCTTGGTCTTAAAGGATTTCCCCCTTATCCTTAAGCTGTGACCCCTTGTCCTGGACTTCCCCAACATCGGGAACAATCTTCCTGCATCTAGCCTGTCCAACCCCTTAAGAATTTTGTAAGTTTCTATAAGATCCCCTCTCAATCTCCTAAATTCCAGAGAGTATAAACCGAGTCTATCCAGTCTTTCTTCATAAGACAGTCCTGACATCCCAGGAATCAGTCTGGTGAACCTTCTCTGCACTCCCTCTATGGCAATAATGTCCTTCCTCAGATTTGGAGACCAAAACTGTACGCAATACTCCAGAAGCTCACCAGTGCCTCTACTTTTGTTCATTGCATCTTAGAGACTGCAGATGCTGGAATCTTGAATACAAAACCTAAACACTGGAGGAAATATGTGGGTCAGTCAGTATCTGCAGAAGGAAAGGACAAACAATGATTTGGGTCAAAGATAGACACAAAATGCTGGAGTAACTCAGCGGGATAGGCAGCATCTCCAATCTGATGAAGGGTCTCGACCCGAAACGTCACCCATTCCTTCTCTCCAGAGATGCTGTCTGTCCTACCTACACAATGATTTGGGTCGAGACCGAAGATAGGATCTGGTCTGAAATGTTATCTGTCCATTCCCTCCACAGATGCTGCTTGATCCACTGAGATTCTCCAGCAATTAGTTTTTATCCCCTCTCGGTTCTCAGATGTTTAATAAGTTTCGGCATGTCACCGAATACTCTAATAAACTTCTACAGATTCTCGCTAGAAAGTATCATGACTGGTTGCATCACGAGTTGGCACAGCAATTCCAAAGAGCAGGAGTGTTAGAGGCTTCAGGGAATGGTGGACTCAGCCTAGTCCACCAAGAGCATAGTCCTCCACACTGTCAAAATCATCAGGAATGATGATGATCCACAAAGGGCTGCGTGCTCTTCTGGACGCTATCTAGTCCATCACCTATCAACCTTCCCCCCATTGACTAAATCAATATTACAAGCTGCCTCTGGTAAGCAGCGAACATACTCTGGGAGCATGCAGCCCAGTCATCCTTTCAGCTCGTGTCTCTAATTGGGCAGAAGATACAAACGTTTGAAAGTCTTATTCTTTTCGAGTCCATCTTGTTACAAATGTTGGCCTCGCTGTCATCGTCCTTCCTGAAAAGGACGCAAGCTTCTGGCGACAATCAGTGGGAGCCATCACTTGTCGCAGTAGATGATGGTGGTAGCTGAATTAGCTCAGGATACTTCCAGTTTCCAGCCCCGCGACGTGGACGCTTCTGCTTTGGGGCCAGTTTGAAGTGTATTCCATCGGATTCACAAACACCCCCCCACTGATATCAGACTCTTAGGCAGATAGACAAACTCCATACAGACAAGCAGGATCAGCATAAAGACAAGCAGGATACAGCAAGTCAGGATCAAATCTGTGTCTCTCGCTCTGTAAGGCAGCAACTCTACTGCTGCACCACTGTGTCACCCTTGTTCTTTTGTTTTTTGCTCAAGGTTCCAGCAACAGCAGTCTCTTGTGTGAACATGAAGGTGCTCAGGATCACATTACTGCAATCACCTACCTCAACGTGAATCAACGAGTATAATGTGTACATTTAATAGAATTTGCAAAGCTATGGGGAGATGTCGGATTGCTCTATCAGAGAGTTGATACGGATTTGGCAGGCCAAATGTACTGTTTCTGAGCTATAAATCTTTGCGATTTTTTATGTTTTTGTAATAGAAAGACACTTAAACTTGTGAATGAACAGAAATGAGATAATTCACTTATAACATGAGTGTACATAGTTAAAGCCAAATTAATGACCAACAGCATTTTTGAGTTTTATAAACAAAAGTAATCAATATATCTTGAGTTTATGAGAAACTTTGATCAGGCTGAAGTTGAAAGGATGCCTGAAGTCTACGGATGCCACATTGCAGAAAGGAATTAAAATCATAGAATGTGCAAGATGTTGCCAGGAATGAGAAACTGATGTTCCATAGAGAGAATCCAGACAGTGTGACTATGTCCCTAGGAAGACCAAGAGGAAATGTAATAAAAATCTATTAAAATGAAATAGGAGTGTCTCGGGAAAGATTATTTCCCCAGTTTGGTAAATCACCAGAAATAGATCGTCAATTTAAAATAGGCACCAAGAGATTGAGGAAAAATACTAAAGTAATTTCTTCAAAAAAAAAAGAACTAAATAACAAATGTCAACTTCCATTTACCTTCAAGAAATGTGTGCTAGGTATGTGTTATTAACTTCTACATCTCAAGTGAACGTCAGTTGCCAGTGTAGGATTAGAATTGCACATGTTGTTTCAACAGCCTGATAGTTATAGGAAATGAAGTTGATGGTATGGGACAACAGGCTTCTGTACCTCTTGCCCAATGGTAGCAGTGTGAAGAAGGCATGGCCTGGATGGTCAAGGACCTTGTTGATAGATGCAATACAGTTGCCAAAATATAATAGGAAGGATTGAGAAATTATGAAAACTCGAGACTAATACTCCTGTGTGTTACTGAGGGCATGCTGCACTATAGGAGATGATAAATCAAGGCTAGTCAAGTCAGGATGTGTTTATTGTTATATGTACAAGTACGATGAGGTACAGGTACAATAAAAAAACTTGCAGCAGTATTACAGGTGCACAGATTCCTTATCTGATATTCTTTTGTCTTTTTGTCTCTTTTTGTCACCTTTTGCCTCTTTTTGTCACCTCTTTGTCTCGAGTAACTCAGTGGATCAGGCAGCATCTCTGGGACTCTTCTTCCGAGGAACAATTCATATATTTCTAATTCAAGGTAGTGGACAACTTGAGGAGGAACCTGCAGGTAGTGATGTTTCCATGCATCTATTTGCCCTTGATCTTTGGGGTTTGGGAGTACTGGTAGAATAGTGTCTGAAAGTAAATATTATACATTTTGTGGATGGTACATATTGTTACCATGGTGTATCGCTGGTTGAGTGATTGAATGTTTAGGATGATGTATGAGTTTTGTCCTGGATAGTGTCAAGTTTCTGGAGGGCTGTTGGAGATGGACTCATCCCGTCATGTTGTTGATGTAATGGTAAAAAGGCTGAGGGGTGACAGTAGGTGAATTATTTGACACAATACCAAGTCTCTAATCTGGTCTTGTAAACACCCAGATATTGATGATGGAAAACTGAGAGATGGTATTGCCATTGAATGTCGAGGGATGATTACATGTCTCATTGGAGAGAGATAGTATCTGGCACATTTATAGAACAATTGCATCTGGACTAAAGTCATGATGGAGGCAAATGGGCCAGAGAGGATCCACAGAGAAAAGAGTGATGATTACAGTTTTTTAATGTTGATGTATTATTATTTTTTGGCTAAAACTGACCCCGTTTAACAAAGGGAGTCTACCGGAAGTGGCGGTGCTGCCTGGCAGCTGCGGCTCGCCTGCAGTCCGTCTGTTTTTTATTTTATTTTAGTCTTCTTGTGTCTGTTTTAGTGATTATTTTGGTTTATTAGGCTGTGTATGTGTGTGGAGGGTGGGAGAAACAGGGTTTTAGTCTCTCCCTTCGGGGGGATGCGACATTTCTTGTCGTGTCCCCCGTCACCGTCTCCGTCTGTGCTGAGGCCCTAATGGCAGAGCTGGCGGCCTTGGAGCTATGGCGGCCTTCCAGCTTCCAGCAGCGGCGGCACAGCTTCGGAGCTTCAGCGGCGACCTGGCTTCGGGGCTGCGGTGCTCCATCGGCGACCTGGCTTCGAGGCTGCGGTGCTCCAGTGGTGTTCCGGCGGCGGCCTGGCTTCGGGGCTGTGGTGCTCCAGCGGCGACCTGGCTTTCGGGGCTGCGGTGCTCCAGCGGTGACCTGGCTTCAGGGCTGCGGTGCTCCAGCGACATTCCAGCGGCAACCTGGCTTTGGAGCCACGGTGCTCCAGCGTTCCTGCGGCGGGCCCTGTGGCGGTGTTCCGGCATTCCTACGACGGCGGTGGTGGCAGTCCGGCTTCGGAGGCTTGGCCGGGGGCCTGGCGGACGGCAGCATCAGAGGCCTGGATCTCCTCGGCACAGAGGGAGAACAAGGAGGGAAGAAGACAGAGACTCTAAGACTTTTGCCTTCCACCACAGTGAGGAGGTGCCTGGTGAACTCACTGTGGTGGATGTTAAATATGTGTTTATTGTGTGTTTTGTTTTTTATTATATGTTATGACTGCAAGGTAACTAAATTTCGTTCAGATTGAAAGGTCTGAATGACAATAAAGGATAATCTAATCTATCTATCTAATCTAATGTAGAGGGGTAGCAGGGAGGGGAAATGCCTGAGAACCACAAGGAAGAGAATAAGTATGGGATTAAAGTAATATAGACTATGCTTTATTACTTTATTACTATTACCTCTTTATTACTATTACCTCTCAACAAAAACTATTTCATTTTAGGAAACAAATTAGAGGCAATGAATTAAAACTGGCCAGCTCATTCATTATTGACATTTGAAGAGCAGATACAGCATAAGATATGATGGACTATACCTGCCGACGTTAGTTATTTTGATGTCTTCAAGGCAAGTTGCAAATCTGATGTGATGGCAACAGTCTACAGTAATAGTAATCTTTTTACCATGATTCATGGGAGGAAGGGAGGGAGGGAGGGAGGGAGGGAGGGAGGGGAGAGGGAGAGAGAGAGAGGGAGAGAGGGGGAGAGAGAGGGAGAGAGGGAGAGAGGGAGAGAGAGAGAGGGAGAGAGGGAGAGAGGGAGAGAGGGAGAGAGAGGGAGAGAGGGAGAGAGAGAGGAGAGGGAGAGAGAGGGAGAGAGAGAGAGGGAGGGAGAGAGGAGAGAGAGAGAGAGAGAGGAGAGAGAGGGAGAGAGAGGGAGAGAGAGGGAGGGAGAGGGAGGGAGAGGGAGGGAGGGAGGGAGGGGGAGAGAGGGAGAGAGGGAGAGAGAGAGAGAGAGAGAGAGAGAGAGAGAGAGAGAGAGAGAGAGAGAGAGAGAGAGAGAGAGAGGGCGGGCTATAAGAAAACAAAGCAGAAGTGATGACATGCTTTCTTATATTTTACATGCACAATCTACATGAAGTCATAAAAGCATTATTTTTTCATCAGGCTTTGATGCCTGACGAATACTTACACGTGATTTTCCTGTGAAAGGCAATACAACCTCATAAAGGAATATAGAAAAAAATAATTTCAGAAAAAGTGCCATCCACAATCATAATAATTGCTTTTAACACAGTGAAGAATGTATTTATAGAAAACTATCTCTTATTTCCAACGTAATATGGAATGTACTATGTAATATGATAACTGTTCTTTTTGCTGTATATATTTCTATTTAATGTAATGGAGATTATAAGCACGGAGGAGATGTGAAAGAGTTAATAATCAATAAAGGAAGTGATTTCTTGTCACCTTCCTTGCACCATAGCTGTAATTTCAATTTAAGTGTACATTGTTCTATTTTCTATAGACAAAGATAGATATAAAGGAGGCGATCTGAATCAAATACTTTATATAGTCCTAACTAGTGTTAGTATTCAATTACTATCAACAGGATTGCTACACTGAATCTTTTATTTGGTAGTTATGTCAGATACTACAGTAACTCACTTGATTGGAACAACTGTTTACACATTTCTGGAGAGTATGGAATCAATTTTGTCCTTGATCTCAAAAATTGTGACAAGTTATTTCCACAATGCTTGACTCACGATTAGTACATTTCTAAGAAATCTAAAACCAAAGTATTTGCATCTCGAACATTGTTTTGTTGAACATAAAAAATAAATCAAGGCAAACCAAATCAAACCAAATCGTTTAATTAAGTGGTTTAAATGAATGTTACAATTCCCATGGAACTATTCAAAGTAGGGAAAATGTTCTTTGGGATCCAAGTAATGTTATTCTGTCAGGTATCGCCATCATAAAGATGAATTGAGAAACAAGGAACCGCAGATGCTGGTTTGCAATAGAAGACAGAGTACAGGTGTAAATAGTAAGATTAAACAAGAGTACACAAAAAGCTGGAGAAACTCAGCGGGTGCAGCAGCATCTAAGGAGCGAAGGAGATAGGCGACGTTTCGGGTCGAGACCCTTCTTCAGACTGAAGAAGGGTCTCGACCTGAAACGTCGCCTATCTCCTTCGCTCCTTAGATGCTGCTGCACCCGCTGAGTTTCTCCAGCTTTTTGTGTACCCTCGATTCTCCAGCATCTGCAGTTCCTTCTTTAAAAGATTATACAAGAACTTACCAGTTAGAAGTTTGATCTTGATTTTATGAGGAGTTACGTTGGTGATTACATGAAGAACACCGTCTAGGCCGCATGCGCGTTAATCTTCAAAGCAGCGGTATGAAATCACAAATAACAAACACTGAAGTGACATAGTAAGATGCATGACTCGAGAACTACCAGATGTTCTTTATGAGAGAGGGTTGGGCGTGGCGGACACGTAATCACCAACGTAACGCCTCATAAAATCAAGATCAAACTTCAAACGGGTAAGTTCTCGTTTAATCTTACTATTTTACTTCGGAGTCACGTGAGTGATTCCGTGAAGACTTCAAAGCTTTGTGATTTCATGCCACAGATCGAAATCTCGGAGTATCACTGCATCGATTGACTCATGATGAGTGAATGATCAAAATGCATTAGCATGATATTGATTCACATATATTAATGGTTTACGTTAATAAAGAAATCAATAGCAACCCCTATAACTCAGGGGAGGCTAAAGTGGACGCAAACAGAATGGGCAAAACCCTGGGTCAGTGACCGGCCTATGGAAATTTTTTTAAACAATTTAGTTGACCATCCTGCAGTCGCGAGGATATGGTCGCTGGGCATGTCCATTGCCCTGGCCGCTGACGTTGATGCTGACCTGGTGGAATGAGATACGCAATCATCAATGTTAATACCTGCATAACCCAGAACCTGCTGCAGCCACCTTGAAATAGTCTGAAACGACCTTCCTTTGTGTAGTTGCTTGTTGATTAGTAAACAATGCTGATTCCACACTTCTTATAATTCTGGTGGCCTTGATAACATAGATGTGAGACCGTGGGGTATCCGAAAAATGATCTTAAATCATGCCACCCCATGTCTGGTCTGCTTGTGTCGACCAGAATGTAAAAGGTAATGGCACCTAAAGCCAATTCCATCCTATCTAGCCACAGTGTTTG
This sequence comes from Okamejei kenojei, assembly GCA_035221665.1. Lineage (NCBI taxonomy): Eukaryota > Metazoa > Chordata > Chondrichthyes > Rajiformes > Rajidae > Okamejei > Okamejei kenojei. Next base: position 159,227,038 of record CM069131.1, read on the forward strand.
CAATGTTTGCCGTCGTTGTGCTGATATAAGTGTCATGACTAAGGATGTAGCTGAAACCCCTTGGTGGAGTAATGTTCAGACATTTTCAATAACCAACTACATAATCTTGTAATGGGAGAACTTGTGTCAAGATCTTTTTAACAACTCAATATCCGAGTTGAACCCAACAGAGTAGTTCCCTTTTGTTGTAGCTGTAGTGTCTCTATAACCGAATTATTGTCAAATATCACTTAAGAATGAATTGGAAAATGTCAGTAATCTGTACTGTATTAAAAGTAACATTAATATTTAAACAAAATCACTTCTGATCCTCCTCAATAGGAATGTACTGCTTTTTTGGTTGCTATCCCTGCACTCTGCAGTGAGCACATTCATGGCTTGATGTGACAACCTGAGCCATAAGTCAATCCATTCAAAATGTGTAAGTCAATAATTGTTTTATTGTGCAAAGGCTGGTCTCCTGAACCACAGTTTGAACCAGCAAGTTTTTGTTTCTTGGAACAACCGTATACCGTAGTGCCATTATGCCTGATGAAGCAGGCAACATGGCTGCTTAGCCAGTCTGACAGTACGAACCCAAGCGAGGTCTTGCTGACTGTTTTAAGACCCACCTAATGAGGCAAAAAATGGAGGAAAACATAAAAGAACATTCCTCCTTTTGTAGCGAGAATGTATTTCTCCGCACTGTTGTGCCACATATTTTTGCAATCAGTGAATAAACATGCACCAACATGTCGATATTCGATGTAGTATTGAACCATACTTTCATAATACTTTGAGATCCAATACCTATTCTGTGTTGTCATCGAACTGAACTGGATGATACACCAGTGGCAAAGGAGATTTTTAGGTAGTTATTACAGGATACTTTTACTTGATTACCATGTGACTAACATATGTCACCATCGTAGAGCAGCAACTTGAATTTGAGCATGTAGAATATGTATATTCGCTCAATAGCCCCTTACCCAGGGGTTGCATCTAATGTATATATTTAGTTGATACCAACAATTGAAGAATTGGTAAATCATGCAACCTCCAATACCTCCAAGTAGAGATGGTATTCGGAACGTCTCATCTTAGAGTCCTTAGCATCAGTTTGTAATAACTGAATTCGACCAACCACACTACTGTAGTGAGTTTCAAGTTCAAACGAGTTATTGTCATGCTCAGCAATGCTGAATACTGTTTTTTCATCATTGTGACTGAGGTAGCTTAAGCTGACAATGGCATAAGGTTGTTAACAATGGTCTAATTGTCCTTTAAGAGGTTGCTACTTACACAATATCAGTTCATTTGCTCGGCTGAAACACAGCTTCTATATTGCCAATTACTCTTGATGAAAATAAAACTCAGTTTTATAACAGATTGCTATTAACTCCAATCTCTTGCCACAGGGCGGAGTCAAGGCTAATAATAATTAAAGGTAAATCCCAATGACCAACGAAAAGTTTATCCCATTCCACAAAGCTTTACTGTTATTAGTACAGTTATATTGTCTTTGATAACCTCTGTAATGGGATTTGCATAGCATGGATCTTTGACCCTTATGAATCTGTTGTTAGTCAGGAAAAATAAGTTTTCATATTCGGAAAGTTCATATGCCCGACACTCTCCATTCTTCAGAATAACATGCCATTCCTGCCTTATTCCATGGGTGGTTTGCATGAGAACTTTTGCCCAATTTCCAAACCTTAACTTTGAAAAAATAACCCTGGCCATAATCCAAACTTGTTTGGAATGCAACGACTGTGCCTCAACCAGATATTTTTACCCTTTGTGTGTTGTACAAAACAAATATAAATATTACAACTTGTGAACAGTGCACTACCCATATTTTGGAAGTGCTAGACCCATTTTGTTGAGTAAGATTGGTAAGATGCATGGAATTTCTGAGCTATCATGCTGCCCCCAGCTCCAGTGAACCGCTTACTGCTGATGAGCGCCTGGGGTGCGTTCTGAAACAATGACTTTTGCCCACGTTTGGCCTAATTGATTCGTCTGCCAGGTTTTCTTCCCCTGTTGAATAGGCCTACCTGAATAACAGATTCAGCACATGGCTCTCACATCCCCATTATGGCGCTGTTCACTGCCGGCACATATGTGCTTTAGTATGTTCTATTGACTTCTTTAGAGCCTAGTGTCAATTATATCTTGACCTTTTGCTCTTCCCTCCTCAGAGAGGGTGATTCATAGGCAGCCCTAAACAGGCGCTGCCGCAGGATACCAATACTGATAAGAACCCATTGGACCTAACCCAAATAGAATATTCTGCTGGGATGGCAACTTTGTTGTCAGGAAAAAGGTACCTCTGACACGTGCCCTTCATCCCTTGAGGTATGCCCCATTGCCATACCTTGAGACTCAGTGTCAGCAGGATACTGACCCGTCATGGTCTCTGCCTCCAAGAGAGAGACCTGTAGCAGCTCTGTAACTAGAGTTGCTGGTGCAGCCTGCGGAGGTGGAACTACTGTCTCATTCTACCATCAGAGTCGGTGTCCAAACGAATCCTCATCTATGAAGGTACTATCAAACAGTCCTCTACCAGAAACTGCTGGTGCCTTTTTTGTGAATGATGGAGCTGACACTCCTCCTGTCGGTGTGTGCCCTGATGTAGCACTGTATGCTACAGGTGCTGTATTTGGGATAGTCGTTTCAAACGCACTACCCAGCCCCGGTGAGGAATTCATCCCCTGACTCCTTGGGCCCTGCTATCCAGCCCCGGTGGAGAATCATCTCCCGACTCCATGGGCATAGCAGATTATGTGTGACCCTGAGCAACCCTGTCCCAGGCGTTGCTGGCACCGCCTTTCGTAAAGGCCGGTGCTTTTTGACATGAAACAGCCCTGCACCAGGTGCTGCCAGCACGGCTCCCTCGTAGACCGGTAATGTCACAATTGAAACAGCCCTGTATCACGGCTCTCCCATAGGCCAGCACTTTCATACATGAAACACCCCTGTCAGGTGCTGCTGGCGCGGCCTGTCCCATAGGCCCACACTATTACAGTGTAAGCTCACTAAATCAACATTTTTCGTGTACAGCTTTACCTGTGAAGGGTTCAAACAATTCACAGCAACTTGTGCTAAACAACAAGGATTACATTGTCAGAGACATATAACAATAACTTTTTATGACTTTAAATTTGCCTTTAGCTTTTAACTTTAAGAAAAACACTATACCATACATAAATGTTATTATTAAGAGAAACCCTTTGTAGCCCGACTCACCTGATATAGGGCCGAATGAGTCCCATTTAATTCCTTGCCTGGGGACCAACGTCTGTGAGCCACTGACCCCACTGTCTGTGACTCTAGCATTACTTCCTTGCCATTCCAACGGCATCCCCACAGGCTGGGAGCCGCTGACTGCACTGTCAGCTACTCTAGCTTGATTTTCTTGCCGTTTCACGGCATCCCAGCAGGCTGGGAGCCGCTGACTGCCTTGTTAGCGGCTCCTTATCTTGCAACCCGATCTATTTGCCGGTTATCCGCTTCCACGGTCGGACTGGGTTTCCCTTCAGCCCATAACAGGCATACTTGTCGGGCTGCGAAACTGGCAGGAAAACCTCTGTGAAAAGAGGCTCCTGCGAGAAAAAACCTGGCAAGTAAAAACAAACTTACCTCTAGGTTTAACTTACCGCTGGCAGGAGCTCTGTCCTGCCAGTCTGGTGTTTGCGCCAGTGCGGCTGACGTACTGACGCGCATGCGGTCTAGACGGGGATCTTCACGGAATCACTCACGTGACTCCGAAGTAAAATTAGCAGTTAGGCAGCATCTCGGGAGAACACGGATAGGTGACATTTCAGGCCAGAAAGGGTCCCTACCCAAAACGTCTCCTATCCATGTTCTCCTAAGATGCTGCCTGACACTCTGAGGTACTCCAGCAGTCTGTTTATTACTCCAATAAGTTTGTTTATTACTCTTAGTGATAGATTATTGTCTGCAACTCTGATATGTCTAAAATGATCATTGTATGTCAAAGCAATTAACTGCACATTTTATTTTGTATTTTCTGTTTACTACGCAAATGGAATTGAAATCCTCGTCTGGCCACAATTTTTAGGCTGATTATATTTTGTACACCAGGGTCCTATTCAATGTTGTAACTTCATGAAAGCAAAAGATTGTGCAATAAGATTATAACAGACTCCTGGCTTAAAATTAATTCCTTGATCTCAGGAATGAGTAGGTTAACTTATGAAGAGCATTTGTTGGCACTGGGCCTGTTCTCTATGGAGTTTAGAAGTATGAGGGGGGACCTCATTGAAACATACAGAATAGTGAAAGGCTTGGATAGAGTGGATGTGGAGAGGATGCTTCCACTCGTGGGAGAGTCTAGGACGAGAGGTCATAGCCTCAGAATTAAAGGACATTCTTTTAGGAAGGAGATGAGGAGAAATTTATTTAGTCAGAGAATGGTGAATCTGTGAAATTCTTTGCCACAGAAGCCTGTGGAGGCCATCAGTGGATATTTTTAAGGCAGAGATAGATAGATTCCTGATTAGTACGGGTGTCAGAGGTTATGGGAAAAAGGCAGGAGAATGGGGTTAGGAGGGAGAGATAGATCAGCCATGATTGAATGGTGGAGTAGACTTGATGGGCCAATTGGGCTAGAAACATAGAAACATTGAAAAATAGGTGCAGGAGTAGGCCATTCGGCCCTTCAGGCCTGCACCGCCATTCAATATGATATGCCTTAATTCCTTTAGCCCTAAGAGCTAAATCTAATTCTACTCCTATCCCTTAAGACCTTATGACCATTTATTTGATTTTTCTTTGTTGCAAGGGGCGACATTTACTGACAATTCCTGACTGCCCTCAGGTGAAGATACTCCCACAATAGAAAGGAAGTAGGCGGAGACAGTAGGGCTGCGGGAGAACTGGGAAGGGGGATGGGAAGGAGGGAGAAAGCAAGGGCTATCTTAAATTAGAGAAGTCAATGTTCATACCGCTGGGGTGTAAACTACCCAAACGAAATATGAGGTGCTGTTCCTCCACTTTTTGCTGGGCCTCACTCTGGCAATGGAGGAGGCCCAGGTCAGAAAGGTCAGAGTGGGAATGGGAGGGGGAGTTGAAGTGCGGAGCAACCGGGCGATCAGGTTAGTTTAGATGAACTGAGCGGAAGTGTGGAGCGAAGCGATCGCCGAGCCTATGCTTGTTCCCGCCGATGTAGAGAAGGTGACATCTGGAACAGCGGATGCAGTAGATGAGTTTGGAGGAGGTGCAGGTGAACCGTCTGCCTCACCTGGAAAGACTGATTTGGTCCTTGGATGGAGTTGAGGGAAGAGGTAAAGGTTTCATCATTAGCCACAGCCCCGACTCATAGACTGGATTTGGTTTCAACTGATTTTTACAGCCTTGTCATCGTAGCCTGTGGAAACTTCCCGTGGAATCCTGGATTTGTTTTGTGTTTTTATAAAGAATCACGTGTTTAACACCTTGTCACTTGTGATTCAGCAGCTGGTGAAGGTGAAGGTGCCCGACATATGAATCTGTGAGGCATGTTTAGAAAATTGATTTCAGGTGATTTGATTATTATCGTTTAGTGAATACAGCTAATGAAATCTCTCTGGTCCATTAAAAAGTTTAAGTTCCAAAGAGACTTCAGTGATCACATTAAAATTGCACCAGATCATAAATATTGCTGAAAAAAAAGTTTTTTCTAATTTCTGTGTTTAATCAGACCGAGGCAATTACACTTTGTAAGTCACTAGCGCAAATAATTTTCTGGAGGATGTATTGTTATTGCAGTTTAAACTCTCAAACCTTGACCACATGAGCAAGCAGCTGCCACTGTGTAAAAAAATGAAGTTCATTATCCTTACAAAAAAATCTTCCTCATCTACTGCTTCCTTTTTTGTCAGCAATGTGATTTATAATCTGATATATTTTGCAAGTTATCATGGTAATTATCAGGTTTAAATATACCAATTATAGGACAATAAATTGAGATAATTATATAAATTTAAATGTTACAGAGATATTAATGTTCAATGTTCCTCCACAGGCAACTAATTTCCATGTGATTGAGCTGAATTTGTTCAATTGTGTTAGGAAAGATTAAATATATGAAACCTGTTCCACATCACAGCTCAGTGAAATAAGAAACACATCTCTACGATCTATCATGGTGAAAACTGAACATTGATGCTAAATTAACTTTGATTTAATTTTAATATGTGTCAGTCATTAGATCCTCAGAATGTTAACCGCTCATTACTCATTACTTTGGACTTGCCGATTTAAATGAATAGGAATATGAACGTCACTTAGACTCCATGGGGAGTAGAGATAAGCTTAAAACTTTGAAGGTGTACCTTGCACATTTTTTACAACTATTTCCTTTATAATTACTAGCTCCAACATGAAAGCTATCACCAATCTTTCATATGGATCTCACATATTAGTGTCTCAGTTGGTGTTTTGAAACTAAATGCTTTTCAACAGTTGCCACCAAATGTTAAAATGTTAAAATGGGTCTATCTTCCTAATGATACCTCGGTCCCACCAAGTTTGTGTTTCTTCTTGACGTAGTTCCTGCCAGTACATAGCATCAATGAGACTCTTGTGACTTTGAACTCTTGTGAAAACTTTCTGCAAGTTTTGGTCCCCTAATTTGAGGAAGGACATTCTTGATATTGAGGGAGTGCAGCGTAGGTTTACAAGGTTAATTCCGGGGATGGTGGGACTGTCATATACTGAGACAATGGAGCAGCTGGGCTTGTACAAGGATGAGAGGGCGACTCATTGAAACATATAGGATTGTTAAGGGTTTGGACACGCTAGAGGCAGGAAACATGTTCCTGATGTTGGGGGAGTCCAGAACCATGGGCCACAGTTTAAGAATAAGGAGTAAGCCATTTAGAACGGAGACGAGGAAACACCCTTTCTCACAGAGTGGTGAGTCTGTGGAATTCTCTGCCTCAGAGGACGGTGGAGGCGGGTTCTCTGGATGCTTTAAAGAGAGAGCTGGATAGGGCTCTTAAAAATAGCGGAGTCAGGGGATATGGGGATAAGGCAGGAACGGGGTACTGATTGGGGATGATCAGCCATGATCACATTGAATGGCGGTGCTGGCTCGAAGGGCCGAATGGCCTACTCCTGCACCTATTGTCTATTATCTATTGTCACCTTCAGCGCTCTAGTCTTTGACATTTCCACGCTAGTAAAATGTTCTGATTGTCTACCTCTCTCTACCTATGCCTCATTTAAAAAAAAATATTTGTATCAGGTATTGCCTCAGCCATCTCGACTCCACAAAAACAATCTACGTTTGTCCATCTTCTCCTTAAAGCTAATACCTTCTAAACCAGGCAGCATATTGTAGCGATGTTACTATACTCACCTTCAGCGATGCTGCAATTCTGCCACTGGCCGTGTGCGCGACTTTGACGCCTTTGAGGGCGGGAGGGGGGGGGCGGATTTTAAATGCCGTTTTCTCCTGCCTGTCGGAGTCAAACTTTCTCAGGCTGTTCAGCTGCTGAAGAAAAATCGTTCCAACTTCCGTTCTCGGAAGTTTAAAAATAAAATCCCGGGACAATTTAATCCCTGGAGTAAAATTAAAAAACGACTTCTAACGCCGTCAACACCTACAACGGGACAGATCTCACGTAGGGGACAAAACATAAGGTAAGTCGTGTATTTTACATATAAACTTGCTTCTTAGGATGACTTTAATCCAAATTTAATTGGCGAAAATGTGATTTTGGCCCCATACGAACTGGCATTGTTTTTCCTGCCAATATGGGGTTCAAATTCACTGCAACCGCAGCGTTCCAATCGATCGCGTTCCACAAAAACCCACTCGTAAGATGATTAAAATGCCAATTAATTTACGGGAATTAAACATTAAATTCCTTCCATTTGGCCTATAAATTCATGACAATGAGATTTAAAAATCATGTTATATTGTGAATTCTTGTGTGAATGCTATTTGGACACTAAGGCTATTTAAAAATGTTAACCTTTTCTTAAGAAATGGATAGATGTTTAGATCTAGTAATTGAATTTTATAATTAGCTACAATTAGGTAACTAACTAATTATATGCTTTACTTTCAGGTCATCCAATTAAGTTGTTTCATATTTGTTTCAGAGTGCTTCAATCTATAATAACTGAACATTTCATTCAGTTCTCTTAATTTTTAAGAAAATTTGGGCTTTTGACTGTCCTCGATCACAGCTTTTGAGTTAAATCAATGGAAAAGCAATTGACTAATTTGACTAATTGTCTAATTGAACAAGATGCTAATTTCAGAGTATGAAAATGGCCATAATAATTTTTTAATACTGAAGATATGAAAGTGAATTAGGTGTCAAATTAAACTTATTTTTATGCTTTATCTGATGGGATAAATTGCAGACTTGATTTTTAAAATCTCAAAATTTTATGACATTGCTACATATTGGTAAACGTCTTCTTCATCCTTTCCAATCCTCCACATCCTTCCAATAACAGGGTGATCTTGGAAGAAGTACAAATGAGAATTTGAGTGAAGTAAATTGTTCCAGCTTGAACGGTTAAACGTGTGGCTCGACTTTGAACTGGGAAAAGGGTGTATTTGAAATGACAAAGGAGTGCCTAGTAGGCTTGAGAAGAACAGAAGGTAAATACAAAATGCTGAAGTAACTCAGTGAGGCAGACAGCATCTCTGGAGATAAGGAATGGGTGACGTTTCAGGTCGAGACCCTTCTTCATACTGAAGAACAGAGGATGGAGGGAGTGGAAAGCCACAGAGCTTCTATGAGCTGATAGAAAGTCAGATATCTTTAGACTTTAGACTTAGGGATACAGCGCGGAAACAGGCCTTTCAGCCCTTCGGGTCTGCGCCGACCAGCGATCACCCGTACACTAGCACTATCATACACACCACACACACACACAAGGGACAATTTACAATTTTACAGAAGCCCATTAAACTATAAACCTGTACATTTTTGGAGTGTGGGAGGAAATCGGGGCATCCGGAGAAAACCCACTCTCAGGGTCACAGGGAGAACGTGCAAACTCCGTACAGACAGCACCTGCAGTCAGGATCAATCCCTTGTGACTGGCTCTGTAAGGCAGCAACTCTACAACTGCTCCACTGTGCCGAATAGCACATGGGAAGGAAAAGTTAAGATAACATTTGTGCAAATAACCAACTGTTATTAAAATAGGGTCACAATAAAAGAAAGGGAAATTAGGGGAGTGAGCAGGATCACTAAGTGATGAAGGATGAAGGATTACCATGGAGGATGTGAATGTGGCAGGAACACCAGGGCACTGCTTAATAAGTATATAAACCAACAACCCTATATGTTCTGGAAGTGGGATTTGAAATAATTTCAAGAAGAAATTATCAAAAAGGAATTGAATAGTCAGCAATGATGATTCATTCCTTTTAAAATGGACCAATTTACTGCTATTCTTTGCAGATACCACCTTGTCAAATGTTGGGTCCTGGGTTACTACCTTTGATTTCCAATTCCTTTTGGGATCCTTCAATCACTGTAGGGAAAATACCAGAGGTCAAAAGTACACATTTATTTTGCAGTTAAGCAACTAATTAGTTTAGCTGTCCACTGAAAACAAACAGGATCAGTTATATAAAATTAGTTTACGAAATTATATCCTTCTGCAACATTTGTGTTTTACTCAATTTCATCTTTATTTGCTTCCCATTCATTGATTTTATTTGACTACCATATCAGCTTTATCTGGAAAAAACAGTGCTAAAGAGCCTTGTTGGTATTTATAATGAATATATCATTCTGCTTTATTGGTATGTACATTTCTAGGGTACTTAGATACTGTAAATTACACTTTCAGCTAAAATATATATTTTGTTAGTCTATGTTGTGTGCCACAATTATACTTACTTTCAGTTACAAATTTGGTACCCTGAACAATTTGTATACTGAATGTCATATTTGTTTCATAAATAAAGACAGGCCAGTCCTGACTCCCTGAAGTACCACTGGACAATTTGAAAAAATCTGGAAACCCAATAATAAGCAAACAATATTTATAGTGTAAGACATGACATCAAAGTGGAGTCATAGAGCATGGAAACAGGCCCTTCTGCCTAACCTGCCCTTGCCGACTAAGATACCCCATCTACACTAGTCCCACCAGCTTGTGTTTGGCTTATGTCCCTCTAAAATGTTCCTATCCATGTCCCTGTCCAAATGTATTTTAAATGTTGTTATAGTGCCTGCCTCAACTAGCTCCTCTGGTAGCTTGTTCCAGATACCCACCACCTTCTGCGTGGAAAAGTTGGCGCTCGGGTTCCTATTAAATCTTTCCCTTCGTACCCTAAACCTATGTCCTCTGGTTCTTGATTTCCCCAACTCTGGGTAAAATACTCTATGCATCTCTCCTATCTATCTATTCCCCTCATGATCTTACACATCTGTTTAAGATCACTCCTCATCCTCCTATGCTCAAAGGCCAAAGGTCAAAGAAAGTAGCCAAAAATTACAATTAAGAAGGAGGAGGTGAACCAATGAAACTGATTTAAATAGTTTTGACCACTGATATGCAGGATATGCTTGACCACTGATATACCGACTGGAATAACTTGAGGAGATGGTAGAAATAGTAAAAATGGTAGGAGAATGTATTTAAAAATCTTACACATCTCACATTCTGTGAGTCACATGTCTTGTTACCATTTCTCAGTCAAGTTTGGGATTTTAAACCACAACCCTCTGACTGCAGCACAACTCAGTACAACTAATTTTATTTGTTGGCTTCTGTTTTGATCAAACATCATACAGTCAAATCACTGGAGAACTATTAAAGCCTCACTTGTAAGATCCATTGATTTACAGATCTGATTTCTTGAAAGCAGAATATTTGACTGAAATACTAATTAAGAGCAGAATATCACCCGCTTTTATTAGCATTTTATCTTTTTTTTTAAATCACGTTTTCAGGATTTTAAGTCAATTATGTGTGGAGTTGGAAGACTTGAAGGCACTAGATGATAATACATTTAATGTAATAACATTTACCTGAAGAATATTCCATTAAGATAAAACTACTGAAGGAGAGCTTCATCAATGTGTTGACAACTTGTTCTCACTTGTCAAATTTAATATTCTTACATAAGTCCAGTAAATGATTGGTGAGTCATTGTTTAAGAGATGGAGGTATAAGCCTAGGTCTTAGAATTATACAACAGAGATAGTTATAAAAACTCACCCAAAAGAGTCCGTTCATCCTAATTGACCAGAATTTGATGAGAGATAGAAACTAAGCAGTTTCTTAAATTCCTTGCTGATCCAGAATCTATCGGTTATGAAATGATTTTTCTTCCATTGTCATTTGAGAAAGAGAGCTTCAAAATTAGAAACAGTGTAGGAAGAACTTCCCTTCACCTTAGATGTGTCATTTCTTATGTTTAAACAGTTATCTCTAGTTCTAGGTTCAGACTGAAGAGGGGTCTCCACCCGAAACGTCACCCATTCCGTCTCTATGAGAATGCAGGGTGATGCTATGGGAATGCAGGGTGACTTGGGCAGGTTGGGGGAGTGGGCAGATGCATGACAGATGAAGTTTAATGCGAATAAATGTGAGGTTATCCACTTTGGTAGCAGAAACAGGAAGGCAGATTACTATCTAAATGGCGTCAAGTTGAGAAAAGGGGAAAGTACAACGGGATCTGGGGGTCATTGTACATCTGTAAGCATGCAGGTACAGCAGGCAGTGAAGAAAGCGAATGGCATGTTGGCCTTTATAACAAGAGGAATCGAATATAGGAGCAAAGAGGTCCTTTTGCAGTTGTACAGAGCCTGAGTGAGACCACACCTGGAGTATTGTGTGCAGTTTTGGTCATTTGAGGTAATTTGGTCATTTGGTCATTTGAGGAAGGACATTCTTGCTATTGAGGGAGTGCAGTGTAGGTTTACAAGGTTAATTCCCGGGATGGTGGGACTGTCATATGCTGAGAGAATGGAGTAGCTGGGCTTGTACACTCGGGAGTTTAGAAGGATGAGAGGCAATCGCATTGAAACATATAAGATTGTTAAGGGTTTGGACACGCTAGAGGCAGGAAACATGTTCCCGATGTTGGGGGAGTCCAGAACCAGGGGCCACAGTTTAAGAATAAGGAGTAAGCCATTTAGAACAGAGACGAGGAAACACTTTTCCTCACAGAGAGTGGTGAGTTTGTGAAATTCTCTGCCTCAGAGGGTGGTGGAGGCAGGTTCTCTGTATGCTTTCAACAGAGAGCTAGATAGAGCTCTTAAAAATAGCGGGGTCAGGGGATATGGGGAGAAGGCAGGAATGGGGTACTGATTGGGGATGATCAGCCATGATCACATTGAATGGTGGTGCTGGCTCAAAGGGCCGAATGGCCTACTCCTGCACCTATTGTCTATTGTCTATTGTCTCCAAAGATGCTGCCTGTCCCGCTGAGTTGCTCCAGCATTTTGTGTCTATCTTCGATTTAAACCAGCATCTGCCGTTCCTTCCTACACATAGTAAGTATTGAATACCAGTCTTGGGTGGGTCACTTCAGACAGATATTTCTGGGCCACAATTAAAACATATGTTTTAAATTATATTAAGCTATTTTCTTCATTGTGTCCTATCGCAATTGAATTTTCATTGTTCTATATAGACTTTCACTAATGTTTCCTTTACCAATTGTGTTAACCTTGTTTTGAAAATGTTAGCACTAGAGGAGTATTGTAACATAGCTGGCAGATCCACATTCACCTGGTCTTTATTCACAGTTAAGCCTTGACAACACATACACACTCTCCATCAACTAGAGAAAATGTATTTTTCAGAGCAAAGAATCAGGCCCTTCGGCCCACTGAGTCCGCACTAACCAGCAATCCCCGCACATTAACATTACCCGGCACACATGAGGGACAATTTTACATTTACAACCAAGTCAATTAACCTACAAACCTGCAAGTCTTTGTAGTGTGGAGAAGATCTCGGAGAAAACCTACGCAGGTCACGGGGAGAGTGTACGAACTCCACACAGACAGCACCAGTGCTCAGGATCGAACCCGGGTCTCTGGCACTGTAAGGGAGTAGCTCTATCGCTACACCACCGTGCTGCCCTACGATTTACTTAAATCATACCTAAGACTTCTCTAACCACTTACAAGGAGCATAACATTATTCTAGTTATTTTTTCCCTCCCCATTCAAGTAATTAAAAACTAATTTTGTTTTTTTTCACCTCATCTTGTTCCATCGCATCATTGGAGATACGTTAATGGCATTACCTCTTGTTTAAAAAATTGGGTGGATGGCAGAATTGAGTCAAATACAAAATGGTTTTCAAGATAGTGCAGGAAAGTGTAAAGATTTGTGGTATATTCCATGATAACTCAAAGAGACCTGCGGGACTATGAGACGCCTTCCTGCAGTCTTGTTGAAGCCAAACATCATCAGCCCAGCCCCGAATTAGATCATGTGTGGAAATCACGACATGATAATGAAAACTCATAATCACATCTTGTGCTTAACCCGATGCACTGCCCTATTCCTGTTTTTCCAAATGCTTTCCTTCTTCAAAGATATACGTGGCAACATGGATGCAATTTGTCCTGCCAGATATTTTGGAAGCAAGACCAGAGCAATCTAAGATAATCACGTTTAATGAGATGTTCTTTGGATATGGCTGACTAGTAATTACTTACTGTATCCTAGATTTTATGACAGATTTATTATCATGATGCCATAGAAAATTAAGCTGAACATGATAATGGCTTTTGGTAGTTATTTGCTTAATAAAATAACACTTTTCTTACAAATCTTCTCTTGCCTACTTATTTGTATGACGTTTTGGATAACCTCCAAGGAGTTTATTATATTCTCTTCTATAATACCTGCTTAATTTTCAACTGGATATTGGGCATAATCTCACAACAATCTCCAAGGAACAATGCTCTGAAGTGCCTTTATTGTCAGATGTGGAAAGTGCTAACAAAGCGAAATTCATACAAAGTGGCGATTCTCCTATCACCACTTACCAGAGCAGCAATGAATATGGCACTTGTCAGAGAAGCATTGAATGAAGAGACTGATTTCCAAAGGAGGTGATCACTGAAGTTTAATTTAGTTTAGTTTATTGTCCAATGTACCGATGTACAGTGAAAAGCTTTTGTTGCCTGCTAATCAGTCAGCGGAAAGACAATTCAGCCATTCACAATGTACAGATACTGCACATGATAAAGGGAATAAGTTTAGTGCAAGATAAAGTCCAGTAAAGGCAGATTAAAGATAGTCCAAGGATCTCCAATGAGGTAGATGGTAGGTCCATAGGTGGAGTTCCAGCCTGATCCAGATTCCTTGTGCTGGGAAAGGGCTGTGGCCCAGAAAAATTTAGCCTTATATAGTAAGGCATATAGTAATACAGTGTGGAAACAGGCACTTCAGCGCAACTCGCCCACACTGGCCAACAATGTCCCAGCTACTCTAGTCCAACTTGCCTGTGCTTGGTCCATAACCCTCCAAACCTGTCCTATCCATGCACCTGTCCAACTGTTTCTTAAATAATGGGAGTCCCAGCCTCAACCACCTCCTCTGGCAGCTTGTTCTATGTGAAAAACTTACCCCTCAGATTCCTATTAAATCTTTTCCTCTTCACCTTGAACCTATGTCCTCTGGTCCTCGATTCCCATACTCTGGGTAAAAGACTCTGCGCATCTACCCGATCTATTCCTCTCATGATTTTGTACACCTCTATAAGATATCCCCTCATCTTCCTACACTCCATGGAATAGAGACCCAGCCAACTCAACCTCTCCCGATAGCTCACACCCTCTAGTCCTGGCAACATCCTCGTAAAATGTTGTGTTTCTGTATAAGAATGGCTGCAAGGAAAAGCCTGGAAAGTATCGTTATCTTTGCAAACCGATGTTTGCAAAGATAACAAATGTTCAAAGTTAGAGAAATTTATCTCCTTCCTCCTTGAGTATAGAGCTGCAAGAAACAAAACTTGCAGATTTGCCCCAATAACACATTTCTGAACAGTCCAGGAGTGGCAGCCCATCTCATTTGATCCTGACCTCAGGTGCTGTCTGTGTGGAGTTTACACGTTCTCCCTGTGACTGTAAGTTTCCTCCGGGTGCTCTGGTTTCCTTACACATCTGAAAGATTTACGAGTTTGTACATTAATTGGCGTTTGTAAAGATTCTCCAAGGTCCATAATAATGAGGTTAGACTGTAAACCTTATCCCTCAGAATACTGTTCAGGAACTTATCTATGACAGATGTTAGACTCAAGGGTCTATACTTTCCAGGCTTTTCATTGGAGCCATTCTTACATAGAATCACAACATTAACCACCCTTCAATCATCTGTACACAAGGATGTTTGCACAAGTGACAATTATCTACAACCATCATCAGTTAGATGCAGGAAGATTGTTCCCGATGTTGGGGAAGTCCAGGACAAGGGGTCACAGCTTAAGGATAAGGGGGAAATCCTTTAAGACCGAGATGAGAAAGACTTTCTTCACACAGAGAGTGGTGAGTCTCTGGAACTCTCTGCCACAGAGGGTAGTTGAGGCCAGTTCATTGGCTATATTTAAGAGTGAGTTGGATGTGGCCCTTGTGGCTAAGGGGATCAGAGGGTATGGAGAGAAGGCAGATACGGGATACTGAGTTGGATGATCAGCCATGATCATATTGAATGGCGGTGCAGGCTCGAAGGGCTGAATGGCCTACTCCTGCACCTAATTTCTATGTTTCTATGTTTCTATGTTTGCACAAGTGACAATTATCTACAACCATCATCAGTTAGAAATGCCTAGGGCCAAGTCTCCACAACACAGATTCCAACCTTTAGCCAATGTGATTCACACCATGTGAGAACAAGAAATGGCCAAGAACAATGATTACAGTAAAAGCTACAAAACACATCAACATCCCAGCTGTATGGCTGATGAAGTAACCAAGCTCTTACAGTTGACCTGCTGTAATAGCCTTTTTCTGGCAATATAAAAAAATATCCAACTGTTTTATGTACACAAAAAAGTCAAACCTGAACAATGTCATTAGCTCAGCATCAGCCAAAGGCCAATCTAGGCTCCCGGGATGCACCATGCAGTTGCTAAAGCAGGCACCTGGGAAGCGCTGAGCAAACCGGCGGATGGGCTGCCGAGAGCAAAGAGGGACTGTCAAGGGCCATCGAGAAAAACCTGGTGGAGGGGCAACCGAGAGCAAAGTGGGACCCAGCGGGGGGGTGTTGGGTGGGGGGGGGGGGGTGTGCAACGAGTAGGTAAGACTGTACTAAGGACTTTGGAAACATGGCCATTCTTTGTGTACTACCTGGGTGGTCTGCTGTATGGACTTTACTGGATTGTATGCAAAAACAGAGCATTTCACAGTTCCAGGTACATGTGACCACAAAATATTTTTAATTGAAAGTATCATTGAATAGAATTGATTCATGAAGTTCCTTCAACAACAACTCCCAAAGTCCCTGGATGGTTTATGACAGCAAGAATATGGGAGAGCCTCTGCCCATCTAGTTGCAACAAGCATAAACCATAAGACACAGCAGCAGCATTAGGCATTTGGCCCATTGAGTTTGGTCAACCATTCAGTTGTGGCTGACCTATTTTTCCCTCTCAACACCATTCTCCTGCTTTCTCCCTGTAACCGTCGATGCCCTTACGAATCAAGAACCTATTAATCTCTACTTTAAAAATACCGAACGACTTGCCCTCTACAGCCATCTGTGGCAATGAATTCCACAAATCCGCCACCGTCTGGCTAAAGAAATTCCTCCTCGACTCCATTCCAAATGACTTGGAAATATCTTCCCATCTCTTGACGATTCCTGGGTTGAAATCTAGTAACTCATTAACTAATACAACTGAGCATTGAGACCACTCAGACTACAGAAGCTGCAAACCATTGACTCACCCCCATTTTCCCAAGGGCAATCGAAAGAAGGTCATTGAGAGCTTCCCTCGTCAGGAACACATGAAGCAAAGAATGGTCACTTTAAGGAGCTGTTGCTGCTGTTAAGCTATTTTCCGCTGTATCTTTTATGACATATTAACGTTAAAACTACTGATAATTTCTGTTCCCTACTTTGTCATGAAAGGACAGGCTGCCTATGGAGAGACATAAACAAGTAAGAATACAATATAGCTCAAACATGTTTTAGGCATAGAACAGAATGTATTGCACTGACAAGAAGACTTTAAATGAAATTTTTAAATGATGGATGCTCTGCTCTGTCAACAGTCAAGCAATAACATTGTAATGACTGAGTAGTACAATCTTACTTCCTTTATTTAAGTAATTAATGCGGCCAAAAATATTGTGTTTGCTTAATATATATGCCTTGGAAGGAATGGGCTGAGATATAATCCAGTACTTAAGAGTTAATTGTGTGGGAGAAGAGAAAATGTTTCCACCTATCGGGAGGTCAAATAATGAGGAGGGATAGCAGGGATAGGCTGTTAAGCAAAGGATGAGAAAAGTGTAGGAGAGAAATAGAATCATTGCTTGGAAAATCAACATTTAGAATCAACGTTTGGGTGAAATTAGGAAACAGAAAGGGGCAGATGATTTGTGAATTTGCTCCATTGCATAGCAGTAGAGCTACTGCCGTACGGCACCAGAGACCCGGGTTCAATCCTGACTACAGGTTCTCTGTACGGAGTTTGTACATTCTGCCCGTGACCTGCATGGGTTTTCGCCAATATCTTCAGTTTCCTCCCACACTACAAAGACCTACAGATTTGTAGGTTAATTGGCTTGGTATAATTGTAAATTGTCCCTAGTGTGTGTACGATAGTGTTAGTGTGCGGGGATCGCTGGTCGGTGCTCACTCGGTGGGCCAAAAGGACTATTTTTTGCGCTGTATCTCTAAACGAAACTAAATAGTGGCAGTGTAAAGTTCAGTGTGAATCAAGAAATTAGATTAATACAAGAGGAATATTATATTCATGATATGATGACCGTTAGTAGTCTGCAGTTGGCACCCATCCCGCTGCGAGAGATGACGGTGTGGGTTTGATATTGTCCTGCTTGGGGAGGGGAATGTATCATCTATGGTTGCTTTTCCTGCTGTGGCTGACTAGGCCTATCCTAGACAGACAGACCCTCCCGCAGCTTCCACCTTTATTGCAAAAACATTTGAGTTTCAGAGAAAGGTCACATTATTGTAATTATGCAAGGCCCTTCTAAGACCTGGGCTACTGTGAGTAGGTCTGGCCTGTCTACCTATACCAACGGACGATTAGACGTGCTACAGTGGATCTGGGAAAGGTTCAGTCAATAGATTCCTGGGATGGGGGCTTGCAGTGTGAAAGGAGATTAGGAGATTGGACATACATAGCCGTAGAGTCATGGACTCATAGAGTCAAACAGTGTGGAGAAACAGGCCCTTTGGCCCAACATGCCCACAACCACCAACATGTCCCATCTGCACGTCTCACTTGCTTGCGTTTGGCCCATATCCCTCTAAACCTGATCTATCCATGTACCTGTCCAATTGCTTCTTAAACGTGGCGAAAGTCCCTGCTATAACTATAAACGGAATTTATATGTTGTATTTGAATTATATGTTGTATTTGAATTTGACCTGTTGTCTGCCACCACATTATCTCTACCTGGTAGGTAGATAGCTGAGACCCAGATGTTTCTGGAAACACACCAGTGCCACATGAGGATAGCAAGATAATCACATGATACTGGCCTTATTCCTCCCATGTAATTGATATATGCAACAGCCGTGGTATTATCAATCTGGAGCTGAACAATAAATTATTCATTGTTGAACAATAAGCTTTTAATCCATAGAATGCATCCAGCAACTCTAAGGAATTTATACCATGCCTGTGCAGGATTAAATCCTCTTGCACACTCCATCTACCACCACAACTAGACTCACTGTCCGTAGCTCCCCATCCGGCAGCACTCACATCTGTTTGCAAAAGCACTGAATGTTGCTGAACCAAAATGTTTTTGGTAGTTTGTACAATATTGATGATCCACCATTGTAATTGAGCTATGTCTCTGGTTGGTAACTGCATAGGTCTATCAAAATGACCTGCATGTTCTTTAAGTGCAAATTTAAAAAAAAAAAAAAAAAGGATACTCAGTTGGATGATCAGCCATGATCATATTGAATGGCGGTGCAGGCTCGAAGGGCCGAATGGCCTGCTCCTGCACCTAATTTCTATGTTTCTGTTTCTATGTTTCTATATGTTCTCCCCATAACCCGCGTGGATTCTCCAGGATCTCCGGTTTCCTCCCACACTCCAAAGATGTACAGGTTTTTAGGTTAATTGGCTTGGTATAATTATAAATCGGCCCTAGTGTGTGTAGGATAGTGTTAGTGTGCGGGGACCTCTGGTAAATTTTCTGCTGTCAAATCTGGCCACTTTTTAAAATGCATCCAAATGTTTCTGTATGTCTACAGTCCTCAAAAGTTCGGGTTCAGAGGGAAACATGGGTGTCAGGATGGTTACTAGAGCAGCAGTCTCCAGACACCAGGGTAAACCTAAACCTATAAAACAAGGAGGTTCATTCCTAAGTACATCTGAAACACCTGGACAAGAGAGACCTATGTCAGGCTCCAATTTATAGACTACAGTTCTGCCTTTAATACCATTATACCATCCAAGCATATCACCAAACCCATGGGACTTGGTATCCGCACTCATCTCTGCAACTGGATCCTCGATTCCTGACCAACAGACCCTAATCAGTGTGGATAGAGGATAAATCATCCTCCACGATAATCCTCAACATGGGGATGCATTTTCAGCCCCATCTTTACTCCTTGTTCACCCACGACTGTGCAGCCATGTACAAATCTAATTCAATTTTCAAATTTGCATACGACACCACCATTGTGGGCCGGATATCAAATAATGATGAGATGGAGTACAGGAAGGAGATTGCGAACCAGGTACTCTGTGCGAAGTAATTCTCATCTCAGTTGATGGAATTAAAAGTAACACTAGCAAATTTGCAGATGATAAAAAGCTGGGTGGCAGTGTGAACTGGGAAGAGGATGCTAGGAGGGTGCAGGGTGACTTGGACAGGTTGAGTGAGTGGGCAGATGCATGGCAGATGCAGTATAATGTAAATAAATGTGAGGTTATCCACTTTGGCGGGAAGTACAAGGAGGCAGATTATTATCTCAATGGTGTCAGATTAGGAAAACGCAAAGTGCAACGAGACCTGGGTGTCCTTGTACACCAGTCACTGAAAGTAAACATGCAGGTACAGCAGGCAGTGAAGAAAGCTAATGGCATGTTGACCGTCATAACGAGAGGATTTGAGTAAAGGAGTAAAGAGGTCCTGCAGTTGTACAGGCCCTGGTGGTGAGACCGCATCTGGAGTATTGTATGCAGTGTTGGTCTCCTAATTTGAGGAAGGACATCCTTGCTATTGAGGGAATACAGAGTAGGTTCACGAGGTTAATCCCCAGGATGGCGGGACTGTCATATGAGGAAAGATTGGAAAGTCTGGGCTTGTATTCACTGGAGTTTAGAAGGATGAGAGGTTATCTTTTTTTTTTTTTACCTTTTTATTTTTTTAAATATCTGTATTTATTAGAGGCAAATACATCAATGTACATCACATATATATTGTTACAATCATTGTACACCATAATTTTATGGCTTTTAAAGAAAAGGAATAGAAAGAAAGAGAGTGAAGTAGGTGAAAAGAGTTGTGAAAGTGAAAGAGCGTGCCAAAGGGGAGAAGAAACTCTTGGTCAAAGAATTAGAGAAAGGGGGTTAAGAGATAGACCCTAGAAAAGAAAAGGAAAAAAGAAAAAGAGACAAAGAGAGAGAAAAGAAAAAAAAAGCCAGTTACTATATCATATATATCACGCAAAAGGAATTCACGAACTCGATAGTTTTTCATCCCCCCCCACCAAGGCCCGAGGTACACCTGCACCCTATCTTTGTAGTAATTCTATAAATGCAGACCACGTCTGATAGAAGCGTTCTGATTTTCCTGCCAGGCGGAGTCTCATATCTTCCAGATGTAGTATTTCAAATATAGTTGAAATCCACATATTTAATGTTGGTATATGAGCATTTTTCCAGAATTTTAAGATTAGCTTTTTTCCTATTATTAAGCCGTAATCAAACAGATTCTTTTGATACACATTTAATTCCAAACTACCTTCTATCATTCCGAAAATAATCCATTCTGGCTTTGGTGTCATTTTTATTTTAAACAGTTTTGTGAACATTTCAAAGATTTCAATCCAAAAGCTTTGAATTTTTGTACAGAAGATGAATGAGTGCGCTATAGTAGCTTCTTGACACTGGCATTTATCACAAATTAGGGAAAAATTTATTTAATTTCGTTTTTGAGTAGTATAATCTGTGTAAAATTTTAAATTGTATTAAAGTGTGTCTCACGTTAATTTAGCATTTGTGCACATTTAATAAGTACTCTTTCCACGTATTATTGGAAATTTTTATGCTTAGTTCATTTTCCCACTCACCTCTGATACCTTCCGTTGTTGTTATTACTGCATTTAGTATAATATTATATATATATGAAATTAAATTTGTTGATTCCGTCTTTGTATTCATTACTTCATCTAGTAAGTCTAATGGCATTTTGTGAAATTCTTGTGCATGTTTTTTCAGATATTCACATATTTGGAAATATTTAAAATACTGATTGTTACCCAGATTATATTTTAGTTGTAATTGTTTAAATGATAATAGTTTTCCCCTATCATACAAATCTCCCAAAGTTTTAATTCCTGCTCTTTCCCATTGTATAAATGCTTTGTCTATAATCGAGGGTTTAAACAGAGGGTTTTTAGCAAAAGGAGATAGGAGAGATAAGTTTCTTAATTTTAAATTGTATTTTATTTGTTTCCAAATTCTAATTGTACTATGAGAGGGGATCTTTTAGAAACATATAAAATTATTAAAATTATAAATCTGAAGAAGGGTCTCGAACCGAAAGATCACCTATTCCTTCTTTCCATAGATGCTGCCTCACCCGCAGCATTTTTTGTCTACCTAAAATTATAAAAGGACTGGCAAGCTAGATGCAGGAAAAATGTTCCCAATGTTGGGCGAGTCCAGAACCAGGGGCCACAGTCTAAGAATAAAGGGGAAGCCATTTAAAACTGAGGAGTGAAAAAAAAATGCCACCCAGAGAGTTGTGAATTTGTGGAATTCTCTGCCACAGAAGGCAATGGGGGCCAATTCACTGGATGAATTTAAAAGAGAGTTAGACAAAGCTCTTGGGGCTGGCAGAATCAAGGGGTATGGGGAAAAGGCAGGCAAAGGTTACTGATTGTGGATGATCAGCCATGATCACAATGAATGGCGGTGCTGGCCCGAAGGGCCGAATAGCCTTCTCCTGCATCTATTTTCTATGTTCCTATGTTTCTAGTTCTGAATGGCTGTCATTATCTTGTGATTATGATCCCTGGTTCAGGGGATCCCTACCAGGGAAAATATTAGCACTCTATCTGTTCTTTCACGTTGCATAAGAATTTTGTGAGTTTCAATTAAATTATCCTTCATTCTTCAGAAATCAAAATGATGTATGCCCCAGATAGATACTATGTGCTGGAGTGCTGGAGTAACTCTGCGGGTCCAGCACTGTGTGTCTATCTTCGACATTATCCAGCATCTGTAGTTCCTTTCTACACCCAGGTTGTCAAAAATTGCAGCAGGATCGTGATCGGTTGGCCAGGTGGGCCCTCAGTCATTTCTCAAATGGTTGATAGAATTTAATACAGAGAATATATGAGGTGTTGCATTTTGGAAAGTCGAACATGGGCAGGATCTACGCAGTGAATAGTAGTGCTCTGGGGACTGTAATCGAGCAGAGGCATTTAGGAGTTCAGGTACATAGTTACTTGAACGTGAAATCGCATGTAGATAGGGTGGTCAAAAAGGCCTTTGGGACAATGGCCTTCAGTCGGAATATTAAGTATAGAAGTTGGGAGGTCATATAGCAGTTATATAAGATGTTGGTGAGGCCGCATTTAGAGTATTGTGTTACGTTCTGGGCACCAAGTTATAGGACAGATGCTGTCAAACTGGAAAGGGTGCAGAGAAGATTTACAAGGATGTTGCCAGGACTCAAAGGTCTGAGCTATAGGGAGGTTCAATAGGCTAGGACTCTATTCCATGGAGTGCAGGAGGATGAGGGGTGATCTTATGAAGGTACATAAAATTACGAGAGGAATAGAATGGGTAAATGCACAAAATCTCTTGCCCCACATAGGGGAATCAAGAACAAAAGGGCATAGGTTTAAGGTGAAAGGGGAACGATTTTATAGGAATCTGAGGGATAACATTTTTATGCAAAGAGTGGTGGGTGTATGGAATGAGCTGCTGGAGGAGGTCGTCAGGGCAGGGACTATCGCAACGCCCCAGAGAGTCAATAGGATAATGCAAATTTAGCAGAATTGATGGCATTCTGTAATCTGTGGAGGGGCCTGTGGTTTAAAGCACCATGCGGAAAGTTACGTCATTAGTTTGATGCATCAGTGCAATAGGAATAGACTGATGCATGATAGGGACTGTCATCTTTTGGATGACACATGAAACCAAGGCAACATTTGTGAGTTCCAGTGATGTAAAAGCCACATAACGTTACTTTACAAAACAGTAGGAATTTCCTGTGATGTTCTGACACGTGCCCTCCTCCCAAAAATATCATCCTCAGCTCCCGTTCTTATTGCTCATAGAACCTCTCTTCGCTAAAATACAAACAGTGGAAGGGTGGTATTGTTGGGTGCAGCAGTAGAGTTGCTGCCTTAGAGCATCAAAGACCCAGGTTCGATCCTGACTATATTGCTTGGCTGTATGGAGTTTATACGTTCTCCCCATGACCTGCGTGGGTTTTCTCCGGGAGCTCCGGTTTCCTCCCACACTCTAAAGATATACAGGGTTGTAGGTTTATTGGCTTGGTATCATTGAAAATTGTCCGTAGTGCATCTAGGATAGTGTTAGTGTGCAGGACCGCTGGTCGGCATGGACTCAGTGTTCCACGACAATGTTTCCTCCCTGTATCTCCAAACTAAAGGACCCCTAGGACATTGAGGGAAGTTAGTGTAGAAATAGCAGGAGCTATGACAGAAATATTTCAAATGTCATTAGAAACGGGAATAGTGCCGGAGGATTGGCGTACTGCGCATGTTGTTCCATTGTTTAAAAAGGGTTCAAAGAATAAACCTAGCAATTATAGACCTATTAATTTGACGTCAGTGGTGGGCAAATTAATGGAAAGGATACTTAGAGATAATATATATATAAGCATCTGGATAAACAGGGTCTGATCAGGAACAGTCAACATGGATTTGTGCCTGGAAGGTCATGTTTTTGACAAACCTTCTTGAATTTTTTGAAGCGGTAACTAGGGAAATTGATGAGGGTAAAGCAGTGGATGTTGTCTATATGGATTTCAGTAAGGCCTTTGACAAGGTTTCCCATGGAAGGTTGGTTCAGAAGGTTCAATCTTTGGGTGTCAATGGCGGAGTAGCAAGATGGATTCAACAGTGGCTGAATGGGAGATGTCAGAGAGTAATGGTGGATGGCTGTTTGTCAGGTTGGAAGCCGGTGACCAGTGGGGTGCCTCAGGGATCTGTGTTGGGTCCACTGTTGTTTGTCATGTACATCAATGATCTGGATGATGGGGTGGAAAATTGGATAAGTAAGTATGCAGATGATACTAAGATAGGTGGTATTGTGGATAGGTGGTATTGTGGATTCTCAAAGTCTACAGAGAGATTTGGGCCATTTGGAAAAGTGGGCTGAAAGATGGCAGATGGAGTTTAATGCTGATAAGTGTGAAGTGCTACATCTTGGCAGGACAAATCAAAATAGGACGTACATGGTAAATGGTAGGGAATTGAGGAATGCTGTGGAACAGAGGGATCTAGGAATAACTGTGCATAGTTCCCTGAAGGTGGAATCGCATGTAGATAGGGTGGTAAAGAAAGCCTTTGGTGTGCTGGCCTTTATAAATCAGAGCATTGAATATAGGAGTAGGGAAGTAATATTAAAATTGTACATGGCATTGGTAAGACCAATTCTAGAGTATGGTGTACAATTTTGGTCGCCTAGTTATAGGAAGGATGTCAACAAAATAGAGAGAGTACAGAGGAGATTTACTAGAATGTTGCCAGGGTTCCAGCAACTATGTTACAGAGAAAGGGTGAACAAGTTAGGTCTTTATTCTTTGGAGCGCAGAAGGTTAAGGGGGGACTTGATTGAGGTCTTTAAAATGATGAAAGGGATAGACAGAGTTGACGTGGATAAGCTTTTCCCATTGAGGGTAGGGAAGATTCAAACAAGAGGGCATGACATGAGAATTAAGGGACAGAAGTTTAGGGGTAACGTGAGGGGGAACTTCTTTACTCAGAGGGTGGTGGCTGTGTGGAATGAGCTTCCAGCAGAGGTGGTGGAGGCAGGATCGATTTTAACATTTAAAAGTAAAGTGGATAGGTATATGGACGTGAAGGGAATGGAGGGGTATGGTCTGAGTGCAGGTAGATGGGACTAGGGGAAAACAAATGGTCGGCACGGACTGGAAGGGCCGAGAGGGCCTGTCTCCGTGCTGTAATTGTTATATGGTTAAAATAAACTAGAATATACCTCATTTTTAGTTACACATTTTCTACAAATGTAAAAACTCTAGGTTTTATGTTAAATTTAAACCTGAGTCCATGCGCATACTCCAAATGACCATAACACTCATGGTCCATCAGGCAACACCTTCAGAGAGAAGCAGAATTAACATTTCAGGTCAATGATTTTCCATCAGATGCTCTTGTGAAAAGTCGTTGACCTGAAACATTAGTTCAGATCTTGATGGCACAGTGACATGCCGGCGGGTATCCATTGCCATCAGCTTACTAACTTGCTCAACATTGGAAAGGTCTATCGAATGGCCGGAGGAGCCCCAAGTGCTCAGTGGAGCCAAAGCTTCCATCCTCATCTCCAACCCCTGAAATTTTTGAAGTCCTCTGACATCAGGGAATGCTTCTCCTTCAGCTTCCAGATGTCAAAACTGGCCACTTCTTAATATGTATCTGAATGTCTCTGTATATCTACAGACCGCAAATGTTCAGCTTCAGAGAGAAACATGGTAGACCTGATGGTTACTAGATCAGCCGTCTCCAGACACCAGGGTAAACCTAAATCTATGAACAAGGAGGTTCATTCCCAAATGCACCTGAAACACCTGGATAAGAGAGACCTACATCAGACCTATTCATAGACTACAGTTCTGCTTTTAATACCATTATACCATCCAAGCTTATCAGCAAACTCATGGGACTTGGTGTCAGGACTCATCTCTGCAACTGGATCCTCGACTTCCTGAACAACAGACCCTAATCAGTGTGGATAGAGGAGAAATCATCCTCCAGAATAATCATCAACACTGGTGCTCCACGGGGATGCAATTTCAGCCCCATCTTTACTTCTTGTGCACCCACGACTGTGCAGCCATGTACAAACATAATTCAATTTTCGAATTTGCATACGACACCACCATTGTGGGCCGGATATCAGTTAATGATGAGATGGAGTACAGGAAGGAGATTGAGAACCTCGTGTCCTGGTCTGATGACACTCTCAACGTCAGCAAGACAAAGGAGATAGTGATCGGCTTCAGGAAGCAAAGCGTTACACATACCCCAGTTTGCATTGATAGCACCGAAGTAGACATGGTTGTAAACCTCAAATTCTTAGTAGTCAATATCGACGACAACTTCTCCTGGAGCACCCATATTGAAGCAACGACCAAGAAGGCACACCAATGCCTCGACTTACTTAGAAGGCTTAGGACATTTTGCATTTCCCTTTAACTCACTCCACTTTTATAGATGTACCTTAGAAAACATTTTATCAGGATCACAGCCAGATTTGGGAACAGACTCAATGACAGCAAGAAATTGCAGCAAATTGTGGACACAGCCCAGACCATCGCACAAACCAACCTCCCTTCCATTTACTCCATTTATACCTCACGCTGCCTCGGCAAGGCCCGCAGCATAATCAAGGACAAGTTGCCCCCTGGCCACTTCCTCTTCTCCCCTCCCCCATCGAGCAAAAAGCATAGATATATGAAAACGCACACCTCCAGATTCAAGGACAGTTTCTTCCCAGCTGTTATCAGGCAACTGAATCATCCTACCACAACTAGAGAGTGGTGAACCTCTAGAATTCTCTGCCACAGAAGGTAGTTGAGGCCAGTTAGTTGGCTATATTTAAGAGGGAGTTAGATGTGGCCCTTGTGGCCAAAGGGATCAGTGGTATGGAGAGAAGGCAGGTAAGGGATACTGAGTTGGATGATCAGCCATGATCATATTGAATGGCGGTGCAGGCTCGAAGGGCCGAATGGCCTACTCCTGCACCTATTTTCTATGTTTCTACGTTTCTATGTCCTGAACTATTATCTACCTAATTGGTGACCCTCGGACTATCTTTGATTGGACTTTACTGGATTTACCTTGCACTAAATGTTATTCCCTTTTCATGTATCTGTACACTGTAAGTGACACAATTGTAATCATGTATTGTCTTTCTGCAGACTGGATAGCATGCAACAAACAAGAGGAGTTGAGTATAGGAGCAAAGAGGTCCTTCTCCAGTTTTACAGGGCCCTGGTGAGACCAAACCTGGAATATCGTGTGCAGTTTTGGTCTCCATATTTGAGGAAGGACATTCTTGCTATTGAGGGACGTGGGTTCATGAGGTTTATTCCCGGGATGGCGGGACTGCCAAATGTTGATAGAATGGAGCAGCTGGGCTTGTATACTCAGGAATTTAGAAGGATGAGAGGGAATCTTATCGAAACATATAAGATTATTCAGGCTTTGGACACCTAGAGGCAGGAAACATGTTCCTGATGTTGGGGCCACTGTCTAAGAATAAGGGGCCAGCCATTTAGAACGGAGATGAGGAAACACTTTTTCACAATAAATTGGCACATTAACCAGATGCATATAACTGAAGTACAATAGGATTAGACACCCCAAAAGAATCAGAGGTCTGTGTATTATAGTGTCCTCAGCTCACAGCATCATTCACAGTGCAGTACATCCATACCCCTCGATCTTAATCTCATGAGGGAGAAATAGCTAAGGATGTTGTGGCATACTCTGTGGAAGTCTACACTCCCCGAGTTCTTACAGTGTAGTTTTCTTGTGATAGGCACATTATAGATCTTGCATCAGGCAAATGCTCATGTTCTTAGTTATTTCAGTCTTCATGGTTGCTCGCAAACATATTCAGTGCAAGCAGCCAATCCTGGGTCATAATTTCAGCATGAGCTCATCTCTCTCACACTATTAATAAATGGCACCTTCAAGCAAACCAGGCCAATAGCTGCAGAAAGATGCCATCTGCTGTGCATTACAGGTGTGTTTCATTACAGTTCTGAGGCATATTTGGTAAAGAGATATAAAATACATAGCTCATTATCGCTACATGCTCATTTATTCATGTTCATAAGTTGTAGGAGCAATTGGGCCCATCAAGTCTACTGGGTCATGGCTGATCTATCTGTCCCTCTAAACCCCTTTCTCCTGCTTTCCCCATAACCCCTGACACCCGTACAAATCAAGATTCTAGCAACATTTAAGAAGCAATTAGACAGGTACACGTAGAGGACAGATTTAGCGGGATATGGGAGAAACATAGACAAGTGTGACTAGTGCAGATGGGACACGTTGGTCGGTGTGAGCAAGTTGGGCTGAAGGATCTGTTTCCACACTATATGTCCCTATGACTAGCAATTTCCACATTAAAAATATCCATTGATTTGGCCTCCACATCCTTCTGTGGCAATGAATTCCAAGATTCACCACCCGCTGACTAAAGAGTAAACCCTCAAGACTAAATTTAGTATATATTCCACTTTGCTTCAGATAAGGAACCGTAGCTGAGTGCCCCACAGAAGCTGTGGGAGTCATTTGTACATAAAAAAAGGAAATAATGGGGCCTGCTACTGCCTGTAACAACATCTCATCTGCCAGGCCTCATGGAGTACAGACACAATCACCACAAGGGAAGCAGTGAGATCAGAGGATATGTTTCATGATGGGACACAGCGGTAAGGTAGGACTGAAATGATAACCACTGACTTGAGCCCAGACAGTAGCAATGATTGAGAGAGGTGGGATGCCACCAACATCCACCCTCCACTCAGATTCACTTGGATTATTTCCGACATCTCTCTACTCTTTATCATCTCTCTGTCTCCATCTCAGGAAACAAACTGTCTACTGATATTTACTGCAAACCATCTGACTCCCACGGCTACCTCAGCAATGCCTTCTCCCACTCTATCTCTCGGTAGGATGCCATATCTATCTCTCAGTTTCCCATCTCTGCCGCATCTGTTCACAAGATGAGAATTTCCACACCAGGACGAGTGGGGGCGTCGTCCAGTTGGGTATGGCTGCCCAGCCCGCAGCTGTCTGTCTTTTAACTTCTTTCTTTCATTTTTAGTGTGCAAAAAGTGTTTTGTTTGAAGTCTATTCTTTTTTATGTGAGAGGTGGGGGAGTAGGGGGGTGGGGGGGGGAGGGGGAAACTGCTTTTTCTGGTGCCTACCTGGTCGGAGAGGCAGCTTTTCTCCGCACTGCATCTTCAACCCGTCCTTGCGGCCTACCAGCGGGTCTGGAGCAGCGTTTCCTGATGGGACCGGCCAGAACCACCGTTTCGGCGGCGGCGCAGCGCTGGAGCGCTATCGCGGAGCGGGCGATGCCTTGCCTGGGTCACCGCGCTGGAACTCCGGTGAGCTGAAGACCGCCGACAAAAAATATCGCGGAACTGCGGGACTACGGAGCGGCCAGCTGCGGGCGGCGGCGCTGAACTTTACATCGGGAGCCTCCGTCCCAGTGGTGGAGCCCCATCCAGCGCGGCCTGTTGGCTTCCCAAGCCGCCGACTCCAGCAAGGAAACGGCCGTGCCAGGTGGCCCAAGCCGCTGAGAGGATTCTCCCGATGCCGGAGCACCATCACCCGGCGAGAGCGGCCCGGAACATCAGGCCCCGTAGCAGCGACTGCGGAGGCCTCAATAGGCCCGACTATGGGTGGACAAGGGGATGGGGACTGGACTTGGTGCCTTCCCTCACAGTGGGAACCATTGTGGGGTGATGTTTTTTATGTTTATTGTTAAATTCTTTAATGTTGTGTCTTATCTTTATCTGTGTGCTGCTCGTCAAGTCAAATTTCACTACACCAATTGGTGTATGTGATAATAAATGTCCTTTGTCCTTTGTACCTTTGAAATGTCTCCTTCCTCAGGAAACATACAGAATAGTGAAAGGCTTGGATAGAGTGGATGTGGAGAGGATGTTTCCACTAGTGGGAAAGGCTAGGGCTAGAGATCACAGCCTCAGAATTAAAGGATGTTCTTTTAGTAAGGAAATGAGGAGAAATTTGTTTAGTCAGATGGTGATCAATCTATGGAATTATTTGCCACAGAAGGCTGTGGAGGCCAGGTCAGAGGATATTTTTAAGGCAGAGATAGATTGATTTTTGATTAGTATGGGTGTCAGAGGTTATGGGGAGAAGGCAGGAGAATGGGGTTGGGAGGGAGAAATAGATCCCACATAAGAGATTAGTATGCAAACTTAAAACACATGGTATTGGGGGTTCAGTATTGATGTGGATAGAGAACTGGCTGGCAGACAGGAAGCAAAGAGTAGGAGTAAACGGGTCCTTTTCAGAATGGCAGGCAGTGAGTAGTGGGGTACCGCAAGGTGCTGGGACCCCAGCTATTTACAATATATATTAATGATTTGGACGAGGGGATTGAATGCAACATCTCCAAGTTTGCGGATGACACGAAGCTGGGGGACACTGTTAGCTGTGAGGAGGATGCTAGGAGGCTGCAAGGTGACTTGGATAGGTTGGGTGATTGGGCCAATGCATGGCAGATGCAGTATAATGTGGATAAATGTGAGATTATCCACTTTGGTGGCAAAAAACAGGAAAGTAGACTATTATTTGAATGGTGGCCGATTAGGAAAAGGGGAGATGCAACGAGACCTGTGTGTCATGGCACACCAGTCATTGAAAGTAGGCATGCAGGTGCAGCAGGCAGTGAAGAAAGCGAATGGTATGTTAGGATTCATAGCTAAAGGATTTGAGTATAGGAGCAGGGAGGTTCTACTGCAGTTGTACAGGGTCTTGGTGAGACCACACCTGGAGTATTGCGTACAGTTTTGGTCTCCTAATCTGAGGAAAGACATTCTTGCCATAGAGGGAGTACAGAGAAGGTTCACCAGACTGATTCCTGGGATGTCAGGACTTTCATATGAAGAAAGATTGGATAGACTCGGCATGTACTCGCTAGAATTTAGAAGATTGAGTGAGGATCTTATAGAAACGTACAAAATTCTTAAGGGGTTGGACAAGCTAGACGCAGGAAGATTGTTTCCGATGTTGGGGAAGGTGTCACAGTTTAAGGATAAGGGGGAAGTCTTGTAGGACCGAGATGAGAAAAACGTTTTACACACAGTCAGTGGTGAATCTCTGGAATTCTCAGCCACTGAAGGTAGTTGAGGCCAGTTCATTGGCTATATTTAAGAGGGAGTTAGATGTGGCCCTTGTGGCTAAGAGGATTAGGGGGTATGGAGAGAATGCAGGTCGGGATACTGAGTTGGATGATCAGCCATGATCATCTTGAATGGCGGTGCAGGCTCGAAGGGCTGAATGGCCTACTCCTGCACCTATTTTCTATGTTTCTATGTTTCCTTGATTGAATGGCAGAGTAGACCTGATGGGAGACCTAACTGAACTGATCTCATCTACTTGCAAGTGATCCATATCCCTCCATTCCCTGCAAATCCATGTGCCTATCTAACTGCTTCTTAATTCCACTATCGTATCCTGCTCCTCCACCACCCCTGGCAATGTGTTCCAAGCCCTCACCATCCTCCGTGTAAAGAAAACTTGCCTGAACATCGGCATCATATTGTCCTCCTCTCCAACAGTCCAAATGTCTTATAAAAAGTTTCTATATGGTTGCAAATTGGAAACGTTTGGGATGGTAGCAAGTGCCCAGTATTGCATGCCTGCTTCTGTGAGCTAAAGAAGTAGATGTTTGATCTTACACAGAATGACTGCCGATAACCTCCTTAATGCGACAGTGAGGAACAAACCACGTATGTTGAATGTATCAGCAGCGACCAACTGAAATGAGTCAGAGACTTGGAAATTGGGAGTGAAGGTGACCTCAACTTCAACTATGTGAATTTGTGTTTTGAAGTTTTATGAGGTCACAGTTGTGTGCGAGCGTTTTGCTGTGGAAGGATAGTCAGTGCAGACAATTATGCTCCAAACATCCAGATGACACCCTGGCTGCATGTGAAGATCACATAGACTAGATGCATGACACTGACCCTTCCGTGAGGTGACCTGTGGATGTTTGGACGGCTTTACATTCCCATGTCATCCACAATGTTGGTCTAGCCAAGTAAGAATTGGAAGATTCAGTAGTTTTGGATGCAGCATAATGTTTGAAGATGTGAGGAAAGGTCAGTCTTCATTATTGTATTGTATTGTATTGTATATCTTTATTATCATTTTTCTGAGTAGTTACATACCCAGAGGAAAACGAAAAAGCGTTTCTCAACCAGTGTCCATTCAGTGTGTGGTAAAAAATAAATAGAAATAAAGAATAAAAGTACATATATCACGAATTCCGATCGGCAGTGGCACAACAATGGCTCTGCGTCAGTGTGTCCAGGTTGGTGGTTGGTGCGCGATACTTTGGCAGGGGGCAAAGTCCGTTTATCAGTCTAATTGCCTGCGGGAAGAAGCTGAGGAGCATCCTGCTGGTTTTGCAGCTGATGCTCCTGTACCTCTTCCCAGATGGCAGGATGGAGAATATGTGATGCGATGGGTGGTAGGGGTCTTTGATGATGGAGATGGCTCTGCTAATACATCTCTTCCTGTATATGTCCAGCAATAAAGGGAGTGGAGCACCAATAATCCTGCTGGCGATCTTCACAATCCTGTCCAGTTGGTGCCGTTCGTACGCCTTGCAGCTCCCGAACCAGGAGGTGATGCCGTAGGTTAATGTGCTCTCGATTGTCCCCCTATAAAAAGTTTGTAGGTGTGCAGTGGGGAGACCTGCTTTCCGTAGTCTACGGAGAGGGTGTAGTCGTTGCTGGGCTCTCTTGACCAGTGCTGTGGTGTTGGTCGTGGACGTCAGGTCATCTGACAGGTGGAGTCCTAGGAACTTCACACTGCTGACCCTTTCCACATCAGCTCTATCGATGTGCAGAGGTGTATGGCGTTGTTTTCCCGCCTCCTGAAGTCAACCACCATCTCCTTCGTTTTTCCCACGTTGAGAATGAGGTTGTGGGATTTGCACCATCCTGTGAGCAGCTCCACCTCCATCCTGTACGCCGACTCATCATTGTCACTGATGAGACCCACCACTGTTGTGTCATCAGCGAACTTGTTGATGATGTTGTTTTTGAGTCTAGCAGTACAGTCATGTGTAAGCAGACTAAACAGTAGGGGGCTTAGGACACAGCCTTGGGGCGAGCCAGTGCTCACGGCTATGGTTTTTGATGTCCTACTGCCCACCCTGACTGTCTGCTGCCGTTGTGATAGAAAGTTTAGGACCCAGTTACATGTGCCAGCATCAACCCCCAATAACTCCTCTTCTCCACCAGCTGCTGCTGAATAATTGTGTTAAAAGCAGAGCTGAAGTCTATGAAGAATAAAAGTACATATATCACGAGTTCCGATCGGCAGTGGCACGACAATGGCTCTGCTTCAGTGTGTCCAGGTTGGTGTTTGGTGCGCGATACTTTGGCAGGCTGGCATAAGTATTTTTCCGATCAAGGTGTGGCAGTACGAGGTTCAGTGTTGTTGAGACTGCGTCCTCTGTGGATCGGTTGGCTCTGTAGGCGAACTGCAGTGGGTCTAGGTCGGCAGGTAGGCTATTTTTGATATGCTGCATAACCAGTCGCTCAAAACACTTCATTACTATGGGTGTTAGAGCCATTGGTCGAAAGTCATTATGGGAGGCTGGGTTTGGTTTCTTCGGGACAGGAACGATGGTGGCACTCTTAAGACAGTTGGGCACTACTGCCTGGCTGAGCGAGGTGTTAAAAATGTCTGTGAAGACATCTTTCAGTTGCTCGGCGCAATCTCTTAGCACGCACCCAGGAATGTTGTCCGGCCCTGTGGCTTTGCGTGGGTTGATGCTGGCAAAGGCCTTTTTTACTCCGGCTGCGGACAGCTCCCTGTGGCCATGTTCTAACTTTTTTGACCGTTGGCCTGTCCTGTTTCACCCTGGGTCTGTATACAGGTGTGAGCATAACCGCTAGGTGGTCAGAGTTGCCGATATGGGGGAGGGGGGCTGCTTTATATGCATCTTTAATGTTGGTGTACACCAGATCTAGTTTGTTCTTTCCCCTGGTTGCAATGTTCACATGCTGGTAGAATTTAGGCAGGACAGAAGTAAGACTTGCCTGGTTGAAATCCCCAGCTGCCATGAAGAAAGCATCTGGATGTTCCCTCTGCTGATGTTGTTGTAGAGCTGTGTCATAGCATCCTCCACGTCCGCGCTCGGTGGTACATAGACGGCCGTTATGAAGACTGCCGTTAGCTCCCTGGGTAAGTAGAAGGGTCGGCATTTCACAGTCATTAGCTCCACGTGGGGTGAGCAGTAAGTGGAAAACACCACAGCATCCCGGCACCATGATCTGTTCACATACACAACCAGTCCCCCTCCTCTTGCCTTACCAGCTAGCGAAGCTACTCTATCAGCTCTGTATAGCATAAGTCCCTCCAACTGGATCGTAGCGTCTGTGATGTTCTGATTCAGCCAGGTCTCCGTTAGGACGTAGACACAGCAGTTCTTCACGCTTCGTTGGGAGGCTCTCCACGCTCTGATGTAGTCCATCTTGTTGTCGAGGGAGCAGACATTTGCCATGACTGTAGGCACTGCCGGTGTGTGAGGGTTCACGTTTAGCCTTGCGTAGGCTCCTCCGCGCTTCCCCCGCTTCTGCCTCCTGCCACACCGCTTGCGATGTTTCCCCATCAGCGTTGTTCTAGGTGCGGGTGCAGCCACGGTTCTCCATGGGCCTGCGCGCCTCCGTGGGCCTGTGCACCTCACCACCAGCGTTGTTCCCGGTGGACGCCGTGAATTTTTCAGCATGTTGAAAAGTTAGCGGCGACTAGAATGAAGCCGCCATGGAGAGTAGCGAGAATTCTCGTGCTGTAGGTGGGTCGCCAGGAGGTCCTAATGGGTTGCCAAGAGGTAAAGGGATCTCAGAGGTTCTCATAGGTTGTAGCTGGTGCTGACCGGTGAATTTCATTGGCTCATTGGGAAAAAAAAGGTAAGCAGCAGTTTTCAGAACCAAGGATAACCGACCGGTAATGTTAAATGTCCGCCGAGCTTCACAGCCGTGTATCTCTAGCTTTTTAAGTTGTCTCTACTCCTTTTCCCCCCTTCTCCTCCCTCTCCCCCGGTCTCCCCGCCTCTTTTAAAGGACTTACATTACACTCTGCTTTAGCCGTCTTTTTACAGTGCCAACCTCGTTCATCGCAGTGTGTGTCAGTTTCACCTTGGCTTTGCACCGTGTGAATTTTTTAGACAGCGCTCCACCCACTTGCCCCGTCCCCCACCTGCATAACGGGCTGGTGAAGGAAGCGATGTGAGTGTGTGTGTTCCGCTCTGACAGTTGCCGTTCCAGTTGCCGTTTTTTTAGTTGACTGCCGCCAACTTGACTGTCGCCGGCAGTCCAATGAAAAATCGCCTAAGTGGGACAGGCCCATTACCCCTCAATCTCCTACACCCTGGGAAAAGAGTTTACCTGATACAGCCTGTCAAGTCCTACAGTTCTGGTAACATCCTTGTGAATCTTCCTGCACCATTTCCAGCCTAATGATATCCTCCTTCAGCTGGGCTGACCAGAACTGTACCGAATATTTCCACATTTTCTTACAGCTTCTTCTGCAGCCATTCAACCGACCAAATCTATGCCAGCTCACTGAACAATTACATTCCCCCCCATTAATTTTCTTTGCGATCTTGTCACCCAACATCCCCATCAGTCCTCCCCAGATTCCACCACTCATCTACAGGAGAGTCACGGCCAGGTTTGTAATTAACCTGTCAACCAGTACATCTTTGGGATGTGAGATAGACGTGGCACATCCATAGGACACTCATGTGCTCACAAGCAGAAAATGCAAACTCCATACATCCAGCATGAACCCGGGTTGCTGGAACAGTTCTATCAGCAGTGCCTCAGTGATACCCTGAACAATGTTAAAACTGTCTCTCCGACACACAGATATATTTGTATTATTATTTTGTAATATATTAAATTATGTTCTGCGTTGCAGTTTGGCATCATAAAAGTATATTTATTATCCTCGAAAAGGTTAAACACTGCGGTCACGGTGGTGCAGCAGTAGAGTTGATGCCTTACAACGAATGCAGTGACGGAGATTCCAGTTTGATCCCGACTACGGGTGCTGTCTTGTACGTTCTCCATGTGACCTGTGTGGGTTTTCTCTGAGATCTTCGGTTTCCTCCCACACTCCAAATACATATAGGTTTCTGGTTAATTGGCTTGGTAAATGTAAAAACATTTGTCCCTAGTGGGTGTAGGATAGTGTTAAGGTGCGGAGATCGGCGCGGACCCGGTGGGCCGAAGACCTGTTTCCACGCTGTATCTCTAAACTAAACTAAACCACAATAAACTAACTTGAGTTTTCAGGCAATTGAATCATCCTACCACAACCAGTGACCTTTGAACTATCCTTGATCGGATTTTTCTGGCTTTACCTTGCACTTAATGTATCTGGTTTTACCTTGCACTTATCATGTATCTATCTTATATATTACTAAAAGTCTGATCTTGACCATTTTTGACTCGCTGTGCTGTGATTTCCGAGAGAACGCCGCCATCTACGGCCGTCATTTTTGGCCACCTCGCTCAGAGCCCGCCTCCGCCTTCCTGGACTGGAGGATTTTTCCAATCGTTGAAAAATCAGAGAGATATTAATGTTTATAAAAAATTGCCATTCTCTCTGCTGCCCCTGCTTTTGGGAGGGGGAGGGACTATAAAACCCAGAAGTGGTGTGCCTCACTCAGCCTCTGCAAGATGGAGGAAGCCAGAGGGTCACGTCTCTCTGAGCTCTGAGTAACACTGAACATATGTCTACTCAACTGTGAGTGCCCTTAATGTGGTTTGAAAATGAAAATATGGTTGGTTTGAAGTAAAAAGGCACTGCCTGCAAATGGTTGTTTGGGTGGTTTGGGTTGAAGTAAAAAGGCACTGCTGCAAATGGTGATTTGGGTGGTTTGGGTTGAAGTAAAAAGGCACAACTGCAAATGGTGGTTTGGGTGGTTTGGGTTGAAGTTAAAAGGCACTACTGCAAATGGTGGTTTGGGTGCTTTGGTTGGAAGTTAAAAGGCACTACTGCAAATGGTGGTGTGTGCTTTGGGTTGAGGTTAAAGGGCACTACTGCAAATGGTGGTTTGGGTGCTTTGGGTTGAAGTTAAAAGGCACTACTGCAAATGGTGGTTTGGGTGCTTTGGGTTGAAATTAAAAGGCACTACTGCAAATGGTGGTTTGGGTGCTTTGGGTTGAAGTATAGAGGCACTACTGCAAATAGTGGTTTGGGTGCTTTGGGTTGAAGTTGAAAGGCACTACCAAAAATGGTGGTTTGGGTGGTTTGGGTAACTTCCTGTTTCACTGTATATTGATTTTTGATAAAACGCTACCACTTACAGCTGTGATTTATGGCCATCTTACTCAGTCCCCCTCCGCTCAGCAGGTGCAGAGGATTCTTCCCATCAATGAAAAATAAAAGTGTTATTAGTGTTTAAAAATGTTGAGAATCTCCCTCCTTTCAATCACGCCATGAAGGCCACACTTTTTCCGGTGGGAGGGGGAGGGGTTATAAAACCCAGAAGTGTGAGTGTGGCTCAGTCTCTGCATGATGGGGGAGGGAGAGGTCACGACTCTGTCTGAGCTGTGAATCAACTGAACATACTGAATGTCTACTGAACTGTGAGTTTGGTGTTTTGTGTGGTTTTATGGTGGTTTCACCCTGCTTGAAATGGTATGAAACTGCATTTGAATGTGGTGGCCTTGCACCCTGCATGAAATGGTATGAAACTGCATTTGAATGTGGTGGTGTTGCACCCTGCATGGAATGGTATGAAGCTGCATTTGAATTTGGTGGCCTTGCACCCTGCTTGAAGTGGTAGGAAACTGCACTTGAATTTGGTGGCCTTGCACCCTGCTTGAAGTGGTAGGAAACTGCACTTTAATTTGGTGGCCTTGCACCTTGCTCGAGGTGGTAAGAAACTGCACTTGAATTTGATGGCCTTGCACCCTGCTTGAAATGGTAGGAAAATGGAATTGAATTTGGTGGCCTTGGACTCTGCCTGAAATGGAATTTCAAGGAATAGCCATGAGTCAACTGCCAGCCCACCAGCTGTGAGTGAGCTGCCAGCACATCAGGCTTGAGGGACTGAGCTGCCACCCAAAGAAACCATACCAGCGCTCCAGAAAGCCCCTCCACTGGCCACCAATATTGGAATTGGTGGAGAGGTGGAATATTGCGTCGGGGGATCAGCCCTCCCATGTGAACATGGGACCCAACAGGTCCCACTTAGTCTAGTCTACTTGCTAAAAGAACATCCTTTAATTCAGAGGTTATGAACTCTAGTCCTAGAATAAAATATGCCTAAATCTCTAAACTAATCAATCTTGGACAATCTTGGGGTAGAGGGGGGGGGGGGGAGAGGAGGGGGGGGAGAGGAGGTGGGGGAGAGGGGGAGAGGCAAGGTGGGAAGAGGAGCAGAGGGGGGGGAGGAGAGGGGAGAGGGGAGGGGGGGAGAGGGGAGGGGGAGGAGAGGGGGGAGGAGAGGGGGGGAGGAGAGGGGGGAGGAGAGGGGGAGGAGAGAGGGAGGAGAGAGGGAGGAGAGAGGGAGGATGGGGAGAGATGGGGAGAGATGGGGAGAGATGGGAGGGGTAAGTGGGAGTGGGGGGAGGAGAGGGGAAGGTGGGATAGGGGAAGGGGGAGGGAGGGGTAGAGGGGGGTGGAGGTGGGAGGGGGAGGAAGGAGGGGGATGGGGAGAGGAGGGGGAAGAGGGAGAGAGGGGGAAAGGGGAGAGGGGGAGGGAGGGGGAGAGGGAGGGGGGGAGAGGGGGAAGGGTGGGGGAGTAGGGGAGAAGGGGGAGAGGAGGGGGAGAGGGAGGAGTGTGGGAAAGGTGGGGGAGGGGCACAGGAGGGGAAGGGGAGAGGAGGGGGGAGAGGAGGGGGGAGAGGAGGGGGGAGGGAAGGGAGGAATGGAGGCGTGGAGGGGAGGGGGGAGGGGAGAGGGGGAGGAGAGGGGGAGAGGAGAAGGTTAATAGGGGAGAGAGAGAGGGAGAGGGCGGACTTGAACTTGGCGAGCGGGTGGCGCTGATGGGGCCGACTGCGAGTGGGCGGCAGGCCTCAGCAGCTCGCGAAAACCTCTGAAGCCCTCAGAAGCCCAACCAGATTACTGTGTTTTAGCGGCTTAAATCCAGAGCCCTGGGGGGAGGGGCGGGAGGGCGACTGGGCAGCGGGCGGGGCGGGGTGAACGGCCGGATGAGTATGAGTCGACTGTGAGTTGGGGGGGTTAACGTAACTCGCAGCTCATGCATTGAAAATTCTGCGCAGCTGGCCGTGAGGAGCAGACCCGTTGTGACGTCATCAGCTCATTAGCGTCAAAAAAGATCTCAGATTTGTGAACAGATTTAATAAAAAACTCAAGTATAATGAATCAAATTTTCAGATGAGGCGATTTTCGAAATCATGAGATAAATCTCTATCAGAATATGTAAAAATGTCACCGCTAGCGTGTCGTGTTTTCGAGGAGATGCGAATCAGAAATGTGAAACAAATACACACACACACAAACACACAAATGCATCCACATCCAAGATCAGAGTTTTGTAGGTATATTGATTGATAAGCAATTGACAGTAGGTACATTCGGCCCTTCGAGCCAGCACCGCCATTCAATGTGATCATGGCTGATCATTCACAATCAGTACCCCGTTCATGACCTCTCCCCATATCCCCTGACTCCGCTATCTTTAAGAGCCCTATCTAGCTCTCTCTTGAAAGTATCCAGAGAACCGGCCTCCACCACCGTGAGGCAGAGAATTCCACAGACTCACAACTCTCCGTGTGAAAAAGTTTTTCCTCATCTCCGTTCTAAATGACTTACCCCTTATTCTTAAACTGTGGCCCCTGGTTCTGGACTCCTCCAACATCGGGAATTTAAATATCTTGAATGAAAAAGAGTAGGAGCTGGGCCTTCTTATGCACAGTACTGTCCTTGAGGAGTCTGTACTTTCTGCCAGTGACCCCATGGGTTTCCTCCAGGTGCTTTGGTTTCCTCCCACTTCAAATGTGTAGGCAGGTTAATAGGCCACTGTAAATTGCTTCTAGTATGTAGGTGGATGGTAGGGTCTGGTGAGTTGGTGAGACTGTGGGGAGACTAAAACAAAATGGGATTAATGATAGATTAGTGAAAATAGGTTGGTGAAAGCTGGCATAGACAGAGGACCGAAGAGAAATATAGCATGGAAGAACAGTCTCGACCTGAAAAATCACCCATTCCTTCTCTTCAGAGATGCCGCCTGTCCCGCTGAGTTACTCCAGCTTTTTGTGTCTATCTTCGGTTTAAACCAGCATCTGCAGTTCCGTTCTGCACACTAGAATTAGAGATATTGGAGTAGGTTGGAGAGTTTTGTGCTTCTGGAAGTGATGGGAAGGATGAAAGTAGGCAGCCTGTGCACTGTTAAGTATTCTATTGACTACGGTATAAATTGGCAGGTTGGGAATGTGGTCCTCAGTTGGAAGACATTTTGGAAGCAAAATGGATGTGTCCAAGAAAATGGAAGTGATTGATTACAGGAGGTAGAATGAGAGTAAGTGCTGTCCATGTCTCTGTGGATTCAGTTGATTTAGAGTGAATATTGGTCACTCACCTCTCCTAAAAAATACCCATGCTGTTCAGACATAATGAAGAGCAGAGTAGCCTCGATGATGGCCTAATTCTGCTCCTATGCTTTGTGGTCTTATATCATCTATCTCTGACTCTTCCCTTATCAAAAAAAAATAATAATAAAAGGCTAGCCAATGTAGAACAGTGTGGTTAGTTTTTGCTTTTGGCAGTTCATGCATGAATTCTGTTCTCATAGAAATGCAAAGAAGTCAGCTATTGTGCATACAGAAAAAAAGAAAGAAAATTCAAGCATTATTTAATTATTTTGAATTAATATTAGTATAATTCCACGCTTCCACTTTCATTGTTTTCACCACAGAATTTAGCTAATGGGTCTGATTGGCATGGTGGCACTGGTGCCTCACAACTCCAGGGACGGGGTTGGTTTCTGATTTTGTTTGGTGTCTTTGCACATTCTCTCTACAATCATGTGGGTATTCCACCTGAGGTTTTCTCCCACATGCCAAAGATGTTAGGTTGATAGGTTAGTAGGATGCTATAAAATTCCCCTGATGTAGATAGGTGGCAGAAAAACCAAGGTGGTGAGGTTTTGTTGATGGGCATCATGAGAAGAAGAATGGGATTGGTGTAAATGGATACTTAATGGTATGACTGCACTGGCACATATAATTCTGGAAACATTCATGCTCTTAAACAAATCACAAAAACGAAAAAAATGTAACCTCCACGCACAAAAGTTTTGTTTTCTCTTGTCTTCATTGCTTTGTGAAACATTTCCAAAGGAAATATTAACCCGACTCAGCTATACTCTGTGCATTAACTACTTGTCAATATTTTGTAGCAAATCTTAATCCGACTCCAATGCTGTTACATAGTGTTCAATAAACACCAAGCCACCAAGCGGAGGCTTGTCGATCGTTTCGCCGAACACCTCCGCTCGGTCCGCAAAAACCAACCCGACCTCCCGGTGGCTCAGCACTTCAACTCCCCCTCCCATTCCGTATCCGACCTCTCGGTCCTGGGCCTCCTCCACGGCCAGAGTGAGCAACACCGCAAGTTGGAGGAACAGCACCTCATATTCCGCTTGGGGAGTCTGCATCCTTTGGGCTTGAACATTGAATTTTCTCAATTCTGTTAACTCTTGCTGTCTCCTCCCCTTCCCACCTCTCCCTCAGCCCTCGGGCCCTGGCATTCCCTCTATCTCCATCTCCCTCCCCCACCCTAGTCGCACCAGCTTCTCATTTTCACACCACAAGCAGCTTACAACGGCTTGTTCCCTTTATCATCGATACTTTTTTGCATATCTTTCATTCATTGTTCTTTGTCCCTCCACATCACCGTCTATATCTCTCGTTTCCCTGATCCCTGACCAGTCTGAAGAAGGGTCTCGACCCGAAACGTCACCTATCTCCTTCGCTCCTTAGATGCTGCTGCACCCGCTGAGTTTCTCCAGCCTTTTGTGTAACCCTATAGAAATATTACTCCTTGATGATCACATAATACACTTTAAGGACGACATTGTGCAAAGACTTTGCCGAAAGAAACTTCTGTGCAGCGAACTGCTGGCATATATTTTACTGGTAAAATGAATCACGACGCCTTTTATTACATACTACTACTATTCAACTGTTCTTCTATGATCTCACTCAAATGAATACCTCTATATTTTATACTGATACAATTAAGTATATTTCGTAGGATCTGGAATGACAGCATTTGCTTAAAATGCTCAAAGGCAGAAATCGGTATTTGATTGTCAGTGCTAACACATAGAAAATTGTGTCCTTACTTTCATGTTCTTTCTAAATGACAAAATTAAACAGTGGATCAGATAATATGTAGAAAACTTTAATGAGAAATACCATATCATCAATATAATTGAAAGTTAATCCAAAATGTTGTTTTGCATTGAGTTATCTGAATGGTTTTAATAAGTGGTATACTCCTAAGAAGAACGGTGGTAGGATGTTACAACTAGAAGAATTAAAACATTTCAAATACATCTCGAGATATAAAATCCATTCTATGTGTGCCACATTTTTGGGAGCAATTAAGTAGTACATAGTTGTAACTATTTCTAATACCATTATAACTGGGGTGTTCTTTGAACGAGAAGGCAACTTTCTTTTGACTTAAAGATTTACCATTTCAATCTGCATGAAGAATAAATCAAACTGTTGAATCCTCAAGGAAGGCTGTAGACAGGGTGTTACTTGAATTCTCTTGAATTACATCATCAGAAGTACTTTCTTAATGCCTGCATAGGATTTTCAATGAGTATACATAATGCAAATCCTATGATATGCGCCAAAACTGTGTGACCCAGGAAGAGGTAAAACTAGGAAGAGGAGAAAGAAAGAGTATTGGTATTGTTTGTAATTAGTCATAGAGAGTGATACAGTGTGGAAACAGGCCCTTCAGCCCAACCTGCCCACATCGCCCAACTTGCCCAATTCTCAAATAACAATACATATTTTGGATAAAAAAGCTTTTCACGATAGGCTTTAATGATGCATGGGGTGAATTTCCTCAGTGCCTCTCCTTCTCTGCCATAGTAACTTCATTGGAGACTCCAATATTAATTATAACTGTGATGAAGAAAATGCACCTTGGAAAATCCATGGTATGCAAATGCAGAAAATGTAATTAAGAGAATT
This sequence comes from Okamejei kenojei, assembly GCA_035221665.1. Classification (NCBI taxonomy): domain Eukaryota; kingdom Metazoa; phylum Chordata; class Chondrichthyes; order Rajiformes; family Rajidae; genus Okamejei; species Okamejei kenojei. The sequence continues at coordinate 159,270,611 of CM069131.1, forward strand.
ATATCTCATTTTGGGATGAGATTGTTTTTAGTTCATTGAATGTCATTATTTCTAGAATGATGTTTTCTTCATAATTTCAGGTTTACAGATTCAGTACCATTGGCAATTAAAAAAAGACTGTTCAGTATCTTCTTTCCATGATTTCCCCTTCAAACTCATTTGCAGAACATTGAACACTCTGCGGTAAATCAGAAGATATAGGGAACTCTTGAAAAACTATTTTAAAGGTATTCCTTGTTATTTTTAAGAGTTTAGTTAATATGCCATGGAGAGCATTTATCACAAAAAGATAATACCCGGGATTATCTGAACATTGGTTTTCCTCTCAGCTCAATGCCCATCTAATTTTGTTGTAATTTCTGCAAAAAATTCTACTATAAATTGTGCTCAACATGCTGGTGTTTGCACAATGGTCTAAACTAATTGTCCTGGACACAAGCCCTGATCACATTCACAGGCTGAATCAATCACTATTAGATGTTAAGGGGCAAAGCCGAGCCCTGAAGTTGCAAGTTTGTTGCATATTTATCATAAGCCTTTACTGATTTTCCTCAGACTTCTAGAAATAAAACTTTACCGCCCTACATGTTTATCTAGTTTGGATTCCAGTCCAGAAACAGCTCGATTTTATTCTTATTCTGATTTTCCAGTCTCACTGTGATCTTACCCGTTTTGGCTCTGTAATCTCTTCTAATCTTTCAAGCCTCTGAGACCTCTGGATGTTACCATTTTAATTGGTACGTTATTGATAACCATAAACCTTCCAAAGTTTTATCTCTGGAAATCCATTTTGCAATTCCCACCTACAAAAGTTTTCTTTCTTGCCCTATTTATTTAAGAATCTGCATAAAACCTGTCTTACTGGCCAAGCTTTTGGCCACAAGTCCGAATATTTGCTCATGTTCAGCCAATGCTGTGCAAATTTTGCTTGATAATGCTACAGAGCAACTTGGAGCAATATAATATGAATGCCAATTTTTATTGCATTTGATTGTAATATACATATATTTTATAGCCCCAGAATCAAATCAGGGGAAATTGTAAAAATAACTAGAGTTATAACTCACCATATTAATGTCTGTGTAATGAAGGAGCGTCTCTTGTAGCCCATAATACATATCTATTACAGCAGGATGTATCAGAAAACAGGCATAGCTGAGATTGGCTATTGGGATCCATAACCTGCTGGACAATAAAGTATTAACAAACCCTGGGGGGGAGGGGGAGAAATTGATAAGAAACCAAACTTAAAAAATGTCCTTAATAAAAAAATCTATATCATTCTCATTATTTACTGGAATACTTATGCACCCTCTTCCTAAACAACCAATGATGACGTGTCTAAGTTAGATCTTGAAGCATTTGAGGCAAGATTAAAATGCCACGATTTTTACCATCTGATTTGCCCTGCTCCTTTTTGCATTTACATCGTGAGTGGCCTTATGGTATGCCTCAAATAGCTGAGGCAATGATTTTTATAGTTTTTCATCTTCATAACTTAGTGGCTGTGTCCTTTCAAATGCCTTTATTTCTCAGTGAAATAAATAGTTACAGCAATTTGATTAAAACAATGGCATTTTTTAAAAGTCAAACTACAGGGATAGAATTAGCCACATTATTATTTAATAAATGAAAACAATAAACCTACAGGTGCCGAAATTGAAACAAAACCAGACATGTTGGAAGAACTCAGCCACTCAAGCAGCGTCTCATAGCCAATGGATTGAGTACAGTTATTCCGCATGTTATAAAAAGAATCCACATACACCAAATAGTCAAGATTTAAAGAACTGAAGAATTAAAAACGGGTTCCAACCCAAATGTCACCTATCCTTTTTCTCCAAAGATGCTGCCCGATCTGCTGAGTTACTCCAGCATTTTGCATCTATCTTTGGTATAAACCAGCATCTGCAGCTAACATGGAGCTAGCAAGATGTTAATCTTTCCTGTTTGTAGCTGGAGAAAATTGTGTGCGTTAAAATCTGGCTACAATAAATATCATCTTTTTTCATATCAACATGTTCAAACCATTGCCTTATACAAATTGAGGTAGGCTGCTCGGAATATGTTCTGCACCTCAACCAGACTCAGCCGAGTTCCACTAGTCTATTATATTAGATATAGCAATTGGCCTGACTTTGAATTGCAGCTCACATTTCAACTGAATTCCATATTGGAAGATCTGGTTTATGGTTTTAACCCGCAAAACACCGCTAAGTTTGTATACTACCATGTGTAAGAAGGAACTGCAGATGCTGGTTTAAACTGAAGATAGGCACAGAAAGCTGGTCAGGTAGCATCTCTGGGGGGAAGGAATGGATGACGTTTTCAGTCGAGACCCTTCTTCATAAATCGTACCTGCATGTCCTTCTTCACACACAAGTATGATCCAGCCAACTGCAGCAGCCCATGCAGTTCTGTGCAAAGCCTGATATAGCACAGGGGGAGCAGAATAGGACTCAACAGTGTCGTCTAATGTGTACCCCAGCGCTATTACTGCAGCCATTGTCATCAGAGAACAAAGCCATCCAGTAAGAACAGAAGTCTAGAAAAGAAGGTGTTTATGTTATCATGAAACAGCGGCAGCAATTTGCAATTAACATGAGAACATTAATCATTGAATTGGAAGAGTCTATTTCAGTGTTGGAGCAGCAGCGGGAGATTTTAAAAGGTAGCCATTGGATTGGTTGAGTGATTAAACGTGGCTAATTGAGCAGCCACTAAAAGTGAGGCAATGTGTAGCAGAGTGTGCGTGCGCCTGTCTGTCCGTCTATCTATCTATCTATCTATCTATCTATCTATCTATCTATCTATCTATCTATCTATCTATCTATCTGTCCGTTCTTCCCTTTGGCTCAAGAGGCTTAAGCAGTGTGTGGAGTATGAGGCAAGGAGGCTCAGCAGAGAGGGACAAGAGGTAAAGGTAATCTGCCGTTTCTTGTGCAATCTTGTTGTGCTCTTTTTTTCTTCTTGGTTTTAGCGCAGTAGTGATGGTAGGTAGAATTGTCCAATAACAAAATTATGATAAATGTAGTTTTGTACAATGAGAAATGAATTATTTTGCAGATTAGGCAGGACAATTGCGTTGAGACCAACATTCAGTCCAACTCTAATCTTACTGAATGGCAGAGTGGGCTCAAGGAGTCATAAGGCTTATTCTTGTCGTCTTATTACTTATGTCCTTAAGTTCTAATGTACAAATATTCAAATATACTCAAAACGTAAGAAACTATTACCTCTGCACAAACCCAAGCAAAAATCAGACACTAAATATTTCCTTTACTCATTGTTTAAAGTAAGTACCTTGTTCAGCAGAGATGTTTTCCTGTGATGTAATAAAATGCCCAACATAATTCCAATTAAGAAAGGGCCATAGCGACAATAAGGTTTTGTATAATATTGTATGTTGTATTCACCATGTGAAAGCAATCTGAAAACAAATGTGATGCGATCTTTAGTGACAGACATTGAATGAATTAAACAACATTAAGTAATTACATTATTCAAAAGCTCCAAAATTGTAATATATCTGGAACTTTAAAACTGGACCCTTATTACACTATAATCGAATTTAAAGTCGGTTCTAAAGTTTACTCTTTCCAGACTATATTCTTTATTATCTACCATCTTTGCTCATCAGACGTATCTTGCAGACAGGGATGGAGCAGTCCAGTTATAATGAGAGGATAGAAAAGCTATGCCTCCTCCCCCGGGAGCAGAAAAGCCCAAGAGGGGTTGTGATTGAGATGTATAATATTATGAGGGATATATATAGGGTAGACTGCCGGGAACCTGTCCTCGTTTCAAGGGTAGATAAACCAAGAGGAGATAGATTCTGGGTAATGAGCAAGAGATTTAGAAGGTACTAGACTAAGTGGGATCCGTTGGGTCCCAGCTTCACACGGGAGGGCTGGTTCCCCAATGCAATATTCCACCTCCCCACCAATTCCAATATTGCTGGCCAGTGGGGGGGGGGGGGGAGGGGGGGCTTTCTAGAGCACTAGTATGTGTGTTGTGGGTCAAAGGGACTGGTTTCCAGAGGGCTAGTATGGACATTGTGGGCCAAATGTATTCATGGGCTGGCAGCTCAGTCACTCAGGCCAGGCAGCTCAGTCACTCAGGCCAGGCAGCTCAGTCACTCAGGCCAGGCAGCTCAGTCACTCTGGCCAGGCAGCATTTTAGAACCAATAGAGACACTTTTTGCAAGCATTTTAGAACCAATAGAGACACTTTTTGCAAGCATTTTAGAACCAATAGAGACACTTTTTGCAAGCATTTTAGAACCAATAGAGACACTTTTTGCAAGCATTTTAGAACCGATAGAAACACTTTTTGCAAGCGTTTTAGAACCAATAGAAAGAGACACTTTTTGCAAGCATTTTAGAACCAATAGAGACACTTTCTGCAAGCATTTTAGAATCAATAGACACCTTCTGCAAACATTTTAGAACCAATAGAGACACTCTTTCTGCAAGCATTTTAAAACCAATAGAGACACTCTTTCTGCAAGCATTTTAGAACCAATAGAGACACTTTTTGCATTTTAGAATCAATAGAAATAGGCACTTTTTGCAAGCATTTTAGAACCAATAGAGATACTCTTTCTGCAAGCATTTTAGAACCAATAGAGACACTTTCTGCAAGCATTTTAGAACCAATAGAGACACTTTCTGCAAGCATTTTGGAACCAGTAGAGACACTTTCTACAAACATTTTAGAACCAACAGATACACTTTTTGCAACCATTTTAGAACCAATAGAGACACTTTTTGCAATCATTTAGAACCAATAGACACTTTTTGCAAGCATTTTAGAACCAATAGAGACACTTTCAGCAAGCATTTTAAAACCAATAGGGACACTTTCTGCAAGCATTTTAGAACCAAAAGACACTTTTTGCAAGCATTTTAGAACCAATAGAGACTTTTTGCAAGCATTTTAGAACCAATAGAGACACTTTTTGCAAACATTTTAGAACCAATAGAGACACTTTCTGCAAGCATTTTAGAACCAATAGACACTTTCTGCAAGCATTTTAGAACCAATAGAGACACTTTTTGCATTTTAGAATCAATAGAAATAGGCACTTTTTGCAAGCATTTTAGAACCAATAGAGATACTCTTTCTGCAAGCATTTTAGAACCAATAGAGACACTTTCTGCAAGCATTTTAGAACCAATAGAGACACTTTCTGCAAGCATTTTGGAACCAGTAGAGACACTTTCTACAAACATTTTAGAACCAACAGATACACTTTTTGCAACCATTTTAGAACCAATAGAGACACTTTTTGCAACCATTTAGAACCAATAGACACTTTGTGCAAGCATTTTAGAACCAATAGAGACACTTTCCGCAAGCATTTTAAAACCAATAGGGACACTTTCTGCAAGCATTTTAGAACCAAAAGACACTTTTTGCAAGCATTTTAGAACCAATAGAGACTTTTTGCAAGCATTTTAGAACCAATAGAGACACTTTTTGCAAACATTTTAGAACCAATAGAGACACTTTCTGCAAGCATTTTAGAACCAATAGACACTTTCTGCAAGCATTTTAGAACCAATAGACACTTTTTGCAAGCATTTATAAAACCACATTAAGGCCACTCACAGTTGAGAAGACATGTGTTCAGTACTATTCAGAGCTCAGAGAGACATGACCCTCTGGCTTCCTCCATCTTACAGAGACTGAGTGAGGCACACCGCTTCCTGGTTTTATAGTCCCTCCCCCTCCCTCCAGCAGAGGCAGCAGAGAGAATGGTGATTTTAAAAAAAAAACATTAATATCTCGCTGATTTTTCATCAATGGGAAAAATCCTCTGGCCCAGGAAGGTGGAGGGGTCTCTGAGCGAGCTGGCCAAACATGACGGCTGTAGGTGGCGGCGTTCTCTCGGAAATCACACCACAGTGAGCCAAAATCGGTCATGATCAGACTTTTAGTAAAATAGAAGATATGATAGAGAGGATTTTATTTGCCCAGTGTGTGATAAGTAGCAGTAGTCAGAGCCTGAAAAAATGGATGAAGCTGAGTTGTGATGGCATTTAAGAAGTATCCAAGTGAGCACTATGGACCAGTTTTTGGGGATGGGATTAATACAGAAGGGTTTCCTAATGGTAGGTGGGCCGAATGGCCTGTTTCCATGCCACATGAGACAGTGACTCAGTCTTGTGATACTGATGAGTAGTTGCATAATTCTTAATGCAATCACATCCAAGGTTTGACTCTTGCACCTTTGCAACTAGACCTGGATTCACAAATGACAAAATATTTTTGAACCTCTACTTTGTTACAAGGTCCATTGGACCCTGGAATAATGGCTATGCTTAACTGGTAATGTCTTTTGTTTGAGGATTATAGTGCTCTATTAAAATTATGGCTTGAGGTTAAGAAGACTCAATAGATAAATCCAGACCTTGCAGTTGAAACATGTTTATCTTTATATTTTGGCTGCATTTTAGCTTTCATACTCGTGCACTGCAGCAGGAGAGAAGTTATTCATTGGTTCTCCTAAAACCACTTCAATTGGTTCAATTTCATCCTAATTTAGGCTTCTTAATTTAATTCAAGGACAACTTGCATGGCCCTTAATTTATCCAATTAATCTTCCATGGAGTTATAATGCATGGAAACTATGGCCCAATTTGCCCATGCTGACCAAGAAGTCCCATGCATGCTAGTTCCACCTGTCTGCATTTGGTTCGTATCCCTCTCCATACGTACCCCAGCAGTATGGACATTGACTTCTCCAATTTCAGGTAGTCCTTGCTTTCTCCCTCTTTCCCCTCCCCTTCCCAGCTCTCCCACAGCCCACTATCTCTGCCTCTTCCTTTCTTCTTCCCGCCCCGAGAAACATTATGGCCATTAACCAAGTTAAAATAGGTAGGATACCACGTCTTCAAAACAATGAACATTATCAGAATACATTCTGGAGTCACCTCTTAATATTGTTGATGGGAATTTCAAGACTTTTCAGTGCTATTAAGGTCTTAATAGTAATTAGATTCGGAGGTTACCTGGCATCTATATGAAGTCCTATTGGCAATTTGAAGAACCATGAGATTAAAGCAGTAACGATAAAAGAGGCCACCAAGAGAAATCCTGCCAGGGCAAACATTAGCACTTTGTTCCTGAATAAGAATAGAAAAGATGCATGCTCCGTAATATATTAAAAACAACAACTTTGATCATGCTGATGAGTGATGTCAGTTATTGTCACTCCCATCTACTACTGTTGCCACACATAAATTATTACCATGACAGGTTCATTTATAAGTTCATAAGTTCCAGGAGCAGAATTAGGCCATTTGGCCCATCAAGTCTACTCTGCCATTCAACCATGGCTGATCTATCTTTCCCTTTCAACCTCATTTTTCTGCCTTCTCCCCATAACCCCTGACACCCTTACTAATCAAGAAGCTGTCAATCTCCGCCTTAAAAATATCCATTGACTTGGCCTCCACTGCTGTCTGTGGCAATCAATTTGAGATTATGTAGGCAAGTAGAGGGACGATTTCCACACAATATCAAACTTTTCTCCCTCTGCCTCATTATCGAAACCTTAGCCTTGTTTTCCATTGATGCCCTAAAACTTAAAAGGCCATGCAGTTTCTTGCAATTTACAGTAGAATGTCACAGACTAATTACTGACCAATTCTAAAGAAATGCAAAAGGCTTGAATGAAAATGCATTGTACTTAAAAGGTGCACCAAATGACTAAATTGCATACTGAGCTTGCTTTCCATCTTCCTCTTTAGTTCATGAGTATTCAATTGCTCTCCAGTATGTGTTTGGGTGAATATTGACTCATTAGGAATTGATTGTTTTTGTGTCAGCAGGGTGGGATGGGGTGTTGGGGATGGGGTGATGGGGCTGGGGTGTGAGAGATGGGGTGTTGGAGATGGGGTGTTCGGTGCAGTCAAATGCAGACTAAAAAGCAACTGCAGTGTCTATGTGGTTAGAAAGTGCAAGCAGAACCAGCCTTGCATCATACTAAAGCAACTGCAGTGCCTATGTGGTTAGAAAGTGCAAGCAGAACCTGCCTTTCATCATACTAATACCTAAAGAGCCTGTCCCACTTACGTGTCCTTGGCACGCAAATTATTCGTTGAGCCGCGACGGTCCCGCGAAGGTCGCGCACGATTTCATGCGTACACACAGCCGTCTGGAGCTCATGACGTCATTTGAAGATGGACACAAAGCTGGTGTAACTCAGCGGGACCAGCAGCATTTCTGGAGAGAAGGAATGGATGACATTTCGGGTTGAGACTCTTTTTCAGTCTGAAAAGGGTCTTGACCCGAAACTTCACCCATTGCATCTCTCCAGAGATGCTGCTGGTCCCGCTGAATTACTCCTGCATTTTGTGTCCATCTTCAATTTTCTTTGCCCTGCTCTGGGAGTAGAAGTGGGGGCGGAACCAGACAGTAACGGCCGTAAGCCCCAGGCTGAGCTCGGCGATCGTTTGCCTGATTCTGCTGCTGTTGGAGGTGAGACGTTGCGTCGCGCCAGGGTCTTCGGCCTGTCCCACTTGGGCTGTCAGTTATGCGACAGGCCGTTGGCGCGCAAAAATTTGGTTCACTACAAACATTTAAATGCCAGACATGCTTTAATACAATTTAAAGTATTACACAGATTACATTACTCAAAAGTTAAACTGAAAAGAATCTTTCCACATGTCTCTCCTATCTGCGATAAATGTCAGCATCTAGAGGCTAACTTAACACATACTTTTGCAAATTGTATAAAAATTAAAAATTTCTGGTTTGAGATGTTTAGAATAACTTCTGAAGTTATTAATACTAAACTGGATCCGGACTCAAAACTAATAATACTTGGAATATCAGAACAAAGTTTAACACAACAAGCCAAAGAAATTTCCTAGATTACAGTATAATAATTGGGAAGAAATTAATATTAAAATTTTGGAAAGGTCCTATAACCCCCACAATTAAAATGTGGATAATGGAAATGTTGGAGACCCTACACCTGGAAAGAATCCGATTTGCCTTAATGGACAAACAAGAACTCTTTGTAAGAATATGGTCTTCTTTCATCGATTACTTGAAAGGGTAGATTGGTTCGGCAGGGGGACCTAACTGAAACTTGGACAGGATAAGATGAAAAGTTATACTCCATATTCCTTGATTTTATCTCCAATGATGTATTAATGGTAAATTATTCCATTCCTTATGATTTTTTTTGATTTTTCTTTTTTTCTCTTTTTTTTCTCTCTCTTTTTTTATTACTCAACCTATATTTTAAAAAAACCTATTAGAGGCAGAATGATTCAATTGATAACATTAATAATGTGTGATTGAAGTACACGAAATATACCATAATATATGCGTGCCAATTTATTGCTTACCTCTAATGAAAATATATTTAAAAAAAACATTTTGGAGCAACGTGCGATACTGCGCACAACTCCAACCCCTCCGTGCTTCTCAGTGGGACCGGCCCCGCGTGGCCACACGATGCCCGTATGCCTCAACACGACAACAAGGTCGATTAATTTGCGTGCCAAGGACACGTAAGTGGGACAACATGTAGAGGAACCAATGAGAGAGCAGGCTATTCTAGACTGGGTACTGAGTAATGAGGAAGGGTTAGTTAGCAGTCTTGTTGTGCATGGCCCCTTGGGCAAGAGTGACCATAATATGGTTGAGTTCTTCATGAGGATGGAGAGTGACATTGTTAATTCAGAAACAAGGGTTCTGAACTTAAAGAAAGGTAACTTTGAGGGTATGAGACGTGAATCAGCCAAGATAGACTGGCAAGTGATTCTTAAAGGGTTGATGGTGGATATGCAATGGAAAGCATTTAAAGACTGCATGGATGAACTACAACAATTGTTCATCCCAGTTTGGAAAAAGAATAAATCAGGGAAGGTAGTGCATCCGTGGATTACAAGGGAAATCAGGGATAGTATCAAAACTAAAGATGAAGCATACAAATTAGCCAGAAAAAGCAGCCTACCAGAGGACTGGGAGAAATTCAGAGTCCCGCAGAGGAGGACAAAGTGCATAATTAGGAAAGGGAAAATAGATTATGAAAGAAAACTGGCACGGTAAATAAAAACTGACTGCAAAAGTTTTTATAGATATGTGAAGAGGAAAAGATTAGTTAAAACAAATAGAAATATAAAAACATAGAAAATAGGTGCAGGAGTAGGCCATTCGGCCCTTCGAGCCTGCACTGCCATTCAATATGATCATGGCTGATCATCCAACTCAGTATCCTGTACCTGCCTTCTCACCATACCCCCTGATCCCTTTAAGGGCCACATCTAACTCCCTCTTAAATATAGCCAATGAACTGGCCTCAACTACATTCTGTGGCAGATAATTCCAGAGACTCACCACTCTGTGTGAAAAATGTTTTCCTCATCTCGGTCCTAAAGAAATTCCCCCTTATCCTTAGACTGTGACCCCTTGGTCTGGACCTCCCCAACATCGGGAACAATCTTCCTGCATCTAGCCTGTCCAACCCCTTAAGAATTTTGAAAATGTCTATAAGATCCCCCCTCAGTCTTCCAAATTCTAGCGAGTACAAGCCAAGTCTACCCAGTCTTTCCTCATATGAAAGTCCTGACATCCCAGGAATCAGTCTGGTGAACCTTCTCTGTACCCCTTCTCAGATTATGTCCCTTGCAGTCAGAAACTGGTGAATTGATCATGGGGAACAAGGACATGGCAGACCAATTGAATAACTACTTTGGTTCTGTCTTCACAAAGGAAGACATAAATAATCTGCCGGAAATAGCAGGGGACCGGGGGTCAAATGAGATGGAGGAACTGAGTGAAATCCAGGTTAGCTGGGAAGTGGTGTCAGGTAAATTGAATGGATTAAAGGCCGATAAATCCCCAGGGCCAGATGGTCTGCATCCCAGAGTACTTAAGGAAGTAGCCCCAGAAATAGTGGATGCATTAGTGATAGTTTTTCAAAACACTTTAGATTCTGGAGTAGTTCCTGTGGATTGGAGGGTAGCTAATGTAACCCCACTTTTTAAAAAGGGAGGGAGAGAGAAAACGGGGAATTACAGACCAATTAGTCTAACATCGGTAGTGGGGAAAATGCTAGAGTCAGTTATTAAAGATGGGATAGCAGCACATTTGGAAAGCGGTGAAATCATTGGACAAAGTCAGCATGGATTTATGAAAGGCAAATCATGTCTGACGAATCTTATAGAATTTTTTGAGGATGTAACTAGTAGAGTGGATAAGGGAGAACCTGTGGATGTGTTATTGCTGTAATTGTTATATGGTTATATGGTTATATGGTTATATCTGGACTTGCAGGCTCGAAGAGCCTAATGGCCTACTCCTGCACCTATTTTCTATTATTCTATGACAGGGCCTTAAAGGCAGAGAAGCTCTGATTGAAAATGTTACAGTTGACCAGAGGCTCCAGTGGAATCTGGACCATCTGCTGCAACATCTGCCATGGACAGAACTGTGGATCTGGAAGTTGCCAGGGTCTGCAAAGGTCATCCCTGGACTTATAATGTACGCTTCAATACCTTTGCAACATCTCTCAATTTTGTCCCTCAATAGGGCATCATAAAGCAGGAAACAATGCTAACATCTCCTGCAATATTAGCTCTGACAATGCAATTCATTTACTTGAGGATTTAAGGGTTACATTGCTGTAATCCCGTGGCGGGAAAACGGGGAATTACAGACCAATTAGTCTAACATCGGTAGTGGGGAAAATGTTAGAGTCAGTTATTAAAGATGGGATAGAAGACGTTTGGAAAGCGGTGAAATCATTGGACAAAGTCAGCATGGATTTATGAAAGGTAAATCATGTCTGACGAATCTTATAAAATTTTTTGAGGATGTAACTAGTAGAGTGGATAAGGGAGAACCTGTGGATGTGTTATATCTGGACTTTCAGAAGGCTTTCGGCAAGGTCCCACATAAGAGATTAGCATACAAACTTAAAACACATGGTATTGGGATTCAGTATTGATGTGGATAGAGAACTGGCTGGCAGACAGGAAGCAAAGAGTAGGAGTAAACGGGTCATTTTCAGAATGGCAGGCAGTGACTAGTGGGGTACCGCAAGGCTCAGTGCTAGGGCCCCAGCTAATTACAATATATATTAATGATCTGGATAAGGGAATTGAATGCAACATCTCCATGTTTGCGGATGACACGAAGCTGGGGGGCAGTGTTAGCTGTGAGGAGGATCCTAGGAGGCTGCAAGGTGACTTGGATAGGTTGGGTGAGTGGGCAAATGCATGGCAGTTGCAGTATAATGTGGATAAATGTGAGGTTATCCACTTTGGCAGCAAAAAAACAGGAGGGTAGATTATTATCTGAATGGTGGCCGATTAGGAAAAGGGGAAATGCAACGAGACCTAGGTGTCATGGTACACCAGTCATTGAAAGTAGGCATGCAGGTGCAGCAGGCTGTGAAGAAAGCGAATGGTATGTTGGCATTCATAGCAAAAGGATTTGAGTACAAGAGCAGGGAGGTTCTACTGCAGTTGTACAGGTCTTGGTGAGGCCACACCTGGAGTATTGCGTACAGTTTTGGTCTCCTATTCTGAGGAAAGACATTCTTGCCATAGAGGGAGTACAGAGAAGGTTCACCAGACTGATTCCTGGGATGGCAGGACTTCCGTATGAAGAAAGACTGGATAGACTCGGCTTGTACTCGCTGGAATTTAGGAGATTGAGGGGGGATCTTATAGAGACTTACAAAATTCTTAAGGGGTTGAACAGGAAGATTGTTCCCGATGTTGGGGAACTCCCGAACAAGTGGTCACAGTTTAAGGATAAGGGGGAAGTCTTTTAGGACCGAGATGAGAAGATCTTTTTTCACACAGAGAGTGGCGAGTCTGTGGAATTCTCTGCCACAGAAGGTAGTTGAGGCCAGTTCATTGGCTATATTTAAGAGGGTTAGATGTGGCCCTTGTGGCTAAAGGGATCAGGGGTATGGAGAGAAGGCAGGTACAGGATACTGAGTTGGATGATCAGCCATGATCATATTGAATGGCGGTGCAGGCTCGAAGGGCCAAATGGCCTACTCCTGCATCTATTTTCTATTTTCTATGATTCTATGACAGGGCCTTAAAGGCAGAGAAGCTCTGATTGAAAATGTTACAGTTGACCAAAGGCTCCAGTGGAATCTGGACCATCTGCTGCAACATCTGCCGTGGACAGAACTGTGGAGCTGGAAGTTGCCAGGGTCTGCAAAGGTCATCCCTGGATTTATAATGTACGCTTCAGTACTGAGCAATATTAGCTCTGACAATGCAATTCATTTACTTGAGGATTTAAGGGTTACATTGCTGTAATCCCTTGGCTAAAAATTAGCTTATCCACACCTATTGTACAAGTAGGTTCTCCCAGCCAAACATCCCTGGCAAAAATTAAAACCTACTTCCCTGGTTAAGTCCAGACTTAACTATTGACTCCATCTACACTTCACGATGCCTCAGAAAAGCAGCCAACCTAATCAAAGACTTGTCCCACCCCTATCATTCCTTCTTTTCAAAAAGTGCTGACCACCAGACACAGGAACAGCTTCCCCCCGTTATCAGGCTTCTGAATGGTCCTTCCATAAGCTAGGGCACTGACTGATTGTGCTCTAACCCATTATGGACATTGAACTTTGTCTATGGAACAGATGAGCGACAATATTGAGAACTATATTATTCACTCTATATATTCTCCTTTGCGCTATCTATAATTCTTGAGTTTGACTTTATTGCATTTATGTATTGTATATTTGATCTGATTTGATAGCATGCTAAACAATGTTTTTCAATGTACCTCAGTACGCGTGACAATTATAAACCTGAATCTTTAATGTTTACGAGTTATTTATGTCACGTGTACCGAGATACAGTGAAAAGCTTTGTTGCATGCTAACCAGTCAGCAGATAGACACTATATGATTACAATAGAGCCATTTGCAGTGTACAGATACATGATAATTGGAATAACGTTTAGCAGAAGGTAAAGTCAGAAAGGTCTGATCAAAGATAGTTCAAGGGACTCCAATGAGGTATATAGTAGTTCAGCACTGCTCTCTATTTGTGATAGGATGGTCCAGTTGTCTGATAACAGCTGGGAAGAAGCTGTCCCTGAATCTGGAGTTGTGCGTTTTCACATTTCTATACGTTTTACCCAATGGGGGAGGGAAAAAGAGGGAGTGACTGGGTTGAGACTCATCCTTGATTATGCTGGTGGCCTTGACAAGGCAGCTTGAAGTGTAGATGGAGTTAATTGAAGGGATTGTAACATGTATAGTCTTTCCGCTAACTGGTTAGGACGCAACAAAAACTTTTCACTGTACCTCAGTACACAGACAATAAACAAAACTTCAGTCAGAGGGTGGCGAATCTGTGGAATTCTTTGCCACAGAAAGCTGTGGAGGTCAAGTCAGTGGATATTGTTAAGACAGAGATAGATAGATTTGTGATTAATACAGGTGTCAGAGGTTGTGGGGAGGGCAGGAGACTGGGGTTAGGAGGGATAGATAGACAATAGACAATAGGTGCAGGAGTAGGCCATTCGGCCCTTCGAGCCAGCATCAATCATGGCTGATCATCCACAATCAGTACCCCGTTGCTGCCTTCTTCCCATATCCCTTGACTCCGCCATGTTTAAGAGCTCTATTTAACTCTCTCTTGAAAGAGCAGCCATGAATGGCGGAGTAGACTTAATGGGTGAATGACCTAATTCTAATCCTATCACTTCGGACCTTATGACCTTATAAGCTAAAGTAAACAATATACATTTATATCAAAATATAGGAATAGGAATACTTTATTGTCACATGTGGCTAGGCACAGTGAAATTCTTTGTTTGCATACACAATGTAAACATATAGCAGCCACCTCCCACATGCCGGTCCCCCATGCCGGATCCTCCATTGTTCTATTCATGGTGTAAGTATTTAATAGTGCTTACCTGAACAGCAGAAATATGAAGATGGGAGTTGTGATATGAAACTGGAAGTCACTTGCAAGGTACCAGGTCCAACCCATGCACTGCAATGACAGATTCTAGGATAAGTTATTTCATATCACAAATAGATAATTCTATTTCTTTGGATATCACTAACAAAAAGTTTGGCCGCTTCCTGGAATATGAGTACAGTAAACCCTTGTTATAACAGACTGGTGGGGAATGTAGGTACATTACAATACTTACCTTTAGCGGGGCTGCAGTTCTGCCACTCCCCGTGTGAGCGACTTTGGCACCTTTCAGAGGGGGGTGGGTTTAAAATGCCGTTTTTCTTCAGACAGTTCAAGTCGCTCCATCTCAGGGGATTTTGTCGCTAAAGAGAAATCGCTCCGACATTTGTTTTATGAAGGTATTTTTAAACTACACTAGATCATTTATTAGCTAGAGTAATTTAAAAATCATTTTCTAAAGCCTTGAGCACCGACAACAGGAAGGATTTTACGTAGGGGAGAAAAGTTTATTTTTACATAAAAACGTGGTTCTTAGGAAGCATTTAATCCAATTTTCGTGTTGCGAAATGGGGACAAAAAATATATACGAACCGGTAGTCTTTTTTCCTGCCGACTGTGGGTTAAATTCACCGCAAACCGCAACGTTCCAATCCACCGCATTCCACTAAAACCCACTCACGTTGATTTAAATGGCCATTAATTTACAGGAATTAAACACTAAATTCCTTCCATTTGGCCTATAAATTCATGAAAATTAGATTTAAAAATCATGTTATATTGTGAATTATTGTGTGAATGTTATTTGGACACTTAGGCAATTTAAAAATGTTTATCTTTTCTTAAGAAATGGATAGATGTATAGATCGGAGTATTGAATTTTGTAATTAGCTACAATTAGGTAACTAACTAATTATATGCTTTAATTTCAGGTCATCCAAGTAAGATTGTTTCATATTTGTTTCAGAATGCTTCAATCTATAATAAATTTCATTGTTCTCTTAATTTTTAAGAAAGTTATGGGCTTTTGACTGTCCTAGATCACAGCTTTTGAGTTAAGTCAATGGAAAGGCAATGGGGAACAAGATGCTAATTTCCGAGTATGAAAATGGCCATAGCTTTTTTAATACTGAAGATATGAAAGTGAATTAGGTGTAAAATTAAACTTCTTTTTATGCTTTATCTGATGGGACAAATTGCAGACTTGATTTTTAAATCTCAAAATTTTGTAACATTGCTAGGAAATGGTGTTCATTATAAATGTATATCCTAGTAATAGAGTATTATTGTATAAGTAGGTAGTATAGAACGTCAGATGCTGGTTAATACACAAAAGGACACAAAGTGTTGGAGTAACTCAGCAGGTTAGGCAGCATCTCTGGAGAAGAAGGATAGGTGATGTTTCGGTTCGTGACCTTACTTCAGACTCTCAGTCTGGAACTGGGCCTGGAATTGGTGAGTTGATGGCCCCGCCCTGTTAGTATCTGAGGGAGAGGCGAGAATCGGCGGGGTCATTGTTTGCGGCCCACAGATGTCCAGAGTGCAGGTAAGGGGTGGCAGCAGCAGCGCGGTCTTGAAGTGGCTAAGGAAGTTGGGTGAGCCAGTGGTGGCGGAAGTAGGTCTGGCTGGGAGCAGCTGACGAAGCAGTGCGGCACAGCGTTGGCAGCCCAGCCTCGAAGTGGCTGGAGAGGAACTACAGGCCAGCGGTGACTATGGCAGCCCAGCTGGAGGTGAAGGACGGTAGGTCCGTCCGCGATAACTAAAATCCATCATAAAGAGGTCTGTAATATTGAGGGTTTACTGTACTGTAAATGCAGAAATATAACAGTAAATTTGGAATGCAGTTCAAATACTCCAGGTTTGCCACTTATCATGGCATGCAAACTCTGACATAGAAGAGGACAGGCAAATGTTCTGTCCATTTCGACAAACTGCATGGTATTTGAGACAGTAGACACAAAATGCTGGAGTAACTCAGCAGGGCAGGCAGCATCTCTGGAGAGAAGGAATGGGTGACGCTTCGGGTCGAGACCCTTCTTCAGACGCGAACCGAAACATCACCCATTCCTTCAGTTACTCCAGCATTTTTGTGTCTATCTTCAAGAGTCAAGTCAAGAGTCAAGAGAGAGTTTTTATTGTCATGTGTCCCAGATAGGACAATGAAATTCTTGTTTGCTGCAGCACAACAGAATATGTAAACATAATACAGAACGGGAGATAAAAGTTCAGTGTGTGTATATACCATAGACCATATATATATATATATATATATATATATATATATATATATATATTATATATATATATATATATATATATATATATATATATATATATATACACACACACAATAAATAAACAGATAAAGTGCATTGGCAGTTCTTTCCGAGGTATTTGAGGACACTTTCCCTGGTGTCCCACCCAATTGCCAATTTAATTCCAATACATTTAGATATTTGTCAGTGAACAGCAGGAATATGTGCCACCCAGACTGCAAATGGCACCAGTCAGGAGTATAATTCATTTATTCTGGGACATGAAGAAAGCTGAAAGGTAGTAGGAACTCCTGTTGACCTTGAAATAGTTTACACAACCCTTCAGATGGGATTCAAAGCCAATATCCGGTATCACTACCTAAATGCACGTTTGAAACTATCTCCTAATAAAGATTAACAATGTATTTATTGTACATTGTAGTATTGCCCCTGGTATTTATACCACATGGTGGGGAAAAGGAAAAGTAGGATTGGAAAGTAGGAAAAAGTCAGCAATTCTTGTGGTTTCTGGGCTTTGTGTCATCCGCAACCTTGGAGATGTTACATTTAATTCCCTTGTCTAAATCATTAATACATATTGTAAACAACCAGCACCGAGCCTTGCGGCACCCCACTAGTCACTGCCTGCCATTCTGAAAAGGACACGTTTCCTACTCTTTGCTTCCTGTCTACCAACTAGTTCTCTATCCATGTCAATACCCTACCCCCAATACCATGTGCTTTAATTTTGCACACTAATCTCTTGTGTGGGACCTTGTCAAAGGCTTTACGAAAGTCCAGATACACCACACCCACTGGCTCTCCCTAAATCCATTCTACTTGTTACATATTCAAAACATTCTAAAAGATTAGTCAAGCATGATTTCCCCTTCATAAATTCATGCTGACTTTGACTAATCCTGTCAATGCTTTCCAAATGTGCTGCTATAACATCTTTAATAATCGACTCCAGCATCTTCCCCACTACCGACATCAGGCTAACTGGTCTATGATTCCATGTTTGCTCTCTCCCCCTCCTTTCTTAAAAGTGGGGTTACATTAGCTACTCTCCAGTCCACAGGACTAGTCTATCAACTTTGGAAAATGTCCAGTCCAATCTATAGAACTGGAAAATGATCACCAACGCTTCCACAATTTCTAGGGACACCTCCTTGAGTACTCTGCGTTGCACACCATCAGGCCCTGGGGATTTATTTGTCTTCAGTCCCAACAGTTTACCCAACACCATCTCCTAACTAATGTGGATTTCCTTCAGTTCCTCCCTCCCACCAGATCCTCAGTGCCCTCATATTTCTGGGAGATTCTTTGTGTCTTTCTTAGTGAAGACAGAACCAAAGCACTTATTTAACTGGCCTGCCATTTCCTTGTTTCCCATTATAAATTCATGTGTTTATGACTGTGAGGGACCTGCATTTGTCTTAATTGTCAGTACTGTCAATAACTTTAAGTCTGAAGAAGGGTCTCGACCCAAAACGTCACCTATTCCTTCGCTCCATAGATACTGCCTTGCCCGTTGAGTTTCTCCAGTATTTTTGTCTAACTTTAAATCTCAGGTCAGTTTCATTTTACAATAACCAATGCAGGTTACCAAACATACCATAAATGATCAATAAATAATAATATTCTTCCCAAGCTTCGGGGTGATGGGGCCTCGTCGGTGGTGAAGGCTCACAGTGGCGCTGAAGCCTCGTCGGTCATCCCGCGGCTGATGAGAGCGTGGGGGGGGCGCCGTGAGGGAGGGGGAGGAACAATGGACAACCGGGGGTGAGGGGGGAGAATGATGGACAATGGAGGACCTGGCATGGGGGAACCGGTGTGGGGGAGGGGGGGTGTGGAAAACAAAGGGGGAGCCGGCGTACTTTGTAACTTTGTCAGCACCTTAGGTGGCCACTATTTGTATACCTTGGGTATGCAGCAAAGAATTGCACTGTGCCTTGTCACATGTGACAATAAAGTATTCCATTCCATTCCATCCATTCCTTTTTAAAGAAAATACCTACTTGCTGGTCAATCAAAATGAAGTTGTTAATAAACAGCAGGTTTGTCCACCAGGACTTTCTGCATTTCTCCAAGTGGGACTTTGGATTTTCTCCCAAGGACTTCCATGGAATAAGTGAACACATCCCAATAAATAAGCACATGGTGTAAATGTAGAGTGGAATAATTCTAAAAAGAACAAAATAATTGTTAGTCATTTTGTTTATCTTCCCAGAATTGTTCATTTATTATAATAGAAGAGCAAGAAAGGGTACAGAATGGGTAAAACAATCAATCTCTTGAAAATATAAGGACTATATTACTGTGTGCAAATTTTCATTCTGCATTTACTGATGCCTAAACCTCCACTGAATACAACTCCCAGAGTAAAGGCAAAATGAAAATAGCAGATTATTCTTGTATGGCGTTATGGATTAGGCAACATCCCCCTCCTGCTTGTGCAATAGAACACAACAGAATATGTGTTACAAAAGCCATTTCCACATTTCAGGCCTCTTCAGTGAAATCCCTTTCCTGAGGCAAGAGTTTATACCTCAGACCTGACATCATGTTTACTCCAGTTATGAAACCTTAAAGAAGACATTACCAATGCAACAGCATCCTGATTAATCCCGACAGTTATACTGACTCCTGTCATAACTTGCTGTTATAATATATGATTATTACAATTGTTTTAATTAGCAGAACTAATTTTAGGTTGCATTACATTTCCTGATCTACATCACGCAGGGGGGACATTTTCTGCCTTTCAGCAAGTTTTGTAAAAGAGTCAACATGAATAGAAAATAGTGATATTTGGGTTTTATATTCATTTTGACTGATTATAAAGGGAAATATAATGTTTAGTTATTTTTGCTAATATTAATATAAATATATTTTTTGGAAATCCAGAAACAGAATTAACCCAATATATTTTTTACTTTTCAAGATCTGCAGTGTTGCTCACTCTCAAAATTGAGAAGACCAAAATTATAAATAAAATATTTAACGTTGAAGTTATTAAGAATTGAGAAATGTTTCCTTTTATCGTGGTAAAAAAAAGCAGAGAGGGAGCTAACCCCCAAAATTAAGAATAAGGGGCAGGCCATTTAGGACTGAGATGAGGAAAAACTTTTTCACCCAGAGAGTTGTGAATCTGTGGAATTCTCTGCCACAGAAGGCAGTGGAGGCCAATTCACTGGATGTTTTCAAGAGAGAGTTAGAAATAACTCTTAGGGCTTACGGAATCAAGGGATATGGGGAGAAAGCAGGAATGGGGCACTGATTTTGGATGATCAGCCAAGGTCATATTGAATGGTGGTGCTGGCTTGAAGGGCCGTATGGCCTACTACTGCACCTATTGTCTACGTTTCTAAAACTGATTAAATCTTAAATCTTATTGCCACTTGGAAAATATGTTTAATGGCAGCAGGTGTTGATTCCATTTGGATAAATCATATTTGGTAAACTTGCATAATGACACAAAAGCAAGAGTTATTGAAGCTCTTGTGGTGATGTTTATGTGCATATAGATTTTCAAAAGCATTTGATAAACAACCACATAATGGACATTAAGTAATGGAAATGCATTGGATTAAGAGGCAGCGGTAGCATGAATAAATAGTGTTGAACTGCTCTTCTCAAAGTGGAGAGAAGTATACAGTAGCACAGCCCAATATCACATTACTATCCTAGACATTAGCTTGTAGGGCATAATTACAAAGGAAGATGATACAAACCTTGTTCATATCATAAAATGTTAGAAGGATGGTAAAACTATTTTCAGACGAACATGGACAACATTGTGAAATTGTGATGAAATGTTGTGCAGAGAAATGTAAAGTAAATGTTTGTAGCAAGAATGAAGAGAGTCAATATTAACTAAATGGTGCATGAGAGGATGGTTCTGAGATCATATATATACAAGCCTTTGGAAGGGGCAAGATAAGAAATGACTGAAATAAAAAAAACCATGCAAGATCCCCAGTTTTATAAACTGGGACAGTTTAAGCAAGGAATTTGTATTAAACCAGCTGGAATGCTTCTGGGCATCAGACATTACATATAATGAGGCTTTAGAGAGTTGCATATTGTCAGGTCAAGACATAGCCTTTCAACTGGTACCAGGTAGTCCAGTTCAACCTGTGGGACATGCTCATCCTTCACGGAAAGTCTGCTTTGGCGGACCAGGCGGAAGAGATCTTTATGAACCGATGGCTGGAAAGGCGACACAGCAACGCACTGTCGAATGGGAAGGTCTAGTCAGAGCACTAAAGACGACATGGCCACCCACTGCAGCCAAGACGTCTCCAGCAGTGATGATTTTTCACACCACTGGACTCTGACTTCTGCAGCCGAGAGGGTGGGGTTGTTACAATGCAACAGCTTCTCCACCTTAAACTCATTCATGCACAGTTTTTGTGCAGCCCTCTTCTCTGCACAAAGTGTGCAGTTCACGAATTGGACCAGTGAGCCATGTCAGAACTCACCAAAATTGAGACTGCACAACCCGCCATCATTGTTACCGACGGGCCACCACAATATAGATTCATCAAAATAGTGCCAGGAGAGGTATTTGTTATGTGGAGCAACAGAACGATTGGGACTATTCTCTTGAAAGAAAAAAAGGGCTAACGGATCATGAAAAACTTTAGAGTAAATAATCAGAAGCTGTTTCCACTATAGCAAAAATCAATAATCAGAGGGCACAGTTAAATATTAATGGTAAAGGAAGCAGACAAAGTTAAGGTTTAAGAAGGAACTGCAAATGCTGGAAAAATCAAAGGTAGACAAAAATGCTGGAGAAACTTAGCAGGTGAGGCAGCATCTATGGAGCAAAGGAGTAGGTGACGTTTCGGGTCGAGACCCTTCTTCAGACTGAGGTAAGGAGTTTGTTTTAAATATACAGCATTGTTATAATCTAAAATACATTGTCTGACAGGGTAGTGGAAAGAACATTTGCAACAGCTTTTACTGAATTTGAATGAATGATTGTTGAAAATAATATGCAGAGAACAAGGCTGTGGGACTGATGAGGAAGACGTTTAAAGAGTTAAATGATGATAAAGAATAGAAAAATTCAATGTTCAAGCCGGAAGTGCCAAACACCTCCGCTCGGTCCGCATTAACCAACCCGACCTCCCGGTGGCTCAGCACTTCAACTCCCCCTCCCATTCGGTATCCGACCTCCCGGTCCTGGGCCTCTTCCACGGCCAGAGTGAGCAACACCGCAAGTTGGAGGAACAGCACCTCATATTCCGCTTGGGGAGTCTGCATCCTCTGGGCTTGAACATTGAATTTTCTCAATTCTGTTAATCCTTGCTGTCTCCTCCCCTTCCCACCTCTCCCTCAGCCCTCGGGCCCTGGCATTCCCTCTCTCTCTATCTCTCCCCCACCCTAGTCGCACTAGCTTCTCATTTTCACTCAACAAACAGCTTACAATGGCTTGTTTCCTTTATCATTGATACTTTTTTGCATATCTTTCATTCATTGTTCTTTATCTCTCCACATCACTGTCTATATCTCTCGTTTCCCTGATCCCTGACCAGTCTGAAGAAGGGTCTCGACCCGAAACGTCGCCTATCTCCTTCGCTCCTTAGATGCTGCTGCACCCGCTGAGTTTCTCCAGCCTTTTGTGTACCCTCGATTCTCCAGCATCTGCAGTTCCTTCTTTAACAATAAAGAAAACGATGATCACATGGGGATTTATAATTCTACATTGCAAGTGATTTTACTTAGCTTTACCAAATTTATTGATAAGCCAATAAGGATAACAAATCGTTCTTGCTTTTCGTAATGAAGTTGGTAGTTGTACCAGTTAGCTTGTTCAGGGATTCATATTTCAGGTTGAAGGCTCATCTGTAATATCCTGAAATGCTTGTGACTATCTCCTTAATAATAATACTAATACTAATAATAATAATAATAATAATAATAATAATAATAATAATTTTATTGTCATTGCACATAGGTGCAACAAGATTTGGTATGCAGCTTCCATCCGATGTCATAACTTAAACAACTAAAATTTAGATACCCAGAGAAACATGATTTATAAAAAAAGAACAGTAAAACAGT
This sequence comes from Okamejei kenojei, assembly GCA_035221665.1. Taxonomy (NCBI): domain Eukaryota; kingdom Metazoa; phylum Chordata; class Chondrichthyes; order Rajiformes; family Rajidae; genus Okamejei; species Okamejei kenojei. The sequence continues at coordinate 159,293,871 of CM069131.1, forward strand.
CTAAAGTGCAAATAGGTCTGTGCCGGGTCGATGTGCGATGTGACCATCCGAGGTTCATGGGGGTGGGGGCACTCAGCAGGGCCGGTTCAGAGCAGCTATAGCTCTGGGGATGAAGCTGTGGGTGGAGGTGCAGATGTAGAAGGCCTTGTAACGTCTGCCGGAAGGTAGAAGTTCGAACAGACTATTACAAGGGTGTGAGGAGTTTGTGTGAATGCTGACGGCCTTCCTGAGGCACCGTGTATGGTAGATGCCCTCTAAGACTGGTAGTTGTGTCCCAATTATCTTCTGCGCTCTGTGGACGACGCGCTGAAGAGCTCTCCTCTCCGCCTCCGTGCAGCTGAGATACCACACAGAGATGCCATCTGTTAGTAAGCTCTCTGTCGTGCAGCGGTAGAAGGTTGTCAGCAGCTGTTGGGGCAGACCAGTCTTTTTCAGTGTTCTCAGGAAGAACAGTCGTTGCTGTGCCGTCTTGACCAGCACAGTGGTGTTGGTGGACCATGTGACCTCTGAGATGTGTGTGCCCAGAAACTTAAAGCTGGACTCTCTCTCCACACTGTCCCCGTTGATAGAGATTGGAGCGTATTCCCCATTATGTGTCCTCCTGAAGTTGATAATCAGCTCCTTGGTCTTAGAGGTGTTTAGGGACAAGTTGTTACCTGAGCACCAGTCCGCCAGGTTCTGCACCTCTGCTCTGTAGTTTGTTTCATCACCGTTGGTGATTAGTCCAATCACCGTTGTGTCGTCTGCAAATTTGACAACGGTGTTGGTGTCGAATACAGGAACACAGTCATGTGTGAAGAGGGAGTAGAGCATGGGGCTCAGTACACAGCCCTTGGTGTGCCGGTGCTCAGGGTGATAATGGAGGACAGGTGCGGGCCCAGTCTCACTGCCTGCGGTCGCTCCGTCAGGAAATTCAGGATCCAGTCGCATATCGACGAGCTGAGGCCTAGCTGGTGGAGTTTGGTGGTGAGCTTGGTGGGGATGACCGTGTTGAAGGCAGAGCTATAGTCTATGAAGAGCATCCTCACGTACGTGCCCCGTCTTTCCAGATGAGTCAGGACAGTGTGAAGAGCCAGAGAGATTGCATCCTCTGTGGATCTATTTGCCCTGTATGCAAATTGATGAGAGTCCAGTGAGGCAGGGATGCTGGATTTGATGTGTGAGAGGACCAACCTTTCAAAGCACTTCATTGGTATTGGAGTTAAGGGAACCGGACGGTAGTCATTCAGGTTGGTGATTTTTGACTTTTTCTGCACCGGCACTATGGTAGCTGTCTTCAGGCACTTGGGGACCGTTGCCAGAGATAGAGAGAGGTTAAAGATCCTCGTGAATATCTCAGCCAGCTGTATAGCACAGCCCTTTAGTACCCTTCCTTGGACTCCATCCGGGCCTGCAGCCTTGCGTGGATTGATCCTTCGCAGAGCGCGCTGTACATATTGTGTACTTATGTAGTAATATTCCTTTTGGATTAGTAAAATTCCAGTTTAGAAATTCTCTAAGGGGCCTGTCCCACTTGGCGATTTTTTTCGGCAACTGCTGGCGTCATATCAGTGTCGTCAAAACATTTTGAACATTTCAAAATCCAGCTGCGACAAAAAAAAGTTGCGACACTTGAAAAAACACTGCGTGTCATACGTCATCGCGCAGCGTCACGCCCCATCACCGCCGCATCACAACGCACATTTTTCGGTGACCTGATACGTCAGCCAATTATGCCGGGAGTCCCACCAAGTGGGACAGGCCCAACAAAGCGAGTACTTCTATCTACATCACTGTTGTAAACATGAAGCACAGGAAAACCTCTTGGCATTACTCCATAATCTAAACAATGTTACGGAGCATAAAGGGCCTGTCCCACCAGCATGCGATTGCATGCGTCCAGCGCGACCAAGCGTGGTCGCTTGAGGCGTACGACCACGCGGGGCCGGTCCCACTTCGAACCGCGTATATGGAGTTGTGCGGGGCTGGTCTCGACATCGCGCAGGGTACCGAAAATCCTGCACTGTTCGAAAAATCCACACGCCAACGGCCTGTCGGCCCGCAGGCGCATTGAGGGCGTATGCAGCGTCTTGACATCGTACGCAGCGTCTTGACGGCGTATGCCTAGCACGTGACGTTGCGCGATGACGTCACCGTCCAACGCCGTGCGACGTCCAAATTCAGTCGGCCCGCCTCCTGCCCAGCTGATTGGTGAGTATGATGTTGGGACCAGCCCCGGAACAACTCCATACACCTCCGCGGTTCGAAGTGGAACTGGCCCTGCGCGGCCGTACGCTTCAAGCGACCATGTTTGGTCGCGCTAGACGCATGCATTCGCATGCTGGTCGGACAGGCCCTTAAGTTTCTCTAACACTCTGCAGAACTCTATTGTCAATAGATATTGAAATCATGAGGACAATTATTAATGTACTTTGTTTCCAAGCAGGTACATGTTTAGTATATTCTAACATTAATCTGAATAAAATTATTATCATCTTTATGAGTGAGGACAGTAAGATATTGACGTTGTTGAGGTTATGAAGGACAATAAGAACAAATTAATTTAGACAGGTCATTCTAATTGACACAGAACTTTCCAAAACAAATAGTTCCAGAATTTTCTCCCAGCCAGCAAGTCTCCAGCTGAGAGAAACACTCGGATGTAACTTTCCTCTTTGCAACAGGATATAATCTGAGCATTCATGTGTCATCTAATAGTTTAAACATATTATGACAGCTAATCACTTAAATTAAGAAGGACAAGTCATGGTAATGGTAGTGATAATGTCTGCAAGACAAAGGGAACCTTCTGGAGTCTGAGTCTAAAATCCCAGTGTCCTACCTTTAATGATACATTTAAAACAAAAGCATTTTATTCCCTGTTCCCTTCTTGTTCACAAGGCTATCTACAGAAATCGGGTAGTTCAAAAAAACAAAATTATATAGATATTTAGGAAATCTGAAGTTTAAACATGAATATTGAAATACACAACATGTCAATCTGCATTTCTCAAGCGTAAAGACTAGTCAACCCTTAAGTTCATCATTAGAGGGTGGCACAGCAGTAGAGCTACTGCCTTACAGCGCCACAGAACTGGATTAGATCCCGACTACGGGTGCAATCTGTACAGAGTTTGAACGTTCTCCCCGTGACCTGCGTGGGTTTTCTCTGAGATCTTTGGATTCCTCCCACACTCCAAAGGCATCCAGGTTTGTAGGTTAATTGGCTTGTAAAATTGTCTCTATTGTGCATAGGATAGTGTTAATGTGCAGGGATCGCAGGTTGGTGCGGACTTGATGGGCCGAAGGGCCTGTTTCCGCGCTGTATCTGCAAACTAAACTAAAGGACAAGAAAGGAGCTTGGAGAATCAATAACTACTCCAATTGCAGAAAGAAAGGCAAAAGAGCTGAGTATATTCCAAATCATTGAATGGTAACCCAGGAAATGGTAAATGAGGCTATTTAAAGGCATTTAAAACAAGGGAGCCTGCAACTAAGTAAAAGGCATGGCTAATGCAGGAAATTAAATAAACCTGTAGGACAAAGGACCTAAAATGAAGAAATAAAATCCATGGATTAGTTCAGATAAAGATCAACAAAGTAATTAGAGATTGTTCCCTGTCATCCCTCTCATCTGTCAAACTCGTAAAGCCCTGTCCCACGGTACGAGTTCATTCCAAGAGCTCTCCCGAGTTTAAAAAAAATCAAACTCGTGGTAAGCACGGAGAATGAACGTAGCGGGTACGTCGGAGCTCGGGGACGCCTCTTAGCGCTAACGGCAGGTACTCGGGAGGACTCACTAATGGCAGGTAAGCACGGGAAGACTCGTGAAGATTTTTCAACATGATGAAAAATGTCCATGAGAGCCCCGAGTACCGACGAGTGGCCATTACCGTAAATCTCCGAGTTCGAATCAGGGCAAACTCGGGAGAACTCTTGGAATGAACTCGTACCGTGGGACAGGTCTTACTGAGTGAAAAGCAAACTGCTGGAGGAACTCAGTGGGTCAGGTAGCATCTGTGTAAGCAATGGACAGATGGTGTTTTGGCTCCGAACTTTTCTTCAGACTGATGGAGTAAGGGGTAGAAAGCTGGAAAAGAAAGGTTAGGCTGGGGGCATAGCTTGACAAGTTGTCAACATGAAGATACGTTGTCAATCTGGAAAGGGTGCAGAGAAGATATACGTGGATGTTGCCAGGACTCAAGGGCCTGAGCAATGGGGAGAGGTTGAGCAAGCTAGGACTTTATTCCTTTGAGCACAGGAGGATGAGGGGTGATTTTATAGAGGTGTATAAAATCAGGAGAGGAATAGACCAGGTAGTTGCACAGAGTCTCTTGCTGAGAGTGTGGGAATTGAGAACCAGAGGACATAGGTTTATGGTGGGGGGAAAGATTTAATAAGAATCTGAGGGGTAACATTTTCACGCAAAGGGTGGTGGGTGTATGGAACCAACTGCCAGAGGAGATAGTTAAGGCAGGTACTATCGCAATATTTAAGAAACATTTAGACAGGTACATGGATAGGACAGGTTTGGAGAGATATGGGCCAAACACAGGTAGGTGGGACTAATGTAGATGGGACATGTTGGCCGGTTTGGGCAAGTTAGGCTGAAGTGCCTGTTTCCACGCTGTATCACTCTGTGACTGGTAGTAATTGGCAGATGGATACCAAGATGGGAAGGTGGGGATAAACATAAGGAGGGGACAGGAATAGGGTGATGGGGCATTGGGAGAAATGTATGCACACTGGCAGGGGTGGGGTGCTCAATGAGTAGTTTGCAGCTAAAATGTTGATGATTTTCAATACGCCCATTCAAGAAAGTAAAAAACTTAGGACAATTCTGTAAAGGTATATGGATAACCATGGGCTGCTCTTTTCCTGGGGCATGAATTTCCCGATTTGCTTCATTTTCATTTTGAACAAATAGTGATGTTCTGTATTCAACCACATGAGGAACATCTTTGATGTAATGTTTCTCAAATATGATTCATATTGAAATTGCAGACAGCATTGATCAGTGACCATACAATAGAATAAAAGTTATGCAAATACTTTGATCTTGTTCCAAGCTATCACCCTTTCACTGTGATGTTATCCTCTTACCCATGTCTGGCCATTCAAGGTTACCATAAGATCATAAGTGATAGAAGGAGCAATAGGCCATTTGGCCCATCAAAGTCCACTCTGCCATTCAATCATGGCTGACCTATTTCTCCCTCATAACCCCATTCTCCTGCCTTCTTCCCATAACCTCTGATACCCGTTTTTGAAATTGCTTTAAAAACAATGTAATTTTCAATTTGTTTAAGAAGGAACTGCAGATCCTGGAAAATTCTGTTATTTACTGTTTCTGATGCTACTATTTTTGAAACTTCTATTTTTGCTATAGGTTTCCATGTGATAATTCCTCAATCTCTATATCCGTGGTAAAACTTCAGAAGGTGTGATACAGATTTCCACCAGGAGGCGAGGTGGGGGTAGTGGGGGTAGTGGGAGGGGTTGTGGGGAGAGGGGGATGTGGGGGGGGGGGGGGGGGGGTGTAGGGGGGAGTTGTACAGGGAGGGGGTGGTGTCAGCAGGGGTTAGAGGAGGTGTATGGGCGGGTGGAGAGGGTGTGTGGGCGGGGGGGTTTGTGAAGGGTGGGGGTATGTGGGTGGGGTGGGTGAGAGCTTGGAGAAAAGACGGGGTTGTGGGGAGAGGGGGGTATCATAGGGGAGGGGGGTAGGAGCCAGCGAGGGGGACCAGAGGGGAAGGGGCTGGAACTGGCAGTGCGATGGGGACTCACAGAGGGCGCTGGTCATTTTCTACCGCCGGGATCAGATTCTCCGTTCTCCGTTTGGTGACATCTCCCGCGCCGGGCCACTGCCCAAGAGAAATATGGGGTGATGTTCCTCCAATCAGGACAGAAAGGTCTGTGGAATTCTCTGCCTCAGAGGGCGATGGAGGCAGGTTCTCTGGGTGCTTTAAAGAGAAAGCTAGATAGGGCTCTTAAGAATAGCGGATTCAGGGGATATGGGGAGAAGGCAGGAATGGGGTACTGATTGGGAATGATCAGCCATGATCATATTGAATGGCGGTGCTGGCTCGAAGGGCCGAATGGCCTACTCCTGCACCTATTGTCTATTGTCAACGTTGGAATGTGAGCGGGAGTTAAAGTGTTGATCAATCGGGAGATCAGGTAGGTTTAGGCAGACTGAGCGGAGGTTGCTGCTTACGTTGGGTACATTTTGCACCACTGCCTGAGGTTAATTTGTACAGCACAGATCATGGACCAGAGGTATAGAGCTAGAAATATACATTCATTTTAGAGGCAAATGCAAATTAAAATAATGATAAAAGCCAAATGAGATTCATTGAATCACTGAATCATTGTACTACAAAAGAAAACTTTTGACCCATGCAGCTCATTCCAGCTCAGGAAGGAGGTAAAAGAGAGAGACACAAGAGATACTGTTAAAATCTTTGACATTAATTTTCATCTAAGGAAATGAAACTCAAATGTATGCCATCACAGCCATTTCACGGTCAGCTCTGATGGTAAGGACTGCACCAAAAAATGATGTTCTGAAATGGGACATCTCTGACAGTAATTGCAGAGATACACAATTTGATGTATGGGTATGGCTGCTGGAAGATGTTGACACAAACAATTGCAGATGCTGGTTTATACCAAAGATAGACACAAAGGGCTGGAGTAACTCAGCGTGTCAGGCAGCATTAGAGAAAAAGGATAGATGACGTTTCGGGTCGAGACCCTTCTTTAGATGATGGAAGATGTTGTTTGATTTAACTCATTGTAGTGGTGAATACTGTCAACACCACTGTTAATATTTATGAAAACTCACCAAACCTTACCTTTGTAATCTATTAATCACATAATCCTTTACAATTTTGGTCAGTCCTTGATCGGGTTGATGGTGCATGTTTAAAAGTGTCCTTGCACTCAGTAAACCACTGAAAACAAACACAACACAATTTGCATTTAGTTTATTAATTAAACCATTTAGAGATACAATCAATTATTAATTGATTCAGTCATTAACGTATTGGTTCCCATTGATTTAGTCATTAATTTAACATATTATCTCATAATGCCTTGCTTAGCCTTAAATAAAAAATACATATGTGCTTAGCAGCACGGTGACACAGCGTAGAGTTGCTGCCTTACAGCGCCAGAGACCCGGGTTTGATCCTGACTAGGGGTGCCATCTACATGGAGTTTGTATGCTCTCCCCGGGACCACGTTGGCTTTCTCTGGGTGCTCCGGTTTCCTCACACAGTCCAAAGATGTACAGGTTGGTAGATTAATTGGCTTCGGTAAAAATTGTAGATTGTCCCTATTGTATAGGATAGTGTTGTCTATCGTTGGTCGGCATGGACTCAGTGAGCTGAAGGGCCTGTATCCGTGGTTTACCTATAACCATATAACCATATATATAACCATATAACAATTACAGCATGGAAACAGGCCCTCTCGGCCCTTCCAGTCCGTGCCGACCATTTGTTTTCCCCTAGTCCCATCTACCTGCACTCAGACCATACCCCTCCATTCCCTTCACGTCCATATACCTATCCACTTTACTTTTAAATGTTAAAATCGATCCTGCCTCCACCACTTCTGCTGGAAGCTCATTCCACACAGCCACCACCCTCTGAGTAAAGAAGTTCCCCCTCACGTTACCCCTAAACTTCTGTCCCTTAATTCTCATTCTCACCTCTAAACTAAACTAACTTTACATTACACATTGAGTGAAATTTTTCTTCGGAGTCACGTGCGGGTAGCAACGGCAGTCTATAATCCCGCATGGAGCGGATGGGGAGCACTAGCTCCAACGTGACACACTCCAGCAGGAGTCTGGTCACCGTGGGTTTCCTAGCAGACCCACGGCAGTACCCTTTACAGGGCTGCCAAATGCTCACCCGCTTCGCAGGGGAGCATCAGGAGTCAGGTCTAGGCTGACTCTAAAGAAGGGGGTGTTGGCAGAAGAAACACAACATGTTAGGGGTGCAAGAAGAGGAGCTACTCGGAATGGCATCCAAGTTGTGATGCCCTCACAAAAGGGGCTACCATTGTCAACAGGCAGCCAGTTTAAATTACTCAACAACTTATCTAGCTCCAGGAATCAGTATTTCCCTCAATATGCCTGCGGCAAATCCTCAAACTACTGGCCTTGGGTATTACCAGATTTACCAGGTCAGTAGACGGAAGATATGTCAGAGGAGCAACAAGAAGTTCTGACACTCTCCAGTATGGTGGTCAATTGAGATCAACTACTTCAGGAAGAAAGCCATCCAGCCTACACTAAACCCCACGTTCGCGGGGTTGTGTAGAACCAGCAGTGCACAGCCGCTGACTCTGTTTCAGGGACAACCTGCCCAAACAGGCAAAAGACCTCGACAAAGAGACAATAGCCGTCAGCATGATTAAGGTGTCAGCCGCTACCAGGTCCTCACATATTTGGCGGTAGCACCCCTACGCATCCACCAGCAGGCTGCGTTATCACACTGAAAGAAAAGCTGGTGAAAACTCGAAGGCCGTACAACCTACACAAAGGTCTTTTTCAAGCCATGTCCCAGAACGGCCTTCCTGGAAGATGCGTCAACCCCACACCACAACACCTCCAACTCACAGGAACCAAAGAAGGAGAAAACCAACGCAGCACCACCAGTAACCATGGAGGTAGGTGGGGTTTGTTGCCTTTAGAACATAGCGTGTGTAACTTTTCACAGGTTGGGGGAAAGGTTACACTTGTACAGGGAATAACTTCTGATCTTTCATACTGCACAGTATTCAGCGATACAAAATTTAATCTGTTGACAAACTCCTCCTTTCCGGTTCAACATGCACCTAGCCAAAAGTTTGAGCTTTCGCAAAAAGAGAAAGTGGAAGGTCATGCGGAACTGTTAAATCTATATACAAAAGGAGCAATAGAAGAAACCAAAACATGAGTCTCTTGAGTTTGTATCAAACATCTTCACCTAAAACAGAAAAGATGGCGGATGTCCGCATAATCTGATTTGACACAACTGAATACTTTTGTGCAGTACACCCATTTAAAAATGGAGAACATTTTTGTTACTTCTAAAACAACTAGTTTCCAAAGGGTGCTTCATGGCTGCATCAACCTAAAAGTTGCATACTACTAGAACCAATAGACAAAGATCACCGCAGATATTTAAAATTTATCTGGATGAGAGCTCTGGCAGTATAAAGCGTTGCCTAATGCATTAACTTCAGCCCAGACTGTTTTCCAAAAATATTGAAACCAGCTTGGCGTTTTTTCGGAAACAAAAAACATATTATCAAGGCGTATCTGGATGACATCTTATTGTGGGGATAACATTGGAAGTGGCTAAATTGGCTGTTTCAGCCACCAAGCTCCTATTTCAAAAATCTGGGTTTATTATCCATCCAGCCAAATCCAAGTTGCCTTCCAGTGACTATGGATTTGGGATTCACGATTGACTCTGTTCATATGTCTGTCACCTTGCCAAAGGACAAAGCAACAGACTTGATAGAGGCATATAACAGCATTGTTTGCATCAGTAAACCATCTATTCGGCAAATAGCCAGGGTAATTGGAAAGCTCGTGGCTGCCTTTGGTCCCAGCCACAATTTGGACCCTGACATTACCAAATTCTACAAAGGGCCAAAACTACAGTGTTACAAACTGACGTTAGCACTCACGGCTGGGGAGCAACCAATACCACCTCCAGTTGCAGTGGTAGATGGAATACACATGAGTTAACCTTACTTCAGGGTATCAATCGTCATAAGGTTTGGGAGCAGTCACGGACTTTGGGCTTACCTTTCAGACATGCATCATCTGTATGTTCGTCTACAAATTGATAATATCACCGTGGCGACATACATTAATCATATGGGTGGAATTAAGTCGATATCTTGTGATGAATTGATCAATACAATCTGGCAGTGGTGCATAGAAAGAAACATTTGGATATCAACTCAGGGTCATGCAAATTCAATGATAACACCGAATGGATGTTAGACCACCAGTCATTTACTGACATTATAGCTCATTTACTGACATTATGGAACGCCAGATATCGATTGTTTTGCATCAAGACTTAATCACCAGATACCAACGTATGTTACATGAGAATCAGACCCTGGGGCAGTAGCGATGGATGCATCTAGCTGCACTGGGGGGGGGGGGGGGGGATTGTTTTTCTATGCATTTTTCCCCCCCTTTTCTGCCTCATGTCGGGTCCTGCGGAAAATTCAACAAGACTCTGCATCAGGTATTTGGGAGTACCCGATTGGCCTACTCAGCCATGTACCCTGTGTGACTCGACATGGTAAGAGCAATGGATTTTGATCTACAAACGCCCGAGTTTGCTAGTACTATGACATGGGAGAGTCATCCGTGCCATGACCAAATGAACCCATTGGGTGCAAAATTTGGGAAAGACCTCTCCTGGAATTGGGCTGTCGGACCGAACCATGAATATCATCACGGCATCATGCAGAGAGTCCACCAGGAAACAGTACCCCACCCATATCAAAAAATGGGAGGTACTTTATAACAGGACAGACACAACTTACAACACAGCCACCATCGCGGTTGTGCTAGAGTTCCTGGTAAGTCTACACTTTGATGAAGGCTTGAGTTATAGTGCCATCAATTGCGCAAAGTGCCCTATCCTCATACCTGGGATAGGAGCTAGAACACCATGGAGGAGTATCTCACCCTCTGGTGTTAAAACTCATGAGGGGATTTTAACACAAAATTCCCCAGGCCTCAATATATCTGGACCTGGGACATTGGCATTGTCCTGACCTATTCAGAGATTGGGCACCAGCCACGTCCCTCTCACTAACACGTATAAAATAGTTATGCTGATGACACTTGTAACGGTGCAGCAGGTCCAATCTCTGCACAGACTAGACTGGACGCCATGGTAACATCCCAAAATAAGTCATCTTTCACATTTATGAGTTACCTAACAAAACAGGCCTGGGTCATCTGGCCTCAAATTGGAGTTCCTGGCTTATCCCGTAGATAGACTGCCTATGCAGAGTGAACCACCTCCTACATTAGTTGGATAATCTCAGGGAAACGGACATGGATCTATTGATAAGTTCAAACATCCTCATCACAGAGTACCGTGCAGACCATATCAAGATGACTCAGGGTGGTGCAGCAGGGGTGGACATTGATATTTTAAATCTCATTTCACCAGGACTGCAGCTACATCATGCAGCGAGGATGATGGAGGTCCCATGGGCCACTCCCTTGTAACAGCGAGTTGGTCTAATGAAACAACTTCCAGTGGTTATAAACAAACCTCTGGCCACGCCTGGGATATCTACAGACACTTTTTTAGGTCTGTATTATAATTTCCCCAAATTTAGGGGTTATTATTATTATTGTTATATTTATATATTGTTTGTTTTTTTCAGCACTGTACAAGTCTGAAATATGTTAACATACTTCCTGCATTGGTTATTATGGCAGTGTGTGAGCATGGACTCGTTTTCCAGGGCATGAAATTACAGAGCTTTGAAATCTTCACGAAGTCACTCAAGTGACTCTGAAGTAAAAATCTTTTTCAGCATTGTATCACAAAGGCTATCCACCTATCTGGTAACAAACAAGTACATTGATACATCTGTACAGAAAGCAGGAATTCCAGGATTTTTGGGCTGCTTGGAGCATACAAGCATGATCTGGCACCAGATCCAAGCAGCTAAGAAGGACAAGAGAGACCTACATGTGATCTTCCTCGATCTGGCCAATGCATTTGGTTCAGTTCCACATGAACTCCTTTGAGAATCTTTTGCCTTTTTCCATGTACCAGAGCTCATCACCACACTGGTCAAGGACTATTTCCAAGACCTGCAGCTGTGCTTCACAACAGCTGAATTCAGTACAACATGGCAACGCTTGGAAGTAGGCATCATGGCAGGCTGCACAGTCTCACCCTTGGCCTTTACAATGGCCATGGAAGTCATCATCAGGGCCTCAAAATGGGTGGTGGGCGGTGAACGAACCAGAGCTGGGCTCCGTCTGCCACCCATCAGGGCATACATGGACGATATGACAACAATAACCACTACTGCAGCATGCACCAAGCGGCTACTTGGAAAGCTGCAGGAGAACATCAAGTGGGCCCGAATGAAAATCAAACCAGGTAAATCTCGAAGCAGTTCCATAGTTAAGGTGGTGCTTAGAGACACAAGGTTCTGTATCGGTGACGACCTAATTCCAACAGTGTCTGAGCAGCCAGTAAAAAGCCTGGGCAGATGGTACAACGCAAGTCTCAAGGACAAAGAGCAGGTGCAACAACTAAGGCAAGAAATTGTCAACGGCCTGGAGAACATCAATCAGACCCTACTGCCTGGGAAACTGAAGCTCTGGTGCCTACAGTTTGGACTCCTTCCTTGGACCATGTGGCCACTGACCATCTATGAAGCCCCAATAACAACTGTGGAGAAGATGGAGCAAACCATAACTTCATACGCGAAGAAATGGCTCGGTGTCCCACGATGTCTAACTAGCATCGGCCTCTATGGCAAAGGGGTCCTGGAACTACCTCTCACTAGTCTAACAGAGGAATACAAGTGTTCCAAAGTAAGACTCCAGATGACACTGAGGGACTCTAGAGACAAGACCATCAGTGCTGTTGCGCCGCCCCTAGTAACCGGCCGGAAGTGGACACCATCTGATGCAGTACAGCAAGCTTCATCAGCCCTGAGGCACAAAGACGTCGTGGGGAAAGTGCAGCAGGGAAGAGGAGGCTTTGGCCTTACGACAAGTAAACCAACTTGGCGAAAGGTCACAACATCAGAGCGGAGGACATTGGTGGTTGAGGAGGTGCGTCGACAGGAGGAGGCCGCAAGAAGTGCAAAGGCGGTCTCTCTTGCCAAACAGGGGCAATGGATGCAGTGGGAAGGTGTGGAGCGGAAGAAGATCAGCTGTAAAGAGCTATAAGAAATGGAATCAAGCAAGATCAGCTTGATCATCAGAGCGACATACGACGTGCTTCCATCACCAAAGAACCTCAATCAGTGGTACGGCGAGGATCCAACCTGTGCCCTCTGCCCAACTCCAGCGACCCTCAAACACATCATGGTAGGCTGCAAGACCAGCCTCACGCAAGGGAGATACACGTGGCAGCATAATCAGGTATTAACAAGCCTGGCAACAGCCCTTGAGAACAGGCTGTGTGCGACCAACTCCTTGCCTCCGAGAGCAAGCAACCCCTCCCACTTAAGGGAGACAACCTTTGTCCGAGAAGGACAGAAAACACCTAAACATCCTTCCACCAGATCAAAAGAAGGAAACCAATGCAGGGCCCGTGACTGGAGGATGCTGGCGGACATCGGCCGACAACTAATCTTTCCACCTGAAATTGCTTCAACCAACCTCAGGCCAGACTTGGTGTTCTGGTCCCTTTCACAGAAGACTGCTTACATCATAGAGCTCACAGTTCCATGGGAGAACTCTGTTGTGGAGGCCTATGAGCGTAAGAAGCTGCGCTACACAGAGCTTGCAGCAGAGGCAACGCAGCGTGGCTGGAACATCAACGTTTATCCAGTTGAAGTGGGATGCAGAGGATTTGTTGCGTCATCTACCATCAGACTGCTGAAGGAGCTTGGAATCCACGGTCAGGCTCTGCGGAAGACCATAAGATCACTCTCAGACGCGGCTGAAAGAGGCAGCCGTTGGATTTGGCTCAAGCGGAAAGACCCATGCTGGGCCCCAAGTACGTCATGGTAAATCTTTGAGGCAGTTTGGCACGGGACACGCGCTGAGGGCTGATCATCCTGCAGCGGGCCGCCCTTGTGGAGAGTGTATAGTGTTAAAAGGCCGAAACACCCAGTGATGCAAGGGTACACTACTGATGATGTGTCCTGTGCCCAGCTGTCCTGAAGGTTACCCAGGCCAAGATATACGTATACGTACCCCCCCCCCCCCCCCCCCCCCCGACCCCCCGATGTTGAGCGTCTACCACTCTCAGCAATCAATGAATGTCGTGAAAGCTCCCCACAAGGGACTTCTTAACATCTTGTCCTGTGTATTTGATTCAGTAAGATTAAACGAGAACTTACCAGTTCAAAGTTTGATCCTTATTTTATGAGGAGTTGCGATGAGGGATTTCGTGCCCTCTGCTCCCAACCCTGTATTATAAGGTCAACTGGTATGTTAGTTCTCCTATCTTACTATCTTCAGTCAACTCTACTATCTGTAATTTCACACCGCTGCTTTGAAGAATGTCGCGCATGCGTGCTGGCGGGTTCTTCACAAAATCCCTCATCGTAACTCCTCATAAAATAAGGATCAAGCTTCAAACTGGGAAGTTCTCGTTTAATCTTACTATTTTACCTGACAGTCTTTTATTCAAAGTCCACTACACCTACTGGAAATAAATGAGTACTCTGATATAGGAAAACTCCCTGAAGGAAAGTCTTGTCTCGCAAGGTTTGAAATTTCTTTGGCCCCAGCCTGGTGAAAGAGAAATGAGCTGGTATGCTCGATGAAAGGAGGTGTCAACCTGGTGAAAGTGAAGATCTCTTGGTGGCAGATATTGTAAGGGACCAATGGAACATGATGTACTTGATCTTGTTCGAGAGATATAATCTCCACCATGTTAAACAATCACTTCTGTATAATACAAAATGCTGTAGTAACTCAGCGGGACTGGCAGCATCTCTGGAGAGAAAGAAGAAGAGTCTCGACCCGAAACGTCACCCATTCCTTCTCTCCAGAGATGCTGCCTGTCATGCTGAGTTACTCCAGCATTTTGTGTCTATCATTGGTTGAAACCAGCATCTGCAGTTCCTTCCTACACACTTCTGCATTATAATTATAAAAGGATAAGTTTCCTTGCTGGATCTTTCAATCTGTCAATTGATCAATCAATGTGCGATCATGGCAGTGAGGCTACCACCAGTATTACTAACATAAAAGTCTGACTCAAGCCGCAGACCATTGGTGGATTCAAGAGTCAAGGTCACTGGCAAGCTGTTATATCGTGCATTTTGCTCAGCTACCCCCTTTTCCCCCGTCCCACTGCTTACCAACTGCCCACACTCACAGCCATCACCTTCCATCAATACTATGTGATGGTTCTAACTTCATTTCTTTTTTTATATACCTGCCTCAACTACCTCTTCTGGCAGCTCATTCCATATAACCATACCATGTGATGTTTCTAACTTAATTTTTTTTTTAAAATAGTACCTGCCTCAACTACCTCCTTTAGCAGATTGTTCCAAATACCCATCACCCTCTGTTTTTATTTTTGTCCAAAGAAGGACCCAACCTGAAACATCACCCATCCATGTTTATGAGAGGTGCTGCCTGCCCTGTAAAGTTACTCCAACATTTTGTGCCTTTCTTTGGCGTACCAGCGTGCCTTGTTATTTCATTTCTTTTATGTGATATTTTGGTTGATATTTTAAAAAAACTAATCACCAATAGATTTCAGCTTCTAATCAATCTCTTCCAGAGGGCGGCATGGTGGTGCAGCGGCAGAGTTGCTGCCGTGCAGCGCCAGAGACCCGGGTTCAATCCTGACTATGGATGCCATCTGTACGGAGTTTGTACAATCTCCCCGTGACCTGCGAGGGTTTTCTCCAGGATCTCCGGTTTCCTCCCACACTCCAGAGACGTACAGATTTGTAGGTTAATTGACTTGGTATACTTGTCATTTGTCCCCAGTATGTGTAGAATAGTGTTAGCACGGACTCAGTGGGCTGAAGGGCCTGTTTCTGCACTATCTCTAAACTAAACGAAAGGGAATTTATCCCTTCACTGGAGGGAGCAAATACTTTGTCGAGTTTATTCCTTGAACTAGTTCTGCTCACATCGCAGGGTTGGGATTATTCACCCAGTATTTCACTCAGTTCCTAATTCTCAAAAATAATCTTTCTGAAGCTAAACCCAGGCTGAATCACTGGCACACTGCAGGGAGACTAACATGTTGCTGCAGATTGTCACGAAAAGTCAGGCATCAGCCAAAATATGTGAGTCGAGGAGCAGATTGCAGCTACAACATTTTTTTTTCCTTTTGATTGTGTGGTGAAAACATCTAAGTACATTTGAAATGTAGTCTCACTGGTGAAACATATAAAGTAAAAAACATTTCTCTCAGGTTAGTCAAATGTCTTTTGAGGATTCAACTAGTGGACTAGTTTGCTGTTGCTGCCGTTATTAGAGTCATAGAGTGATACAGTGTGGAAACAGGCCCTTCGGCTCAACTCGCCCATACCAGCTAACAATGTCCCAGCTACACTAGTCCCACCTGCTTACGCTTGGACCATATCCCTCCATGATCACATTGAATGTCGGTGCTGGCTCGAAGGGCCGAATGGCCTACTCCTGCACCTATTGTCTATTGTCAACCAGCGATCCCCACACTTTAACACTATTCTACACATGCTAGAGACAAATTACAATTTTAGCAAACCAATTGACCTACAAACCTATATGTTTTTGGAGTGTGGGAGGGAACAGGAGCTTCCGGAGAAAATCCTCATAGGTCACGGGGAGAACGTACAAACTCCGGTAGGCTGGATCGATCCCGGGTGTCTGACGTTGCAAGGTAGCAACTCTACCGCTGCACCACCATGCTGCCATAATACTTACGGCATGTTTGATGGTAAGAACCCATTTGGAACATTCTGTTCAGTTTTGGTCACCCTGTTGTAGGAAAGATGTCGTTAAGATGGAATGATTGCAGAAAAGATTTATGAGGCTGTCGCCAGGACTCCAGGGCCTGAGCTGTAGGGAGATGTTGTGCAGGCTAGGACTTTATTCCTTGGAGTACAGGAGGATGAAGGATGATCTTATAGAGGTGTATAAGATCAGGAGGCAAATATATTGGGAAGATGCACAATCTTTTACTCCGAGCAGGGAAATCAAGAACGAGAGGTTATAGATGTAAGGTGAGAGGCGAAAGGTTTATTAGGAACCTGAGGGGCAACGTTTTCACACAGAAGGTGGTGGGTATATGGAACAAGCTGCCAGAGAGGTTGTTGAGATAGGTACTATAACAACATTTAAAATGCATTTGTACAGGTAGGAAGTGTTTGGAGGGAAATGGGCCAAACACAGGCATGTGGGGCTGGTGTAGATGGGGCATCTTGGACAGCATGGGCAGGTTGGGCCGAAAGGCTCGCTGTTCCATGCTGTATGACTTTATGGCGCCAAGTACAGTGACAATCGGGATGCTAATGTCAAATGACAGGCATCAGAATTGTTGGGAGAGTGAATCTGAGACGTTTGTGGTTGGTTGTGGCAACTATGCGGTATGGCTAAACTTGGAAGAGAGAAGGCAACAACAAAATGTAATCTGAACAAAAAAGGAAAGCTAGGACCTGGTTAAGGAGGATGATTGCTTATTTCCAATTATTTTTAAAATCTCAGTAGTCGTGACCAAGTACAGGGGCCTTCAATTTCTACATCAGACAGATACAAGCTTTTGTTGGGGGTGAAATGTTAAAAAAAAAATTCAAATGAGGCCATACTTAAATACAAAAGGGTGAGTCAGTTAGTAGAAATAGGACCAGATACTTATGCGACATTTGCAAAATGATGTGCCTCCTAAGTATGCAATGAGTATTGGTCTATTGAACAAAGTACCAGAAAAGTTATGTGAAAATGAGAGAGTAATAATCACGACCTCAATATAAATATTGTCATAGATTCCAAGTCATCCATTACAGGAACAATAGATATGAACAGAGGCTTAGGAAGCAAGAAACTCATTAAAGAATATGCAACAGCGGAATTGCAGATGCTGGTTTATACCAATGAAAGACACAAAGTACAGGAGGAGCTGAGCAGGTCAGGCAGCATCCCTGGAGAACATGGATAGGTGACATTTCAGGGTGGGAGCATTCTTCAGACTCGAGACTTAAGTCTGAAGAAAGGTCCTGAACTGAAATATGTCCTCCAGAGATGCTGCCTGCTCCACTGAGTTATACCAACATTTTGTGCCTTTCTTTAGAATTAAGAGCATGGCCTAGTGAAACCTAAGAGCATAAGAAACACACCAGAGCAGGTGCAAAGATCAGTATGAAAATCTGTTGAATTTGTAATCCATTGAGAGCACATCATTTACACTTCCATTCAGTTCATCATCATGATATCGGTTTTCCTGTGATACTAACTACAAGCCAGTGGTTATGCGAATAATTGACATTTCATCACAGGAGATACAAGATACAGTTTTCCCATGATGTAACACTTTTATTTATTTATTTACTTGTTTATTTAATTATTTATTTCGAACAGAATAAAATAATAAAAAGAAAGTGTTGGTTTTGTAGGTGTTACCCCATATCTCCACACAGTAACTCAGATATGGCAATATGAGTGTATTATACAGAGTATGTAATGATTTGTGGTCCAGAATGTGTCTTGATTTTCCCAATATTGCTATAGACTTTGCCAGTTTTGCTTTGACGTGATTTATATGTGGATTTCAGCAGATTTTGTGGTCTAAGATCACACCAAGAAATTTATTTTCGAATACTCTTTCAATACTTATGTTATCTATTTTCAATTGTACTTGAGGGTTTCTTTTATGTTTTCCAGATAGCATAATCTTTGTTTTGCTTAAATTTAGAGACAATTTGTTGACATCAAACCACTGTTTTAATTTATTCATTTCTGATCTGATGAGCTCCAAAAGCTGCTTCAAATTGTCACCGGAACAAAAAATAGTCGTATCATCGGCAAATATAATCAATTTCAGTATATTTGATACTCTGCATATGTCGCTAATGTATATTATGAAAAGCTTTGGTCCTAACACAGACCCTTGAGGTACTCCACAAGTTATGTTCATGTAAGTTGATTTATGTTCACCTATTTCTACAAATTGTTGCCTGTTTCTTAAATAGCTTCTCATCCAATCCAATCCAATCCAACCCCTCTGATGCCATACCTATCCAGGTTCATGAGTAAAATGTCGTGATTTACGGTATCAAATGCTTTTTTTAAGTCTATGCATATTCCCACTGCAAGTTTTTTATTATCTATGCAATTTGTGATTTCCTCGATTAGTTCCATTAGTGCCAACAATGTTGATCTGTCTGTCCGGAATCCATATTGACCGTCGACCAAAAGCTTATGTTTTTCAATGAAATTGTCAAGTCTTTCTGTAAAAAGTTTTTCAAGGATCTTAGAGAATTGGGAGAGTAAAGAAACAGGCCTGTAATTTGTGAAATTATGTCTATCCCCAGTTTTATATAATGGTATTACTTTTGCTATTTTCATTTTGTTTGGAAATTCACCGGATTGAAAAGACAAGTTACAGATATGAGTTAATGGTTCTGCAATTTCTTCAATAAAGTTTTTTATTATAATCATATCGATATCATTCCAATCAGTAGAGGATTTGTTTTTACATTTTCTTACAGTGTTCGATTTATTTTCCTTCGACTGCTCTAAGGAAGATAGAGCTGGTATTTCTATCCCAAAGATCAGTATCCGCCCTTTCTTTTGTTCCTGGGTCATTAATTTTTTCTGCCAAATCTGGTCCCACATTTACAAAGAATTTGTTAAAACCATTAACCGCATCATCCATATTATTTATTGTCTTGTCTTCCTCAATAAAATACTCAGGGTAGCCTGTATTTTTTGATCCATTTCTAATAATACTATTTAGCACGTTCCATAAACCTTTCATATTGTTTTTATTATTCTCTAATATTTTATTATAGTATTCTTTCTTACATATCCTCATAATATTGGTTAATTTATTCTTATATTTTTTATATTTATTTTCTGCTTCTGAAGTCCGATATTTTATGAATTGTCTATATTGTGTGTTTTTCTCTTTGCAGGCATTTTTTAAATCCTTAGTGATCCATGGACTATTTGTTTGTTTTTGTCTAACACTATATTGTTTCACAGGACAGTTTTTGTCATAAAGAGATTTTAAAATATTTAGAAATCCATTGTATGCTTTGTCAACATCTTCATCCTCATATACTACCCTCCAATTTTGTTTCAGTAATTCATTCTTAAATGCATTTATGTTTTCTTCGGTTCTCACCCTTTTGTATTTGAAATGACTGGTGTTCTTAGGTTTCCTATAACTACAATGATAAACAATAAAAACAGGTAAATGGTCACTGAGGTCACTGTATAATAATCCGCTTACTGTATTGTTTTCCATAATGTTTGTGAATATGTTGCCTATTAATGTCGCACAATGAGAAGTAATTCTACTATACATGGTATTGATGAATTCTTCTGTAATTTTATGCACTTTTTTGGGTTCAACAGGTCAATATTGTAATCCCCACAGATGAACATAATCTTTTGTAATGATTTTGTAAACATGTTTTCCATCCAATCTTTATACTTTTTACTCACCTAAGTAGGAAAAAGGTATCCACTGCCAAATAAAAAGGGCCACCAAGGGAAAAAATGTAAAGGAGATTGTTTGGGACAGTCAACAACCATTGTACTGGATTATCTATAAGAAATGAGAGCAACACAAGTCATAAATATAACTTGAAATGGTGAACAGATTAAATGTTAACACAGTAGCTTAACTATTAGGCATAAATAATGATGTAAGGAAGCTCTTTGTTCAGTTACATTTTGCCTGACAACCACAGCAATATCCCATAAACATTGGCGGACAATAAATAAAGCTTTCAGAAATAAAAGTTTTTATTAGGACAGGTTTATTTCATTCTATAAAGTAATGACCAAACAGTAGTTTTACAGTCCGCCTTATGGTGAACTTTGTGAATGTTTTAGACTTCAGAGATACAGAATGAACCAGAGCACGTGGAGAAAATCCACGCAGTCACAGGTAGAACATATAAACTCCATACAGATAGCACCCGTGGTCAGGATTGAATCCGGGTCTCTGGCGCTGTAAGACAGTACCGCTGTGTCACTGTGCTACCCTATTCTACCCTGCTGATGAAATGTAATTTTTTTAGAAGCCCATGGGCTTTAATTTCTGTATTGGTGCGCTAAAATGCAAGCAATAACCATGAAAAAAAAAATAGATTAAATAAATTAAAAATTATACAGGTTACATGCAGGTTCTTCCACACTCAATCAGAAGCTCAGACTGATGTTTGCTATCCGATCTTTATGTATGCATCTTTTTTTTTAAACGTAATTGTCTTAAGTAGAGATATATTTGAGCTAACTATGTTTTGTTGAACTGGGATCATTTCTTGGATATTTCAGTTAGAACATAGGATACAGCACAGTATACCACAAGGAAAGGGTGTTTGGCCTTACAATGTCTGAGTGAAAAATTATGCCAAATCAAACTAAACCCATTCTTGCTATTGAGGGTGTGCAGGTTAATTCCCAGGATGGTGGGACTGACATATGATGAAATAATGGATCGACTGGGCTTATATTCACTGGAATTAGAAGGATGAGAGGAGATCTTATAGAAACATTAAAAATTCCTGGGATTAGACAGGCTAGATGCAGGATAAATTGTCCTGATGTTGAAGGGGTCACAGTTTAAGAATAAGGGGTAGGCCATTTAGGACTGAGATGAAGAAAAACATTTTCACACAGATAGTTGTGAATCTGTGGAATTCTCTGCCCCAGAGTTCTCCCCGTGACTTGCATGGGTTTTCTCCGAGATCTTCGGTTTCCTCCCACATTCCAAAGACGTACATTTTTGTAGGTTAATTGGCTTGATAAATGTGAAAATTGTCCAATATTTTTAAAAAATTGTCCAACTTCCAGTATAGTCCCTCAGTATATATATGGACTGGCTCCATCTTGATAATAGGAGGTAGACAAAAGTGCTGGAGAAACTCAGTGGGTGCGGCAGCATCTATGGAGCGAAGGAAATAGGCAACGTTTCGGGCCGAAACCCTTCTTGAATTAACATTTTTAGGACCTTTCCCATTCATATAATCTTTCAAAATCAAAAAAAGATTGTGAAAAGAAAAAATGTGCACAGAATTAATGCCTAATATTCGTCAGGGTACCTAGGTTATTCAGTAAGGTAAAGTGGCAGACATGTCCTGAAATTATCCACAATAAACTCAGGACTCGAATCCCATGTATCGCGGAATAGCTTCCTGCAGTGATTTGTGTGGATAACACAGCAGGGACACTCTTTTGTATGGCAAAGCTGGTTAACATCCATTCGAGGAATCCTGCAAAGACCAAACAACAAGAAAAAATGTTAAAAAATAAAGCTTTACAATGGATATTGGAAAAATGATTGTAACACTCCAGTTGATTACGCTATTAATCCATGCAGATTAATTGTTTTACACATTTTAATTTATGTGATGTTCTGCTTCTGAGTACATTAAGGATAAAATAACTGGTGAAAAAGTAGGGCCCATTTGCGACAACATGGACAATCTGTACATGGAGGCAAAAGGTGTAGGTGACTTCCTGAATGAGTACTTTTCATTGGTATTCACAAAAGAAACAAGTTTTGTGGTTATACAATTCAGTGAAGGGATAGGTAAAACTTCTTGTGCAGGTCTCCATGAGTTAAGAGCAGGTCCATAAATAAATGGGCTTATAGGACTGGATGCATTTATTATAGTGTACTCTTTGAAGCAAGTGTAAGGGTTGCTGGGGCTCTGACTGAGGTTTCTTAATCCCACCGGGCAATAACTGAGATATCAGATGACCGGGCACAAGCATAGCCCCCCTTTTCATGAAAGGTAAAAGTCTGGTGACTGTAAGCATAATACCAGTGGCAGAGAATAAAATTCTGAAAGAGAGGAATGAACTCTTGGAAAGATAAGGGCTAATTCAAGACAGCCAGCATGGCTTCATCAAGGGCCAATTCTGTCTTATCTTTTTGATTGAATTTTGATTGGAGAGTTAAGAAACTTGAGTATGACCTTTTGAATAGGTCCCACATGGGATAGGGCTTCTAGGATCCTGAACATTCAGAAGTTGATGGTAGAGGACTGATTTAGCAATTGAATGCCTGAAACTAGTGATAACCCACACAGAAAGACACAAAGTGCTGGAGTCAGTCAGACAGCATCCCCGGAGAACATGGATAGGCGATGTTGTCATAAGACCATAAGGCTTAGCAGCAGAATTAGGCCATTCGGCCATTGAGTCTGCTCCACCATTCGATCATGGCTGATAACTTTTTCCTTTTCAACCCCATTATCTTGCCTTCTCCCCATATCCTTTGATGCCCTTACTAATTACGAACCTGTCAACCTTCGCATTAAAAATACCCAATGACAGCCTCCACAGCAGTCTGTGTGAATTAATTCTACAGATGCACTATCCTTTGGCTAAAGAAATTCCTCCTCATCTCCATTTTGGGTTGGGCTCCTTGTTCAGACTGATTGCCGGAGCAGGAGAAAGCTGGGAGAAGGGTGGGAGCAGGACAAAGCCTGGGAAGTGATACGTGGATGCAGGTGAGAGTTGTTATTAATTGGCAGATGTGGACAAAGGCCAGAGATGGGTAGAAGGCAAAAATCTGCTAGATATGGAGAGAAGATCCTCAAAACATGAAGCCATAAAGGAATATAGATGGAAGGGGACGGAAGAAGCAGAAAGGGCTGTTGATATCCACAAGGATCAGTACAGTATCTTGGTGTTTGTATCATATGTGAATAGCTTTGATGTGGATGTGGGAGGCATGATCATTATGTTTGTGAATGGCATGAAGATTGGTCGAGTTGTTAGAAACATAGAAAAATAGGTGCAGAAGAGGCCATTCAGCCCTTCGAACCAGCACCGCCATTCAATATGATCATGGTTGATCATCTAAAATCAGTACCCCGTTCCTGCTTTTCCCCCTTGATTCCTTTAACCCTAAGAGCTAAATCTAACTCTCTCTTGAAATAGTGTTGAAGGTAGTCATAGTGTTGAAGGTAATCTTGCAAAGAGATACAGTATCTTGTGTTGGTGAAATGGGCAGAAAAATGACAGATTAAGTTTAATCTAGCCAAATGTGTGTGTGATGCATTTTGGGACCATGAATGAGTTGGAGGATATGTATCATGAAAAGTAGCATCTTAAGGAGTACAAAGGAAAATTAGTGAATATAATAATATTGAAATATCAGAAAACTTGTAGCACATTGCATTGAATTTTTATTTATTCCTGACTTAGTTGAATTTGAATGGATAGAAATTCATCCTTGATGACTTGTACTAAATCAGTAGGTGCAAGAATATCCTCCAGCACTTGTACTCATCTCCCAATATTAGGCTATAATAAAATCAATGATATTAAATGTCAGGAGTACAATCAAAGACTGGAACTCTCTCGTCCATTTGATGTTGGCATTAATGGGGGTTTATTTCCCTTGAAAATGTACTGATTGCATGTAATTTTCTTCTGTCTGTGTGAATTAAAATAATGGGCCAGGTTAAGCTAACTGATAATCAATCATTCCACAAGGAACGGTTGTGAGCCACCAAGGTGGTTGTCTAAGCGTCTTAGATTTCCAAGCTCAACCAAACCGAGTTGAGCTGGTGGTCAGATGCCAAAGAACTGTTCTTTCACTCCACTTCTGGATTCATCATTGACCCTATTTCGCTACATAGTAGAGAGAGAACTTCAAGTAAACTATGTCTGAAGAAGGGTCTCGACCCGAAACGTCACCCATTCCTCCTCTCCAGAGACGCTGCCTGTCCCGCTGAGTTACATAGAAACATAGACACATAGAAAATAGGTGCAGGAGGAGGCCATTCGGCCCTTCGAGCCAGCACTGCCATTCATTGTGATCATGGCTGATTGTCCCCTATCAATAACCCGTGCCTGCCTTCTCCCCATATCCCTTCACTCCACTAGACCCTAGAGCTCTATCCAACTCTCTCTTAAATCCATCCAGTGATTTGGCCTCCACTGCCCTCTGTGGCAGGGAATTCTATAAATTCACAACTCTGTTACTCCAGCTTAATGTGTCTATCTTTGGTTTAAACCAGCATCTGCAGTTCTTCCTACACAAACAATGTACTTATATTTTTTGCAGCAGGGGATTGTTACATCACAACGTTTCTATACGTAGAAACATGGGTACAACCCTCCCTACCATGTAAAGCATCGGATGAGACTATCCAGACCATGCCCTCTTTTTGCTGTTGCATTCAGGCAGTGGATGCAACATCTGAGGTCCCTCATCACCAGGTCCAGGAACAGATTGTTTCTTACAATGATCAGGTTCTTGACCTGACCCACACAACTTTATTCCTACCTCTACAATGGATCACAATGGACTATCTCTTGCACTATCATGGGCATTGTATCCCATTGTGTAGTTTTTCACTTTTTTGCAGTCTTTCCCTTTTCACTGGTGTGTAGAAGTTATTTGTGTATAATTTATTACAATTTGATTTAGTGTGTCCTCTGAATCTGTGTGCCTGTGTTGCTGGTGCAAGCAAGTATTTCACTGTACCTGTACCTCACCGTACCTATGCATAGCATATGACAATCAACTCAACTTGAGTTGACTTGGTTTAGTTTCAAGAGAATATGAAAAATACTGGGGACATTTTTTTTTGCAGAAAGATCAAGGTTTCAGTGAGGGGCAGTAAATAGAAATTGTTCCCATTATGTGGTCCAAGAACCAGGAGACACGTGGACTAGACTGATGGTCAAATTTTGCACGAGGCATATAAAGATACATTTCTCACACAGAGAGTAGTTATGCTCCTGAACTCAATGCGTAAAGGAAATCAGTCATGGTCTGGAGCAGGGAAATGTATGGGAACTGGCGGAAAAATAGTTTTCATTACTGCAAGGAAAAATGGGAATTTAACTGAGGGGATTTCTCTGTAAAATGCAATACTCAATAGGTTCCCTGTATTATTGTGATTCTAAAGGACAGCAAATTGAGGCAATTTGATCTAATGTGGTCAAATTGAGACAAATGATACTTTATATTTGTAAAGCTGACACGAGGAAAATGTATCAAAAAGCCTCCTGCCATGCAGTAGTGATTCTGAGAAGCAGCTTTTAAAGTCTAATTTACTCAATAACATCACATTAAAGACTCTTCTCTTTACAGTAATAATATTTTTAAGATTTGGTTACTAAAATGATGATACCATTCTATAGATTTCCTTGCAATGCTAGCTCATAAACATAGCAAAGTACATTAATGATGCAATTCACACAAAGTATACTTAAATGTTCTGAGTTTCTTGAACTTGGATTTTTGCCGAAGCAATGATGGTGAATGTTAGCATTTGCCGCCATTTTCAAACATAAATCTACAAGCTGCTGTCAGTGATTTCCTACTGTTCCACACACAATGCAATTCCATATCCACCTTTTTGTCCTGGGAGATTTGACAGGAATCTTAAGTATTTCCTAAACTCTCTTCATGAACTGATAGATTCATCAAGTTATGCAGCATGGATACAGGTCCTTCATCCCAATTTATTCACATTGAGCTAGATACCTGTCTACTCATAGAACAGTGCAGCATAGGAACAGGGCCTGCCTATGGCCCACAATGTCCGTGCTGATCATTATGCCGATATTCCTGCATGTAATCCATATCTCTCCAATCCATGTGCCTATCCAAAAGCCTCTTAAATGCTTCTATCATACCTGCCTCCACCACCACACTTGGTAGGGCATTCTAGGCACCTAGTATTTTCGAGGTAAAAGATTTGCCTTGCACATTTCCTTTAAACATTGCCCCTTTCACAATAAAGCCATGCTTCCTCATATTTGGCATTTCCACTCTGGGAAATGGTTTCGACTGTCTACCATACCTCATCACACCATCTCAATATTTTATACAATTTTATCGGGTCTCCCCTCAACATTCCAGGCTTCAGCGAAAACAATCCTAATTTGTCCTATCTGTCGCATCCTATTTGGCCCATTTCACTCTGAACATTTTCTATCCATGTACCTGTCCAAATGTCTTAAAATCATTCTAATTGTACCTGTCTTTAGCATGTACTCTGGCAGCTCGTTCCATGCAACCACTAGCCTCTGTGTGAAAAACTTGCCTCTTAGATCTACCCAAAATCTTTCTCCCCCCACTTTAAACCAATGTACTAGTTTTAAAATTCCCTACCCTGAGAAAATGGCTGTGACTATCTACCCTCTGTGCTGCTGATAATTTGATAAACTTCTATGAGGTCACTCATCAGACTTCTTTACTCCAGACCAAACAGTCCCAGTCTATCCAGTGTCTCCTTATACAGTAAGTAAAGCCCACCTGTCATGGCAACATTCCTGTGAACCTTTCCTGCACCCTCTCTAATTTAATCCCATCCTTCCTACAAATGTGTAAAATACTGTAAGCTGAAAATTATTGGCGTGGAAATTGTCCACAGAGGTTTGTTCTATGAGTTTAACTGGAGTTGTGCATGAAGTCCTCCTGGTAGCAACATTCTGTCGCTCACATAACACATCAAATCTTACAGGCCTTGTGCTACTTGTGAGCACAAAGATCTTCCATCTGCAAGCTGCTAGCATTGTGGAGCCCATACAGATCAAACAGTCAATGGGTGAAGAGCATAGAGAGCAACTAGAGAGCAACTGAAGAGCAGTCCTGAACTACTATTAACCTCATTAGGCCCCATAGCAGAAGTGTCCACTTTGTGGGGCTGGAAACTGGAAGTATCCTGAGCTATTTCTGCGACCACCGTCATCTATTGCGACAAGTGATGGCTTCCACTGATTGTCACCGGAAGCTTGCGTCCTTTTCAGGACAGACGATGACAGTGGGGTCAACATTTGTAACAAGATGGACTTGAAAGAAGAAGATTAACCTCATTGGAGACCCTCGGATTATCTTTGATCGGACTTTACTGGTTTTATCGTGCACGAAACGTTATTCATGTTACTCCCATTAACACGTGACATGTGAATATGTGAACATGTACCCTGTGCATGGCTCGATTGTAATCATGTATTGTCTTTCCGCTGACCGGTTAGCATACAACAAAAGCATTTCACTGTACCTCGGCAGGCATGACAATAAATAAACTAAACTAGAGTTAGAAATAGTACAGAGATGATGGAAAGTGCATAGCATTGGGCAAGGGTCAAAATTCAGATGGGTTGTTTGAAGAAAATTAAGGATTGGAATAGATTTGGTGAAGAATGAATGGGTCACTTGGAGAGACACAGACACATGAACATGCATACAAACTTGCAAATAAGGAACAAGAATACGCCAATTCAGTCTCTCAAGCCTGCTCCATTATTTAACAGTCTTGGTAAACTGCTTCTTATCTGATTGTAGCCTTAACTCTACATTTCCATTTAACCCACTGATTAAGAAATAAAGTCCTAGCCCGCCCAACCTCTACCGATAGCTCAGACCCTCAAGTCTTGGCAACATCCTCGTGAATCTTCTCTGGACCCCTTCCAGCTGGACAACAATTTTCCCATAACAGGGTGACTAAAACTGAACACAATACTCTAAATATGGCCTCAACTCATGTCTTGCAAAAATGCAACATGACCTCCCAGCTTCTATAATCAGGATAAGTGGGACTCCAAGGTCCTGACAACATCAACAGTTAACCCAGGCACTGGACAAAGCACTTAAAGCAGAACCCAACAGTAAGAGAACACACACCCTGAACACCTCAGCCACAGAAGAGGTAAGTTCACAGTCCCTTTAACTGTGGCTGGAAACAACCTTCCACCAAAGATAAAGGCAAATTCCTGGTGTAACTCAACAGAACAGACAGCATCTATTTTGGGTGATGTTTCAGCAGCAAAATGAGAAACCCACCATCAGCATATAAACCTTTGGGGTACTCTGAAACAGGTCTATTACAAAAAGCAAACAATGTGCAATATTTAATTTGGTTTTTTAAAAAATCATTTATTTATTATGTTTCAGCTGCTACCATAATTGTTATGTACTAATCTATATTTCATATTCTGTTTTTTTTTCAACAGCTTATATTAAGACATGTTTGACACTCCCTGGTTTGCAATCTGTGAGGGTTTTCAACAGTCCCTTTTCAAATTGTGCAGAGTCTTTACCATTAACTATCAATCATTATATAAAATCAAAGGGATTTTCTCCCAAGAAAACATTATCTGTGACCTGAGCTATAGGGGGAGGCTGAGCAGGCTAGGACTCTATTCCTTGGAGTGCAAGAGGAGGATGGGGATGATCTTGTAGAGGTGTACAAAATCATGAGTGGAATAGATCGGGTAAATGCACAATTTTTCCCTGAGTAGGGCAATCAAGGTTTAAGGAGAGGGGGGGAAAGATTTATTCGGAACCTGAGGGATAGTTTTTTTTACACAAAGGATTGTGGGTGTATGGAAAGAGTTGCAAGACAAGGTAGTTGAGGCAGATACTATCGCAACATTTAAGAAACATTTGGACAGGTACATGGATAGGATAGGGTTAGAGGGATATTTTCCGAACATGTGCAGGTGGGACTAGCGTAGATGGGACGTTGGTTGGCGTGTGCAAATTGGGCTAAAGGGCCAGTTTCCATGCTGTATGACTATGTTTGGCTGCTCAGCCAACTTGTTAACATCTGGACCAGCTTCATTGAACAATGCAGCATGGAGACAAGCCCTTCAACCCAATGTATCCATGCCGACCACCTCATCACACCAGTTTTATGTTATTCCACTTTCGCCTCCACTCCCCGCAAACGAGGGACAATTTACAGAAGCCAATCAACCTACAAACCTGCACATCTTTGGGATGTGGGAGGAAACCGGAACATCCAGAGGAAACCTGTGTGGTCACGGAGAACTTGGAAACACCACACAGACGGCACCGAAATCATGATCAAACACAGGGTCTCTGGCATTATGGGGCACCAAAGATCTTTATGAACTGAGATCCAAGAGGAAATATTGTCACCAAAGGAAGAAATTTGTGCCTCAATCTGGGTTGGACCTTTGAGATTAGGTACCTTTAACATCAGTGGCAAGCCACTGACCACAAATTAGCCATATAAGAAGCAACTTGTGTGACAAGTAGGAGATTGTCAATATAGTTTTTACAAATGAATGCAAATTGAACCAATCCTTTGTTTAAAAATTGATTTCCTCTCAAATATGTGTTGCTTTTGTTGTTGGCTTTTAAAAAAGGGCTGTACTTTGCATTCAATGAGTTGAGTGAAGACCATTGAGGAAAGTGGAAGATTGCATGCAAACGGGTAGATGCACAATGTTCTTGTTATGGGCAAGTATTCAGAGACCTGTTCCACTAATTAGTGGACACAAATCTAAATTCCACACCACCTGCTGGTGAGTTTAACTTCAAATAATATATTTGGAGTTAAAAATCAGTTCTCAAATTCATTAACATATCAGGTGGCCCACTAATGTCCCTGAATGAAGGAACTCTGCAATTGTCCACTGAATCTGACCTGTCTCTGAGTCCATACCCTCACATGTAGTTGACGCTTATGGTGCCCTCTGAACTGACTTGGCACACAGTTCAAGAGGTCAGTTAAATAAATACTGACCCTGCCAGTAAAACTCCCATTCTATAAATGAAACAATGTGCAGCCAGGGTAAAAATACTTCAAAGCCAAAATGCTGCAAATGTTGAAAATCTGATATAAATACATCATGTTGAACCACAGTGATTATTGTTTTTCATGGGACAATCCTGTAATCATTCTAATTTCAATTTCCAGTGCACTTGTTTTGTCCCCAGTTTAAGTTAAAGTTCAAAAAGAATTAAGTTTTAATTAATCTCCAGTGTAAAAATTGAGACCTTTGATGCGGTGATCAATCCAGTCACCACCAATTCACCAGCCGCTTCTCCTGGACCACCCTTATTGAAGCAACGACCATGAAAGCACACCAACACCTCTACTTCCTTGGAAGGCTTAGGAAATTTGGCATGTCCCCTACAACTCTCACCAACTTCTACAGATGCACCATAGAAAGCATTTTATTAGGATGCATCAGAGCTTGGTTTGGAACAGCTCCATCTGAGACCGTAAGAAATTGCAGCAAATTATGGACGCAGCCCAGACCATCACACAAATTAACCTCCTTTCTATTGACTCGATATATACCTCGCACTGCCTCAGCAAGACCAGCAGCATCCTCAAGGGCGAGTTGCACCCAGGCCACTCCCTCTTCTCCCCTCTCTCATCAGCCAAAAGATATAGAAGTGTGAAAACGCACATCACCAGATTCAGGAACAGTTTCTTCCCAGCTGTTATCAGGCAACTGAATCATCCTACTCACAACCAGAGAACAGTGCTTGACTCCTATCTACCTCTTTGGTCCCCCTCGGAATATCCTTGATTGGACTTTGCTGGCTTTACCTTGCACTAAACGTTATTCCATTATCATGAAAATGGATTGGTTGTAATCATGTATTGTCTTTCTGCTGACTGGTGAGCACGAAAAAAAGCTTTTCACTGTACGTCGGTACTTGTGACAATAAACTAAACCGAAACTGAACTGAGTAAGTTCAGCAGGTTGTTTAATTCCGAATGCAGGAGTTCTGTGTGCGTTTTCTCCCCAGCAGGTTAATTGTAAAATGATGTGCATACTTACCTACGTTATTGTTCTTTCCCTCCGTTACACCATGGTCTGATGATTGATGCTTGGATTTTCCAATACTTTCTTGCAACTGTTGACCATTTAGTTTGCTAACTGAAACTGTCTTATAATTCTTGTGAGGTGGGCTTAAATCATCTTCCATCACTTTACCAGTGTTCTTCCATTCTTTTATTGTTACATATATGGATCCAGCTATCATCATGGTAATGAAAAGAGCAACAACAAATCTGTTTAGAAAAAAAGAGATTATATAAAACAGCCTGCATATAAACACAAAAATGTGTGATATTAATTGATAATATATTGAATATGTCTATTACATACATACAAATGCCAACAAAAACATCAATGTAAGGAGTATTATTTTGGCAGTGAACACTTTTCACCCTGTACGTAGCATTGGCACTAATGAACGATAGAATTTGTGAAGGAGCTATGAAAGACTTGTTCCTGTACGTGAAAATTCCTGAAAATAAAACAAAAGGCAGTATTAAAAACTACTGATTGATTCTGACTTTTTTTTTTCTAAATCATAAACCATAACTGGCTTTATTTGGTAGGAAACTAGATGACAATAATCCGCAGAGTGTGCCAGCCTGCTGCATAACTCTACTATGTGTAGGAAGATACTGCAGATGCTGGTTTAAACCAAATATAGACACACAAAGCTGAAGTAACTCAACGGAACAGGCAGCATCTCTGAAGAGAAGGAATGGGTGACGTTTCAGGTCAAGACCCTTCTTCAGACTGGTTAGGAACAGGAGAAATGAGAGATGTAGAAGCTGAGAGATGTAGAGAGATAAAGAACCATGAATGAAATGTATGCAAAAAAAGTAAAGATGATAAAGTAAACAGGCCATTGTTAGCTGTTAGTTGGGTGAACACGAGAAGCTGGTGCGACTTGGGGTGGGGGGGGAGGGAGGGATAGAGAGAGAGGGAATGCCGGGGCTACCTGAAATTAGAGCTGTTCCTCTAATTTGCATTTAGCCTTATTCTGCAATGGAAGAGGCCTAGGACAGAAAGGTCAGTGTGGGAATGGGAAGAAGAATTAAAGTGTTTAGCAACCAGGAGATCAGGTTGGTTCGGGTGAAATTACTAGCCTGCTATAAGTGTCCCATTTGAAAATATGAGGGTTGTAGGGGACATGCGAAACTACAGAGACTAAAAAGGTTACAGGTTTGACGCCATGCCTGTGTTTTGATTAAACTCGCCGTTCCTGGGCGAGGAAGGGATGTAATAAGGGATTTCAAGAGTTAGATTTACTCTTAGGGCTAAAGGAATCAAGGGATATGGGGAAAAAGCAAAAACGGGGTACTGAATTTAGATGATCAGCCATTAAAAGTACAAAGGTACAAATTTGGAGATGAAACAAAGCTGAGTGGCAGTGTGAACTGTGAGGAGGATGCTATGAGGATGCAGGGTGACTTGGACAGGTTGGGTGAGTGGGCAGATGCATGGCAGATGCAGTTTAATAGGGATAAGTGTGAGGTTATCAACTTTGCTGGCAAAAACAGGAAGGCAGATTATTATCTAGATGGAGTCGAGTTGGGAAAAGGGGAACTACAATGGGATTTGGGGGTCCTTGTTCATCAGTCAATGAAAGTAAGCATGCAGGTACAGCAGGCAGTGAAGAATGTTGGCCTTCATAACAAGAGGAGTTGAGTATAGGAGCAAAGAGGTCCTCCTGCAGTTGTACAGGGCCCTAGTGAGAACACACCTGGAGTATTGTGTGCAGTTTTTGTCTCCCAATTTGAGGAAGGACATTCTTGCTATTGAGGGAGTGCAGCATAGGTTCACCAGGTTAATTCCTGGGATGGCGGGACTGTCATATGTTGATAGAATGGAGCGGCTGGGTTTGTATACTCTGGAATATTGAAACGTATAAGATTATTAATGGTTTGGACACGCTGGAGGCAGGAAACATGTTCTCGATGTTGGGGGAGTCCAGTCTAAGAATAAGGGGTAAGCCATTTAGAACGGAGATGAGGAAAAACTTTTTCACACAGAGAGTTGTGAGTCTGTGGAATTCTCTGTCTCAGAGGGCGGTGAAGGCATGTTCTCTGGATACTTTCAAGAGAGAGCTAGACAGAGCTCTTAAAGATAGCTGAATCAAGGGATATGGGGAGAAGGTAGGAGCGGGATACTGATTGTGGATGATCAGCTGGCTCAAAGGGTTGAATGGCCTACTCCTTCCTGCACCTATTGTCTATTGTCTAATGTCTATTGTCTATTGAATGGTGGTGCTGGCTCGAAGGTCCGAATGGCTATCTCCTGCACCTATTTTTCTATGTTTCTATGTTTCTAAGAGAGACATAGTTTACAATTATTTCCCAGTTGGTGAGGACACATTTGAAGTATCGTGTTCAGTTTTGGTCACTCAGCAATAGGAAATATGTTCACCTATGTTCAAGACACATCAGACTCTCTCCGTCGTCTCTGCGCATTCCATTCACCAGGCCCCCATCCTCTCATCTTCACCATGGACATCCAATCACTCTACACCTCCATCCCGCACCAGGATGGTCTCAAAGCCCTCCGGTTCTTCCTCGACCGGAGAACCAACCTATACCCGTCCACTGACACCCTCCTCCGCCTAGCGGAGTTGGTCCTCACCCTCAATAACTTCCCTTTTGACTCCTCCCATTTCTTCCAAATACAAGGTGTAGCTATGGCCACACGCATGGGCCCCAGCTACGCCTGCCTCTTTGTCAGGTACGTCGAACAATCCTTGTTTGCGGCGTACCAGGGCCCCATCCCTGACCTCTACCTCCATTACATCGACGACTGCTTTGGTGTCACCTCCTGACTTCATCCGCTTCACCACCAACTTCCATCTGGCACTCAAATACCCTTGGACCATTTCCGACACTTCCCTACCTTTCCTTGACCTCACTATCTCCATTGCAGGGCATACACTGCTGACCGACATCCACTATAAACCCACCGACTCCCACGGCTACCTGGACTACTCTTTCTCCCACCCTGCTTCCTGTAAGGACACCATCCCCTATTCCCAATTCCTCCGTTTATGCCGTATCTGCTCCCAGGATGAGGTGTTCCACCCCAGGGCATCACAAATGTCCTCATTCTTCAGAGAACAGAGATTCCCCTGCCCCACTATAGTTGAGGTTTGCACCAGGGTCTCCTCCATACCCCATAACACTGCCCTCTCTCCCCATCCCCCCACTCGCAACAAGGGCAGAGTCCCCCTGGTCCTCACCTTTCACCCCACCAGCCAGCACATACAACAAATAGTCCTCTGTCGGTTTCGCCACCTCCAACGTGACCCTACCAGTCGCCACATCTTCCCATCTCCCCCCCCTCTGCCTTCCGCAAAGTCCGCTCCCTCCGCAACTCCCTTGTCAATTCTCCCCTTCCCTCCTGCTCCACCCCTTCCCCGGGCACTTTCCCTTGCAACCGCAAGAGATGCTACACTTGTCGCTTTACCTCCCCCCTCCACTCCTTTCAAGGACCCAAGCTGTCGTTCCAGGTCCGTCAGAGGTTCGCCTGCACCTCCTCCAACCTCATCTATTGCATCCGCTGCTCTAGATGTCAACTGATCTATATCAGTGAGACCAAGCGGAGGCTTGGCGATCATTTCGCCGAACACCTCCGCTCGGTCCGCAATAACCAACCCGACCTC
The DNA here is from genome assembly GCA_035221665.1 of Okamejei kenojei. Lineage (NCBI taxonomy): Eukaryota > Metazoa > Chordata > Chondrichthyes > Rajiformes > Rajidae > Okamejei > Okamejei kenojei. Next base: position 159,328,937 of record CM069131.1, read on the forward strand.
CCGGTGGCTCAGCACTTCAACTCCCCCTCCCATTCCGTATCCGACCTCTCTATCCTGGGCCTCCTCCACGGCCAGAGTGAGCAACACCGCAAATTGGAGGAACAGCACCTCATATTCCGCTTGGGGAGTCTGCATCTTCTTGGCATGAACATTAAATTCTCCCAATTCTGTTAACCCTTGCTGTCTCCTCCCCTTCCGACCTCTCCCTCAGCCCTCGGGCTCCTCCTCCTTTTTCCTTTCTTCCCCCCACCTCCCCCCACTCCCCCATCAGTCTGAAGAAGGGTTTTGGCCCGAAACGTTGCCTATCTTCTTCACTCCATAGATGCTGCTGCACCCGCTGACTTTCTCCAGCATCTTGTGTACCCAGGAAATATGTTTAGTTTAGTTTAGAGATTCAGCATGAAACAGTCCTCTAAGCTGACTATCGATCATCTGTACACTAGTTCTATGTTATCACATCTTCGCATCCTACACACTAGGGGTACTTTACAGAACCCAATTAAGCTACAAACCTGCATGTCTTTGGATTGTGGGCAGAAACCGGAGCACCCAGAGAAAACCCATGCAGTCACAGGAGAACGTTCAAACTTGTGTATAGAGCTGGAAAGAGTCAGGGAAGCTTTATAAGGGTGTTGAGGGTCTCAGCTATAAGGAGAGGTTGGGCAGCCTAGGACTTTATTCCTTGGAGCGCAGGAGGATGATGAGTGATCTTATGCTAGTGTCAGAGGTTACGGGGAGAAGGCAGGAGAATGGGGATAGGAGGGAGATAGATCAGCCATAAATGAATGGCAAAGTAGACTTGATGGGCCAAATGGCCTAATTCTACTTCTATCGCTTGTGATCTTATGATCTTATAGAGGTATACGATCATGACGGGAATGGGTAGGGTGAATGCAGAGTCGTTTATTCAGAGTACCGGTAGTTGAATTAAGAACCAGGAGAACAGACGTTTAAGGTAAGAGGGGAAAAATTTGATAGGAAACTGAGAGGCAATGTTTTCACACAGAGGGTGGTGGGTATATGGAACAAGCTGCCAGAGGGAGTAGTTGGCAGGTACTATAATAACATTTAAAAGACACTTCGACAGGGACATCGACAGGAATGGTTTAGAAAGATATGAGCCAAAAACAGGCAGGTGGAACTAGTGTAGATGGGCCATCAGTCGGCATGGACAGGTTGGGCCAAAGGGCCTCTTTCCGTTCTGCGTGAGTCTATGACTAAGAACTTGCATTGTGATACATGCATTTCTCACAAGTCATTTTATTAATCAAATCCTTTCAAAATAATTCTACAAACAATTTCTCTACCTTGCAACACCCAATTATCTAAATATCAACTAATGACTGTCCTTTTAAAAAGGTCTTCCTAAGTGATTCCTTCCCAGCTTTAAGCAATCCAAAATGTGGGCTAGGGAGATTCGATGTTGCAATTTATTAATGTGATCTAGAAAGACAAACTCTTTATTGAAGACTTTATTTTATACTCAACACTGCCACTTCACTGATCCAGTCCGATATGCAACACAAATGTGCATGATTTCCTTCAGAATCTCCCTAGCCCACCTATTGTTGTGTGCACTTGGGTGGACCCAAACCCTTGGTCTACCAACATGCCTCTAACCTGTTATGGGCTTAAATTAGCAGATTGGAGACAAAAGGAACTGCAGATGCTGGAATCTTGCTTAGAACACAAAGTGCTGGAGTAACTCAGCAGATCAGCCGGCATCTCTGCAGGACATGGGTAGGAATCCTTTCAGATCGGAAACATTCTTCAGTTAACAAGAGTTACTCCACTTACTCTGTGTCTCTCTTTAAGTAAGCACAATGTCTTTCTGCTCTAAGGGAGAATGTACTCTCCACCAAGTTGGCAGAAACTCGCCTGCTGGGAATATTTCAGCTACTTGCTTTGGAGTTTGTTGAGTACAATGAGAATTTTCAGTATTTCCAACTGAAATTAAAAAATGTACATTTTCACATTTTATGTAAGGTATGCAGAACCGAAGGGCTACTCCCTTTAGCCCTACTATAAAAAGACCTAGCTACTACCAAGGCTCATATGCAAAAGCTTTGTACAAGCCACCATGTTGTTGACAGGTTCTATAAGAGAAGGGGAGCCAAACTCTCATGCGAAAAAAACAACTTTGAAGGTGGGGGAAAAAGAAAATGGAAGATAACAAAAATAAAATAACTATATGTATATAAATAGCCCACAATAGGACAATTTATCACTGATCTAGTTCCTTTATTTGCTCAATATCAAAACTGAGTTTAGTCAGAGCTTGATTGATTGGATTATCATAACAACCTATGCTTCTATGCAGCTTTCCATCGAGCAGGTTAATAACTAAATGTGAATGGAATATAAGCTTTTCTGCCTCCTTCTCACCCACAAAGCAGCACACCGTCAATGCACTTTAACCAGGGATCAAATTAAGTTACAACAAAGCACAATGATAGCAGATGACATGGAATGTTACATACGTATACTGTTATAACACTTTTACAATCTTACCAAGCCATTCAAGCATCAATATATCATCTTTCTTACAAGAACTGGGCACACAAATAGCAACAGTATATTCAATCTTGCCCTATTCAAAACAAAAGAGAAGTGTTATTGCTGAATCAGCTCTATGATACAAAAGGCAAATGTATCTCTTTTTGCTCAGAGTTCATGCTGTACCTGTTCAATTGTAAATTTACAATACTGGCCACTAAAATTCCCAGAAGAAGCTTGAGCTGATGTACATTCACTATATGATCCCAGTTGATCAACATTTCCATGTAGAATATTGCTGCCTTCCCTTCCAATGGAATCATACACTGGATTTCCCAAGAGAAAAAAAAGTCTTAATTATTTGCTGAGGAAGACATTTTTAGACACGAGTTAATTCAGAAATTTGCAATCAGTATAAATATATTTAAAACAATAATGGACAGGATACTATGAGTGTTGTCATGTTGTCTACATGTTTTTGTTGTTGTACAGCAAAGGTGGCAATGAGGAAAAGTACCTAGACATTTTAGCTAAATGATATTAGGAAGCTGGGACAGGTTACCCTGGAGAAAGGGAGATTCAAAACAATAATAATAATAATAGGTTATTATATCCTGCAATGCTGATTATATTCACAGTATTGAGCCCCCAACTGTCACCACAACTTCACTGAAACCTAATGATTTCTAGACAAGGAATATTAAACCATTCTTCCAGAAAATTGAGGGATATCATATTTATGATTGCCATAAGCCTCAAAGTTTTGTCTTCAAACATAGAAGAAATTTTTTTCCAAAAGGTTCAAATTTATTCATTTGCGGGATGATGTTGTTAGTCGCAAGACTCCTTTTAATGTCCTTTTTTTTCTCCTTCCACCCCTTCCCTACCTGGGCCCTTCTGCCCCATATCCGTAACCAACCTCAGACCACCTATCGGCCCTGACCCACTACTGCCCTTTCTCGTCTTAATACATAGAACATGGTACAGCGGGCAGCAGGGTGGCACAGAGGTAGAGTTGCTGCCTCACAGTGCTTGCATTGCTGGAGACCTGGGTTCAATCCCGACCACGGGTGCTGTCTGTACAGAGTTTCTACATTCTCCCCGTGACCATGTGGGTTTTCTCCGCGATCTCAGGGGGCAGGATGCTGTATGCTGTATGCTCATGGGGCAGGATGCTGGATGCTGTATGCTCATGGGGCAGGATGCTATAAGCAGGAAATTAGGGATGGTGTGTAAAGGTGAACAAGTATATTGGAAGAGGGACTTTAAGTCGATTTGCATCCCAGTTCCCAGTTAAGGAGTCGATTATTAAAGATATAATAGCAGCGCATTTGGAAAGCAGTGACAGGATCGGTCAAAATCAGTATGGATTTATGAAGGGGAAATCATGCTGGACTAATTTTTTGGACGTTTTTGAGGATGTAACAAGTGGAATGGATAAGGGAGAGCCAGTGGATGTGGTGTATCTTGAAATCCAATAAGCCTTTGAAAAGGTCCCACACAAGAGGTTAGTGTGCAAAATTAGTATTGGGTGTAGGGTATTGACATGGATAGAGAACTGGTTGGCAGACAGGAAGCAAAGAGTAGAAATTCAGGGGTCCTTTCCAGAATGGCAGGCAGTGACTAGTGTGGTGCAGCAAGGCTCGGTGCTGGGACCCCAGTTGTATACAATATATATTAACGATTTAGACGAGGAAATAAAATGTAACATCTCTAAGTTTGCGGATGACACTAAGCTGGGTGGCAGTGTGAACTATGAGGGGGATGCTATGAGGATGCAGGGTGACTTTGATAGGTTGGGTGAGTGGGCAGAAGCATGGTGGATGCAGTATAATGTGGATAAATGTGGGGTTATCAACTTTGGTGGCAAGAACAGGATGGTAGATTATTATCTGAATGGTGTCAGATTAGGAGAAGGGGAGAGGCAGCGAGGCTTGGGTGCGCGTGTACATCAGTCACTGAAAGTAAGCATGCAGGTACAGCAGGCAGTGAAGAAAGCTAATGGCATGTAGGCCTTCATTGCAAATGGATGAGAGTTTAGGAGCAAGGGGGTCCTTCTGCAGGCGTACAGGGCCCTGGTGAGACCACACCTGGAGTATTGTGTGCAAATTTGGTCTCCTAATTTGAGGAAGGACTTTATTGCTATTGAGGGAGTGCAGCGTAGGTTCATCAGGTTAATTCCGGGATGAAGGGACTGACATATGATGAAATAATGAGCCGACTGGGCTCATTCCATTCTATTCCTTATTTTCATCTATGTTGAGATGCCAACTTTAATTGCACCCAATATACAATAGAAAATCCACTTTCTTCTCATTTTATTTCCCGATCATCCCCATGATTTTGTAATTATATTTCATATGTTTGCTTAGCCTGTAAATCCACGCACTTGTGCACTTGAAATATTAGCTCCAACACCACACAATATTTTTAGGTTAAAGGAAGCATTTACAGTACTTACTCAATAAGGCATACTCTTCTGGAGTTTCAGACCGGAGGTCCTCAAGAAATTCAATGCTGTCTTCCAGGCACTTCGAAGAGAGATTTCGATCTAAAGTTCTACAGCGTCCCAGTGACAGCATAAAGAAAATCCAAACTGCTCGCATTTTTGCTACATGGTGAATCTTCCAATGCTGCTCTTTGGATATATATATGTGCACATGAACGTTTGTGATGTCACTTCAGATCACGTCCTAATGATGCTATCAAAACGGTGCGTCAAAAGAACCATGGAAAATTTAAAGCATGTAATTGGTTAGATTCTACGGAGAACATGACATAAATTGGAACTCACACTGGACATCTTTTCCACTGAAAGATACGTATGTCCATCAGATCTATTTCCTCTCTGAGAGTACAATAATCATAACATCTTTTCAGGTACAATACTGATTTCCTTCATCTTTGTCATGGTCATTACTTGTGAAAGCAGATTTATTCACGTTGGTTCAGACCTCGTTACAAACTGGTTTCCACTGACGACAATCCCTATTAACCAGTATCCAGAGGACAAAGAGTCGACGAGCAATTAAATATAGTTTGGAAACATGATTTTGCAAGGAAATAATATTTGGAATAAACAAATTAAAACAAGTTGAATTTAATTGCACCAGATTAAAAAAAAAGTATTTTAATTATTTAACCAAACTTGTCAAAATTATTCACATCTAATTGGTCCTTTCAAAATAGAGTATTTATTATTACACAGGCAAACTTGATTGCTCAAGGATAATTTTTGTGTTCTTGTATTCAATAGTAAATACATGGCCTGCTGTGGTGTTTACCCAGTAATTAAATACATACGCATTTGTATAGTAAGTGGGATTGAATTATATTTTGGATGCTTGCCAAGCACCTCTTATAATTGACAACTTATTAGTAAGAGTGTTAAATAAGCTTTAGCGTTCCGGAAAAGATGAATAAAAGTCCATTTAACAGCTACAGTGTGCAACAACACACAGATATATGGAGACTCGAGGAACTGCAGATGCTGGTTTACCTAAAAAAACGCTATGTTTTGAAGTAACTCTGCCTCAGGTGGAGAACATGGATAGGCGACGATTCAGGTCAGGGCCCTTCTTCAGAGTGTAAGTATTGAGGGGGCGGGGGGGAGGCTGGGAGCATGAGAAAGACGTGCAAGTAATAGGTGGATTGCAGGCAAGAGAAGCTTGATTGGCATATGGTTGGAAAATGTCTGGAAGTCAAATGAGCATCTGCAGCCTCTTGTGCCTCCAGTTGAAGTTTTTTTTTTTTTTTTGTTAAATATTTTTATTGTAGAAACATATTAATGAAAAATACATTATTATACATTAATGAAAATACATTATTATATACTTTCATAATATTATTAATATTAATATTAATATTAAGATTTAAGACTTTATGCTTCTATACACATGGAAGCGAATGGAGTATTAATCAATAATCCGTCATTGGAGATATAAGCATGATTTATTATGTATACTTCATCCATTCTGTTATTCAGGCCTCAGTAAAGCCCTCGCACGGAGCCACTTTGACCCTGTAAATATTCAATATATGGAGACCATATCCCACTGAAGAGATCCAACCTGTCCATTAGGACAAGCCTCAATCTCTCCAGATGGAGTGTCTCCGACATTTCTGTATTCCACATTTTGATTGTGGGGGATGTAGGACCTTTCCAAAATTCCCAATTATTAAACCGTAATCAATAAAAGTTCTTTGATTCGTTGTTATTAATTGGTCTGTTTCCAGTATTCCTAGTATTGTTAACTTTGAATTAGGGGTCAAAATTATATTAACAACATTCGAGATTATCCTAAATATTTCTATCCATAATTTTGTAATTTTTACACAGTTTGTAAATGAATGTGAAAGATTAGCATCTAAATGTTGACATTGATCACATATGGGAGATACTTTTGGAAAGATGTTATGTAGTTTAGATTTTGAATAATGAAGTCTATGTAGTATACTGTATAAGAGAGTATTAAACTGTATAAGAGATTGTTTAGCATTTAACGAGCAATGGTGTATATGTTGTAAACTTTCGTCCCATACTTCTGGTCTAATAATTTGACCTAGTTCGTTTTCCCAAGATTGTCTATATATTTCTGTTGATGGGACATCACTTTCCAATAAGGTGTTATATATATGAAATCATATTTTTATGTGTTCGGATGTTTATTTAAGCATTCATCTAAAATTTCTATCTTTCTATTTCTAAGTTCCTGTGTGTTTGCTTTAACATAGACTCTGATTTGTAAATATCTAAAATAATCTTTAGAGTGTAGTCCATAAATTTGTTGTAAATCTTGAAATGAAAGGAAAGAGTTTTCCTTAGAGATCACCCATCTTAATAATTCCCTTGTTTTTCCATTGTAAAAAGCCTTTATCCATCATTGAAGGTTTAAATGTAACGTTATTTACAATGGTAAGGGATAGTGGTATAGATTTCAGTTTTAATGTTTTCTTTATTTGTTTCCAAATACGTATTCCATTTTCTATTATCAGGTTTTCGCTATAGATTTTCTTAGCTAAATTAATATTAGCAAATATTATAGAACTAATTTCAAAAGGAGAACAATCTTCTTTTTCCATATTTAACCAAACTGGTTGGTTATCTGTCTCTTCTAACCAAATATTCATATTTTTAATATTAACTGCCCAGTAATAAAACATAAATGGTAGTGCTAAACCTCCATTTATTTTTGATTTACATAAATGTTTTTTATTAATTCTATGGCTCTTATAATCCCAAATGAAGTTAGTAATTAGGGAGTCCACCTTTTTAAATAATTTTTTAGGGAGATATATCGGAATTAATTGGAAAAGATATAATAATTGTGGGAGAAAAATCATTTTTATTATATTAATTTTACCTAACATTGAAATAGGTAGAGTTTTCCAATATAAAATATTCTTATTTAATTTATTCAATAATGGTGGGAAGTTAGATTTAAATAAAGAATCAAATCTTTTTGTTACGTAAATTCCAAGATATTTAATTTTTTCATTTGTTATCTTAAAAGGGAATTGTTGTAATATGTGTAAATTATTTACCGTTATTGGCATAAGTTCACTTTTATTCCAATTGATACTATATCCTGAGAAGGATCGAAATTCAGTTATTAATTTTAACAAATTTTGGATACTAATTTCTGGTTTTGTGATGTAAAGTAATACATCATCCGCATATAAGGAGATTTTATTTTTAGTGTCTCTGGTATTGTATCCATATATTTCCGGATGTAATCTCACCCTCTGAGCTAACGGTTCTATTGCAAGTGCAAACAGTAAGGGGGATAAAGGACAACCTTGTCTACAGCCTCGAGATAAATTGAATTTAGTTGATAACATTCGATTTGTTGTTATTCTAGCTGTCGGATTTGTATATAACAATTTGATCCAAGTAATGAAGTTCTCTCCCAATTTGAAAGCTTCCATAACTGAAAACAAATAAGGCCATTCCACCTGATCGAAGGCTTTCTCTGCATCTAGCGAGATAACTACTAGATCTTTTTTAATACCTCTTTTCGAATATATGATATTAAATAACCGTCTCAAATTATATGAGGAATATCGTTTTGGTATAAATCCTGTTTGATCGGGGTGAATTAATTCATTAATAACTGTGCTTAGCCTTTGTGCTATTATTTTGGTTAGTATCTTTTGATCAGTATTTAAAAGAGCTATTGCTCTAAATGATCCTGGTTCATCCAGATCTTTGTTTATTTTAGGTATAAGTGTTATGGTAGATTCATTTAACGTTTCTGGTAATTTCTGCTGTGTATATATATATTCATATAATGATTTCAGACATGGTACAATCTGATCATGAAATATTTTATAAAATTCCGAGCCAATACCATCTGGTCCCGGTGTTTTACCATTTTTTAATGATCTAATAGATTCTTGGATTTCTTTTATTGAGATATCAGCATTTAGTGATTCTCTATTTTGTAAGTCCAACCCTTTCAGATTACATTTTTAAAAAAATGCTTCAATTCCTATTTTATTTTCTGTTGTTTTAGCAGTGTATAAGTTTTTATAGTATTGCATACATCTTTCGTTAATATCTTTAGGTTGTATTAGCAGTTCGCCATTATGTGATTTAATCCTATGGATTATTTTTTCGGCTTCCATTTTCCTTAGTTGGCGAGCCAATAGTTTTTGAGGTTTATCTCCGAATTCAAACTGTAATTGTTTGGTATGTTGATAAAGTTTTACAACTTGATCTGTATATATTTTATTTAATTTATATTTCAATGCTGCAATTTTATTATGTAATATTATAGACGGATTCGCTGCATTCTGTATATCTAATTGTTTAATCTCCTTTTCCAGTTCTTGTTGATCCTTACGATTCTTTTTATTATAAAATGCTTGGGAGGAAATCATGATTCCCCGGAGATATGCTTTAAATGTTTCCCATAATAAGGAACAAGATATTTCCGGTTTATCATTTGTTTCGAAAAAAATCTTAATTTGTGCTGTAATATATTCCTGAGTTATTTTGTTTTTTAAAATTTGTGGGTTAAATCTCCACTGTCCCGATTTTTCTGTTTTACCATTTATTTTAATCTTAAATGTTAAAGGTGCATGATCTGAAATTATAATATTGTGATATTTAGAATTATAAGTGAGTGAAATAAGTTTGGCATCAACCAAGAAATAATCTATTCTTGAGTAGGTTTTATGTACTGACGAGTAAAAGGAGTATTCTCGTCCGCTAGGATTTTCTACTCTCCAAACATCTTTGATATTAGTAGTTTCCATATATGCATTTAATAAGTCACTAGAATGTGATTTAGTTTTCCTTTGTCTTGTAGATCTGTCAAAGTAGGGGTCAGTTGAAGTTTAATGTGGACAAATGTAAGGTGTTGCAATTTAGGAGGTCAAATGTAAGAGAAGAATATGCAGTAAGTGACAAGACTGATATGCGCAGACATGTTGGAGCACAATTCTATAATTCCCTGAAAATAGCAACACAGCTAAATAGGGTGGAAAGAAGGCGTATGCTATATTTGTTTTCATTGTTTGAGGTATCGAAACTATATGGTCTTGTGTTGTACATGTATAACATTTTGGTTGGGGCCACTTTTAGAGTATTTCAGTTCTGCATTGCATTGCATAAGTGGAGACTGTAGGAGCCATTTAGGTTTAGGCGAGCTGCTGTTGGCATATATTATTATTTTGTCCAGATATTTCTTGCAGAATTATTTTTGAACACTTGGGGGCGTGTGCTTGATACTTTGTACGACCTTACATATAGCTTAGTCACAGGAAGTGACGAGATCAGACCAGGCAAGGGAGAGAGAGTACACAGTTTTTATCAGATGAGAGAGAACGGAAAGATGCAGCTTGTTTGAGAAGGAATACCTGGTATGAATAATCTATTTGTTTGTACAACTACTTCAATAAAGAATCAATTAAACTGGAAATGACGACTTGATCTGTTTCATATCGTCTGCATAAGTTCACTCCTACCTGCCTGTGTAGTAATGGCAACGGAAAGTTGGACGTTGGAAAACTTTGAAATTGCCATTACAGAGACTTTAGAGGAGATGCAGAAGAGGTTCACCAGGATGCTGTCTGAATTGAAGACTAGGTTGAATTGATTCTAGGACAAACTTGGATTTTTATTTCTCTGGTTTCATGAATATGGATTCACTAGCAGAGCTTTCACAGCACTCCCCCCCTGCCCGCCTTGTCAGTATACCCTTCGGTGCCTTCAGGAAAGAAAACTGAAAGAACTAAAGTACTAGCATTTTTAAAGTGCCATTCACATTACCAAGGCACAGTGATTCATAGCTAATGGATAACCTTTGGACTACTGTTACTGCAGTAATGTGAAGAAACATAATAGCAAAATTGCTTCTCAAATACCATTTAGATGATTATCCAGATAATCTGGTTGTGCATTCTTGGTTGAGAGATAGATGTTGGTCAAGAGACAAGGAGAATGTAGCTTCAAGAGTAACATAAATAATTTTGTATTCACATATAAGACCAGGATGGTTCTTCGACAAGATTAAAGGAGCAGCAACTGGTTGATTATATAAAAAATTAAGAGATTATTAAATATAAAATTCCATGTTTAACTACAGGCTGATGAATAGCTCACAACCTTTGGCCTGTAGATCCCTTGGATGACATTCAATTGCGATGCATCATAGTGTTATTTGGCAACAGCTCTGCCAAACACCACAAGAAATTGCAGAGAGCTGTGGATGTCACCCAGTTCATCACACAGACAAGTCTCCTCACCATCAATTTCACCTGCACTTCACGCTGCCTCGGGAAATCAGCAAACATAATCAAGGATGATATTTACCTTGGTCATTGCCTCTTCTCCCCCTATCTCATTGGGCAGAAAATACAAATGCTTGAAAGCACAAGAAGGAACAGCTCTTCCCCAGTTATTGGAAGGGCCTATTTCCGTGCAGTATGATACTGGTTCCCAGTTCCATCCACACACAGTGTAGATTGGTTACTTCTTACTAACCAATTGTAGTGCTTGTTGGTAGAAGCTCTGCCTACTATGCGGTTTATATTATCAGCTGTCTGCTTAAATAATTAGTCTGAGTAGCTGCTAGCTTACTGTAACACCATGCAGACGAATACTGTGAGTGAACTATAATAAACACGTGTTGTACCTTGACGTGCGTATGACTCGACTCATTATATGGTGTCAGAAGTGGGATACGAACCCACGCCTCCATTTGAAGGTAAAATCAGAAGTGTCAGTGCAGTTGAACAAAGGGGACTATGGAGGCATGAGGGGGGAGCTGGCCAAAGTTGACCAGAAAGGAACCCTAGCAGGGATGACGGTAGAACAGCAATGGCAGGAATTTCTGGGAATAATCCCGAAGATGAAGGATCATTTCATTCCAAAGAGAAAGAAAGATTCTAAGGGATGTAAGAGGCGACCGTGGCTGACAAGGGAAGTCAAGGACTATAAAACTAAAAGAGAAGACGTATAACATAACAAAGATGAGTGGGAAGCCAGAGGATTGGGCATCCTTTAAAGATCAACAGAAGATAACTAAAATGGCACTACATGGAGAAAAGATGAAGTATGAAGGTAAGCTAGCAAAGAATATAAAGGAGGATAGTAAAAGCTTCTTTTGGTATGTGAAGAGTAAAAGATTAGTTAAGACAAGTGTGGGTCCCTTGAAGACAGAAACAGGTGAATTTATTATGGAGAACAAGGAAATGGCAGACGAGGTGAATAGGTACTTTTGTTCTGTCTTCAATAAGGAAGACACAAACAATCTCTCAGAAGTACTAGGGGACAGAGGATCTAGGGTGACGGAGGAACAAAAAGAAACTCACATTAGGCAGGAAATGGTATTGGGTAGACTGATGGGACTGAAGGCACATGTCCTGATGGTCTGCATCCCAGGGTACTCAACGAGGTGGCTCTAGAAATTGTGGACACTTTGGTGATCATTTTCCAATGTTCTATAGATTCTGGATCAGTTCCTGTGGATTGGAGGGGATCTAATGTTATCCCACTTTCTAAGAAAGGAGAGAGAAAATTGAATTTTAGACAGGTTAGCCTGACATCGGTGGTGGGGAAGATGCTGGAGTCAATTATTAAAGGTGAACTCTGTGAGGTAAGGGAAAAAAGTAGAGTAGCTATGGAAACTATGAGATTCAAAGAGGAGGAAGTACTGACACTTTTGACAAATATAAAAGTGGATAAGTCTCCAGGTCCTGACAGGATATTCCCTAGGACATTGAGGGACGTTAGTGTAGAAATAGCAGGAGTTATGACAGAAATATTTCAAATGTCATTAGAAACGGTAATAGTGCCGGAGGATTGGCGTTCTGCGCATGTTGTTCCATTGTTTAAAAAGGGTTCAAAGAATAAACCTAGCAATTATAGACCTATTGGTTTGACGTCAGTGGTGGGCAAATTTATGGAAAGGATACTTAGAGATAATATATATAAGCATCTGGATAAACAGGGTCTGATCAGGAACAGTCAACATGGATTTGTGCCTGGAAGGTCATGTTTGACAAACCTTCTTGAATTTTTTGAAGCAGTAACTAGGGAAATTGATGAGGGTAAAGCAGTGGATGTTGTCTATATGGATTTCAGTAAGGCCTTTGACAAGGTTCCCCATGGAAGGTTGGTTAAGAAGGTTCAATCTTTGGGTGTTAATGGCGGAGTAGCAAGATGGATTCAACAGTGGCTGAATGGGAGATGCCAGAGAGTAATGGTGGATGGCGTTTGTCAGGTTGGAAGCCGGTGACCAGTGGGGTGCCTCAGGGATCTGTGTTGGGTCCACTGTTGTTTGTCATGTACATCAATGATCTGGATGATGGGGTGGAAAATTGGATAAGTAAGTATGCAGATGATGCTAAGATAGGTGGTGTTGTGGATAATGAAGTAGATTTTCAAAGTCTACAGAGAGATTTGGGCCATTTGGAAAAGTGGGCTGAAAGATGGGAGATGGAGTTTAATGCTGTTAAGTGTGAAGTGCTACATCTTGGCAGGACAAATCAAAATAGGACGTACATGGTAAATGGTAGGGAATTGAGGAATGTTGTGGAACAGAGGGATCTGGGAATAACTGTGCATAGTTCCCTGAAGGTGGAATCGCATGTAGATAGGGTGGTAAAGAAAGCCTTTGGTGTGCTGGCCTTTATAAATCAGAGCATTGAATATAGGAGTAGGGAAGTAATGTTAAAATTGTACAAGGCATTGGTAAGACCAATTCTGGAGTATGGTGTACAATTTTGGTCGCCTAATTATAGGAAGGATGTCAACAAAATAGAGAGAGTACAGAGGAGATTTACTAGAATGTTGCCAGGGTTCCAGCAACTATGTTACAGAGAAAGGTTGAACAAGTTAGGTCTTTATTCTTTGGAGCGCAGAAGGTTAAGGGGGGACTTGATTGAGGTCTATAAAATGATGAAAGGGATAGACAGAGTTGATGTGGACAAGCTTTTCCCATTGAGGGTAGGGAAGATTCAAACAAGAGGGCATGACATGAGAATTAAGGGACAGAAGTTTAGGGGTAACGTGAGGGGGAACTTCTTTACTCAGAGGGTGGTGGCTGTGTGGAATGAGCTTCCAGCAGAAGTGGTGGAGGCAGGATCGATTTTAACATTTAAAAGTAAAGTGGATAGGTATATGGACGTGAAGGGAATGGAGGGGTATGGTCTGAGTGCAGGTAGATGGGACTAGGGGAAAACAAATGGTCGGCACGGACTGGAAGGGCTGTAATTGTTATATGGTTATATGGTGTACTAGCAGTGTATTGAAGTAACAGGATAGCAGTAACAGGATCGTGGCAAGTCAGCATGGATTTATGAAGGGGAAATCTTGCTTGACTAATCTTCTGGAATTTTTTGAGGATGTAGCAAGTAAAATGGATAAGGGAAAGCCAGTGGCTGTAGTGTATCAGGACTTTCAGAAAGCCTTTGATAAGGTCCCACAAAGTAGATTAGTGGTCAAAATTAGAGCACGTGGTATTGGGGGTAGGATATTAACATGGATAGAAAATTGGTTGGCAGTTAGGAAACAAAGAGTAGGAATTAACAGGTCCCCTTCATAATGGCAGACAGGGACTAGTGAGGTGCTGCAAGGTTCGGTGCTAGGACCACAACTATTTACAATATATATCAATGATTTAGATGAAGGAATTAAAAGTAACATTAGCAAATTTGCAGATGACACAAAGCTGGCTGGCAGTGTGAACTGTGAAGAGGATGCTGTGAGGATGCAGGGTGACTTGGATAGGTTGGGTGAGTGGGCAGATGCATGGCAGATGCAGGGTAATGTGGATAAATGTGAGGTTATCCACTTTGGTGGCAAGAACAAGGAGGCAGATTATTACCTGAATGGTGTCAGATTAGGAAAAGGGGAGGTGCAACGAGACCAGGGTGTCCTTGTACGTCAGACAATGAAAGTAAGCATGTAGGTACAGCAGACAGTGAAGAAAGCTAATGGCACGTTGGCCTTCATAACAAGATGTTTGACGTTACTGATTGTGGATGAGCAGCCATGATCACATTGAATGTCCGAATGGCCTACTCCTGCACCTATTTTCTTTATGTTTCTATGGGATGGGCATGCACATGCACACACACAAACCCCTGCCTAACCACACTGTTCTCTGGTTCCACACACACTGAACAATGCTGGTCCTCGGTTCCACACACACACCCGGACACATTGGTAACACCTGCACACCCAGACATGCAAATCTTTGGATCTGGCTGTAGACCTAATCACGGCAAAATCCGGTTGTGCACACACCTAACGATGCCAGACCCCATCTCTGCCGTACAACTAACCGTGCCGTTCTCCACATTCTCAGCTTAATCATATTGTTTATTTTTGCCTCCATAACCCAACAAGGAATAAAAGAAAACCTTCATCCCAGTAAGTGTTCGGGTTGGATACAAATTCACTTCAATCATCAATAGGCCACATATAAATTAAATGTGCCATTTCAATTCTGCTAGTCACCAAATGATTAAATAAATAAGTGAAAACTAAAAAAGAAATGGATTCTCAGGAAATAGGGTAACCAACTTCCATAATGCGAGGGATGCTTGCATGGAATGGAAGAAGGAAGCATTAGATCCCTCACAGAGTCTTTTGTGCACTGAGACCCAAAATGGATTTTGTGTTCAACCCTAAATTTTAATGTCTCATTTTCAGTCTGAAACTTTTCACATCTCCATTGTCACTTTCTAATGAAAAATCATCTCTCACATTCTGTTCTTTAATCTACCATCCTCTTTCCACGAGATAAACTTGACCACATAACTTCACATCATCTGCTAAAATATTGTTACTGGACAGATTCAAACCCACAAACTAAGCAAGAAGCAGAGGGGTAGAAAGCCCAGTACAAAATATTCACTGAACTCTGCAGCTCTTCTGAAACAATATGCGCTGCATTTGAATGAAATGACACATAAGTCATTCTTTCTCTCTATTTAAATGTGTATAGGAAGTTAAAGTCCAGGATGTTGCCTTGTGGCTTTGCAAACCTAAAATAGAAATGTTTATATCCGTGAGTCACTGAATTGAGATAAGCTTTCGCCTGATGACTCTACGTTACAACAAGAAAGTGTAATGTTTAATAAATAGGAGTTGGAATATAGCTACATTGAATTAGATGGTGCTTTGAAGCAATGTGTTACTTTGCAAGGTGGGAAACAAGGGTATGAATCACTCTATTTTTCTCTCTGGAGAATGTGCAAGAAAGCTGTTTTCCAATCTGCTTCAGCCTCCAGCAAGTGCAACATTTTGTCCCCTTCTTTGGGAAGAAGCTGCTGCTGATGCCCACGGCAGAGCAGCTGAGATCCATGTTTCATTGCCACAAGCCTGCATTCCTCATTATTGTTGGGCAATTGGATCAGATTTAAATACTTATTCTAGCCACAGGACTCACTACTCCAATAAACTCTATCCGAATCACATAACTTATAAAACTGGCGGGGTCAATCTGCAATAATACTTTGAGACAGCAATCATTCACACACGTTGGAATGAGGGTCATTCATACAATTTTTAAATATCAGAAAACTTGACATGCTTCTACCAGTAATTAATGTGTAAACATTGACTCCACAGCAACTTAGAGAACACATGTTAATTATTGAGTGACTGTGGAGAATTGCATCACTGAGTGACAAACGTAAAAATATTCTGTCTAATTTTAGCTTTTGACAAATTTTCGTCAAGTCTGTCACTAATCAAATCATTCAGATTACAACTGCATAAAACTTGTCACGAGTTTGACAAAACATCACGTCATATAAAAGCCGAAAAAACTGCAAAATGAAAGGAACTGCTGGAAATACTTAGCAGATAAGGCAGCATCAATGGAAAAAGAAACAGATTTAAAGCCCTGTCCCACTGTACGAGTTCATTCAAGAGCACTCCCGAGTTTAAAAAAAAATCAAACTCGTGGTAAGCACGTAGAATGAACGTAGCGGGTACGTCGGAGCTCGGAGACGTCTCTTAGCGGCTCGAAACGCTAACGGCAGGTACTCGGGAAATGCGGTAAGCTCGGGAAGATTTTTCAACATGTTGAACATGTTTTCAATATGTTGGAAAATGTCCACGAGAGCCCCGAGTACTTATGAGCAGCCATTATCGTAAATCTCCGAGTTCAAATCAGGGCAAACTCGGGAGAACTCTTGAATGAACTCGTACAGTGGGACAGGGCTTTCAACATTTCAGGTCACAGATCTTTTGAGAGAACTGGGAGATGTAAATGAAAGTTAATAATAGGTTGCAGAAGAAGTGGCGGGAGAGATAGATAATGCAAAGGAAACAGCAACAAATCCGAGACATGGTTTCAACCCAAAACATCGACCTTTATTTTCCACACAGAGGATGGACAATCGAACTCTAGCAGTTTGTTTGTAGGTCCAGTTTCCAGCAACTGCAGTCTTATGCGTTTCAAAGTTGAAGTATATAACTGCAACAGAGTGAACGCAAGTTAAACATATAAACGGTGTAGTTAGTGGTTGAGTATGCATCTTTGTCAGGATTACGACTCATTAACCGCAACGTTTCGGGACATGACCTGTGGCCCAGGTTGCACAATTGGAGAGAGAAAAATAGTTGAAATTACAGGTGACTGAGCTACAGCAGAAAAGGGCATATTCCGAAACAACAGAAAGAACAATTATCACTAGTTTCAGAGGTAATCATTGCCTCAAGGCCTTAATTTTCGTGCATTTACATGTTTTTTCATCTTTCCAGAAAGAGCTTAAAAGAGTTGTCAATGGATAATATAGAATTCCTAACTTTGGACATATTTGGAATTATCTTTGATGAAGTTTGTTTTATAGACAATAGACAATAGGTGCAGGAGTAGGCCATTCGGCCCTTCGAGCCAGCACCACCATTCAATGTGATCATGGCTGATCATCCACAATCAGTACCCCGTATCCGGCCTTCTCGCCATTTCCCTTGACTACACTATCTTTAGGGGCTCTATGTAACTCTCCCTTGAAAGCCTTCAGAGAATTGGCCTTCGCTGCCTTCTGAGGCAGAGAATTCCACAGATTCACAATTCTCTGGGTGAAAAAGATTTTCCTCATCTCCGTTCCAAATGGCCTACCCCTTATTCTTAAACTATGGCCCCTGGTTCTGGACTCCCCCAACATCGGGAACATTTTTCCAGCCTCTAGTGTGTCCAATCCCTTAATAATCTTATATGTTTCAAAAAGATCCCCTCTCATCCTTCTAAATTCCAGAGTATACAAACCCAGCCACTCCACCAACATAAGTCCTGCCATCCTGGGAATTAACCTCGTGAACCTACGCTGCACCTCCTCAATAGCAAGAATGTCCTTTCTCAAATTAGGAGACCAGAATTGCACAAAATACTCCAGGTGTGGTCCCACCAGGGCCCTGCACAACTGCAGAAGGATCTCTTTGCTCCTATACTCAATTCCTCTTGTTAGGAAGGACAACATGCCATTAGCTTTCTTCACTACCTGCTGTACCTGCATGCTTACTTTCAGTGACTGATGAACAAGGACCCCCGGATCTCGTTATACTTCCCCTTTTTCCAACTTGACACCACTTCAGATAATAATCTGCCTTCCTGTTTTTGATACCAAAGTGGATATACATTTATGCACATTAAACTGCATCTGCCATGCATCTGCCCACTCATCCAACTTGTCCAAGGCACCCTGCATTCTAATAGCATCCTCCTCACAGTTCACACTGCCACCCAGCTTTGTGTCATCTACAAATTTGCTAATATTAATTTTAATCCCTTCATTTAAATCATTAATATATATTGTAAATAGCTGTGGTCCCAACACCGAGCTTTGCGGTACCCCACTAGTCACTGCCTGCCATTCTGTAAGGGACCCATTAATCCCTGTTTTTTTTTTCCTGTCTGCCAACCAATTTTCTATCCATGTCAGTACCCCACCTCCAATACCATGTGCTCTAATTTTGCCCACTCATCTCCTATTTGGGACCTTATTAAATGTTTTCTGAAAGTTCAGGTACAGCGAATGGTATGTTAGCTTTCATTGCAAAAGGATTTGAATATAGGAGCAGGGAGGTTCTACTTCAGTTGTACAGGGTCTTGGTGAGACCACACCTGGAGTATTGCGTACAGTTTTGGTCTCCGAATCTGAGGAAGGACATTATTGCCATAGAGGGAGTGCAGAGAAGGTTCACCAGACTGATTCCTGGGATGTCAGGACTGTCTTATGAAGAAAGACTGGATAGACTTGGTTTATACTCTCTAGAATTTAGGAGATTGAGAGGGGATCTTATAGAAACGTACAAAATTCTTAAGGGGTTGGACAGGCTAGATGCAGGAAGATTGTTCCTGATGTTGGGGAAGTCCAGGACAAGGGGTCACAGCTTAAGGATAAGGGGGAAATCCTTTAAGACCGAGATGAGAAAGACATTTTTCACACAGAGAGTGGTGAGTCTCTGGAACTCTCTGTCACAGAGGGTAGTTGAGGCCAGTTCATTGGCTATATTTAAGAGGGAGTTAGATGTGGCCCTTGCGGCTAAGGGGATCAGAGAGTATGGAGAGAAGGCAGGTACGGGACACTGAGTTGGATGATCAACCATGATCATATTGAATGGCGGTGCAGGCTCGAAGGGCCGAATGGCCTACTCCTGCACCTAATTTCTATGTTTCTATGTTTCTAGTACACCCACTGGCTCGCCTTTTTCCATTTTCCTAGTTACATCCTCAAAAAATTCCAGAAGATTAGTCAAGCATGATTTCCCCTTCGTAAATCCATGCTGACTCGGACCGATCCTGTTACTGCTATCCAAATGTGCGGCTATTTCATCTTTTATAATTGACTCCGGCATCTTCCCCACTACCGATGTCAGGCTAATTGGTCTATAATTCCTGGTTTACTCTCGCCCGCCTTCTTAAAAAGTGGGATAATATTAGCTACCCTCCAATCCACAGGAACTCATCCTGAATCTATAGAACATTGGAAAATGGTCACCAATGCGTCCACGATATCTAGAGCCACTTCCTTAAGTACCCTGGGATGCAGACCATCATGCCATGGGGATTTATCAGCCTTCAGTCCCATCAGTCTACCCATCCCCATTTCCTGCCTAATGTGAATTTCCTTCAGTTCCTCCATCACCCTAGGTTCTCTGGCCATGAGGACACCTGGTAGATTGTTTGTGTCTTCCTTAGTGAAGACGGATCCAAAGTACCTGTTCAACTCGTCTGCCATTTCCTTGTTCCCCATAATAAATTCACCTGTTTCTGTCTTCAAAAGTCCAAATTTGGTCTTAACTAATATTTTCCTCTTCACATACCTAAAGAAGCTTTTACTACCCTCCTTTATATTCTTGGCAAGCTTACCTTTGTACCTCATCCTTTCTCCCCTTATTGCCTTTTTAGTTATCTTCTGCTGCTCTTTAAAAGTTACCCTCTGGCTTCCCACTCATCTGTGTTATGTTATACCTATTCTCTTTTATTTTTATACTGTCCTTGACGTCTCTTGTCAGCCAGGGTCGCCTATTACGCCCCTTGGAATCTTTTTTCCTCCTTGGAATGAACTGACACTGCACCTTCTGTATTATTCCCAGAGATACCTGCCATCGGTGTTCCACTGTCATCCCTGCTAGGGTCTCTTTCCAGTCATCACAAATGGCCTAATTCTTCAGAGAACGGGGATTCCCCTCCCCCACTATTGATGAGGCTCGCACCAGGGTCTCCTCCATATCCCATGCAAACAGGGCAGAGTCCCCCTGGTCCTCACCTTTCACCCCACCAGCCGGCAAATACAACACATAGTCCTCCGCCAGTTTCGCCACCTCCAACGTGACCCCTCCACCCGCCACATCTTCCCATCTCCCCCCCTGTCTGCCTTCCGCAAAGACCGCTCCCTCCGCAACTCCCTTGTCAATTCTTCCCTCCCCTCCCGCTCTACCCCTTCCCCGGGCACTTTCCCTTGCAACCGCAAGAAATGCAACACTTGTCCCTTCACCTCCCCCCTCCACTCCTTTCAGGGACCCAAGCAGTCCTTCCAGGTCCGACAGAGGTTCACCTGCACCTCCTCCAACCTCATCTACTGCATCCGCTGCTCCAGATGCCAGATGATCTATATCGGTGAGACCAAGCGGAGGCTTGGCAATCGTTTCGCCGAACACCTCCGCTCGGTCCGCAAAAACCAACCCGACCTCCCGGTGGCTCAGCACTTCAACTCCCCCTCCCATTCCGCATCCGACCTCTCGGTCCTGGGCCTCCTCCACGGCCAGAGTGAGCAACGCCGCAAGTTGGAGGAACAGTACCTCATATTCCGCTTGGGGAGTCTGCATCCTTTGGGCTTGAACATTGAATTTTCTCAATTCTGTTAACCCTTGCTGTCTCCTCCCCTTCCCACCTCTCCCTCAGCCCTCGGGCCCTGGCATTCCCTCTATCTCTATCTCCCTCCCCCACCCTAGTCGCACTAGCTTCTCATTTTCACACCACAAACAGCTTACAATGGCTTGTTCCCTTTATCATCAATACTTTTTTGCATATCTTTCATTCTTTGTTCTTTATCTCTCCACATCACCGTCTATATCTCTCGTTTCCCTGATCCCTGACCAGTCTGAAGAAGGGTCTCGACCCGAAACGTCGCCTATCTCCTTCGCTCCTTAGATGCTGCTGCACCCGCTGAGTTTCTCCAGCTTTTTGTGTAACCCTCTCTCTCCAGTCAACTTTGGCCAGCTCCTCCCTCATGGCTCCACAGTCCCCTTTGTTCAACTGTATTACTGACACTTTTGATTTTCCCTTCTCCCTCTCAAATTGTAGATTAAAACATCATATTATGGTCACTACCTCCTAATAGCTCCTTTACCTTGAGTTGCCTTATCAAATCCGGTTCATTACACAACACTAAATCCAGAATTGCCTTCTCCCTGGTAGGCTCCAGTACAAGCTGCTCTAAGAATCCATCTCGCAGGCACTCCACAAACTCCCTTTCTTGGGGTCCAGTACCAACCTGATTTCCCCAGGCTACTTGCATGTTGAAATCTCCCATAACAAACATATCATTACCTTTGCAACATGCCAATTTTAACTCTTGATTCAACCTGCACCCTATATCCAGGCTACTGTTTGGGGGCCTGTAGATAACTCCCATTAGGGTATTTTTACCCTTACAATTCCTCAGTTCTCTCCATACTGACTACATCTCCTGATTCTTATGTCATCTCTCACACAAGGGACTGAATTTCATTCCTCACCAACAGCTACCCCACCCCCTCTGTCCATCTGTCTGTCTTTTTGATAGGACGTATACCCTTGAATATTTATCAGTGGTATGAAGGTGATTGCACAGAGTTTTACTCAGAGTAGGGGAGTGAAGAACCAGAGCGTATAGGTTTAGGGTGAGAAGAAAATATGATAGGAACCCGAGGCGCAACCTTTCCACACAGAGGATTATTAGCAAATGGAATGAGATGCCAGCGCAAGTGATTCAGGCAGGTATTATAACAACATTTAAAAGTCATTTGGACAGCTACATGAATAGAAATGGTTTATAGGGATATGAGCCAAACGCAGGCAGATGGGACCAGTGTAGATGGGACATTTTGGTCAGCATGGTACGTTGGGCCGAATGGTCTGTTTCCATACTGTATAACTATGTCTCTATCTGTAAAGTTATTTTTGTTACTACAAAGGACTATATTATATTGTTTAATAGAGTATCATTGCACGTGTCATTAGAAGCAATTACTTGTCAATTTCATTGACCACCAGTGGTGAAACTGACAAACCTTGTCCTTGGGAGATCATAGTGTGGGGAGGTTACATGAAAACTGTTTTTTTTTTTGTCATGTCTTTTTTTTTTGCCAGGACAACTTTTCATTTGCTTGTCATTTTCCAAAGTAACTTTTGAGTGGCTTTCTAGTGTCCAATCAAAATTAAGTTTTAACCAATTTGGCACACATAATACAAATAATAGAAACATAGAAAATAGGTGCAGGAGTAGGCAATTTGGCCCTTCGAGCCAGCACTGCCATTCAATATGATCATGGCTGATCATCCAGAATCAGTACCCTGTTCCTGCTTTCTCCCCATATTTCTTGATTACATTAGCCCTAAGAGCTATATCTAACTCTTTTGAATACATCTAATGTTCCCTAATTCATCAATGATATAATATCCAGTGCGCAGTATGGAAATACACAGTATGGCAGAACTCCCTGTAAGTGACATCTCTTGTTTCTCCGTTACTATCTTAAACAGTTTGGGCAAAAAGTTAGTATCTCCTCTGTTTTGTATGTTTGCTTGCTTTGTATTTACAGTATTTCTTAGAAATAAAATACCACTATGCTGGTGATAATTTAGCAGCTCCTCGCTTTGGACGAGTTGCTCCATTTAAACCAATTGGAGATTATATAACTTTAGGCTGTGATTTATTCCTCTCTCTACAGCTAAAAGCTTTTTGGCTCTTGGGACCCCAAACTCTGCAACAAAATAATAATCGTAACAGGCTATTAGGTACTGTAGCAAAAGTACATTCCGTACCAATAAGCAATTAAATAAGATAAATTCGAAGTATTTTCATACTTAAACATCTTTCTTGGTGACAGTGTTCCTTAATAATATAAATAAATAGGTATTTTGTAAAAATGAACAGCACATAATCTTTTAAATAAAAGAATGTCATTACAAAATAATAAAACTGGATGTGCGTCAACTTTTGCAAATTAATCAGATGAGACTATATTTAAGACATGTTCTTTCTTCAGGGAAGGGTGTGCAAGCAATCAAAAAGGGGCAAAGGAATGTAAAGCAAATGGCATAAGCATGGCTAAACTGAATGAAAATGCACACCTCCAGATTCAGGGACAGTTTCTTCCCAGCTGTTATCAGGAAACTGAATCATCCTACCACAACCAGAGAGCAGTGCTGAACTACTATCTACCTCTTTGGTGACCCTTGGAGTTTCCTTAATCGGACTTTGCTGGCTTTACTTTGCATTAAACGTTATTCCCTAATCGTGTATCTATACACTGTAAATGGCTCGATTGTAATCGTGTGTTGTCTTTCTGCTGACTGGATAGCATGCAACAAAAGCTTTTCACTGCACCTCGGTAGACGTGCCAATAAACTAAACTGTAAGTGAAAAAACTGAACTGAACCCAAGGCCTCTTTAAAAGCAAAGCAGCTGTCACTATATGATGTGAATGATTTTCCCATTCAGACAGTAATTTTAAATATATATTTTTTTAAACTAAGAGAGTGTGCATCCAGCCTTCCTACACACTAGTCACAGACCTCCAGTCCAAAAGCCAACCTTTCACCACCACCCTTTGCTCCCTACCCAATTAGCTAGCTCACCCTGGATCCCACGCAACCTAACCTTCCAGAGCAGTCCACCATACTGAATCTTATCACAGCCTTACTAAAGTCTATATAGACCACGTCCACTGCCCTGCCCACAATCTTCTTGGCCATTTCATTGAAAAGTTCAATCAAATTTGTGAGACATGATTTCCCATGCACAATGTCATGCTGACTATTCCTAATCAAGCCCTGTCTATCCATGTACATTATATCTTATCCCTCAAATTTATTTCCACGACTTTCCTTTCACAGAAGTTAGGATTACTGCTCTATGGTGTTTTAATTTTTTCAGTTTAGAGATACATCGTGGAAACAGGCCCGTGGGCCCACTGAGTCCACACCGACCAGTGATCCTCGCATCAAACCCTATCCTACACACACTAGGGACATTTTACATTTATAGCAAGCCAATTCACCTACAAACCTGTACATCTTTGGAGTGGTGGGAGAAAACTGAAGATCCCGGAGAAAACCCACACTGTCCAGGGAGAACATACAAACTCCGTACAGACAGGACCTTTCGTTGGGATCGAACCCAGGTCTCTGACTGTAGGCATTGTAAGGCAGCAACTCTACTGCTGTGCCACCCTGCCGTACTATAAGTCTCTGACTTTTGTTTGCAGCCCTTCTTAAATAGTGGAACATTAGCCACCCTCCAGTTTTATGCCACTCAAAAATATACTTTATTTAATAAATATCCTAATATATGTAGCAAATACAAACAGGATATATCTTTCTTCACATTTAGTGATGCACATATTCAATATAATTTTTAGTGAGCGTGTCAAAGGATATGCAAAGAAGACAGGAGAATGGGGTTGAGAGGGAAAGGTAGATCAGCCACAATTGAATGGCAGAGCAGACTCGATGGGCCGAATGATCTGATTCTGCTGCTATGTTTTTATGAATTATGAACTTTCCTTTAAAATGCACCAATGCCTCATGTGCCCTCCTTAAACAATGGATCTGTAAAGCATTTGAGAAGCAGTTATTCATGAAGCAGTCCCTCAGTGATGTAATAGTCATAGAGTCAGGCAGCACAGTACAAAGACCCTTCACCACAACTTGCCCATGCTGACCAAGCTGCCCCAGCTACACTAGTCCTATCTGCCCATGTTTGCTCCCTATCTACATCTTTCCTATCCACGAACCTGTCCAAATGTATTTTAAATTACTTTTAAATGTTATAGTAAATGTTTTTTATAGTATTAAAGACAAGAATTTCCTCATTCACCCAGCTCTTATCTTCCTCTCAGTCCCACCTTCAGTTAAATCTGGGGAAGATCTCTTATTGAAATAGCTTAAGCCCGCACCAGGTGGGGATCTTGGAACTTATTTTTGCTATACTGATGTGATAGAACATAAGATTCAGAAAGAAGTGTAAGGTCCTACAAGCCTGATCCTTAGATGATGCACAATTCAAATGAGTGCACACTTCCTCCCATCTTGGAGGCGTAAGTAAGTAAGTAAGTAAGTTTATTGGCCAAGTATTCACATACAAGGAATTTGCCTTGGTGCAACAGCAAGGAGCAGTACACCGTGGCCGCCATCGTCGGCGCCAGCAGCAGCAAGCAGCAGCAGCAGCAGCAGCTACACTGTGAGCAGCTACACTGCGAGAGCCAGTGTAAGACACCAGTTTGATAACCATGAGTTGCCACCACACCAAAACATTTGTCAACTATGAAAGTCCCAAAAGTTCACAACCAGCAAATTAGGATCAGTAGTTAGACAAGTGGGTGTGACATTTGGGAATATGCAATATAAATGTACATTGGCTTCATAAATTGTGATTTTAATTTAATTTAATTTTAATTTCACGTTTTCATGTACCTGTTGTGTGTTGTGACTATTGGCAGACCAATTTCCCACCGGGGATGAATAAAGTTCTATCATATCGTATCATAATGTATTCCTCAAAAAATTCAATAAAAATATCATGTTTTACCTTTCACCATGAAACCCGAGTTCAATAGTGCTAAGTTGATATAGACAGAGAAAGTCAAAGTTCTCCGAGTCACTCTGCAAGCACACAATTAAATACTATCACGGATGGTGTGAAAACTTGTAACGTAAACCTAACATAATGAGGAATCAAGCTGTCAAAGCTTAGTAAATAAAAATGACGTCAATGATCAATAATTTGGAATAAATCATCAACAGAAACGTCAAGAAATCTAATAAATGCTGGGGACAACATGATTCATGTGAAGACCTGGCTTGAAAAAAATCTCTGCTTGAGGGCAGCGAAATCCGTGCAACATGGCGAAACGGAATTCCAAAAAGTCTTAAATAAAGTTATTTGCAAACAGCCACAAGCCATGAAGATAAAATAGATGTTGATATGAAATTAACCCATGGGGAGGTTGGGGGGTTGAAACATCGCAAACTTGCTGGAAGTACGTTATGATTTTAATATTGAAATTTACACGAGTCGTTTGGCCTTTTATATTAAATAATTTCCAAATGTTCACAATCTTATTGAAACATATAAGATTGTTAAGGGTTTGGACACGCTGGAGGCAGGAAACATGTTGCTGATGTTGGGCGAGTCCAGAACCAGGGGCCACAGTTTAAGAATAAGGGGTAAGCCATTTAGAACGGAGACGAGGAAACACTTTTTCTCACAGAGAGTTGTGAGTGTGTGGAATTCTCTGCCTCAGAGGGCAGTGGAGGCAGGTTCTCTGGATGCTTTCAAGGGAGAGCTGGATAGGGCTCTTAAAAATAGCAGAGTCAGGGGATATGGGGAAAAGGCGGGTACTGATTGGGGACGATCAGCCATGATCACATTGAATGGCAGTGCTGGCTCGAAGGGCCGAATGGCCTACTCCTGCACATATTGTCCATTGTCTATTTTCTATTCACCACGGGTGAACCCAAGAGGGGTTCTGGCTCCTTAAAATCTAGGCTGCTGTAGAGGTGGCCTCATCGGGAGCACTGAGTGCAATGGGCAATGTTGGAGGAGATGTAGTGAATCTCCATCTCAGCAGGGAGACTGGTGGGATAACTGGTTGGAGGTGGGAGAAGAGGTGTAGGGACAGGGGTTACATCTTCTGCAGTTGCTGGGGAAGTTGTCCGGGGAGAGACTGGAACCGAGCATTTGCAGAGAGTGTAGCCTCCATAGAAAGTGAAAAGAGGTGGGGACAGGAAAATGTAATTGTTGGTGGGAGTAAATTGAAGGTGGTGTAAGTGTCTTGAACTTGAGACATCACAGGGTGATGCACTGGATGCAGGGATGGGGGGGCGGGAGGCGGTGAAAGGTGAGGACCAGACAAACACCATTCTTTACCTATTGGCATGAAGGGTGCAAGTGCCAAGCTGCTGGAAACAGAAGAGACATTGGTGATGACTCCGTGCACAATGCGGTGGCACAGCGGTAGAATTGCTGCCTTACAGCCCTAGCAGCACCGGAGATCTGGGTTCAATCCCGACAACGGGTACTGTCTGTACTGAGTTTGTACATTCTCCCCATAAACATGTGGGTTTTCCTCTGAGATCTTCTGTTTCCTCCCTCACCCCAAAGACGTAAGGTATGTAGGTTAACTGGCTTGGTATAAAGGTCCCTCGTGTGTGTAGGATGGTGTTAGTGTGCAGGAATCGCTGGTCGGTGCAGACTCAGTGGGCCGAAGGTACAAAGATACTGTGAAAAACTTTGTTTTGCTTGCTATCCAGTCAAATCATATAATGTGCAACAGGTAGTCAGAAGAGAAAGGAAAAACTGAATGCCGAATATTGAGGTATATTAGAAACATTAAGTCATTGAATCATACAGCACAGAAACCGATCCTTTGGCCCACCAGGACCATGTTGACCATTAAGTACCAATCTACTATTCTCATCTCCCAGCACTAGATGTGTACACTAACTATGCTTTAGCAATCAAATGCTCACCTGGATACTTTCATTTTGTGAGTACCTTACCCACTATCAATTGAAGCAGTCAATTCCATATTCCAACCAATCTCGGAGTGAAAATGATCTTCATTTGATCCTCTTTAAACCTCTAACCCCTTGTGCCAAACCTATGCACTCTAGCTTTTAAATCACGGGTACACAAAATGCTGGAGAAACTCAGCGGGTGCAGCAACATCTAA
Organism: Okamejei kenojei; assembly: GCA_035221665.1. Taxonomy (NCBI): domain Eukaryota; kingdom Metazoa; phylum Chordata; class Chondrichthyes; order Rajiformes; family Rajidae; genus Okamejei; species Okamejei kenojei. Next base: position 159,357,342 of record CM069131.1, read on the forward strand.
GGGGCGAAGGAGATAGGCAACGTTTCGGGCCGAAACCCTTCTTCAGCTTCTTTAAAGCTTTTAAATCACCATATTATAGGGAAAGGTTTTCTGCTCTGTTCCCTAACTTTGCCCCTCATTATCTTGTATCGCTCTTATCAGGTCCCCACCACCCCCCTCATCCTCCACAACTCCAAAAGTAAAACCCAGTTTATCCAATCTCTCCTCACAACTGAAACACTCCATCCCAGGTAATATCCTGCTGAACCTCTTTTGCACTGTTTCATCTGCAATTGCGTCCTTCCTACAAGGTGTCTACTAGGACTGTACGTAGTGATCTGGCTGTGGTTCAATAAATGTTTCATAAAGTTGTCTCGTGTTCTTACATTCTAATTAAAGTATCCTGTATGCTTTTTTCCCTATCTTATCTACTTGTACATCAAGATCCCTCTGTTCTTTCGTATTCCCAAGGGCATCATCATTCATACTGTGTTCTCTACCCTTTATTATCCTTCTAGGCACCACAGTGGTGCAGCAGGAGAGTTGCTGCCTTACATTGCCAGAGACCTGGGTGCAATCCTGACTGTGGATGCTGTCTGTATGGGGTTTGTATATTCTCACTGTGACCACATGGGTTTTCACCGGGTGCTCCCGTTTCCTCCCACTCGCCAAAGACGTACAGGTTTGTATGTTAATTAGCTTTAGTAAAATTGTAAATTGGCCCTGGTGTGTGGAATAATGCTGGTGTATGGACTTGGTGGGCCAAAGGGCTCGCTTCCGCACAGTATCTCTGAAATATAAAGTCTAAAGTCGAATCGCCACATCAATGCTTTGACTATCTTACCAAATTAACAATATCATCCTATAAATAACAACATCACTGCAAAGACCTTGTCAAACCTCTAAGAATGTTCATTGTTTCAATAAATCCTCTCCAGTGCACGAATGTATGTTCTTGATCTGCTCAATCTTTTCTTAAAAAGCAATCGATCCCAGGAATCAATTGAGTGAACCTTCTCTGCACTAACTCCAAAACAAGTAGGTCTCTTATGTAAAGAGACAAAGCAAGAATTTCATTGTTCCGTTTTGGTCCATACAACAACAGACAATAGACAATAGGTAATAGACAATAGGTGCAGGAGTAGGCCATTTGGCCCTTCGAGCCAGCACCACCATTCAATGTGATCATGGCTGATCATCCCCAATCAGTACCCCGTTCCTGCCTTCTCCCCATATCCCCTGAGTCCGCTATTTTTAAGAGCCGTATCTAGCCCTCTCTTGAAAGCATCCAGAGAACCTGCGTCCACCACCCTCTGAGGCAGAGAATTCCACAGACTCACCACTCTCTGTGAGAAAAAGTGTTTCCTCGTCTCCGTTCTAAATAGCTTACTCCTTATTCTTAAAATGTGGCCCCTTGGTCTGGACTCCCCCAACATCGGGAACATGTTTCCTGCCTCTAGTGTGTCCAAGCCCTTAACAATCTTATATGTTTCAATGAGATTCCCTTTCATCCTTCTAAACTCCAGAGTGTGCAAGCCCAGCTGCTCCATTCTCTCAGCATATGACAGTTCCGCCATCCCGGGAATTAATCATGTAAATCTACACTGCACTCCCTCAATAGCAAGAATGTCCTTCCTCAAATTAGGGGACCAAAACTGCACACAATACTCCAGGTGTGGTCTCACTAGGGCTCTATACAACTGCAGAAGGACCTCTTTGCTCCTATATTTGATTCCTCTTGTTATAAAGGCGAACATGCCATTTGCTTTCTTCATTGCCTGCTGTACCTGCATGCTTACATAGACTGATGTACAAGGACCCCCACATCCCGTTGTACTTCCCCTTTTCCCAACTTGACGCCATTTAGATAGTAATCTGCCTTCCTGTTTTTGCTACCAAAGCGGATAGCCTTACATTTATCTGCATTAAACTTCATCTGCCATGCATCTGCCCACTCCCACAACCTGTCCAAGTCACCCTGCATTCTCATAGCATCCTCCTCACAGTTCACACTGCCACCCAGCTTTGTGTCATCTGCAAATTTGCTAATATTCCTTTGAATCCCTTCATCTAAATCATTGATGTACATTGTAAATAGCTGCGGTCCCAGCACCGAGCCTTGCGGTACCCCACTAGTCACAATAAAACACTCTCGACGCTTAAAGCTTGAAAAAATGAACATAACCATCTAAGTGTGATTTCACTGAAGCCCTGAACAGTTTTTAAGACATTTTCAATCCTATTTGCATCAAGTGCCTAAATCTGATTTACCATCCTATCTACTTATTGTACCTGTGATGGGAGGTACTGCAGATGCTGGTTAAAACTGAAGACTAATAGAAGACCCTTCTTTAGCCTTCAGTTTTAAACAGCATCTGCAGTTCCTCCCGTCACAGGTACAATAAGTAGATAGGATGGTAAATCAGATTTAGGCACGATGCAAATAGGATTGAAAATGTCTTAAAAACTGAAGGGATTCGACCCAAAATGTCACCTATTCCTTTTCTCCAGAAATGCTTCCTGGTGCGCTGGGTTTCTCCAGCCTTTTGTGTTTGTCTTTGCTTATTGTACCAACCAGGCAACTCTGAGTTCTTTGATGCCCATGCAACTTCCATTCCCCACTTTAATCCCCACCCATACACACAGCCCACTCCTGTGGCTGCAGCAGGATAACAGAGCATCTTGGCAGATTAGATCCTCTTCTGGGATACCTTCACAACCACTCCCAGCTGCTAATTCCAGATGGCATTCAGCCGATCCCCAGTCACACTGGAAAACCTAAGCATGCACGCACATTAAGAAGCAACACGTCTTTACATGAGCTTTGCAATCCAGACAAGCTCCTTAGGCACCTACTGCAGACCACTTCACAGAAACTAGTGCCTGGAAATGCAATTTACAACTCTGTATTTTCAGAAGCATGCAATTGAAAATGTATTTTTTTTCGGGTATGAAACATGATGACTATTTTTGACTTTTTTCACGTCAATCTGGAAATTCAACCAGGTACTTCGTGGCATGAGTCACCCTCCACTCTCACGGCACATTTTCCTCATCAGTCATGCACAAGATTACATTATTCTTCACACAACACATGTTGTGGAGCCTTGTGGGGCAATGGAAGGTTCCTCAGGGGATTGTCTCAAGTCAAGTCGAGTCGAGTTTCTTCTCATAAACTCATAAAGTTTTCAAGAGATAGTTAGATTTAGTTCTTATGGCTGACGGAATCCAAGTATAGGGGGAAAAAGCAGGAACGAGGTACTGATTTTGGATGTTCAGTCATGATCATATTGAATGGCAGTGCTGGCTCAAAGGGCCAAATAGCCTACTCCTGCACCTATTTTCTATGTTTCTAAGACAAGTACAGTGTAACAAGTACAGAGTTGTACAAGACTACAACTCTCACCAGCTTCTACACAGGCACCGTATAGAGTTGTAAATTGCATTTCCAGACACAAGGCTCTATTATCAGGTTGCTTCACAACTTGGTTTGGGAACAGCTTGAATCAAGACCCCAAGAAATTGTAGACAATTGTGGATGCAGACTATCACACAACCTACCCTTCCTTCCATTGACTCCATTTACACCTCACACTACCTTGGCAAGGCCAGCAGCAAAATCAAGGACGAGTCACACCCTGGCCGCTCTCTCCCTCTTCTCCCCTCTCCATACTGAGTTGATCAGCCATGATCATATTGAATGGCGGTGCAGGCTCGAAGGGCTAAAGTATAGAAGTGTGAAAACGCACACCTCAACATAACCATCCTACCAACAACTAGAGAGCAGTCCTGAACTATTTTCGACCTACTGTAATTGGAGTCAATGATCGGACTATCTTTGATCTGACTTTACTGGCTTCATCTTGCACTAAACCTTATTCATATTATTCCCTTTATCATGTAGAAACATAGAAAATAGGTGCAGGCGTAGGCCATTCGTCCCTTCGAGCCTGCACCGCCCTTCAATATGATCATGGCTGATCATCCAACTCGGTATCCCGTACCTGCCTTCTCTCCATACCCCCTGATCCCTTTAGCCACAAGGGCCACATCTAACTCCCTCTTAAATATAGCCAATGAACTGGCCTCAACTACCTTCTGTGGCAGAGAATTCCAGAGATTCACCACTCTCTGTGTGAAAAATGTTTTTTTCATCTTAGTCCTAAAAGATTTCCCCCTTATCCTTAAACTGTGACCCCCTTGTCCTGGACTCCCCCAACTGTCCAACCCCTTAAGAATTTTGTAAGTTTCTATAAGATCCCCCCTCAATCCTCTAAATTCTAGCGAGTACAAGCCGAGTCTGTCCCGTCTTTCTTCATATGAAGGTCCTGACATCCCAGGAATCAGTCTGGTGAACCTTCTCTGCACCCCCTCTATGGCAAGAATGTCTTTCCTCAGATTTGGAGACCAAAACTGTACGCAATACTCCAGGTGTGCTACAGTATGTATCTGTATACTGGGGATGGCTCGAATGTACGCAACAAAAGCGTTTCACTGTACCTCAGTACACTTGACAATAAACTAAACTCAATAAACAATGAGGTACAGGTATAATTAAAAACTTCCCTGCGCTCAGGATTATGTGGATTCCACAGTGATGTTGCCCTTTTCACTCCAGTTTACCTTCTGATATGTTTCATCTTAAATCTGTCCTCTTGTTGCCGATTTGTGAATCAATAGAACAGTGTGTCACTATTTATCAGATCGACCTTTCATTATCTGTGCCATTTGTGCTTCCATTCTTCTTTAAGAATGTAATATGTATTCAACTGCTGCCTTTTACTAAGATTTCCCATATCTGGTCATATCTTGAAAGAAAATATGAACCGATTCATGCCAAACAATCATAATATCTATTATAGTGTCTACTTTCTATCAACTTGATACTCAGTTGGTAATTCCTCATTTGTTAGGCATTTTGACATTGTTATTTTGTGCAAAGTGAAGATCACAGCTGTCTGCTACGTTAGAATTTTTGTACAGGTTTTTTAAATATTGCATTCACACAAGCCGTTATACAAAACATTGATAAAATGCTAATGGGCAATGCCTTAAAACCAAAACCTCAAAAAATATATAAAAGTACAGTCAATAGACATCCCCTTATATAGACACAAAGTTGCTGGTTTAAAAAAATATACAAAATGCTGGTGTGCCTCAGCTGATCAGGTAGCACGTCTGGAGAACATGGATAGGTCACATTTTGGGTTGGGACCCTTCTTCAGATTGACTGTGGTGGTGAGGAGGGGGAAGAAAGCTGGAAGAGAGGAGGGTCAGAGACAAAGCCTGGCCGGTGATATGTGGATAGAGGTGAGGTGAGGGTTTGATAAGCAGATGGTACGACAAAGTCTAGAGATGAAAAGAGAAAAGGTGTGAGGTAGGAATAGAAGATGTACGAATGGTGAAGACAGAGGAAGAAATATTGGTGGAAGGGGATGGGGAGAAATTGATGCAAGTCCAGGTGGAGCATGGGGAAGAAGGATGGTTTGGTTGTAGGTTAGTTACCTATAATTGGAGAATTCAACGTTCATAGCATTAAGTTGTAATCTGTCTCGGTAATCAAGTCAAGTTTATTCGTCACATACACATACGAGATGTGCAGTGAAATGAAAAGTGAAAATGCTCGTGAATTGTGCAAAAAACAAACAAATTACAAACAGAATGGAACAGAATCACATATTCACATATAATATGAGGTGCTGTTCCTACTGTTTGCGTGTCATTTTTCTCTGGCAATGGAGGAGGTCCAGGACAGAAAGGTCACTATAGGAATGGGAAGGGGAGTTTAAAGGGTTAGCAACCGGGATATCCAGCAGGATTTGGCGGATTGAGCGCAAGTGTTTGGCAAAATGGTTGCCGAGTCTACCCTAGCTCTTGCTACTGTAAAGGATGGCACATCTAGAACACTGAATGCAGTAGATGAGGTTAGAGGGGATGCACTTCTTCTTGCGTATGGCATGCACAGCTTAAAGTTGTAGGACAACTTGTTCTATTTGAACTTATTTGATTGTGCATGCCAGGTTGATTGCATTTGTTGAAACAGGGCGGACCACGTGAAGGTTGCAATCTCCCACCCCAATGCACTTGAACCTCGGTTTCACCTGGAAGTACTGCTGGGGTTCCTGGATGGATGTGGGGGAAGAAGTAATGAGACAGATGTTACATCTCCTGAGGTTGCAGGGGAAAGTACCTGTAGTGGGGGTAAGAGATGAGTGAACCAAGGAGTTATGAAGGGGAGTGGTCTCTGCACAAGACAGAAACTGGGGGCTTGGAAAGATGTGACTAGTGGTGGGATCACATTGAAGGGGTGGAAATGTCAGAGGATGATGTGTTGGATGTGGTGGCTGTAGGATGAAAGGTAAGGACCAGGAGAACTCGGTCCTTGGTCGGTCTGGAGGGAGGGGGAGAGAGAGCAGAACTACGGGTCACAGTGGAGTCGTGGGTGATGGATCGATCTATGAGTGGAGCAGGAGGGGAATCACGTTTACTGAAAAAAAGGACATCTCAAATGTCCTAGGATGAAAAGTCTTATCTTGGTGATGAGGCAGAGACAGAGAAATTGAGAGAAGGAGATATATAGCATCTTTGCAAGAGGCACGGTGAGAGGAGATGTAGTCCAGATAGCTGCGCGAGTCGGTGGGTTTGTAGTAGACATCAGTCGATAGTCTGTCCGTTGTGATGGAGACAGAAAGATCATGAAAGGGGAGAGAGGTGTTCCAGATAATCTAAGTGAATTCATAAGATCATAAGAGATAGGAGTAGAATTAGGTCATTTGACCCATCAAGTCTACACCGCCATTCAATCGTGGCTAATCTATCTCTCCCTCTTAACCCCATTCTTCTGTCTTCTCCCCATAACCTCTGACACCTGTACTAATCAAGAATCCATTTATCTATCTCGGCCTTAAATATATCCACTGACTTTGCCTCCACAGCCTTCTGTGGCAAAGAATTCCACAGATTCACCACCCTCTGACAAAAGAAATTCCGCCACATCCCCTTCCTAAAAGAACGTCCTTTAATTCTGAGGCTATGACCTCTAGTCCTAGACTGTCACACCAGTGGAAACATCCTCTCCACATCCACTCTATCCAAGCCTTTCACGATTCTCCACTCTATCCAAGACTTTCACGATTGGAATTGGAAGACAAGGTGGAAGTTAGTGGTAAAGTTAATGAAATCAACATGTTCTGCATGGGTGCAGGAGGCAGCCTCCGATATAGCAGAGAAAGAGTTGGGGGCTGATTGCCAGTGTATGCTTGGACCATGAGCTGTTTGTCATAACTAATGAAAAGGCAGGCATAGCTGGGGTTCATGCAAGTGTCCATGGCCACTCCTTTAACTTGAAGAAAGTAACTGGAGTAAAAAGATAAATTGTTGAGGGTGAAGACAAGTTCCACCAGGTGAAGGTGTGAGTGAAAGGATATTAATTGGGGCTCCATTCGAGATAACATCCCCTGATGGTTTAGAGAGGTGCACAGAATGTGTGGTGATGGGGGCACTTCCTTCTGAGTGCAAGCACAGTGTCATTAAATAATAATGGAAATGTGCAAGTTTTACAGAAAAATAATGAAGAGCAAATTGAAGCTAGTTTAAACCACCTCCTTTATTAAAAAGACAAGTTGTACAGATTGTTATAAATTACTCCAATTATATATTTTTCTGTAAATTAACCATTGGCTTTTGTCCTTATCTTACAATAAGTTTTAGTTTAGAGATACAGCACGGGAACAAGCCCTTTGGCTCATCAAGTCCACACCGACCACCAGTTCACGCTTTAGACCACTTCCTCATCCACTCCCTACACATTGCGGGCAATTTTACAGAGGCCAATTAAGGTACAAACTCGCAATTGTTTGAGATGTAGAAGGACACCAGCGTACCCGAAGGAATCCCATGAGGTCACGAGGAGAACGTGACTGAGAGTGTGAATCTTTCCAAGGCTGTGGAGGCCATCAATGGGTGTTTTTAAGTCAGAGATAGATAGATTCTTGATTAGTATGGGTGACAAGGGTTTTGGGGAGAAGGCAGGAGAATGAGGTTCGGAAGGAAAGAGAGATCAGCCATGATTGAATGTCAGAGTAATAGTAGACTTGATGGCCTAATTCTGCTCCTATTACTAAGGAACTTTTGAACGTGGAAACTCCACACAGACAGCATTCAAGGTCAACATTAAAACCATGCCTCTGATGTTGTGGGGCAGAAGCTCTACCAGCTGCACTATGCCACTTAAGTATTCTCAGTTTATCTCCAAAAACATTGGAGATTTGTTTGAGGGAGCATCAATGTCATATTCAAACCATAAGGACGTAATGTTTTTTTAAACCTGCGCAAACAAACAGGCGGTAGTTTTTATTAGATATCTTTAATCTCTTACTATTATAGTCCACACTTCCCACCTGCTTTAAAGGGACATCCATAATACTGATGCGCAAGAAGAACAAAGTGACATGTCAACCCTAAATTTAGTTCACAGTAACATTCAACCCATTTGTCAGTAACAAATGGGGGTAAATGCATTTCTCTCAGTAACATGTTGCGGCACCAGAAATATGCATGGCAACGACCCAAAATCTGCAACGTGCGTTGAATCCAACCTTCCTTTTTTCAACTAGTACTATATACAAACTCATTAAACACACATAAACATCCTTTAGTATACACAGTATCACTTAAAAGATGTACTTATATATATTTTGGTGAGTCTTGAATGCTTTAGCCTTCAGGCACAGCTAACAATAACAAAACTGTGTTTAAACACAATTCAGTTATAAAGTTGCAAATCACTGAATGAGAGAGGACGCATACCTGGTGTTACAAAAGTGTCAGACATAGTGTCACTCATTTCAAACTGTGTCTAGTCAAAATGCTTGAAAAAGTGCTGGATATTTTAAGTTGCAAATCATTGCTGCACCTTTTCAAAAGTTGAATATCACAATGCTGCACATTTTCAGAAATTGCATATCAATGTTGGGCATTTCAAAAGTAAATAATCAATGCTGGGCATCTTCAAAAGTTGCATATCAGTTCTGGACATTTCCAAAAGTTGCATATCTATGCTGGACATTTTCAAAAGTTGCATATCAATGCTGGACAATTTCAAAAGTAGCAAATCAATGCTGGGCATTTTCAATACTTGCATAACAATCATCAATGCTGGCATTTCAAAATTAACTAACCAATGCTGGGCATCTTCAAAAGTTGCATATCAGTTCTGGACATTTCCAAAAGTTGCATATCAATGCTTGACATTTTCAAAAGTTGTAAATCAGTGCTGGGCATTTTCAACAGTTGCAAATAAACAATGCTGGATATCTTCAAAAGTTGCATATCAATGCTGGACATTTTCAAAAGCTGCATATAAATTCTGGACATTTTCAAAAGTTGCAAATCAGGATGAAGTGGTAACATGCACAGTATAATCCAGGCCACCAGCGGAGTGCATTGTCACTAAACAAGGATTCAGCGAGCATTGTGCACGTGCGTGCATAGCAATATGCGCCGCCATGCGAGTCCTTGGTTTTACACACTCAAGCATGTGAGTCTGCTCGCAATGATTTTTCAGTCACAAATAGCCAAAAATACGCGGCGCTGCACCTTGGCCGTGTGCAATGGCATACGGACGTTTGTGCGTTGCAACTTGAAGACAATTATCGCGGCTTTTAAACAGCAACGATCCCGCCCAATTACTCCGGGAGCGGACAACGCATTTGCTTGTTGTTTTTTTTTATTGTTTTGATTATTTTTCTCCGTAACAACATGTTTGGCTGCCGGAACACCGTGTTATTTCGCCGGGACAAAATACGGCGAATCCGGTACACGTGGCATCTCTGGGATGGCGGGACTGTCATATGCTGAGAGAATGGAGCGGCTTGGCTTAGAAGGTTGAGAGGGAATCTCATTGAAACATATAAGATTGTTTAAGGGTTTGGACACACTAGAGGCAACATGTTCCCGATGTTGGGGGAGTTCAGAACCAGGGGCCACAGTCTTAGAATAAGGAGTAAGCCATTTAGAACGGAGACGAGGAAACACTTTTTCTCACAGAGAGTGGCGAGTCTGTGGAATTCTCTGCCTCAGAGGGCGGTGGAGGCCGGTTCTCTGGATGCTTTCAACAGAGAACTAGATAGGGCTCTTAAAGATAGCGGAGTCAGGGGATATGGGGAGAAGGCAGGAACGGGGTACTGATTGGGGATGATCAGCCATGATCACAGTGAATGGCGGTGCTGGCTCGAAGGGCCGAATGGCCTCCTCCTGCACCTATTGTCTATTACATACAACACAGGCAATGGGCCCTTATGGGTTAGTCCCGCCACGGTCCAACCGCCGCTCGTTCCCGGCACGTTGTCCAACCCGCTGCACGTGTACGTTCCCGCCCTTTTCCCGGCACGTGTCCAATCCCGTTTATTGTTTTGATTATTTTTTGTTCCCGCCCTTCTCCGTAACGACATGTTTGGCTGCCGGAACACCGTAATAAGGTTATTTCGCCGGGACAAAATACGGCGAATCCGGGACACTTGCATCTCTGGAAGAACAAAGTGACATGTCTTCACTACAATGTCCCAGTACCACTCACGTCCACTGTGAGGAGATTCTTTGAGAGGTTGTTTATGAAGCACATTTAATCCTGCTTTAGTAAGGAGTTGCACCCACACCAATTCACTTAGAAAAATAGAAATACAGAAACATAGAAAATAGGTGCAGGAGTAGGCCATTTAATACGATTATGGTTGATCATCCAGAATCAGTACCCCATTCCTGCTTTTCCCCCCCATGTCCCTTGATTCCGTTATAACTAAGAGCTATATCCAACTCTCTCTTAAATACATCCAGTGAATTGGCCGCCACTGCCTTCTGTGGCAGAAAATTCCACAAATTCACAACTCTCTGCGTGAAAAAGTTTTTCCCCATCTCAGTCCCAATGGCCGCCTTAAACTGTGACCCCTGGTTCCGGATTCCCCCAACATCGGGAACATTTTTCTTACATCTAGCCTGTCCAATCTTTTAATAATTTATTATGTTTCTATAAGATCTCCTCTCATCGTTCTGAATTCCAGTGAATATAAGCCCGTCGATCCATTCTTTCATCATATGTCAGTCCTGCCATCCCAGGAATTAACCTGGTGAACCTACACTGCACTCCCTCAATAACAAGAATGTCCTTCCTCAAACGAGGAGACCAAAACTGCACACATTCCAGGTGTGGTCTCACCAGGGCCCTGTAAAACTGCAGTAGGACCTCCTTGCTCCTATACTCAAATCCTCTCGCTGTGAAAGCCAACATGCTGTTTGCTTTCTTCACTGCCTGCTGTACCTGCATGCTTACTTTCAGTGACTGATGTACAAGCACATCCAGGTCTCACTGCACCTCCACTTTTCCAAATCTGACACCATTCAGATAATAATCTGCCTTCTTGTTCTTGCCATCAAAGTGGATAACCTCACATTTTTCCACATTATACTTCTGGTTTGCACGTCTTTTCTATTTGCGCAAAACCGATACGTGGTAGCGCTATGATTTTTCGGCAAGTTACTCACCGTTCTCCTGTGCTGCGAGTGCAACAAGTTGCGTTCCGATCAGTGGTATATTGTAAAGGTTAATGTGGTTTAAAAATCTAAAAAACACCCGTGCGCAGATTCCTTTAGTCAGCGTCACGCAGATTGGTCTCTTCTCCTGTCAGTCAATGCCACGGCCGGGATGGTGACGCCCTTTCCTGACCCACTGGCGGCAGCCTGTTCCGCCTCACTCACAAACTCCTCACTCCCCTCCTCACAGTAACTTGTCTATCGTCTCCCCCTCCACCGGCGGTTCAGTGTCGGCCCAGTGGAGGCCCTGGTCCCGTCTCTCTGTCCCTCATCACTCACCCCTCTCCCCCGCCCACCCTCTGCGGCAATGACGGTCCCGTCTACCCATCCCCCCGGTCCATCTCCTCCGCCGCCGCTGTTGTGCTAACTCATCCTCACGGCCTTCTCGGAGATCTTCACCTTCAGTGTGCACCATCGAAACTCATGATGCACACTGTGACTCCATCCCCCCCCCCCCCGCGACAGAGAGCAGGCAGGCACATAGGTGGGTGGACAGAGAGGGGACGGGCTGAGCGGCAGCAGCGGGCTTTCGGACAGGGACGGGCTGAGTGGGCCAAGGGATGGGTTGCCGGAGAGCCGAGCAGTTTGCACGGAGACACACACACATATTTTTTGAAATCTTCTCAAAATTATTAAAAATAAAACTGGACCCCCATACAGAATTGATTATTTTTTGGAACAACAGGAGCCTGCTCTGAGCTATCAATATTTCAAAGACGTTTCCTCAATTATGGCCTGATAATGGCAAAAAAACTTATACTTAAATGTTGGAAAAATGCATCCACCCCAACTCTTAAAATGTGGATCACAAGCATGTCTGAGACGCTACATCTCGAAGATATGAGACTCGTCTTAAGCAGGAAAATCAGAGCAATTTTTAAAGATATGGTCTCCTTTCATTGATTCATTACAAGCGTATGGTGCAACACAAATTTAGAATTAAACCAATTTACGGACAGGGTGATGGGTGGGGTGAGAAACAAAGTAGGTATATCAACACATTTTGGCTTTTTTTTCTTTTCTTTTTATTATTTCTCGTTTTTGTGTTTTAAAATTATTATTTTTAAGTTTTTACTTATTCACTCTGCGACTACACTCTTTGGTAGTTTAGGGGTTTACACATTCACTAGCTCTTTCACTCTCTCTCTTTCTTGCTCTTTTTCTCGTTTCCTATTTCATTTTTGTCAAAATTAAAATGGAAGATGTACAACAAATGTATTTTGTCATATGCCACGGTTTATACTGCTGTACACTGCTTCTAATACAAATATTATTTTAAAAAAAGATGAATGAGGCACGGTGACGCAACGGTAGAGTTGCTGCCTTACAGCGCTTACAGTGTCGGTGACCCAGGTTCGATCCTGACTATGGGTGCTGTCTGAACAGAGTTTGTACGTTCTCCCTGTGGACTGCGTGGGTTTTCTCCGAGATCTTCGGTTTCCTCCCACACTCCAAGACATACAGGTTTGTAGGTCGAGTAGGAAAGAACTGCGGACAAGGCCGTCTTAACGCATGGGCAAGCTGGGCAGTTGCCCGGGGCCCCACGAGCATAGGGGCTCCATGCCAAGTCGTCAAGTCAAGTTTATTTGTCACATACACATACAAGATGTGCAGTGAAGTGAAAGTGGCAATGCCTGCGGATTGTGCAAAAAACTACAGAACAGAATAGAACAGAATCAGTATTTACATATTAGAAAAAAACCCAGCAATTTTAAAAAGACACAACACAACAATAAATTGGTACAGTATATTAGTCCTCGGTGAGATAAGTGTTTACAGTCCTAATGGCCTGTGGGAAGGAACTCCGTCTCATCCTTTCTGTTTTCACCGCATGACAGCGGAGGCGTTTGCCTGACCGTAGCAGCTGGAACAGACCATTGCTGGGGTGGTAGGGGTCCCCAATAATGTTGCTGGCTCTGGATATGCACCTCCTGTTGTATAGTTCCTGCAGGGGGGCGAGTGTAGTTCCCATAGTATCTGCAGAGCCTTCTTGTCCTGGGCAGAGCAGTCCCTAAACCAGATTGTGCTGTTGCCGGACAAGATGCTTTCTACAGCCCCTTAGTAGTAGCACTGAAGGATCCTCAGAGAAACTATGAATTTCCTCAGCTGCCTGAGGTGGTAAAGGCACTGCCTTGCCTTACTCACCAGTGCGGCAGCGTGTGAAGTCCATGTCAGATCCTCTGTGATGTGGACACCCAGGTTCTTAAAGCAGCTCAACCTGTCCACAGTGGCCCCATTTATCTCCAGTGGCGTATACGTCCTTGGATGTTGTGCCCTTCTAGTCCATGATCAGCTCCTTCGTTTTTATGACATTCAAGAGGAGGCTGTTGTCCTGACACCAGAGTGCCAGATCAGCCACCTCCTCCCGGTAGGCCTTCTCATTGTTATCGGAGATCAGGCCCACCACCACACAGATGCTAATCTATGTATGTTGTGACTTGCTGCCAATAAATAAATACTATACTATAGTAAACTATAAATATTTGTTATTTGAAAATGCATATTTAGCATGTGTATTACTAAAGATAATGAACAAGGTTAATGTTAATTTTTATGATAACAAGTGAACATTGGCGTTCACCTCTGATTTAGTGGCATGGTCACCTCTGCAACCACACGTGCATGTGAGTGTATGTATCTCACGAGCTACATAACTGGAAATCCTGGAAAAGGGAACCCATTGTATTTATCGGCAAACATTTGTGAGGAATTTATTGAATTAATGGGACAACATGTTCTTTGTGCTATTCTTAAAGAAATAAAAGAAATTCATTATTCATTCATTCAAAAGAGTCAAAGTATTATTCAATAAGTGTGGATTCCACTCCAGACATCTCACACACTGATCAACTGACATTTACTGTCCGGTACATTCGAGGATGTGAGCCTGTGGAACGTTTCATTAAGTTCATCCCCATCTTTTCTCATGGAGCAAAGAATCTAACAGACACTGTTGTGGATTTCCTTAATGAGAACAAAATTCCACTATCAAACTGCCGTGGTCAGTCGTATGACAATGCCTCAAATATGTCAGGACGCTTATACTGGATTGCAAGCACGGATTCATCAACTGAATGAGTTTGCCATCTATGTCCCCTGTGCTGGACACAGCCTGAACTTGGTGGGAGTAAAAGCAGCAGAGTGTTGTCTACAGACTGTAAAATATTTGACATTGTTCAGTGTCTGTATTCCTTTTTCTCTGCTTCTACACATCGATGGAATGTTCTGGAACCATCTTTAGGGAAAAATGTTGTGGCCAAGCGTCTGTCTGACACGAGATGGTCGTCATAATTTGATGCTGTTCATGCTCTGTATGGGGGTTTTGAGAAAATCAAACATGCACTCGATTCTGTATAGGCTGACACTGAACAGGAAGTGAACACAAGGCAAGAGGCAGAAGGATTGAGCGAGAAAATTGAGAACCTTGAAACGATCTTTCGCACAATTCTTTGGAATGACATTCTTGAAAGAGTGAACAAAACAAGTATGGTCCTGCAGTCAGAGGATGTGAACATTCTTGTTGCCATGAATCCTCTTGGGTCTCTGAAAAACTATCTGCAGGAAATTAGAGACAAATTTAGTGAATACGAATGGAAAGGCAGAAGTAGGTGTCCAGATTCAGATTATAGCGATGTGAAAAAACGGGAACGAAAACGAAATGTGTAGGCAGGGGCGGGCCCCAGTGCACTACTTTGCCCGGGGGCCTATAATGCTGTTAAGATGGCCCCTGACTGCAGATACTGGTTTAAATCAGACACAAAATGCTGGAGTAACTCAGCAGGACAGTCTAAAGAAGGGTCTTGACCTGAAACGTCACCCATTCCTTCTCTCCAGATAAGCTGAGCTCCTCCAGCATTTTGTGTCTATCCAGGCTGGTGGATTAATTGGCTTGGTATAAGTGTAAATTGTCCCTAGTGTGTGTAGGATAGTGTTAGTCTGCGGGGATCGGTGCGGACTCAGTGGGCTGAAGGGCCTGCATTCGCTCTGTATCTCTAAACTAAACTAAAAAAACTAAATACATACTTCACCTTGCGTATTATGGTCTGGTTACCTAGAATAACTGAAAATGTAGATTATTGTTAATTGGATATTTATTTGTTGTGTTATTGTGTTAAAGTGCCTGTAAAAGCTGCTGTAAATAAGAAATTCATGTTCCATCCCCAGTACATGACAATCAAACACTCTTGACTCTCGACTCCAGGCTGCAGCTCAGCATTACCTTAGGGTTAGATATTGAACACTGCATTTGGCAGACAAAAGAAAATGTTTAAACATCTATCCAGAAAGAATAGCTGAAGCAACACACCAAACTTGCAATTTGTACAATCCTATCAAATCAGATGGAAAGCGGGGGAAAAAAAATACACTTGCCTCATTTGTTGTATCTGCAGTAGCTTTGAAATTCAGATGTGTGACACTGAAGATAGACACAAAATGCTTGAGTAACTCAGCGGGACAGGCAGCATCTCTGGATAGAAGGAATGGACATTTTGGGTCCAGACCCTTCTTCACTGTTGTTTGAACAGCACTAATGATGAAACTCAATATTTTCTGGGGTGTCATGGTACTTTTGTCATTTCTTGATTGAATTCAGCCACTCTGAAAATTCATTTGGGCATTACTGGTTGTGAACATTCTTGTAGCAATGGAGTATTTTATGCATCAGACGTTGGCCTAATGACATGTACGCTGGTTTAAATAGCTGTGCCACTTAAAGGAAATCCACCAACCACCAATGAGAACTTGATCCAGGATTGTTCTTTAATGCTAATAGCCTTTCGCTGAACCACAAAACCTCCAAATACCACGAACCAATCTACAAACACAAACCTTCATTACTCCCTCAGATCCTGATCCAGATCTCAGCTAGATCCATGTTCATAAGTCATGGGAGCAGAATTATGTCATTTGACCCAATTGGTCTACTCCGCCCTTCAATCTTGGCTGATCTATCTTTTCCTCTATATTTAAGGGCAAAAGAAAGCATGGCCAATAATACAGCTTCTTGAATCCATTCCACCATTAAATAAGATTGTGGCTGGTCCTCAGATCCTAGTCTACTTTGCCACGCAATCTCTATTCTCTTCATTATCCAAAAATGAATAAGTCTCAGTCTAGAACATACTACAAAGACTGAGCAAGGACAATACTGGGATGAAACCAAACTAAATGTTTACAAATCTTTGGGTAAATACATTTGTGTCTTATTTCAGTGAATCTATTCATTTGTGCTTCAGTTTCTCCAGCTCGAACCAAGAGAATCAGCATCTTAGATTTCAAGGAGCATCAGTATTTCTTGTAAACTCTGGTGTGTACGTGTCAATCTTATTCCATTTCCCTTCACAGTATATCTTCTTTATCTCAAAAAATCAATCAATAGTATTACACTGCACAACCTCCACCTTATTTTGGTCTGATATTGCATTTGAACCTCATTAATTGGTCATAGATGGATCACTATTCCTATGGAGTTTTAAAAAAACGTCTATTAATTATTAATTGCCTTGTCGATCAGCTGCCAAATCTTTTCATCTGGCTTCTCAATTTACCTTAGCCTGTTCACCTCATAAGTCAATAGTAACCTTTTAGCACATGATCGAACTGCTGAATGGATTTATTTAAGTTTGTGTTTTTTAACTGAACTGTGCTCATCTCAAACCTAATACATAACAATTATACTTTGACCACCCTTGTCCACAGGATACCTTACCTAGAGATTGGCTTTAATTAAATTGTTTCCAAGTTGGTTACAGGAATACTTTTGTCCTCAGGGTAAGTATTTGTAAAACCAATTAAAACCATGTATGTATTTACGTCACTGTGTCATCTAACTGGTTAACAGACGCTTCATGTATCCAGAAGCAATTAAAACATTTTTAAAAAACATTTTGGCAATTTTTCATGTTTTAACTTTGTTCACTAATGCACTATTATTGTTACACTCAGCCCTAACATATTCTACTTGCCAATCTCCAATGCTTCTTGGTCTTATTTTTTTTCTTTATAAATCTAACTATTCCTTCACCTAAATCAACATATCTCACTCCTTTAAAACATGTTTAACTTTTAGTAAATGGTTATCACTGCAATAGAACAAAAATCTGTTGCACACATTAGTTCTTTAAATATTTTAAACATTTATTAAATGTTTAAATTTAATGAGGTTACAGCTGAAAATCAAAGACCGCAGCATGGGTCTTTGCATAAGGACGCAACATCTTTCATGCCTTCAAAATCTACACCAAAAGTATTTTTTTATAGTATAAAATTTTCATTGAACTAAACACACAAGATATAAAACCTCAAAACAAAACATAATGAGAAGCTCAGAGTTGCAAGAGAAGTCAGTTACAACAATAAATTAAGAGCGATTTTACCTGTATGCTTTCTGCTTATTGCAGCTTTGTTAAAAATGTCATTTATGTTACCTAGCGAATCATTTAAGAGCTCTACTGCCCAAAGTACATCTGTTAATATTGCTGATATGTCATGGCATTAAATATTTAATTATCGCTTAGTCCTGCTTCACATGAAAATAAACCTCACCTTTTCCAATCACGTTCAGTCACAGTATTTAAAAATACAGCAATTGACTAAATTGCCTACTCTTTAAATTTGCTTATAAATATTGAAACTGGAAACGGAAGCCCATCTTATAACTGGGGCTTTGGTTCATTGGTTAAGAAGAGTTTTCTGATATAACACTGGATCCAGTAGAGTAATCTGCTAAAAAAAACAAAAAAGGATCTGGAAAAAAATAAATCACACAGGTTCAGTAATAATGCGACTGCAGACTTAGATATGCTGACCAGGGATCAGACAGAATAATGTAATTTGCCTTTCATAAGTTTGCTGGGACTTTATCGCATTAGCTACTTGAAAAGAAAATTAGGGAATACATTCAAAGCTTGGTTAGCTGCTTACATTTTGATTAAAAGCATAAAAAAATACAATGTGCACCAAATGTTCCCATTTCATGGAATCCAGTTTTAACATCAATATGAATTAAGGCTTGGTGCAACAGCTGCTAGAATCTCTGACTGGAAGTAACATTCTGAAGCCATAGTTTTGCCCAGACCAACAACTGGGGAATCTGGAAGTTGCAGCTTTTATTTATATATAAAAATAAATATAAGAACATTCAGGTAATTTCAGAACAAATGGCAACACAAGATGCATGTTTTTTTAAATATATATATAGATAGGAACAGACTGCTATCATCCCTTTGTTTTCAAACTGGTTCAAATTCCTGACCACCTTGGCTTTAAAATTCCCAGTGAACTAATGAGTTTGATGTCAGAAGTCAGGAACTTTACATTTAAAGTTACTTATTAAACAAAACAAAATTGAATTAACCACATTCACATTTCTGCAAATGCAACAATTTGCTACATCTTGCTTGTTATTACACTAGTTTACCCCCAAATTTTGTTAGAAATTTTGCTTTTATTCCTCACAGGGCAGCAGTCCTGACTTGCAAGCGAATGAGCTATAAGCATTGAAATAATTCTTCTGGTTCTTTTTATCCTTATTTAATATACCTCCTTGTGCCACCTAGACAGCAGAAAAAAATGGCCAATTTTAGTTTTCCACAAAACCACCAATAATGCCACATTAAAGACCATACCTCACGCAAGACTTATACAAATGAAATAAGCTTGGATCCCATCAGTTTAGGCAACAGTTAAATCCACAATCTAGAGAACAGCACGTATGCTTCCACCTGATTGCACCTGACCTTTTCCAATTTCTTAGCAAAATGGTAAACCTATGTATCAGATTACATGGCAATGCATTCTCTTCCGTTTATACACTTTAAAAAAAGCATCCTTTAAGTCTAGTTAGTGGCAGGACCCTTGAAATGTTAAACTTTGCTTTTTTATGGAGCTGTACAATTGCAAGAGTCCCTCACATCAAATTCCTCAACCCATCCCACTGCACACAATAAGGATTCACTGTGTTCATGGAAGCCTAAAACAGATTGGACAAAAGAAAATGCTTCACAGGACATGGGTCAGAGCCATATAACTGCAGGGACCAGAGGAAACATTAGAGATTCAGAAGTTCGCAGTTATATCAATTACAGCACTCGACAGTATCTCCTGCAGAAATCACCCAAGTCAAAAGATTACAATTAAGCAGATGTAGAAGTTGGAGTAGACCACTTGGTCCCTCATGCCTATTCCGGTGGCTGATCTTTTACTTCAGTATTACATTCCATCGTTAACCCAATATCCCTTAATATCTAAAACCTTTAAATATACCAAACGACTGTCTCTCCACAATCTGAAAGATCTGATTAGATTTGATTGGAATCAGAAGAACCAATTCTGATTAAAAGAGCACTTACCAGAAAAAAAGTGATTCTTAATCACTAACAATTAAAGATAATTAACATAAGCAATTGCTTATTGATAATTCACACATTTATGTGCTGTATACTTACCATCATTTATTTTGCCTTTACAATTTAAATAGGCTTAGAGCGGCCATTAATACATTACAGTTAATTTTGCATTTAAAGTAAAACTTTATGAAAGAAAAGACTAATGTTTACCAGGCCTGGCCAAATATTTACAAATCAGTGGTTAGAAAGGTTGCCAGGAACATTTACACAAAATGAAAGGCCAATCCTGCAGGATTCCATCACATACTGAAAAATGTTATCTGAAAAATGTTAGTCGTAACCCAGTATCACCAGTCCATTTTCTTTTTAATCATTTCCAATACCTTTTAAAAATCAGGGGTTATTCCTTTCCCATATCCCTGGTTATTCAAAATTTTAAAAAAACAGTAGTTGTACTTCTGCACTTTAACCACCAGGAGTCAGCATAATACCATAAGAAAACTAGGTTCTGCCGCAGAGGAGAAGGGTCCTCATTTTGTGTAAGAGGGATGCACCACAAATAGTCTTCCAGGTACACATAATAAATATAGCTCCCATTAATTTTTTTATGCTATTTTGTTGGCCGAAAGTCCGCAAGTGCATTTTACAACCTTCTATTTTTATAAATGAACGATTGCTTTGGTTTAGCTACCTCCTAACAGGACAACATTCTTTATAAAACCTTCTTCATCATATATTATGGTTCATGCACATTATACTTAATTTGAGGTCCAAACTTTGTTTTGGGAGATTGAAGTGAAATAAGTTAGAACTAAAACAATTCTGGATATAACACTGGTCCACAACTCTCCCTGGCAGTCTTATGAATGAACAGTTGAAGCACAATATTTTAAAAAGAAATGTACGGCTCCTGTAAAATATATTTTTTATCCATGCAGTTTACTTCAGAGGTATTTGCTTCAGAAATTAAAATCATCTCATGGATACTCATACGTTAGTGCAAGAACAATCACACATACACTATTAGATCATGTTGCCAACACATCCTTAAATCCTTGTGGTTTTAGATCATTCATCAACAAACACAAACTTCCTGGAGATTGTTTACACAAATTATTTTTAGTCATGTATCACACAATTGAACAACCCAATCAACTTACCAAAGGACAGTGGTGTTGCAATGAAACCCTGTTTAATTTGGCCCAACAGAAGTCAACTTTGTATCTTTAAAAGGCAGTGCTCAGGTAAATGGATGAGTAAATAACATTTCAGCAATAACCTGTTAATTAAGATTCTGTTTTCCTTATATATAAAATGACTTCAGTGAATATTTTTAGCTTCTCAGTGTGGAAGAACAACTCACTTCATGATAACAAAAAATAATTGGATTTGTAGTGATAGGAAAGTTCTCGTATTATTTTGTAGTAAAAAAGGAAATATGTATAGCAATTGTACAAAAAAACATACACTTTCAAATCTTAAGTATTACTTTTAATCAAACTATGGCTGAAAAGTGATGCTGGCCATGACAAGCAACAGTCTATATGGGTGAGGTGTTTGAGGGATTCACGTGACATTCCAATGACACAAGTAAAAGCTGCAACAAGGCAGAGTTTGCCTCAGCTGTTGCAGTGTGTTCTGTGTGGAGTTACCTCGACTGTCTGATATTATATTGTGTGAGAATGCTCCTCATTTCTCTGATGTACACAGGCGCTTGGACTTAATGAAGGCCATGCCATGTGTTCGCATGTGTGTGTTCAAGGCAGCTTCAGTTTCAAATGTTTTGGAGCAAACTTTGCACTTTTTGCCCGTCATCATCATTTCAGCCTGACTCTCTTCCAGGCTCATTTTGTAGTCCGCTGTGTTCTCCTCCCGGGCACCGTTTTGCCTGGCAACTTGTTGTGCGTTCTTCATCTTGTGAACAATGAACAAGTGTCTGGTTAGGGACTGGAGAGAGGTATAGCAGAGGCCACACTCCCTGCACTGAAAGGTTGTGCCATCAGTTTTGTGCTGGGGGAGATGCTCTTGGAACTGAGTCACGTTCTCTGTGGTGAAGCCGCACACGGCACATTTATTGAGTTTGATGACATTAATTTTCAGTTTCTTCAACGGCTGCGTGATGGCTCCCCTGGGAGGAGGCCGGATCTCCACCACTTCATCTTCTGTCTTCCTCTTCGGTGGCATCATAATCTGCGGGAAACAACAAAAGCTCCAAGTAATACCCTCTTGGTCAATCTCAGAGAAACTCCAGTGACATCACATTGCTTACCACTGAAGACATTTGAAACTGCATTTAGACTGTCTTGGCTTTTAGTGACCACAATGATACAAAATCAAATCTAAATTAGCTGCCACCACCGATAACAATTATTTCACTTAACCAAGGTACTGGAACAACATCAAATAATGACAGTAAAGGTCCAGTGGTTTTTAATAACCGACCGATTCCAAACTTGAATAACAATCTTGGAAACAACCTCTGCTATTAACTAAATTAATGAGCAACTGAAAATTGAGCCATATTTGTGTGATTTCTGCTGCCACTAAGATTAATATTTTGTTTGGTGCTTCATTTTTGTTTCCACTGGGAGTGTCTCCACTGTCTGGGTTTGCCTGCTGTTGGGAAGTGGAATGCTTGTGCATTCACCAGTTTTAAGTATTCCCGTCAAGGATAAGATAGGTGAGCAAGGATTACCATTTTTTGTGGCTATCCCATGGTAAGTTTTGGAAGAACAGGTTTGCTCCAAACTGACCTGCTGAATGCCCTGCATGGCTCAATTGTCTTTGTAAAATTGCCCCTAATGTGAAGGGAATTATTAAAGTTTTAGATCAAAGACCCTTTTTCAAATCTGGCAAAGGAACTGAATTGTTCCCTCTCTTTCCCAGTTCTGACAAATATTCTTTGTCATGAAATATTACCGTCCCCCCCCCCCCCCCCCCCCCCCCATAAATGATGCAGAATAGTGAAAGGCTTGGATAGAGTGGATGTGGAGAGGATGTTTCCACTAGAGGGAGAGTATAGGACTAGAGGTCATAGCCTCAGAATTAAAGGATGTTCTTTTAAGAAGGGGATGAGGAGAAATGTATTTAGTCAGAGGGTGGTGAATCTGTGGAATTCTTTGCCGCATAAGGCTGCGGAGGCCAAGTCTGAATATTTTTAAGGCAGAGATAGATAGATTCTTGATTAGTGTTAGAGGTTATGGGAAGACGGCAGGAGAATGGGTTAGGAGGGAGAGATGATGTATGTAGTGATGCAGAGATTATGTAGTGATGTATGTATTTAATCTATGAACTACTGTTGTATAACGTTAGTACCGCCACCAATGTAAAGCACTTTGGCCAACGAGAGTTGTTTTTTAAATGTGCTATATAAATAAAAGTGACTTGACTTGACTTGAGAGATAGATCAGCCATGATTGAATGGCAGAGTAGTCTCGATGGGCCAAATGGCCTAATTCTACTCCTATTACTTATTACCTTATGCCTGATCTCCTTAAATGGAATATCTTATTGACAGAGGAGAAGGGATCTATATATTCATTCAAAGTCTGGGGAAAACTGTCTTTGGAGACTCAAACCTATATTTTTAAATCTTCTGCCTTCGACCCAAAACTACATGTATTCCAAAAACAATTTTCACCAATGGGATCAAAATCAAAGTAGGAAAGGTATTCTGCATTGTCATGGGCATAGTTGTTGCAGGCTGTAGGTCGTGTTTGATTAAAACTAACCTGGTTATCTTCTTTCTTTGGAGATCCTGCTATGGTTGTTGACTCTGTCATCTGTGACGCATCAGGATATTTAATGCCATGCATGAGTCGAATGTGCTTTTCGAGCATAAACCGTTTGGTGAATGTACGCTTAGAATCAGGGCAATTCCTGGAAATAAAAAAGAAATGGACACATGAGCAAGATGTACAGTGAAAGGGTTTAACCAATCATTACATCATCACAAGCATCTTCAACTTCCCTGCAAACAAATGAACATACTCTCATTAACTATGAGTGCTGATGCAGCCATACAAATTCAATACTTTGGTTACAAAAATATTAATTCCCTTATGACTACATGATGAGGTGCTAAGAATAGCCTGTGGATTAGTTTTAAAGTATTTATCCAAGATAATTGTTCTTTATGGTAAAGAAATAAATGATTGGGACCAAGCACAACTGGAAAACTGGACACAACAACACTTTCTCACCCAAAGAACTGTAGATTATATCGGAAGGGAAGACCAACAAAACAGGAGAGATAAGCACATTAAAGAAACTGGTAAGGCCTAAGACACTGCAGAATATGGAATCTGTAGCAAAAAAAGAGAGAAGCTGGAAGAACTCAGCAATTCAGACAGTATATGTGGAAGAAAATGACAGTCTCGATGGACAGAACATGACAGCCTCAATTGAAATCAATCTGTCTATTCCCTCCACAGATGCTGCCTGACCTGCTGAGTTCCTCCATCTACACTACTTTTCTTTTGCTGAAGAAACAGTAGAGGTGTTTTTCTAAAGCAAGGAGGAGGAAATTTGGGACACGGGCTTGTGATCATTTTTTCTATCTGGCACAGTCTTGACACGTCTAACATCATGTTTCAACTCTTCTGCCATTCACATTGCCTTGTTCAAAACACTTGTAACTTGCCCTTTACCAGAGGAAGTTGCATTCTCATTTCCCAGTGTCTGTTAGGCCTTTTCAGTATTTCCTTCAGTCCCTGGTTTGAACCAAGTGCCAACTTGGTTCAATGGCAGCACTCAGAAGACACTGGGACTCGAATAAAAAGATGAGTCCAGACCCAAAATGGCATCTTTTCATTTCCCTCCACAGATGCTGCCTGACCCAATGAGTTCCTCCAGAACATTGCTTTGTTATTCAAGATTCCAGCATTGCAGTCTCTTGTGTCTCTTAGAACTTGAAGATGTGAACTATACTGATATTTCAATATAAGATTGAAGTATCGCATTGTTGGGGCTCTTCCTGGTGCAAGTAATGCCAGACAATCATTTACCATAACTTTTGGTGGATATAAAAGGTCCTGCTGTGTTATTTGAATGTGACAAACAGTTTCTCCTTCTTTCTTGACCAACGCTTGGCCCTTAACCAGTTGAACTGATCATTTCTTGCACCATGCAAAGCAAGCTCTAAAAAATTATGCAAAATTTGCCTGTGTTATAATAGTGACCATTCTTCTTCAAAAAAAGATGCTTTTCACTTGGTCTGAAAAAATGCTATTTGTGTCCTCTTTTCAGTATGATTCACAGCAGAAGGTCAGGAAGTTAACATACAAAAATATCAGTAATTGCAGCTAGAAATGTCAGCTCAGGTTGGGTCAGGAAAGGGGATCATCTCTATGGGATAGAAAGAAGTACCAGAGTTGTGCCAAACACGCCAAAGCCTCAGAAAACCCACGGCATTAAGCCCAAAAGTGATGTATTTCAGAGGAAGGTTGGAGCTGTGAAAATACAATACCCTCCTATAGAAAAGTATATTGGGTTTGAAGCTTAACTCTGCCTTGGGTTCACACTGCTTAATGAGAATTGCTTCAGAGTGGAACTTCTGAGAAAGTCTTATTGGTCATTGAGAGAAAGGCACAGATTTGGGGTAGAGTCAGAATTTAGATCTGGTTTCATCGTGTTCATTTGAAGGCGGATGGAAAATAAATCACCAAATTCTCAATAAAATTAGGATCATGCCAATGAATTCCCATCACCCTCAACATAACCAGGAATCACATTTCACTGATCTACTTGTTTATCCATCCAAACCCATGGATAACCTTTGATTGAGAATTTCAAAGCAAATTAACAGTACCAGTTTTCACAACTAACTTTTGTATACCTATTCTGCTGCTGCAACAAATAACTGTCCCCATCCCTTCTTCACCTAGCATATAGTTTTTGCCATGCTCTTCCTTTGTTTACTCCATCTCTAATTTCTCCAAATTCAAACTAATCTACAACAATGCCCTCTACGTATTACCACCAATATGCACCAGAATTGGTTCTTTTTGCTTCAACATACGCATCTCCTCATTATCATATTCATTTGTTTCTTACTTCACCGTTTACCTTCCATTTCTCACCTTGTACCCTCCACCTTAGCATCAAGCAAAAATGTTTAGCAATGGTACTCAAAACATCCAGTTCACATGTTAAAAACTAATTTATCTTCCTGCATCTCTATGCTTCCCATCATATTTCTTCTTTGACCTTGGTGCCATTGGGAATGTTGCAGCACCATTGTTGAGCAGAGACGCATTATTTTATGCACATTGTGCCGAGAATCAAATTATAGGTGGTTCCTTATTTCTTGTGTTATCAACTGCAACAGGTGTCCCCAAAAATTCCTGCCTCTTCAAGCATGAGCCTATAATTTCTATTGGATATCTGATAGGAATTAAGATGAAATGTGTAGGAAGGAACTGCAGATGTTGGTCTACACCAAAGATAGACACAAAATGCCGGAGTAACTCAGTGGGTCAGGCAGCTTCTCTGGATAGAAGGAATGGGTGACGTTTCGGGTCGAGACCCTTCTACAGCCTGAGCATCAAGGGAGAGTGTGTTACAGAGATAAGGAAGTGTAAGAGATCAAAAGAAATAAAGTTCAAGTAAAATGAAGAATAGACCATCGTTAGCTACAGCAAAAGAACATCAAAGATTCAGTAAATGTATTGACTGCAGCATTAGTCAGGGGATATGAGGAGAAGGCAGGAACGGGGTACTGATTGGGGATGATCAGCTATGTTCACATTAAATGGCGCTGCTGGCTCGAAGGGCCAAATGGCCTACAGCTGAACCTATTGTCTATTGTCTATTGGCATGGACACCTGTCCGATCTTTGTGTTATAGGACTTCTGTAAAGTCACAATAAAACGTTTCCATTTACCTAATTTTCCTTTAGTGTTTGTTGTAACAGAATTATACATGTTGCTGGCTACATTTTAATCCAGCAACATTGTTAATTTATTGCAAAAAATGTAGGCAAATAAATTGCTCCATTTTTTATGGTGTTAAAAAGCTCTGTGGATAATCCAAACGCTGTCATGACTCACGTAAAGATAGAGGACTACAACTGAACAGTTCACAAAAAGCATTGTCATGTGCGCACATATTTTTTACTTCAAACCCAAGTAAAGAAGGCCTTTTAGAATACATGCAAGTGACTTGATCTATCCTATATCTTCATTTTGCATGTGTGAATGCATCATACAAATGTCACATATTTATTATACCATGTTGATTTTCTATTTTTTAAACAGTTCATATACCGGTAAGGATATATTTATTAATTTACAGATTTAATCATTCTCCACAATTCTGAGTTGCTTTGGTTTGCATCAAGCACTGTGTCTCTTTACGATTTTATCCACTTCCTCCGAGGAAGTTGTTGCTTCTTAATTAAATTCAGTACAATCTTTGGTCATTTCTGTCAAAATCTCCACTGGATCAATTTATGGAACATCCTCAGGATCACATAACTCATCCATATTCCATTTAATATTTTGCTGGAATTAACCGGCTTACATGTACAAATATGATTTTATCTTCTTTTTTTCTAATTAGAATGGTGGATTTTACTCCCTGAAGGATATTAGTAAACCAAATGGGGAACTCATTACAATTGAGTAGTTTCAAGGTTAAACATTAGTGAGACTGAATTCCTGTGGCACATCTGCCATGGAACATTAAGCAGTGGACGACTCTAGTTATCATATTATGTAAAATAAACAACACATTATAGTGTTAGCAAATTCATATCTGAGATAACCCACCATAATGGTTCCTGAGAGAAAACTGAAGAACGCTTTAAAGTGTCCAGAATGAAATTATCCTTACCTGGTCATAGAGTCATACACCATGGAAACAGGATCTTCGGCCCAACATGTCCATACCAACTAAGATGTCCATCTAAGCTAGCCCTATTTGCCAACGTTGACCCATTTCGCTCTGACCTTTCCTATCCCAATGTCTTTTATGTTTGTTATAGTACCTGCCTCAACTACTTCCTGGCAATTTGCTCTATCGACATGCCACCCTCTGTGTAAAAAGATTTCCCTGCAGTTTCCATTGAATCTTTCCACTCCTACTCTAAACCTGTGCCCTCTAGTTCTCGATTCCCACACCCAAAAGTGCATTCACCCTATCTATGTCCCTTATGATCTTATATGCCTACATAACATCACCACTCAGTCTCCTAAACTCCCAAGGAATAAAGTCACACACAACTTCTCCCTATAACTCAGTCACCCGAGTTCTGGTAACATGCCTGTAATTCTTCAATAGTCAACAGGGCTTTATTTGTCACATATGCAACTGCATAGTGAAATGTTTGCATACATTACACATGCGGGCGCCGCCATTATTAGCGGCATTATTCAAAGTCCACAGCCCGGTCTTTTCTGTTCTCTTTCTGGCTTAATCGCATCTTTCCTATAGCATGGTGATCAAAACTGAACACTATACCCCGTGTGGCCTTATCAATGTTTTACTGAACTGTAATGTAACATCCCAACATCTATACTCAGTGCGTGACTGATGAAGCACAGCATGCCAAAAACCTCCACCATCCTTTCACAGTTTAAGAATAAGGGGTAAGCCATTTAGAACGGAGATGAAGAAACACTTTTTCACACATAGAGTTGTGAGGCTGTGGAATTCTCTGTCTCAAAGGGCGGTGGAGGCCGGTTCTCTGGATACTTTCAAGAGAGAGCTAGATAGGGCTCTTAAAAATAGCGGAGTCAGGGGATATGGGAAGAAGGCAGGGACGGGGTACTGATTGTGGATGATCAGCCATGATCGCATTGAATGGCGGTGCTGGCTCGAAGGGCCGAATGGCCTACTTCTGCACCTATTGTCTATAGTGTATCATCCTCATGTTATTTATCAGCTCCACCCATACACTCACGGAATGATCCCTTATTAATTTCATTGTGGACTACTACTGTGATGCTTTCCTTAATCAAAAATACAAATACTCTTCCCTTTCCTCTATCTCTATCCTACCTGTGCTACCTGGATCCTGGAACATTGAGCTACCAATCCTTTCTCTTATTTAGCCATGTTTCTGTAATGGCTACAATGGCCAATTCCATGTACCTAACCTTGTCGAGTTCATCCGCCTTACCTGCCAGGCCTCTTGCATTGAAGTAAATGGGTTTTAATCAAGCAGACTTTCTTCGATCACAGTTGTATATTGAACTTGTTGTCACTGACATCTGTGTCAACTTCCAGCCTTCCATCAGCCTCACTACTGCTTTTGATACCAACCTCCTTCCATCTAGTTTAAATCCTCATGGCACCAGCAAATTTGCCTATTAGCATATGTCATAAGGACTAGGAGTAGAATGAGGCCAATCGGCTCATCATGTCTACCCCGCCATTCAATCATGGCTGATCTATCTCTCCCTCCTAACCCCATTCTCCTGCCTTCTCCCCATAACCTCTGACACCTGTACTAATCAGGAATCTATCTATCTCCGCCTTAAAAATATCTACTGACATGGCCTCTACTGCCTGCTGTGGCAAAGAATTCCACAGATACACCACCCTCTGACTAAAGACATTTCTCTTCATCTCCTTCCTAAAAGAACACCCTTTAATTCTGAGGCTATGACCTCTAGTTCGAGACTCTCCCACTAATGAAAACATATTGGTCCCTCTCCAATTCAGGCGCAATAACCTATCCCTCTTGTGCGAGTCACTTCTGCTTCAGAAGAATGGTCCAAAAATCTGAACCCCTGGCCCCTGCACCAACTCTTCAGCCAAACATTCATCTGACCTATCCTTCTGTTCCAATCCTTACTAGCGTGCAACACTTATAACTTTTATTCTGCTGAAAATGTCATCACATCTAATTAGTAGGTCTTCTGTCCATGTCAATACCATTTCCATTTTCTCGGTACAAAACATTTCTTTACCCAGAGGTGAACAGCATTAATTGCGACGATGGTGACATCAAATCTAATTAGAGAGATTGCTGTCTTCATCAACAAACATCTATGTAGTTAGAGGGCAATGCTTCTGTTTTCCCCTCTGAGTTTGGAAGGGATTATACTTTTCCTAAATGCAAGTGTAATATGCAATCTGAAGGTTTTTTTTAAACCTGTCAATATTTGAGAGCTTAT
The DNA here is from genome assembly GCA_035221665.1 of Okamejei kenojei. Taxonomy (NCBI): domain Eukaryota; kingdom Metazoa; phylum Chordata; class Chondrichthyes; order Rajiformes; family Rajidae; genus Okamejei; species Okamejei kenojei. The sequence goes on from CM069131.1 coordinate 159,387,376, forward strand.
TAACTGTTACAGAAGCAGAAATTAACAAATTCCAGGGAATTCAACTTATGGCTAAATTTCTGACAAATAGCTTCATACAAATCATGCATTGACTTCAATTGTACGTGTTCTGCAGTACATGGTCCCAAGAAAAAAATGAAACAGCACTGACTGGAGTTTTGCTTTCCCTTAGATGTAGCTGTCTTTAACCAGTCCCACAAAAATGGACAAATAACATATTCGGGAACTTGGCAACATTTATTACATTAATAAGGCAGTTCCAAAGAGCAAAGAAAGACTTTATGTTAAAAAAGTAGCAAAACAAAGTATGTGTTGAATATTTTAAAATAATGATAGTGTTTATTGAAACAGTTACAGTCTTGAAGTGGGTGGGCTCTTAATAGTCATTTCTTCATTAATATTTTATAATAAAAGGTATATCGTAATAATAACATATTTACAATTTGAAAATATTAGAAAGGAATCTTCAAAAGCATTGTAACTGAGAACCACAAAATGAATATTGAGCACTTGATAAACAGGAACATGCATTCCTTTGTTTCCCAAGTATTGATAAGACTTTGCTCTCATTAAGACAGTCAAATATGAATATATGTAGACCTGTGTTGCACCGATATAAAGGGAAGCAGATCAGGAGTGGCACAAACTAAATTACCAGCATGTGATGATTTTCAAGAAAACCTGATTTAAAATGCAGCTCAATTTTTGCAGGACCAACCATACAGGATTCTTACTCTAAATTGTGTACCGTGCACTGGTATCTAATTGTCCTTCAAATTATTTGAAAGATTAAGGGAATAATTTGAAATACTGGTGCATTGGAGCAGAAAGGATAGAATTAATGCAGCCAAACATTAGAAGGCAAAGATTTAAGGTGACAAGGGAATAGTTTAAAGGAGATGTGCGGGGCATTTTTTTGTTTAGAGAGTGGAGGGGTCTGTAATGCACTGCTGCGGGGGTGGTGGAGGCAGACATGATACTCATACCTGAGAGGCATTTAAGCAGGCACATGAACATGCAGGGAATGGAAGGAAATAGATCATGTGCAACACGTGTGGTTAGTTAAATTTAGCATCATGATCGGCCTAGGTATCGTGGCCTGAACCTGTGCTTCTCTGTTTAAAGATCATAAGGTCATGTGATAGGAGCAGAATTAGGCCATTCAGCCCATCAAGTCTGCTCCGCTTTTCAATCTGATCTGACCACATTCTTCTGCCTTTTTCCAATATTCCCTGACACCCGTACTAATCAAGAATCGATCTATGGAGCGAAGGAATGGGTGACATTTCGGGTTGAGGCCCTTCTTCAGACTGCCTGTCCCGCTGGGTTATTCCAGCATTTTGTGTCTACCTTTAATTTAAGCCAGCATCTGCAGTTCTTTCCTACACATAAGAATCTATCTATCGCTGCTTTAAAAATATCCATTGACTTGGCCTCCACAGCCTGTGCCAAAGAAATCCACAGATTCATCACCCTTTGAAATTCCTTCTCATCTCCTTCCTAAAGGAACGTCCTTTAATTCTGAGGCTATGGTCTCTAATCTTAGACTCTCCCACTAGTGGAAACATCCTCTCCACATCCCTCTATCCAAGCCATTCACTATTCGGTACGTTTCAATGAGGTCCCCCCTCATTCTTCTAAACTCCAGCGAGTACAGGCCCAGTGCCGTCAAAGGCTCATCATACATTAATCCACTTATTCCTGGTGCCCAAAATTGCTCACAATACTCCAAATGCAGCCTGACCAGCGCCTTAAAGAGCCTCAGCATTACATCCTTGTTTTTTTATTCGAGCCCCCTTGAAATAAATGATAGTATTGCGTTTGCCTTCTTTACTTCCAATTGAACTTGCAAATTAACTTTTTTGGGAATCCTGCACCAGCACGTCCACGTCTCTTTGCACTTCCGATTTCTGGATTGTCTCCCCATTTAGAAAATAGTCTACACCTTTATTCCTACTACCAAAATGCATGACTCCACATTTTGTTACACTATATTCCATCTGCCACTTCTCTGCCCACTCTCCCAACCTGTCCAAGTCCTTCTGTGAAGTCTCTGCTTTCTCTGTGCTACAGCCCCTCCACCTATTTTCGTATCATCCCTAAATTTGGCCACAAAGTCTTCAATCCCTTCATCCAAATCATTAATATACAACGTGAAGAGTAGCATCCCCAACACAGACCCCTGTGAAACTCCTGTCGAAAACGTTGCCTATTTCCTTTGCTTCATAGATGCTGCTGCACCCACTGAGTCTCTCTGCTAGTCACTGGCAGCAAACCAGAAAAAAAACCCTTTATGAACAGAGTACCAATTTGAATGGACACTAAAACCATGTAGAAGTTACAATGTTGATTTGAAAAGATGTGACAAACTTGGTACGAGAAATTAATGCTTTTTAAAAAAAATAACATGGGATTAACAAAAACTCAAGCAGCGGGATACAAAACTATATGGGGTTTTGCTATGAACAGTACAGTTATCAATGGTCCATGAGAAATATAAAGACTTTTATTACTTGCATAAATTTAAGAATGCAACCAAACAATCAGGGAAAGAGATTATTTTATTTTTCTTTGCATGCAATGTTTATTGCAGCATTAAAAATACTGGTATTAAAACTTTTGAAAATAAATGAATCCTTATAAATATAATATTCAAGAACGAATTCAAGTACAAAATTCATGTACAATTCAAGTACAAGATTATGAGAGGAATAGATCGGGTAGATGCACAGAGTCTCTTGCCCAGAGTAGGGAAATTGAGGACCAGAGGACAGGTTCAAGGTGAAGGGAAAAGATTTAATAGGAATCTGAGGGGTAACTTTTTCACACAAAGGGTGGTGGGTGGATGGAACAAGCTGCATGATGAGGTAGTTGAAGCTGAGATTATCCCAACGTTTAAGAAACAGTTAGACAGGTACAAGGATAGGACAGGTTTGGAGGAATGTAGACCAAGTGCAGGAAGGTGGGACTAGTGTAGCTGGGACACGTTGGCCGGTGTGGGCAGGTTGGGCCGAAGGGCCTGTTTTTACACTGAATCACTCTATGACTCTATGAAGAACTAACGTAGCAGACAGAACTATAAGAAAACATTTCCACTCGAAGGGGAGTCGAGGACAAATGGAAGTAGTGAAGGAACATCAGGAAGGATAGGGGTGCCGCAAGGCTCGGAAGCATCAGGGGTACCACAAGGCTCGGTGCTGGGACCCGTTATTTACAATACATATTAATGATTTAGACCAAGGAATTAAATGTGACATCTCCAAGTTTGCGGATGACTCAAAGGTGGGTGGCAGTGTGAGCTGCGATGAGGATGCTATGACACTGCAGGGTGACTTGGATAGGTTCGGTTAGTGGGCAGATGCATGACAGATGCAGTATAATGTGGATAAATGTGAGGTTATCCATTTTGGTGGCAAGAACAAAAAGGCAGATTATTATCTGAATGGTGTCAGATCAGGAAAAGTGGAGGTGCAACGTGACCTGGGTGTGCTTGTACATCAGTCACTGAAAATAAGCATTCAGGTACAGCAGGCAGTGAAGAAAGCTAATGGCATGTTGGCCTTCATTGCGAGTGGATTTGAGTTTAGGAGCAAGGAGGTCCTACTGCAGTTGTATAGGGCTCTGGTGAGACCGCACCTGGAGTATTGTGTGCAGTTTTGGTCTCCTAACGTGAGGAAGGGCATTATTGCTATTGAGGGAGTGCAGCGTAGCTTCACCAGGTTAATTCCCGGGATGGCGGGCTGACATATGATGAAAGAATGGAGCGACTGGGTTTGTATTCACTGGACCTCAGAAGGACGAGAGGGGATCTTATGGAAACATATAAAATTCTTAAAGGATTGGACAGGCTAGATGCAGGAAAAACGTTCCCAATGTTGGGCAAGTCTAGAACTAGGGGTCACAGTTTAAGAATAAGGGGTAGGCCATTTAGGATTGAGATGAGGAAAAGTGTTTTCACCCCGAGTTGTGAATCTGTGGAATTCTCTGCCACAGAAGGCAGTGGAGGCCAATTCACTGGATGTTCTCAAGAGAGAGTTAGATTTAGCTCTTAGGGCTAAAGGAATCAAGGGATATGGGGAAAAAGCAGAAACGGGTACTGATTTTAAACGATCAGCCATGATCATATTGAATGGCGGTGCTTGCTTACTGAACCAATTTTTCTGTTTCTATGTTTCTATGACAGAAATTGTCATTAAACAGCTACCATATAACACAGGTGAAATATTTAAATAATGGATCACTGTACCAGCAGACGATACAGATACTTTAATAGAATAAGGCCATAATATAACATTGCTATGAAACCTTTGGCTGCAAATTGAAAAATAAATTTGTGAAATTATTGATTTATGGTGAAAACATGTGTAACGATTGTGTTATGAACTTGCTGTCAGTGGAAACTAAAATTGTAATTGCTCAACTTATGAGTAGAGATCTGTCTCATTTTGGAATTTTATTTCGAACCTAATTACTTTATGTCTCCAAGTCAGTCCTTTAATTACATGGGCTCGTATCTTTCCGGTGAACACCAGCAGTTCCAAAGAGAGCTGCTGGCATTTCTTGTCATAATTGTCAGTAAGTATCAGGATTCCTTGGAGGGAGCTGGAATTTATTAACGTAGATATCTTCCTTTCAATTCTAAATCAGCAGTATTGACTGGGAATGAAGAGAGGAAATATAGTTGTTCTAATGCTGCATTCAGCGCCACTAATGAAAGCAGCAAAAATAATACCAAAGTTAAGTTCAGATGGCTCAAGCATCAAATCATTATTGGTGATTAATCATGATTTTCCAAAATTATCATTCTAATGCTACAGCAATCTTACCTTTGCTACCATTTACAGTGCCCTCCATTATGTTTGGGACAAAGACACATCATTTATTTATTTGCCTCTGTACTCCACAATTTGAGATTTGTAATAGAAAAAAAATCACGTGATTAAAGAGCACATTGTCAGATGTTATTAAAGGCCATTTTTATACATTTTGGTTTCACCATGTAGAAATTATTTATACATGGTCCCCCAATTTCAGGGCACCATAATGTTTGGGGTACGTGGCTTCACAGGCATTTGTAATTGCTCAGGTGTGTTTAATTGCCTCCTTAATGCAGGTATAAGAGAACACGCAGCACCTAGTCTTTCCTCCAGTCTTTCCATCACCTTTGGAAACTTTTATTGCTTTTATCAACATGAGGACCAATAAAAGTCAAAGAAGCCATTATGAAAGTGAGAAACACTGTTAGAGACACCAGCCAAAACTTAAGGGCCTGTCCCACTTACGTGTCCTTGGCACACAAATTACGCAACCTCGTGGTCGCGTCGAGGCGCACGGGCATCGTATGGCCGCGCGGGTCAGGTCCCACTGAGAAGCGCAGAGGGGTATGTAATTATGCGCAACATCACGCGGGGCTCCGAAATTTTTATTGCGAACAAAATCTTTGCGCGCCATCGGCCTGTCGCGGAACTGAAGGCCAAAGTGGGACAGGCCCAAGACTCTGGCGCGACGCAACATCTCACCTGCAACAGCAGCAGAAGCAGGCAAACGATCGCCGAACTCGGCCTGGGGCTCACAGCCGTTGCTGTCCGGATCCGCCCCCACTTCTACTCCCAGAGCGGGGCCAAGAAAATTGAAGAAAGACACAAAATGCTGGAGTAACTCAGCGGGACCGGCAGCATCTCTGGAGAGAAGCAATGGGTGACGTTTCGGTCAAGACCCTTCTTTCAGACTGAAGAAGAGTCTCGTCAGGAAACGTCATCCGTTCCTTCTCTCCATAGATGCTGCTGATCCCGCTGAGTTACTCCTGCATTTTGTGTCCGTCTTCAAATGACATCACGCGCTCCAGACGGCTGTGCGGTCGAATGAAGTCGCGTGTGACCTTCGTGGGACCGTCGCAGCTTAACGCGACCATGAGGCCGCGTAATTAGCGTGCCAAGGACACTAAGTGGGACAGGGGCTGTAGGCTTACCAAAATCAACTGTTTGGAACAAAAGGACTGGCAGGCCAAGGAAGACATCCACAGCTGATGACAGGAGAATTCTCTCTATAATAAAGAAAAATACACAAACACCTGTTCAACAGATCAGAAACACACTTCAGGAGTAAGGTGTGGATCTGTCAATGACCACTGTCCGCAGAAGACTTCATGAACTGAAATACAGAGGCTACACTGCAATATGCAAACCACTGGTTAGCCGCAAAAATAGGATGGCCAGATTTCAGATTACCAAGAAGTACTTAAAAGATCAACCGCAGTTCTCAAAAAAGGTCTTGTGGATGAGATGAAGATTAACTTATATCATAGTGATGGCAAGAGCAAAGTACGGCGGAGAGAAGGAACTGCCCAAGATCCAAAGCATACCACCTCATCTGTGAAACACAGTGGTGCGGGTGTTATGGCCTGGGCATGTATGGCTGCTGAAGGAACTGGCTCACATCTTCATTGATGATACAACTGCTGATGGTAGAAGCATAATGAATTCTGAAGTGTATAGACACATCCTATTTGCTCAAGTTCAAACAAATGCCTCAAGCCTCATTGACCGGCGGTTAATTCTACAGCAAGACAATGAGATACTGCAAAAGCACCAAAGGAGTTTTACAAAGTTAAAAAATGGTCAATTCTTGAGTAGCCAAGTCAATCGCCCGATCTGAACCCAATTGACCATGCCTTTTATATGCTGAAGAGAAAACTGAAGGGGACTAGCGCTCAAAACAAGCACAAGCTAAAGATAGCTGCAATACAAGCCTGGCAGAGACTCACCAGAGAAGACACCCAGCAACTGGTGATGTCCATGAATTGTCAAGTCAAGTCAAGTTTATGCGTCATATACACATACGGGATGTGCAGTGAAATGAAAAGTGGCATTGCCTGCGGACTTTGTGCAAAAAACAAACAAACAACCAACAAACTACAAACAGAATCACATGTTCTTTTTCATATTAAATATTGTGGGCGGTATTATGGTACAGTAAAGTTAGTAGAGTTAGTCCCTGGTGAGATAGGAGTTTACAGTCCGAATGGCCTCTCGTAAGAAACTCCTTCTCATCCTCTCCGTTCTCACAGCATGGCAACGGAGGTGTTTGCCTGACCGTAGCAGCTGGAACAGTCCGTTGCAGGGGTCTCCCATTATCCTATTGGCTCTGGAGTTGCACCTCCTGATGTATAGTTCCTGCAGAGGGGCGAGAGGAGTTCCCATAGTGCGTTCGGCTGAACGCACTACTCTCTGCAGCCTTCATGCAATTGCAGACTTCAAGCAGTCATTGCATGCAAAGGATATGCAACAATATACTAAATGTGACTACTTTCATTTACATGACATTGCTGTGTCCCAAACATTATGGTGTCCTGAAATGGGGGGACTATGTATAAACACTGCTGTAATTTCTACATGGTGAAACCAAAAGGTATAAAATTGTCCTTTATTAAAATCTGACAATGTGCAACCTCATGTTATTTTTTTTCTATTACAAATCTCAAATTGTGGAGCACAAAGGCAAATAAATAATGATGGGTCTTTGTCCCAAACATTATGGAGAGCACTGTAGATCTTCACAGTCCTGCCCAGACTAAAACACATCTCCGTTAATCCTATTACATGATTCCCCTTGTCAATGTTATCTCAGTGCCCTTTGTCCACAAAATGTATTCACAACACTTTGCGCACTTAAACCTGCCTCAAACCTGTTCATTATGCTTACTGTTTTTATTATTCACTTCTTTCTTACTTTTAATCTATGTGTTTGCCATCCTCCCCACTGTTTATTTTGGATTTCATTTCGGAGTCACGTGAGTGAATTCGTGAAGACCCCGCCAGCAAGCATGCGCGACATATCGTCGCTCGCAGTTGCAGTCGACGGCTGGGGGGGAGTGCGCTCCTCCACCAGCCCTTCAAAAAGGACCACTCAGGTAAGAGGAACTAATCTTGAGTTGGTTAGTTCCTGTGGATAGAATTTTTTTGTTCACAGGGACGATGGAAAGGAGTTCGTAAAATACCTCCAGCCGCAGGACTTCCGACAGGAGTCAGCGGCTGCATTCCCCGGAGCTGCCCACTACAACGGCAGCACCCGCTCGTCGGGCCGGGAAAAGGACGCGGAAGTCAGGGAGCCCTACTCTACCAGGACCCGACTCTCCACCACGGCTGTCCATGGAGTGACATAGTGGTAGGAGCACCGTGCGGGAGCAGGGTAGGCAAGACCCTGACTCCCTAGCACTGTCACCTAAACATAGGGACAGTGGGAAAAAGGTGCATAAACGTGTTACCCGCTCGGCGGCACGTTCTGTCTCCCCTCCTATACAGGTCACCAGAGGGTGGACCAGGGGAAGAACCGCACGAAAGTCGAAGAGCCCCGCTGCAGCGGCCGGCGTCGACTTGCCACCGGAGCAGTCCGCCAGATCGCGGACCGGTAAGGTATCGAGGTCTGAGTCTGGGAGCCCCGCAGGTGCGGCCGGCGCAGACTCACCACCGGGGGAGCCTGCCAGATCGCGGGCCGGCGGTATATCATCTCGGTCACCGCACCCCGCGTTAGCGGCTGGACGTGACCGAACGTCGCCTTTGTCCCGGGGGAAGACAGGCGGCAAGCCCGCGCGGACTTCGGTGAACCCCGCTTCGGCGGCTGGAACTGACTCCTCACCGCTCATGTCTTTCCAGACAGGCGGGCCGCCACAGTCCGGAAGACTGCGGACTAGCGGCATGTCCGTGCGGGAGTCGCAAAGCCCCGCTGGACGGCAGGCAGCGACATCCTGCCTAGGCACCCTAGATATCACCTCGACGAGGTGCGGGCCGGTGGCAGAAGCCTAAGTTGTTCAGGAAAACCTGAGGAAGTCGACTTGTTCTCCGCAGATAACGGCGGCGGTCGCATGGCCCGCATGGAGCACGATGGAGCGACTCCTAGAGCAAAATCTCCAGCAGCAGGACCGGATGTCCTCCAGTTCCAGGAGACATGCATCTGGGCCACCCAGCATGTCCCCGTCATCGGTGGGGAGTGCCAGGGGTCAGCAGCTGGCTGATGTGGAAAAAGGATTGGCGGAGGAACCTGCAGCACCTGAGAAACCCCAAGAGGAACTTCTGGATGTGGTTTCCAAATTTGCCCAGCCAAAGCACTCAGGACAGCCATTGCAGCCCAAACTAGCGGCTAGCATTGACTTCCTCACTACACACCAGCTGCAGGATCAGGTCCTAACCGAGGCAATGGACAAATACAAGGCCCCGAACAACTGTGTATCATTTTATGTACCGACAGTCAACACGCCCATCTGGGGCAACATCAGTCCAGGAATAAGGGCACAGGAACTCAAACTACAAAAAATCCTGAAACTGTTGACGTCGGGAATCACTGCCTTTGCCAGATTGATTGATGGCACGGAGATGACGGAGGAGCAGGAAGATCTTGCGTTATTGTGTAACACACAATACAAAATCCACGCTTTCCGAAAAACCTCCATCAAGCCGACTCTCAACCCCAAGTTCGCGGGGTTGTGCAAGGCATCTGCGACGCCGCCACCGAGACAGCTGTTCGGTGAGGACCCGTCCAAACAGGTCAAGGACCTGGACGAGGAGGCGAAGGCAGTCGGTTTGATGAAACCACCTCCCTCCAGCAGGCCGGCAGTGCGCAGACAAACACCATACGTAAGACCTCAGGGGCCACCTGAAAGATCAGCAAGGACCTACACGCCGGCCGCACCCCAACAACAAAAGCCTTTTTTAGGGCAGGGCCAACAGCGACCGGCGTGGAAGATGCGCCAACCCCATAATCCAGCAACACAACGGAGCGGCAAAACCCAGAACATCAGGCCCCGTCGGTAACCATGGAGGCAAGTGGGTCTGGTTCTCATGCAAGTGCTGCATGTTTAACCTCACAAGTTGGTGGGAGATTACTTTTATTCTGGGATGCATGGAGCTCTATAACTTTAGACTCGTTTACTTTACAAAGTATTCAGGGCTATGAAATTGAATTCATAAATGAACAACTTCCCCCGCCTCAACATGTACCAGACTGGAAATTTGCACTTTCCCATAAGGAAATAGCGGAAGGGACATGAGGAAATTTTGAGGCTTCATGCAAAAGGGGTGATAGAGAAATACCGATGCACGAACCTCTTGAGTTCGTATCACAACATCTTTACCAAAACCAAAAAGATGGTGGATGTCAGATTAAACCATAGAAACATGAAATTTTTTCATAGAAATTAGGTGCAGGAGTAGGCCATTCAGCCCTTCTGAGCCTGCACCGCCATCAATATGATCATGGTGATCATCCCAACTCAGTATCCCGTACCTGCCTTCTCTCCATACCCTCTGATCCCCTTAGCCACAAGGGCCACATCCAACTCACTCTTAAATATAGCCAATGAACTGGCCTCAACTACCCTCTGCGGCAGAGAGTTCCAGAGACTCACCACTCTCTGTGTGAAAAAAGTCTTTCTCATCTCGGTCTTAAAGGATTGTCCCCCTTATCCTTAAGCTGTGACCCCTTGTCCTGGACTTCCCCAACATCGGGAACAATCTTCCTGCATCTAGCTGTCCAACCCCTTAAGAATTTTGTAAGTTTTTCTATAAGTTCCCCTCTCAATCTCCTAAATTCCAGAGAGTATAAACCGAGTCTATCAGTCTTTCTTCATAAGACAGTCCTGACATCCCAGGGAATCAGTCTGGTGAACCTTCTCTGCACTCCTCTATGGCAATAATGTCCTTCCTCAGATTTGGAGACCAAAACTGTAACGCAATACTCCAGGTGTGGTCCTCACCAAGACCCTGTACACTGAAGTAGAACCTCCCTGCTCCTGTACTCAAATCCTTTTGCTATGAAAAGCTAACATACCATTCCTTTTTTTCACTGCCTGCTGCACCTGCATGCCTACTTTCAATGACTGGTGTACCATGACACCCAGGTCTCGCGCTGTATCTCCCCTTTTCCTAATCGGCCACCATTTAAATAATAGTCTGCATTTCCTGTTTTTGCCACCAAAGTGGATAAACCTACCATTTATCCACATTATTATTGATTAACCCATTTGAATACTTTTGTAAAATATAGCCCCATTTTAAAATGGACACATTTGAAACAGCTAAAATCACTGATTTCCAAAGGGTGCATCATGGCATGCATCGATTTAAAAGATGCATACTATTCAGTATCCATACGGAAACATCACCGAAGGTTCTTGAAGTTTGTTTGGATGGATCAGCTATGGCAATATAGAGCCCTACCTAATGGGCTTACAATAGCCCCTAGGTTATTTACAAACATTTTGAAAACAGTATTGGCATCCCTGAAGAAACAAAACCATGATTGCCATGGCATATCTTGATTGTGGGGAAGACCATGGAATCAATAAATTTAGCAGTAGCAGCTACTAAGACATTGTTTCAAAAATTAGGGTTTGTCATCCATCCAGACAAAACTAAGTTCTACCTTCACAAGATCATGAACTATCTGGGATTCACAATTAACACCAATCAAATGATTGTTACCATCCCAGATAACAAGGCAATGGATGTTATTGAAGCATGAAACAACCTTGCTTGCACCAGGAAACCAACAATCAGACATGCTGCTAAGGTAATTGGGAAATTAGTAGCTACATTTCCAGCTGCACGATTTGCCCCTCTACAATATCAAAATTTGCAAAGAACAAAAATTTCAGCATTAAAAACAAATGCTGGACATTTTGATAGACCTATGCAGCTGCCAATCAAGGCAAAAGTTGAGCTACAATGGTGGATTGATAATATTCGTGACTCATTCAATCCCATTATTGTACCGAACCCGTCAGTCGTGGTACAAACCGACGCAAGCACCCAAGGCTGGGGAGTTATCGACACTACTTCTAGTTGTGGCGGCAGATGGGATTTACACGAATCTCCCTTCCATTATCACAAGGGATAAACTATTTGGAGATGCTAGGGGCATTTCACGGACTACGAGCTTATTGCATGAATTTACGTCATACGCATGTCTGTCTTCAAATAGATCACACCAGAGATGCCAACCCTAAATTTAGTTCACAGTAACATTCAACCCATTTGTCAGTAACAAATGGGGTAAATGCATTTCTCTCAGTAACATGTTCGCGGCACCAGAAATATGCATGGCAACGACCCAAAATCTGCAACGCGCGTTGAATCCAACCTTCCTTTTTTCAACTAGTACATATATACAAATCATTAAACACACATAAACATCCTTTAGTATACACAGTATCACTTAAAGATGTACTTATATATATTTTGATGAATCTTGAATGCTTTAGCCTTCAGGACACAGCTAACAATACTTTTCATACATTTTCAGTTTCCTTCTCACCTGACTCTAGTCTGAAAAGGGGTCTCGACCCAAAGCATCACCTATTCATTTTCTCCAAGATGCTGCCTGCCACCACTGAGTTACTCCGGCATTTTGTGTCTATCTTCAGTGTACAACCAGCATCTGCAATTCCTTCCTGCCACACTATGTACATAGGTGTATACAATGAATGTTTTGTTGCTTAGTATGTGTTTTACAGAGTACTGTGCTTACATATGTTGCACTGCTGCAAGTAAGTTTCATTGTTCCATTCAGGACACATATGTTCATAAGATATAGGAGCAGTGAGGCCATTCAGCCCATCAAGTCTATTCCGTCTTCAATAGTAGCTGATTATCTTTCCCTCTGGACCCCATTCTCCTGCCTTCTCATAACCGTTGACACCAAGCAAGAATCTGTCACTCTCCACCTTAAAAATACCATTGACTTGGCCTCCGCAGCCTTCTGTGGTAATGGTTCCCCCAGATTCACCGCCCTCGGACTAAATAAATTCTCCTCATCTCCCCCCCTAAAAGGTACGTGACAAAGGTAAAGCGTTGTGTAAATGTCTGAAGAAGGGTCTCGACCCGAAACACGCCGCCTAATCTCCTTGGCTCCTTCGATGCTGCTGCACCCGCTGAGTTTCTCCAAGCCTTTTGTGTACCCCAAAGGTAAAACATTGTTGACTCTTGAGGAGTGGTTTGAAGGAGGTGCCGAGCTGGGCTCTAAACTTACCTTCATGAAGGGAGCTGCCGTAGGACGAGGCGCTGGCCCAGCTGCTGCTCTTTAACATGGTGAGGACCTGCTCCTGGACCCTCATGCTCTTCTGCTGGCTGCCCTGCCGGTGCTCGCTGCGCTGGTCCAGCTGTCGGTCGGAAGGGACGGCCTGGGTGGAGACCGGGGCGTCCGACGGCAAGGCGGACTTGAGAAAGTGAACGTCCTGCATCGCTGCGTTCATTCTCGCTGGCTCTTTCCCCTCCCGAGGAAAGTGTGTCAAAGGTGCGCTGGTGTTCGCCCGACCTGGACAACGATGAAGTCCCTCTCCCTCCCTCCTCCGCCGGTGGCTATGATCAAAGATCCTACCAGCGATCTTTGCCTGTGATCTCCCTGACGCCTTTCCGCGGTGGGCTGGGCCGAGGGAGGAGACTGGTGCCCTGCCCCGTCGCTGCCTGCCTGTACAACGTGGAGCTCCATCTTCCCAGGTGAGTGAGTTCCCAGGTTGCACGTGTCCAACCGCCGCTCGTTCCCGTTCCCGCCCTTCCGCTGCACGTGTCCAAACCGCCGCTCATTCCCGCTGCACGTGTCCAACCGTCGCTCGTTCCCCGCTCCCGCCTTCCCGCTGCACGTGTCCGACCGCCGCTCGTTCCCGCCCTTCCCGCTGCACGTCCAACCGCCGCTCATTCCCGCTGCACGTGTCCAACCACCGCTCATTCCCGCTTGCACGTGTCAACCGCCGCTCGTTCCCACATCCCGCCCCGCCCCCGCCCTTCCCGTTTATTTTTTTGATTCTTTTTTCGTTCTCCCGCCTTCTCCGTAACGACAGGTCAGCCTGCCGGAACGCCGTAATTAGGTTGTTTCGCCGGGACGAAATACGGCGAATCCGGGACAGTTGGTAACCCTGTAACACCACTGTGGGTGGCATACTTAAATCATATGGGTGGTATCAAGTCAATATCTTGATAAGAATTGGCCAAACTCAATCTGGCTCTGGTGCATAGAAAGAAATATTTGGATATCAGCTACCTACCTTCCGGGTAAGCTCAATACCGTGGCGGACACCAGGTCACGTGTATTCAATGATAACATTGAGTGGATGTTAAATCCCCAAATATTTGCTAAAATTATCGCCAAATTTGGAACACCAGATATCGACCTTTTTGCGTCCAGATTGAACCATCAGATACCAACATATGTATCTTGGGAACCAGATCCTGGGGCAGTAGCGATGGACGCTTTCTCGCTGCACTGGGGGAAATGGTTTTTCTATGCATTTCCTCCATTTTGCCTCATCAGTCGGGTGTTGCAGAAAATAAAATCAGACTCTGCAACAGGCATCTTAATAATACCCGACTGGCCTACACAAACATGGTATCCGGTGGTCCTTGAGATGATTAAAGAACCATGGGCACATATTATCAAGTGCCCGGATTTGGTGACTAACCCCACTACAGGGGAATACCATCCGTGCCATGGTCATCTGAACCTGTTGGCCTGCAGGTTCTGAAGAGGCCACTCCTGCAATACGGACTAACACCAAGGACCATGGACACCATTGCAGCATCGTGCAGAGAATCCACTAGACGACAGTACCTCACTCAAATCAGGAAATGAGAGGCCTACTGCAGCCGGATTAACATCACGTATGACTCTACCATGATTCCCCATGTGCTTGAATTCCTCGCGGGGCTGCATCATGTTGAGGGCCTCAGCTACAGCGCCATCAACAGTGCCAGGTGCGCACTGTCATCCTACCTTTGTATAGGAGTAGAATCTCACCAGCTCGTGTCCAAATTGATGAGGGGTATCTTCAATTCGAACCGTCCCCGACCACGATACAACATCACCTGGGACATAGGGGTAGTATTGACCCTACTCAGGAGTTGGTCGCCAATGATTGGACTACCGCTGGATAAACTCACCCTGAAGACGGTGATGTTAATGGCGCTAACATCGGCTCAATGGGTCCAGACCATGCAAAAGATAAAGTTGGATAACATGGTCTCAACCCCTGAGAGAGTAACTTTCTTTATTGATGAGTTACTCAAGCAGCACAGACCTGGGACTACAGGGCTGCAATTAATATTTCCAGCGTACCCCATTGATGTGAGGCTCTGCAGAGCCACCTACATACGTCACTATATAATAGTGACGCATACCATCAGGAAAATGGAGAAAGGCCTGCTGATCAGCCATAAGAAACCCCATCACAGGGTGACGGTGCAGACGATCTCCAGGTGGCTCATGGTGGTATTCTACCAGAGCTGCATCCATCAGCGGCGAGGACCATGGAGGTTCCCATGGACCATATCCTCGCTACAGCAGGCTGGGCCAGCGAAGCTACGTTCCAGCGGTTTTATAATAAACCGGTGGCCGCTCCTGCTACGTTTGTGGAGACAGTGTTAAGTACTGGTCACCAAGAAACCTTTATCCCCGAGTGAGTGGTTTTTGATTTGTGTTAATAAATACTATATTATTTTTTCAGCTTGTCAATTCTGAAATACGTTAACATACTCCTTCCATCAGAATTGCGGCTGTGTGAGAGCATGGACGTGATCCAGGGCATGTAATCACAGAGCTTTGAAATCTTCACAAAGTCACTCACGTGACTCCGAAATGAAATAGTAAGATTATATGGGAACTTACCAGTTTGAAGTTTGGGATTTCGTGCCCTCCGCTCCCAACCCTCTACTATAAGGTCAACTGGTAAATAGAGTCTCTTCAATCCTACTATATTAGTCATTGCTGTTTAATTCTGAGATTCCACACCGCTGCTTTGAAGAATGTCGCGCATGCGTGCTGGCGGGTTCTTCACAAAATCCCTCATCGCAACTCCTCATAAAATAAAGATCAAACTTCAAACTGGTAAGTTATCATTTAATCTTACTATTTTTCTTCACAGACAATATTAGCATACAACTAGTATTTCATCAGGACTGTTTTGTAATTATTTGACCGGCTGCTTGCCAATAATGGGTAAGCGCAATAAAACATTTTAGAGCATTTATTACTATTTGACATAGACTTGATATCTTGGTAAATAAAGATGATGGTAGCGACTTAAAAATGGATAAAGCAGTTGCATTTAAGTAGCCCATCAGGATCTACAGCTGGCTACTATGAAAGTAGTAATTAGTAAACAGCAAGTAACAGAGAAAACCAAAAGGCCACAACACAAATTGTGAGTTTATAATGATGCCTGTGCAATTGAATAATCCCTCAGTAAATTATTAAAAATGCACACCTTCTTGGCAGAATTTGAACTCAGTCCAAAATTAAAGGGATTTTATATATTCGGACAACCATACAATTGAAATGTACAACCATTATAGATGGCTTAAATGGGATATGCAGGTTAGTTTCCTCTAAATTAACAACGTAGTACATAAGATATGTCCTAGAAATTCAACAAAGTTTCCTGTCTAATAGAAAATAAAGCGAATATCTTTATGGAGAATAAAGATGAATGACGTTTTGGGTCGGGACCCTTCTTCAGACTGCTTGTGGTGGGGGGTGGAGGCTGGCGAAAAAGCAGGCAGAGAGGTGGGGGCAGGGCTAACTCCACATACATTTCTTCCTCTGGCTTCACAATTCGCACCTCTTCTATCCTTATCCAGCATGTTTTGTCTTTTCATCTCGGCCTTTGTCCAACCATCTACCAATCAAAACCTCCCCTCACATGTATCCACCTATCATTCGTCAGGCTTAGTCCAGCCCTTTTCCAGCCTTTTCCCTCCCCACCACAATCACTCTGAAGAAGGGTCCCAACTCGAACCGTCACCTATCCATGTTCTTCAGAAATAGATATAGAAACATAGAAAATAGGTGCAGGAGCTATTCAGCCCTTTGAGCCTGCACCGCCATTCAATATGATCATGGTTGATCATTCAACTCAGTATCCTGTACCTGCCTTCTCTCCATACCCCCTGATCCCTTTAGCCACAAGGGCCACATCTAACTCCCTCTTAAATATAGCCAATGAACTGGCCTCAACTACCTTCTGTGGCAGAGAATTCCAGAGACTCAACACTCTCTGTGTGAAAAATGTTTTTCTCATCTCGGTCCTAAAAGACTTCCCCCTTATCCTTAAACTGTGACCCCTTGTTCTGGACTTCCCCAACACCGGGAACAATCTTCCTGCATCTAGCCTGTCCAACCCCTTAAGAATTTTGTAAGTTTCTATAAGATCCCCTCTCAATCTTCTAAATTCTAGCGAGTACAAGCCGAGTCTATCCAGTCTTTCCTCATATGAAAGTCCTGACATCCCAGGAATCAGTCTGGTGGATCTTCTCTGTACCTCCACTATGGCCAGAATGGCTTTCATCAGATTTGGAGACCAAAATTGTACGCAATGCTGTGTGATCCGCTGAGTAACTCCAGCACTCTATCTCTTTTTTTGTATAAACCAGCACCTGCAGTTCCTTGTATTTCCTGAATATATTTATGGTGTTATAGGGATTCAACTACAAAGAAACTCAAAGATTAGTATAAAAGAATATTTAAAGATGCTAAACATCGACCATGCCTCTTTCTATTTATTGAAAAATCATCATAACAGTATATGCAGTCACTACAATTTCTGTTAGCCCAAGGACAGGAGTTATTTGCAGAACATGATCGAAATATAGCTTTGCTCATGTAATCTTGTGATATCTTGCAGTCTGTAAATAAAATACTGCCAATCAACTTCAAACACTTAAAACTTGGTAGATGCTCATATTTTATACAAGATTTTATATTATGTAAAACGTATTGAAACTACCTAAAACCTGCACCTGAACTGAACCCGAACTAAACCTGAACTAATCTTATTGGGTTCAATAAAGCTCCAACCTTTGACCTACTCCAAGCGGCGGTTTGAGGGGGCAAGAAATGTATAACAAATGTTATAAACTATGTGAATATTTAGCAGTGGCTGCACAATGTCCTCCATTTCTAAAATTTGCATCCATTGGCAGTATTTTATCCCTCTGTAATAAAAATGGTGCAAGAGCAATAACATAAGAGTAATGGGGATTTTAACCTTTCCGTATTAACTGGGAGTGCTTTAGTACTCCAATACGCAAGGAATTTTAAATAGCATTGGAACAGTTTCGAAAGGAAACAAGGTATTTGGGTGAAAAAATAGTGCTTAAAAAGCTCAATAGTATAACGGATCCAAATGAGTTTGTAAAAACTTCAATGCAAATGTCTTTTGTATTCTCTCCCATGACGTCTACTGCTTCCTCCTCCTTAATACCAACCTGCTCCAGATTTACTGTGAAGCACAACTACCAGTGTAATGTGCATTTAGTGAAAAATACACATGAGAACTTTTAGAAGAATGAGTAGACAGCACTGAACCAATGTTCATCTCGTGCTTAGAGGAAGTTAGTTTCCATCAGTTAGCACTGTGGCCAGGAAACCCAAATCTCAACAAAATATCAATTTAGTGCACACTTGCAGATCATATATCAGTGCATCTAATTTCCTTTTTTTTTTAAAAAAATTGCCCAGAACTCATCAGATCTCCAACAATTACCACCCTCAACCCAAAATTGAGCAATTTTCACAGTTATTTCTTCCCTCACCAGGGCTTTGAGGGGGGAAATTATAGTTTATCTTTGAGCAGTTAACTAGCGGGATTTAAAGTATTCAATACTTTCAACAAATTACCATCAACCAAAACACTCTCAGGATTCACTATGCTTAAGCCTGCCACATCAACTGGCATTACCTCCAGGGCTGTGGAGTCGGAGTCGTCGAGTCAGAGCAATTTTGGTGCGGCTGGAGTCGGAGTCAGTAAAAAAGTCCCGACTCCGACCTCAACATAAATTTCAGACATTAGTTTTAATTTCTATTGCACTTGAGATTTTTTTTTGTCATAATTTAGACATTTAGCTCATAGCTGTGGCCTTAGTTTAATAAATTTTGGACTAATGCTTTTATAATTTTTATTTAATTTAATGGAATTTTAATTTTGTCATAATCTGGAGCAGGTTGGTATTAAGGAAGAGGAAGCATTAGACGTCATGGGACAGAATACAAAAGACATAGCCATGATTCTGGCAGCTGCAGCTCACCTGCAGTCCATCGGTTTTTTATTTTCTTTTTGTCTTCTTGTGTTTGTTTTAGTTAGAATTTTTGGTTTATTAGGCTGTGTATGTGTGTGTGGGGGGGGGGGGGGTGGGGGAAGGAGGGGGTGAAACAGGGTTTTAGTCTCTCCCTTCGGGGGGGTGCGACTTTTCTTGTTGTGTCCCCCGTCACCGTCTCCGTCTGTGCTGCGGCCTAAAGGCGGAGCTTGTGGCCTCGGAGCTATGGCGGCATTCCAGCTTCCAGCAGCGGCGGCAGCCCGGCTTCAGAGCTGCGGTGCTCCAGCGGCTGCACGGCTTCAGAGCTGCAGTGCTCCAGCGGCAGCCCGGCTTCAGCGCTGCGGTGCTCCAGCGGCGTTATGGCTTCAGAGCTGCGGTGCTCCAGCGGCGGCCCGGCTTCAGAGCTGTGGTGCTCCAGCAGCTTTCCAGCGGCGGCATGGCTTCAGAGCTGCGGTGCTCCAGCGGCGGCCCGGCTTCAGAGCTGCGGTGTTCCAGCGGCGTTCCAGCAGCGAGCGGCTTCAGAGCTGTGGTGCTTCAGCGGTGGCGTTCCAGCGGCGGACCCTGCTTCAGAGCTGTGGCGGTGTTCCAGCGTTCCGGTGATGGCGGTGGCGGCAGCCCGGCTTCGGAGGCTCGGCCGCGAGCCTAGTGGACGAGAACATTGGAGGCCTGGATCGCCTCAGCGCAGAGGGAGATCAAGGAGGGAAGAAGACAAAGACTTTAAGACTTTTGCCTTCCACCACAGTGAGGAGGTGCTTGGTGAACTCACTGTGGTGGATGTTAAATATGTGTTTATTGTGTGTTTTGTTTTTTATTATATGTTATGACTGCAAGGAAACGAAATTTTGTTCAGACCGAAAGGTCTGAATGACAATAAAGGATACTTTACTTTTACTTTACTATATGTAATTTTTTTTTCTTTTAGCAAAATGAATTATGCTTTTATTTCAAGAATAAAAAACAATTTAAAAAAAAGTCATAATAGCATAGCTATAACCATTAGACTCAAACCATTAAGGACATGGGACAACGTTAGCCTGATGATTTATGTAGTTCTTATGAAATTCCATCTTGTGTAATGTCATCATAGCAGATTCATGGGCCTGTCCCACTAGGTGACTCTTTAGGCGACTGTCATGGACTAGTTTTAATGGAATTCACCTACGACACCTGGCGACAACCTGCGACAGCACCTACGACAACCTACGACAGCAAAAATTGTCACCAATGTTACCAAAAACTTTTCAACATGTTGAATATTTTGCAGCAGTCGCCTGTAGTCGCCCAAAAAATCGCCTAAGTGGGACAGGCCCATAAGAATGATGATACCTTGGGGTCAGAGTCGGAGTCGGAGTTGGATACACAAGAAATCAAGAAGTCGGAGTTGGTCAGAGTCAGGTGCTCTGGGTATCGACTCCACAGCCATGATTACATCTCAATTTATGAAGGGATCAAATATTCATCTACCCGGTCAATGGATTTCTGAGGTCACTATTCCTATCTAATGCCTATATTTTCAATGCACTCATTTAAAATCAATCTTTCCACCCCTCTCCATTCCCAAGATAGCAATTACCAATAGAGCTCTCTCTAATATTTCATATAATTCATCCGCCCTTGCAGCTGCTTTGGTTATTTTCCACTGAATGCGTAGAACAGCGAGAACCATGAGTACAGAAATCTTAAATTCATCATAACCACAGGCTGTATTAATTAACTCCAGCCCTTCCTTCCACTGCAATTTCTCTACAGCTGTTGATTTGCTTCTTCTCAACACCCACCCGAACTCCATCATCACAATTTCTTCATTGTCTTTCCTTCATTCACTCCCTCAGAAAAAGCTCCATCAATGTTCCATCATCCCTAATCGAAAACATAAAGCACAAAACCGTCTTTGACCATCCAGTGCTATATCTGGCTGAGTGTCAAGCTCAACTGACATTGTAATTGACTTATCCAGTGGGGAGAGGGAATGGGAGTTGGTGAGAAAGAGTGGATAAAACTAACTCAAACCTCCATTGGCTTTCCACTTAAGGAACTCCTCTGCAGACGTCGCCCCTGCCCCTGTGAAAAAGAGGCAGTAATTCATGAGTTCTTCACTTCCATGTCAGAAATTCTGGTCAGTAGCTTTGCTGCTTGATCTCCTTCCCATTTAACTCTATTTTAGTTGCTTTTCTATCGTTAAGGGATAATCTTCTCTCAAACAAGATTTGGTTTCTGAAGTAATCAATAAACAACAAACACATCAATTTCAAGAAACAACATGGCACTATATCGCTGCACTCACCGGCATGTGTAGACTTTCCGGATACCTTTATGCTTGATGCGATTATGTCGACACAGACTGTGTGAGGAGCTAAACGATTTCTCACATTGACGACATGGATGCTTCTTCATTTGCTGTTAACAAAACATCACACCATTAGAACATCTGCAAGGACTTTACTTGATAGTAAGGACTAAACAAATCTCTTGCTTAATGCACGCGCTCTCAAAGGGCTTTCAACGGAACAAGTATACGTTTACAATAATGGTAGCTGACAATAGCAAAAAACACTGTGGTTGCGCGAGTGAGGTGGGTGACGAGAAGAAGCAAATCAACATCTGTAGAGGGATTACAGTAAAAGGAAGGGCAAAAGCTAATTCATACAGAGTTCAGGATCTGGTTATGAATGTATACTCATTTGTTAATTTCTGCTTATATTTACAACAAACTACAAAATACGAAAACAGAGGTTCACTTATCACTTTACTTTTTAAATATAACTGAAATGAGAACCGCAAACTCCTTTACAAACTCATACAGTTCAAGCCATAGGGAAGCCACAAAACATATCTGTATGCTATATTTCTATCCAATGGGATATCAGAGAATCCAACCAATTATATTTTCCCAAGATCCTACATAGCAGCCTTCTAAAAATTACTTTCTAAAAATCTGCCAAGGAATATTATGTAAGTGTTATTATTTTCTAGACACATCCCCCACTGGATCCATCTTCACTCAACACATCCCCAGACCCAGCCCTATGTAACACATCCCCAGACACATCTCCATTCAACACGTTCCCAGACCCATTCCCACTCAACATGTCCCCGGACCCAGCCCCATGCAACTCATCCCCGGGCCCAGTCCCACTCAGCATCTCTCTGGACAGGACTCCACTCCACATGTCCCTGGACCTGGATTCACTCAACACATCGCCGGACACGACTCCAACTCCACGCGCCTCTAGGCCGAGTACCACTCAACACATCCTCGGGCCCAACCCACTCAACACTGCCCTGGGCCCAGCCCCACTCAACACATCCCCAGCCCCAGTCCAGTTCAATGTATGACTGTGCCTGCCTGGTACTTGGCTCAAGATGCTAGATTCACAGAAGAATAGCAAGGCACAAGCCTGGGAACGGGTGACCCTTTTATGGGGGTAATTGTAACATAAAGGACACAGGAATCAAAAAGGGAATCAGAAAATAATAGTGCTTAATATTTGTCCTTAAGGCAAACTCTCTCAAGATTTATGTTATGAGCCTGTCCCACTTAAGCGACTTTTTCGGCGACTGCCGGCACTCGTCATAGGTCGTTACAGGTCACCGAAAATTTTCAACGTTGAAAATCCAGCTGCGACCAGAACAAGGTACAACTCTTTGGGCGACTACTGACGACCATACAGGCTTCACCCCGCGACATGTCGCCAGGGTGTCGCCTGTATGGTCGTGAGTAGTCTCCTCAGTCACCCAAAGAGTCGTAGCGTCTTTCTGGTCGCCGCTGAATTTTCAACATGTTGAACATTTTCGCCGACCTGCAACGACCTATGACGGGTGTCGGCAGTCGCTGAAAAAGTCATGTAAGTGGGACAGGCTCAATCGGCTTGCAAAAATCTAAGTCATTCCTGTTCTGAACACTGGACCACGATTAATATTTCATTGCAACAAAAACAGCCGCCCAAATACAGACAGGTGGACATCGTGCTGATTTGGGATAAATATGATGTAACTAATGGTGTGCAGCCACTGAAGACCAATTGGTGCTGGCCTGTAATTGTTGTAACAGAAAGTTCATTAATAATCAGTGTAACAATATGCTCCAAATGCAGAAGCTTAAATTGACATAAAAGGATCCACCTACATGGTGAGATGTGGAGGTTTTAGGAAACTAATCAGCATAGTAATTAAGCTTTGCGGCAAATTCAGTGGAAATGAAATTTACTACGTCCATTTAATATGACAATTCATCTGGTTCGCCATTGTCCTTTGGGGAAGGAAATTTGCCAACCTTGCCCAGCTTGGCCAATATAAGACTGTTGATTGTGATCTGCACTGACTGGCCGTAACAAGCTACTTATTGAGTCACATCACTACGATGAAAAAAAAGAATTAAAACTGAATGGACCATCCAACCTCACATCAGAGCAGAACAAGGTGGTACAATGTTAAGAGCCCTCACCACAAACAGGGTGACCTGCCAACATTCAGAGAGTTGTCATAGATTTTTCAGTCAACCAACAGCCAGACCATCCTACAGAAAGAGTATCCGAACTCCAGTTCTACCCTAGTTCTGTAACTATTAAAGACCTTGAAGGAACTTGTGCAAAGGATGATGCACACCGTTTACTTCCAAGGCGATAAGGAACTCAAGTTTAGTGTAGCACAGAGGGGAATAGATAGAGTGAATGCACATAGTATTTTACCCAGGGTAGAGGAAAGGAAAACTCATATGATGGTACCTCAAGGAATGGCAACCCTAAATACAGTATATTTTCATGATCCTTCCAGATCCAAATGCTTTAAATTAAAATGGGCGGCACGGTAACGCAGCCTTAAGGGCCTCATGGTCGTGTTGAGTCGCGAAGGTCGGGCACGATTACATGCGTACGCAAAGCCATCTGGAGCGCGTGACGTCAATTGAAGATGGACACAAAGCTGGAGTAACTCAACGGGACCAGCAGCATCTCTGGGGAGAAGCAATGGGTGATGATTCGTGTCAAGACTCTTCTTCAGTCTGAAAAGAAGGGTCTTGACCCAAAACGTCACCCATTGCTTCTCTCCAGAGATGCTGCCGGTCCCACTGAGTTACTCCTGCATTTTGTGTCTATCTTCAATTTTCTTGGCCCCGCGCTGGGAGTAAAAGTGGGAGCGGATCTGGACCGCAACGGCCGTGAGCCCCTGGCCGAGCTTGGCGATCGTTTGCCTGCTTCTGCTGCTGTTGAAGGTGAGACGTTGCGTCGCGCCAGGGTCTTGGGCCTGTCCCACTTCGGCCGTCAGTTCCGCAACAGGCTGTAGAGGCGCAAAGACTTCATTCACTATAAAAATTTCGGAGCCCCGCGCGATGTCGCGCATAACTACATACCCCTCCGCGCTTCTAAGTGGGACTGGCCCCGCGCGGCCATACGATGCCCGTGCGCCTCGAGATCACGTAATTTGCGTGCCAAGGACACGTGGGTGGGACAGGTCCTTTAGTTGCTGCCTTATAGCACCAGAGCCCCGGGTCATGGATTCGATCCCAACTACGGGTGCTGCCTGTACGGAGTTTATACGTTCTCTCCATGACCTGTGTGGGTTTTCTCCGAGATCTTCTAATTTCTCTATTTCCATATCTTCTATATGTAATTTGTCCCGAGTATGTGTAGTGTTAATGTGTGGGGGAGTCAGTCTATGACTCTCTCCTAGGATACTTGGCCCTTACCTTTTCATGTTCTTTCTTCATATGAGAAATGTAGTCCTCTCGTTCAGGAAACCATTCCTCACAATCTTGACACATCCATCCAAGGTTATTTGCTTTTGACCGACTCCCAGATTTCCTTACGACTACTGATGCTTTCTTCCCAAGTCGGTCAGTGCCATTAACTGCCTTCCCATCAGCTTTCTTCTGCCCAGCTGATGTGCTTAGTGGCTTTGTGACCAATGGCTGCTGAGGCCCCAGGTTTGGAGGACCTTCAATACTCTTCAATGTTCCATGCATGGACTACAAAATGAAAGAATTGAGGGATTGAATCGTCACTATTATACTCAACTGATTACAGAGTCAAAAAGTCATACAGCATAAATACATCCTTTAGCCCAATGTCCATATCGACTATTGAGTGACTATCTATATTATTCCCATTTACGAGGGCTTGATTCTTAGCCTATCAAGCTGTGACAATTCAAGTAATCATCCAGATGTTTCTTAAATTCTGTGAGGGAATGTACCTTCTCAGGCAGTTCGTCTTAGACTTCAATCATCTCAGGATGAAAGAATTCTCCCTCTGCTCTAAAACCTTAGTTTCCTCATCTTAAACCTCTGTCCTCTAGACTTGGATATCGCTGCCATAGGGAATTCGTTACGACAATATTTTTAAGCAAAACTGATTTGTAACAATAATTACATTCAAACATGGATCCAATTTAAAAAAATAATTTGTTTGGGTTTATAGGAATTAAACACCAGAAATTTTAATTCAAAGACAAAAGCCAGTAAATGGAGTTGATATTTATAAAGGCAGTAAGTGTCAGCCTTCGTTTAGTGGTTAGTAGCATTCTCAACTGAGGAACAAGCTGGGGTACAAACTGCTCTTTATTGGCTGAATGCAAAGTTCAGACCAACACAACAGTGTAGATCAAAGTTAGACACAAAAGGCTAGAGTTACTCAGCGGGACAGACACATCTCTGGAGAGAAGGAATGGTTAAGTTTCGGGTTAAGACGCTTCTTCAGACGTAAGGAAGTTCTGTTTTATCACCTGTGTCACTTCCCAGCTGAGGCTTTGTTTCCCCAATACGTGCACATATCCTGTGTTTTTGACTTTGGGACATCTTGCGGCAACAACAAATACAAATTCACGACAACTTCTTGCAACTTATTTCATTTGGAACCACTTAATTTTAACCAGGAACTTGTGAAGAGTATTAGTGAGTTAAATAAATTAAGAAACATCTGAACTATTACAGGAAACATTCATTTGGTATCCATGGTTCTCAATAGTTCCAAAGATTTGGAACTTCAAAGTACATTGAAAGGCTCTGGGTCATTTGTTCTTAAATAGTTCCCAGGATGTGGAATTTGCTGGAATACCAGTCTATACTGTTTATATCCAATTGTTCCTTCTCTCTCCAGAGATGCAGCATGTCCTGCTAAGTTACTCCAGCTTTTTGTGTCTATCTTCGGCAGAATTCAAATATTGAATCAATGGCTCAGGACTAGCTCTCAGTAAATCAAGCATAATTGCAAACCTTTCACTTAAGATGAATTGATCCAATTAATGTATCCATTTTCAAAAGGTTGCGATACAAAGTATTTAGCTTGTACCTTAATATGTTCCACCATGAGCTGTTTCTGCGCATATAGCAATGCACAATCTGGGCAGTTGAAGACAGAAACTTTCTGCTTAGTAACGTGCTGATCAAAATGACTGCATAACAAGGTTTGCTGTGTAAACACAGTGTCACACATGGAACATTTGTAGATTATTCTAAAACAAGAGAAAAAACATTTTTTTTTAATGTATTTAATACTTGGGATAATTAGGATAACTGCCTATTTTTGTGGAAAGAATTATTAAATATTTGAAATAAACAGACCACATTTTTTATTTTGTTTTAATAAAATTTGGTCTGTTTGAGTAACTTCCTGTGCTCCATGCTAGCATAGCAGTACCAAAGGTAAAGTCAAACGTAAAATGGAATTAGATGATGAGAAGAAAAATGTTGAAAAGCAAACTTCATTTTCCATAAAAGGACACAATGTACTGGAATAACTCAGCAGATCAAGCAGCATCTCTGGAGAATGTGGATAGGTGAATTTTCGGGTCAGGACCCTTCTTCAGACTAATGGTGTGGATTTGGTGGGATGGAATGAAAGCTGGAAGGGGGAGGCTAAACAAATTGTGGCAAGTAATAGGTGAACACAGGCGAGGGGGGGGGGGGGGGGAGATAGGCAGTTGGCTGGAACAAATGTCATGGATAAAGGCAGAAGGTATGAGACAGGATTGAAGAGCTGCACATTTTGAAGCCAGAGAAAGGAATGCAGGAGGGGGAGGGGGGTGGGAAGAAATATGTTGGTGTCTTCGAAAGACACAAGGAATGGGGGGGGGGGGGGGGGGGGGGGGGGGGGGGGGGGGGGGGGGGGGGGGGGGGGGGGGGGGGGTAGATGGGATGTGGGGAGGGGGTGTGGAAGGCAGAGCAGTTAGAGGTCCCCTAAAATTGGAGAATTCAACGTTCATTTGTTTGAACATTGAATTCTTCTATTTTAGGTAACCGCAAGCTGTCCCAAAGGGTCCCAAACCAACAAGTCATTTATCCATGTTCTTCAGAGATGCTGCCTGACCCACTGGGCTACTCCAGCACTGTGTTTATTTTGTATAAACCAGCATCTGCAGTTCCTTGTTTCTACGTTCTTCATTTTCCATACTTATTTTCATCTTTCAACATCCGGCATGCATTTCAGCATAGGGTTCAGCCGAATGCATTTTCTTGTTTATCAAATTATGCTTAAACACATTTTAATGAGAAAACGTAACACGCTAGGAACAATGCAAACGTTTCTGAAGTGATATGTCTCGGGTCTCCGAGTGTCAGAACTACATGCTAAAGAACAGTATAAGCATCCCTCTCTTACTGCTTGAATTTACCACCAAGTACAAGTCATCCTCGTCTTGCCAACCCCTGCCTTACTGTATGAAAACTAATATACACATAATGTATAAAAGTCCGACGTACATACGTGCATTTGTTCCTATGAATAGCAAAACTTGTTTTCTCTCTTTCGCCATTTTAGTAATTATTCTTTCTTACCAGTATTATGTGATTTTGATGCCATTCATTACAATATTGTGGAGCTATGGTTACCATATCAAGTACCATATAGAGGGCATTGGTTTATGGTGAGAGGGGAAAGATTTGTAAAGGGCCTGAGGGGTAAACCATTTCACACTTAAATTATTTTGGCTTACTGGCACATGGTATCAGGGATCAGAATCTGTCGCCAGGTTAGAAGACAATAGTGTATGCTGGTCAAGGGTATCTTATAATACAATTCAGCAAGAATCCACAGAATGTAAAATAGAATACTTTATTAAAAGGAAGAACAGGCTACAGACTATAGCATAATTTAACAAACCCAAGTTCCATATTTCCATTTAGGTGGAAATTAACAAAATTGTTTTCCATTAAAACCAACTTGTTAAGCACTCTCATCTTTAAGATAATTTCATATTTTAGTAGTATAATATTGCAAAAGAAATGATTTGAGGGGAAAAACAAAACACAGGTCCCAAGTTGTATAACCTTGATTCTCCAGCTGTTGATCCTCTAGTAGCAAACAATATGCAATATCATGCTCCACTGAGCCCAAATGAAACAAAGCCTGAAAATTAATGTTAACACTTTCACACAAGCAAGCACATCAAACAAAATTATGAATGAGCAACAATGGCTCTAATTATTTTCTTCTGGGCACCTGGCTATTTTATATCTCTGTGTGTCACTGGATAAATGGTTCCAGGAATTCTCTTCTAAACAGATGCTAAGTTTGTCAAGCTGGATTAATATTTTAAGACTGCACACGTTTAATGAAGTTGAGTGGAGGACAAAACTCAATATTGCCATTTTATCTGCAAAGATACTTTACACCTAAAAGTACACCATTAACATATTTCAGAAGTATGGTTTGTGCTGTTCAAAAAACACATTTGTGGCATACAGGCATTAGTCAAAGTCCAATTAGATACACTTGCAGCAGATGTTGATTTTGTTTGAAAGCAGCTTAGAATTTTCTGCCAACGTCAGGCCATCAATGCTTATAACCGATCCAGACAAAAGCATTAATGCTGTGATTGCTTTTGCAAAACCCTGCTCTTTGGCAGGTCCTTGGGCATTTAGGTGCTGAGCTCAGGGTAGTGCCACGACTAGAGGCTGTGACCTATAGGGAGAGGTTGAGTTGGCTGGGTCTCTATTCCATGCAGGAGCGCAGGAGGATGAGGGGGGGGGGGGGGGGGGGGGTCTTATAGAGGTACACAAAATCAAGAGATGAATAGATTGGGTAGATGCACAGAGTCTCTTGCCCAGAGTAGGGGAATCGAGGACCAGAGGACATAGGTTCGAGGTGAAGGGGAAAAAATATAATAGGAATCCAAAGGGTAACTTTTTCACACAAATCCAGTCATGCATGGAACAAGCTGCCAGAGGAGGTAGTTGAGGCTGGGACTATCCCATCGTTTAAAAAACAGTCAGACAGCTACATGGAGGGATATGGACCAAGCACAGGCAAGTGGGACTGGTGTAACTGGGACATGTTGGCCTGTGTGGGCAAGTTGGGCCAAAGGGCCTGTTTCCACACTGTATCACTCTACATTAAGTTGATTGGGCTGAATGGGAAAGGATACGCAACAAACTGGGAACACAAAAAAGCTGAAGAAAATTATTGACAGCAGGCTAGGCCACATCTTTGGTTTAGGCAGTGGTTAATCTTCACAAAATAATAATTGTTTCTGAATTTCAATCATAAAAAAACATGAAATAAATCATAAAAATGTTAGCAATAGAAATGAAATATTTCCAAACAAAAATACATCATAAAATATTTAACAGAATGGAAACCAAAAAATGTCTATCACCCAATATCTTGCTCACTCAAAGCCTAACCTGGAGGTATATTGGATGGATACCCCAGTCTACATCCTGGAAACTGTTGGAAGTTCACCCTCCAACACTGAACTTAGTTAAGCATGACAATGAGGTACCATTAAACCATTGGTCCGTGGGATATCCAATGCTCAGTTGGGAAAATGAGATAAAGAGTGCCAATCAGTGCAGACTTTCACATTTGCACGTACGTACATGTCTATCCTAAACACTGTGGCATTCATAAGGGAAATGCTGGTGATTCTACAAGCAACTGTATTTTCCCCCATCCAATCCAGGTAATATAAAATAGGTAATAACAAATCAGCTGCCCTATTTATAGCATTCCCAGTTATTATTTCCCCTGTAGATTTGTTATTGCTTTATCACATTAATATATAAAGTCAAAATCCACTTCATTTGATTTATTTCCACATTTCCAGGCTAATGTTCCAGGTGCCATGTTATAAAAAGCAGTGTGCTACACATATTAAAAAATATATATACATTTTAATTGACTATCAATGTGACTTAAAGATTAAAGGCAAAGGGGATGATGAGACTGTTTACCGAGGCAGAGAGGGTACAAATCATCTGTGGGAAGGGAGGGAATTAGCCGCAATGTTGTTTTTTCACCCAAAACATTGACACTTCCTTCCCCACCACAGATGCTGCTCAACCTTAGCAGAACCCAGCCCAGTGTTGTGTGAAGAACTGTAGAATAATACTCCCTCCGGAAACAATGTCACCTCCTTTCGAGTAACAAAATAATGTTGTCTGCTACATCTCAGTGGCAGTTGCAAGTAACCATATGTTAATTTTTCCCTGAACCCATTCACTTTCCTATCTCCTCCAGCATCACGCGAGGTCAGTGCAGTTAGCAACAAGAAATACACTGCCAGGTTTTGTCTTCCAAAGTGCAATTATTAAATTTTTATATTCATGTTGACTTTCACCATGGAGGTCTTTTGCAGGAGAAACTCGGTTGAAGTCGCCCAAACTCTACTGACTTGGACCTTCATATCTAACAATAACTAGACCAAGTGCAGACCCATTAGGTTTGTTCCTCCAACGCGCGGTTGCGGTGGGGGGGGGGGCATGTGGCGTCACATGCACTAACCACCGCCACACACACACACTAACTACCCTCCCCCCCCCCGCAAGCACACTAACTACCCCCTTGATATTATATTAATATTATTAATTTTCTCCTTTTACCCCATAACCGCCCTATCCAATGATGCATAGCCCCCAACTCGCAGGCGCGTCTAGAGTGGGGGGGGGTAGAGAGTGATGGCAGAGAGAGAGAGAATGCGGAGAGACAGAGAGAGAGGGGGCAGAGACAGAAGGGCAAGAGACAGAGGGAGGGGGGGGGGTCGAGGGGAGGAGGAGTGGGAGGGTGGGGTAAGAGGGGTGATAGGAGATGGAAGGAGAGAGGGGAGGAGAGAGAGGGGGGGAGAGAGGGAGAGAGGGGACTGAGAGGGGGGAAGGAATGGGGGTTATGGGGGGGGGAGGGGTGGAGGGGAGTAGGGTGTTAGGGTAGGGAGGGCAGGGGTTGGGTCGGAGAGGGAGGGGGAGAGAGAGAGGGAGAGGGGATAAGAGAGATAGGGAGAGGGGGGAGAGAGAGGGAGAGGGAGGAGGAGAGAGAGAGGGGAGGGAGAGGGCAGAGAGGCGAGGGGAGGAGATGAGAAGAGGAGAGGGGGGAGCTGGACGAGTGAGTAGGCTGCGAATAACGGAGAGAGACAGCACTGGCTTGACTCTCTGGAAACCGGCAGCTGAGTGAGCGGGCGGGGGATGGGAGGGGCGGAGTTTCACAAGCTGCATGGGCAACGCGGAGAAGCTTCAGCGCGTGGGTGCCTCTGACCTCGCGATTGAGCAGAACAAAGATCCTATAACGGGGCTGAGCTGTAGGATCTTTGCTGCAGAACTTTTTCGATCTTTCTGCGCAATTTGAACAAACGGGGAGGGGGAGGGGGGGTGTTTATAGCGTGGGCATGGGGTGTGGGAGTTCAGCTGCGGGAGGCGTGGCGTGGAGATCGTACATGGCGGGCGCGAGCAGTGGGGGGGTGGGGGGGGGGGGGGGGGGTTGTAGGGAGGTGTAGGAGAGCCGGGCTGCCAAATGAAGAGAGAGAGAAAAGCGGCTTCTGATTCTGTAAACCCACAGCTGGAATGAGCGCGCAGGGCTTCACAAGCTGCACCAACAGTGATGATGAGATTCAGTGCGTCAGGAGTCGCTGCCCCGAGATCTGTAGAATAAAGAAGCTACAGCGGAACGCAGCTGAAGAATGTTTGCAGAACTTTCTCGATATTTCTGCGCCTTTAATCCACAGCGGCGGGGTGCGGGGCCAGGACGCAGGTGGGCCTGGATTGGTCGGCATGTCGGCATAGTGACGTCAGCAGCTGGTGAGAGCCGTTTAGATTTAAAAAATTGAGTTTTGTTTGAGTTTTGTGATCAATTTTATTCAAAATCTGGGGAAATAATTGACCAAAGAGTGGATTTCCGAACTCATAAGGTAAATCCAAAATGGTAAAAATCTCCGCATTTCTGCGTCTGGTTTTCGAGGAGATACGTTTCACATGCAAAATCGCGCGCACACACACACAGAGTTTTTAAAGTATATAGATATTCTAGGTAATAGAACTGCGTTATCACACTAATACAAAAATCTTTGTGGGCAATCTATTAGCAAGCACGCTTACAATACTTACTTGGCTTCTCCTATTTTGATGCCTGGGTGCTGTGTGTAGGCATGTGAATGAGTACTCGGTGCCGACTTGAAAGCCATAGGGCAGATTGGGCACTTATAGAAGATTTCACAGTGGGCACCCTGGATGTGAGACTTGAGTGCAGTTAGATCAGCATAGACAACACCGCAGTGTATACAGCTGCAGGGAGAAAAATCAGTGCCAGTCACAATTAAGATACAAAGATTATTCTTGCAACAAGATGAAAATGAATATCTTAAGTATAACTTGTGCGGTATCACATATAGCAAGCCTAAATTGATTTCTCTTTGTTTTGTGCATCACCTCTTTTCATAGAACCACTATTTCAAATCTACCTCACCCCTACCACCATTTTGTGCCAAGTTAAAAATTATGAAATATTTACTACCATATCATTACCCTGCTTTTCCAAATATGAATGGGCTTTGTGTGTAATTTTACAGGTTAAAAGCTTTGCTGCCTAACTTTTAAGCAACCAAATAAGAGTGGTGAGTGGTGAGCAACCAGTGAGTGACAATAAACTGTGAGGTTGGGGTGAGGCCAGGGCAAGATAAATTTCACACCCCCTACCCTCAGATTACATCAACAATTTATAAATGCGGTAATAAGTAATTAGGAAGTCTGGCTCCGTCCTGGGAGTGGAGTTGGATTTTTTGGAGGTGGTCTCGGAAAGGAGGATGCTCCTCAAACTGCGGAGCATCTTGGACAATACATCTCACCCCCTCCGTGACACACTGGTCAACCTAAGGAGCACCTTCAGCAAGACTGATCCCAGCAAGGTGCAGCACAGAACGCCACAGATCATTTTTCCCTATGGCTATCAAACTGTGTAACTCCTCCCACTTACGTCATGGGGTAGACTGACACTCCACCCCCCCCCCCCGCCCCCCCCCCCCCCCCCCCCCCCCCCCCCCCCCCCCCCCCCCCCCCCCCCCAATCGCTGTACATCCCCCATCCTGGACTTTTACACTGATAATTTAATTTCATGTTTGTACAATGTTTCATATGTGCTGTGCAAAAACTGGTCACTTAAATGCCATTATTATTATAATGCACTTGACACTTTCAATGCCTTGTAACTGTATCTTTTGACTGGTGGCGGAACAATTCCTCTCTGGGATAATTAAAGTGGTATCGTATTGTAACGTATCAATTCCGATTTACACAAACAGGCAACTAACCGGTATCCCACTTTGCGAGTGTAGTGCAGGCAGTTCCTGGTGACATGAGTCTGAAAGTGCGAGGATCTGCATATCGCTCCACATTCTGGGCATGTGTATGGAGATTTGTGCTGATGTATACGTAGGTGCGATGAAAAGCTGCACTTGTTGGGAAGTAACATCTGGCAGATCTGACATGTCTGTATTTTAACACACAAAAATGTGCCATTAATAACATGACCTACATGCTACATGACTTAACATCGTTGGAAACTACAATTCTAACATCTAGCATTACATAGTGAGGCTGATATGGTAAAAACACATTTGCAAAAGCTTCACCGATACAATTTAAGAAAAATACAAACCCTGAGTCTATGCATGATATTTGGAGGACGACCAAATAGGTTTGGTCATCCTCTTTGAATCTTTCAATCACTTCCCTCTGGAAGGCGACTCCGGACTGTCAAAGCTACCACAGCCAGACATAAAAACTGTTTTTATCTACGAGTAGTTGCTCTACTCAAACAGCCAAAAATCTGTAGCCTCCCTTTGATCTTGTATTTTGTTGGTTGATCAATGGTGTTTTTATCATTAATGTTTTATTATTATTAATGTTTAGTGTTTTCTGAGTCATTCGTAACTGTCACTGTATGTCATGTTGTTAGTTGTGGGGGGAGCACCAAGGCAAATTCCTTGTATGTGAATACTTGGCAAATAAACTTACTTACTTACTTAACTTAAGTTCGGATTAGTCGAAGGAATTGTTTGGTAGTGAGAATTATTGCTATCATTAAACAACATAAGAGGAAATGTATACTTGTAAAGAATAAAAAGGTACAGGCAGGGAATAACTTTTTCAATTGTTGGTGAAATAGCCAATTCGTGAGCTGTAAAAACAATACAATTCCTTATTGTGATCTTATTTATTTCTTTAAATCCAGCCTCATTTTTTTCCTGGAACTTTACAATGCAAACAATAAAATATAATTCTGCTCATTTTAGAGAAAGACAGCTGCTAATTCAGGATTAGGAATGGGGCTGAATAGAATGGTCAGATGCTGAATTATACCATTTTTATTGTGTTGGTTGAATTCAGTTTCTTAATGGTAATATAAATCTCGTAGATGCCTTTTTCCTGTTAATTCTGATTTTTTATTTATAAATATCAGAACATGTTAATCTTTGACCGACAGTTTGGTAGAGAATTGCTCACTAACTGCAAAGTGCAGCCAGATCAGCTGTGACTTCTGATCCTGCACACCAAATGTTAAAGTTAGAGATGGGAAAGCTAAAGTCAGAGTCAGGTACCAATGCATCTGAACTCTTGGTGAGAGGGAAAGTTAACGGCTTCAAGTTAACAGATAGTTAACAGATCATCTCTGATCTGTTGGATAGCATATTGACTATTTCCATCACAGCCTGGTTTGATCATTCAAACGCTCAAGAACAAAAGAGGCTGCAGAAAATGATGGACATTGTTCAGTTCATCCTAAATATGGGCCTCTCCACCATCGAAGGGATCTACAGTAAGCAACACTCTCAAGAGGGCAGCTAATATCATTAAAGCCCACACCAGCCTGACAACTCTTTCATCTCAATTAACACAAAAGAAGGTACAGAAGTCTGAAGCTGCCACCTCCAGATTCAAGAAAAGCTTCTCCCATTAACCACCAGGTTCTTGAATCATTTGGCACAACCCTAACCCCTCTCACCTGTATCCACCTATTAATTACCATGACAGACACAAAAAGCTGGAGTAACTCAGCGGGTCAGGCGGCATGTCTGGAGAAAAGGAATAGGTGACATTTTGGGTCAAGACTCTTTTTCATTCTGAAAGTCTGGGGAAAGGGGAGCAAGAGATAAAGATGGTACTTAGGACAAATGAATGTAAGATAAGCAAAAAGCAAAAATAATCAAGGAAATGTGGGGCACACAATAGGCCATTGTTGGGTGTGGGGACAGGTGACAACGAGTAAACAGAGGACAACGACTCAACGACAAAAGAAAAAATTAGTATGATGATTAGAGTGAGGTAGGCATGGAGAGGGAGGAGATGCAAGGGTTACTTGAAGTTAGATAAATCAACATTCATACTGCTGGGTTGTGAGCTGCCCAAGCAAAATATGAGATGTTGTTCCTTCAATTTACATTTGGCCTCACTCTGACAATGGAGGGGGCCCAGGACGGAATGGGAAGGGTGTACATAGCGTGTAAGAAGGAACTGTAGATGCTGGTTTAAACCGAAGATAGACACAAAAAATGGAAGTAACTCAACGGGACAGGCAGCATCACTGGAGAAGGAATGGGTGACGTTTCGGTTTAACCCTTCTTCGGTTATAGTGTTTGGCAACCGGGGGATCACTTAGGCTGAGGCAGACTGAGCGAAGGTGTTCAGCGAAACAATCGATGAGTCTGCGCTTGGTTTCGCCGATATGTAGTCCACACCTGGAACAGCGGACACAGTTTGTGAGGTTGGAGGAGGTGCAAGTGAACCTCTGTCTCACCTGAAAGGATTTTTGGAGTCTATGGACAGAGTTGAGGGAGGAAGTATAGGGATAGGTATTGCATCTCCGGCGGTTGCAGGGAAGGTACTCGAGGTTACCATGGTTTTATCTATCACTTTCCATGTTCTCCAGAGATGCTGCCCAACCCACTGAGTTACTCCAGCACTTCGTCCATTTTTCCTCTTCTTCTTCCTGTAAGTATGTCTCTGTTTCCATTTTCATTTCAGAATTCTTTACCATTAGTGCTCTTGTATATTTGGTATGAAGCAAAGTTTCCCCCTTTGACAAGGGGTTAATAATAATATTCTAGCTGTTATTGATTTGAACAGTACCAATTAAGTAAAAGATGGAAATAAAATGTTATAAATTAGTTATTTCTGTTTTCCTTTTCTCAAGCTGGACCTCCCTTTAGACATGTAACAGTCAGTTAAAAGTTACACATTAAAAGTGCACTAACAGCAAAACAGACAAAAGCATACTGAAGACCATCATTTAAGAAAATAGAAGTGAAATAAGGGTATTTCCTTTATTTAGTTCACTCTACTATCAAGGGCTGAACAAATTATTGCATCCTGCTCCGGGATAATCCTATTTTATCCCTGTTTTTGGCAATCCAGAAATGGCTAATTACATATATTATTGCTGGAAAAAACAGTTGTTGACCTCTGACTGAACAAATTTGCAAATATTCTTTAATCTTTCTATACACTTATTGGCAAAAGAAAATTTTAAAAATGAGTGTTTAAATTTATTGACTACTGAATGGGGGTAGGTAGTGTAGTGCCACACTCAAATGGCATGAAGTACATCTCCAGTGTAGGTAGTTTCCCCATTGCACAGCAAACTACAGGAACATTTCACTGACAAATTATTAGCAGTGGTTTCTAGGATACAATATTATTGAACTTAAAGCCAAGTGACGTGCCCTAATTCTAGGTTTAGACTCCTTAAATCATCCCCTGCCACACCTCTTGCAGGGTAAAAAATGATTTCCAACATTTAACTGAAACTCTTACGTTTCAACTGTAACAAAATAATTCTGCTTAAATCATTCACACAATATTTGGCTCCATTTCAGCACCGACAGGACTCAAATAAAATATTGTCAACATACTATTTCCCCCTTAGGTCACCAACATCAAGGATGCCTCGGGATCCATTTGGAGCAATGTCATTTTTGGTTTTGTTACCCAATTATTTGTCATTAGCAAATTTACTCTGGCAACAGATGAGTATAACAGAAAACAAAACAGCCATTTTGGAAATCAGCTTTCATAAAGCACACTAGCTGGTGGATAAAATGAAGCAAAATGGCTGTTGAGATGCAATTTACTAATAAAAGTTGCAGTAGCTAAACTTAAATAACAATTAAAAAAATAAACATGTACAGATTACATGAAACACTAATTCTCTCAATGTTAACTGGATTTATTTAATCAAAATATAACTGGTTGACTGGAAAGGACATAACTACTGACTGTGGATAGCCAGCAGCTGGAAAAAAAACATTCAGTGTATTTCTCAGGCTCTGGATCGTGACTGCAACAGATAGAATTTAATCAATTCTGCCATGCCGGCTACCATAATAAATTACTTCCATTCTGGACTAGTGCAATTAAAGTGAGATAGATTATTCGTAAGGGAATTTTGCCAACCAAAACAAATCCTTATAGCAATGTGAGACTCAAGATTTGCAAAGCAGGTGGTCACCTACATTCTGTTTCATGTTCCCGTAGATTCTAACTGGACAGAGGCTTCATGCCAGATCTTTGAAACTGTTATTCGATTAGTCCCATTTTCACTACTACTTTCCTACAGCCCTGTCTGTGTCTGTTCTTCAAATATTTATTGGAAAAAGATCATTCCCTATTCATCACATTATTGTATTTGCCTCAACGATTTCCTCTGGTAGTTTGTTCCATGTACCCACCACCCACTGTGTGAAAATGTTGCCCTTGTAAATCTTTCCCCTTTAACCTATGCCCTTTTGTTTTCAATTCCCCTATCTGGAAAACGACGCTGTCCATTCACACTATTATTTTCTCCTAATAATTGTATATAACTCTATATGACGATCCTTAGCCCCCTCTGCTCTAAGGCCAGGCCTGCCAAATCTCTCCCAAGGGCTCAGGCCCCTGAATCCTGGCAATATTCTTGTAAAACCTCTCTACATTCCTTCCAGTTTAATGGCATCTTTCCTCTAGAAGTGTGACTAAAATTGAACACAATATTCCAAGTGGCCTAATCCACGTCTTGTACAATTGTAACATAATGTCCCAATTTATATAATCTATTCCCCGACTAATGAAGGCCAACGTGACAAAAGCCTTCTTCACCACCCCATCTATGTGTGACACCAGGAAACTCAGTACTTGTACTCGTATATCTGTCTGCTCTATGACACTCTCCAATCAGTACCCAACTGTTCACTGTGAAGGTCCTACCCTGGTATGACTTCCAAAAATGCCACACCTCATATCTAAATTATATTCCATCCGGCATACCACAGCCGTGATGCCCAGCTGATCAAGGTCCTGCTGTAATTCATGATAACCATCTTCACTCTCAATGATACCACCTACTATAATGTCATCTGCAAACTTACTAATGATGCCATTTACCTTCTGATTCAAATCGTTGAGATAGATGACAAACAGCAAGGAGCCCAGCCCCAATCCCTGAACCAATATCAGTCACAGGTCACCATTCAGATAAACAATCCTCTATCACTAATCTCTGCTTTCTTCCACAAAACCAATTCTACAGTGTTAAATAACTCTCCCATTCAATCTCACATTCCAGAGCAACCTTTCAAGTGCAACCTAATGAGAAGCCTTGCTGTAGGCCATATAGACTATGACTATGTCTCTGCTCTGGTCAACTTTCTTGGTTACTTCTTCAAAAAACTCAATCAAATTGGTAAGGCATGATCTCCCATGTACAAAACCATGCTGACTATCCTTAACCGATCTTTGCCTTTCCAAATGCAAGCCTGTGGTGATGAAGTACTTTAATAGGTTGGTTATGATGTATGTTAGCTCCTAGCTTAGCAAGAACCTGGGTACACTACAACTTGCTTACCACCACGACAGATCAACAGAGGGTACAACCCCACTGGCTCTCCATTGTGCAGTGGACCACGTCGACAATAAGAACACATATGTCAGATTGTTGTACATTTACTACAACCTCAACACCATCATCTCCTCCAAACTTGTAATCAAACAGGGAAGATGTTCTCTGCTCATCCCTTTGCTCCTAGATCCTCAACTTCCTGATCAGCAGGCCCCAATCAAATTGACAACACTTTTGTCTCAATAACCATCGGTACAGGAGCACCTCAGGGTTTATGCTCATTCCCCTGCTCTACATAGTCTGTACACGTAACTATGTAGCCAGACACGTTTCAAACACCATCTTTAAATCCACTGACGATAATGTCATTGTTAAACAAATAATGGACAATAATGAAGGATAATGACAATCCATTTGAATGGTGCCAGAACATTAATCTTGCTCTCAACATCGGTTGGTTGGTTCTGATGGCCGATGGTTGATCGCGGTCGCGCGCCTGGCGACAAATTCAAACTTGCGTCCCTTAGAGCCCGGAGGGTGTTTCAAAAAACATATCCCTGCGAGGAGCTGGTGAACGTCAGCTGGAAGTTGCTGCAGGAAGAAA
Source organism: Okamejei kenojei (assembly GCA_035221665.1). Lineage (NCBI taxonomy): Eukaryota > Metazoa > Chordata > Chondrichthyes > Rajiformes > Rajidae > Okamejei > Okamejei kenojei. The sequence continues at coordinate 159,427,116 of CM069131.1, forward strand.
ACCCTGGTCCTTAATGGCAGCGCGGTGCCAGGAGAGAGTCTCAGTCCAGGCCCCGTGGAAGGGGCGCCAAGTTCGGCGTTCGGCGAGCAGCCGGTGCCGGGGTCCGAGACGGGCCCGACCTGGGCCAGGGGACAATGGTGCTTGGAGCCGGGCAGAGGAGTCCGGAGCTAGGGACAGCGGAGACCCGGAGCATAGAGCAGTGGAGACCAGAAGCTTGGAGCCGGGTAGCAGGCAACGGGTGGTGGAGCTTGGGGCCGGGCAAGAGGCAGTGGGGGAGCCAGTGCATCGAGCACTGGCAACCGGCAGGCAAAGATGGCGGGCATTGCTCCTGGTCTTGGCAGGCCTAGAGTAAAGCCTGAGATCTACAAGACTGTTGACGGTAAGGTTATTGTTGAGGACGAGTTACTTAACTTTCTTGCTGTAAAAATTAAGACATTAAGCCAGGATTAGATCGTCCTTTTAGCCGCAAACACTTTTGTTTCTGAGTGGATAGAGTCCTCGAAGAAAGTTCTGTTTGAACTCTGCCCCACTACACAGCGGAACGTTTCCCATAAAGGGGCACTGAAAGACATCAACAACATAAAGAGTTGCCTTAAAGTAATGAATGAGTGTGGGGAGAATACTCCCAGATTTGTCTCTCATTACTTGGATGAACTACCGCCGGTGACATTTACTAACAAGGATGTCTCGAGCCTACTTGGGAGAATGGAGCATATGGAGTACGTCATGCAGCTGCAGGCTGATGTAAGCGAAGATTTTCGTGCCATCACAGTGGAAATTGATCGGCGAGTGGGTGCATTGGAGCGCACCTTGATCACTACTCCAGTGTGTGCATTGGAGCGCACCACTGACCTGACTCGGGGCGGTGGTCCAGATGCATCGGCGGCGATGGATGGAGCCATTGGCACGGCAGACACAGCGCTGGGAGCTGCATTGGCAGGAGCCTCTGGCTTGGTTGTCGAAGTGAGGGCTGTGGCAGAGGGCCTTGCCTTAAACCTGGAGTGGGCAAAGGCAATGAATAGTCCCAGTGGTCTAACGTTGCAAGATTCTCCAAAGTGAGTCATGTTGTGAAAAGGGGTCGATGTCGTGCTCCAGAGAACACTGTTGGTAAGCCAGATTTGCACACTATTACCACCGGGCAGAGAAGGAAATCTAGTAACGCTGTGCCTATTATTGGTACCGGGTAACATCAGAATAATCAAGACTAAGCTGGTGAGTGTGTTTGCCTCCAAGTTTTCACCGGACCTAGACGCCGAAACTTTATCTGTGTATCTTAAAGAAAAACTTGGCCGTGAGGTTACCTGTCTAAAGATTGACACTGTACACAGTAGATACTGTTCGTTTAAAGTATCCACCGAATGTAATGAGGTTGGCGAAATGTACAATCCGGAGCTCTGGCGAGAAGGGGCATTTGTCCGGCGCTATCACGAGCCACGCAGGGTTGGAGTAATCGGATCAAGCACTGCGCCTGCTGCGGGGGGAATGAGTGTGCCTGCTGGTGTTAGGGACACTCACTAGTCTCGCCATTTGGGTTCTATCGTACAACTGTCGTGGCCTGCGTTTGTGCCAGAGCGCAGGAGATAAAGGTCGCCGCTCAGTTGTTGAAAACCTCCTGGAGAACTGTGACATACTATGTATATGCACTTATGATGCCTATACATTAATATATAATGTGGCCCTGTGGCTAAGGGGACAGAGGTATGGAGAGAAGGCAGGTTACGGATACTGAGTTGGATGATCATCCAAGATCATATGAATGGCGGTGCAGGCTCGAAGGGCTGAATGGCCTACTCCTGCACTAATTTCTAATTGCCTATTTTATATGTTGTCCCTTGTCTCAGGACCTTGTTTATGATTTTAATGGGTTGTCTTGGTGGTTAGAGACAGTCAACAACTAAGTTCTTAGATGTGCATATCTCTAAAGCTCTGTTCTGACCCACAAATTGATGCAATCAAAAAGAAAGCTTATCAACATCTGTACTTCCTATTGTACTAGAAGATTGAGGAGATTCAGTATGTTGAGGAATACTCTCTTGAACTTCTACAGGTGTGTGGTAAAGATCATATTGACTGGTTGCATCATAGCCTGGTTCGGTAACTTAAATGTCCGGGAATGTAGGAAAATACAAAGTGTGGTGGAAACACAGATCTGCAGATGCTGGTTTACATAAAAGGACATAAAATGCTGGACTAGCTCAGCGGGTCAGGCAACATCTCTGGAGAACATTGATAGACAATGTTTCAGATCGGGATCCTTCAGACTTCAAGAGAGAGTCAGATTTTGTTCTTAGAGCTAATGGAATCAAGGGATATGAGGAAAAACCGGGGTGCTGATTGTGGATGATCAGCCATGACCATATTGAATGGTGGTGCTGGCTCGAAAGGCCAAATGGCCTACTCCTGCACCTATTTTCTATGTTTCTAACCAGATTCAGGAATAGCTTCTTCGCAACAGCCAGTCTCTCGAACATAATTTTAATCTCAAATTATGTTCAAATAGGTAGCACTAAGGACTTACTTTTGTTTTTGTACTCATATTGACATTGTTAACTTATTGAATTTATGTTTATTATATGTTATCTGTGCATTGTGTTTACATGCCCTGTTATGCTGCTGCAAGTAAGAATTTCAATGTTCCGTTGGTGGTATATATAACATTTAAACACTCTTGACTTAACTCTTGACTCTCAAAGCAGTGTTAAAAAAAAGTATTCAGCATTCCGTGCTAAAATCTTATGCAGCCAGAAGAAGTCCTGCTTAGCAATTCACCCCAGTCATTGGTGTCGAGTCACACCTGCTGTAGAGTCACATCAGCACGTAGCACCTGTGGTTGATTCCAGAAGATGGCACACTTTTAAGGATGCAATGTTATTCATGGCCGAACAATAGGGTTGAAGGGGACTTTGAATATAAAGTGTATCCCCAATCATTCAAAATCGCTGCATCTAATCGATGAAAATTTCCATCAGAAAATTGTGAGAGTACCTTCACCAGAAAGACTGGAGTGCTTAAGGAATGTGGTTCAATACCACTTTCTGAAGGCAATTAGGGATGGCTAATAAATGTTGGCTCTGCCTGTGATACCCTCGTCATACTAAAAGGAAATGATTGCAACTTATTTTCATCGAAAGAGAGCATTCAAATCAATAAAGCACTGTACTAAGTAAAATAATAGATGAGGATGTAGGAACAAGATGCGAAGTGAATCCTGTTCCAGAGGAATACCTGGAATTTGTCTTGAATCTGGTTGACTATAAATTTGTTAACAAAAGAGTAAACCAGAGAAACCTAATGGCTGTCCAAAACATTTCAATCTTAATATTTCAGGGAGTGGTAAAGAGATCCCCTTAACTCCTTGTTCCATGGTCACTGCACACAATCAAATTATGCTTGTATTTAATCACTATTGAATGCGTTTCAAAACTGTCACATCTACTTTGCAGACTTTATAATCCATAAACCTGAATTTTTTGTCCTTTCATTCAAACCATCATCAAGGTAATAATGCCTCTAATTTTATTTAATTTGAATATATTTCAATAGAATTATATAAATTTTGAGTCAAAATTATCTTTTTAAATTCAGTTTGTACAAACTGCGGCGGCGGCCATGCCTCACAGGTCGACCCGCGGTCGACGGTCGATGAGAATGTGGAGGACCGTTGTGAGGGGGGAGTGGAAGAACAATGGAGGACCCGGCCTGAAGTGACCGGCGTGAGGGAAGAAAAATGTACAATGGGGGGGGGGGACAAAGGACAATGGGGATCCGGCGTGGGGGAACTGTTGGGGGGCAAAGGGGGGGGGGGGGGGCGGCGTGCTTTGTAACTTTGTCAGCGGCGTAGGAGACTGCTATTTGTATACATTGTGTACACAAGCAAAGAATCTCACTGTGCCTAGTCACATGACAATAAAGTATTCCTATTCCTATTCCCAAAAGATCTTCCTTTAGAAGTCAGACACCATTTCAATATAGAATCATGCAGAAATCTTTTCTAATTATTTCCATTGTTCAGTTCACTAAGTATTAATGTTATGGAGTGTATCGAATACCCTTTTCCAAATAATAGTTTGATGAAAAGTACACAAGGCGAGTTCAATGTAATGTTGTTCCAGTTGTGAACAAACAATAGCTCGCAGATAAAAGTCAACATACTTCATCAGGCCTGATAGAGAGCTTAAAAATGATTCTGTTTAAATACCATGTTTAAATACCATCACATGTAAGGGGAGATATATTACATATCTGGCTTGTATAGTCAACAACAACTTGCTCTGGGTGACAGTTCCTAAATGGAGAAAGAAATGGTTGTGAAATAAATTGGTTCCTTTTTGTCTACAACGGATTTGGGAGATGTGCTTTCTTTTCTTCGCTCTCCCACATGCAGTTAAAAATTAGGTTTTGATAACCTAAAAGATCAAAATTCGATGGTAGTGATACCATAATGGTGGTAATAGCTTACGATACGGTGTGCATTGGTCAGGGCACTGAGTATGAGTCAGGCAGTCATGATGCAGCTTTATAGGACTTTAGTTAGGCTGCATTTGGAGTATTGCATATAGTTCAGATGGCCTCATTACATGAAGGATAAATTTATGGTTATTTACAAAACAAAATCCTGAAAATATGTTTTGTGATGAGACATAATCATGTACTAAGCTAGAAATATTGCTCAAATTATCTGAGCAAGAAAACCTAATTTTATTTGTGTGCCTTGCAATCTGTTTATAGAATATTTCACAAACAAGGGTTGATTGATTTTTTGTTCAAAGATTTGTTTATAATATTTCAAGGTCTATTGTAAAACAGGCATGTTGCCTCCAAATATCTTAGCATTCCATAAAATACTCAAAAAATTGATCATATTTTCAAAAAGGGGGTCAAACTGTACCTACATTAATGAGACAATGGAAATTGAAATGTAAAGGCAATTTGTGGCCCAGCCAATTGACAACATTTTACAAACCAACATGTAATGTGACAACCAAGTTTTCTTTAAGGAAGGAGGATGAGCATGTATGTATTAAGACTGTATTTTTCCTTCACTGATCTCTGTAGTTTTTAACTATTCACAAACCCTAAACATAAACATCCATCACAGTGACTCCTCCACATTCCGCACTGTGATGGAAGGTGAAAAAAGGTTCAATCTCTACCCTTTGCTCTCCCGCGGTCGGTTGTCTCGTGCCCTCTTTTGACAGGATGATCTTGATTCCCATAGCCATTGCCGTTTGGGAATCTGCGTCAAGGCGAACAGGGGGATGTCAGCTCCCCTGCACCGAGGCTGGTGGAACCTTCCGCGACGTTGGAGCTCCCAACATACATGGCCTCTCCTGAGACTGCGACCTCCCGATGTAAAGTCCGCTGGCCGTGGTTGGAGCGATCCCAGGCAAGGGATCGACTCTGATGTAAATCCATGCCTCGCGGTGGGCCCAAGGTCATTCCGCGGAGGCCTCCTGTTCCATCGATGGTAGGCCACAGAGCGACCGGAGAATGCGATCCAAAAATTAATCACATCTCCGGCAAGGTAAGAAACTGAAAAAAAAAAACTTTCCCCCAACTCCTCCCCCTGCTCCACATAAAACAAACCGGAGAACATTTACACAAACTTAACACACACTGAAAATTAAAAAAAGATGAAAAAAAAGAGACTGTTGGCGGGGCTGCCAATCGTGCGGCGCCCCTGGTGGTAAATTATTATTATTATTTAAATAATGTTCTTCAGTGATAAATATTAAAACAGGATGAAGCTTGCAAATAATGTTCGTAATTTCTTTAACCCTTGCTCAACATTTGTTTTCTTCACAATTGCCTGTGTAATACTTTGAACCATCTGTATTGAAAGTACTGTAATCACAAACTATTGTGAAAATTGTCCCATAAACCCACTTGCTCTCTTTCTGTGAAAGTGTAAATCAATTCATCAATACTTCTCCATATCTTATCTCTAACCACCATTTATGAATTAAAAAACTCCGCTAAAGGAAAGTTAGATCTTAAATCACAATATAAATAGATTTTTTTTTACACAAAGGGTATCTGGAAAGAGCTGACAAAGGAGGTAGTTGAGGCAGCTGTGATCATAACATTTAAGAGACATTTGGACAGGTACATGGATAGGGTAGGGTCAGAAGCATATGAGCCAAGCATGTGTGGGTGGGTGCTAGTGTAGATGGGGTATGTTCGTCGGTGTGGGAAAGTTGGGCCGAAAGGCATGTTTCCACACTGTATGGACTCCTAAAACTGTATTGAGAAATTCGATCAATGGAAATAAAAATATGGGAAGATGTTAAACAGTTTTCCAACTCATATCCACTCATTTTTCATTCTCAGCAATAAATCAATAATAACCCACAAGTTTCACTGTCCAAATCTTGGCATTTTCTGGAAATATTTTTAAAAAATCATTCTGGAGGTTCTTCTCATTCATTCTTTTAACTAATTTAAACTAATTTTCCACCTATAGGAGTTTCTGTCAATAAATATTGTTAATGCAAAAATATACGTGTTTCATTCATTTTGCTTTAAGCATCCTGCACTTTGCTTTTGAATTCTCCACAAGTACCTATTAATCACTTTTGTTTATGGGGTCCATTGGTCAAATATGACAAAGTTGGGAAAGGCCAGAACAATAAAGGTACAGGGAGGAAAATGGGCCAAGAATCTTATTCATGAAAGAAAATCAAGATTGTAAGCGAAGAAGTTAACAAAGGCAAAGTTAGAACTAGACTAGAATTGTTATATTATCAATTGAATCCTGTGCACTTAAAGTTTATATATCTCAAGTGAACATTTTAATTTAATTAAATAATCTAAAACTATTTTACTAAGCAGTAATAAATCAAAGCACCTGAACAAAAAAAAAAGGTATTTTTCTCTAGTTTGTTTTAACTGGAATCCAAACACCAAGGTATTAACAGGTCTACCAACAGCGCCCGGAACATCAGTTTGTAAAATTCTAAGCTTGCCAAGTTTAACAGTTGCTTATGTTTAGCAGACCAGAATGGCAGGTGACTTGGACAGCAGATCGGACTTTGCAAGGTCCTGCTGAAAGGGAAATAGTACAAATAACATTCCTGAAAAATCAGCCACATGTGGCTAAAGGCCCTTCTTTATAGAACACATCTTGTATCCCTGCAAATGTGGGATATTCTGCTGCAATCAAAATTGAATGTGACCAGTCATATTAAGTCAAATAATACCCAACTCAGTAAAGATTTATGTCAAGTGCATATAACTCAGTTAAAAGTCGTTATGTTCCTGTCATTTCTATTTATAATTAATTTCTCAGATTTTTTGATAATTAAGGTTACTTTGCTCAAGAATTTTGAATTTATTATTCCTAGTCTCAAATAATCCAGTACTTTCCTAGGCAGCCCTGTCACTGGTGACCCTCGGACTATCTTTGATTGGACTTTGCTGGCTTTACCTAGCACTAAACGTTATTCCCTTATCAACACATGGCATATGGCTCGATTGTAATCATGTACTGTCTTTCCACTGTCTGGATAGCATGCAACAAAAAGCTTTTCACTGTATCTCAGTATACTTCACGATAAACTAAACTGTCAACTGCTCCACTATTCATAAACTCTGCTGCTGATGATAATCTAATTTGAACTTTGACCAACTCATCCATCACTAAGTTGAAATCTGAAGTCTATTATTTTCTGGTCAACCACATCTTTTTTTAAATTTTCAAATTGTTTTCCAATTGGTCTCAACAGTCTATGTCCCTCTACAACCTTGTAATCAACCGAGAGCTCAAGAGGCCCTCCAACTCCGGTGACTTCAACATCTCTGCCTTTTCTCACCTTATTATTGGTGGCCATGTATCCACTTATTTCAGAGCATGCAAACAGGACCCTCGGCCCACCGTCCACACCAATCATCAATTGCACATTTTATATTAATCCCACTTTAGTCCATTTTCTTCTCCCATATTCCAATCAACTCTTTTTCACCCTCCTTCCCTCCCATATTCTATCATTCGTCTGCACACCGAGGACAAATTACAGGAAACCAGAACTGAAGAACACCTGGCTAAAAACCTTGGTAATCCCTCCGTAAAACTAATTCTCCATATTTCTCTTTTATAAAATGCACTGTAAACCTTAGTGTTTTGACCTAACCCTTTGGCTCAGTGTCAGTTTTTGTCTGATTTGACTTCACTGGAGTATATCGAGCCATTTTATATATATATTTTATATATATATATATATATATATATATATGAAGGTTTATAGAAAGGTCATGTATTTTTGTATTTAACTGCGACTATTTACTGCTGCAGGCATAATTAATGGAATTTTTCAAGTAGGACACTATTCATTCACCTCAAAGATAACCAGTCAGGACATTTCAGGGTTGCCAATGTTAATGAAAGTATTTGACTGCATGTTACTCAAAAGCAGTGCTCTTTGACACAACATGATTTACCTGCCCTCCTGCTTCTGCAGCACTCTGGAAGTGTGTGGCAAGCAAAATTTCATCCAGGAATGTCTCACTGCACTCCAAGCACTTCATGCCATGTCGGGAAAGTTTTGACGGATCTTCATCAAGAGGCATAGCTGGGAGAATGGGAGAACTGGCAGGAGCAGAGATTACAGCACTGGCTATGCTTGCAACAGTTTTTGCAGCAGCACTCAAAGCACTACCTGCCATTGTCAAGATGGGTCCGGATATAGTAGTCGTAGAAGAAACGCTAGAACTGGAAATAGGAACAATCATCTGATCTGCAGGAATAGGTTTCATAATCAGATGGGAGCACTGCATTACCACACCTTTGTCCTTGTGGCCTCGAGCATGAGATAGAAGACTGCATTTGTTGAAAAAGACCAAGTTCTTTGCACAGTGGTTGCAGGTTACTTCAATCCGCACACTCCTCCGATCATAATGTTGCGCCAAACTCTTCTCCAAAGCAAAGGAGTCCCCGCATTCCAAGCACTTGTAACCACGAAGCGGTATGGTGATATTAGCATTAGTTGGAGGAGTAAGGTTAGGCATGTAGATAGGGACTGGATTTACACTGCTCAACACCTTGTTGAATGTCTCAACCACTGCATTCTGGGAATGGGCCACCACATGAACCCTTGATACTTTTTTAGCAGGTTGGGTGGAAGAAGTGGTGATTAGTGTCTGCTTAATGGACTGTTGAGATTTGGAAAGCACCTGACAGAGTTCAGATGTTGTTTGTGCAGACTGGGGCAGTAGGTTCAGGTTAGCAAGGTGGACAGTCTTTGGCATGAGTTTAGCATTTACAAGGCTGGAGGCTGGCACCACCACAGTTTGCTGCTGCATGGCATTGGCAGCCTTCAAGATGGCACTGCTGGCACTCTGAACTGAGGCAGCAGAGATTACAGTGGCTTTGACTGTAGTGTTGTTCGCAAACTTCAGGTTGATCACCTGTGATCCTGCAGTCTTTACAGTAGACACTGGAAGGAAAGCAGTAGCTACAGGTTTAATTGTAATCTGTTTTTGTACAATGTCAGAGGAATTTACTACACCTGAAGCTGTAACGAGCGCCGACTGGATCGGTGTTGATGGAGGCGAAGACACAAAAGACTCTCCGGAAGAGATGACAAAAGTGATGAGACAAGCATGGAGTTTGCCTGATCTTGTCCTCTTCTACCAAATTCTTGCTCAACCTCTGGCATGATTCTGGTGACCATTCTGGTAATTGCACCAGAGGACGTTTTGATAGTCTTGATGCGGACCTTGGGAATGGCAGGCGGCGAGCTAGCAGGAGATGAAGGGGACCCTTTCATACTACTTTCACTGGACACACTCCGGGGGCTATCAGACTGCTTGACGACAACTTTCTTCGCCACTTCCATTGGGCTGTGAGGGCCCTCAGGAGGAGATTTTTCAGTGACTATTGGGCTTTCTCTAGATTCTCTTAAAACCGGAGAAGGGTCCCTTGAGACTGGCTGTGTTTCCTTAACGGTGTCAGCCGCTGCCTTTTTAGCATTCAAAGCAGCAATTGCTGCAATGCATGAGGAAAGTTTGGATGAGGACTTGGCCCTAAGATTTGAAGAGCATGCAACAGTCACTCCAGTTTTCTCAGCATTCTTGCCATCAAGGGTTCTATTGTCCAGCGGCTTTTCAGAGGAATTCTTAAAGCTCTTTTCAGCGTCCTCATCAGACAATTTCTCATCCACATTTCGTGGGTTTAATGTCTCAAGAGTCCCCGGGTTAACAATGGAGCCTTCACTCTCTCTGTTGCTTTTCATTATCTTACTCTTTTGTTCAGCATCCAGGGTGGACACTTCTGGTTTGACCGTGTTTTCCCCTCCTGGCTTCTTTGGCTTCTCACATTCCCGCTCTGCAGGTGGACTTGGAAGCACGTTTTCTTGAAAAGCTGGTTGGTTTTCCTTCTTGACAAGTGGAGGATCATCAACTTCTATTTTATCGTCGTCCTCAAACTCCTCTGCACTAGAAATGGGACTGAACTGGCTGAAGGCCGAGTCTTTGAGTTCGGGTTCAGGGGCCACATTGCCGTCAGGTCTGGACAAGTCTACCTTAGCTTCAGCCACCGGTGCTCCTTCGCTCCTGACCGACTTGCTGTTTGAATCTTTAGAATACCCATCCAAAGCCGAGACACTCAGGAAGCCGTTGTGCAAGCCATTTCCTGAGGAACTATGGTTTTCTTTATCAAGAGCAGGGGTTTCTGCTGCTGTGGCTGCAGCCTCACACGAGTCCAGAGTTCGGATGTTTTTCACAATAACACTTACTACCCCATCAGGGGCCAGGGGAACCTGAGCATCATCATCCACGGGTATATTTTGTTTCAGCTGTCCTTCACTTTCATCATGCGCAGATTCAATTGCTGCTTTGGGATCAACCTGCATATCTGGGATGTCAAAAGCAGCAAGCAGGTCATCGAAATCTGGGGTTTTCATATCTCCCATGATCAGCAATTTACAAAGCTGCAAAAAAAGAGCAAAGGAAAAGTTACATTATTTAACATTGTCAAGGTACTTCGAATTGTGGGAATACACCGAACTTTCATCCTTCCCCCAATCCATCATTTTGTTCAGTGCATTTTCTATGCAAACAAATAAATTACAGGAAGTCATACAGCACCTATGGACACAAAGGGATGGTCAACATTTCTGGTCCAGACTCTGTAGAAGGACTGAGAGTGGTGAGGTATATGCAGCCAGTATACGGAATGGGGTGTGTCAAGACATAGGCTTGAAGGTGATATGTGGAAATATAAGAAGAAAATAGGCGGCTAGAGAAGGTGATGAGGGAAAAGTAGAGATAAAGGCTGGAATGTAATAGATGCAGGCATCTTGGGCAGATAGAGCCACATCGGAGAAACGTGAACCAATGGAGAAGAAACCTTGTTGGATAGATATATAGATGATGACGAGATGGAACCAGATGAGGGAGGGTAATGAGTCTGTAATAAGGTGTGCATAGGAGGAAGAAATTAAAGCAAACAAAGAGAGAGTACCTGGGTCGACTGGTGGGAGTGGGAAAATAACGCAGGTTAAGTAGGTTCCCTGAAATTAGAAAGAAATTGCCTGCAGGTAACTCAAGAGGTGTATGAAGTGCTGTTCTTTCACCATGTGTTTTACTTCCTTGTGGTAGTGGAGACGGCTGAGATCAGACAGCTTGGTGTGATAATGGGAAGGAGAGTTGAAACTACATGTAACTAGAAGCTCGAGATGCAAAACCGTTTGCTCTGTCTGCACTTCGTCTTGCCAGTTTAGAGGAGGTCACGACATGGGCTCAGAAAACAAGGTTTGTGGAGGTGTGCATGGATTTCTGCCTCACCTCTAAGAATATTTAGCTCCAATGATTGTGGTGAGGCAAGTTGCGGTGGGAAGAAACCAGGGGACAGGCAAGGGTGGGTGAGTGTGAAGGAATGAGTGGACGAGGGCATCAGAGAGAGTAATCTCTGCGGAAAACAAAATAGTGTGGGAGATGTTAGAGGGAAAGACAGGTGTTGGAATTCTGTTGGTCCTGGCAGAAATCCTGGTAGATGGGACTAGAGGAAAACAAATGGTCGGCACGGACTGGAAGGGCCGAGAGGGCCCGTTTCCGTGCTGTAATTGTTATATGGAATCAGTTATAAATGGAAAAACAATGATGTGCTGGACATGGTAGCTAGCGGACTGAAAGGCAAGGATGGGGGATTTTTATCTTTGTCTCCGTTTTATCTGGGGTGAGGGATGAGTGCACAAAATTTCCAATTTCAAGTGGCCCACTCCCCTCACGTTCCTTTCCCATTCCCGCAAATCAACCAAGGTTCGCCAATCTTTTCCATTACACCTCCCCTTGCTACCTTTACTCATCATCCTCATTCATCTGATTCCTTCTGCCCATCATCTCATACCTATCCACCTGGGTCTCTTCTTCTTTGGTTTACTTTTCCTATTCCAAAATATAGGCAAGTGAGGAAGTGGTGAGAGATTGCTTGGTTATATTAAAGCCTAGAGATCTCCACCCTATGCTCATCTCTAGTCCTCACATTTCTCCCTAATTTCAAATTTTCTCCTTTTCATCTGTGAAGACAGCTTCCATTCCAAATAAAAGACACTAATTGCAGCAATTAGATAAATACAAAATGTGCCCAACAATGTATTTCTTAAATTGTAGGATTACTCAAAACAACATTTCATATTGGATCATTCAAAGTCGTCTTGTTTGATTTGTGCAATTGTACAGTGAAGCTTGCACTAAGAAAACCGTTTGAAAACCAGACCTCCCATTCTTTTAATTCAAGTTGACTGAAATAAAGACCAATGAGAAAATAATGAATAATGAAAGGGCTAGATAGAATGGGAGAGGATGTTTTCACTAGTGAGGGAGTCTATGATCAGAGTGCACAAGCTCAGAATAAAAGGATGTACCTATAAAAAGGAGAGGACGAGGAATTCCTTTAGCCAGAGGGTAGTGAATCTGTGGAATTCATTGCCATAGACTGTGGTGGAGAATATCCTCCATGTCCTAGTTTAGTACCTCTTCTCCATCCACTGACTCCAAGCAGGAATTCCCTGCTTTATCCTTGAATGGTCTTACCTTCTCCCTAGACACCTTCTTGTCTTTAGTATATGGGAAAAAAAAAATGTTGGGATTGTCTTTAATCCTACATACCATTGGCATTCCATGCCCTCTTTGACCTTACTAATTCACTGCCTGAGTTGTTACAGGAGGAAGTGGAGGCTTTGGAAAGACCGCAGAGGAGGTTTACCAAAATCATTCCTGGATTAGAGAGTATTAGTTACAGGGAGAGGTTGAACAGACTAAGATTGTTTTTTTCTAGAGTGCTGGAGGTTGCGGGGAGACCTGATAGAAATATATAAAATTATGGGAGGCATAAATAGGGTAAACAGTCAGAATCCTTTTCCCCAGATGGAAAAATCAAATACTAGAGAGCAAAGCTTTAAAGCACGAGGGGCAAAATTTAAAGGAGATGTGCAGGGCATTATTTTTTGTACACATAGACAGTGGTGAGCGCTTGGATTATGCTAGAAACATAGGAAATAGGTGCAGGAGGAGGCCATTCGGCCCTTCGAGCCAGCACCGCCATTCATAGTGATCATGGCTGATCGTCCCCAATCAATAACCCGTGCCTGCCTTCTCCCCATATCCAATAGAAACTGCGGTGGATGGTGGCTGAAGCAGATAGGTTAGTGATATTGAAAAGACTTTTGGATAATCATGGCAGTGGAGGGATATGGGTTACATGTGGGTAGATACAGGATGGCTTCGTAATCATGTTCAGCACAAACATTGTGAGCTGAAGGGCCTATTCCTGTGCTGTACTGCTCTTTTTCCTATTCTAGATTTTTAAATTCCACAGCAATCATGGTGCGATTTGAATTCTAATCTCTACATTATTTCAATAAGCCTCTGCTTGTTTGAATTAATTGAATCACAACCACACCGCCACTGTAAGTTATTTTAGTTAAACAGGCACGTCGTTTGAGATTTCGCATCATCTGTATAGCCCCTTGCCAAAGCTTCGGTAGCTTTAGTAAACACAGGCAGCTACAATGAGAATCATCAACCAACCCAACCCAATCAACTAATTTTGCCAAATAATGAATACCACAACCCCGGAATTAGAAAAAAACCAAAAAAAAAACCAGATGCACTGCACATTTAAATTACTGCATTGAAAATAAAATACAAATATAAAAACAACTAGTTACATTCATTTTCTGAGGGATTCATAGAAACAGAAACATAGAAAAATAGGTGCACAAGTAGGTTATTCGGCCCTTCAAGCCAGCATCTCCATTCAATATGATCATGGCCGATCATTTAAAATCAGTTCCCCGCTGCTGCTTTTTCTCCAGGTCCCTTGATTCCTTTAACCCTAAGAGCTAAATCTGACTCTCTCTTGAAAACATCCAGTGAATTGGCCTCCACTGTCTTCTGTGGCAGAGAATTCCACAGATTCACAACTCTCTGGGTGAAGAAGTTTTTCCTCATCGCAGTCCTAAATGGCCTACACCTTACTCTATACATAAGTATTTTTATCACGACCTGCAATCAACTGCATTAATTACAATATCATACATTAAAACTCTCCCAATCTTGAATACATAAGCACTAAGTTTCTTCTGTTTATTTTCTTATGATCTATCTATACACCGTAAATGACTCTATTGTAATCATGTATTGTCTTTCCGCTGACTGGTTAGCATGCAACAAAGCTTTTCACTGTACCGCGGTACATGTGACAATAAATTAAACAGAAACTAAGCCATCTTTAGTATGAAATTAACTCAACCACTGAGAGTGTGCACACTGACAGACGTTCAACATCTACATTTACAGATGACACTAACGTGGGTGGTATCGTAGAACTAGTCTCATTTGATCCATATCCCTCGATTACCTGCACACCAACTGCCTATCTAAAAGCCTCTTATATGTCAGTCATAATTGACTCCAAGAGTCAAGTCAAGAGTGTTTTATTGTCATATGTCCCGGATGGGACAGTGAAATTCTTACTTGCTGCAGCACAACAGAATATGTCAAAATGTAAACATAGTACATAACGGGGGAAGAGAAAAAAAGAAAAAGTTCAATAAATAACAATATAGTGCAATAATAATATAGCCTTTTGCAGTTCAGAGCCCAGAGCATATTCGTTGTAGTGTTTAATAGTAAGATTAAACGAGAACTTACCAGTTTGAAATTTGATCATTATTTTATGAGGAGTTACGATGAGGGATTACGTGAAGAAGACCCCGCCTGGCGCATGCTCGGCATACTTCAAAGCAGCGGCGTGAAAAACACAGAACCAATAGCCGTAGTAAGATAGTAAGGCTCACATAGACTAGAACTACCAGATGATCATTTATATTATGAGGGTTGGGAGTGAAGGGCACGTAATCCCTCATCGTAAGTCCTCATAAAATAACGATCAAACTTCAAACTGGTAAGTTCTCATTTAATCATACTATTTTACTTCGGAGTCACGTGAGTGACTACGTGAAGATTTTGAAGCTCTGTGATTCTCATGCCGTAGATTTCATACGACACACTGCTTGAGTTTGCACAGTAGTGAGTAAATAATATATTGCTTGAAATTATGCAATAAATTTTATTATTACCCATATCATCCATCTGAGGTATGCTTTTACAAAATTGTATTCCCTTCCTTTTTACTGCCAGCAGCGCTAACAGGGGAATATTTTCTTATATTCCCCTTTCTAGCGAACGCCTATGGACTTTACCTGTTTAAACAGCGGGGAATATAGTCTTATATTCCCCTGGTCTCACATCCGGGAACTTGGCAACGTGACGCTGCGTGACGGCAACGTGACGCTGCGTGACGGCAACGTGACGGCAACGTGACGCTGCGTGCGAAATTTAAAATTTATCTTAAAAAAAAATGGCAGCCGGTTGCGAGAAGAGGTTCGCGATTTAAAAGTTCGACCTTCACATTGTCACATAAATGAATTACATAAATTACATAAATGTTACATTCTTTTAGTACCCTTATTTACAATGTTGGAATGGTTTTAGTACCCTTATTTACAATGTTGCAATGCATATTGCAAAATGTATAGATACATTCATATCATATGAGATGTTCAGATTTTCCTCTAGATGTCTGATAATGGGTAATAATAACAATATTGACTGTCCTCTTTCGGGAGATACGACATATATTGCCCTCACTAGATCCATATTGCCCTCGTCTTCGACTCGGGCAATATGAATCTACTTCAGGCAATATATGTCGTATCCCCCTCAAGGCCAGTCAATATTCTATTAATATTTTAATAATAATAAAAAGAAAAGTAATAACCCCTCTATCCCAGGGGAAATTACCATATAACCATATAACAATTACAGCACGGAAACAGGCCCTCTTGGCCCTTCCAGTCCGTGCCGACCATTTGCTTTCCCCTAGTCCCATCTACCTGCACTCAGACCATACCCATCCATTCCCTTCCCGTCCATATACCTATCCACTTTACTTTTAAATGTTAAAATCGACCTGCCTCCACCACTTCTGCTGGAAGCTCATTCTACATAGCCACCACCCTCTGAGTAAAGAAGTTCTCCCTCACGTTACCCCTAAATTTCTGTCCCTTAATTATAACCATATAACCATATAACAATTACAGCACGGAAACAGGCCCTCTCGGCCCTTCCAGTCCGTGCCGACCATTTGTGTGGAAATGTATTTTCTTACATTGCTTGTATTTTCTTAGTGCACCAAATCCCTGAAGAAACTGTGAGTCACAAATCTCATGTCATGCCTTCTTGTTTGAATCTTCCCTACCCTCAATGGGAAAAGCTTATCCACGTCAACTCTGTCTATCCCTTTCATCATTTTAAAGACCTCAATCAAGTCCCCCCTTAACCTTCTGCGCTCCAAAGAAGAAAGACCTAACTTGTTCAACCTTTCTCTGTAACATAGTTGCTGGATCCCAGGCAACATTCTAGTAAATCTCCTCTGTACTCTCTCTATTTTGTTGACATCCTTCCTATAATTAGGCGACTAAAATTGTACACCATACTCCAGAATTGGTCTTACCAATGCCTTGTACAATTTTAACATTACTTCCCTACTCCTATATTCAATGCTCTGATTTATAAAGGCCAGCACACCAAAGGCTTTCTTTACCACCCTATCTACATGCGATTCCACCTTCAGGGAGCTATGCACAGTTATTCCTAGATCTCTCTGTTCCACAGCATTCCTCAATTCCCTACCATTTACCATGTACATCCTATTTTGATTTGTCCTGCCAAGATGTAGCACTTCACACTTATCAGCATTAAACTCCATCTGCCATCTTTCAGCCCACTTTTCCAAATGGCCCAAATCTCTCTGTAGACTTTGAAAATCTACTTCATTATCCACAACACCACCTATCTTAGTATCATCTGCATACTTACTTATCCAATTTTCCACCCCATCATCCAGATCATTGATGTACATGACAAACAACAGTGGACCCAACACAGATCCCTGAGGCACCCCACTGGTCACCGGCTTCCAACCTGACAAACAGCCATCCACCATTACTCTCTGACATCTCCCATTCAGCCACTGTTGAATCCATCTTGCTATTCCGCCATTAACACCCAAAGATTGAACCTTCTTAACCAACCTTCCATGGGGAACCTTTGCAAAGGCCTTACTGAAATCCATATAGACAACATCCACTGCTTTACCCTCATCAATTTCCCTAGTAACCGCTTCAAAAAATTCAAGGTTTGTCAAGCATGACCTTCCAGCCACAAATCCATGATCCTGATCAGACCCTGTTTATCCAGATGCTTATATATATTATCTCTAAGTATCCTTTCTATTAATTTGCCCACCACTGACGTCAAACTAACAGGTCTATAATTGCTAGGTTTATTCTTTGAACCCTTTTTAAACAATGGAACAACATGCGCAGTACGGCAATTCTCAGGCACTATTCCCGTTTCCAATGACATTTGAAATATTTCTGTCATAGCTCCTGCTATTTCTACACTAACTTCCCTCAATGTCCTAGGGAATATCCTGTCAGGACCTGGAGACTTTTATATTTTTCAAAAGTGTCAGTACTTCCTCCTCTTTGAATCTCATAGTTTCCATAGCTACTCTACTTTTTTCCCTTACCTCACAGAGTTCAATATCCTTCTCTTGGTGAATACCGAAGAAAAGAAATTGTTCAATATCTCCCCCATCTCTTTTGGCTCTGCAGGTAGCTGTCCATTCTGGCTCTCTAATGGTCCAATTTTATCCCTTGTTATCCTTTTGCTATTAATATAGCTGTAGAAACCCTTTTGGATTTACTTTCACCTTTCTTGCCAATGCAGCCTCATATCTTCTTTTAGCCTTCCTAATTTATTTCTTAAGATTATTTTTACATTCTTTATACTCTAGTACCTCATTTACTCCATGCCTCCTATAATTATTGTAGATATCTCTCTTTTTTCGAAACAAGTGTCCAATTTCCCTTGAAAACCATGGCTCTTTCCAATTTTTACTATTTCCTTTCAACCTAACAGGGACATAAAGATTCTGTACTCTTACAATTTCCCCTTTAAATGTCCTCCATTTCTCTTCTACATCCTTCCCATAAAACAAAGTGTCCCAATTCACTCCTTTTAAATCCTTACGCATTCCCTCAAAGTTAGCCTTTCTCCAATCAAAAATCTCCACCCTAGGTCCAGTTCTGACTCTCTCCATAATTATATTGAAACTAATGGTATTGTGATCACTGGTCCCGAAGTGCTCACCAACGCATACCTCCGTCACCTGACCTGCCTCATTTCCTAACAGGAGGTCCAGCACTGCCCCTTCTCTGGTCGATACCTCTATGTACTGCTGCAAAAAACTATCCTGCATACATTTTACAAACTCCAAGCCATCCAGCCCATTTACAGAATGTGTTTCCCAGTCTATTTTTGGAAAATTGAAATCTCCCACAATCACTACCTTATGCTTACTACTAATATCTGCTATCTCCTCACATATTTGCTCTTCCAATTCTCACTCCCCATTTGGCGGTCTATAATACACCCCTAAAAGTGTTGCAACACCGTTCTCACTTCTCGGTTCCACCCAAATAGCCTCCCTAGACGAGCCCTCTAATCTATCCTGCCAAAGCACTGCTGTAATATCTTCTCTGACAAGCAAGGCAACACCTCCACCTCTGGTCCCTCCAATTCTATCACACCTGAAGCAACAAAATCCTGGAATATTTAGTTTCCAATCACAGCCCTCCTGCAACCATGTTTCACTGATTGCCACAACATCATATTTCCAGGTGTCAATCCAGGCTCTAAGTTCATCCACCTTTCTTACAATGCTCCTAGCATTAAAATACACACATTTTAGAAACCCACCATCCCTTATTCTCTGTCTATTATCTTTTTCCTCTTTCTCGCCTACATTTTGGGTCCGAGAGCTTCCCTTCTCTGCCTCTTGCCCCACACCCTGTCCCCTAGCCCCCTTACCAGAGTCCCTCCCCCCAGCCTTTCTAGTTTAAAGTCTCCCCAGTAGCCTTTGCAAATCTCCCTGCCAGGATATTGGTCCCCCTCGGGTTCAAGTGCAACCCATCCTTTTTGTACAGATCATACCTTCCCCAAAAGAGGTCACAGTGATCAAGAAACTTGAATCCCTGCCCACTGCACCAGTCCCTTAGCCACGCATTTATCCTCCACCTCATTTCATTCCTACTCTCACTGTCACGCGGCACAGGCAGTAATCCTGAAATCGTTACCCTTTTGGTCCTTCTCCTTAACTTTCCCCCCAACTCTCTAAATTCTCCCTTCAGGACCTTGTCTCCTTTTCTGCCTATGTCATTGGTACCTATGTGTACCACAACATCAGGCTCCTCTCCCTCCTTTTTCAGAATCTTTTCAGAAATTACAACAAATGATATGCAACAAAGCAAACAATTTGAACAGAACCCAACACAGCATGTGCAACCCTGGCACTGTGACAACAGGTTTATCATAAAATCTAGCAAAGTTCTTCTTTAGACCATCCTGCGGTCTCCAGAATTTGGTTGAGCGGCATGTCCTGCACCTTTGCTGTGGACATTGATACTGCCCTTGTGGAGTGAGATTTAAACACATCAGTGTCTACTCCAGTTAATCCAGAACCTGTTTATCCATCTAGAAATAGTTTATTCTGTCACTTTTTTTATATGTTTCTTGTGGGTAATGAACATTGGTGTCTCACAATCTCGGAGCCTCTTAATTCAATATATATTAAATCAGATGCTTAACCACACACAATGTTTAGTTGACAGAGTATGTCTTAAAGATTACCTTGGTTCCAACCTTTCTTGGCTTGCTTTGCTTGCTTAGATCATTGACATAAAACGTCATTTTATCTACAGACAACTGCATACAATGTAACCGCAACATTTGTAATGTTTGTTCTCATTGTGCTGATATTAATGTCATCAGCATAACCACTTTAAATATTAACTTCTGAAAAGACAGTGACGTAATTGAAGTCCATTGCCGAAGCAATGTGAGAACTATACTGACATCCCAGATTTCTGTTTATCTGGGTTTGGTAGGATTTTATTAAAATCCTCTCATAAATCAGGATTTTTTTTTTTTACCAAGACAAGTATAGGCATTTGTAACATCCCCAACCTTAATTGTGGTAAAGTTACTGACATATCAACTGTATTAATGACAAACTCCAAATAATCAATTGTTTGGGATGCCTGTAACTTACATGTTGTTTGGATGTACAGAACCATAGCCTTTCAATAGGCTTATGGTTGCTGAACCCAGTTCTTCAGCTGCTCCCATTTACAATTAACATATCCTCTAGATAAGTCATTACAATGTGATTCTGAGCCCTCATTAACACCAGTGGTTTCAATAATTGTGTGAGCAATCTGAGGGCTGAATTTAACCCATTAGGTAATTCCTTCAGCTGACCCATCCAATTAATTTAAGTACCTGAATAATAAGGCATCTTTAAAAAAAAAATTTTTAGGTATAATAAGAAATGAGAAAATCGTTTTTTCACATAGAGAGTGGTGAATCTGTGGAATTCTCTGCCACAGAAGGTAGTTGAGGCCAGTTTGTTGGCCATATTTAAGAGGGAGTTACATAGAAACATAGAAACATAGAAATTAGGTGCAGGAGTAGGCCATTCAGCCCTTCGAGCCTGCACCGCCATTCAATATGATCATGGCTGATCATCCAACTCAGTATCCCGTACCTGCCTTCTCTCCATACCCTCTGATCCCCTTAGCCACAAGGGCCACATCCAACTCACTCTTAAATATAGCCAATGAACTGGCCTCAACTACCCTCTGTGGCAGAGAGTTCCAGAGACTCACCACTCTCTGTGTGAAAAAAGTCTTTCTCATCTCGGTCTTAAAGGATTTCCCCCTTATCCTTAAGCTGTGACCCCTTGTCCTGGACTTCCCCAACATCGGGAACAATCTTCCTGCATCTAGCCTGTCCAACCCCTTAAGAATTTTGTAAGTTGGATGTGGCCCTTGTGGCTGAAGGGATCAGGGGGTATGGAGAGACGGCAGGTACAGGATACTGAGTTGGATGATCAGCCATGATCACATTGAATGGCGGTGCAGGCTCGAAGGGCCGAATGGCCTGCTCCTGCACCTAATTTCTACGTTTCTAATAATAACCATATAGCAACCTTGTGATAACAACTTGGTTACAGTGTTGAAGTGTACTTTTTTTTTTTAAATGCTTATACTGAACTATAAATTTAAGTTTGTGAGTCCCAGAATGACTCTGCAACCCCCATACTTGTGTCTGGAATATATTATCTCTACCTGATGAGTTCCTGGTACATTCAAACACCAAGCCGATCAGATTTAATGTAGAATTACAAAACAATTGTAATCTTACAACCAACCAGAGGTTGTTTCCCAGAAATTCCATGTGTGATGGAATGACATTTCTGTACTTCCGTAAATGAACAAGAAGATCTCCTTCTCTTAATATAGGGGTTCATATTCAACCTGTTTGTTTTCTCAAAGCAGGGATGAGAAGTTTTATAAGACAAATATCCTTAATTATTTGGGCAGTTTTTCATCAATCATAAATCTGGTTATAGCTTGCCCACATAATCCTGCATTTTTTGGGTATAATGTTAGCCAAATGGCAATTTTCATCATACAATTGGGTTTGAATATGCATTATAGAGTAACGCAAGCATGTCTTAAAAGTATTGGACATTATCGACCCATGTATGTCTTCCCCAAATGCAGTGATGCCAACTGAATATCAGCTAGAGGACATGCTGGAACACATTTCCTGTCCTCGCATCGTTACACTCATGGGTGCCCAATTACTGAGTTACTGTTGGCACCCTGAGCGAGGCACGATAGATGGGTGTTTTATATATTTTTTACTGTTTCAGTCATAACAGTTTCTTTGAGTAGGTGAGAAACCAAATAATGTTGGCCGCCAGGTTCATCCATAGCCTCACCAATCCATACCGATACAGCAAAACTTGGTGCTACATCGGGAACACCCGGAGCGTTTCTATTATGCTCTGGTGTATACACATAAGTAGGGACACCAGCTTCAGGGTCAGTTTCATCCTGCCCTGGTACTCCCGAGTCTTTGCTCTAGGAGACTTCATCCAGACCTAAACAAGGCACTGGTGAATGAGATTCTCATTTTTCATAGGCACCATACTCAGTGTATGGAAACTCCTTTCGGAGCCTGCCTTAGAATCTCATGGGTCTTAAAACCCTTAATTATTTAGAATTTTGAGCATTTTATCTTGCTCTAAATACTTCATCCAGACCTATGCAAGGCACTGGTGAATGAGATTCTCATTCTTTATAGGCACCATACTCAGCGTATGGAAACTCCTTTGGAGCCTGCCTTACAGGAAGACATACCTGGGTCAAGAACCCTTGACTAAGTCAAGTGTGGAGCATTTTCTCCAGTTCCAGCCTCCCCCACATTCTTGTCCTCCCTTGGAGGAGAGTTACTTATTTACTGTTTTGTATTTGTGCATAAACCATATATGTTTAAAATTGTAATTCTGACAGGCACATTCTGCTTGCAGAATATTTGTATTAACCTCAGTATCACATAGGGTTCTATACATTTCCATTAAAAAAAAAACTGCATCTGGTAACATATACTCAGAGCAGACTTTATTTTACAATTACTGGGTATTTGGAGCCTGCATTTAGCGCAGCCGTTATCTCCAAACCCGATCTAAATAGCGGTAAAGAGCGGGAACCGGCTTTTAAAGCAGCCCTTATCTCCCGATCCAATCTAAATCGGAAACTGCGGTTCCAGCGCGTTCTATTCAATTACCGCAGTTTAAAAATACATTCACTCTAGCTGGCTCCGTATTTCAAGCCAGAGTTACAGAGTTTTAAAAATTATTTCAAAATACATCAGCACTGTAGCTGGCTCTGCAGACTTACAGAGTTTAAACCCACTAGCAAGAAAGTTCAACAGCGACTTACCTGCGGGTTAAACTTCCGCTGGTGGGAGCTGCGCTCTCCACCCTGTCGGAGCTTCACATGCGTCGACGTAATGCCGAGCATGCGCCAGGCAGGGTCTTCTTCACGTAGTCACTCACGTGACTCCGAAGTAAAATAGCCTGATGGCTGTTGGGAAGAAGCTGTTCCTGAACCTGGAAGTTACAGTTTTCAGGCTCCTGTACCTTCTTTCTGATGGCAATGGTGAGATGAGTGTGTGGCCAGGATGGTGTGGGTCCTTGATGATTTTGGCTGCCTTTTTGAGGCAGCGACTACGATAGATCCCTTCGACGGTGTGGAGGTCAAAGCCGGTGATGGACTGGGCAGTGGTCACAACTTTTTGTAGTCTTTTTCGCTCCTGGATGTTCAAGTTGCCGAACCAGGCCACAATGCAACCAGTCAGAATGCTCTCTACCGTGCACCTGTAGAAGTTTAGGAGAATCCCCTTCGACATGCCGAAACTCCGTAATCTTCTCAGGAAGTCGCTGATGTGCCTTCTTTACAATTGCATCGGTGTGCTGGATCTAAGAAAGATCTTCGGTAATATGCACGCCCAGGAATTTGAAGTTATTGACCCTCGCCACAATCGTCCCATTGATATGAACAGGATTGTGGGTCCTCATCCTTCTCCTCCCAAAGTCCACAATCAGTTCCTTAGTCTTACTGATGTTGAGAGCCAGGTTGTTGTGCTGGCACCATTTGGTCAGTCGGTCGATCTCACTTCTATACTGACTCGTCCCCATCTGTGATTCGTCCAACCATGGTGGTGTCGTCGGCGAACTTGATGATGGAGTTCGCATTATGTCCGGCTACGCACTCATGGGTATAGAGTGAGTACAGCAGGGGGCTGAGCACACAGCCTTGAGGTGCTCCCGTACTAATTGTTACTGAGGATGAAGTGGATCCTCCAATTCGAACAGACTGTGGTTTGTGGATGAGGAAGTCGAGGATCCAATTGCAGAGGGGTGCACATAAGCCCAGTTCCATGAGCTTGGTAACCAGCTTGGAAGGTATGATGGTATTAAATACCGAGCTGAAGTCTATAAACAACAGCCTGACGTAAGTGATTTTATTGTCCAAGTGGTCCAGTGCGGAGTGGCGAGCCAGTGAAATTGCATCTTCCGTTGACCTGTTGTGGCGGTATGTGAACTGTAGTGGGTCGAGGTTCTTGTCAAGGTAGGAGTTAATGTGCACCTTAACCAACCCCTCAAAGCACTTCAACACCACAGATGTTAGTGCCACTGGTCGATAGTCATTGAGGTATTATAGATGCCCTTTTAAAGTAGGTGGGAACCTCAAACCTCAGAAGTGAGAGGTTGAAAATGTCCGCAAAAACGCCCGCCAAGTTGGTCTGCGCAGGTCTTGAGAACGCGACCAGGTATACCATCAGACTCTACCACCACCACTGGCAATGCACCATTACCCTCTGTGTAAAATAAAAATTGCCCTGCACATCTCCTTTAAATTTTGCCTCTCTCACCTTACAGCTATGCCGTCTGGTCTTTAACAAACAATTATCATATGTTATGTTACAGTTTTACAAGATGACAATGCCACATTATGAGGACATAGCCAGGACTTGAGGAGTGGAGCTATAGGGAGAGGCTGGGCTGGCAAGAACTTTATTCCTTGGAGCGCAGGAGGCTTGGGTGATCTTACAAAACCAAGGATGTAATTACCAGCTGAGACTCTAAAAGCCGCTGGTAAGGCTGCATTTGGAATATTGTGAGCAATTTTGGGCACCATATCTGAGGAAGGATATGCTAGCACTGGAGAGGGTCCAGAGGAAGTTTACAAGAATGATCCCAGGAATGAGTGGGTTAACATATGATGAGCATTTGACAGCACCGGGCCTGTACTCGCTGTAGTTTAGAAGAATGTGGGGAAGCCTCATTGAAATGTACCGAATAGTGAAAGGCTTGGCTAGAGTGGATGTGGAGAGGATGTTTCCACTAGTGGGAGAGTCTAGGACTAGAGGTCATAGCCTCAGAGTTAAAGGGCATTCCTTTAGGAAAGAGATGAGAAAGAATTTCTTTAGTTAGAGGGTGTTGAATCTTTGGAATTATTAGCCACAGAAGGCTGTGGAGGCCAAGTGAATGGATATTTTGAAAACAGAGAAAGATTCTTGATTAGTAGGGGTGTAAGGGGTTATGGGGAGAAGGCTGGAGAATAGGGTTAGGAGGGAGAGATAGATCAGCCATGATTGAATGGCGGAGTAGACTTAATGGACCAATTAGCATAATTCTGCTCCTATCACTTATGACATCTTTATTACTATACTCCATTCATGTACAATCATTTTATTTTGAGCATGAACATTACCTATTCTCTCATCATTTAAAAAATAACCTTTGTCAGTTTCGATTACCAAATTGGACAACTTCACACACTACCAGGTTCTAGCCTGCTCCATTAGCTTAACTATATTCCCTTGAAGCTGCCACATACATTCTGCCCTACTGATGATCCCTCTCAAGAATTAGGGATGTTCGTTTCATGTTCATTTAGAATTCCCTCCTCCCTTTATTGATTCCAGTTTAAGATTGATCATTGATTATTCTCCATTTTTGTGAGGGGAATTAGTACTTTTCTCAAGTCTCACTCATTTGTACAGTTTGTTGTCTTGTTTCAAAGTTGCCACATTTACAATATTTTGCTTTATCTAAATTCTGCAACAAATATGAAGTGGATACCAGGAAAATTACTTCAGCTTCTCCCGTTACCATTGTATGCTGTAATAACTGTGCACTGCAGAATAAAGAATAAATGTCTATTCTTCAAAATTCAAATGTGGGGAATTTTAATGTCCAGCATAAAAAGCTCTGATGAGCACTTTACAACTTTGCTAACAAAATATATCAACATATATTGATTGTACATCTCCAGTAATAGCTTCCTGCTGACAAGAATTGTTGGAAAAATCTCCTTTCAGCTTGCTTTAGTGATGGGTATATTATGGTTTATTACCATGGCAATCAAATGATGTAATTTCCCTATTTTTATAGCAGAAGATTTAATCACTAAGCAATGAGCTGGGGATAAATTTTACAAAGACACACCTGTCTGATAAACTACTTTACTGAGCCAGATGAAGGCAAATCCAAGTTATGTACAAAAGTACACAGGATACGTTGAATTGCTCTTTTCATAGTTCAACAGAGATTAAACGTCTGTGCCAACCTCATCAATAATCATTATTTATATAGCACTTTTAGTGAAGCAAAAATATCCCAAGGTTTTCCACATTATCATCATCAAAACAAAATCTGACTGAGCTGATCAAGGTTATATATTAAACACAAAAAGTTAGAGTAACTCAGCGGGTCATGGAGTGTCTATCTTCAGTTTAAACCAGTATCTTCAGTTCCTTCCTACACAAAGTTATATTAAGGCATCTATCAAAGCTTGGTCAGAGACATAGGTTTTACAGTGTCTGAAAGATAAAGAGCAAACTACAGAAATTAAGAGAATTCCAGACTTTGTAACATTGGAAGCTGAAGTCACAAAAACGGCAGATTGTTTAAAATCCAATATTCAGAAGACTAGAATTTGAGAAAACTTTGAGGGGAAAAAAAAGGGATGGGTGATGATTCAGGTCATGACGCTTCATCAAGCTCAGAATCTTCAGACAAATTTCTGAAAGGATTTTGGGTAGTAAGTGGCAACCTTTTATGAAGGGATTTAAAACTAAAAAAGAATGGGGATTTCCTGGTGGGGATCAATATGGGATGATTTTACTTACATTTTTTAAAATGTTTTTCATTAAAAAAATGAGTTAATGAACTTATATTGCACGTGAAGGCAGCTTTGTGGAATACTGTAGTTCATTGTGTGCCATGTTGTTTTCATTGTGCGCCATCCAGCAAAAGTAAAAAATCTCAGGCGTTTTAAAATAACTTATCATACTCTTCCTAAGATTAGGTTACCAATCACAGTCTTACTTTACATCAAGTTCCACTCACCTATCGACCTTGAAATAACCGTTAGTTATCCAATATTTTCAATTGAAAGTTGTGCTCAAGTCCTATCTTGAACTTTTTTTGCCCCCTCTCTGTGACCTTCTTTAACCCCACTCTGCAACAGCCCATCCACAAACCCTGTACTGTTTTGATCTGCCAAACACTTTGTGGCCATTAGTACAGATACTTGAAAACAACCATCACATGCTACTCTCAAGATAACGCCCCATTATTTACAACTGGCTCCTAATTTTCATCTAATTGTCAAACAATGTATAGTAACCATCAATTCCATACACAATATTTTTGCAAATAAATCTTGTACCAGTCATTATGAAAATATCTTGTGAAGGCCCATATTGACAAAGTTGGCATTGTATAATGTACAACAGTGTGGCGGTAACATTAACCAGCTGTTCAATGCTGACCTCAGGTACTGTCTATACAGAGTTTGCATCTTCTCCCTGTAACTATGTGGGCTCACTCCGGGTGCTCTGGTTTCCTACCACATCCCAAAGACGTGCAGGTTTATAGGTTAATTGGCCCTTTGTAAATTGCTCCTGGTGTATAGGGAGTGGGAAAGTGGGATAATGTAGAACTAGTGTGATCAATGGTCGGCATGGACAGTGTGCTGAAGGGCCTGATTCCATGTTGTATCTTTAAACCAAACTAATTAACCTGCTAGATGGTTGTAAAAAAACATCTGATTCACTGATATCTTTCAGGAGAAAAAAATCAATTGTTTGTTATCTGGTCTGACATATGTGCAACTCTTAATGCATTTGAGTTTGGAGATTCTACTAAAGAAGGTCTCCAAGAAAATGCTTGTTTGTCGTGAAGAATAAAGACCAAGTTGCTCAGTTCACTGGTCACAACACATGGGATGTGGCTGTTCCTCCCAATGCCAGTGTATTTTGTTCATCTTAAATTCCATTGCTCAGGTTGAAGTGAGCGATCTTCTCAAAATGAATCTATGACAAAGAAGATAAGGTTTGAACACCAATTTTGCTGTGACTGATTTCCCACCCCTTTAATCAGGACAGAATTACGAAAGCTCAGTTGACATTCCCTGAGCGGCCACTGATGGCATTGCGAGTGGCAAGTACTCTTTCCGGTCGTGTCATCCATCATGAAAGAATCAACTATGCTTTCAATCTTCTCTCCTAACAGTTTTGCAAAGCCAATACAGTAAACCCTCATGTTAGCGACTCCCTTATAACAGATGTCGGGTACAGCGGAAGGACCTGCCAACCCATCCCCGACTCGCACCATCTCCCTTGTCGTTCAGAGCCCCGACTTCTGACCCCATGCCCGACTCACAAAGTGCACCAACAAGCCCTTCTTCACTCACCACACGGATCGGATCACACCGCTGTTGTTGCGACTCAGAATATAACCCCTGGTGACAATGCAACAACATAAAACAACTGAAGGACTTCTGTGTCTTGGTCTCAGCATGGAGAAGCATTGACATTTCGAGAAATAGAAGCCAACATCCGTAAACTAATTTTGTGATGCAGTGAACCAACAGAAAAAACACGAAACTTCAAACTGGGTCGTATTATGAACCTTGTAGAGTAGATTATAGGAATTTACTGATCTGTCTATTAATTAAATTATAAATTAAGCATGCTGTTTGGTGTATAATGGCACCTTTCAACACTGGCACTTTTTAAAAAGGTGCCTGACAATAAACATGTTTCTTTTTAGGTCAGATGAAACTTCCCAAATGAAGATGAGTTGTGGGAGATAAATATTTAATGCCAAATGGAAATTGAGCTGTATCAATTACACATATACACGTAGTTGCTAACGAGATAAACTATTAAATCCTCCCATTTGACAGGATGTCAAAAAGATAAACTCAATTGGAAATGGTGGATGCACAATACAGCATGTCAATTCAATTCCTTGCTGCAAGTTATCAATAGTGGCAATAACTGCATTTTAATCAATAGTAAATGTGCAACGGTATGCATTATGTAACAAACAACTGTAAATTTACTAATCCTACTGTTTTTATATAAAATGATCTCTTGCCAGGTGCAATACTTAAAATGCATTTTATTTACTTAGAAATCCAATTGTTGTTTGAAATACTTCTGAATGCACTGAACAAATGCAATTGCTGTGCAATTGCACTATTTTGTGTATAATTACTGGAGGTCTTTGCACTGATCTGGAAATTTGAGTTTTAGTTTCTAGATCTTAATTCTCTTGGGCATTTTTATCTGCAGTTAAACCTTTCAAATTTTGTCAGCACTACTGCAAAACACATAATTTGCCTGCAGTGCGATTTTCAACCTCATATAGCATGGACCTGTTGCAACTGGTAGGTAAACTGTAATGGATCTAGGCTGTCTGGGAGGCTGGAATTAATGTGCACCATCACTGGTGTCTCGAAACACTACCATACTCTTTCAAATGATGCATTGGCATTAAAGGCAGTCACTCTCACCTCACCTCTTGAATTCACCTCGTGCCAACTTTTGGATGAAAGCTACAATGAAAACAGGATCAAAAGTGCCCTTGTTGAAGCCCAAACTGGCAATAGATGCAGGGTATTGATGATAACTCACTTCAATTTCCCTTTCACAAAATCATATTAGCTTTGCCTAACTACAATGATTTATTTTCTGCATGTCCTGCTCTCATGCCCTTTAATAATAGATAACATTTTATTTCTGACTAAACTTAAAGTAAATGACCTGAAGTTTCCTGTGGCCTGAAATATGGGAATAGATTGACTGCACAGCATTTTAATTGGAATTATCCTACATTTCCTTTGGAATTTCCACATTATCACACTAATGCCCACATGGTAACACAGCCCTTAACAGCTTCGCTAGATGTGCTAGAAGGAACTGCAGATGCTTGTTTATACTGAATATAGATACAAAATGTCTGGAATAACTCAGCCGGTCAGGCAGAGTCTGGAGAAAAGGTGACAAAAGGGTTGGAACCCTTCTTCAGACTAAAAGATAGGGGTTGGGGGGGGGGGGGGGGGGGGGGGGGAAGAGAAACTGGAGGCAATATAGGGCCTGAACAGATCAGAACCAGCAACAAATGACCTCAGGAAGGGTGGAGTCCATAATGGCCCCTCCCCTGCCCTAGCGTCCTACCAGTTCTACTGTTCACATCCTTGCAATCGTTACGTTAGCACAGCTTCCCCAGCCATCAGTGGGCCATTATGGACTCCACCCTTCCTGAGGTCATCTGTTGTCGGCCCTGATTTGTTCTGGCTTTTTCTCACCTCCAGTGACCCCCACACCCCACCTCTATCTGTCAGTCTGAAGAAAGGTTCTGACCCAAAACATCACCTATATCTTTTCTCAAGAAATGCTGCTTGACCCGCTTAACTGGAGGTGCTGACCCAAAACATCACCTATGGTTTTTTTTCCAGAGATGCTGCGTGACCCGCTTAACTGGAGGTGCTGCTGGCTTTGGAGCATTAGCCTTCAGTTCTACAACTGGGGTCACTGTCTCTACTCAAGCATTTGTTGTATTCAGTGCTTGCAACCATTATGTCATAAGTGATAGGAGTAGAATTAGGCCATTTAGAAACATAGAAATTAGGTGCAGGAGCAGGCCATTCGGCCCTTCGAGCCTGCACCGCCATTCAATATGATCATGGCTGATCATCCAACTCAGTGTCCCGTACCTGCCTTCTCTCCATACCCCCTGATCCCTTCAGCCACAAGGGCCACATCCAACTCCCTCTTAAATATGGCCAACGAACTGGCCTCAACTACCTTCTGTGGCAGAGAATTCCACAGATTCACCACTCTCTGTGTGAAAAACGAATTTCTCATTTCGGTCCTAAAAGACTTCCCCCTTATCCTTATGACTTCCCACTTGTCCTGGATTTCCCCAACATCGGGAACAATCTTCCTGCATCTAGCCTGTCCAACCCTTTAAGAATTTTGTAAGTCTCTATGAGATCACCCCTCAATCTTCTAAATTCCAGCGAGTACAAGCCAAATTTGACCCATCAAGTCTATTCTGCCAAGCAATCATAGTATCATTACTTGATAACATGTAGTTAATCAAACTGGCTAAAGACCGGCTTCTTTGATAGTACTGATCTCAGGGGGAAATTAAGATGAATCACTTCTTTAACACTTCTGATCATACATGATTGTGCGTGTTTCATCCTTGACTCTGGCACTCACATACTGCCTCGCCATTTTTGAAACAAAAATGCATTGTTTACAGCGACACGAGGGAACTGCTGACCCATGACTACTTAAAATGGAGATGGAATATCAGGGATGGCAATGAGAACCTCATGTCTTACTTAGGAACATTCTATAGTCTAAAAGCAGCCAAGAAAACAGCAGAGGTCCCAGAACAGATCCCTGCAGAACTCCACTGGTCATGCCTTCCAGGGAGCTCATGATCTGATCATTCTTCTCTGCTAATTACAGCATTGAGCAAACCAAACAATCTAATCCAGCAAATGTTTGATTTTTATATCTTAATCCAACTTGGAAGGAAGGGGCAAGCTTTCTCTAATTTTTTGGTCAGATAAAGACCTGGAAGAGCAGTGAAGCTGCCAGCTATAGCAAGGTGCACCGAGCTTGCATTGCAACCTCAATTATATTCCTGTGTGGCATTTGCTTTATGTAGCAGAGGTCAGATAACAGTTACCAACACAAGAAAATGAATGAGATACACGTCTGGTAGTTTTGCAGAGGATAGATTTTGTATGTTTCCTCAGTGGTGATTGAATTGATTCTCTTACTGTTGGAGAAAACAATACTATTTGCAAACATACAATCCCAGTTGCCCCTGTCTACTTGCCACTTAGCGGGAACACATTATTTGCAATGGAACATTATATCCTCTCCCAATTATCTCCTATCGGACCAAAACAAAAAATCCAGTTTAAATTTCAGCTTACGATTCAGTCCAAAGATCATTCTTTCGTATTGAGTTACATGAATAACACAAAGCAACATATTCCATTCCAAGTAATTTTGATTTCAACTTGTTCTTTGATTGAGTTAACAGGAAAGATACATCAAGTGAAAACGTTTTTAAAAAAGCAGCTAATATAGACTATTTGCTTTTCCCACATCTCTACTATAAATAGCGCACAAGGGCCAATATGAAAGGAAGCTATGATACAATCAACATTTCTGTAAATTACTATTTATAAAGGTAATAATCTAGAGTGAGAAATTGAAAAAAATAAAGTTACTAATACAAATTCCAGACCAGATAATTAGTGGCAAGTTTTCTTGAGGCCAAAGTTTTGTTGCATAAAATTGTACAATTTGAAAAGATGCAGGACAAGTGAAGCCAATCATAAAACGAAAAAAAGTCTGAATTTATATCTAATGACTTAATTTGAATGGATCGATTTAATTAATTAATCGAAGATTTGTATGTCACAACACAGCGGCATGTCACATTTGTGTAAAGCCTAAGAAAGTACATGTTGAGAAAGGAGCCTTTATGACATAGACAATGCACCAACCAATTTGCAATACAATAAGGATCAGGTAAAACCCCTTTTATAACATTGCTTGAGGGTTCCCACTGAGATTCTTTCATGTCCTACCTCAATAAAGCACGTCCACCAAGCAATGCTTCCTTTCTACTGATCTATTGCTTCAAAAGTAGGCAAAATTGCTGGAGAAACTCAGCAGGTGCTGCAGCATCTATGGAGCGAAGGAAATAGGCAACGTTTCGGGCCAAAACCCTTCTTCAGACTCTAGGAGTCAAAACCTGCAACCTAGGTTGACAGAGGCTAAAATGTTAACACAGAAGCCTCAGTCTCAGTGTAAACAGTCTCCTCTTCCTAGTAAGGTGGAGCCTCCAAAGACTTCTCCATCGCAAACGATGACGAGCAAACAAACACCTGTGTGAAACACAAAGCTGAAGCTTTTGTAACTTTGCTTTTTGGATTGTGTGTTTGCCAAGGAGATCTGGAAAAGAATGCATTGATCTTGTTGAAGTCTGCCTGAGCAGCTGTATAACAGAGGGCTCTTGTGATCTACGCACTGTTCCCAGAGAGACACAATGAGACAAACATCAACAGCTGCTGGAGGATCATTAACTTGATGAAAATCTACTTTGGTCTAGCCAAAACCTCCTGGTTTTCCAATGTAAGGAGATGTCCTTCAGTGAATGCTGCCGACTAGTACATTCGGAGATGCAGTACGTGCTGAGAAATGCACTGAAGTACTGAAATGTACTGTCACCACAATTAGCTTTGTGGGGAAGAACCACAGTCGTCACTGTAAACCAAGTGGGTCAGGCTCTCAAATACTTCATGGGTGTATTGTTTAAAGAAAAAAAAACAAGCGATCCTGACACATTGTATGCAAATGTATAATTTGATGGTGCAATTAATGTTGAGAGACATATGCAGAAAATACAACGTACATATAATGAATAAATTTTTTTTTTAAATTACCAACGGCCGAGTAGATACTCTATCTTGGATTTTCCTGAGACCTCCAACATCACAAAAGCAATATTTAACTAATATAATTCACATCTTGTGATATCACAAAACAGCCGTATGCATTGGATGCAGCAAAATCCACAGGAGAGGATATTGCCCTGGCTGTACCACTGAAAAACAATTGCTCCAGTACCAACCTCACCTCTGTTCCAGTATAGCTACTGGCAACTTCCATAGAATGTAGTAAATTGCATAGGTACAACACAGGAAAAATACAGTAACAAAGTGCTGGAGTAACTCAGCGGGTCAGACACCATCCCTGGAAAATATGGGAGAAAGGGAAAAAAGCGAAGTGTTACCTAAACCTGGAGAATTCAATGTTCATACTGTTCATTGCGTGTGGTATCACTCTGGTAATGGCGGAGGCCCATTGCAGAATGGTCAGTATGAGAATGGGAGGGGGAGTTGAAAAGGTAGGCAATTGGGTGATCTAGGCCTTGGCAGAATGAGCGCGTGTTCCATGAAATGGTCACCTATTCTATGCTTGGTCTCGCCAATGTAAGGAGGCTATGCCAAATGCAGTAATGCAGTTAGAGGGCATGCACGTGATCTTGTCTCAACTCAAAGGGCTGCTGGGCTCCATTGACGGACATGAGGTAGAGATATAGGGACAGATGTTTGTTTCGCTGAACACCTTCACTCAGTCCGCCTGGACTTACCCGATCTCCCAGTTGCTAAACACTTTAATTCTCCTTCCCATTCCCACATTGACATTTTGTCCTCGGTCTCCTCCATTGTCAGAGTGAGGCTAAACACAATTTGGAGGAACAGCATCTCATATTTTGCTTGGGCAGCTTACAGTCCAGTGGTATGAATATTTGATTTCTCTAACTTCAAGTAACCCCGACATCCCCTCTGTCTCCATCCCTCCCCCACACGTCGCACCAGCTTCTAGTTTTCACCCAACAAACAGCTAACAGTGGCCTGTTTCTTTTATGATTGTTACTTTTTGCATATCTTTCATTCAATGTTCTATATCTCTCACCTATATCTCTATTTTCCTTTTCCCCTGACTTTCAGTCTGAAGAAAGGTCTCGACCCGAAACGTCACCCATTCCTTCTCTCCAGAGATGCTGCCTGTCCCACTGAGTTACCCCCAGCTTATTGTGTCTATTTTCGGGACAGATGTTACGTCTCCTGTGGTCACTCAGCTAAAGTACCCGAGGAGGATGCAGCCTGAATGGGAAATGATGAGCAAACCAAGGACGGAGTGGGTTTTATGGAAAGCGGAAAAGGGTGGGGACGGGAAGATGCGACGAGTGGTGGGATCAGGGTGGAGATGACAGAAATATCGGAGAATGGAGGCAGAGGCTGGTGAGAGGAAAGCTAATGACCACGGGAACTCTATCCTGGTTTCATCTGGCATCAGGGGAGCAAGAGCAGAATTACGGGACTGAGGAGACAGAAGTTAGGGATCCATTCACAACAGAAGGGGGAAAACCACGTGTACTAAAGGAAGAGGACATCTTGGCTGTCCTAGAGATGTTATTGATGTTTTTTACTCCCTTTTTCTAACCACCTCCATTTATCTCTTGCTATTTACAGCCTGCTAAATCAATACTATTAACTAGATGGCACCAAAGGTGCTGCAAGATACCCACCAAGACATTGGATGCTCTAGAAGTTACTAATGTTCTTACTTTTTCCAGCGCTGATGGAAGGGTCATTGTCCTAAAAATTAACGGTATCACTTCACAGATGCTGCCATTTGTAGGCAAGAGGCCAAAGATAGAATGGTCTCTTAAAAAAAAAAAAAGGGTGATACTTATTAATTCAGCCAGCCAGACCAACACCAAAAGAGGATTATCAATGGCACTGAACAAAATAGATGGTATCTTCACTGGGCCTTCTATGTTCTTCTCAAAGTAATTATATTTTATTTATCACTCTTGGAGCATGATGATCGGCATAGATGTGATACGGCAAAGGACCTGTTTCTATGTTGTAAGACTCTTTGACTCATTCAGCAGGATCACAGGGGTGAGCAGGGCATAATTCAAGATACACCCTACAATCCCCTCCCATGGTAGCATGTAATATATGGAAGCAGATAACAAAGACACATCGCCTTCATCTATATATAGTCATGGAGTCATAGATGATACAATGTGGAAACAGGCCCTTCGGCCCAACTTGCCCACATGTCGCAGCTACACTAGTCCCATCTGCCAGCGCTTGGTCTATATCCCTCCAAACCTGTCCTACCCATGTACCTGTCAAACTGTTTATTAAACGTTGGGATAGTCCCAGCCACAACCACCTCCCCTGGGAGCTTGTTCCATACACCCACCACCCTATTTGTGTGAAAAGGTTACTCCTCTTATTAAATCTTTTCCCCTTCACCTTGAACCTATGGTCCTCAATTTCCCCTACTCTGGGCAAGAGATTCTGTGCATCTACCCGATTTATTCCTCTCATGATTTATACCCATGATATTAGAAGGCACACTCCCACATCCTCTGTAAAATGATTCAATATTTGAGATTATATTTTAGGACTGCCAAATAACAGTTTCAGTGTTAAAATGGTAACATGGTCCCAATTTTAGCAGAGCTTGCTGATGGAAAATATCATGCAGTGAGTGTTTAAATTAATGGCAAATGGAACCCACCATGTGGTTAAACTGAGAAACTAGAGCGGTTATTTTAAAACAGAAAGGGTTAAGGAAAATGTAATAGCGGTGTTCAAAATTACAAAGAATTTTAATAGTGTAAGTAGCGCAGAAGAGCTTGCAGGGGCAGACGAGTGGATACGTTGTCACATTTTTAAATACATTCTTGAAAGAGCAAAGGAAACAAACCCAATTGCTTCCTTCAAAAAGAAATCGGATATATAATTGAAAACGTAAAAGAGCATGAGTGTTAACAAAACTATTCAAATAATACGGCACAGAAAATAACTAAGATGTTTCACAGGAATATAAACCAAACAAAAACAATGTGGCATTGATAGCTGGAAACCGGCCAAGATTCAAAGAGAGTCATAGAGTTATACAGCATAGAAACAGGTCCTTCAGCCCAGTTGGTCCATGCAGACCAAGATGTCCCATCTATATTCATCCCATCTGCCTGAGTTTGGCTCATATCCCTCTAAAACTAAAGTATAACCCTTGACTTATTTTCTCCGTTACCACTTCCTTATACTAAGTTGTTCTGCCACCCTTCAAAGAAGAGAAAAAGCTGCTTGGAAAATTACTAAAACTGTTCGGCTGCTTGTCTTTTATCTTGCCCATGTCCACCACCCACCATGATAGGTTTCTGACAGCATTTCTCTTCTGTGAGGCTAATGCGGGCAAGTGCGATACGTAGACAACATGTTTGTATGGCCACAGTGGACCAAAGGGCAAATTTCTGCTCTGAACACCTTTACGACACTCCATTTTTGCAATATCCTGCCCCTCTCCACCCTCCCTTTCTCATATCATTCCTTCCCAAACCCACACTATACTATCTTGGGATGGCATAAAATTAACCTTTCAGCTTCCAGTCTTCCTCACCTGTTGGCACTGAAGTAGAGATTGTCAAAATCGAAAAGTTCTTCAGACATCAGCAATTTGTCCTGGACCAAAGCTATTGCCAAAAAAGCACATTAACACCTCTACTTCCTTAGAACGCTTAGCAGGTTGGGCATGTCCCCAACAACGCTCACCAACTTCTATCGAAGCGCCATAGAAAGCATATTATCAGGATAATAATGATTGTTTGCAAACAGCTCCATCCACAACTGCAAGAAATTGCAGAGATTTATGGACATGCCCGGACCATCATGCAAACCAACCAATATAGAAGGTGGTGGAGGCCAAGTCAATGGATATTTTTAAGACACAGATATATAGATTCTTGATTAGAATGAGTGTCAGGGGTTATGGGGAGGAGGCAGGAGAATAGGGCTAAGATGGAAAGATAGATCAGCCATGATTGAATGGAGTAGACTAGATGGGCCGAATGTTGACTCCATCGACACTTCATGCTGCCTAAGCAAGGCCACCATCATAATCAAGGACGAGTTTCACTCCCTCTTCTCCCCTCTCCCATCAGGCAAGATGTACAGAAGTTTGAAAACGCACGCCTCCCAATTCAGGGACAGTTTCTTCCCGGCAGTTATCAAGCAACTGAACCATTCTACCACCAGTTAGAGAGCAGTCCTGACATGCGATCGACCTCATTGGAGACCTTTGAACCATCTTTAATCGGACATTATGTTGCGCTAATGTACTCATTATCCTTTATCTGTACACTGTGGACAGCTTGATTGTAATCATGCAGGCTTTGACTGGATAGCGCACAACATAAGGCTTTTCACTGTAACTCGGTACACATGACAACAGTAGAAAAACTAAACTATCAGTAACTGTGCTTTCGACAGTCAAGACCCTTAATTCTGGAATTCCTTCCTTAGTCACCATCCTGTCACCTCCTTCTCCAACAAACTCCTGAAATTCCTTCACCTTCATTAAACGTTCAGATGTCTTCCTTTGCTCAATTTGGTCTACTTGCATTATTAAATCTTTTGGGACAGTTTATGATATCCTAAAAAATACACATTTTTGTCACCTTCAAGAATATCATAGACTTAGTCAGATTATTTTTAAAATCGACATCCACGGGCTTTCACTTTTACAGCATTCTTTTTCTTTATGGCATTCCCATTTGTACCATAATATATTTACTTACCCAAATTATCACAACAGGAAACCTCAAAAGGGAAATGATAGAACATATGTTTAAGAAGGAACTGCTGATGTTGGTTTAAACCGAAGAGAGACACATAAAGCTGGAGTAACTCAGCGGGACAGGCAGCACCTCTGGAGAAAAGGAATGAGTTACGTTTCAGATCGAGACTCTTCTTCAGACTGGTTAGGGATAAGGGAAACGAGAGATATAGACGGTGATGTGGAGAGATAAAGAACAATGAATGAAAGATATGCAAAAATGTAACGATGATAAAGGAAACAGGCCATTGTTAGCTGTTTGTAGGGTGAAAACGAGAAGCTAGTGCGACTTGGGTGGGGAGGGATAGAGTGATAGGGAATGCCGGGGCTACCTGAAGTGAGAGGAATCAAAAATCATACCACTGGGCTGTAAGCTGCCCAAGCGAAATATGAGATGCTGTTCCTCCAATTTGCGTTTAGCCTCACTCTGACAATGGAGGAGACCTAAGGCAGAAAGGTCTGTATAGGTGTTAAAGAAGGAACTGCAGATGCTGGAGAATCGAGGGTACACAAAAGGCTGGAGAAACTCAGCGGGTGCAGCAGCATCTAAGGAGCGAAGGAGATAGGTGACGTTTCGGGTCGAGACCCTTCTTCCTTGAAGAAGGGTCTCGACCCGAAACGTCGCCTATCTCCTTCGCTCCTTAGATGCTGCTGCACCCGCTGAAGGTCTGTATAGGAATGGGAAGGCAAATTAAAGTGTCCAGCAACCGGGAGATCAGGTAGGTTCAGGTGGGCTGAGCGAAGGTGTTCCGTGAAACGACGGCCCAGTTTGGTCTCGCTGATGTATAAGAACACATTTCAGCATGATTACAAAAAGACAAATTAACACATGCAATCGTAGAAACATAGAAAATAGGTGAAGGAGTAGGCCAATCGGCCCTTCAAGCCAGCACCGCCATTCAATATGATCATGGCTGATCATCCACCCCGGTCCGGCTTTTTCCACACATTCCTTGATTCCCTTAGTCCTAAGAGCTAAATCTAACTCTCTCGAAAACATCCAGTGAATTGGCCTGATCAAGTTAATGTGTTTGCCTTGGCATGCAGTTCACACAGAAGGTAAAGACACTTACATCTAATTAG
This sequence comes from Okamejei kenojei, assembly GCA_035221665.1. Taxonomy (NCBI): domain Eukaryota; kingdom Metazoa; phylum Chordata; class Chondrichthyes; order Rajiformes; family Rajidae; genus Okamejei; species Okamejei kenojei. The sequence goes on from CM069131.1 coordinate 159,466,776, forward strand.
TTAGTAGCCAACGCAATTTGTACTCAACTCGATTTATTTGTATAATCTCTTACCTGACCTCAAACCCCGTCGCATTCAGTGTTTAGCATACTTCCTCCTGCATAAATTCACAGACAAAACAAAAGTTCCTAAACACTCAGCACTGCATTGTTTGCTAAATAAATCAAATTGTGTGGAAAATAATGCTTGGCCACAGTCAAATGGCAGTCCTTTAGTGTAAGGTAGTACAATGGTTTAAATTATATAATCCGCATCCTGAGGGCTGGACTGTTCATCTGGAGACATAGTCAAGAATTACCAGGACAGTTGGAATCAAGTGTTAAAATAAACCTGGAAATAAAATATTAGTCTCAATAATAATGACAATGAAATTTAGCAGAGTTAAAACCCCATGACGGTTTTTGTTTTAAATCCCCTGGAAGATTATATCAAATACTAGAGGGCATAGCTTTAAGGTGAGAGTGGCAAAGTTTAAAGGAGATAGGTGGCGAGTGTCTGGAATGTACTGCCAGAATGATGCTGGTAGCAGATAGGAGATTGGCATTTAAGAGACTTTTGGGCAGGCACAAGAGTATGAGGCACCTGGAGTATTGCGTACAGTTTTGGTCTCCAAATCTGAGGAAAGACATTCTTGCCATAGAGGGAGTACAGAGAAGGTTCACCAGACTGATTCCTGGGATGTCAGTACTTTCATATGAAGAAAGACTGGATAGACTTGGCTTGTACTCGCTAGAATTTAGAAGATTGAGTGGGGTCTTACAGAAACTTACAAAATTCTTAAGGGGTTGGACAGGCTAGATGCAGGAAGATTGTTCCCGATGTTGGGGAAGTCCAGAACAAGGGGTCACACTTTAAGGATAAGGGGGAAATCTTTTAGGGCCGAGATGAGAAAAACATTTTTCACACAGAGAGTGGTGAGTCTCTGGAATTCTCTGCCACAGAAGGTAGTTGAGGCCAGTTCATTGGCTATATTTAAGAGGGAGTTAGATGTGGCCCTTGTGGCTAAGGGGATCAGGGGGTATGGAGAGAAGGCAGGTACGGGATACTGAGTTGGATGATCAGCCATGATCATATTGAATGGCGGTGCAGGCTCGAAGGGCCGAATGGCCTACTCCTGCACCCATTTTCTATGTTTCTATGATGGGAACAATTTATGTGCAGGCAGATATGCATTGGTCTTGGCATCATGTTCAGCACGGACATTGTGGGGTGAGGGGCCAGTTCCTATGCTGTACTGTCCTATATTCTACGTTCTATGAAACTTCTGGTCCTTAACTAAAAACGCCTCAAAGCAAACCTGGAGCCACAGCAATAAAATCTGAAATGCTCTTGCTGGTCAGACATTCCAGGGCCATAGATAGCCGTTAAAGCTGGAGAAAAATAATTTAAATACACTGGAAAGTCCTGAAGTACTTCACAAAACCACAAGCAAGAATAAAGACACTGAGTGACAAGCAACAATATTAGACCATGACCAAAGTGATATATATATATATTTTTTAGGGTGTTTTATTAAAGCAATAGGGAAGGATAGACAGGAATTGTTGAATTTCCAAATCTAGGAGCATAGAAACTGAATGTACAGCTCCCAATGGTGGAACAAAGAAATCTGTGGAGTATACAGAACCACGGAAAATAGGAGCACGAGTAGGTCATACAACCCTTCAAATATTATTTGCATTCAATCTACTCTGTTTTTAATTCAATAACAAATTCTTCTTCTTGCCCCCACACCTCTCAATGCCTCCATGCAACAAGAAATGTATCTATCCCTTTGAAATATATTCAGCAACTTGATTTCTGCAGCCCTCTGCGGTAGCTAATTCCACAGGCTCACCACCTCCGAATGCAGACATTTCAACTCAATTCAATCCTAAACTTCCTGCCCTGTAACCTGAAAACATGCCCACATACTAGACACCAAAGCCAGGGGAATGCCCCACAACCAATCTACCTGGCCCAGTCAGAATTTTGTGAGCTTTTTCAAGGCTAAATAGTATGACTTTCTCTTACAAAAGGCGGGAGGAATACAGCAGGTCAAGCAGTATTTGTGCAGGCAAAGTGATGGTCGACTTTTTGGGCTGAGACATGTATCCAGACTTTTTCCTATTGCAGACCGTCATGGCCTGCCACTTTTTAAAACCTTACTTATTATTTGTCATCGCTATTAATGAAGGTGCAAGGCATGGTTAGTATGTTTGCAGGTGATATTAAAATTGGTGGTATCATAGGCGGTGTAGAAGGTAATCAAGAATTACAGCAAGCCGTTGTTCAGCTAATAATTGGACCAAGGAATGGCAAATAAATTCAATGCAGATAAGTGCTAGATTTGCACTTTGGCAAGTCAAACCAGGACAGGACCTTCACAGTGAAGAGCAGTGTCATGGAACAGAGGGACCTTTCAGTTCAGTACAGTTTAGTCTATTGTCACTTGTACCGAGCTACAGTGAAAAGCTTTTGTTGCGTGCTATCCAGTCAGCAGAAAGACAATACATGATTACAATCGAGCCATTTACAGTGTGTAGATCTGTAGGAATAAAGATTTAAGAGCATGGAGCGATTGTAATACGAGTTTGTGGATCTACTTATGTGGCTAGCACTAAAATAGTCGCCCGAGTTGGATGCCATATTGGCAGGATGTACAACCCAGGAGTACAAGCCCTAAATTCCCTGAGAGTGATCAGATGTAGACATGGTGGTGAATAAGGCCTTGAGCATTTTGTCATCCATCACTCAGGGCATTGTGAATAGAAGTTGCAATATTGTGTTACAGTTGTACAAAATGTTGTTTGATGCCACATTTGGAGTACTGCAAATAGACACAATAGGCTGAAGTAACGCAGCAGGACAGACAGCATCTCTGGAGAGACATGGAATTGGTGACGATTCGGGTCGAGACCCTTCCACCCTGCAATAGGAAGGATATCATTAAGCTGGAAAGAGTTCACTATTTGCAAGGATGCTGACAGAACTCGAGGGAGATAAGAGGAAGAGACTGGGTTGGCAAAGATTTCAGTCCTAAGTAGACCAAAGGGTTATCTTAGAGGTGTATAAATCATGAGAACATGGATATGTGACCTTTTGGGTCGGGACCCTTCTCAATGATCAGTCTTTTTCAAGAAAGGGGACAAAAATGCTGGAGAAACTCAGCGGGTGAGGCAGCATCTATGGAGCGAAGGAATAGGCGACGTTTCGGGTCGAGATCCTTCTTCAGACTGATGTCTTTTTCACGATGTTGAGAATCAAGAACCAGGTACAAAGTGAGAGGGGAAAGATTCAAAAGATTCAATAACTTTTTTGTACCTGCCTCAACCATTTCCTCCAGCAGGTCATTCCATATACGTACCACCCTCTATGTGAAAAAGATAATTAAAACACATTTGGACAGGTACATGGATAAGAAGGTTTAATGGTATATGGGTCAAATGCAACCAAATGGGACTAGGGTGGAATCTTGGGCAGTAGGGACAAGCTGGGCTGAAGTGCCTGTTCCCATGCTGTCTGACTATGACTCTGAGAAAATATTTTTTAGCTCAAGAGATCCTAGGTATCCAACTCATCTCTCAATAATTTAATTAGCAAGCTGCAACTATTTCACTCTCTCCTGTACCCACTAACTCCACTTCTGTCATTTATTGTTGCACGATTCAAATTGTTGCAGCACTTTGCAGAGGAGAAATCACGTAAGGATGGGAAAAAAAGCATAAAAGGAAGTCAGAATAAAAGCAAATCTAACACAACTTGGTAAAAGCACATCGGCATTCAGAGCTGAATGCAACTAAAAAAAAAAAAAATGATATAGCTGATTGTATTAGGAGAGGCCAAAGATTCTGAGAGTTAAAGTGCTGGAGTAACTTAGCAGGTCAGGCAGCATCGGATAGGTGACAGTCGGTGGTATCACTCGACTCTCTGAGGCAGAAAGGCTGTGTTTGCATTCCACTCCAAAGATTCAATACAAAAATCTAAGCAGACACAAAGTGTTGCAATGTCAAACCTACCAGGTTTCAAATTATAACCTCGGCCTCGATTCCTTCTCGGGTGGGCCCATGACACACAACACAGAACAGGGTGTCAAACCCACAGAGGACTCTGAACATGAAGGTGAACGTTGAAAGACAGACACGTTGGGGTTGGGAGCCAATGCAATTGCAAGCAATGGAGATGTCATGAATTGGTGCAGTTTGATAAATAGCCAGCAACATTCTGGGTGAAGGATTGAGCTTTGGAGGCCACTCCCAAGAGTATTTGAATATCCGGGTGCAAAGAAAACAATAGTATGGGTGAATACAGTGCTACTGCTCAGTTGTTTTCTATCCCCAGTCAGTATCATCATCCCAGCAGCACACCAGATAAGATTGTCAGACTTTGCAGAAGCTAGGTATCAATCTTAAGATATCTTAATTCCACAGTTCAGTGCACCATGTAGCAACTGTGTTTCCTTTATGGAAAATAGGTCAGGCAGCATCCAATCCTTGTCAATGTCATGCTGTAACTCAAGAGTAGGCCCAGGAGTGGGCATCTTGGATGACAATATTTCCTTTGTCTGTGAAGCAAGCACAAAGTAGAGTTCATCCTGTAAGGAACTATGCAGCACTGACATATTAAATCATGGCCAACTTATTTTTCTAATATAATAATATATTATCATTTCTATCTGAGTACTAACCAAGCAAGTTCACAATCATTAAAATGTCAGTAGTGAGAATTGGGCTGCTGGACCGTGCCCATTGGACTTTTGATATTGTGTTGAGAGCAGTAGGCCAAAGATCCTACTATCTGACATGCTTCCAAGCCCATAAAATAAAGAAAGGAGGCTGTGAGACCAGAGAGAATATGCACGGTAATAAAATAAGTCTGTTAAACCATCAGTTACTTACCCTGAACTAGGCCTCTGCTGCCACTGAGCTGTAACCAAGAACTGTCGGCATTTTCTGTGCTCTAGTATCCATCAAAAGGAGTTGAAAAGTCCATCCAAAATCGTGGCAGCTATAGTTTTCCAATTTTAAAGAGAATACCAAGATGTTTTTGCATTCACAATTACCGGCACCAAAACACCAACTTAAATATAATAACTGAGTAAGGAATAGAATACTACACACTGGGCAAGAGGCTCCAGCCTCTCAAGTTTGATAGCACAAAATGCTCACATTTAACTACTACCAATAATATATTTGTGTGTTCCATATAATATTTTGAACTCAGATTGCTGTTTCGAGAAAGCTGGTGGCCATGGTCGAGAAATCCCTCTGGAGAATTATGAGAAAACAAAGAACATTTCCTCCCTCCTAAAGCTTTAGAGAGACCAGCGTCTGGAAGGCTTTTAAAAGGGAGGTGTCAATCAGTAGCCCCAGAAGGCTTTGTGCTGATATTTAAGTTACTGAAACAGATACACTTTTACACGCTTTTTAAAAAAAATAGTAGACAGCAATTTGTTTAAAGACAATTCCAGTTTTGTTTTATATATTATTTTATGCAGTATATTGTCAAATTCAACTAGTTAGATTTATTTATGGCCATAATTCTCCTGGCATGGTGACTTGCATAATGTAGGATACCGTTCTTGTAGTCTCTCTGTGTTATATTACAAAACTGTGGCATTTTTTTTGACCCAAATATAAAGATATTTCTCACCATTTCTGTTAGGAAGTACATGCTCTTTAACTGAAAAAGCAGCACCAAAATACCCCTCCATTTTCTCTGCTAGCAATCCAGCAAAGCGTGTCTTTTCTGCCCCATGTAATGTACTAAAAGCCCACATTGCAGTACCCTAATCAGCACAGCAACAAAGAAGATGGTTCCAGATTTAAATATACACTTCTGATCCAGATACACTGCAGCTCGCAGTAAGTAACAGATTACCCCAATGAATCCACCATTTTTTTTGTAAAGGGAGCACACAAACCTTCCTTCAGACTTGAATCTCTTTCCTCGATACAGTGAAACAATTATTTTGTTAAAGATATTAACAAGCATACCCATTTATAAAGTATTTAGCATACTATCCACATACCAGAATAGTGTGTCTAGGGTGCAATCATGCTGTTTTGGATGGTACCTTTCTGCAAGCTTCTTGTATTGCTGCCATGAAGGAGGAAGCAATGTAGCTCAGTGGCTGCATTGTTCATGAGCTGATCAGCTTCAAACCAGTTCCAGCCGGTTCCAGCCACCCCACGTACAGCTATGGAAACCTGTACTGCAGCACATACTGGCCAGTCTTTCCCTTCGCTTGTGCCACAATATTTCAGGGTTTTTCACCCAAAAACAGCACTTTAAACTCTTCTTTCAAAAAGGCTGCACCTTCTGAATCGTATCTAAAAAAAGCCAGTTTTTTTTTCTCCTCGCAAGTTGCTGTGATCTCTGGGAAAGCCAATTGCAATAAAGATTTGTGACATTACAGTATGAAATGGCTGCCTGGAGTCCTCACGGAAATAAATATCACAGGGGCAACTGCTAACTTAATGCTTTCTACACATTTAAAAAAATATATTCACTGATAATGCAGTCTAGATTCGAACAGGCAAAGAAAATTAAAAAGGTGCCACAAATTGTTTATTTCTCCTGAATAACTGCTGAAACAACTGTTCACTTTTAAATCAGTAAATCAAACGCCTTCACTACTTTTAGCCAGGAAGGGTCATTGTGATTTTATTGGGTCGGACATGCCACAGCACAGGGAATGCCGTTCACAAAACACCAGCCGCTTTTCTGTTTTTAACCACACCCTTAAGCAAGCAGCCATTTTAGAAACAAATGTACATTCTGCCAATTGTTCAGTCCTTCCAAACGCTTTTGCCTCCTCACTTAACAGGGCCCTGATCTTCATTTTAGCAGCTTAGACTCTTAATTGTTAGCAACCAGGGGGGACATTCGCTTTTTAAAAATAGAAAATTCCTAGTTATACTGATTTCTGAAGAAACCTACTACAACTTCATGTGTGTCAATTAGAAGGCAGCAGAATTCTAGTGCAGAAAAATGATATTTTTCACCGTTCTGCATATTGGAAGCCTAAAAAGCCTTGTTGAGATTTTTTTAAGTTTTACTACCAGTTTGAGTACTGGTAAGGGGGAGGGGTATTATCATTGCAGACAGCTTCCCAGTTTGGGCCACTTCAAATTAACCGTTTGATGTCCAGTAGGACAAATAGACAGCATTTTACCATCAATTTGCAGTCATAATCGCATATTTCCTTCTTGCAAAGGGGACAAGCCTGAATGTCAGACTTTCTCCCATCCAGTCCATTGAAAAAAGCAGTAACATATCTCGCTACCACAAGGTATAGACACTTTGCCAGCATAGTTAGCTGTACAACACATCTGCCTATTTCCAGTCAGCGGATCAGTGTGCTACTTTGACATTCCTTTCTTAAATCCAACATTCAAATTATTTTAATTCTCCTAGTACACAAATCAGTGCTCTAAAATAGCTGACAAATGGAGAATTTATTTTAAAAATGGTAGGAAATGTGGACAGGCTCCCTTCATGTAAGCCTGAAGCTAAAAATAGAATAGAAGACACAGTTATCTCTCCCAAAAGATTACACAGAATTTAAAATGTAATCAAATTCATTTAGTATTTTTTAAGTAATTAATTACACCATCAATAATCATATCTGCATCAAACTTGCTAAGTAAGTTTTAATTTTACACTTTCCTTCTCTCTGCTGGTATCTCTTTTTATCTTGCAAGATAGGACAGAAAGAAAAGGTTACCACTCTTGGTTTTACTGGTTCAAATGCATTCAGTTAATTGAAAATGTGTCACTTGGTTTATCTGTTAAAAAAAAGTACCAGGATCCAAGTCACATTCACTATCATGAAGCCCTGAATCAGTAAAAGCCCGTGGACTTATCATTGCTGCCCGCAAATACTACATCCCACAGATGACAGAGGATCCCATATTCCGCTTGAGTAGCTTATAACGCAACAATATGAATATTGAATTCTCCAATTTTAGTTGACAAAATCGCATCCTTCCCCCCCCCCCCCCCACCTCCACTATCTTCCTTCACCATCATCTCCCACCCCCACCCCCTCATCCCCCACCCCCTCATCCCCTCCCGTCAGCCATGGCAGACCTGCACATACCTCTCCCCTCCTCTCCCTCTCGGCCAACATTCCTAAACAATTCGCACCTCATCATTCTCGAGCTACACAATTCTCCAATCCCTTTGCCACATCTGGTATGTTTTTATTTCTGCCCCTTGTCCAACCATTTGCCTATCAACCCCCCCTCGCCTGTGTTCACCTTTGACCTGCCTATCCCTCTCATAGCTTTCTTTTCTCCCACCCCTGCAATCAGTCTGAAGAAGGGTCCCAACCTGAAAAGTCACCTAGCCATCTTTTCCAGGGGTGCTGCCCAACCTGCTGAGTTAGTCATAAAGTATACAGCGTGGAAACAACTTGCTCACGCTGATCAACATGCCTCAGCTACACTATGGCCAAGAAAGCAAGCAGCTCCTCCATTTCCTTAGAAGACTAACTACTTTGGAAACTGCCCAGCCGAACACTGCAAGAAACTGAGCTGAGATGTGGACACAGCTCAGTCCATCACTGAAACCATTGGCTTCATCAAACTAAGAGGTCTATCTGAGTTCCAATTACCTGTTGGCCAAATCCTTCTAAATCATTTATATCCATGTATCTGTCTAAGGTCTTGGAAACATTGTAATTGTATCCCCCTCTGCAGCATCTACTGGCAGATCTTCATCGTGCTCCGTAACAAAGTTGCCCTTCGGGTCTCTTTTGAATCTTCCTGTATTTTCCAGTAATGTCCATTAACTTTTAGCCTAGCTCTTTGATCTGACACTAAGTGAAACACTGTTTCAGAGTTAGATATAGCTCTTAGGGCTAATGGAATCTAGGGACATGGGGAGAAAGCAGGAACGGGGTACTGATTTGGGGTGATCAGCAATGATCATATTGAATGGCGGTGCTGCCCAAATGGTCTACTCCTGCACCTATTTTCTATGTTTCGAGGGGGTGTCACTCTCATCCCATCTCTGGATTTCTGTTTATTGACAGCACGTATTGATTTGTTCACCCAACCATCGGCAGGTAGACATTAGAGTCTTTGATTGCCTCAACAGTGCTTCTCCAGTTCAGGACGGTGGCACGGTGGCGTAGCGATAGAGCTATTGCCTTACAGCGCCGGAGACACAGGCTCGATCCTGACTACTGGTGCTTGTCTGTACCTTCTCCCGTTACCTGCGTGGTTTTTCTCCTAGATTTGCGGTTTCCTTTCGCACTCCAAAGACGTACAGGTTTGTAGGTTAATTGGCTTTGTGTAAAGGTAAAATTGGCCCGAGTGTGTAGGGTAGTGTTAATGTGCTGGGGATCCCTGGTCGGTGCTGTCACAGTGGGCCGAAGGGCCTGTTTCCTCGCTGTATCTCTAAACAAAACTGAACTAAAATAGCAGTTGTCAACACAAGTAACTGCGGATGCTGGAATCTTGCATAGAACACAAAGTGCTGGATTAACTCAGCGAGCCACGCAGCATATCTGGAGGACATTTAGAGTCAGGACTCTTTTACTGATTGTAGTGGGGGGAGAAAGCTGGAAAAGAGTTGGTGTTGGTTGTTGAGCTTGTAATCATAGAAAAATCTTTGAGCATCCAACACGTATTACTATAGGCCGGTGAGTTTAGTATTGTACAGTTTAAGAACCCATTGGTTGTTGACAAGAAGCTATAGGCCGGTGAGTTTAACACTTGTAGTTGTAAAGTTACGAGAGAGTATTCTGAGGGATAGGATATACAGGCATTTGGATGGGCAAGGGCTAATTAGGTAGAGTCAGCATAGCTTTGTACGTGGGGGGTCATGTCTCACATATCTGATTGAGTTTTTTGAAGACGTGACCACAAGGACAAAGCTGTAAATGTTGTGTACGTGGATTTCAGTCAGGCATTCAACAAGGTTCGGCATAGTAGTTTGGGAAGTTAGATTGCATGGGATCCAAGGAGAGGTAGCTGAATGTATAGCAAATTGGCTTCATGGAAGGAAGCAGAGGGTGATGGTGGAACATGGGCCGCGGAACCGAGGGGGGCTGCAGCCCCCCCCACTTTTTTAGCGATGTTTTCCCCCGGGAGTTAGCGGGCAGCCCAGGGGATGTACTTTAGTGACGGACACGGACGGTTCAGTGTCGGCAGGATGCATCAACCTCACCCGTAACACACCGGGAGAGGGGGGGGGGGTCAGCAACTCAGTGCTGTAGGGGCTGTAGTGAACGTGAAGGGGGGGGGTGGAGGGAGGGAGAGTGCAGGCTTCCCATACTCACACACAGAACCATGTGGAAGTGAGCGACGGGAGGAGGGGCCCAGGGTCTGAGGGCACGAGGTCAAGGGGTCGGACTAATGGAGAACGTTGCTGAACAACCCAACCTTCCTGCTTCTATTTATAGAGGAATCAGGGACAAAAACACAGAGAGCTGCCATGTTAAACACTGGCTGATCCCGGATAGCTTGAAGGGTCAGCTCTGGTCTCACACCAGGAAGGATGTCAAGAGTTCGTAGGGAAGCCAGAATGGGTGAGCAATGAAAAGTCTCAGTCACGTGTAGATTCTCGTGCTATTTACGTTGCAGGTGAGGGAAGTAGGAGACTGAGCGCATGTTCACATTCCTGTGGTGGAACAAATAAGAAGAACTTGTTCCAAGAGACATACAAAATGGACTTCTGTGATCACCACAGAGGCAACGGCAGATGACAAACTCGGCAGAGAGTGGAGAGACAGCGCTTCAGGAGTCACTTCACAAAGAGGGCTGGGCCTAGCACTGAAGGAGGGCTGGGCCTAGCACTGAAGGAGAAACCTTGTAAAAGTCTGGGAGGAAGGCCAGGGCAATAGGGATATATCTGGACTTTCAGAAGGCTTTCGACAAGGTCCCACATAAGAGATTAGTATACAACCTTAAAGAACACGGTATTGGGGGTTCAGTATTGATGTGGATAGAGAACTGGCTGGCAGACAGGAAGCAAAGAGTAGGAGTAAACGGGTCCTTTTCAGAATGGCAGGCAGTGACTAGTGGGGTACCGCAAGGCTCAGTGCTGGGACCCCAGCTATTTACAATATATATCAATGATTTGGACGAGGGAATTGAATGCAACATCTCCAAGTTTGCGGATGACACGAAGCTGGGGGGCAGTGTTAGGTGTGAGGAGGATGCAAGGTGACTCGGATAGGCTGGGTGAGTGGGCAAATGCATGACAGATGTAGTATAATGTGGATAAATGTGAGGTTATCCACTTTGGTGGCAAAAACAGGAGGGTAGACAATTATCTGAATGGTGGGCGATTAGGAAAAGGGGAGATGCAACGAGACCTGGGTGCCATGGTACACCAGTCATTGAAAGTAGGCATGCAGGTGCAGCAGGCAGTGAAGAAAGCGAATAGTATGTTAGCATTTATAGCAAAAGGATTTGAGTATAGGAGCAGGGAGGTTCTACTGCAGTTGTACAGGGTCTTGGTGAGACCACACCTGGAGTATTGGGTACAGTTTTGGTCTCCTAAGACATTCTTGAGGGAGTACAGAGAAGGTTCACCAGACTGATTACTGGGATCAGGCCTTTACTATGAGGAAAGACTGGATAGACTCGGCTTGTACTCGCTAGAATTTAGAAGATTGAGGGGGGATCTTATAGAAACTTACAAAATTGTTAAGGGGTTGGACAGGCTAGATGCAGGAAGATTGTTCCCGATGTTGGGGAGGTCCAGAACAAGGGGTCACAGTTTAAGGATAAAGGGGGAATTCCTTTAGGACCGAGATGAGGACTAATCTCTTATGTGGGACCTATAAGATGAGGAAAACATTTTTCACACAGAGAGTGGTGAGTCTGTGGAATTCTCTGCCACAGAAGGTAGTTGAGGCCAGTTCATTGGCTATATTTAAGAGTGAGTTAGATGTGGCCCTGGTGGCTAAAGGGATCAGGGGGTATGGAGAGAAGATAGGTACAGGATACTGAGTTGAATGATCAGCCATGATCATATTGAATGGTGGTGCAGGCTCGAAGGGCTGAATGGCCTACTCCTGTACCTATTTTCTATGTTTCTATATAATAGGGGAGATAGACACAAAATGCTGGAGTAACTCAGTCAGGCAGCATCTCTGGAAAAAATGAATGGGTGACGTATTATTTCGGGTCGGGACTCTTCTTCAGAGATGCCGCCTGATCCACTGAGTTACTCCAGCATTTTGTTTCTATTCTCGGTATAAACCAGCATCTGCAGTTCCTTCCTACACAAAGTAAAAGGAGGTTGCTCGGTCAAAGAGACGGCCTAGGCTCAATGGGCCAAATGGCCGCCATCCACTGCACCCATCGACTCCAGCAGCAATATTGGTGCCAACTACACACCTCATTGCATGCCAACATCTCCAGCGCAACTCAACCCCTCTTGCCCAACACCACCCTCCCGCCCCAACACCCCTCTCTACCCCTCCCCATCACAGCGTACCCCACCCACCACGGCATACCCCACTCACCCGGGGCGCTCTGTACCATGGAAGGCACTGCCGTCGATCCCCGGGGGGGGGGGGGGGAGATAGGTAGGGGATATATCCCCCCATTTTATGAGCTGGGGAATGGCCTGTATTATTATCCTCCAGTTTTTAGAGGTCGAGCAATAACAAAAATAATAAACACCTGCTCCTATCTCTCATGTAGGCCCTACATCATCTTAAAAATACTTCAAACAAAAAACATTGAAATCATATTTCTACAATGCACTAAAACTTGATTTTAATACATCAAATTTCAAAAAGTCCCTACCCCCCTCCCACACCCTCCCACACCCCCCCCCCCCCCCCCATGGTAGCTCCGCTGCCTCGACGGGTACCCATGAGGCCAGTGATCAGTGATCGCTCAGCCCCCTCATTTTCAAAAATGCTCCGCGGCCCCTGTGGAAGGTTGCTTCTCGGACTGGAGGCCGATGACTAGTGGTGTGACTCAGGGTTCAGTGCTGGTCCCGTAACTGTTTGCCATCTACATCAATGATTTGTATGAGAACATAGGGCAGATTAGTAAGTTTGCTGATGATACAAAAGTGGGTGGTTTTGCAGATAGTGAAGATGGTTATGAAAGATTGCAGCTGGATCGGGATCGATTGGCCAGATGGGCTGAGGAACGGTTGATGGAATTTAATATAGAAAAGTGTGAGGTATTGTATTTTGGGACGTCTAACAAGGGCCGGACTACACAGTAAATGGTAGTCCTCTGGGTAGTGTTGTAGAGCAGAGAGATCTAGGAGTACACGTGCACAGTTCCTTGAAGGTCGAGTCACAGGTGGATAAGGAAGTCAAAAAGGCTTTTGACAATTTGGTCTTCATCAGTCAGAGTATCGAGTATAGAGATTGGGAGGACATGTTGCTGTTGTATAAGACTTTGGTGAAACCACATTAAGAGTATTGTGTTATATGTTATAGGAAAGATATTGTAAAGCTTGAAAGGGTTCAGAGAAGATTTTCGAGGATATTGCCAGCACTAGAGGGTGTGAGCTATAGGGAGAAGTTGAGAAGGCTGGGTCTCTATTCCTTTGAGCACAGGAGGATGAGGGGAGATCTTATTGAGGTGTATAAAATCATGAGAGGAATAGATTGGGTAGATGCACAGAATCCCTTGCCCAGAGTAGGGGAGTCGAGGACCAGAGGACATAGGTACAAGGTGAAAATATTTAATAGGAATCTGAGGGGTATCTTTTTCACACAAAGGGTGGTGAGTGTATGGAATAAGAGGAGGTAGTTGAGGCTGGGACTATCCCAACATTTAAGAAACAGTTAGACAGGTACATGAACAGGACAGGTTTGGAGGAATATGGACCAAGCGCAGGCAGGTGGCACTAGTGTAGCTGGAACATGCTGGCCGGTGTTGTGTGAGTTGGGCCGAAGGGGCTGTTTTCACACTGTATCACTCTATGACTCTATGATATGGTGATGAGAGAATCCGTGCAACTACCCGAGTTGAGCAAGTGTTGCCAATCCACAACAGTGACCCACACTCGCCGTGCGAGCCTTCAGCACTGAGCAGCCACACCATTTGCACCAGGCCTGCCCACCACCAGGGCCCACAAGCAGCCTGTCTACACTGAACAAAGGGACATTTCCATGCTGAAGTAGCACCTTATTCCCAGCACAAGAGCACACAGCAATGGGGAAGCTAATGGTTTGTGCAAGGTTCATATCACAAATACATCTTACATCCTTAAGCAATGTACTTTCTGTTTTTCGAGATGCATCGTTCGCATGTTAAGAAGACCATACCTGTGGCAGAATTTGGAGGAAGTGATGTCATAATTAGCCCAAAGAAGTCAAAAGCATGCATGATTTTCGCCTTTAGAATCCAGATTACTAAACACCCCTCGGTGTTTCGAGCCATTTTCAGGGATCATGATTACCACATTACATTATCACATTAATGGCAGGTTTGTATCCGTCTCCTCTAATGTCAGGCTGGTAACCATGCTGCCATTTGAAGTAGAGAAAGCAGATCTTCAGGCCCGACTGCACCAGAAACTCCATTATACTGCCAAATCTGGATCTCACACACAGGAGATCCATGGCACAAAATAGAGAAAACTAACAGTAAGTGCACTGCAAGTTAAAGGACTCATTTCCTATCTTAAAAAAAAAACGGTGAAACCATTAGGGTGGCACAGTGGTGTAGCGGTAGTGTTGCAGCTTTACAGCGCCAGGGACCTGGGTTCGATCCTGACGACCACGGATGCTGACTGTATGGAGTTTGCATTTTCTCCCTGTGACCACATGGGTTTCCTCCAGGTGCTCCAGTTTCCTCCCACATCCCAAAGATGTGCGGGTTTGTAGGTTAATTGGCTTCCGCAAATTGTCCCTCATGTGTAGGATAGAACTAGTGTACAGGTGATCACTAGTCGGTGCATACCCGGTGGGCCTGTTTTCGCACTCTATCTCTAAACTAAACTAAAACTAAACTACACTTCAGAAATTTCAGCCACAACGAGCTATGCCTTTGCAGCTGGGATCCTCAATTATCTTCTATCTATACTATTACTAAAACTCTCATCTTGACCGTCTGCGTTGTAATTAAATTTGGACAAAAATTAACCCCCATAGCGCTACGATTTTCCGCCACCTTACTCACCATTGTCCTCTGCTGCAAGTCAAATAAGTTTTGTTCCAATAGGTGAAATAGTACAAAAGTTCTGAAGCTTTCAAAATCGTAAAAACCGCCCCTTCCGGAACCCGCTGTCAATAACGCGGCGAGGAGAATAAAAAGCTGAAGGGGTGCAATGTGTTGTGCAGCTCGCGGGGAGTCAGCAGCTCGTGGGCTGCTTCTGCGGCGACCAGCACAACCAGTCGGAAAATGTAGAGTTGAACCGGAAGCCTCTGAGTGAAGCAGGAGTGGGACCGGGATCTGCTGCGTGAGGCCGAAAGCGGGAGGTGCGGGGTGAGAAGAGTGCGAGCCCCCCCCCCTTCCCCACAACCCCCCCCTCCCCCCCCTCTTCCCGCACACCCCCCTTTCCCCACACCGCCCCCTCCCCCACAAACCCGCAGTGGCCACATGAGGTGAGGGACAGTTACATTCATGAGTCAACGTGTGCCGGATCGAAGTGTTGTTGGAGGGGGTCATGAAGGCCCTACAGCAGCCTCGGGCTCGATTAGATCAGGCACTGCTCCAAGTGGCCGAGCACACAAATTGAATGCATCCTGCAGTGGCGGGACACATAGACGGCATCGCCAGGCCAGGCCAGGCCAACCTTGTAGCTCTGACTCAAAGCTGCCACTAGACCCAACAGGCCTTTATGGCAAAGTTAAGATTCTGCATTGTTAATAGCTTTTGACGAATCACAGAAAATGGGGATGGAGATGTGGCTACTCTTATAATAATATAAATAATATTCAATTTATTGTCATTGCACTTTTCAGTACAACAAAATGGTTTAGCCTGCAGTCATAACATAGAATAAATAACAAAACACACACTCAACACAGTTTTTTACATCCACCACAGTGAGTCCACCAGACACCTCCTCACTGTAATGGAAGGCAAAAGTCTTAAGTCTTTGTGTCTTCCCTCCTTGCTCTCCCTCTGTGCTGAGGCGATCCAGGCCTCCGATGTTGTGACCCCGCCGGGTGATGGCAAGTAAGTCCCGCGGCTGAATCCGAGCTCCGCGAACGGGCCGGTTCAAACTCCATGGCCCGGGGCGGTCGAAGCTGCCGAAGCAGCTGCCCTCCAATCCAGCGGATGCAGCTGTTGTTGCGGGAGCCCCAGAAAAACAGGTCACCAACCTGTGACCTGCGAGCTCCCGACGTTGATGTCGTCCACTGGCCCACGGCCAAGCCTCCGAGGCTCCGAAGTCGGGTCGCAACGCCACCACAGCCCCGAAGTCGGCCAGCCGCGCGTTGGTAAGTCCTGGCTCGAGGTCGGTCCCAGTTGGAGGCCGCCAGCTCCGCGATAGGCCTCAGCGGAGACGGGGATGGGGGATACGGCAAGAAAGGTCGCATCCCCCCCGAAGGAAGAGTCAAAAAACATATTTCACCAAACCCCCCCACACATACACAACTAAAATAAACCGAAATAAACTGAAACAACGGAACAAAAGAAAACAAAAAAAGAAAAGACAAACGGACTGCAGGCGAGCCGCAGCTGCAAGGCAGGGCCGCCACTTCCGGACTCTTGAGTACTGTCTCAGTGTAATCTGATATTCTTACACTCTTGTACTTAGTATGATTGGGCCTTTGCATAGTATCTCTATGCAAAAATGGAATATCACCATACAGAGATACCCGTGACAATAAAGTACATTTGAACCATGAAAATGTTTTCCTGCATTGCGGTGACCAGAACTATACACTATCCTTCAAATGTGCCCTCACCAAAGTTTTACAAAGTGGCGACATGAAGGCGAGTATGCCATATACAAAGGCTTTAATTTAATATCTCATCCAATGGACGGTTCCTCTAACTGTGCTGTATTGTTTCAGTGCTGTGTTGAAATGTCAGCATTAGCTACACATGCCGATGCCTCTAAACTTGAACCTATCTGCTCAAACACAACAAACATAAAAGTTAGACAAATGATACTGCATTGTACAGTTGTGTTCACATTCTTTAATTCAGTTTAGTCTGGTGTTCATCACAATTGCTTTTATAGGTGCAGGAGAAATTAGATGAGAGAAAAGGTCGAAATGAATTCAAAATTAACTGCTCAAAAGAGCAGCAGTTTTTATTAAAATCAAAAATCAAAAGCAGCCCTTGTGCACGGGGCTCTTAAAGAATGTGAATGCTTAAACTGAACTCTCACTTCAAAGTCTGCAGATCCCATAACTCCCTTCTGTGAACAGAGAAATAATCAGCTACTCGGAGCAAGCCTGGGGACATAAGACACTGCAGATGTTGAAACCTTAAGCAAAACAGTGTGTCAGAGGAACTCAGTGGGTCCGGCAGCATCTGTGAAGAGAATGGACAGGCAATATGTCCATTTGGGACGCTTCTGTAGACTGATTGAAGAAGAGGGGAGTAAGCTGGAAAAGGGTTAGAAAGGGATGGAAGGGATCCACTTGTCCCTTGCAAGGTTTTCTCCCACTCCACCTTGCCTTCCAGCTTTATGTTTTACTCAAATCAAGTCTTCCAACTGGGCATAAAGTTTGAATTTATTGGTTCATGCGGTCAGAATTAAGTGAGCAGATTTGCAGACACCAGAATAAAGAGGGAAAGTAATCATGAATTTAAGAATATTATCTAAAAAAATCCAGAGATGGGGATAGTCCATTGCAAGTACAGAATGTTCTAATTTTTTTCAGATTAAGAAATTTAAATGAACTGCTAGGAGGTGGGTTTAGGCCGAACCTTTGACATAGTAAAGTGCTCCAAGGGGAAGATAATTAGCAGACACAATTTTATACCAAGACATATTGAAGGATGTGATGAAAACAATGATAAGCTAAGGTTGAGATCTGAAATAAAACAACATTGCAAGAAACACATATGGGTCAGGTAGCATCTGTGGAAAGGAAAATAAAATTAGCTAAAGTAGTGAAACCTTAAATTATAACCATATTTCCCTTTCTGCTGATGCTGCCTGACCTGCCAAGTATTTTCAGAATTTCCTGTTTCTAGATCAAAACAAAAAGTATACCATATCCTCAAGAAAGGAATAGTGGCTTAGGAACTTAAGTTCAGGATTTGTAACAAGACATCTGAAAATATAACGAAAGGAAATCAGCGACTAATAGAACACTAGAATTGGAGACATAGGATGATTGGTATTTTGTAAAGAAGGAGGAAGTGACAAAGGTATTTTAGGATGAGAATGTTAAATGAGACTCTTGAATTGGTAGACAAGCAGTGGAACAAGGGGGGAAAGAAGTAAGGTTGGACGTGAATGAGAGGACGGGTGGAAAGTTTTAGACAAGGATACGCTCAAAAATAAAGGATGCAAGACCAGTCATTGGCTTAGCGCGAATATAACATTTAGATTCCAATTTAGTGAAGCCAAAATTGAATGCTTCAGTAACCGATGGACTGAGGCAGGGCCAGAGAATGGGGCAGATACATATAGCCTTGGTGATAGAAAAGGATGTAGGGTCAGAGGTCAATGGACATTAAATAGAATGTCCTGATTATGAGCAGCCTGCTGCAGGCGCAGCAAAAGGCTGAGGAGCAAATAAAGGTCCACAATTTGTATTATTACACATATCACACATCTGAGGTATGCTTTTACAAAATTGTATTCCCTTCGTTTTTACTGCCAGCAGGGGTAACAGGGGAATATTTTCTTGTATTCCCCTTTCTTGCGAACGCCTATGGACTTTACCTGTTAAAACAGCGGGGAATATAGTCTTATATTCCCCTGGTCTCACATCCGGGAACTTGGCAACGTGACGGCAACGTGACGCTGCGTGGGAAATTTAGAATATTCAAACGGCAGACAGGAAGACTGCCGCGTCCATTTTGGTTAAATTTTACGTGGAAGTCCGCCGAGCTGAGATGTTCAAATTTTCCTCTAGATGTCTGATATGGGTAATAATAACAATATTGACTGTCCTCTTTCGGGAGATACGACATATATTGCCCTCACTAGATCCATATTGCCCTCGTCTTCGACTCGGGCAATATGAATCTACTTCAGGCAATATATGTCGTATCCCCCTCAAGGCCAGTCAATATTCTATTATGATTCCACCCAATTCCTGCAGTTTGTACATTTCCTCGAGCGTTAACATGATCTCTGATCATGAATAAACAAACTGGAGTTCTTTAAGAACAGTTTTTGTTCTTTTTTTTCTTCAGGATTTTGTCCTGAACTACTGCAGTTCTCAGAGGGTTAATGTAAGAATGCACCTAACGTACTTTTGAGCTGGCAGAACACATACCTAAAATCGCAGAATGTCAACAAGATTAACCTCAAAATTCCATAAAGACCAATCATAATCTCTCCTTCAACCATGCTAGTAAAGAAAATAAACTGAAAGGGGAATTTGCCTGTGGTCTTTTTAGTTTAAAAAGTTGACGACTGCTTTGTGGTTAAAGCAGTTGTTCTGAATGGGGGATGGGCACCCATCTCAAAAATAACTGCGTTATGGGAAACAATTAGATATTGCTGTGTACCATAATGGTAATATATTACATTGACGAACAACACTATAATGTCACATACAGGACGTTTACTTTTTTTAAATAAAAAAAAGATTGCTTTCAGGCAGTGTGGGGCCAGCTAAACAGCTTTCAGCCATGATAGCATTCAGCCACGTCACGTTTCTGGTTACACAGCATTCCACAGCTCCAGCAGCTCTGTCTAGAAACCCTCAGCAAGATGCATGTTGCAGAGGAACCATTTGTTAACAGATGTATGATCAATATAAATACCCGATTCAAAAGCGACAGCATGTTGGAAATGCCACAAAACACCAGGCGGCTACCACAGTTTCACTTTCATTATCACAATTGGAAGCAACATAAAGAGTGAGGAGATGAGGCATTCAATGGAGGTTCATCATTCCTACTGACACCAGGCCTCATTTTTATGTTTAAAACAATCTCAACGCCTGGCATTATATTCATAATATTACAAAAAAAAAAACTGCAGAATATCTAAAGACAAACACCTGATTGATAACACATCTCACACACCCACATTTTATGTAAATATTAACCTAACTGCCCAGGAGGGAAACTGCTCAGATAGGATCAGGTGTCTGTGGCGGGGATATCGCCTGATTTTAATTTCAGAGATATGCTAAACCATGGCCCCTTTTAGGGTGCAAATGCAAGATTATATTGGCAACATATCAGAAAAGTAGCACAAGTAGTTTACCTGGTATCATAGCTGTTATCATCTCACAAAAGAAAATCAATAAAAATATCCTCCATTATTACCCATATCACACATCTGAGGTATGCTTTTACAAAATTGTATTCCCTTCGTTTTTACTGCCAGCAGGGGTAACAGGGGAATATTTTCTTGTATTCCCCTTTCTTGCGAACGCCTATGGACTTTACCTGTTAAAACAGCGGGGAATATAGTCTTATATTCCCCTGGTCTCACATCCGGGAACTTGGCAACGTGACGCTGCGTGGGAAATTTAGAATATTCAAACGGCAGACAGGAAGACTGCCGCGTCCATTTTGGTTAAATTTTACGTGGAAGTCCGCCGAGCTGAGATGTTCAAATTTTCCTCTAGATGTCTGATATGGGTAATAATAACAATATTGACTGTCCTCTTTCGGGAGATACGACATATATTGCCCTCACTAGATCCATATTGCCCTCGTCTTCGACTCGGGCAATATGAATCTACTTCAGGCAATATATGTCGTATCCCCCTCAAGGCCAGTCAATATTCTATTATTATCTCACTGCTGACTGTTTAAATGTTATTCTAATTTTGCACATGGCATTTACATGTGACATTTATCTCAAAGCATTTCTTGCAATAGTTTTTAGTTTCAATCCTCTGAATTTTATTTGAATGTATGCCTGTGGCACATAGCTGCACAGTATTACATTCAGATAGCTCGGCTGTTGGCCTGGCAACAGTGCAGCATACACAATTCTAGGTCCACACCATCTTCTTTTCCAGCAGTGTTAAGACAGGTGATTCTCAATACATTTGTCACAGTAGGCCACTCCTGCTGCCCTCATTGCATTTTGCCAGCTACAACTACAGTACTTATTTTCCATGACCCCATTTTTTTTTGTGTTATATCTCACTATCACCTTACTAATTATAATATATTATAATCCTTCCTACTTTGTTCAATGTCTACAAAGGAGATCTGAAATGAGGAAAAACAAGTACATTGAATGTTAAAATAACTAGCAGCAGCAGCAGCAGTGAGCAAATTGGGGTGCATATGAGCCACAAGTAGAAAATCGCTGATCTAAAAGATCTTTACAAAGCCATGGACTGTAAACCAGCTTATATTAAGCATGACCATTTAGAAAGGCTGAGTGCATAGTTATATTGCTGGGTTGACAATTTGATCAAAAATTGATTTTCAGTTGAAGTTTACATTTATCATAGGTTTCAGAATTGAATTGGCTTGGTGCAAAATGGATCTGCAAGCAAAGTCTCTTTGGGCACCAAGCCAGATAAACCAGCCATTATGCAGCCCTAAACTATCTATTATTTGATGGTGGGGTGTAATTTAAGAGATTTTAATAATTGAAGAACAGAAGCTAGGAGGTCCTTAATATCACTGCTTGTTATGACCAAGAGGAAATCAAATGCACAGAAAAGGTTAATCTCTTTTCAATTGATTTTTTTTTTTGCATTGTTTGTCTATCCCATTTATATCAAATGTTAAATTTTACTTGTCTTTATCTTTGGCAGTCCCTCGGGATCCAAGATGACATATGTTCACTCCAGTTTTGTGAGGCCTGAGCGCATGACTTGCAGATTCTGCCACAGATTCCTTCTCCCATTTATACCAGCCTTCTGGATGCTCCTTGTACATGGGCTTGAGGTTCTCAATATCAGCCTGTATACAATTTTGTCTCTTTGAGTGATCACAGGACGGGGACTGAAAGAAGTTAGTATGTTGCATTGTTACATGATGCTTTCAGTATATCCTTGCATTTTGCAATTGGGTAATTCTGTTCCATTGCAGACCTCAGAATAGAGTGCTTTGGGAATCTAATGCTTTTTTAATTGCAACTAGAAGTGTAATTTTATGAACAATCATTTGTAACTTTTACTGTCAAGGCAAATTTGAAAACAGACTTTAAAGCAGGGATATTGCTTCAAGCAACAAATGCTCACATGCTTGTCACATTGTGTCTTAAGACTTGGGCGACCTAATTCGCGAGTTCTCATACTCGCAGCATGGTCGACATGAGATCGTAAGAGGTCTTCGGAATTCTCCTTCATCCTCAAGAGTGGTCTCCGCGTGCTCGAGGCCTCAGCTATGTTGCGGTGTTTCTTTCAAAATGTAAAAACATGCCCGCAAGTAAAAAAAGGTCACCATTGAAAAAATCTATACTTTTTTTATTTGTACGTTTAGTCGTAGTAGGTCATAGTAGATGGTAGTAGGTTGGGCATGTTAGTCATAGGTAATGGAGGGTAGTCGAAGGTAGTCGTAGATAGTCTTCATCATAATCGAAGGGAGGTCGAAGGGAGGTCGAAGGAGATCGTCTTCACTCTCCACTATTCGGTGTCCAATTTTCCCGAAGTTAGTCGTAGCTAGTTGAAGCTGGTTTTCAACATAGTCGAAGGAGGTCTTTAACATGACATTTTTTCAAACTCTTCAAAACTCACCAATTAGTTTGCCCAAGTGGGACAGCCCCTTTACAGTAGAACGTACAAAAATTCACTCCTTAAAGAGGCTAACTCCTGACTGTTTAATTAGGTGAATGGATCATAACAAAACAACAAGCAAAATGCTTCACAGGTTGGGGAAGTGGGAATAAACAATGCAGATTCCCAAACTCTAGAACTGTAGAATTTATAAAAGATCAAATCTGCTGCACCCACATACAATTGGCCACCAAATAAGGGAAAGAACAGTCCACAAGGCCATACCTGGCTATGTAGCATTCTTGCATTCAGTAATTAGTCTTATATGCAGAATAGACACTTACTGACTTGGTATTTCTCTGAAGAATGCCGAATTCCTGCAGAGTAAACAGTGTTCGTGGAGTTACTTCAAGTTAGATTCAATGCCTTCAGAGGAGAAAAGCCAGAAAAAGTACATCAATCCAATTTGAATCTTACCATAATCACCTATATAGACAACATTCAAAGAGAAAAAGGGACAAAAAAATTTCAGCTGCCCCGGACATTTTTTATATAACAGCAATTTCTTTCTGTTACATTATTTCCAAAAACAAACTGTACTCATAGAGTGCCCTCAGAAGTGGTTGTGTAATCGTGTAATCCAAGGGGTTAAATTTAACAAGCAAGCATTATTAGGAGAACTTTAGAAACATAGAAACATAGAAAATAGGTGCAGAAGGAGGCCATTCGTCCCTTCGAGCCAGCACCGCCATTCATTGTGACCAAGGCTGATCGTCCCCAATGAATAACCCGTGCCTGCCTTCTCCCCGTATCCCTTGATTCCACTAGCCCCTAGACCTCTATCTAACTCTCTCTTAAATCCATCCAGTGACTTGGCCTCCACTGCCCTCTGTGGCAGGGAATTCCACAAATTCACAACTCTCTGGGTAAAAACGGTTTTTCTCACCTCAGTCTTAAATGGCTTCCCCTTTATTCTAAGAGAATATACTCCTCTTTCAAACACACCCAGTTGGAAATCTTTCCTTCCCCATCTTCCTCTGCCTCATTGCAGGCTATGACATCATCTTCCTGTAATGTTCCTCAAATGTCCAACACGCACTGCACGGGTTCCATTATCTATTCACTCACAACCATGTGATGAATAGAAGCAAAAGTAGGCAATTCAACCTCCTGCTAGTTCTGTACAAGATCGTGCCTCATCTCACTGCTACTTTTCTGTACCAACTTCAATTCCCTCAATTCGTTTATAATGCAAATATCTATCAACCTTATTCTTGAATGTGAATGGTGATTGAGCAACCACATCCTCTTGGGTTGAACATTCCAAGGATTCACCACCCTGTGAATGAAGACATTTCTTCCCACATCAGTCCTGAATGACAGACCATCTACCACTGTGAAGCACACGTCCAAGGCTCAGGTTCCATTTTGAATTAAGATGCTGCATGTGAGCATTTTGCAAGTTCGCCACAAAACTTTGTGGGTTTCCGGCAGATGCTCTGGTTTCCTTTCACATCCCACAGACCTTTTAATAGGTGAATAATAGGTTAATTGCCTACATTAGGTAGCGGCAAAAGAATTAAATGGGAGTTCACCAGCATGTGGGAGCGGTTGCAGGGTTAGAGGAAGTGAGGGGGGAAATATAAGCAGTGAGCCAGAATGGACTTGACATGCTGAACGGCCTCTGCCTCATAATCAAATCCCTCAGATTCTTTCCTTTTTCGTGATCTGAAGATCTACTTAAAACCTATCTCTTTTATTAAATTTTATGCCAGCTGCTCTAATATCTTCATGTCAAATTTTATTTGATAACAGAAACAGCAAATTACTGTGTTACAGGGTCAGATAAATACAAGTTGATGTTATTAACTTACACGTAGTTGGTATTTTTATTTCCCTCAAGCTAACTAGATGAGTTTAAACATGCCAAGCAGCAGCAAAACTGACCTGGCCGAATTTTGCTTACTCAGTTGCAAGAACACATTGCTCTCTGCAGGATCAAAGCAAATCCCAGATTAGAACACTACAGCACAGGAATAGTCCTTCAGCCCACAATGTCCGTGTCGAACATGGTGCCAAGTTAAACTAATCTCATCTGCCTGCGTGTTGTCCATGCATATGTAAATAAATATGCGCAACTAAAAGCCTCTTAAATGCACTATTGTACCTACCTCCACTACCACCCCTGGCAGCATGTTCCAGGCACCCACCTGCCCCTGTATAAAATGTTGCCCCGCACATCCCCATCAAACTTAAAACTATGCCTTCAAGACTTTGACATTTTCACCCTGTGATAAAAGTTTATGATCTAATTATCCAATTGTATATATTTCTATGAGGTCCTCCTTCAACCTCCAAAGATCCAGCCAAAACAACATTCCAGAGAAAAAGTTGCCTTATAGCTAATGCCCTCTATCCAGGCAGCATTTTGGTAAACCACTTCTGCACCCTCAATTAAGTTCCCAACATCTTTCCTGTACTGTAATGACTACCTAAGATAATTCCTGTTGAATGTTATATTTATTGACCACAGTAGTGCTAACAACACTCCTTTTGTTAAGGGTACACAAAAAGCTGGAGAAACTCAGCGGGTGCAGCAGCATAAGGAGCTTTTGTCGAGACCCTTCTTTAAATTTGTTTATTTTGGTTTGCAAATCAGTATTCTTCTTTAAACACATGCAAAATCCAGTAACAACACATGTCCAATGGAAGGAGTACTATTTATTGTTCTGAAATGACAATCCTTTCATATTAAGGCACGAGGAAGTAAGTTGCATCCAGCTATGTGCAAGAAAATTACTTGTGGACAATTATTCATTGCCGGAAATAGAAGCAAAATGGGCTATGCAGCCTATTATTCTTGCTCCATCATTCGATAAGATAGAATTTGAACCTGCGCCACAATCCAATTGCTTGTCTGACCCCTATACCTCTCAAATCCCAGCCATAAATGTATTCATGGGACAGGTTTTGCCACACTGAGGGTGGTGGATATCTGGAATATCTGCTAGACGTGGCGGTTAAGGTAGATCAATCTTAATTTTAGGAATTTTAAAATTATTTGGACAGGTACACAGATAAGAAAGGAATAGTGACATGCAAAAAAAATATGATTAGCATTGATAAGCATCTCAGTTGGCATTGATGAGTTGGGCTGAAGACCCCGTTTACATGCTGTATGACTTCATGAATCTGAGAATAATCATACTTTGCAGTTCAAAAGGTACACAGAAATTATTCATGTTCATTTAAATATGTTAAACAGCTCAAATGCTCAGTATTTTACTTAAAATAAACATGCAGTACCGGAAGAGAATTCTGCAATCTATGTATCTGGTCAGCCTAGATCTCCAGAAAATATCATGAAATGCAATACAGTGGCACTGCATGATCACACTTTTCTTCACATAATTATCCAATTCTTTGTTCATTCACAAAATGGGATAGTTTTGGAAATTCAAATTCACGGATCTCATGCAATCACAGGTGCTCAAAGGATCATGTCTTCAATTCTGCAGACCCGTCTAGGGATCCTTTGACACTACTGAAGGCAAGAGTGTCATAGAAAGTGCAGCCAAAAGCCAGGCACTTCGGCCCACAATGTTTGTGCCTGGCATGATGTCAAGATCAACTCTTATCAGCCTGCACATATTCCATATCCCTCTATTCCCTGCATATCCATGTACCTGTCTAAAGGTTTATTTAATGCCACTATCATATCTGCGCCTACCATCATCCCTGCAATTCCAGGCACTCACCAGCCTCGGTATAAAAACTTGTCCTGCACAACTCCTTTAAACGTAACCTCTCCCGGTTTAAAGCTATGTCCCCTAGAATTTGAGATTTACTTCCTGGGAAAAAGGTTCTGACCATCTACCCTGTCTGATAATTTTATAGACCTCCATCAGTTCTCCCCATCTGTGTTTAGTGTTCCTCTATCATTCTATAGAAAATAATCCAAGTCTGTCCAACCTCTCTCTATAGCTACTATCTCCTAATTCTCCTCCTCCACTGACACACCTGTCACCTGGCCTGGTAGACAGAAATGCTGGAGAAACTCACCGGGTGAGACAGCATCTATGGGGCAAAGGAAATAGGCAACGTTTGTAGTCGAGACGCTTCTTGTCATCTGGCCAGGCTCATTTCCCAAGGTTCAGCCTTCTCAGGTTGGGCTGTCCGCATACTGTTTCAGGAAACCCTCTTAGATACGCCTAATTCCTAATAACTAATTCCGCCCCTTCTAAACCTCTGGCACTGGGCAAGTCCCGGTCAATATTAGGGAAGTTGAAGTCACCCAGTAAAACAACCTTGGTACTTTGGCATCTTTCAGTAATCTGTCTACATATCTGTTCCTCTATCTCCCACTTGCTACCGAGGTAGCGGGGGAGGAGGGGAGGGGGTCGATGATAGATTGCTTGTACCTTCCGTGTTTTCAAGCTCTACACATATAGCCTCAGTAGACAAACGATCTGACATGTCCTCTCTGAGTGCCGCTGTGACAGCCTCCCTGATCAGAAGCGCAACTCCTCCACTTCTTTTCCTTCTGTCTCTATCACATCCGACACATAAAATGCATTATGAAACAATGTTTATGAGTTGTTGCCATTGGCATTATGCCTCCAGCTGGAAGGAACAAATCCCCACTCATGAATTTGTGTTTCCTGTTTCTTACTGCATTATAAGTATTATGAAGCATGGATATTCTGAATGAGGGGACACCAGGAATTGTATAATCCAAAGCCTAATTACAATACTTCTATTCCTGTTCTTTTGTTGAATTCCTTTATTAATTGCCTCAAGAGATGGCCGCATGTTTGTTTTATCTCTAGCTGTCATTGCAGTGGAAATTCTCACAGCATGCTTTGATAAAAAGTAACTACTCTGCAGTTGTCCCTTAATTTGCAGATGCACAAATTAAAAATTAAGAAAAAAGGGCTGTGGGGATATTTTTATGATTGTTGAGGCAAGGCAATGAATTGCTTGATAGCTTTTTCTTCTTCTTCGAGTCCACACACCAGAGCTGAACACACTTCTCGGCATCTGCACACAATGGTGTCTGTCTTGGGCTTCTTGTGCGTGGTGGTGGAAAGATTGGTGAAAACAGGGCTGCGACATGAACGCTCTTTCCTTGATCCCGCTTAACAGCTCATCTGATGTGTGCTTTTAAAATAATTCAAAATGAGACAGCATTAATTGCTGCCAATACAGTACGGACACGCTATCTTGCACCACTCCCAAACTTCACAGACACTTTAAAACATCATTTTCATTTTGAAAACGGACATACAAATTATAGCGGTTACAGACATATCCTTTAGATTGAAAAATGAAGCTCTTGTGTAATACTAATTCTCTAAAACACCTCTTGACATTTCTAATAAGAATAAGAGTTTTACTGTACAGATATGGGTCCTTCTGGTCCATCTTGTCCATGCCCATCCTGATCTTTATTCGGGCTAATCCCATTTGCCCACATTAGGCCCATATTCCTTTCTTCCTTTCCTATTTCAGGGGAAGGCCTTTAATTGCATCTGGCTTCATCACCTCCTTCACAGTTTGCTCCAGATAATCACCACCCTATGTGAAAAACCTAACACATAGATCCTGCGGATCTCTTTTTCGAGAAGCTCCTGCCTTGGGAAAAAGTCCCTGACCATCCCCTCTGTTTATGCTTCTCAAAAATAAAATGTATAAACCTTTAAAGCAAACCTTTGTTTCAGTGAGAATAAACCCAGCCTATCCAATGTTTCTTCATAACTACAACTGTCTATTGCATTCAACTTCCTGGTGAATTCTCTCTCTCTCTCTCTCTCTCTCTCTCTCTATTGCTACCACATCTTTCCTGAAGTGTAGTGACCAGAACTGTACGCAATACTCCAAGTGTAATCTGACCAACATTGTGTATTTGCAATACGATGTCCCAACTTTTATACTCATGTTTTCACTTTGAAGGCAAATTTGCCACATGCCATTTTCACTACCTTATTCACCTTTGTCATCACTTCCAGGAGGCTCTGCCTTAAAATCAGCTCAGTTACACAAACTCAATAAATAAACCATGTAGCAAAAAGATCAATCTATCATACTTGGAATAATCTGAAAACTTGATTGCATGTAGGAAGCTTAAATTCTGTTAAGAGTTATGTAGCACAGAAGTGTCAATGATAGTGACAATAATTATTGTAAAAACCTAATTTGTTCTGATGAACAGTCATCCATCTCCATAGACACTACCCAACATGCCGTGTATTCCTAACATTTTCTGTTTTTATTTTGGTTCACGGATGTACTTTTGTGGATATAATCTGTAATTATTGCCCTCTTTGGCCTAAGTTGTGGTCTTAGAGCTGAATATTGTATCGGACTCTAAACAGGCTAATAGGAATAGGCCTTGCCAGTGACATCCAGACGGCATGAATGAGGTAAAATGCCTCAGGAAGAGCCTGAGCATGAGTATGGGAAAATGAGTATAACAATGACAAAGCCTGTTCATGTCAAAATACCGAGTCAGGTGTTTTACTAGTAGCAGAATTAGGTCATTCAGCCCATTGTCTACTCTGCCACTCAATCATGGCTGATCCATCTTTCCCTCTCAACCCAATTCTCCTGCCTTCTTCCCATCACTTGATACCCATACCAATTGAGAATCTATCAATCTCCGTCTGAAAAATATCCATTGACTTGGCCTCCACAGCCGTCTGTGGCAGAAGATGAGGAATATAAACTTTATGCTGAAACACACATCCAGCTAAGTCACAGAAACACAGGTATGGATGTTGCTCAGCAGGGAATGAAAGGGAATGGGATGGGATTATCCTAAAATACTTCAACACTGAACTATTGAATACATTTTCCAAATGTATTTAGTTTAGTCTAGAGATACAGCATGGAAACAGGCCCTTCAGCCCATTGAGTCCACGCCAACCACAGAACACCCATTCACACTAGTTCTATGTTACCCCACTTTCTCATCCACACTAGAGGCAATTTACAGAGGCTAATTAACCTACAAACCCGCATGTCATGGGAGGAAACCGGAGCATCCAGAGGTGCTGTCATTTGTTCCAACTTCACAGCAATCTCTATATATGAAGAAGCGATTCCTCATTACACACTTGCATTTTTTGTAACACGGGAGGCTATTTGGCTCATCACGTTTATCCTGGCCCTCAGAGCAAATGTTTTAGCCCTGTACCTCACTCTCCCTCATATGGTCATCAACTTGTTTTTGATTTACCTGCCTCGCAACTGTATCAGTAGCCAATTCACTTACTATTTCTGATAACTTTGATCAAAGGGGTGAAAGAAGCTTCACTCAGAATATAATCTCCCAGACGTTTGCCATCACATCTGGAAAACTTAATTCACTTCTCCACTCTGAGAAATGGAATACCAGAATTTTGAACCATCATTTAACAATTGGACAACATCATCCTGGTTAAACTAAGCTGCATTCTCTACCACAGGTCAATATCTCCTTGGTGCACTGTGATGATCAGAACTACTCACAATACTCAATATGATTTAACCAGGGTACCGTATAGTTGTGACATATTTTCCCCAATACAGGGGCACCATTCCATAGCAGCATTTTGACTTTTCCCATATCTGTTCACAACATATATACATACACAACATACACCTAGCATTTTCAGATATTTGCCACTTTAGAAATTTATTATTATACGGTTGATTCCTTGTTCTGTTTGAAAATCCATAATAACTGACAATTGCCACAGAAGGATGTTAAATTGGATTGGTCCCGTCAAAAAATAACACAGTTACTCCAACACATCGCAAGAGTAGGAGTAGCTCATCAGTGAGGAACTAATAGGGAATTTCACATCCACCCCGCAAATGGTCATAGATGATCTA
The DNA here is from genome assembly GCA_035221665.1 of Okamejei kenojei. NCBI lineage: Eukaryota > Metazoa > Chordata > Chondrichthyes > Rajiformes > Rajidae > Okamejei > Okamejei kenojei. Next base: position 159,497,344 of record CM069131.1, read on the forward strand.
GTTTTCTGGTTTCTACATTCAAATCTACATACCATATACTGCCCTAAACTGCATCCTTTTTGTTGATAGTTAACAATCATGCAAACATTCCACCAGTGTGCAAGCATTCCACCAATTGCTATCCATAGCCATATTTAAATCTGTTGAATATAATATGCCTATTGAGCATTATAATTTTAATACCAGCGTTGGAACCTACAAGAAAATTGTTTTGGAAGTGCAAGTCTCCCATCTGACTCTGACAATACAGGAGACCTAAGCAGGCTCTTTGAATCAGGTATTCAATTAGACTCTCTCCACCTCCCCTGACCCTGTAAGATTCTTGCTTTTAAGAATGCATCCAGTTTCATTTTGAAGGAGAAGTCACTACTACAGTGATCTTCTATTTTGCCAGATGCACAGGTGCAGGCATTATTAATATATTATCGACTAACTCCAATGTGCAGAAATAATTCAATCTTGCAACGATTAAACCATATAACAACCATATAACCATATAACAATTACAGCACGGAAACAGGCCCTCTCGGCCCTTCCAGTCTGTGCCGACCATTTGTTTTCCCCTAGTCCCATCTACCTGCACTCAGACCATACCCCTCCATTCCCTTCACATCCATATACCTATCCACTTTAATCTTAAATGTTAAAATCGATCCTGCCTCCACCACTTCTGCTGGAAGCTCATTCCACACAGCCACCACCCTCTGAGTAAAGAAGTTCCCCCTCACGTTACCCCGAAACTTCTGTCCCTTAATTCTCATGTCATGCCCTCTTGTTTGAATCTTCCCTACACTCAATGGGAAAAACGTATCCACGTTAGATAACATAGAAAAGTGCTACTTTTTTCCATAACCATCTTTAATCATTATTATCCAATTTTTAAATCAACAATATTTCCTTACCACACGGTAAAATTATATCCAGCCTGTTGGGAAAATGAAATTCTCCTTTTATTTTGTCACTTCAATTGAATCACTCCTTTTTGACTAACTGGTTACAGTCACAGCACAGCACAATTGTCATACTGCCTCAGTGATTATAGAGGTTGGCATTGTAAATTGGAAAAGGCTCTTAGAGCAAAGAATAAGATGCCAAACATTACAAAGGAGGTTGGGATTGGGATTCTTCTACATATGTCATCCAGGATTTTTTATAATGAAAACCAAACATGAGTATATATTGGGTAACTATTACCCCTTAATCAATCTGACCCCATAAAAATGTCTAAATTTCACATGTACAAGCTCCCTCCCACAAATAATTTGCAAGCATAAGTTCTACAGTATATGGAAATGAAGCATTCTGTGCAATCATTTGACTAGATGTAACATCAGCAGGCTTTCCTGAAGCTCTATTGTACAAACAGATACTCTAAATACAGCAATTAGATTTCCCATGCTGGTATTCATACACATATTGCATAATTGGTTTTCTATTTGTTATATGAAAATTGATAATTTCAGCAAAGGAAATCTAGTATTCCCCTAGGAGTTTAATTACTGCCTAAAACTCCATTGGGAGAACGGCAGATGGGAGAATATACTCTGCTGAATCGATTAGAACAAAAGCAAAGCATGCTAAACAGGATACGGCCCCAATAATCTTCAATTTACTTAAATGATTTTATTATCTTTCATAAGGCAAGCTGAAATCTTTTTACTAAATGAACGTAACTATATTAGAAATCAAGAATAATGAGTACACCATATTTTATTCATCAGTAACCTGAATTGATTCGCGTTTGCGGACCTTGGAGCTCATGGTAACAAAGAGAGGAGAATGCAGGGGCTTTGACCAAGATGTTTAGTTTACAAATAGAGCAAGAAACAGGCCTTTTGGCTCACCAAATCCACACCAACCATATTTAATCATTCACACGTTCTGTGTTGTGTGTTTGATGTATTTAAGAGAGTTAGATAGATGGCTCTTAGGGCTAACGGGATCAAGGGACACGGGGAGAAAGCAGGAACAGGGTACTGATTATGGACGATCAGCCATGAACATAATGTGTAGTGGTGATCGAAGGGCCGAAGGGCCGAGTGGCCTACTCCTGCACCTATGTTTCTATGTTATCCCACTTTCGCATCCACTCGCTATACATTAGAGGCAATTTACAGTGGCCAAATAATCCACAAATACACATGTCTTTGGGATGCGGTGAGGAGACCAGAGGAATAGGTGCAGGAGTAGGCCATTCAGCCCTTCGAGCCAGCACCACCAAAGTGATCATGACTGTTCATCCACAATCAGTACCCCGTTCCTGCCTTCCACCCATATCCCTTGGTTCCGCTAGCCCTAAGAGTTCTAACGCTTTTTCGAATGCATCTAGTGAATCGGCTTCCACTGCCTTCTGAGGCAGAGAATTCCACAAATTCATAACTTTGGGTGAGAAAGTCCCTTCTAATCTCAGTTCCAGATGGCCCACCCCTTATTCCTAAACTGTGGCCCTGGTTCTGGACTTCCCCAACACCCCTTTCCTAATCTGACACCATTCAGGTAATAATCTGCCTCCTTATTCTTGCCACCAAGTGGATAACCTCACATTTATCCACATTATATTGCACCATTATATTGCCCACTCACCCAACCTGTCCAAGTCACCCTGCATCCTCATAGCATCCTCTTCACAGTTCACACTGCCACCTAGGTTTGCGGCATCTGCAAATTTGCTAATGTTACTTTTAATTCCTTCATCATTAATGTGTATTGTAAATAGCCGCGGTCCCAGCACAGAGCCTTGCGGCACCCCACTAGTCACCGCCTGCCATTGTGAAAGGGACCCGTTAATTCCTACTCTTTGTTTCCTGTCTGCCAACCAATTTTCTATCCATGTCAATACCCTACCCCTAATACCATGTGCTCTAATTTTGCCCACTTGTGATATGTATGTCTACAGACGACCCCAATGCATTCTACTCATGCTTTTAAAGAGAGAACATTGATGTGCCTTCTGCGGTCACCATAGCACCGATGGCATTGTCAACCCCGTTACTCAGTCAGAAGATCCTTCATGGGGGTGAACTCTCGGAATATATCTGGACCTGATGACCAAATTCTCAAAACTTGTGCAGACCAATTGGCTGAAGTTCTATAATGGAAGAGGGAGATGTCGGAGATTCACTTGGATCATCTCCGACATCTCCCTACCGTTTCTAGATCTCACTGTCTCCATCAAAGGAGACAGACTGCCCACTGACATCTATTAAAAACCCATTGACTCCCATAGCAATCTAGATTATACTTCTTCCCACCCTGCTTCCTGTAAAAACTCTATCCCCGACTTCCAATTCTTCCGTCTAAGCCGCATCTGCACCCAGAATGAGGTGTTCCATACCAGGTCATCGGAAATGTCCTCATTCTTTAGGAAACAGGGATTCCCCTCCTCCATTATAGATGAGGCTCTCACTAGGGTCTCCTTGATAACACGTAGCTCCTTTCTTGTTCCCTTCTTTCCCCATTCGTAACAAAGGCAGAGTCTCCTTGTCCTCACCTTCTAGCCCATCAGCCGTCGCATACAGCACATAATCCTCCGACACTTTTGTCACCTCCAACGGGATCCCACTACTAACCACATCTTCCCATCTCCACCCCTTTCTGCTTTCCGCAACTGCAGGAGATGCAACAAATTTTCCACTGCAACTGCAGGAGATGCAACACCTGTCCCTATACCTCCCCCCGCGACTTTGTCCAAGGACCCCAACAGTCTTTTCAGGTGAGGCACAGGTTCACTTGCACCTCCTCTAACCTCATCTACTGTATCCGCTGTTCTAGGTGTGGACTCCTGTATATCGGTGAGACCAAGCGCAGCTCGGCGATCGTATCGCTGAACACCTCCACTCAGTCCGCCTAAACCTACTCGATCTCCCAGTTGCTCAACAATTTAATTCTCCCTCCCATTCCCACACTGATCTTTCTGTCCTGGGCCTCCTCCATTGTCAGAGTGAGGCCCAGCGCAAATTGGAGGAACAGCACCTCCTATTTCATTTGGGTAACTTACACCCCAGCTGTATGAACAGACTTCTCTAACTTTAAGTCACCTTTGCTTTCCCTCTCTCTCCATCCCCTCCCCCAGTTCTCCCACCATTCTTACTGTCTCCGATTACATTTTATCTCTGTACCACCCATTCCCCTGACATCAGTCTGAAGAAGGGTCTCTAGCTGAAATGTCACCCATTCCTTCTCTCTAGAGATTCCCACTGAGGTACTCTAGCATTTTGTGTCTATCTTCAATTTAAACCAGCTTCTGCAGTTCTTTCCCCACACAAAGAGAAATGGCAGATGGAATTTAATCTGGGCAAGTGTAAGATGGGATTCAAGATGGGGAACATTTTATAGAGAAGTACATGGCAAGTTTTGTTTGGAAAAACACAGAATAGTGAGGGGCTGGAACCCAATGTCAGGGGTGGTGGCAGAGGCAGATACAAGTGTGGCGTTTGAGGTTTTTTGATAGGCACATGGAAGTGCATGGAATAGAGTGGTATGGATCATGTACAGTCAGCTTAACGTCACCAGCACAAACATTGTGGGCCAAAGGGCCAATTCCTGTGCTATACTGTTCTTTGTTCTATGCGCTCTTTAGAATCAAAACTCAGCATCCTTTAGTATCCAGGAACCACATCAATTTTTATTTATATGGAATCTTTAACAGAGTAAAAGTCACTATGTGAGGTGTTCATGAAAGCAGATTCAAATTAGTTTGCCAAATACAACAGGGTGCAATGAAATTCCCTGTTCATGTGAAGCTCAGAGTAAACAGTATACATGGTAATGATAGATTATGGTAATAAATACATTGGAGAATGCAAAACAACAGAATGCAGTGCAAACTGAAGCAGTCTAAACAAAAGAGACACTGAAGTACAATGAGGGACATGAGTTAAGAGAGTATGCATGTATGTCTGCACCTCTGGGAAGAGAGAGTGAAATAGGTGATTGATTCAGAAGTCTGATAGCATCGCAAAGAAAGTGTAAGCAAGTCTGGACATTCAGGCTTTCAAGCTCCGGTAACTCTCCCAGAGAGTAGAAGTGAGAAAAGGGAGTGGTCAAGATCGCGGATATCCTTGATGATACTTCCAGCCTTCCTAATGCAATGCACTTTGAAGGTGGACTCAGTAGTGTCATTGGCAAACTTAAAGATTGAGGGGGTGCTGTACCTGGCTACACAGTCATGGGTATTCAGGGAGTGGAGCAAGGGACTGAGCATGCAACTCTGAGAAGCACCAGTGTTCAGGGTCAAAGGGAAGGAGATATTATGACCAATTCTAACTGATTGAGGTTTGCTGATGCCAGTCCAGATGCCAGTTATAAAATAAAATAAAATAAAAATAAAGCCCCAAGGCCATGGTTCAAGAAGTTGAGAGATTACCTTATTCTGTATTCTGGTGTTGAAGGCCAAGCTGTAGCGAATGAAGTGCATTCCAACGTAAGTGTTCTTGTCAAGATCATCCAGAGCAAAATGTAGTTCAAAGGTATAGTGTGGAAAGGATGCTGGTTTACACCAAAGATAGACACAGAATGCTGGAGTAAAGTCTGAAGAAGAGTCTTGACCCAAAACCTCAGAGATGAAATCTCCAGAGATGCTGCCTGACCCATTGAGTTACTCCCGTATTTTGTGTCTATCAAAGGTACGTAACATCCTCCATAGACCTATTTTTCCTGTCTGCAAATTGGAAAGGGTCTAGATTGTCTGGAAGGTAAACCATTACCAATCGTTCCGTGCACTTCATTATGGTCATTAGAGCTACTCAGCAGTAGTTATTGAGGCAGGTCACTTTATTCTTATTGGGGTGGAATGATGAATGATGACTGGAATGATGTTTCCTTGAAGCAGACTGAGGGGCTGAAGACTGTGGCCAGTTGATCAGTGCATGATTTCAGGACTCATGCAATGACTGCATTCAGGCTCGTTGCCTTCCGAGAATGCCCCATTAAATAACGAGAAATTGAGGAAAACATCAATCAAAAATAAAAAAGGTAACATTTTTCAATGGTGCAATAAGTGAAAAGAATCAATCTTCCATAATCTACGCATATCCAAAAGCACTTCAAAACCAATTAAATACTTTTAAGCTGTCATCTCTTCAGTAATGGACGAATGATTAAAAAAAGTAGGAGCAGGGGTCAGCCATTTGATTTACATCATTCAGGATTTTAATTCTTGCAAAACACCATGCAATCTCGACATGCTTTCTGATTCATTGGTTTCACACGATGATGTAATTTCCCATGGAATTGGAATTCTCCTTTTTGAGCAATGGGGGAAAAAAGCTACAGCAGGTAGTCTTTGAACCAATCACCAAAGAATTCCACAGATTCACCACCCTCTGCCAAAAGGCATAACCATAGTCTTTTACAGCACAAGCGGCTATGCAATAGTAACATATTTTATGATTTGTGTGAAGGATACCACTACCTGCCTACCTTTTTTGTTTAATCATGGAAATTCCATGGTAGTTCACAAACAGTACACAGTGCCAGAGTGAGCCATAAAATGCAGATCAGTCTGCATTTCAACACTTTCAAATTAATTTCTGATCATTCTGAGAATATTTAGAGTCATAGAGTGATACAGTGTGGGAAGCAGGCCCTTCAGCCCAACTTGCCCACACCGGCCAACATGTCCCAGCTACACGTCCCACCTGCCTGCGCTTAATTCATATCCCTCCAAACCTGTCCTATCCAAGTACATGTATAACCGTTTCTTAAATGTTGGGATAGTCCCAACCTCAACTACCTCCTCTGGCAGCTTGTTCCATACACCCACCACCCTTTGTGTGAAAGAGTTATCTCTCAGATTCCTATTAAATCTATTCCCCTTCACCTTCAACCTACGTCCTATGGTCCTCAATTCCCCTACTCTGGGCAAGAGACTGTATCTACCCGATCTATTCCTCTCATGATTTTATACACCTCTATATGACCACCCCTCATCCTCCTGCCAGTCAGGGAATAGAGACCCAGCCTATTCAAACTCTCCCTGTAGCTCACACCCTCTAGTCCTGGCAATTAAATGCAGATGAAAGTTCAGGGAGAGAAAAAAAAGCTTGAAAACACAACTGTAGAAATTATATAATTATAGACATTTCTCAATTTTACTGACATTATTCCGGCCAGCAAAACTAGATTTTTGCACTTCTTTCAACTCAAAGGTTTTGCTGCCATGTCCTACCTTCACTGTTAGACTTGGAGAATACTGTAGCCTCTCACTGGTTCGGCAGGAAGCCAAGCAAATAGAGGCAGTCTACCATTTCCTGGCATTCAGTGTTGCAAATCCCACTTTGCACTGTAATAGACTCCAAAGAAAGCCAGTAATTACGTTAAAGTGGCAGAATTACCTACTCAGTGAGCTTCAGTGTTTAGGTCTAACAACATTAAGCCCTGCTGTAAATCGCATCTTTAAGCAGCAATGCTCTTTATTTTGTGACGCAATTCTCTTTCTTACAGCGAAAAAAAGAAACACAGATGTAGGTTTCATATAGTCCACTATGCAAGTTAATGAAAGACTTGCAGTACTACCAGTTAGTAAAAATAAGAGGTAAAACTCAGTCCAGAAAGAGAAATGAAGATCCCCTGGAGGGATGGGACCAATAAATTAATAATGAATAATAAGGTGGCAATTACTTTCCATCAACAACAAAACAGCGGCAGGATGAAATATTTCCCCATTGCCTGGATGCGCAGCACAAACAACTCTTCAAAAAGCTTAACTTAATCCAGATCAAAGCAGCTTGCACAATTGGCACACCATCAACCATTTCAAATATGTATTCCACCACAGTGGCTGCAGTAACATACAAAATGTATAGACAGGGTAGATTGTCAGAACCTTTCTCCCGAGGAGGAAATGTCAAAGAGGTTGCAAAAACCACTTCTGAAGTATTGGGTATCGTTTAAAGAAGGCCACACTTGTATCAGGCAGTTCAGAATAATCACTAGGTTGATTCACAGCACAAGAAGTTTGTCTCAATGGAAAATTTAAGCTTATATAGATTGGCTTTTTAGAAAATTAAGAGACACGTCCTATTTAAGTATATAAAAGTTTGAAAGAGTTGGCAAAGAGGATACCGAGGATCTTTATGCTATGGGGGAATCTAGAACGAGGTGCATAGCTTTAATAAAAGGGCTTAACTACTTAACCCAGGGATGATGAGAAAATATCTTCTCTCAGAGAGATGCACATCTTTGGAATTGTCTACTCCAGAGACCAAGAGGAGACAAATCATTAAGCATACTCAAAATTGATTTGGATAGATTCTTGAATCATAAAGGAGGGAGGTGTTTTGAACCAAAGGCAAAAATGTATAACCAAGGTCAAATCAAACATCACCTTAATGAATGGTAGATTAGGGTTCATAGGGGAACATGACCTACTCCTACCTTTGATTTTATGAAATAGCCTCCTGGGTGTAAGCTAATTTAAAAAATGGGCTAAAGTTACAAAATATTCCATTTACATAAAAGTTTACAAATGCACCTACAGATCCCCGGGTAAAAAAACCCCCACACATTTTAAACTCTCCTCCTCTCACCTTAAAGGTATATCATCCAGTTTTTGACATTTCCACCCCGAGAGCAAGGTTCCAACTGTCTGCCTATCTTATGCCTCACATAAATTTCATATACCTCTATCAATGTTTGTCTGATAAATGTTTGAGAAAGAGGATCAGGGATCTCCTCAGGGCCACAATCAAGACCCTCACAGGCAGGTTTCTGAGATGTCTATGCAAGAATTGGTACAGCCCATATCCTTCATTCATTGCAACAATGAGCAGTATTGTGGCAGAGGCAGCAACAGCTACTGCCAGGAACAATTCTAAAACCATCCATGACCCTAACCAAAACAGTGAAGGCCCCACGTCCAATTGTATTTGTAGTCGCAATGTCCACCCCAATCATTCCTTCTTCTCCCTGCTCCTATCGAGTAGAAAGTACGGAAGCTTAATAACATGCACCACCAGACTCAGGAGCAGCATCTTCCCCTCTGTTATTAGGCTTCTGAACAGTCCTTCCAATAGCTCGTGTACTATCTAATTCATCTTTACCCCATTGCAGATACTGGACTTTGTCTGTGGAACCGATGCGCCACAATGTTGAGAACTATATTCTGCATTCTTTGTTCTATCTATTGTACTCGAGTTTGAATCGATCGTGTTTATGTATAGTATATCTGATCTGTTTTGGATAGTATGCAAAACAAAGCCTTTCACTGTACCTCAGTGCACATGACAAATAATAAGCCTAAACCCAAAAGACTGCAGTTGCATTGTTGGTCTGTATTAACAAAGTTTCAGAGGAAAGCAGATTAAAAAGGAAAAAAAATAAATAAATGGTTGTTCACATCAAAAGTAGAATTTAAAAATGAGTAATTATGATAAATTAAAATATCAACATGAACCCACTGAGTCTATATCACCTCACTGTAAAACATATTTTTCTATATATGGCAATATTCAAACAGACCCACGGAAATTGAAGAAATTACTTAGAGAAGGATGGAGTGCAGCTGTGGTTTAGAATGTAGGCCGAGGTTCTGGTTAGTGACGGTGGGGGATGGGGCAAACTTATATTCAAAGGAAACTGACAGCACATCAGGGAGATGAGCTCAATCCTGATGACACTTGCTTTTTCCTGCCTCAGCACAAAGGGTGGAGATCAAATTGCCCTTCCCAAGAGATGAAAGCCTTTTGATTTAAACTGGTTTGCATCTTTTTTTAAACTGATATATTGTGTTTTCCAGCCCCCAAAATAAGCAGCAGCTGATGAGAGGAGGAGAGTTGTAGGGGAGACTTATCCTGGCACCTCACGTTCACCCACCATATGATCCACAGACTGAGCCAAGTTCAGGGACTTGGACATACCTGGTCCTGGCGTTTACAACAAGCTTAGTTGATCAAATCCAACTGGAAAATAATTTGTGCAGGCAGCATCTGTGAAAAGAGAAGCAGAGTTAGCGTTTCACTGCTCTACGAAATGTTCTGTGAAAAGTGAAGAAGATTTAATGTTTCAGGCAAATGCAACATTAACTGTGTTTCTCTTTTCATAGATGCTGCTCACCATGTTGAGGACCTCCAGTGCTAGAGATTATTCAAGAATTACGTAGATAGTTGACATTAATACACACCAGAAGAAACTAAGGGGAAAAAAAAAAAAAACCTGTTTGAATGTAAACTACAAGCAGTAAAATCAGTTAAAGTTGAAAGGACAGCTATGTAAACAAATAGTACTGTCTATAGAGCGCAGGCTTACTGGCTTATAGAAGGAGCTCAAAAGTTATCATTTGTAAACTAACATGACCATGAGACATTCTGGTATGCATCAGCCAAATAGAAGACAATCGCACCATGTGGATTTGGCCATATCAAACCAGGCATCAGGCATTTCAGCTAAAATTATTTTGCACTATTGTAACAAGGGTCAAGGACGGTTCCAAACCAGACTTATTTTGTCACTTAGCACATCAAACAAGGTCATCTGTATATCTATCAATAATGAAGACATGGACCCAGATTGCCAGGCCTCGTGACAGTCATTTTGGGTGTATGTATCCTCTGTCCTCAGAAGCTTTTAGACCATCATTGCAAATTACTTTGTTTCAACAACATCAGTGCACTCCCATGGAAAAAATATGCAATTCGATTGAACCAGTTGTCTGACTCAAAATATTGAAGTAAACAATATAATTGTAGCTGGACACAAAATGCTGGAGTAACTCAGCGGGTCAGGCAGCATCTCTGGAGAGATGGAATGGGAGATGTTTCAGGTCGAGAACCTTCTTCAGACTACCTTTGATTTAAACCAGCATCTGCAGTTCTTTCCTACATATAATTGTAGCTCTCAAATTGTTTTGCATCACCTGCTGTTATCTTTGTTCTTAACAGTATAAACAATTGGGAAAAATATAAATCACAATCCATTGAATACTGATGTGGGATAGTTGGTGCCGCCTCCTAAATATGCACGTTTAAGAGACTTTTAAATTAAGACTATGTTCAAAACAAAACAGGGAGGATTATAGGAGAGAAAAATTGTTAAAATACATTTTTATAACATTTAAAAGATATTTGCTCAGGGACATGGATAGGAAAGGATTAGAGAGATATGGGGCAAATGCAGGATAATATGTAGGAAGCAACTGCAGATGCTGGTTTACACTAAAGATAGACACAAAATGCTGGAGTAACTTAGCAGGACAGGCAACATCTCTGGATAAAATGATTGGGTGATATTTCTGGTCGAGACCCTTCTTCAGGATAATATGACTAGCTCAGGTAGCCAACTTGGTTGCCATGGATGAGTTGCACTTCTGCAGTGCATAACTCTGACTCTACCTTTGTACAGAAATTCTCAAGGAATTGACCATTATGGAAAAAAAAGGCCATTAAACTCTAACCCACCTAAAACCAACAAATAGACCTTTGATAAATATTGAGGCTTTGTGGTGTGTAGAATGGCAGTAATGTGCAAAAGATCAGATGCAGTAAGAGATAAGATTCCAAAAAAATACCCAGAAAATACGAGAAGTGCGTAACTGACAACAAAAACTACTGTCATTTTGTACAGCATTTCGTAACATGGCAAAAGATAGTCAATAAGACTCAAGGGGACTCTTTTAATTTAATGCAATGTTGAAAACACATGGGAAATATTTTGTCCCTTGCTCCTTCCGTTTGATTGCATTCCCCGCCCTTACTGTAGTACATACGGTCTCAATTAGGAAATATGTGAACATTAAATCAAACATTACCTCATCCCAATTACAAGCCTATTTGCAAAACACCAAATTACAATATGCAGGCTGCAGTTACAGAGGCATTATTTGAAAGCTACATTAGCTACCTTAAAACCAAAGATAACCTGAACAGATCAGTGTGTATTTACTCTCACCTTTACATGTCCAGTACCATTGGTTACCAATGGGAACCGATAGCCAGGAAAGGCCTATTATAGCTGTGGCAGATTCCAAGCCTAGCAATCATGCAGCGTGATTCTCAAAACCAACTCTTAATCATTATACAGAAAGATATGCTTTTTTTCTCCAGATTGAAGTTATGGCCTTTCAATGAAAGATCTTATTATTTTCTTACTTTTAACTTAGGCAGCACTGGACACGGCAGCTTATACTTTAGGGAAAAGTGCAGAGACTTTTGCACTCATGATCTCTGGAGAGACTGTTGCAAATTTCAGCCAACAAGAGCAAAGAAAGACCAGTGGTGGAAACGACAGCAAAATCCAGACATTTCCCCCATAACCGGGCAACATCAGGAGGAATGCCATCCCATCGTTCTCAGGGATACAGAGCACAACATTAGCAGGGATCTGGGCGGCTGCCTGTCAGGAGCTAAAGAACAGGCACTCACCCTGGAAGTGTCCATGGTAAGGCACGTCAGGGCAGTCAGTCACAAAGCAACAAGTCAGGCAATTGCAATACCTGACAATATGGACAACTTCACATGATATCAGTTTAATACCCAGCAAATGCAGAAAATTAAGAACTTGATCAGCTTTACAGTTGAAGACTTACCAAGTACTCAGTGCTGCCCATACCATGATTCAAATTATCAGTGTACTCTGTACAGAAAATGCAGCACTCAAACAGTTAAAGGACACTTTTTTTTAAAAGACAGTACAACGAGCTGCACAAATAAACTGCAAAGGATTCTGGACAGCCACTGCAGAGTGTGTGCATGTCATCATGGCTGGCAGCATCACAAGACCCCATTTAGGCATCTTTGCAGATTGCCAGAATGAGAGGAATTAATTCTTATCATGTGACTTGAACCAGGGCCAATTACACTCCTGATTGTAGTCTAAGAGTAAAATAATAAATACAGTACAGACCTCTAAATACGCCTGCAGTGAATGCGCAAATCTGTTGCCCTGTGAATTACAAAAGCAATCCTCTAACTTTGGTTGTAATGCATTTTCAATCTCTCACAACCGTGGCCTCTGTTTAACCCTACAGCAAACCATGTTACATTCATGCGGACAAGACACCACTCGTGTTTGTTTAAAATGTGTTTGCTTCTTTTTTAAGAGTAACCTCAAAATCAGTTGTTTAAATAGTAATCGGTTAAGTCTTTTTGGCAGCATTTCTCAGCTTTCTTAAGAGCATACCAGCCTCTCCCCCATAACATTGTGCATGCCATTGTGATCAAATACAGTTTCCTAGTCAAGAACAGTAAGAGGAGAGGAAAATAACTGGCAGAAATGTGAATTTAAGACCCGATGTACCATGATTGAAGAAATGGGAAATGGAAGGCAAGGTGGAGTTACAGCAGAACTGGGGGATATGGTATCCACATGTTAATGCTTACGAGATGGTGGTAGAGTGTGAGGCAGGCAGCATGGAATTAAATAAATCACAATTAGACTCTGAGGACAAGAGAATACAGAAATACAATGTAGAGTACAAGACCAAAAGACAATGAGATCTAGATATTGTTCCATATGCAAATTGTTTGTAATTTAAACAGCATTTTTGGCAACTCTAACAGTTTTAGGACACAAAACAGGGAGATATAACACAGAATCACTTATCCTGGCCCACTAAGGCAGTGTCATTCATCAAGTACCCATTTCTATACAAATCCTATCCAAACTCTTTTCATTCTCACCACATTCCCATCAACTCCCCCTGGCATCCCTACCAGCCCCAGATTCCACCATTCATCTACACACATGACAAATCATAGTGCCAATTAACCTAATAACAAGCACATTTTTGGGAGGTGGGAGGAAACTAGAGCATCCAGAGTAAACCCACATAATCACAGGAAAAAAATCTCAAACCACAACACCGAAGGTAGTATTTGACCTGGGTTACTGGAGGTGTGAGGCAGTCTTTCCACTAGCGCCATTTTGCTGCCCCAAGTCACACAAGGTTCACAGAACAATAGGTTTGCCTGTGTGGTGCCACACTGAAAACAACATGCAGGTTGGGGGGGGGGGGCAGAAGAAAGGAAGAGGAGGAGCCAGAGGCTGAGGGAGAGCTGAGACGGGGAGGAGACAGTTGGGTCGACCTGAAATTAGCGAAGTCACTGTTCATACCGCTGGGGTACAAACTGCCCAAGCGAAATATGAGGTGCTGCTCCTCCAATTTCCGGTGGTCCTCACTCTGGCCATGGAGGAGACCCAGGACAGAAAGGTCGGATTCGGAATGGGAGGGGGAGTTGAAGTGCTGAGCCACCGGGAGATCAGGTTGGTTATTGAGAACCGAGCGGAGGTGTTCGGCGAAGCGATCGCCAAGCCTACGTTTGGTCTCACCGATAGATCAGCTGACATCTAGAGCAGCTGATGCAATAAATGAGGTTGAAGGAGGTGCAGGTGAACCTCTGTCGCACCTGGTACGACTGCTTGGGTCCCTGAATGGAGTCAAGGGGGGAGGTAAAGCTACAAGTGTAGCATTTCCTGCGGTTGCAAGGGAAAGTGCCAGGAGAGGAGGAGGTACGGGTGGGAAGGGACAAATTGACCAGGGAGTTATGGAGGGAGCGGTCTCTGCGGAAAGTGGACAGGGGAGGAGATGGCAAGATGTGGCAAGTGGTGGGGTCACGTTGGAGGTGGCGAAAATGACGGAGGATTATTTGTTGTACGTGACGGCTGGTAGGGTGGAAAGTGAGGTCTAGGGGGACTCTGCCCTTGTTACGAGTGGGGGATGGGGAGAGAGAGCAGAGTTACGGGGTATTGAAGAAACCCTGGTGAGAGCCTCATCTATGGTAGGAGAGGGGAACCCCTGTTCCCTAAAGAATGTGGACATCTCCGATGCCCCAGTGTGTAACACCACATCCTGGGAGCAGATGCGGCATAGACGGAGGAATTGGGAGTAGGGGATGGAGTCCTCACAGGAAGCAGGATGGGAAGAAGAGTAGTCTAGATAGCCATGGGAGTCAGTAGGTTTATAGTGGATGTCAGTCAGAAGTCTATCACCAGCGATGGAGATAGTGAGGTCAAGAAATGGTAGGGAAATGTTGGAAATGGTCCAGTGTATTTGAATGCCGGATGGAAGTTGGTGGTGAAATGGATGAAGTTAGTGAGTTGTGTGTGGGTGCAGGAGGTAGCACCAATGCAGTCATTGATGTAGCGGAGGTAGAGGTCGGGGATGGGGCCCTAGTATGTTTTGAACAAGGATTGTTCAACGTACCCTACAAAGAAGCAGGCATAGCTAGGGCCCATGCGAGTGCCCATAGCTACGCCTTGTATTTGGAGGAAATAGGAAGAGTCAAACGAAAAGCTATTAAGGGTAAGGACCAGCTCCGCTAGGTGGAGGAGAGTACCTGTAGATGGGGATTGATGTGTTCTAGGAAGAAACGGAGGGGGATGGGGGTGTAGAGTGACTGGACGTCCATGGTGAAGATGAGGGGATGCGGGCCTAGAGAACGGAATTCCTGGAGACGACGGAGAGCGTGTGAGATGTCTTGAACATAGGTAGGGAGGGATTTAACCAGGGTGGATAGGATGTCGAGGTATGTGGACATAAGTTCGGTGGGGCACGAACAGGCAGAGACATTGGGTCTGCCAGGACAGTCAGGTTTGTGGATTTTGGGGAGAAGGTAAAATCGGGCCGTGTGGGGCTGGGGAACGATGAGGTTGGAGGCTCGGGAGAGCAGGGAGCCGGAGTTGATAAAGTCAGTGATGGTGCTAGTGGCCTGGTGCTCGTCTGTGAGGTCATGGTCTAAGGATAAGTAGGAGGAGGTGACTGAGAGTTGGCGCGTGGCCTCTGCCTTGTAGAGATCGGCGCGCCAGACTACCACGGCACCTCCCTTGTCGGCGGGTTTGATCACCCTGTCTGGATTGTTGCAGAGTGAGTGGAGGGCTGTAAGTTCAGGGGGGTAGAGGTTAGAGTGAGACAGTGGAGAAGTTGAGGCGGTTGATGTCCCGCCAGCAGTTTGACTTTTCAAAGTTTGTATACACTCTCCACATAAGTTGACACTTGATGGGCAGATCGCATCCGAGTAAATCCATGCTGCATATCCAACCGTTCTCACTGCTCAACTGGAGCTCTGACCAGGATTTTGTGCATGATATGCACAAGCATAATATTTACACCTCTCTCCCCAATACATGAGTTATGGAACATGGACAGTACAGCATAAGAACAGGCCCTATGGCCACATTATCCATGTCACATTCGGCCACATAATTAATATCCCTCCATTCTCTGCATATCCATGTGCTCATCCAAAACCTCCTAAATGCCAGAAATGTATCTGCCTCCACCACTACCCGCAGCACCGTGTTCCAGGCACCCATTACTCCCTTTGTAAAAAACTAGCCTTGCGAATTTCCTTTAAACATTGTCCCCCTCACATCAAAGCTATGCCCCAGAGTCTTTGATGTTTCCACCCTGGAGAAAAATGTTCCATCTACCCTGTCACTGCCTCTCATAATTGTACACACTTCTATCAGGTCTATCCTCAATTTCCAATGCTTCAGAACAACAATCCAAGTTTGTCCAACCTCTCCTTGTTGCTTGTACCCTAAATCGAGGCAGCTTTCTGGGAAACATTTTCTACGTTTTCTATAGTTCTTCAAAGACTCCACATCCTTCCGGTAATGGGATGACCTGAATTGTACACATTCCTCCAAATGTGGTCTGACCAAAGTCCTATAAAGCTGCACGTAATGCCTCAACCAATGAAGACAAGCATATCATACATCTTATTTAGCACTCTATCTACTTGTATTGCCATCTTCGGTGAGTTATGGAATTGGACTCCAAGATAACTGTTTATCAATGCTGTTAAGGGTCTTGCCAGTAATTAGACCTCCCAAAGTGCACACCTCACACTTGCTCAGAGTTAATTCCATAATTTCTCTGCCTTTCTTTAGCTGGTCTATATCCTGCTGCAAGGTACGTAAGCAAAGAATTTCACTGTGACTTGTCACATGTGACAACAAAGTATTCAATTCAATTCAAGGGTATCTCGTCCAACATTGTAGCTGTTCAACATAGAATTCCTATTACGTAATTCTAGAATCTTCTTTCCTTATTGTCATAGCACTACATTTCTGCTTCATTTACCAAAGCTCTGATCATCACATCATTTTTCCTTAAACAAAACAAAAACAGAAAATGCTGGAAACAACATTTCATTAGCATCCATAAAAAAAGAAACAGTTCTGATATTAGCATGAAGACATAAAGCATTTGAACTTCAACAGTTTCTCTATATGTAGAGACTATCCATTATTTTCTGTTTTATTGTGATTTTCTGTCAATTTTCTCTTCGGGGGTGGCCTAATGCACAGTAAACCACTAAAAGGGCCTTTGCCACCTTTAAACCATTCATTTGTTTCAACAGGACATGTAGACTGGTTGAACTCTTGATTTGGAAGCTACTGAAGTAATCAGCCATTTTAGTAGTGCTGTGTTTCGGGCTGAGCACCTGCTCTGTGGATCTGAATGGTCTGAAGAAGGGTTTCGGTCCGAAACAATACCCATTTCCTTCATCCATAGAGGCTGCCTCACCTGCTGAGTTTCTCCAGCATTTTTATTTACCTTTGATTTTCCAGCATCTGCAGTTCCTTCTTAAACAATGCTCTGTGGATCTGGCAGCTTTCTAAAGTGCTCAGCCTTCCATTCGTCTCGTTTTTCTTTTGGACCCATTCTTTCAGATTCCTATAATGATTGGCAGATGACACTGGGCAGGAAGATGATACAGATAAAACTAGCCAAGAGTCACGTCAATGTCACCATTATTCCTCTATGAAGAAGCAAGTGCTTGGCCCCCAGAGCACTATGGAACCAGGTTATTAAAATCAGCCAAAAAATTCTCCCCAATCTCCATGTGGCGTAAGGCAGCTGAGAACAAGCAAAAGCATTGAAAAATATAAAAATCAGGGGAGAATACCTTGGAGTTGCTGAAATCTGGAGCAAAACAACAAACCTGGAGGAATCCATCAGCTGCTCCACTGTGTGACAAGGCCACAGCTAAACATATCCTTGGTCAATTTTTCTGTCTATTTTCCAGAACCTCAATTCCTCTCACAAGCCCTGCATCCTGAGAAGGAATCCATTTTAGGAGCCTTCGTGAAAAGTATTTCATTCTGAATAGTGGTCATTCAGCTCTAGAAATGTTTGGCACAGTGCTGCTCAAAGAATCTGTTAGAAGGAGTATGTTTAACTCGCGTAATATCACTTAATAATTGTTACCTACTTTTAGAAATCTGTATTTATTTGGTCAGAATCCATTGCATTTGTGTTTAGTTGCTGTGTCAAAAGCAAATAGATGGAAATTTACCCCCCAAAAGTAATTGTCCAGGAAATTCCCAAACCCAGTGCCCCAAGCTGATGGATGACTGTATCTACATCAGGAAAGAGTTTACTGAGGAAAATGTCATTTCCTTATTCACATTCTCCGCTTCACATAATATTTGTTGTTTATACAGTGGTTTCCCTTGCCTTTGTTTTTAGTTAATATATGCATGGGCAAGGAAACTATGTCATACTAAGCATTAGTTATACAAGATTTGTATCCCAAAGAACATGAAGGATGAATAACAGTTTCAAATGAAAACGGTACAGGGTAAATAAACATAAAAAATCTGTACAAGATGTCCTGGGTCTGTAATTAATAGAATGGAGTGTGACCTGATGTGTGCTTGAATTGAATCGAGCTCATCGCACCGCACCGCATTTTTATAACTGAAATGTACTGCTACTGCAGCTGATAACAGCAATTTCCCACACTGTCAAGTATTTTAGAAGGGTAGGAAAATAATATTCCATGTTGGTGAAGGTATATTATTACATGTTACAGAACAGTCATTTAATCTAACTAACCCGGAGGTGTTAGTCGATATAGATTCTGGAAGGATCACCTGAGGGAAGAATCAAGGAGTTCGGAGTGGAATTCTATATGTTGTATTTCGAGTGGGGGAATGGGGAGGAGGTGCATTGCGGGGTATACCCTGGTGCGAGCCTCATCAATAGTGGGGGAGGGGGAATACTCTGAAGAATCTATTAAATTCCCTCCCCCTTTCACCTCTCGGTCCTGGGTCCACGCCAGAGTGAGCAACACCGCAAGCTGGAGGAACAGCACCTCATATTCCGCTTGGGGATTCTGTATCTGCTTCATTTTCACACCACAAACAGCTTACAATGGCTTGGATACTTTTTTGCACTCTGTTCCTTATCTCTCCACATGTCTATATTCCCTGATCCCTGACCAGTCAATTACTGTATAATATTAACGCTTTCCACATTCTATCCATTCCCTGGATTAAAAAAAATCACAATGCTTCTTGAAAACATATTATCTGATTATCTGACATTTATGGCTGCATTCCTGTCTCCAGTGCAATGGAGACAACTTCTCTACGGAACATTTCATAATCTTACTGTAGATGATTTTTGAATATCAGCAATACAGGAAACTAAAGAAGTGAGTTGACAATTTGAGGAGAGTAGCTTCATGAGCATCTTGTGTTGATTACGGAGAGTCGATATGTCAAGGAGGACGCTCTCTAACGACTACAGGCGCACAGCAGAGAGCATGCTGACCGGTTGCATCGTGGCTTGGTTCGGCAACTTGAGTGCCCAGGAGCGAAAAAGACTACAAAAAGTAGTAAACACTGCCCAGTCCATCATCGGCTCTGACCTTCCTACCATCGAGGGGATCTATCGCAGTTGCTGCCTCAAAAAGGCTGGCAGCATCATCAAGGACCCACATCAACCTGGCCACACACTCATCTCCCCGCTACCTTCAGGTAGAAGGTACAGGAGCCGGAAGACTGCAACGTCCAGGTTCAGAAACAGCTTCTTCCCCACAGCCATCAGGCTATTGAACTCAACTCAAACAAAACTCTGAACATTAATAGCCCATTATCAGTTTATTTGCACTTTATCTGTTTTATTTATTCATGTGTGTATATATTTATCCAATGGTATATGGACACACTGATCTGTTCTGTATTCATGCCTTCTATATTCTGTTGTGCTGAAGCAAAGCAAGGATGTCATTGTCCTATCTGGGACACATGACAATAAACTCTCTTGACTTAACTTGTCTTGAGTAGTATCCACAGCATTCACAAGAATACTATAACTGGCTGCAAAGCGAAGTCAGGCAACATCACTGGTGATAGTGTGACCCTACCTGATGAACTTAATGCTTTCTATGCTCACTTTGAACTGAAGGCCAACAGGGCAATGACATCCGTCCCTTCCCAGGATTGTTATTGGCTGGTATTTGCTGTTAATGATGCTCCAACTGTTGGCTAGAGTGATCTCCCAACACAGCAAGATACTCGTCAGGGAATGTTGCTGACTGGCTCATTACAAACAGCAGGAGTATGTGTTGAGGGTTGCATTGAAGCTTGGTGGCCAATGCAAAGGCTTCATAGTCTAGGGTCCTTCCACTGCCAGACATTGAGGGTCAGAGTCCAGTGGGAACACCCCTCAAGCAAGGGAAGGTTTAGAGATACAGCACAGAAACAGACCCTTCAGCCCACCGAGTCTACACTGACCAGCGACCCCCTGTATACTAATTCTAATCCAATACACTAGGAACAATTTACAAGAACCAATTCATCTACAAACCTGCATGTCTTTGGAATGTGGGTGGACACCGGGGCACTCGGAGAAAACCGACGCAATCACAGGGAGAATGTACAAGCTCCGAACCAACAGCACCCGTAGTCAGGATCGAACCCGGGTCTCTGGTTCTGTAAGGCAGCAACTCTACCACTGTGCCTCTGTGCCCCCCAGAAGGTATATCACCCCAGGGGGCCACATGAGTGACAATGGGGTTTAATTGTTTAAAGATAGGTGCGAACACTACCGAGTTTCAGACACTACTGAATGTATCGATGCTGAGAATGTATTAAATGTTTTAGCATTGTTTTTGATTTGTACAGATGTTTTATTATGAATAAAGTTTATTTTTGAAATTTAAAAATTGGCCGGGAAATGTTTCATGGTTTCTGTGAACTTTGGCTGAGGAGGAGAAATGAATTAGACCAAGAGACAAAACACCTTAAAGGCTCAATTATCATTTTGCCTTTATGATCTTCATTCATTTTCAATTTTGCGTTTTTTGGTTTTTATATTCTCTCCTTCCTTACATAGTGAAATTAGATTAAGTGGGAAATATTAGTCTCAGCATTTGTTCAATAGGACTCATTTCAAATGATAATTAAAGAACAATCTAGCTGATCGTTTCTGAACAGTGTTCTGTATCATTTTGGAAGTAAAAACAATGACAAAATTGACTCGCAGTTTACCAACATACATTTGCAAATTTTCTGAAATTGATTTTTGTGATGCATTTTAAGATACTGCATATAGATATGGTGCACTGCAAATTGGTGTGAGATCCCAAGTGACATGTTATCAACTGAGATGTTGAGGAAAAAGAGGGAGGCATATGTCAGATTTTGACAGTCAGGATCAAGCTGATCTCTCCATGAGTATCTGAAGTGGTTTTGTTTAGGTGTTGTTACTTATTGTTGCATGTGCCAAGGTACAATCAGAAACTTTGTTTTGCATGCTATCCAATCTAATCAGATAATACTATACATAAATGCAATCAAGCCAATCTCAAGTACAATACATAGAGTGAAGTGAAAGATACAGAGTACAAAATATACTTCTCAGCATTTTAGCACGATAATTGCAAAAACAAAGTCTAATGTGTCGCAATGAGCTAAATGAGATTAGGCTCTATCCTAGCATTAGAAGCCTGTTAATACGGGGGATGGGGGGGGGGGGGGGGGGGGGGGGGGGGGTGGAGAGAGATACAGAGACCTGCATGCTTTCAGGTCTCTGTATCTTCTGCCTGGCGGGAGCAGGGAGAAGAATAAATGACAGGATTGGGAAAGGTCTTTGATTATGGTGGTTGTATTCCTGAGGAAGCTTGAAATGGAAATGGAATCAATGATCGGGGTCTCCATCGGGTCAGTTGCTTTCCGTAGATTCACCCTCAGGAAGGGGATCTTACGTCTACAAAAGGAACTGTTGGTACAGACACACCCGAGACTGACAGGGGGGGTGATAAGTTATCACATATGTTAGGTATGTTAGATGATATATGAATTACCAAAGACTATTGGTGCTTTTAATATTATAAGATAGGAGCAAAATCAGGTCGTTCGGCCCATCAAGTCTACCCCACCATTCGAGAATGGCTGATCTATTTGTCCATCTCAACTTCATTCTCCTGCCTTCTCCCTGTAATCTTTGACACCCTAACTAATCAAGAACCTAACAATCTCCTTTTTAAGAATATCCAATGATTTGGCCTCCATCACTACCTGTGGCAAAAAAATCCTCAAATTCACCACATTCTGGCTAAATAAATTGCTGCTTATCTCCATTCTAAAGATACATCCATTTACCCTGAGGCTATGCCCTCTGGTCCGAGACACTCCCACTCGTGGAAACATCCTTTCCATTTCCACTCAATTGAGGCCTTTCCTTATACCATAGGTTTCAATGTGATTGCCAATCATCCTTCTAATCTCTAGCGAGTACATGCCCAGAAATATCAAATGCTGCTCAAACGTTAACCCAATCATCTCTGGGAATATTTTCATAAACCTCCTCTGGACTCTCTCTAGTGCCAGCACTTCTTTTCTCAGATTTGGGGCCCATAACTGCTCACAATATTCCAAATGTGGTCTGATTAGTGCTGTATAAAGCCTCAACATTACATCCTTGCTTTAAAGTGGATCAATCTCCAGGGAATAATCACATTCATCCTCGGACCTTGAGGGATTCTAGGATAAAAAATTTGGGAGACCCTTGCAAAGATATTTGCCTCATCTTTAGCCATTAATGAAGTTCTAGAAAACTGGCGGGTGGCTAAAATTGTACCGCTATTTAGAAGGGCGGCAAGAATGAGCCAGGCAATGATAGGTTGGTGAGCCTGGCGTCAGTGGAGGAAAAGATGTTGGAGAGGATTCTTAGGGGTGGGGTCTACGAGCATTTGGATAGGCACGGACTGATTAGGGATAATCAGCGTGGCTTTGTGCATGCTAACTTGTGTCTCACAAATTGATTGAGTGTTTTGAACTAGTCACCAAGAGGATTGATGAGGATAGGGCAGTAGAATTTGTCTAAATGGACTTCAGTAAGGACTTTGAAAGCCTTGAAGGTTAAATCACATGGATCCAGGGTGAGCTAGCCAATGTGATTCAAAACAAGTTTGTAGGAAGGAGTCAAAGGGTAGCTGTGGAGAGTTGTTTTTCTGATTGGAGTCCTGTCACCAATAGAGTACTGTAGGGATTGGTTCTGGGCAAACTTTTTTTTCATTAACAATTTGAATGACAATGTGGTTAACATTGCGAGTTAATTTGCAGATGACACCAACATTCATGGTACAGTGGACAGTGAGAATGGGTAACTAAGTTTCCAACAGGATCTCGATCAGTTGCAAATGTGGGCCAAGAATGTTGGAAGGATTTTTACCCTTACAAGTAGGAGCATCAAACCAGGGCAGGATTTACACAGTAAATGGTAGAACCCTGGAGAACATTGCAGAAAAGAAAGATTTGGGAATACAGGTGCATGGTTCCTAGAAAGTGGCGAGTCAGGTGGACAGTGTGGTGAATAAGGCATCTGACATGCTTGCCTTCTTTGGAAAGGATATTGACAACAAAAGTTGGGATGTCATGAAGAACTTGTGCGTTTTTTGGGTGAGACCACCTTTGGAGTCATCCGTGGGAAGGATGACTTTAACATAGAAACATAGAAATTAGGTGCAGGAGTAGGCCATTCAGCCCTTCGAGCCTGCACCGCCATTCAATATGATCATGGCTGATCATCCAACTCAGTATCCCGTACCTGCCTTCTCTCCATACCCTCTGATCCCCTTAGCCACAAGGGCCACATCCAACTCACTCTTAAATATAGCCAATGAACTGGTCTCAACTACCCTCTGTGGCAGAGAGTTCCAGAGACTCACCACTCTCTGTGTGAAAAAAGTCTTTCTCATCTCGGTCTTAAAGGATTTCCCCCCTTATCCTTAAGCTGTGACCCCTTGTCCTGGACTTCCCCAACATCGGGAACAATCTTCCTGCATCTAGCCTGTCCAACCCCTTAAGAATTTGTAAGTTTCTATAAGATCCCCTCTCAATCTCCTAAATTCCAGAGAGTATAAACCGAGTCTATCCAGTCTTTCTTCATAAGACAGTCCTGACATCCCAGGAATCAGTCTGGTGAACCTTCTCTGCACTCCCTCTATGGCAATAATGTCCTTCCTCAGATTTGGAGACCAAAACTGTACGCAATACTCCAGGTGTGGTCTCACCAAGACCCTGTACAACTGAAGTAGAACCTCCCTGCTCCTGTACTCAAATCCTTTTGCTATGAAAGCTAACATACCATTCGCTTTTTTCACTGCCTGCTGCACCTGCATGCCTACTTTCAATGACTGGTGTACCATGACACCCAGGTCTCGCTGCATCTCCCCTTTTCCTAATCGGCCACCATTTAAATAATAGTCTGCTTTTCCTGTTTTTTGCCACCAAAGTGGATAACCTCACATTTATCCACATTATACTGCATCTGCCAAACATTTGCCCACTCACCCAGCCTATCCAAGTCACAAATGTTTAATGTCCAAATGTTGCAGAAGAGATTCACCTGGATGTTACCTGGACTTGTGGGCTTCTGCTATGGGAGAAGCTGGATAGGCTAGGACTTTTTTTTTGGAGTGTAGGAGGCTGAGGGGTGACCTTAGTGAGGAGGGAATGGATCTTCAAGTCTTGAAGGGCATAGATACATTTAGTGCTCTAGGATGGTTTCCATAGGCTTAAGGTGAGAGGGAAGAGATTTAAAAGTGAGCTCAGTAGAAACTTTTTCACGGCAAAGTGTGTCTGAATCTGAAGTGAGCCTAAGAAAGCTATAGCAGCTGATACAATTATGACCTTTAAAAGCCATTTCGACAGATATACACTGTATGCAAAAGTTCTTTAATTGTCACATGTACCAAGGTACAGTGAAATACATTTTTGTATACCGTTCAGCACAAGTATCACTATACATAAGCACTTTGATACATCTTAGATAAGCATCTCAGCTACAGTTCAAATGTACAGCTCAATATGGACCAAATGTAGGCAAATGGGTCTAGCCTGGAATGTCAGTTATGACTGTATGACAAAGTGGGCCAAAGAGTCTGTTCCCATGCTGTGTGGCTCGCAGGCTCTATGACATTCTGGGTGACAAAAGATTAATGTTTTTCTGGTTCAAATGAAGAGTTCACACTTTAAAAAATGGTTGAATTATTAAAGTTTTGGATTTCCTTTATATTAATTCAGGGTTCTGCTAAGCTTCTCACGATTTGTGTTTGTCACCAGACATCTAGTTTTATATTTTACGGTTTCATGTTAGATCACGTGTGTGTGTAGAGGTTAATCAGCAGTTAATGGTATGGGATATAAATCGTTTAAAAGCCAAGGGATTTTAATCAGTAGTGTGAACTGTGAAGAGGATGTTAGGAGGTTGCAGGGTGACCTGGACAGGTTGAGTGAGTCGGCAGATGCATGGCAGATGCAGTATAATATAGATAAATGTGAGGTTATCCACTTTGGCGGCAAAAACAAGGGGGCAGATTATTATCTTAATGGGGTTAGGTTAGGTAAGGGGGAGGTGCAGCGAGACCTGGGTGTCCTTGTACACCAGTCACTGAAAGTGTAGATACAGCAGGCAGTGAAGAAAGTTAATGGAATGTTGGCCTTCATAACAAGAGGATTTCAGTATAGGAGTAAAGAGGTTCTTCTGCAGTTGTATAGGGCTTTGGTAAGACCACATCTGGAGTATTGTGTATTGTTTTTGTCTCCTAATTTGAGGATGGACATCCTTGTGATTGAGACAGTGCAGCTTAGGTTCATGAGATTGATTCCTGGGATGGCGGGACTGTCATATGAGGAAAGATTGAAAAGACTAGGCTTGTATTCACTGGAGTTTAGAAGGATGAGAGGGGATCTTATCGAAACATATAAAATTATAAAAGGACTGGACAAGCTAGACGCAGGAAAAATGTTACCAATTTTGGGCGAGCCCAGAACCAGGGGCCATAGTCTTAGAATAAAGGGGAGGCCATTTAAGTGAGGTGAGAAAAAACATTTTCACCCAGAGAGTTGTGAATTTGTGGAATTCCCTGCCACAGAGGGCAGTGGAGGCCAAATCACTGGATGGATTTACGAGAGAGTTAGATAGAGCTCTAGGGGCTAGTGGAATCAAGGGACATGGGGAGAAGGCAGGCACGGGTTATTGATTGGGGACGATCAGCCATGATCACAATGAATGGCAGTGCTGGCTCGAAGGGCCGAATGATCTTCTCCTGCACCTATTTTCTATGTTTCTATGTTTCTATGAATGGCACACAGATATGAAAAATACTGCTGCTTTGAACGCCAGAGAGAAGAGAATGGAAATGTTTTTTTTTAATTTTTAAATTTTTTAAAAAACATTTTATTTATTAGAAGTAATGTACATTACAGTGATATAAGCCAAAAATAACATAATACATTTCCTGTACCACTTCTTATTTTTAACTTTAAGAAAGAACAAGAATAGAGAAAGTTAGATAAGAGAGTAAGTGCTTAGAGAGTGATCAGGAAGAACCTGTAGAAGCATAAAACACAAGAAAGAATCAAAAATAAAACCAAAGGAATAGAAAGAGAAAAATAGAAAACAGAAAATATTAAAAAAGTAAAATGAGATAAAAGGGATCTTTACACACCCCTCACCAGGTCCTGATACCATTTATTTTCAAGGTTGCGTTGCTCCCTATGCTTGTAGAGAATGGAAATGTTGCTTTACTTCAACGGTGATGATACAAAGTAAAGGAAAGGTATGTAGTTCCGTGAATTTGAAACAAAGGTTAATAACAACACAAAAATTCAAAAAGGAATATAAAAATAAATACTTCAATTTGGTGGAAATCCAAAACGCAGCAAAGGTATAAATTTTAAAAAAAAGCAAAACATTAGCGATAGTCTGCAGTTCATGCAGCATCTTTTGGTTTCTAGTTTAGAGATACAGCACAAAAACAGGCCCTTCGGCCCACTGAGTCCACACCGACCAGCGATTCCTGCACATTGACACTATCCTACACACACTTGGGGCAATTTACAATTATACCAAGCCAATTAACCTATAAACCTGTACATCTGTGGAGTGTAGGAGGAAACTGAAGATCTCGGAGAAAACCCACGCAGTCAAGGGGAGAAAGTACAAACTCTGTACAGACTGCACCTGCAGTCGGGCTCGAACCCGGGTCTCTGGCACTGTTAGCGCTGTAAGGCTGCAACTCTACTGCTGCCCGTTGGTCTGTGGATCCGTGGATAGAGAAACAGAATTAATGTTTCTGAAACTCTGTTCTCTTCTTCACAGGTGTTGCCTAACCTGCAGTGTATCTCAGCATTTTCAGATGTTATCTCCATTTCTATATTGCCTTTGTTGCACCCCAGACATCCTTAAGCATTTTTAGGAGCAGTGAGGTACGTCAGAGGAAAATCACTGTTATTCATAGAACATAGAATAGTATTGCATGGGGACCAGCCCATCTATGCACAATGTCTGTGCTGAACATGATGCCAAGATAAACTAATTTCATCTGCCCATAATATCACTTCATTGCCTATCTAAAACCTTCTTGAATGTCACCAGCGTATCTGCCTCCAACACCACCTCTGGCAGCACATTCTAGGCACCCACCCACCCCTTCTGCGTAAAACTTGCCCTTTTCACCTTAAAGCTATGCTATCTAGTCTTTGACATTTCCACCCTGTGAAAAAGGTTCTGACTCCCTACCCTATCAATGCTTTTTATAATGCAATACACTTCTATCAGGTCTCTCCTCAACCTCCAGTGTTCCATAGAGTCCAACAGGCCCTTCGGCCCAACTTGCCCACACCGGCCAACATGTCCCAGCTACCATGTCCCCTCCAAACCTGTCATATCCATGTACCTGTCCAACTGCTTCTTACATGTTGGGTTAGTGCCTGCCTCAGGCAGCTTATTCCATACATCCACATGTGTGAAAAAGCTACCCATCAGATTCTTATTATCCTTTTCCCCTTCACCTTAAACCTATGTCCTCTGATCCTCGATTCAGCTACTCTGGGCAAGATAGTTTGCGCTTCTACCCAATCTATTCATCTCATGATCTTATACACCTCTATAAGATAACTCCATCCGCTCCAAGGAATAGATTCACAGCCTACTCAACCGCCACCTAATCTCAGACCCTCCAGTCCTGGCAACATCCTCGTAAATCTTCTCTGTACCCTTTCCAGCTTGGCAACATGTTTCCAGAGAAAACAACTTGTCTGTCCAAGTCTGTTATAATGTAGGAAATATGCCAACTAACTTCAACATTGTCATGGCAAAGCAATAATGCCAGCGATGATGATTGATGAGTGATTACTAGTCTGGGATAATACCCCTGTACTCCTCTGAGCAACAAGGTATAAATGACAGATTTACAACCACGACAACCAACTTAAATCCTATATAGCTCTGTCATTTAGTGACTGAATTTGATGGTTCGGCAGGGAATTGCTGAATGTAGCCAACAGAAACCTACCCATTAGTTAGTTAAAATTAAATTATTCAGTAGCCATCATGAGATTTAAACTGATATCATTGAATCAATTATCCAGGTAGCCACATGTCTGAATGCTGCCTCAATACATTTTAAATCTGTTTGTCTGTCTATTCATCCATCTGTTTATTGCCTGAATTTATTTATAATTAATTCGAAAAGTGTGTTATGAGACAATTTAAATAGATAGAACTGTATTGAATTCATTTTCAATTGTGTTTTGATACCGAGCATAACATTTTATGTAAGTACAAATGGTAAACATATTCTGATTTATTTGTTAATTTCTCTACTGCTTTCAAATTGTAATCTTAATAAAGACTGTTGAGCAAAATACAAGGAGCATCATCTGACTGCACACGATGTGAGGTTCTGTGCCTTTCTGCGTTATGAAATGCCACAGCACGAGTACCTCTTCGATTTGAGTCCAACAATTTAACGTGGAAATGGCAAAGATAGTAGTTTGCACTGACAAAGCATACAGTATCACACTGTATTAAATTGTGGATTCTGTATCACACAATTTAAATGCTTTTCTAGAAGAATATTTTCAATTACACTCCCATTAAAGCGTCAAATGGAGCAATGAAGCCAATGACTCAGATGTCTGCCTTTGTGCCATGAAACCTATATCAATTATAATAATAATTATTATTATTGGCTTAGTTATGTGGTCAGTTCCTGAAAAGGGCAACCATAATTGAGGAAAGAAGAAATAATGATATAGCAACTTTGTGCTTTAAAATTCTGCAAATTGTAAGAGGCAGGAAGGTAGAGGCTAATGTGAAATTATTGTAGAAGTGATTTACCCTGGCTTCAACGTGAAGGATTACAGGAAAAACAAGAAAAGAAAGTTCAGGTAAGAAACGACCACTTAGAACTTCAGTGGTGGTGCTGGACGAGGAAGAAATTATTTGCAGTCTGTCCACTAACGTGCTTCATGGTCTCAACCTAAACAAACCAAATAAAATATTAGTCAGTGCAATTACAGTTTACTAATTTTCTCATTTCTATACAGCTGGCTCATTCTTCATGTTATATTTTTTTCATTATATTCCATCCAGTGCTCGACTGTTTCTGTAACTATGACTCCATGCTGTGAAATTACTGTCAATCAGCCTACATGCTGGTTTCTAAATTTTCATAGCTGCCAGTCAGGATCATATTTGCAAATAAACTGCTCAGTTTTTTCAAGGATCTTTGCCACCAGTCACCGAAGGATAATGGAATCAGACAATAAGTGTGTGCAGCTGGCCTTCGAAGCTTAGGCAGTTGGTTCTCAAGGTCAGAGAATCAAGTGCGACACACGACTGAATTTCAGATATTAAAAAATTAGTTTTTCCCATCAAGGGAAGTGTCGGATCATGTGATAGAGACATAGAACATCACAATGCATTGAAAGGGGCTGCTCTGTTCATCTTATTTGTACCAGCACTTCTGTACTATCCTAATTGTCTTCTCACATGCTGTTTTGCCAGTTTTAATAATGTTCCCCATTTATTAAGTGGTGAAGTTCTCATGAAAAATGTGCCCTCACCAACATTTCAAACAGTACAGTCCTTAGAGTCTTAGAGTCATTGAGTCTTACAATGTGGGAACAAGCCCTTCGACCCAACTTGCCTACACCGGCCAACAAGTCCCTTCTACACTAGTCCCACCTGGTTTTGCTTGGCCCTTATCGCTCTAAATCTGTCCCAACCATGTACCTGTCTAGATGTTTTTTAATGTTTTGCGTCATAACTTGTTGAATGAAATCAGACTCTTTGTATGCTAATCATCTTATTTACATCCTAAAGTTAATGACCCTCATGACAATGAAAGTTGTAATCAAGTAATACATAACACATAGAAATTAGGTGCAGGAGTAGGCCATTCAGCCCTTCGAGCCTTAACACAGTGAATTACTCTAAAGAGCTACGATTAAAATTCTGCAATAATATTGTGGTCCATAAATGCACCACAATATTTATATCACTATTTTTTCAATGAAAAGAGAAAGAACAAATTATGAATTAGAAATAAGATTGTAATGCAAAACATCCAGGATTAGTCCATATCTGTCCTTCCATTTCCATCCCCCCTTTTTCTAGCATGAGAAAAGTTGAAAAGATTCACCATAATCACTATAAGGAGTGAAATTTAACTGTTGACCCATTTGCAGCGTTTCCTCACTAATCACAGTAAAAGATGGGGTGGGAGATTGCAACCTTCACGTGGTCCGCCCTGTTTCGACGAATGCAATCAACCTGGTGTGCAAAATCAAATAAGATCAAATAGAACAAGTTGTCCTACAACTTTAGGCTGTGCACGCCATATGCAAGAAGAACAGTATACGATCAGAACATGTACCTCATTGTATTTTCTTGATAACATACTATAATATCCACTCATAAATATCCCAACTGGTGGACCTCTCAATTCATTATTTTGGGCTGTCATCAACAATTCCTTCATATTGCTGTCATGTTATTATCACGTTGCCCTCCTGAGATTTCATTTTACAATCTCTATACCAAATAACTATTTTACTTTGTCTTTTGTGAAGTGAGAGCTCTTAGCAGTTGCAAAACATCTCTACCATGTACTGTAGATGGAATCTCCGGAACAACTAATATCGCGGAGTTATGGCAACAACATTATAGCACTTTATTCAACTGTATCCAAGGTGACTTGTACAGGGTGGACAATATTGAGAGTAATGACTCGATGGTGATTATGTCACATGAGGTGTATCATGCCATGAACAAGCTGTCCAACAACAAAGCAAGTGGCTTGGATCATATCTCGGCTGAACATCTTAAGTATGCGAGTATGAGGATAGCTCCTCTCCTAGCTATTTGTTTTACTGGCTTTATGATTCATGGCATGTTACCAGACTCAATGTTGTCTGTCCTGTTAGTGCCGGTTATTAAGGACAAAGCGGGTAAAGTAGGCAGTCTAAATAATTACAGGCCCATAGCTTTAGCCAGCATATTGTCAAAAGTCTTTGAACGAGTTCTGCTGGATAGAATAAATGAGTTTGTTAACTCCACAGATAACCAGTTTGGCTTTAAAGCTAAACATGGCACTGACTTGTGCATATATGCCCTAAAGCAGATTGTAAACAAATATAGAGGCAAAAACTCTTCAATCCTTATGTGCTTTATTGATGCTTCCAAAGCCTTTGACCTTGTTAATCACAGAAAGCTGTTTGGTAAAATGCGTCAAAGAGGGGTGCCTAAATACATTGTGAGAATACTGGCCTACTGGTATGCCCACCAGACTATGCAAATAAAATGGGGCAATAGGGTCTCAGTCCCATTTGGGGTTAGCAATGGTGTTAGACAAGGAGGAATTTTGTCCCCAGTCCTTTTAATCTATATATTGATGATCTGTCTAAACAATTGAAAGCCTGTAACACTGGGTGTGTGATTGGTAATATTTTAGTGAACCATATTATGTATGCAGATGATCTTGCAGTCTTTAGTCCATCTAGCGCTGGTCTCCAGCAGCTCCTTACTACATGTTCCGTGTATGGTTTGGAACATGACATTAAATATAATGCTAGTAAGAGTGCTGTTATGGCCTGTAGAACCAAAGAGGATAAAAACCTAAAATTTCCCGATTTTAAATTGTCTGACAACAATCTTAGTGTCCGTAATAAGATAAAATATCTAGGGCATATTATTACAGAACAAATGACAGATGATGAGGATATTTATAGGCAACGACGCATGCTGTATATACAGGCGAATATCCTCTTGCGTAAATTTGGTGCGTGTGCAGATGTGGTGAAGATGTCACTATTTAGAGCATACTGCACACCCCTCTACACTGCGCACCTGTGGTCGAACTATTTAAAGACAAGTATGCAGAGACTAAAGGTGGCATATAACGATGCCATGAGAACACTGCTAAGGCAACCAAGATGGTGTAGTGCCAGTAATATGTTTGTGGCTGCAGGAGTCAGTACTCTAGAAGCTATCCTAAGACACCACATGTATAAATTCATTTGCAGGATAAATGACTCTAAAAATGTGCTTATTGTGGACTTGACAAACATAAGGGTTAGCACTACACGCTACGAATCCCAGTTGTGGAGACACTGGTATCGTTGTCTCGTTGTACGACATTGATCATTTTTTACTTTGGTTTATTAACTTACGTATTGTGAGTTTTCTTTTTAAATATATAAATTATGATGTTTTTATGTGATTTACCATGATTTTATATATATTTATGATATTTGATATGCAATGCATTTTTTAATGTAATGTTGCCCCTTGTCTGGACCTTGAGTCCATAATAAAGTTATTATTATTATTATTATTATTATTATTATTATTATTATTATTATTATTATTATTAATATTTTGCACTCCTTCCTTTTTTGGCTTGGAGAAGCCTTAGTTGCTCTATCACTGCCTCCACAAAGAACTGTTGATACCTTATTAAGAGCTCCAGCCCCTAAAATCCAATGCATTCCCATGCTTAATGTATCTCCTGAATTATAGCTATCAAATGTCTTCCTATTCTACTCATCCCACTGACCACCAAGTTCTTTGACTCCACCAGTGGACGAACAATTGCCAACACACTCTCTCCATTTCCCTCTGCAATGTGCATTCACTCAAAAAAAATCAACTCTTGTCATTCACAACCTCCAGGCGAGTCCATTGGTTCGGTGGAAGCTTGGCTCATAGCTGGTGATACCTCTCCATATGCCTATATTTTCTACAGCTACATACCCAAATCCATCCATGATATTATAGTTTAAGAAGGAACTGCAGATGCTGGTAAATCGAAGGTAGACAAAATTGCTGGAGAAACTCAGAGGGTGAGGCAGCATCTATGGAGTGAAGGAAATAGGCAATGTTTCGGGCCAAAACCCTTCTTCAGACTGATGTGTGGGTGGGAGGGGTGTAGGGGGGGGGGGGGGGGGGGGGTGGGAAGAAGAAAGGAAGATGTGGAGCAAGTGGGCTGAGGGAGAGCTGAGAAGATGAGGAGAAAGTAGGGACTACCTGAAATTAGAGAAGTCAATGTTCACACCGCTGGGGTGCAAACTTCCCAATCGAAATATGAGGTGCTGCTCCTCCAATTTATGGTGGTCCTCACTCTGGCCATGGAGGAGGCCCAGGACAGAAAGGTCGGATTCGGAATGGGAGGGGGAGTTGAAGTGCTGAGCCACCGGGAGATCAGATTGGTTATTGTGAACCGAGCGGAGGTGTTCGGCGAAGCGATCGCCAATCCTACGCTTGGTCTCACTGATGTGGAGCAGCTGACATCTAGAGTAGCGGATGCAATAGATGAGGTTGGAGGAGGTGCAGGTGAACCTCTGCCGCACCTGGAATGGCTGCTTGGATCCTTGAATAGAGTCAATGGGGGAGGTAAAGCGATAAGTGTAGCATTTCCTGCGTTTGCAAGGGAACGTGCCCGGAGAGGGAATGGTACAGGTGGGAAGGGACGAATTGACCAGGGAGTTACAGAGGGAGCGGTCTCTGCGAAAAGCAGGCAAGTGGTGGGATCACGTTGGAGGTGGCAAAAATGTCGGAGGATTATTTGTTGTATTTGACCGCTTGTAGGGTGGAAGGTGAGGACAAGGGGGATTCTGCCCTTGTTACGAGTGGGGGGATAGGGAGTGAGAGCAGAGTCATGGGGGAAAGAAGACACCCTGGTGAGAGCCTCATCTATAGTAGAAGAGGAGAACCCCCGTTCCCTGAAGAATGAGGACATTTCCGATGCCCTGGTGTGGAACGCCTCATCCTGGGTGCAGATGTGGCATAGACGGAGGAATTGGAGTCAGGGATGGAGTCCTTACAGGAAGCTGTGTGGGAAGAAGTGCAGTCCAGATAGCCATGGGAGTCAGTGGATTTATAGTGGATGTCTGTTAGTAGTCTATCACCTGCGATGGAGATAGTGAGTTCAATAAATGGTAGGGAAATGTCAGAAATGTTCCCGGTGTATTTGAGATATTATAGCACGTATTTCTCGATTCAATGTACGTATCCTTTTCTTTTGAGCATCAGTTATTAATTCATCTTATCTTCTTTATAATCTCAATTGTCCACTGTCCCTAAACCACCTTTTATCCTTTTCTTCCTCAGAGTCTGTACTGGAGATTTCCCACCTTCAATGATATTAATCTGCCTCCTGGCCCCTCTGACATCCTGCAATTTTGCAGTCCGAGACACTCGATATCATCTTATAAACTGTCCATACCCATAAATCGTGAGATAAGATTACTTGGTATTATGGTGTTGAAGGCTGAAATGAATAACATACTTACATAGGTATTCTTATTCTTCAGGTGATCCAGAGCTAAACGTATCACAAGAGTTCAGTTGTTGAGTTTAGTTTATTGTCATGTGCACCAAGGTACAGTGAAACACATTTGTTTCAAAGGTGTAGATGCTGCTTAAATTGCCTAATCAAATTAGTCCCAGTTGCCTGCACCAGGCCTTTGTTTAGTTTAGAGATACAGCGCATAAACCGGCCCTTCGGAACAATTTTACAATTTTTCTGAAGCCAATTAATCTACAGACCTGTACATCTTTGGAGTGTGAAAGGTAACCGGGGCACCCAGAGAAAGTCCATGGTCACAAGGAGAACATACTAACTCCGTACAGACAGCACCCATTGTCAGGATCGAACCCAGGTCTCTGGTGCAATAAGACAGCAACTCTACCGTTATGCCCCTGTGTCACCTAAATGTCATTTTCCTGTCATAATTGTACCTGCCCCTGCCATTTCCTTTTACCTGTCATAATGTACCTGCCCCTGCCATTTCATTACCAACATCTTGTGCAGCTGTAACATGACTCATGCTCTCAATACACTGACCAAAAAAAGCAATGAACGATGCTTTCTTAACTACCCTATCCATCTGTGGCGCCACCTTTATGGAACTATGCAGCTGCACCCCTGGGTCCAGTCCTACCATAATGCAAGACTTCACATTCATCTCTGGTTACCACTCTGGTTATGTAGCTTCACTGGGTTGATCCCTCATTCCGCGGATAAGTAGTTGGTTCTAGAAGGATATGACCCAAAATGGGACTAGCTTAGATGGGACATCTTGGTCGGCATAGAAGGATTGTAGGATTGAAGGGCCTGTTTCTGTGCTGTATGACCCTATGACGCTGTGACTATCACTCGACTCTCATATGACATTTTTCAACACTACTATCATAGCCTTTGATTTATTAATCTCCAGTTCTTCCTCACCAACTTCCTCACCAACCGGCCCCAGACGGTGAGACTCGGCCCCCACCTCTCCTCCACTCGCATGTTGAGTATCGGCTCCCCACAGGGCTGTGTGCTAAGCCCCCTCCTATACTGTCTCTACACCCACGACTGTAGTTCGGTCCACAACAACAACTGCATCGTCAAGTTTGCTGACTACACTACAGTAGTCGGACTCATCTCAAGAGGAGACGAGGCAGCCTACAGAGAGGAAGTCCTGAAGTTGACAGCCTGGTGCTCAGAAAACAACCTGGCTCTGAACACCAAGAAAACCAAAGAGCTCATTGTCGACTTCAGGAGGCACAGCACCGACTTAGCTCCCTTATACATCAACGGCGAGTGTGTGCAGAGAGTCTACACCTTCCGGTTTCTCGGCGTCCTCATCTCCGCTGACATCTCCTGGACAGATAACATCACAGCGGTCATCAAGAAGGCTCAGCAGCCATATAATATCATAATATTATAATTTCAGATCATGCACCATTAACATTTAAGATCAAAATAAATGGTAAAATACAAAAATCAGAACAGTGGAGATTTAACCCACAAATTTTAGAAAATAAAATAATAAGATTAAACGAGAACTTACCAGTTCGAAGTTTGATCGTTATTTTATGAGGAGTTACGATGAGGGATTACGTGAAGAGCCCGCCTCACGCTGGCAAACGGCATACTTCAAAGCAGCGGCATGAAAAACACAGAACACCAAATAGCTGAAGTAACATAGTAAGGCTCATAATAGACTTAGAACTACCAGATTGATCATTTATTTTATGAGGGTGGGAGTGGAGGGCACGTAATCCCTCATCGTAACTCCTCATAAAATAACGATCAAACTTTGAACTGGTAAGTTCTCGTTTAATCTTACTATTTTACTTCGGAGTCACGTGAGTGACTACGTGAAGATTTTAAAGCTTTCTGTGTTTTTTATGTCGTAGAATTAATCAGTACGACAGTCCGGCTAAGTAAATACATACATGAGAAACCAGACTAATATTAGTTCTTTCCATAATTAACTTTTTAATGGTTTAAAGAACATATAATAACCCTCCTTATATCCGAGGGAATGATTACAAGTGATAAAAGATATAAAACTACATAACTGGTTATAGTAATCAATAGTATACAAAGCAGGTGATTATATTGATCCCAACACCGCGTGGCCAAAGCTTGTCATAGTGTGAACAGGTTTATTGTAGAACTTTGAAAAAGTTTCTTCTTTTACTCCACCCTGCGATTTTTAAAATATGCTCGAGTGGTACGTCCCGCACCTTCGCCGCGGACGTAGCTGCAGCCCTGGTGGAGTGAGATTTGAACACATCAGTGTCTACTCCTGCTAAAAACAACACCTGTTTCAACCATTTTGAGATAGTTTGAACTGAAGCTTTTGAGTGTGGCTTTTTATGCGTAATCATTAACGTTTTTTTCATTTCCTCGAAGAGTTTCAGTAACTTTAACATATTGATTCAAATGTTTAACCACACACAAAGTATGATCAATAGGATAAGCTTGAAAGGTTACCTTAGCTCCAGATCTCCCTGGTCTGCTTTGTTTGATCAGATCGTAAACATAGAACACAATGTTATCTGTAGTCACATGCATACAGTCTAAACGCAACATTTGTAAAGTTTGCACTCTTTGAGCTGAAACCAATGACATTAACATTATTAATTTCAATGTTAATCTTTCCAATGACAATCCTTCAATTGGAGTCCATTGCCTAAGTAAGGTAAGTACAATGCTCACATCCCAAATCTCTGTGTACCTTGGTTTGGGTGGATTGATGTTAAAGATTCCTTTCATGAATCTAGATATTAATGGATGTGATCCAATTGATTTCTGGTCAGACATTAATCCTAAATAAGATGATAAGGCACTGCGTGCAGTGTTAATGGCACTGTAACTTAAATGTTGATCAAAATGCAATTTGGCAAGGAACTCCAAAACATTTGCAATATTCACAGTATCATAAGAAATATTTGACTGTGTGCAAAATTCTTCCCATTTCTTTATATGTGTCATATATTGTTTCTGTGTGCTATCTTGCCATGATGCGACTATAACTTCCATAGTTTTGTCCGACAATCCCAGCTCCTGTAGTGGTCTGATCAAAACCTGCAGATTAATAAATTCATATATGCATATAATGGATAAATTTCTTTAGTTACTGGATTAATCAAAATATCACTACAGTTAGGAATTGACATATATGGTTCTTTAATCATATTCAGCATTAATGGGAACCAAGGTTGTGTTGGCCAATTTGGAACTACCAACAATCCAGTGGCAGAATCTTGTTCTATTTTCTTCAGACATTTCTGAATCAAAGCAAATGGTGGAAAAGCATAAAAGAACATATTCCCCCAGTTCAATGAAAAAGCATCTACTGCTACTGCATCTGGATCGTGTTCCCAAGACACATATTTAGGCAATTGATGATTAAGCCTTGATGCAAACAGATCAATTTCTGGTAAACCAAATTGGGTTACAATATTCTTAAATATTGCTGGATTAAGCATCCATTCTGTGTTATCTTTAAATATCCTTGATCTTTTATCTGCCACCACATTGTCTTTACCTGGAATGTAGTTTGCTGAAATCCAAATTTGGCGGTCAATACACCATTGCCATATTTCATTGACCAGACAATCACATGATACTGATCTAACTCCCCCCATGTGATTAATATATGCAACCGCCGTTTTATTGTCTAACTGTATTAATACATGTAGACCCTTTTTTGAACAACAATATGCTTTTAGTCCATAGAAAGCACCCAATAACTCTAAATAGTTAATACCATAAGTTTGAAGAAACATTTCTTCTTGAACTTTCCATCTACCTCCACAACTAGAGGATGAATCTGTTGCCCCCCATCCGAGAGCACTAGCATCAGTTTGTAAAACCATTTCTGGCTGTTTAATCAGAATGTTTTTAGCAGCTTGTGGGACATTTTTAACCCACCATTGTAATTCCAACACAGCTTCTTTTGTTAATTGCATAGGCCTATCAAAGTGGCCTGCCTTCTCTTTGAGAGCTCTTATTTTGTCCCTTTGAAGATTTTGATAATGTAATGGACCAAATTCTACTGCAGGAAATGCTGCTACTAGTTTACCAATGGTTTTCGCTACTTCTCGGATGGAAGGATAAGGTTTGTGAATGAGATTATTACAAGTTTACCAAAATATCATCAACTTTATCTGTTGGTAAAGTTATTAACATAGTCACTGAATTAATTACAAACCCCAAAAAGTTAATTGATTGTGCTGGCTGCAGCTGGGACTTAATTGGATGAATCAAGAACCCTAGCTTTTCAAACAAAGCTTTAGTAACTGAAACTGAGTTCTCACCAGACTCTTGATTATCATTAATGATTAGAATGTCATCGAGATAAGCCATAACGATGTGTTTTTGTGCTCTTAATTGGGCTAAAACTGGTTTCAACAGTTTCGTAAAGAGCCTGGGAGCTGAACTCAGTCCATTTGGCAAAGCTTTAAACTGCCATAATTGTCCCAGCCAATTAAATTTTAAGTACCTCCGGAAACTCTGATGTATAGGTACAGAATAATAAGCGTCTTTTAAATCAATCTTAGCCATATAACAACCTGCTGAAATTAAATATCTTACAGTATTAAATGTTTCCATTTTAAAATGTTTGTATTCTACAAACTTATTTAGATCTGTAAGGTCCAGAATAATTCTGCAACCACCATCTTTTTTATTTCTCCAAAAAATGTTAGAGACAAATTGATGCTCGTGTTCATAAAGTTTTTTCAATTACCCCTTTTCCAGATAATTTGTCAATTTCCACATTAATCACTGCTTTATCAATAGCAGTAAACACGAAAGCATAAGCAGGTTTATTCTGTACAGGCGGATTAACCCCTTCTTTAAATGTAATAGTGGCTCCTGAAAACTGCTTGTAATATAAATCGATCAGAAGTAATAGTAAGCCAGTTTTTATAAAACTTTTGTAATCTCCCTCCAACTGGAGATTTATCCGCAGTTTCTTTAAGGATAAAACAAGTCTTTAATACCTCTCCATATGAGCGTGGTGGTCTCCTTCTCCCTGAATACGGGTAAGCATTGGGCTGTGCAGGACGATAATACTTCCTTGACAAATTTCTGCCTCTATTTCCAAAGTCAAAACCCCTTCGGGGCAAAAAAATATCTTTTTTGTCCAAAGACGAAAGGTTTCACACCGCTAAAATATTTAGCTTCTTCATCCAACTCTTTCAGTTGTTTAGGCAGATTTTCTCCAAACAGATACCCAGGAGCTTGAACACCACTTGCTCAACACAGGCTTGCACACCTAGGGTGAAATATGGGCCGAATCGCCATTTTCCTCATACAGTTAATTTCATAGAAAGAATTGCACAATAAGCCCAAAGTATCTTTTTGAATCTTATCCATCTCCAATCTCTCCATTTGTCTCCCATAGGCCGTAACGGCAGCAGAAATTAGTTTGAGGGTTTTTTGAAATCTCACTTCTTGAGCTCTCATACTTGGAGTCATGGATGTCCATATCAACGGATTAACCGTAGGCACTTCCAATGAGGCACAATTTCCTGGTGTTTTATATAATTCTGATGTTTCAATCATCACAGAATCTTGAAGTTGGTGAGATACCATATAATTAATACTGGCAGCTAGGTTTTCTTCCATAGCCTCACCACTTCCTTCAGGTATAGCAAATTCTTTTGCTATCCCAGGCACATTTGGCCTTTTCTTTTTACTTTGTGGTGTGCATTCAAAATCCAAATCACCACCAGCAGGGTCTGCCTTCTGCAGCCCTAAATCAATTGGGATTTCACCCCATGAGACTTCTTCCAGCCCAAATCCTGGGTCCGGAGTTTCAAAACTCCCAACTTGGCCCACAGCCATATTCAGAATAATCAAACCCCTCAGAGCTTTTTTGGGATCCTTCTGGGTTCTGTGACCCTTGTCTCATGATTTTTTGGAGAACTTTCTCCATATGCTCCATTTTTAACCACATAGTTTTATTATCTGGAGGACTTTCAGTATCAGAGTCATCAGAAACCACGGGCCTCTCAGATTTCTTTTTACATTTTTTAGGAGCATTTCCCTCCGTGGTTATTATTGCTGGAGAATCTAGAAACTCGCTATCGGGTATATCAGCGGCCACCGGTATCGGAACCGGATCCGCACTAGCTTCTTGTCCCGTATTTTTATTTTCACCCGGGAAGATCTTTTTACCCGCGAATTTCTCTTTGCCGATTTCTCCATTTTCTTTATTATCAGTGCTAAATCAGCACGTTACGCGACTCTGAATTTTTACTTTTACTTTCGCTTGCTGGACCCACCCAGCGTACGCTAAAAAACATCCCGACTTTGCTGCACTTACCTGCGGGGCCGTTCCGACCGCTGCGAGGAGCTGCTCCTTACTGCAGCTCCTCCTTCCGCCGTCAGCGTCGACGTAATGCCGTTTGCCAGCGTGAGGCGGGCTCTTCACGTAGTCACTCACGTGACTCCGAAGTAAAATTACTCAGGAATATATCACAGAACAAATTAAGATTTTTTTCGAAATAAATGATAAACCGGAAATATCCTGTTCCTTATTATGGGAAACATTTAAAGCATACCTCCGGGGAATCATGATTTCCTCTCAAGCATTTTATAATAAAAAGAATCGTTAGGATCAGCAAGATTTGGAAAAGTAGATTAAACAATTAGATATACAGAATGCAATGAATCCAACTACTATATTACATAATAAAATTGCAGCACTGAAATATAAATTAAATAAAATATTTACAGATCAAGTTGTTAAACTTTATCAACATACTAAACAATTACAGTTTGAATTCGGTGATAAACCTCAAAAATTATTGGCTCGTCAACTAAGGAAAATGGAAGCTGAAAAAATAATCCATAGGATTAAATCTCATAATGGCGAATTGTTAACACAGCCTAAAGATATTAACGAAAGATTTATGCAATA
This sequence comes from Okamejei kenojei, assembly GCA_035221665.1. Taxonomy (NCBI): domain Eukaryota; kingdom Metazoa; phylum Chordata; class Chondrichthyes; order Rajiformes; family Rajidae; genus Okamejei; species Okamejei kenojei. The sequence continues at coordinate 159,539,077 of CM069131.1, forward strand.
TTATAAACACTTATACACTGCGAAAACAACAGATAATAAAACAGGAATTGAAGCATTCTTAAAAAAATGTAACCTGAAAGGGTTGGATTCACAAAATATAGAGTTACTGAATGCTGATATCACGATCAAAGAAATCCAAGAATCTATCAGATCATTAAAAAAGGGTAAAACACCGGGATCAGATGGCATTGGCTCGGAATTTTATAAAATATTTTATGATCAGATTGTACCACGTCTGAAATTATTATATGAACATATATATATACATACAGCAAAAATTACCAGAAACATTAAATTAATCTACTATAACTCTTCTACCTAAAATAAACAAAGACTTGGATGAACCAGGGTCATTTAGAGCAATAGCTCTTTTAAATACTGATCAAAAGATATTAACTAAAATATTAGCACAAAGGTTAAGTTCAGTTGTTAATAAATTAGTTCACCCTGATCAAACAGGGTTTATACCAAAACGATACTCTTCATATAATTTGAGACAGTTATTCAATATTGTATACTCGAAAAGAGATATTAATAAAGATCTAGTAGTTATTTTGTTAGATGCAGAGAAAGCCTTTGATCAAGTGAAATGGCCCTATTTGTTCTCGGTTATGGAAGCTTTCAAATTGGGAGAAAAGTTTATTACCTGGATCAAATTGCTATATACAAATCCGACAGCTAGAATAATAACAAACCAAATGTTATCACCTAAATTCAATTTATCTCGAGGTTGTAGACAAGGTTGCCCTTTATCCCCTTTATTGTTTGCACTGGCAATAGAACCGCTAGCTCTGAGGGTGAGATCACATCCGGAAATACATGGATACGATACTAGAGACACTAAAAATAAAATTTCTTTATATGCGGATGATGTACTACTTTATATCACAAAACCAGAAACTAGTATTCGTAATTTGTTAAAATTAATAACTGAATTTGGATCCTACTCAGGATATAGCATTAACTAGAATAAAAGTGAACTTATGCCAATAACGGTAAATAATTTACACATATTACACAATTCCCTTTTAAGTTAACAAATGAAAAAATTAAATATCTTGGAATTTTCGTAACAAAAAGATTTGACTCATTATTTAAAGCTAATTTCCCATTATTATTGAACAAATTAAATAAGAATATCTTATATTGGAAAACTTTACCTATTTCAATGTTAGGTAAAATTAATATAATAAAAATGTTTTTTCTACCACAATTATTATACCTTTTCCAATCAATTCTGATATATCTCCCTAAAACATTCTTTAAAAATGTGCACTCCCTAGTCACTAACTTCATTTGGGATTATAAGAGCCATAGAATAAATAAAAAACATTTATGTAAATCAAAAATAAACGGAGGTCTAGCACTACCAAATTTTATGTTTTATTATTGGGCAGTTAACATTAAAAATATGAATTTTTGGTTAGAAGAAATAGATAGCCAACCAACTTGGTTAAATATGGAAAAAGAAGATTGTTCTCCTTTTGAGATTAGTTCTATAATATTTGCTAATATTAATCTAGCTAACAAAACTTATAGTGAAAACCCGATAATAGAAAGTGGAATACGTATTTGGAAACAAATAAAGAAAACATTAAAACTAAAATCTATACCACTATCTCTTAGCATTGTAAATAATGTTACGTTTAAACTTCAATGATGGATAAAGCTTTTTTACAATGGAAAAATAATGGAATTATTAAGATCGGTGATCTCTATAGGGAAAACTCCTTCCTTTCATTTCAAGATGTACAACAAATTTATGGACTACACTCTAAAGATTACTTTAGATATTTACAAATCAGAGAGTATGTTAAAGCAAATACGCAAGAACTCAGAAATAGAAAGACAGAAATATTAGATGAATGTTTAAATAAACATCCGAATACAGAAAAAATGATTTCATATATATATATATATATATATATATATTTATATATGAAATCATATATATATATATATATATATAACATCTTATTGGAAGGTGATGTTCCATCAACAGAAATACATAGACAATCTTGGGAAAATGAATTATGCCAAACTATTAGAGCAGACGTATGGGATGATAGTTTACAACATATACATCATTGTTCGCTAAATGCTAAACACTCTCTTATACAGTTTAAAATACTACATAGACTATATTATTCAAAATCCAAATTACATAACATGTTTCCAAAAGTATCTCCTATATGTGATAAATGTCAACAGTTAGAAGCCAATTTGTCACACTCATTTACAAACTGTATAAAAATTACAAAATTCTGGACTGAAATATTTAGGATAATTTCGAATGTTGTTAACATAACTTTGATACCTGACTCAAAGCTAATAATACTAGGAATACTGGAAACAGAACAATTAGTAACAACGAATCAAAGAATTTTTATTGATTATGGGTTAATAATTGGGAAAAAATTAATATTAAAATTTTGGAAAGGCCCTACATCCCCTACAATCAAAATGTGGAATACAGAAATGTCGGAGACTCTTCATCTGGAGAGATTGAGGCTTGTCCTAATGGACAGGTTAGATCTCTTCAGAGAGATATGGTCTCCATATATTGAATATTTACAGAGTCATAATGGCTCGGTACGAGGGCTTGACTGAAGCCTAAATATTAGAATGGATGAAGAAATATATATAATAAATCATGCCTATATCTCCAATGACGGATTAATGATTAACACTCCATTCGCTTTCATAGTTTTTTCATTATTTATCTCTATCTTTGCCTACTTTATTAAAAATAATGAAAAAAGCGTATAGAAGCATACAGTCTTAAATTTTAATATTAATAATAATATCAATATTATTAATATAATGAAAGTATATAATGATGTATTTTCGTTTATGTAAAACATTGTAATTTTCATAAATATGTTTCTATAATAAAAATATTTAACAAAAAAAAAAAAAACTTTCCATTTACACAATTCTCTCGTCATTAGGTAGAAAACATGTAACTGAATGCTCCCCTTACCATTCTGTTACTTAAAAATAAGAAACTGGCTGTCAAGAATAATGATCGTAAAGTGCCGCAGGTTCATAAATGACTAACTACTTGTTCATACCAGAGTTAAATAATCAAATGTGACAATGGTCTGGTCAGTCTTCAAATTCCAAATTCATTGATGCGACCAATATCCTTCGGATCTTTTCCCATTTTGGCTTGGCTTATTTTAGAAATGTATTAAAAATAACAGCTATATTTTTAATTTTCATCCACACCCCCTATTCTTTTTCCACATTGTTTTTAAATTTACTGTTAATATATGTTTAACTCAGTCAATTTTTGTTCGCCGTGACTCAATAGTAGAAGTCTTTGTAGGTTCAAGAGACTCAATCATGTAATCAGGGCCAGCAGTTTTCTGCAAGATGGGGAGAGTGCGACATTATTTGTGCTGCATTTTCTAAATTAAACATTAAACCAAGGCCCTGTTTATGCTTTTCTTGTGCCCTTTCCAATAGTTATCCCATGGCCAGCATCCTTCAGTGCAACTCCTTTCCCCTGCGTCAGAAAATAGTAAAGGTGAATTTATCTTTGGGAGTCCAGCCAGAGCCAAAATCACAGGCCTGTGACTCACCCAGGGTACAATAGACAATAGACAATTGACAATAGGTGCAGGAGTAGGCCATTCGGCCCTTCGAGCCAGCACCGCCATTCAATGTGATCATGGTTGATCATCCCTGTAAACAACTGTCGGACACTCTGAAATCCAAGATCATCTTTAATCAGTATTCAAACTATAGCGGTACAGCAGGTTGCTAGTTGCCAGAGCATCATAACCGCTTCCAAGACTGAGCAGTGCAGGAAGTGGGTGTTAATATAAATCGTACAGTGGGGTGGGGTTAGTGATGCTATTCTACTATAATTGGTTGTCATGCATAAACCAATCTACAATCCCCAATCAGTATCCCGTTCCTGCCTTCTCCCCATATCCCCTGACTCTGCTATTTTTAAGAGCCCTATCTAGCTCTCTCTTGAAACCATCCAGAGAACCTGCCTCCACCGCCCTCTGAGCCAGAGAATTCCCCAGACTCACCACTCTCTGTGAGAAAAAGTGTTTCCGCATCTCCGTTCTAAATGGCTTACTCCTTATTCTTAAACTGTGGCCCCTGGTACAGAAGTGTCCAAGGGTAATATGAGGTTGCAGGCTCAATAAAGAGGAGAATAGCAAGCTGTGCCTATAGCTGTGGACATAAATCCAGGATGATGTGTTGCTTTCCCAGTTCCTAGGTGAGGGAAAGCCCCAAAACCATCTCTTTCGTGATCTCAAACTGCCGCAGCATATTCGTATTCCCCACGATGATTTCCTTGTCATCCATAATCATCTTTGCATCTGTATTCAGGTTCAGGATACAGTTCTTCTTCTTGGTGAATACAGATGCAAATCACCAATTTAATACCTCACCGACATCCTCTGATCCAATAATAAATTTGCTCCTTTATCCTTGAGTGGTACAACCTTTATTTTTTATGTACATATAAAAAGCCTTGGAATTTTCTTTAATGCAACTCACCAAAGACATTTTTTGGCGCTTGACCCTTCTAATTGTCTGCTCGAGTTCTATCCTTGTTACTTAATATTCTTCAAAGGATCTGTTTGAACATAGAACATACCACATAGAACAGTATTGCAGAGGAACAGTCCCTTCAGCCCACAATGTCTATGCCAAACATGATGCCCAGGCCAACTCTTATCTGCCTGCACATGATCCACAGCTCTTCATTCCCTGCATATACACGTGTCCATCTAAGAGTCCCTTAAATGCCACCATTGTATCTACCTCCACCACCAGCCCTGGCAGCATGTTCCAGGCACTCACTATCTCTGTGCAAAAAAACTTGTCCTGAACATCTCTTTTACACTTTGACCCTCTCACCTTAATCTTATGCCCTCTAGCATTTGATATTTCTATGCTGGGAAAAAAGTTCAGACTATCTTTCATTGCCTCTTGTAATTTTATACGATTCTATCACATCTCCTCCCAACCTTTGATGTTCAAGCAAAAACAATCCAAGTCTGTCCAACCACTCCCTGCATCGAACACCCTTTCATTCAGGCATAATTCTGGCAAACCTCATCTGTACCCTTTCCAAAGATTTCACATTCTTCTTGTATTGGGGCAACCTGAACTGCACGCAATACTCCAAATGCAGCTCAACCAAAGTCTCATAAAACTGCAACTTGACTTCCTGACTCTTATACTCAATGCCCTGACCAATGAAGGCAAACATACCACATGTCTTCTTTACCACTCCTTCTACTTGACCTGCTACTTTCAGGGAGTTATAGACTTGGACCCCAAGATGTCTCTATACGATATGAGACCATACGATACAATAAAACTTTATTCATCCCCGGAGAGAAATTGGTCGGCCAACAGTCACAACACACATGGTACACAAAAACTTGAAATTAAAAGTGCAAAACAAAAAGAAAAGGACAAGCGACTGCTGTCTGGCTGCCGGGTGCACAGCGCCTACACATAAACAAATGAAGAAACAAACACACAAACTCAGACATATCCCCTGGGCAGAGGATTCTAAACTAGAGCGACCCCCACCCTCCCCGACACCAAGACCCCCTTTGTTCCACTGTCCCTCACGGTTCCACACTGAGTCCTCATTGTCTTCCCCTCCCCCACGGCGCGTCGCCATTCTCTTCCCCCCCCACCCCCCCCCCCCCCCCCCCCCCCATGTTCCACCACCACCGAGGCTCCTGCTGCTGCCAAGGTTCCTGCCACCACCGAGGCTCCCACTGCCGCTGAGGCCCCCATTGCCATCAAGGCTCAAGTTGCCGCTGAGTCCCCCGCTGCCGAGGCTCCCATTGCTGCCGTCGCTAAGGTTCCTTCGACCCAGGCAGGCCTAGCCGCCCGGCTTCTCCACAGTAACTTAGGAGGCCTGTGGGTTGAGTCGGGCTTACCGGGGCGCATTCCGGTCATCGATCGTCGCATCAATGCTGTTAAGAGTCTTGCCATTCATTTTATATTTTCCCTTTAAATAGTAAGATTAAACGAGAACTTACCAGTTCGAAGTTTGATCTTTATTTTATGAGGAGTAACGATGAGGGATTACGTGAAGAAGCCCCGCCTGGCGCTGGAACGGCATACTTCAAAGCAGCGGCATGAAAAACACAGAACACAATAGCCGGAGTAAGATAGTAAGGCTCATCATAGATTTAGAACTACCAGATGATCATTTATTTTATGAGGGTGTGGAGTGGAGGGCACGTAATCCCTCATCGTTACTCCTCATAAAATAAAGATCAAACTTCGAACTGGTAAGTTCTCATTTAATCTTACTATTTTACTTCGGAGTCACGTGAGTGACTACGTGAAGATTTTGAAGCTTCTGTGTTTTTTTCATGTCGTAGAATTCTTCCATACGACAGTCTGGCTAGGTCAACACATACATGAGAAAAACCAGACTTAGTTCTTTCCATAAATCTTTTAATGATAAAAGAACATATAACAACCCTCCTTTTACACCTGAGGGAACCATTACAAAGTGATAAAAGATATAAGTGATAACATAATTGATAATATCAATCAATAGTGAAACAAAGCAGGTGATTATAGTGAACCCAACACCGCGTGTCCAAAGCCTGTCATTGTGTGAACAGGTTTATTGTAGAACTTTGAAAAAGTTTCTTCTTTACACCACCCTGCGGTTTCTAAAATATGCTCGAGTGGTACGTCCTGTAACTTTTCGCCGCGGATGTAGCTGCTGCCTGGTGGAGTGAGATTTGAACACACCAGTGTCTACTCCTGCTAAAAGTAACACCTGTTTTAACCACCTTGAGTTTGTTTGCACTGAAGCTTTTGTGTGTGGTTTCTTATGCGTAATCATTAATGTTTTTTCATCTCCTCGAAGAGTTTTGTTTATTAACTTTTACATAATGATTCAAATGTTTAACTACACACAAGTTGGATGGATAGCTTGAAACATTACCTTCGCTCCAGTTCTCCCTGGTCTGCTTTGTTTGATCAGATCGTAAACATAGAACACAAGTGTGTTATCTGCAGTCACATGCATACAGTCTTAAACGTAACATTTGTAATGTTTGCACCTTTGAGCTGGAATCCATGCCATTAACATTACTAATTTAAATCTTAACTTTTCCAATGACTAAACTTGATTGGAGTCCATTGCCTAAGTAGGTAAGTACAATGCTACATCCCAAATTTCTGTATATCTTAGTTGGGTGGATTTTTGTTAAAGATTCCTTTCATAAATTGGATACTTAATGGATGTGATCCAATTGATTTCTGGTCAGAGATTTGTCCTAAATAAGATGATAATGGCACTACGTGCACTATTAATGGCACTGTAACTTAAGTGTTATTCAAATGCAACTCGGCAAGGAACTCCAATATGTTTGCAATGTTCACAGTATGATAGGATATATTTGACTGTCTGCAAAAATTTTCCCATTTCTTTATATGTGTCATATTGTCTCTGAGTGCTATCTCGCCATGATGCGACTATAATATCCATAGTTCTATCCGGACAATCAAGCTCCTGTAGTAGTCTGGTCTAAACCTGCAGATTAACAAATTCATATAAGCATTGTAATGGATGAATTTCTTTGGTTACTGGTTTTATCAATAAATCACTGCTGCTAGGAATTGACTATATGGTTCTTAATCATGTTTAACATCAATGGGAACCATGGTTGTGTCGGCCAATTTGGAATTTACCATAATCCTGTGGCAGAATCTTGTTCTATTTTCTTCAGACATTGCTGAACCAGAGCAAATGGCGGAAAAGCATAAAAGAACATATTCCCCCAGTTTAATGAAAAAGCATCTACTGCTACTGCGTCTAGATCTGGTTCCCAAGACACATATTTAGGCAATTGATGATTTAGTCTTGATGCAAACAGATCAATGTCTGGTAACCCATATATTTAGTCACAATTTTACTGAAAATTACTGGGTTCAACATCCATTCTGTGTTGTCTTAAAACATCCTTGATCTATTGTCTGCCACACATTGTCTTTACCTGGGATGTTAATTTGCCGAAATCCAAATTTGGTGGTTAATACACCATTGCATTATCTCATTGACCAAACAATCGCATGATACCGATCTGACTCCACCCATATGATTAATATATGAAAACAGCTGTTTTATTGTCTAATTGTATCAGTACATGCAGATTCTTTTTTGTAGAAACAATATGCCTTCAACCCATAAAATGCACCAATAATTCTAAATAGTTAATACCAGTATGTTTGGAGAAACATTTCCTCTTGGACAGTCCATCTGCCCCCACAGCTGGTGAATGAATCTGTCGCCCCCATTCCGAGAGCACTAGCTTCTGTTGTAAAAATTACTTCAGGCTGCTGTATCAGAATGTTTTTAGCAGCTTGTGGGACATTTTCAATCCACCATTGTAATTCCAATAAGCTTCTTTTGTTAATTGCTTAGGCCTATCAAAATGGCCTGCTCTCTTTTTTAGAGCTTATTTTGTCCCTTTGAAGGTTTTGGTAATGTTAATGGACCAAATTCTTACTGTAGGAAAATGCTGCTACTAATTTACCAATAACCTTTGCTACTTCTTGGATGGAGGGATAAGGTTTGTGAATGAGACCCCTACAGGTCACTAAAATATCATCAATCTTATCTGTTGGCAAAGTTACTAACATAGTAACTGAGTTAATCACAAACCCCAAATAATTAATTGACTGTGCTGGCTGCAGTTGGGACTTAATTGGATGAATCAAGAGACCTAACTTCTCAAATTAATTTTTAGTTGCTGAAAGTGATTTTTCAGCTGATTCCTGATTACTATTGATGATTAAAATGTCATCCAGATAAGCCATAATGAGGGTACACAAAAAGCTGGAGAAACTCAGCGGGTGCAGCAGCATCTAAGGAGCGAAGGAGATAGGCGACGTTTCGGGTCGAGACCCTTCTTCAGACTGGTCAGGGATCAGGGAAACGAGAGATATAGACGGTAATGTGGAGAGATAAGGAACAATGAGTGAAAGATATGCAAAAAAGTATCGGTGATAAAGGGAACAAGCCATTGTAAGCTGTTTGTGGTGTGAAAATGAGAAGCTGGTGTGACTGGGGTGGGGGAGGGAGATAGAGATAGAGGGGAATGCACGGGCCCGAGGGCTGAGGGAGAGGTGGGAGGGGGTGAGGAGACAGCAAGGGTTAAACAGAATTGAGAAAAATTCAATATTCAAGCCCAAAGGATGCAGATCTCCCCAAGCGGAATATGAGGTGCTGTTCCTCCAGCTTGCGGTGTTGCTCACTCTGGCCGTGGAGGAGGCCCAGGACCGAGAGGTCGGATGTGGAATTGGGAGGGGGAGTTGAAGTGCTGAGCCACCGGGGGGAGGTCGGGTTGGTTATTGCGGTCCGAGCGGAGGTGTGTTCGGCGAAGCGATCGCCAAGCCTCCGCTTGGTTCTCACCGATTATAGATCATCTGGCATCTGGAGCAGCGGATGCAGTAGATGAGGTTGGAGGAGGTGCTGGGTGAACCTCTGTCGGACCTGGAAGGACTGCTTGGGTCCCTGAATGGAGTTGAGGGGGGAGGTGAAGGGACAAAGTGTTGCATTTCTTGCGGTTGCAAGGGAAAGTGCTAAAGGGAAGGGGTTAGAGTGGGAGGGGAGGGAAGAATGGACAAGGGTGTTGCGGAGGGAGCGGTCTTTGCGGAAGGCAGACAGGGGGGGAGGAGATGGGGAAAGATGTGGCGGATGGAGGGGGTCACGTTGGACGGTGGCGTAACTGGCGGAGGACTATATGTTGTATTTGCCGGCTGGTGGGGTGAAAGGTGAGGACCAGGGGGACTCTGCCCTGTTTGCGAGTGGGGAATGGGGAGCGAGGGCAGTGTTGCTTGGGGTATGGAGGAGACCCTGGTGTGAGCCTCATCAATAGTGGGGGAGGGGAATCCCGTTCTCTGAAGAATGAGGCCATTTGTGATGACCTGGTGTGGAACACCTCATCCTGGGAGCAGATGCGGCGTAGACGGGAGGAATTGGGAATAGGGGGATGGAGTCCTTACAGGAAGCAGGGTGGGAGGAAGAGTAGTCCAGGTAGCTGTGGGAGTCAGTGGGTTTGTAGTGGATGTCGGTCAGGAGCGTATCACCTGCAATAGAGATGGTGAGGTCAAGGAATGGTAGGGAAGTGTCGGAAATGGTCCAAGTGTATTTGAGTGCCGGGTGGAAGTTAGTGGTGAAATGAATGAAGTCAGTCAGTTGTGTGTGGGTGCAGGAGGTGACACCAAAGCAGTCGTCGATTGTAACGGGAGGTAGAGGTCGGGGATGGGGCTCTGGTACGTCGAGAACAAGGATTGTTCGACGTACCCAACAAAGAGGCAAGCATAGCTGGGGCCCATGCGTGTGCCCATAGCTACGCCTTGTGTTTGGAGGAAATGGGAGGAATCAAAAAGAGAAGTTATTGAGGGTGAGGACCAACTCTGCTAGGCGGAGGAGGGTTGTCAGTAGACGGGTATGGGTTGCTCCTTGGTGAGGAAGAACCGGAGGGCTTTGAGACCGTCTTGGTGGGGGAATGGAGGTGTAGAGTGACTGGACGTCCATGGTAAAGATGAGAGGATGGGGGCCTGGAGAATGGAATGCACGGAGCCGACGGAGAGTGTCTGAGGTGTCTTGAACATAGGTGGGGAGGGATTTAACAAAGGGGGATAGGATGACGTCAAGGTATGTGGAAATGTGTTCGGTGGGGCACGAAACAGGCAGAGACAATGGGTCTGCCAGGGCAGTCGGGTTTGTGGATTTTGGGGAGAAGGTAAATATCGGGGCCGTGCGGGGCTGGGAAACGATGAGGTCGGAGGCTCGGTGGGGTAGGGAGCCCGAGCTGATGAAGTTGGTTATGGTGCTCGGATGGTGGCCTGGTGTTCGTCAGTGGGGTCATGGTCCAGGGGTAAGTAGGAGGAGGTGTTCCGAGAGTTGTTGGCGCGCGGCCTCCGCTTTGTAGAGATCGGATGCGCCAGACTACCACGGCACCTCCCTTGTCGGCGGGTTTGATAACCCAGTCTGGGTTGTTACGGAGTGAGGTCGATGGCAGTACGTTCAGGGCTGGTTAGATTGGAGTGAGACAGGGGGGTGGAGAAGTCGAGGGCGGTTGATGTCCCGACGGCAGTTCTGGATAAATAGTTCTACAGCCGGGAAGGTCTACGAGGGGGGGGGGGGGTCCAAGTGGAGGGGGGTAGTGGGAGACAGGAAAAGGGATCATCAGTGGGGGGGGCGAGGGCTTCTTCCGTGGAAGAAACGCTGTGAGGCGGAGGCGACGGTAGAAGAGCTCCAAGTCGTGGTGGGCGCGGAACTCATTGAGGTGGGGACGGATGGGGGGGACAAAGGTGAGACCTCTGCTGAGGACAGACGTTCGGTGTCGGAGAGGGGGAGGTCCGGGGGGATGGTGAACACGCGGCAAGGATGGGGGTTGTGGGCCGGAGGAAGGCAGGTGAGTGGACTGAGGACGAAGCGTTGTGTGGTGGGGGGGTGGAGGGTGGTCAGGGGGTGGGGGGGTATGGGGGCTGTGGTTGTGGGTGGGGAAGAGGCAGGGGTTACATGGTAGGGGGGGGGATGGGGAAGACCCAGTGGAATAGCCACTAAGGTTACTGGGGCTGGGGAGACGGGCACTAGGACCCAGTGTGATGGGAGGAGTTAGCAACGTGGAGGCTTCAGGCCACTGCAGAGTACAGTCTGCAGGTGAGATGGGACAGCCGCAGGCTGCTGGAGGGCGGTGGTGGAGAGTCGTGGGTCGGAGGACCGAAGGTAGGAGTCCGCGGGCAGTGGGAGTCTGGGGTCGGCGGGCGATGCGTTGGAGGTCCCGGTGGGGGCGGGTGGTCGGTTTCCGACCGGTGAGGCGGAGAGATGAGTGGGGTGCGGTGCGGCGGCCGTGTTCGGGCAGCCCCGGTCCGGCGGGGATGCAAGGTGAGGCGGGGTGCGGCTGTGGTCTTCGGCGGGCCCAGTGCACTGGCGATGCTGGATGGGCCCGGTGCGGCGATGGAGTTAGGTTGGTCCCGGGGGACGGCGAGGGTTCGGCAGTCGCGTTGCTGCTGGTGATGGGCGGTGGAATCGGGGAGGGGGGAGATAAACAGAGTTACCATGCAGGCAGCGGGGCTGGGCGTCATCAGTAAGGGCAGTGTGGAGGTCGGCGGCAGCATCGGCGTGGGAGGTCGGTGAAGGCGGCGTCCTGGTGAGTCCGGGAGGCGCTCCTCGTGGCCAAGATGGCGTCGGGGGACTCAGCCGGCAGCTGGGCGGGCCAGAGTTGGGGCCCGGGGCCTGCGGAGCGGTCGAGTCGGGGATTGTCGGTGGCGGGGGAGGGAACGGCCTGGAGACGGGCTAATTTCAGGTCCTTGGTGGCGGTAAGGTGGGACAGGAATTGTTGATTGAAGCGGTGGATCTTCCGGAGGATGTAGTGTAGTTGGGGTCCGTTGCAAGTCTGGGTGAGTGAGGCCCGAAGTTTCGGGAGAGTCAATGCGAGGTCCTGCTGGTGTCGGCGCATTGCAAACAGGGTGGATCTTAGTGCCCGGTTGGAGAATTGTACAGTATGGCGGTAGATAGCCCGTCGGTACCGATAGTCCGGCTGGGGTCCGAACTGGGACGCAGGGAATTGGAGCTGGAATCCACGGGGTATGATGATGTGCTTTTGTGCTCTTAATTGTGCTAAAGCTGGTTTCAATAAGCTTTGTAAAGAGCCTGGGAGCTGAACTTAACCCATTTGGTAAAGCTTTGAATTGCCACAGCTGTCCCAGCCAATTAAATTTTAAATACCTTCGAAAGAACTGATGTATTGGTACTGAATAGTACGCATCCTTTAAATCAATTGTAGCCATATAACAACCTGCTGATATCAAATGTCTTGCAGTGTTAAATGTTTCCATTGTAAAATGTTTATATTCTACAAATTTATTAAGATTTGTAAGGTCCAGAATAATTATGCAAACCACCATCTAATTTTATTTCTTGAAATATATTTGACACAAAACTGATGCTCATGTTCAACAGTTTTTTCAATAAACACTTTTTAAACAATTTGTCAATTTCACATTAATTTCTGCCTCTTCAATTGCAGAAAATGAAAACCATAAGCAGGTTTATTTTGTACGGAGAATTAACACCTTCTTTGAAATGTAAATAGTAGTCCTGAAAACTGTTTGTAAAATATAACCGATATGATAGTAGATGGAGAAGCCATATATTCAGAACATTTATGGTACTGACCTTCCGAAATGGAGGATTTGTCCACAGTTTCGTTAAGCATAGATTAAATTTTTGGTACCTCTCCATCATGAAACGTGGTGGTCTCCTTCTCCCATTATACATGGTGAACATTAGGGTTTGTCCGGATGAATTTAAATATTATCTTTCATCCTGCCTCTGTTTCCAAATTCAAATCACCTTTTGAACGAAAAAGTTTACCTGTTTTTTGTCAAAGACGGATAAGGTATAATGTGATAATAGATTTAGCCTCTTCATCCATTTCTTCTTATTGCGTTTTGGTCAGGTTTTCTCCGTATAGTATAACCAGAGAGCTTGAAACACCTCTTGATCGACACAGACCTGCAAAACTTGGATGAATATGGGCCGAATGCAATTTTCCTCATACAATTAATTTTCATCTGAGGAATTGCATTAGATAAGCCCTCATAGTTCTTTTGTGGGTTTTATCCTCTCCCAAACCCTCGCATGACATTTGCCTCTACAAAGCTGTAATGGCAGCAGGAAATACAATTGGGATTCTTTGTGAAATTTGATTTTTGTCTCTCATGCTGGAGTCATAGGCGTCATATAGTACGGGTTGATGTAATGTAGGTACTTCAATGAGGTGCAATTTTCCGGATGTTTTATATAAATTCTGCTGTTCAATCATCACAGAACTTGAAGTTGGTGAGATACATATATATTAATTTGGCTGATAGGTTTTTCTTCCATAGCCTCACCACTTCCTTCAGGTATAGCAAAATCTTTTGCCATCTCAGGAACATTGGCTCCTCTTTTTTTATTCGTGGTGTGCAATCATAATCCACAATTGATCACCACTTGAAGGGGTCTGTCTTTGGGCCCTGTTAACTTGTGAATTATATCCAAGAGACTTCCTCCGCCCTTATCCTGGGTCCGGAGTTTCTAATTCCCAATTTGGCATAGGCCATTTTCTGGTGATTCAAATCACTAAGGTCATTTGTTGGGAAAACGTTTCTGGGTCTTGTGACCCTTGTCTCATTATTTATTGGGCACTTTCTCCCATATGTTATTTATAGCCATATAGCATTTATTAATCCGGGGACTTGTCATTATCCGAGTCATTATCAGAAACCTCGGGCTCACGGAGGATTTCTTTTGTTACATTTTCTAGGAAACATTTCCTCCGTGTCTGTATTTCTGGAGATATTATAGTCTCAAACGCGGGTGATATCAGCGTCCACCGGATCGGAACGGATCCGCACTAAATTCTTGTCCGTTTCTTTAGCTTCACCCGTGTCATGATCTTTTTTCCGCAAATTTTCCTTGGAGACTTCTCCATTTTTCTTTTCCATTTATCTGGTCTAAATCAGTAACGCCAGCGTATGACTCTGATTTTAACTTTTACTTTTCTTTTGCTGGTTTTACCAGCGTAACGTCTTTTTTTGAACATACCTTTTTTTCATTACACTTTCCTGCGGGTCCGTTCCGGCCGCTTGCGAAGAGCTGCGGCTCTGCAACTCTTGCTTCTCTCAGCGTCGAACGTATGCGTTCCAGTGCAGGTCGGGGCTTCTTCAGTAGTCACTCACGTGACTCCGATGTAAAAGGGGAATCTCACTCTAAAGTGCTACACACATATAGTTTGGGCTATAAAACGCCATCTAAACATAGAAAACATGGAATAATTAGAAATTAGGTGCAGGAGTAGGCCATTTCAGCCCTTCGAGCTGCCCGCCATTCATAGGATCATGGCTGTTCATCCAATCCAGTATCCCGTACTGCCTTCTCTCCATACCCTCTGATCCATTAGCCAAGGGCTACATCCACTCACTCTTAAATTACAGCCAATGAACTGGCCACTTCAACTACTTCTGTGGCAGAGAGTTACCAGGACTCACCACTCTCTGTGTGACAAAAGTCTTTCATCATCTGGTCTTAAAGGATTTCCCTACCCCACTCTTATCACTTAAGAGTCCCCTTCCGTCTTAGATTTCCCTTATACTTAAGATTTCACACCTTACCTTAACGTTTCCCCCCTTATCCTTAAGAATTAAAGGAATCTACCATTTCTCAACCCTTTTTTCTGTTGTGATATATATCACTGGATTACGTTTGACAGTCATTCCTATCGTTCTTGTTGCCTCTGCCAGACTTACTAACCCATCCCATATGTATTTGCACCCAAAGTACTTTTATAAATATCTCAAAATCATCAGATGGTTGCACAACAGATCCATGTGGAACTCTACAAGTTGTTAGGACCTCCAGTACTGCTATATTGGTCCCCTTCCCAGCCAGCCCTCTGACAGCAGTCAACCCAGTTCTAATTATTATACCACAACACTACTAATTCTCAGCCTAATATGGGGGGAAAGAACTTTATCTTAAAGTTACTTAAATTCATAGAGAACTACCTTCCACCCACTACCACCTTCATACTCAAAAAGATCAAATCTCGACTATAATTAGTGAGACAGGGCCTGCACACACACAGCGTAACAATTACATCCTACTGTTGAAAAACTTCTTCAATTTCCTTCCATATTGGTGAATAATCCTATCCGTTGAATCTCTACAGTTACTGCCCCTCAACTCTGACATGGGTTCACAAGCCTTATTCATAGCCTGAAATTATAGACATTGATACAGGAGTGGGCCTTTGGCCCTTCCGAGCCAGTACCATCATTCAATGTGAGCATGCTGATGATCATCCAAATCGTACACTGTCCTGCCTTCTCCCATTTCCTGACTCAAAGGCCCTTTTAAGCGCTCTCTTGAAATTATCCAGAGAACCGGCCTCCACCGCCCTCTGAGGCAGAGAATTCCACAGACTCACAACTCTCTGTGTGAAAAAGTGTTTCTTCATCTCCGTTCTAAATGCCATACCCCTTATTCTTAATATTCTCTACTTCCCTTCTTAAGTAAAGGAACAGCAGGGGCTGCTCTCCAGTTCTGCAGAACCAAACAAAAAATAAAATGTTGTGAAATTTATGAAATGTTAATGGTGGTAAAATTAACGTATACAAGTAACTCTGAATTTAACAATACTTTGTTGAAAGTTTATTTTAAATTAATCTTAATGGAAAAGAAAAATGGGTTAAAAAAAAATAGGATGTCATGTAAAATGTGCTGCTGTTTGATTAACTAATTTGCACTTCTTTCTGTGGAGCACTCTCCCCCTCAATCATGAAAACTCTCACATATGGTGTAAATTCGAGAGATGGACACAAAAGACTAGAGTAACTCAGCAGGGCAGTCAGCATCTTTGGAGAAAAGGAATTGGCAACTTTTCGGGTCAAGACACTTCTTTTCTCCAGAGATGCTGCCTAACCCACTGAGTTACTCCAGCTTTTTGTGTCTAACTTTGATGTAAACCAGCATCTGCAGTTCCTTTCTACATAGTCTGTGTAAATGTTACTGCTTCTACGACAGGGTGACAGTAAACTCCTAAAGGATCTCATGGTCAGCAAGATATTGATTGGGTAATACATAACTCAGGATGGCAAGAATATTTTTTAATTTTATCTTTGGATGATTCAATTCCGCAGAATATTAAAAGGACTTTCTGTATCCCAATGTGCTTGAAATATCAACATGGAGTCACCAAAACCGAATTCATTCAGCATTATGGGAAAGAACTGTGGCTACAAATCTTCAAATACTTTGCAGGAATACTTCTTGTATGCATTCTAATTATTTTATTATACCCCAAATACAATGGAATCTAAAACAAGAATGAAATGGAATTGTGGCACCATTAAAACTGTAGGTTTTTTCGCCCTTTTATGAACTCATTCCCAAATACCCCCATTCAAAGATTACCTATTGTCCTAAACTAATAAGATTCAATCTGAACAGTGTATTCTTTAGGTGGTAGTCTATGCTTTGAAAATGAGTCTTGGTTATCAAGCTGTTATATTAAATATGATTGATATTCTTATTCCCTTTGAAAGGTCAGTTGTATAAAAGATTTATAACAATCAAAATGCCAGTTAAATTAATTTTAAGGATACAGAGCAGAGGACACAACTAATTACTTTACTGGGTAAGCATATGATGAACTATTTATTTTGAGGTCAAAAATCTAATTGGAATCAATATCTAATTGATTTCAAGGTGGCTTATTATTTTAATGTAAATGTACATTAGAAAAGAGGGAGGAATTAATTAACTTTTTCATCTACCAACGTCAAACACAGAACATCTTGTTTCCTTTTCAAACATCATTTACCCAGGAAGGTGAAATTACTTTGGGTTTGTAAGGAGTGTGAATGGCATCTCATGTGAATCATTCACATTCCAAATATAATGGTATTATTATTATTATCATCTTACTTAACGTTAGCAAAATAAATTCAGCAATATTTAGAGAAGAAAATGATAAGAAAAGAGCTGCAAGAATGCTTATCTAAAATTGGCCATTTTCTGATGATAATTCAAGATATAAAAATTCTGATCATGTTGAAGAGATTGGAAATTGTGCCTTAGTTACATGGCAGCTAGAAGTGAAGAAGGCTGGTAATAAAAGTAACATGGAAATTGTCTTGCACTCATAGTCTCTGAAAGAATGGTGAAATAATAGCAGTATTATCTCTTCAATCTGAGGAAATTGGATTGACCTTTCTAAGCAGTCACTTACCATATGTACACTTCCTTCCGAATATTAGAAAATGTCGAATGAGAACAGGCAAGTGGACTGTGACTCAGTCTCTGACAGATACAAGAATCTGCATCTGCATTTGTATCCATATGTGAGATTGTCATCCATCAGCGTCTGTGAATCAAATCTGTTATTTGATTCGAAGAAAAAGGTCGCCATGCAGGAATACGAGAAATTTGATTCAAACATGTTATTACTATGCAGTAACTCAGCAGTCACTTTATGGAATGAAAATAGAAAAAAAATAAGGTTCATATTTTCAGTACCAACTATAATAACATTTTAAACCATGTAGCACTGAGTAAACATAGCTTCTTGAAACAGAACACCGAAGGAATGCTGCACTTCAATAAAAGGTTCTGTGCAAATTGAAGCAGGAGGAGGTATGACTGTGAATGTGTTTCCAGTTAGATGTGTTTTACCTGGTATACATTCTCACACATTTAAATTCATTATTAATATAAATCTGATGATCAATGCTTAAGTTGTGACTCCTGAAGTTGTGACTTGAGAATGATCAGCCACAATCACAGTGAATGGTGGTGCTGGCTCGAAGGGCCGAAAGGCCAACTCCTGCACCTATTGCCTGTTGTCTATTGTCTAATTGCTTTAGTATTAGCAGACGTATAGATTTGACACCATAGTTTTCCTTTCCTTTGTTAGGACCCTCAATACAATACATTAATTTGACCAGGTTTATAGTCACATTTACAAAAAGTCTGGGGATGTAGCAGGAAGTGGAATCAAGTAGGCAGCTCATTCATTGGGGTGGTTTAGCGACAAGTCAAATGGTTTAGTTAGGTTTACGTTAAGGATTATTACTGTCACTTGTACTGACGTATAGTGAAAAGCTTTGTTTTGCATGCTATCCAACCAGATCCGATAATACTGTTCATAAATACAATCAAGTCATATGCAAATACAAAAGGCAGAGCAAAGGAAATATACAGAATGCAGAATATAGTTCTCATCATTGTAGCTCATCCATTCCTGGAAAAGTACATCAGTTTTGCGCTTGTGTAATTCTCTGAGATTATGTCGCTTTGCACGACTCAACATGTTCATTGAGCCATGGAGTTTATATACAGCATGGAAACAGGCCGTTCAGTCCAATTTGCCCATGCCAGCCAAGATGCCCCATCTACACTATTCCCGCCTGTCCGTGCCTGGCAGGGGAGGTGAGAGAGGGGTGAGATGAGGGGAGGGGGAGACGGGGGGAGGGGGGAGACTGGGGGGAGGGGGGGGGATAGTAGTAAGGGGGAGGAATACTGATCTTGAAGGTTAGATCACATGGGATCCAAGGAGAGATAGCTGCATGGATAGCAAATTGGCTTCATGGAAGGAAGCAGAGGGTGATGGTGGAAGGTTGCTTCTCTGACTGGAGGCCTGTGACTAGTGGTGTGCCTCAGGGTTCTGTGCTGGGCCCGTTACTGCTCGTCACCTACATCAATGATTTGGATGAGAAAATACAGGGCAAGATCAGCAAGTTTGCTGATGATACAAAAGTTAGTGGTTTTGCATATAGTGATGGTTGTGAAAGACTGCAGCAGGATCTGGACCAATTGGCCAGGTGGATGGAGGAATGGTTGAATTTAATACAGAGAAGTGTGAGGTGTTGCATTTTGGGACATCGAACAAGGGCACGGTGAATTGTAGGCTTCTCGGGTAGTGTTGTAGAGCAGAGGGATCTAGTAGTAGAGATGCATGGTTCCTTGAAGGTAGATAGAGTCGCAGGTAGATAGGGTGGTCAAAAAGGCTTTTGGCACTGGCCTTCATCAGTCAGAGTATTGAGTTGAGAAATTGGGAGGTCATGTTGCAGTTGTATAAGACGTTGGTGAGACCGCATTCAGACTATTGTGTTCCGTACTGAGCACCATGTTATAGGAAGTATATTGTCAAGCTTGAAAGAGTTCAGAAAGGAATTACGAGGATGTTGCCAGGACTAGAGTGTGTGAGCTATAGAGAGAGGTTGAGTAGGCTGGGTTTCTATTGCATGCAGTATTAGGGGGGATCTTATAGAGGTGTACAAAATCATGAGAGGAATAGATCGGGTAGATGCAAAGTCTTTTGCCCAGAGTATGGGAATCAAGGACCAGAGGACATAGGTTCAAGGTGAAGGGGAAAAGATTTAATAGGAATCCGAGGGGTGACGTTAGTTTGACGTCAGTGGTGGGTAAATTAATGGAAAGGATACTTAGAGATAATATATATAAGCATCTGGATAAACAGGGTCTGATCAGGAACAGCCAACATGGATTTGTGCCTGGAAGGACATGTTTGGAACATGTTTGGGTCATGTTTGACAAACCTTCTTGAATTTTTTGAAGCGGTTACTAGGGAAATTGATGAGGGTAAAGCAGTGGATGTTGTCTATATGGATTTCAGTAAGGCCTTTGACAAGTTTGGTTAAGAAGGTTCAATCTTTGGGTGTTAATGGTGGAGTAGCAAGATGGATTCAACAGTGGCTGAATGGGAGATGTCAGAGAGTAATGGTGGATGGCTGTTTGTCAGGTTGGAAGCCGGTGACCAGTGGGGTGCCTCAAGGATCTGTGTTGGGTCCACTGTTGTTTGTCATGTACATCAATGATCTGGATGATGGGGTGGAAAATTGGATAAGTAAGTATGCAGAATTATGGAGTATGGTGTACAATTTTGGTCGCCTAATTATAGGAAGGATGTCAACAAAATAGAGAGAGTACAGAGGAGATTTACTAGAATGTTGCCAGGGTTCCAGCAACAATGTTACAGAGAAAGGTTGACAAGTTAGGTCTTTATTCTTTGGAGCGCAGAAGGTTAAGGGGGGACTTGATTGAGGTCTTTAAAATGATGAAAGGGATAGACAGAGTTGACGTGGATACGTTTTTCCATTGAAGGGTTAGGGAAGATTCAAACAAGAGGTGCATGACATGAGAATTAAGGGGACAGAAGATTAGGGGTAACGTGAGGGGGAACTTCTTTACTCAGAGGGTGGCTGTGTGGAATGAGCTTCCAGCAGAAGTGGTGGAGGCAGGATCGATTTTAACATTTAAAAGTAAAGTGGATAGGTATATGGACGGGAAGGGAATGGAGGGGTATGGTCTGAGTGCAGGTAGATGGGACTAGGGGAAAACAAATGGTCGGCACGGACTGGAAGGGCCAAGAGGGCCTGTTTCCGTGCTGTAATTGTTATATGGTTATATGGTTAACCTTTTTACATAAAGCGTTGTGGGCATATAGAACAAGCTGCCAGGGGAGGTAGTTGAGGCTGGGACTATCCCATCATTTAAGAAATAGTTAGACAGGTATATGGATAGGACAGGTTTGGATGGATATGGACCAAGCGCAGGCAAGTGGGACTAGTGTAGCTGGGACATTGTTGGCAGGAGTGGACAAGTTGGCTCAAAGGGCCTGTTTCCACACTGTATCAATCTATGGCTCTATGATTCTATGCAACTGTTTACCATTATGTAATGTTCAATTTTAGTTCTTGATGGAAACTACTGGAAACATTGGAGCTGCAACATGTCTCTCTCATGACCTCTTTAGCAGCATACTCGCTTGTTCCATTGGTGCTTCCATAGCTCTGTACAATAACAATATTATTTTACATAGCACCTTCAGTGTGGTAAAACATTATAGTCCAACATAAACATGTTTATCTTAGTCTATAATGTTTATTGTCAAGTGTACTGAAATACAGTAAGAAGCTTTGTTTTGCATGTTATCTAATCAAATTAGATAATACTATACATAAATGCAATCGTCAAA
Organism: Okamejei kenojei; assembly: GCA_035221665.1. Lineage (NCBI taxonomy): Eukaryota > Metazoa > Chordata > Chondrichthyes > Rajiformes > Rajidae > Okamejei > Okamejei kenojei. Next base: position 159,560,649 of record CM069131.1, read on the forward strand.
TTCAAGTATGACAGGGAGAGCGAAAGGAAGGCTACAAAGTGCAGACTATAGTTCTCAGCATTGTTGTGTAATAATTCCAGAAATAAAGTCCGATGCCCACAATGAAGAAGGGAAGAATACAGGGCAGCACGGTGGCACAACGGTTGAGTTGCTGCCTTACAGCCCCAGAGATCCAGGTTCGATCCTGACTATAGGTGCTCTCTGTATGGAGTTTGTATGTTCTCCCCGTGACCTGCGTGGCTTTTCTCCGGGTGCTCTGGTTTCCTCCCACACTCCAAAGACGTACAGATTTGTAGGTTGATTGTGATGGTAAAAATGTAAATTGTCCCCAGTGTGCGTAGGATAGATCCATGCTGTATCTCTGAACTAAGCTAAACTAAAAAATGTGTCATACTCTAGCTTATGGACAGACCATTCAGAAGCATGATAAACATAGGTGTAGAAGTCTGAGTCTGGTGGGATATTGTGGTTTGAAACTTCTGTATCTTCTGCCTTGCAGAAGTGGGAAGAAGAAGGAATGACCAGGGAGAGGCAAGTCTTTGATTATGTTTGCTGCTTTTCCAAGGCAGCATGAAGTATAGGGTATGGCTGCCCTGCCCGCAACTGTTCCTGAGGGGGCCGGCCAGAACCACGGCTTCGGCGGCGGCACAGCGCTGGAGCGCTATCGCGGAGCGGGCGTTGTCTTGCCCGGGTCGCCGCGCTGGAGCTCCGGAATGCCGAGTCCATCGATGAACATTGCGGAGCTGCGGGACAGTGGTGCGGCCAGCCGCGGGCGGCAGCGCTGAAAAAAACATCCCGGAGCCTGGGATCTCTCGCCGGGATCACCAGTGGTGGAGCCCCGTCCAGCGTGGCCTGTTGACTTCGGAAGCTGTGGTCTCCGGTAAGGATGCGGCCGTTCCAGGTATCCCATGCCGCCGAGAGGGTTCTCCTGACGCCGGAGCACCACCACCTGGCGAGAGGGCCTGAAACACCGGGCACTGTGGCGGCGACTGCGGAGGGCCCAATCGGCCCGACTATGGGTGGACAAGGGGATGGGGACTGGACTTTGTGCATTCCTCCACAGTGGGAACCATTGTGGGGGGATGTTTTCATGTTTTATGTTAAATTTCTTTACAATGTTATGTTGTATTCTTATTGATGTGCTGCAATGGCAACTTGAATTTCACTACACCAATTGGTGTATGTGACAATAAATGAACCTTTGAAGTATAGGTGGAATCAATGGTGGGTACATGGGTCTGCAGGATGGATTTAGCTACATCCACAACTCACCACAATTTCTTGTACTCTTGGGCAGATCTGTTCACAAACCAATCAAGAGTCTGAAGAAGGGTTTTGACCCGAAACATTGCTTATTTCCTTCACTCCACAGATGCTGCCCCGCTGAGTTTCTCCAGCATTTTTGTCTACCTAAGAGTCAAGAGTGTTTTATTGTCATGTGGCCCAGACGGGACAATGAAATTCTTACTTGTTGCAGCAAGTTACATTGTATATAATGGGGGGGGGGGGGAAGAAAAAGTTCAATAAATAACAAATATAGTGCAAATAACAAATAATAATATAGTCTTTTGCAGTTCAGAGCTCACAGCTTATTTCTTGTGTCTTATAAGGCTGTGGGGAAGTAGCTGTTCCTGAACCTGGATGTTACAGTCTTCAGGCTCCTGTACCTTCTTCCTGATGGCAGTGGTGAGATAAGTGTGTGGCCAGGATGGTGTGGGTCCTTGATGATCATGGCTGCCTTTTGAGGCAGTGATCTGTGATAGATCCCTTCGATGGTGTGGAGGTCAAAGCCGGTGATGGACTGAGCAGTGGTCACAACTTTTTGTAGTCTTTTTCCCTCCTGGACGTTCAAGTTGCCGAACCAGGCCACGATACAACCAGTCAGAATGCTCTCTACCGTGCACCTGTAGAAGTTTAGGAGAATCCTCTTCGACATGCCGAAACTCCGTAATCTTCTCAGGAGGTAGAGGCGCTTTACAATTGCATCGGTGTGCTGGGTCCAGGAAAGATCTTCTGATATATGCACGCCCAGGAATTTGAAGCTATCGACCCTCTCCACCAATGTCCCGTTGATACAGGATTGTGGGTCCTCATCCTTCCCAAACTAAAGTCCACAATCAGTTCCCTGGTCTTACTGATGTTGAGAGCCAGGTTGATGTGCTGGCACCATTTGGTTAATCGGTCGATCTCACATCTATACTCTGACTCGTCCCCATCTGTGATTCGTCCAACCAGAGTGGTGTCATCGGCGAACGTGATGATGGAGTTTGCACTATGACCGGCTACGCAGTCATGAGTATAGAGTGAGTAAAGCAGGGTGCTGAGCTCTTGAGGTGCTCCCGTACTAATTGTTACTGGGGATGAAGTGGCTCCTCCAATTCGAACAGACTGTGGTCTGTGGATGAGGAGGTCGTGGATCCGATTGCGGAGGGATGCGCATAGGCCCAGTTCTGTGAGCTTGGTAAACAACTTGGAAGGGATGTTCGTATTAAACGCCGAGCTGTCATCTATAAACAACAGCCTGGCGTAGGTGTTTTTATTGTCCAAGTGATCCAGTGCGGAGTGGAGAGCCAGTGAAATTGCATCTACCGTTGACCTGTTGTGGCGGTATGCGAACTGTAGTTGGTTGAGTTTCTTGTCGAGGTAGGAGTTGGTGTGCACCATAACCAACCCCTCAAAGCACTTCATCACCACAGACGTTAGTGCCAGTGTTCGATAGACATTGAGGCATGTCACCTTACTCTTCTTGGGCACCGGTATTATTGATGCCCTCTTAAAGCAGGTGGGAACCTCAGACCTCAGAAATGAGAGGTTGAAAATGTCCGTAAAAACTCCAGCCAGTTGGTCCGCACAGGTTCTTAGTACATGGCCGGGTATACCATCAGGTCATAGCGCTTTCCGATGGTTCACCCCCCGAAGGATCTTCTGACGTCGGCCTCTGTGGCTATAACTGTAACACTGTGAAGGCGAATAGGGGCTCGGGAAGGCACATCAGTGTTCTCCCCATTGAACCGTGCGTGGAACACATTGAGCTCGTCAGGGAGTGATGCTTCGCTGTCGTTTGAGCCGCCAGCTAATTTCGCCTTGTAGGATGTGATGGCATTCAAGCCCTGCCACAGTTGCCAGGGCTCATCCTCCAGCTTAGAGGAGAAATCCCTTTTGGTCTTTTGATGGCCTTACTAAGGTCGTATCGGGACTTCTTATAGACCTCTGTATCTCCAGACCTGAATGCCCGGGATCTGGCCTTCAGAAGAATGGAGATCTTATGGTTCATCCAAGGCTTCTGGTTTTTATTGGAACGCAGTCCTCCACACATTTCTTTGTGAAGTCTGTAACGACTGTGGTGTATTCATTCAGGTCCGTTGCCAAGTCCCTTCACATTGCCCAGTCTACAGACTCCAAGTAGTCCTGGAGTTTTTCTTCTGCCACCCCAACCCCCCCCCCTCCCCCACCCCCACCCCCGACCACCTCTGGGGGTGCTTTCTTCAGTTGCTGCCTGTATGCAGTAAGAAGCAGCTCCGCAGTATGGTTGGATTTTCCGAAGTGAGGACGAGGGATAGAGCGATAGGCGTCTTTGATGGTCGTGTAGCAGTGGTCAAGGGTGTTTGGTCCTCTGGTGCTGCAGGAGACATGTTGGTGGAAGTTAGGGAGCGATTTTTTTCCTTTTTTTTTTTTTTTCAGGTTGGCTTTGTTGAAGTCCCCAGCTACGGTGGTAAATGCCTCGGTGTAAGACGCCTAGTGCTTATTGACCACGGTGTGCAGCACATCCAGTGCCAGACGGACATCTGCCTGGGGTGGGATGTGGACCGCGGTCAGGATGATGGAGGACAATTCCCTCGGTAGAATTCCCTCGAAGGGACGGCACTTCACAGCCAGATGTTCGAGGTGTGGAGAGCAGGAGTTGGATAGGACTGCCATATCTGAGCATCCGAAGAGTTGACTATGAGGCAGACGCCTCCTCCTCCCCCTTACCCAGACGCCAGTGTACGGTCCATGCGGTGGATGGAGAACCCTTCCGGCTGGACCGCTGAGTCTGGGGAGCTGGGAGTGAGCCATGTCTCAGTGAAACAGAACACAGAGCATTCCCTCAGCTCCCTTTGATAAAGCAGCCTTGGCCTTAAGTCCTCCACTTTGTTTTCTAATGATGTACGTTGACCAGTAGGATAGTACGGAGAGGGGGCCGAAGTCCCCTGCGCTTCAGTCCTACTTGTAGTCCAGCCCGACGGCCACGTTTCCATACTCCATGAAGCCCTCTTCGGAGTTTACAGGTACAGTACTTCTGAGTCTCCGCGAGGTCGGGGATTCCCACGAGATCGGCGATTCCCTTGCAGTCGGCACCTCCAGCTCCGTTGCTGCTGGGAGATCCTGCCTGACAGCCTCGGTTCCGGCCTCCCCGGTGTTTACAGGTACAGTACTTACTGTACCTGTGCGCCTCCATGAGTTCGGGGATTCCCCTCCGATCGGGGGATTCCCTTACCGTCGCTATCTTCGGGAGTTCGCAGTAGTGCTAATGCATTTAAATGTGTTAGCAGCTTGCTACTTACATAGTTGATTTCTGCATATTCTTTGATACAGGTGAGCTCGGAAATACTATATTTGAAGTATTTCTGTTGTGCCGCAGGCATAATGTCACCGCAGGTAGGCGCCATCTTAATCTATTCTATTAATCTTAATCTGTGGTTCAACCTGAAAGCATGCTTACTCTGGTGCATCTGTAGAAGTTTGTCAGAGTAATTGGAGACCTGCCAAATTTCCTCAGTCTGCTTAAAGTAGAGGTGTTGGTGTACATTCTTGGCTGCGGCTTGGACCATGACGTTGATGATATTAATGCCCAAGAACTTGAAGCTCTCAACTATTTCCATTTTGGCACCATTGTTGCTGATGGGGGCATGTACTCCACCATGCCTCCCGAAATAGATAACTAGCTTCTTCGTCTGATTGAAATTCCCAGCTATTATGAAGAAGGCAACCTTGTTTCAAAGCTATTGTTTGGCGTGACACTGAGTGAATTAAGAGATATTAGAAGGTTTTAATATCCTGTTCCATTTGATGTTGCTCATTAACAATAACTTAGGAATTCTAAACGCTAGAGAACAGTTTAAGTATGTCAAAAGGAGATATCCCTGTTAATCTCCAAATAGTGGGTGTAATTTCCCACAGTTGTACTTGATGTAGAATAAATTGATTTGCTGATATGATTTTTCTTAATCCATAAAGCACACCATGATAAAAAGCAGGAAATTTTGCATTGAAAATGGAAGGGTGATAAATGACTCCTTCTTGTTTCAGCAACAGTTTTGGACCATTTTCATTTCAGAATAACATCTGGCTCCTTTTTGAATATACTCAATGACGCGTTTTCCATAGCCGGATACGGTAGTGAATTCCATTGGTTCACCACCATCTGTGTGTAGTGATTACTCCATTTTCATCTGCTGTATATAGTTTAGTTTAGAAATACAGTGCAGAAACAGACCCTTCGGCCCATCAGACTAACACTAACTTACGCATACTGGGGACAATTTGCAATTTTACCAAGCTAATTAGCCGACAAACCTCCACGCCTTTAGAGTGTGGGAAAAAACCAGAGCTCCCAGAGAAAACCCATGCAGGTCACTGGGAGAACGTACAACCTCCGTACAGACAGCACCCATAGTCAGAATCCAACCCGGGTCTCTGGCGTGGTCATCAGGCAGCAACCCTACCACTGCGCCACCGTGCCGCCCATCAATGTTGGTTCACATTATCTATACTATTACTAAAAGTTTCATATTGACAGTGCACATGTGATCTGACCTCCAAGTCAGCTGATACAAAGGTCAAGATATTTGCATATCATCATCATGACTCATTGTCATGACATCCCTCCTTCACAAGAATTAAACTTTAAATGAATATGTGTTCTTTCTAATATACTTGCCAATTAAATTCTTACACAACATATTTGTGTTTTCATTTGTGTTCCAATAACTCACGAAACAGATGCATTACAACTACTAAAAACAAATGCAACTTTTTACACTCTTGTAACCTTAATACACTCCTTGCTCATAATAAACAGTATTATAATAAACAGTATCATAATAAACAGTATCATAGTATCATAGAGGGAGTGCAGAGAAGGTTCACCAGATGATTCCTGGGATGTCAGGGACTGTCTTATGAAGAAAGAACTGGATAGACTTGGTTTATTACTCTCTGGAATTTAGGAGATTAAGAGGGGGATTCTTATTGAAACTTACAAATTTCTTAAGGGGTTGTTGGACAGGCTAGATGCAGGAAGATTGTTCCCGATGTTGGGGAAGTCCAGGACAATGGGTCACAGCTTAAGGATAAGGGGGAAATCCTTTAAGACCGAGAGAGAAAGACTTTCTTCACACAGAGAGTGGTGAGTCTCTGGAACCTCTCTGCCACAGAGGGTGTTGAGGCCAGTTCATTGGCTATATTTAAGAGTGAGTTGGATGTGGCCCTTGTGGCTAAGGGGATCAGAGGGTATGGAGAGAAGGCAGGTACGGGATACTGAGTTGAGATGATCAGCCATGATCATATTGAATGGCGGTGCAGGCTCGAAGGCTGAATGGCCTACTCCTGCCACCTAATTTCTATTGTTTCTATGTTCTATCATGGGGTGGAAGATTGCAACCTTCACGTGGTCCGCCCTGTTTTGACTAATGCAATCAAATCGACGTGCACAAACGGAAGATCAAATAGAACAAGTTGTCCAACAACTTTAGGCTGAGCACACCACACGAAAGAAGAAGATAGTATCATAATCTATAACACAAAATTGTCATATCGTTTTGGGACACTCCTTTCACAGTTTGGTCTATCAACTGGCACAAAAGCATCAGAGCCTGTCGAATCTGCTAAAGTGTTGTCACCCAGACACCTTCTCTGCTCACCACCTGCGTTGCAGCATGCTGCCTCTGGAACTCTGGTCACCACCTTGGAAATATCGGCTGGCCCCTCTGAATCAGTAGCTCTTGGTGGATTTTGGGCTCCCTCGTTTTGTGTGTCCCTGGACATGTACTTTTTGATGCTTGATACATTTCTCTTGTAGATAACACCTTCTGGAGACTTGACTGTCACCATGCTGCCGCTCCTCGATGCAACATTGTATGGCTGGCAATGGTAAGGAGCGTCTATCTTACCACAATCATCTCGCCTCACAAGCACATCAGCCCCAGGAATTATTTTAGAGTGCCCGGCTCCTCGTTTCAAATTGGCACACCATTTTGCTGCACCTTTCTTTTCGGCACCACGGTCCCTCAGCTCCTAGTCTTCCATGATCGCTCACCCTTCTGGTATTTTAGTGGGAATTTTTCTTCCAAACAAAGCTTTAGCTGGACCTTTCCCTGTTGTTAAGTGAGTGATCGCCCGATATACAGCTACGTATGCTAACAGTGCCTCCTTCCAGTTTTTCCCTTCGGCATGGGCGATTCGTATCCTCTTCTCTATGGACTGGTTTTGAATCTCTACATCTCCGTTAGCTTGTGGCCATTTCGGAGTCACCTTGTGATGATGGATACCTGTGATTCTCATGTATTTAGAAACAAACTGTGGCCAATTGTCGGTGTATAATGTAACAGGCAACCCGTGTCTGGCGAAGATCTCTGCTAATGCCTGTACAGTCTTTTCTGTGGTAGTTGACTTCAACACTGCATACTCATAGTACCTACTATAGTAGTCCACCACTACCATAATTGATTCACCTGTTGGAAGTGCTCCAAGAAAGTCAACAGCTATGTCAACCCATGATCCTGTTGGCAACTTTGTACTTCTAATTGGTTCTGGTGGGCTGCTCCTGCTTGTGATTTGGCATCCGTGAGAGGTCTTGACAAATTTTCCGGCATCTTCCTCACAACCTGGCCACCACACTTTGCTCTGCAAATTCTGTTTAGTACCGATGTTGCCTAAATGTCCTTCATGAGCTAATGACACGATCCTTGGTGGTAGTGCGTGCGCGATCACCAATCTGCTACCTCTCAGCACACACTGACCAATTGCACAAAATTCATCTTTTATGGGAACATATGCTTTGTAAGGGCATTGATCCCATTGCCCACTGTGGATACGCTCTCTGATATCTTTGAGTTCAGGATCATGTTCTGATTCCCTTTCAACTTCCTTCCTTGTCACGGCTCCTGCCATTGACTGAATTGCGATGAATCTCACAAAGTTCTCTGCTTCCATCTCTAGCGTGGATGTTGCTCCCAGCTGTTCATCCTTCAACAGTCTCGACAGTGGGTCCGCGATGTTTGTTTTCCTAGCAATGTGGACTACTTTGTACTTTGTTGGAGCCTCAGCACCCAACGTTCTATTCTGGCACATGGCGTAGACCTTGTCGAATAGATCACTTCCAGCGGCTTGTGATCTGTAACAAGTTCAAATTCAATGCCTTACAAGTATGCATGGAACCTTTCGCAGGCCCACACTAGTCCCAGTGCTTCTCTCTCCGTTTGCGAATACCTTCTCTCCACGCTGGTTAACGATCAACCGGCATATGCTATGATTCTGGGTCCATCTGCATGTGACTGTACCAACACTGCTCCTAAGCCGACCGGACTAGCATCTGCTATGACTTTTGTTGGTGCAGCTGGATCATAATATCCAAGGGTTTCTGCACTCATTAGAGAGTGATTTGAATGCCTATCTCTGTTCACTACCAAACTGGAACGGTACCTCTTTCCTGGTCAACTTTCTCAGCGGATCTGCCAGAGTAGCAAAATTTGGAATCCATTTTGCACAATAATTGAGCGGTCCTAGAAAATTCCTCATCTCGGTGCATTCTGGTTGCGACGCGCACTGCAACAGCTTCCACTTTAGCTTTGGATGGGTTAGCCCTTCACTTATGAGTCTGTGTCCCATGAAATCCACCTCAGAGACAACAAAACTTGCACTTGTCTTCATTTTGAAGTTTAATCACCTACGCTTCACCTCCTGTCGTGGCTTTCACGAATTATGTCATTCTGATATGTATGCTACTCCTGAACACTTTAAATCACTCTGGGGGTTCGTACTGATAGATCTCGGACTGATTATCCCAAACATCTTTTCTTACCGGTTACAAAAGGGCCGCAGTGAATGTGAAATGTTGTCACCTCTCTTGACCTAGGGTGTATTCAACTGATAATATCCCCACGAGATCAATTTTGGGAAAACACTTTTACTGGTTGATAACTCTTGTAGCACTCTCATCAACTAATCGGAATTGGGTGACTTTCTCTGATTATTGCTCTCATTGCTCTCCTCATGTCAACGCAAGCTAATGTCATCATATTGGGTTTCGGACAATCACAATGGACTCACCCATTGGTGAACATTCTAACTGGTTCAATCAACTCCTTGTTTTAGCTCTCTTTTCCACTTAGAGCCAGAGAGCAGGGTAATCTAGAGGGAGCAGCAGTGAGAAAAGGGGTGCTGCAGAACTCCCAAAAAATTAAAATAAAAAAAAAAACCGAACAGAAGAAGAGATCTTCTCCATATTAGGCACACCTGATGAGAGCATGCAGTGGGCAGAATATAGAAACAAGTACTGCAGATGCTTGGTTTAACCAAAAACAGACACAGTGCTGGAGTAACTCAGCAGGTCAGGCAGCATCTCTGGAGAAAAAGGATGGGTGACGTTTCGGATTGGGACCCTTCTTCAGACTGATCACGTAGGGTCTCGACCTGAAACATCGCCCATTCCATCTCTCCAGAGATGCTGCTTGTTACTCCAGAATTTTGAGTTGAGTTACTCCAGAATTTTGTATCTTCTTCGATTTAGATCAGCATCTGCAGTTCTTTCTTACACAACAATAATTTAAATGCTCTTCTCCCCTTGGATCTGAAGGCAGCAGTCAAGTCAAACTTCAATTGTATTCTTTGTGACAAACTAATCAATTACATAAAGGACAATTTAAAAAAAAGTCATTTAAAGGAGGTATTTTGATACATGTGCGTCAGAAGTGGCATTATCCTCTCAGTCTCTATTTTGGATCACAATATCATCTAATAAAGTTATTGACAGCCGTTATTATGATTGATGGCATTAGCATCGTTTATTAACCTCGGACATTCACCATTCCTATCCACTCAACCTCCCATCTCTAGTTTTTTTTTAAAAACTGGACAGTGAAATATTGTTGATGTTTGCTTATGTGAAGACTTTGGAAAGGGTGCGGGTGTGGTTAACTCAAATGATGCCTGGATCATGGGATATTAACTGCAGGCAGAGGTCCGACAGTGTTGGATTGTTTTCTCTAGAACGCAGGAGGTGACTTGAGGAGACTTGATAGAAAATTATATAATTATGAGAGGCGTAGACAGGGTTGACAGTCGGAGTATTTTGCTCAGGATAGAAAAATCAAATACTAGAGGGCATAGCGTTAGGGCGGGAGGAACACAATTTAAAGAAGATGTGCAGGGCAATTTAAAAAAAAAATATGCTGAGTGGGTCGTTAGAGCCTGGATTGTGCTACCGTGAGTGGTGGTTGAGGCAGACACGATGGTGGCATTTAATAGACTTTAAAATAGGTATATGGATATGCACCTGCACTCAGTTGGTCTTGGCATCATGTTCAGCATTGTAGATATTGTGGGCTGTAGGGCCTGTTGTATGCTGCATGTTCTTGTTCTTAATATTATTAGCGAACATGGCTATCATCAGAGAAAGGGCAGAAGTCAAGTTCCGTTATTCATGTGGATGAATTTAGAAAGTTAAAAATATCACCAACAAATATGAAGGCAATTAATAAAGTTAGTTTTGCAAAGCCTCGCTGCCAGCTAAACATTTTTGTTTAGTTTCATTTTGATTGGACTTTTTAAATTCTGGAGAATTCTGCTCAGAAACATTGACAGAATATATCTCCAGACTCGAATGCAGTTCAGTCTAATTCTGAATTTCAATTTAATTTATCTTTGTTTTTTGCCTATCCTGTTAACCAGCAGTCCATGTTGTGGTATTTACAACAGCCAAAAATCTGCTTATTTTTATAAGGCAAATTGACTAAACTAACTATTGTTCAGAAATATAAGAAGTGAGTTTGTTTATATAAAAAGGACGTCAGCATAATCACCAAAAGGGATCTGTGATTATCAAAACATTGTGCCTATAATGGCTAATTTAAATTTTCTACTACCAGTGGCAAGATGATGATTAGACAAGACAATTCATCTTGTTTCACAATATGGTCAGCTGTCTGTATCATTGGACAAAAGCTATTTCCACTCAATAATTTCAAGCCTAATATTCCTCACTGCAATTATAAAGTCAAGAAGATTCAAGTCTACTTCAGGGCTCATTCCATGGCTCTGTGGAGAACTCTTATTTTAGTGAGTGATTATGTGACGCAGAAATTAGTTGATGTATGACTATGTGCCGCACAATGACATTCTATTTTTGTTTCAGCAGCACTGCCACTTCTCGTACTGAAAAATAGAATAGCGACACTGTAATGAAGAAAAAGATCACTCCAAATACCTCAATAAGTCACACATCATTCTGACTTGGACATATGTCGCTATTCTACACAAAATGCTGAGCAGCGGAAGCAGGATGTTGAGCAAAACACAAAGTTCAGAGGAACTCAGTGGTTCTAGCAGCATCTTTGGAGAGGATGGACAGACGACTTTGGTTCGAGACTTCTTCAGACCTGGAGGCAGGATGTTACTGTTCGATGGGTCAAACTATCACAGGCCTGCCACATCTGATTAGGAATGATGGTAAAAAATATTAAATACCTAATGGGAGCGGGATACTCTATGAACATGCCCACCCATATTATGAGAAATTCTGGCATGCGAGTACCAAAAATAATTTGTATTTGCAACCGTCTTCAACCAGAAGTATTCCATTCAAATTCACCCTGTAGTCCCCACCACCAGAGAATCCTATTCTCAACTAAGATAATCCATCCAAAGCATAATAGATAATCACTCCTATAGCAATCAGAACTGCACACAATATTCCAGGTACAGTCTCATCAATGTCTTGCACAGCTGTGAAATGTCATTCCAATAAGACTAGCTATGATCACAATGATGAGTGGAGTGGGTTTCAGGGGCTAATTACACTCTTCATGTTCCTGTGTTATGGGTTACTGACATTCCAATCCAAGTGGCAAAGCCCTTTTCCGGGCACAAACTAAATGGACTGGTCACAATCTGATTTTATTTATTTCCTCGATAGCATGAATTTATCTAAAAAAATATTTTCTCCTTTAAGAATTGTTCATTTGCACTTAAGAACCTGTTTTACAACTACTAAAATAAGTCAACTAAAGAGAAAAATGTTGTATATTGCTTAAATAACTGAAAAATACAGATGCATGACCATGTGTTTGTTTTCATAGAGAAATAGATTTGTGATTGTGAAATAAATGCATTTGACAAGATGGTTATCATATGTAATGATAACATTTCCTTTATGAGCTGAGCCATTCGGTCAGGAACAGCTACTTTCTGAGAGGCACAGAGAGGGTGGACAGTCCCAGGGTGGAAATGTCTAACACTAGAGCGCATAGCTATAATGTGAGAGGCGGACAGCTTAATGGAGATGTGTTGGGCAAGTTTTTCTTACACCGAGAGTAGTGGGGGCCTGAAACGTATTATCAGGGGCACTGGTGGTGGCTGATATGATAGTGGCATTTGAGGCTTTTGGATAGCCACATGGAAAAATACAGGGAATAGAGGGATATGGATCACTTGCCAGCAGATCATTCAGCTAAGCATCATGTTCGACGCAAACATTGTGGGCAAAGGGCCCGATCCTGTGCTGAACTGTTCTATAGTCCAACCATCTTGAACTGACTTGCACAAGCCTAATCCTACCACACCAAAGGAGCAGTTGAATGGTGGCGTAGACTCAAATGGGACAAATGGCCTAATTCTGCACCCATGTCATATGTGCCACTATGGATCACCTATTTCACTACCATAGACTTATTTTCTAATTGTGTTTTGCCACAATGTCTTGCTTTTGCACAGTTTTTTTCTTTTCAACAGTCTGAAGAAGGGTTTCGGCCCGAAATGTTGCCTATCTCCTTCGCTCCATAGATGCTGCTGCACCCGCTGAGTTTCTCCAGCATTCTGTGTACCCTCGATTTTCCAGCAGCTGCAGTTCCTTCTTTAACACAATGTTTTATTGTCACATTGTCATCTATAATTTTCCTACGATGTTTTTGTGTGGTCTAAGTATGTGTGCCTGTGATACAGTTACAAAATGCCTTCAGTATTGATTTGAAGTAACAAACCTGATAAAACGTTTAATGGATGACATTCTTAACCCTGCGGTTCTTAATGGTATTGGTATTAGTTTATTATTGGCACGCGTGCTGAGATACAGTGAAACATCTTTTGTATGCTTGCAGGGAGTGAATATGATGGGTGTAATGTAGAAATCTATCACAGGAAGACACCAAACTAAATTATTGCGTCCAAAAGGGCCACTAAACCTCAAAAGGGTATGAACAGCCAAGTTTTGTCTCAACTTTGGGACTTTGTTGCCACCTACTGGTCAAGAAGTCTTACTGAATACATGTAAAAATCCATGAACAAAAGTTATTTTAAAAGTTTGGTGTGTGTATATACCGTGTGTTGCACTCCATTGATTCCTGGGGGAGAGTTTTTGCACAAATAGTTTATTATCTATTTACCTCTGATCACACATAGAGAGGACATGAAGTGCAAGTATGGAACTACTGTATTAGCTTGCTAGTGAGTCCAAATTAAGTCCAACTGGTGAGTTCTTGGAGGGTTTACAATCACTGGAGTTTCCACAGCAATGAGGTCAGAAATAAATTGCTTTTAAAAGCATGGGGTGGCCTTTTCTCTAACCTTGGCTTTTCACTCATCTGGAACTAATATTTTTGTTACTAAAGGAATAGACAAAACAGTTTTTGGGGTACTGATTTTGCACGATCAGCCATGATCATGCAAAATGAAGGGTCGATTGGCTTACTCCTGCACCTATTTTCCATGTTAAAACTGAAGTTCCTTCATTGGCAGTCCAATTCACTGTGGTGTCATTCTCGATTGACTAAAGGTAGCAAATATATATATCACATGAAAGTTGGGAATACATTCTACAATCATACTAACTTTTATTAGCAACTAAATGATAGCTGGGTGCCATTTAAAAAGCTGAAACATTATTGCAAATGACATTCAATCTTTCTCCTCAACAAGAGCAAATAACCCCACATATCCAACACATCATCCTCCAACATTTCTGCCACCTTCAACGTGATCCCACCACCAGTCACATCTTGCCGACCCCACCTTTTCCGCTTACCACAGAAACTACTCCTTCGTAGCCCCTTGGCTCGCTTGCCCAATCCCATGTACTTTCCCCATGCAACCGCAGGAGATGTAACACTAGTCTCTGCTCTCAGTTCCATCCAGGGACCCTATTTGATGCCCTTTTGTCTCCTGTACACCTCCAGCCTTTCTCCCTTACACCACCCATCCCCCTCCCCCATATGCTTATGTTTATGTTTACCCTCCTCCATATGCTTATTTCCCATATCCAAATCCCACTTTTGCCTTTTATTCTCATCAATTTCCTCTTCTATTTCACTCTCTCTGGCTTTACATTTAATTCCTCTGATCTCCTTATTTGACACCCTTTTGTCTCCTTTCTCGTTTACTCCACCCATCTCTCAATCAACCACCCATCTCTCAATCAACTTTCTCTCCCCTCATCCCATCAGTCTGAAGGGTCTCAAACGCAAACATCAATCCCCTCCACAGATGCTGCCTGGCCTGCTGAGTTCTCCAGCACTTTGTTTTTTGACTTGTATAGGTTCTGTTTCTTGTTTCAGTATGATAGGAACATTGGTACGCTGAAGGATCCAGGGACACGCAAGACCTAGCGGAGCTGACATGTCCTTGGAAATTCCGCCAAATCTGGCAATGCAACAAGAATTCCACTATTTTTTGCACGTGACTGAAATTGAATTGAAATCAAAATATTTAAAAACCCTGTCATTTATAGGCATATTAAAGGTGAAATGGAATAATTATAATGAATTCGAATTGAATTAATAGGTAGGACCTATAACTCTCATTTAATAGGTAAAAAATCATGAGACATCGATTTAAAGCAATTGGCAAAGATTTGGCAGAAGGTATTCAGGTTCTGGAACTCATTGCCCGAAAAAGTGAAAGAAACAGATTCTCTGATCACAGTTAAAAAGTAGACAATAGACAATAGACAATAGACAATAGGTGCAGGAGTAGGCCATTTGGCCCTTCGAGCCAGCATTGCCATTCGATGCGATCATGGCTGATCATCCCAAATTAGTACCCTGTTCCTGCCTTCTCCCCATATCCCCTGACTGCTATTTTTAAGAGCCCTATCTAGCTCTCTCTTGAAAGCATCCAGAGAACCTGCCTCCACCGTCCTCTGAGGCAGAGAATTCCACAGACTCACCACTCTCTGTGAGAAAAAGTGTTTCCTCATCTCCATTCTAAATGGCTTACTCCTTATTCTTAAACTCTGGCCCCTGGTTCTGGACTCCCTCAACATCGGGAACATGTTTCCTGCCTCTAGTGTGTCCAAGCCCTTAACAATGTTTCAATGAGATCCCCTCTCATCCGTCTAAACTCCAGAGTGTACAAGCCCAGCTGCTCCATTCTCTCAGCATATGACAGTCCCGCCATCCCGGGAATTAACCTTGTAAACCTAAGCTGCACTCCCTCAATAGAATGTCCTTCCTCTAGAGCTGTGGAGCCATGATCTGTAAGGCCATGAACTTATTACTTCAAGGTGCAAGATGCTACAAATCATCCCCAGTTTATGAATGCCCAGCTTATGTATATACGGAAGAACATTTGGGAGACTAGGGGAATGGGTTTGGCTGATGCTGTGGGGCTGCAACCATCTTCTTCCATGTGGAAACTCAGCCGCATTACTTTCTTATGAACTATTCAGACTTTGAACAGTTCACAGGATTGGAACTCTGCCAAAACCTGGGGATTACCCTGTGGCACACCCCTGGTCTTAGACCTCCTCTAAGCCTATTTTGTATCTAATTGGCTAGCTCATCATGGATCCCATGTGATCTAACCTTTTGTAGCAGCCGACCAGATGGGACCTTGTCAAAACCGTGCAAAAGTCCATGTAGACAACACCTACTGCCCTGCTCGCATCAATACACTTGGTCACCTTTTCAAAAAACTCAATCAAATTTCAGAGACAAGAATTCCACTGCCAAAACCATTCTGACTGTCACTAATCAGCACTTACTACTCCAAATGCAGATAGATTCCATCTCTCAGAATCTTCTCCAGAAACGTTTCATTCCCTGATGTTATGCTGAGTAGTCTGTAATTTCCTAGTTTTTCCAGGCAGCCATTATCCATCCATCAATCTTCCAGTACCATACCTATACACATATCTTTGCCAAGTTGCCTGCAATTTTCTTGCCCACCTTCCCACAATGCCCTCGGATACATTTTGTCAGGTCCCAGGGGTTTATCCAACTTCATGCATTTTAAGTCTGCCAGCACCTCCTCTTTCGCAATGTGAATATGTGTTGACATTATTATCCTCTTCCTTGAATTGTCTGCCCATCTCTTGTGGTTCGACACATAGATAACCACATTGATCTTAAGGTGCCCTATTCTCTTGTTCAGAGTAAGGGTTTTGATCACAAACACCAACAGTACTTTTGCCTCCACAGATGCTGCCTGACCTGCTGAGTTCCTCTAGCAGTTTGTTTTTTTTTTGCTCCCGATATGTTGGACTGGAAGCAAGTATACGAGGAATAACTCACTTTGAAGAGCATGAGATCAAGATCTCAGCCTACTTGTACTGACTGTTTTCTATTAGACCACTATTGTGTACAGTCCTGTTGGAGATCAAGCCATGTTCATCTCATTAAGGATCCAACCTGTTGAGCCATAACATATTATCACCATGTTAAATGAAGCAGAGAACAGATCCACCAACTCAAATCTTGCCATCCAAAAACTCATCATCATCATCGGCGGTCACTCGAAACGATTATGACTGCCTTTCCTCTACATAGGGTCGTTTACTTGTGGGTCTGCTGATGTCTGTAGAGGCCGATCCGCGATCCACACACCTTGGTGCAACGTGGGCAGTGGAGACTGGCGGCGGTTGGTTGTTGTCGAGCCCCCTTCGCTCTCTCCTTACGGTGCTGTCGCTTTGTCTCTGCGTAGTTCCAATTCGTGACATGCAGCTCCTTCCTGCACGGATTTCCTCCAGGAGCGCCTGTCCAGTGCAATGTACTCCCAGTTGCTTGATGTGATGTGGAATGTCTTCAGACAGTTCTTGATGCTGTCCTTGAAGCGTTTCTTTGGCCCGCCGGGGGCTTGCCGACCTTACTTCAATTGAGAGTACAGGATTTGTTTAGGGAGACGCGTGTTGGACATGCGGATGACATGGCCAGTCCATCGAAGTTGGTGCTGCATGATTGTGGTGGTGATGCTGGTCATGTTGACTTCCTCCAAAACGCTGATGTTGGTGCGTTTGTCCTCCCAGCTGATCCTCAGAATCTTTCATAAGGATCTTTGATGGTATTGTTCCAGGGCTCTCAGGTGCCTGCTGTAGGTGGTCCATGACTCGGCTCCATACAACAGGGTGGAGAGGACAACGGCTCTGTAGACCAGCAGTTTTGTTTGAGCCTTTAGGTCTCGGTCATCAAAGACTCTTACCCTGAGTCTGGCGTAGGCTCTGCTGGCACAACTCAGGTGATGGTTGACTGAGTCAATGTCAGCTTTTGAGGAAAGAATGCTGCCAAGGTTGGGGAAGTGGTCAACGTTTTCAAGAGTGGTGTCATCCACTTTTATAGTGGGCTGGGTAGACGGCTGGTTGGGTGAGGTTGAAGTAGGACCTGGGTCTTCTTGATATTTAAGGCTAGGCCCATGGCTCTGTGTGCCTTAGCAAAGACATTCAGGTTGTCCTGGAGGTCTTCTGCAGAGTGTGCTGCAATGGCCCAGTCATCCACGTACTGAAGCTCCATGATGGCGGTGTTACTGACTTTGCTCTTGGCCTTCAACCTATTAAGGTTGAAGAGCCCACCGTCAGTTCTGTAGAGGATTGGGATCCCCTATGGCAGCTCTTCACCAATGAGGTGAAGTATGGCAGCAATGAAGACGACCAACAGGGTGAGTGCGATGATGCATCCCTGTTTGACCCCCGTTTCCACAGTGAAGGGCTCGGACTCAGAGCCGCAGTTGCTGAGCACTGGGACCGACGTGCCATCATGTAGAAGCCTCAATATTCTGATGTACTTGCCGTGACAACCATACCTTGATAGTTTCTCTGATGGGACTCTGGGGGATGCGGTGGGTAATATCTGGTTCAGTTGTACTGTCATGGTTGAGGAGTTCCTGGAAGTGCTCTTTCCATTGGGTGTTAATGACCTCATTGTTGTTCAGCAGTTCGTGTCTGTCTATTGAGCGCAGCGGGGTTAAGCCACGACAGCTTGGACCATAGACGGCCTCAGTAGCGCTGAAGAAGCCTCTGGTGTCACCCGAGTCTGCCAGTTTCTGGATTTCCAGAGCCTTATCTGTCCACAAAGAGTTCTTAAGCTCCCTCACCCGGCTCTGGACGTTGGCCTTGGCTCTGGAGTGAGCCGCTCTTTTGGCCTTACAGGTTATATCATTTTGCCAGGAGCGAAAAGGCTTTCCTTTTCTTGGAGATGAGCTGTTCTATCTCTGCATCGTTCTCCTCTTCCTCTTTATTTTGATGGACATCATGGAGTGGATGAGGTGATGATACGTCCAGCAGTCGTTTGCATCGATCATGCTGTTCACGTCACAGTGGTCCCTGGCTCGTAGAATGACATAGTCAATGAGATGCCACTGTTTGGAGCGTGGGTGTCTCCAAAATGCCTTAAGTTTGTTTATCTGGCGAAAGAGGGTGTTAGTGATGATGAGGTCGTGCTGAGCACACTCGCTGGGAAGCTGAGCTGCATTGGAGTTGATGCTCCCAATGCCTTCCTTTCCTATGATAACCTTCCAGAGGTGTTGGTCCCGGCCGACCCTGGCGTTGAAGTCTCCTAGGAGAATAATCTTATACTCCCTGGGGATGTTAGACAGTGTCTCGTCCAAGCAGGCATAGAAATTCTTTCTTGCTTCCTCTTCAGAGTCTAAAGTAGGGCATAGGCACGCACAACTGTCGCCATCTGGTTGTTGGCAAGCACCAGACGGATGGTCATGAGACGCTCACTGATTCCCACAGGAAGTTCAGAGAGGTGGTTGATGAGCTGGTTCCTGATGGCAAACCCAACACCATGGAGCCTGGGCTCATCAGCAGCTTTTCCTTTCCAGAAAAAAGCGTGGCCACCCTTCTCCTCCTTCAGCTGTCCTTCGTCTGCCCGCCGGGTTTCAGAAAGGGCAGCTCTGTCAATCTGGCTATGTCAATTCTCAGTTCTCTTGCGATGGTCGCAGTTCTCCTCCCTGGTCTGTTACTGGTTGCACTATCCGTCAATGTGCGCACATTCCATGCTTCAAAGTTCATCTTCATATTTCTATGTTTCTGTCTGCTTGTGGTGATACCTCTGGACGTGGTAATCCAGACAGTAAGTTTGAGGCAGGCTATTTTTAGGGCTCATTTTCTAGCCCTTTCCCCAAGTGGGGTGAGCAGAGTGGACCGCTCAGTCATGGGTGCAGCTGCCGAAGGGCTCTTCTGCGTTACAAGAGTCCAGCGACTGAATCTAGCACCCACCGCCTGATGTGCCAGCTCATGACTAGGGGCTTCCAGATCACAAAATCCTGCCCCCATAGCCACTTGCTGATCGCCACAGGACTTAATCCAGGGTGTTAGGGTGGATTCCTTATATGGAGGACCCCTGTGCGTGACTTTGTTTAACGTGGGGAGACTGGTGCGCAGACAGCCACCACACGGTCCGTGACAGATCTGGGTCAGAATCCAGTGGCATGGAGTTCAAGACGACCAGAGACCCTTTTCTGCTGCAGCCTTCATCCGCCTTCCCAGCCGTTGTGATGCTCCACTAAAGTGTGCCATTAACCTCCGCCTGTTCCACCAATGAGGTCTTGGTTGGATTTCTCTTTGTCAGAGACCTCCCCCTCGACCTTACTGCCATGGGTGGCCCTACCAGGAGCACAGCTCCAGACGGCATCGCTCTCAAGATCTCAGGACCATGCAAGCTTCTCCACCACGACAAGGTGACAATCCATGGAGAAGTCCATAAACTAGGACCATAAATAACAATGTAATCATATCCTTTCATAGTCTATAAAGTCATGGCCCTCATCCACCATGAACAAGACAGAAGGCCAACTGTGATTCGAAGGGGAGTTTGGGAGAACACGCTAGGACTAGCATCAGGCAAATGTGATCAGGACAATATCAGGACACAGGAATGCTAAACACCTTAAGTGCCGTTCTATAGATGGAGCTCATGATGCTATAACTAATGGGCCAGATTAAAGCTACCTCAAGATGTCATATCCAATGATGGTGCAAAAATACCAACATACAATTGGAGAAACCTTGAAAATTACCTCCCTAACAGGCAAATAATTTGAGCATAAGGTAGTATATTTGGGAAAAGAAAGATGACTTTGAACTAATTTTATAAATTCTCTATTGTTGATATATTCTAGGTCTGTTACAGATTAATTGATAGAGATTAATTGATAGGCATTCATTGCCATGATTATGATTAGTCTGTTATGTTATGATTATGAATTATTATTTATTAGTAATGTTATGATTTGTCAACAACTCTATTATCGTTGCAGTGCCAGGGATATTGGGGAGAAGGCAGGAGAACGGTATTGAGAGGGAAGGATAGATCAGCCATGATTAAAGGGCAGAGTGGACTTGATGGGCCGAATGGCCTAATACTGCTCCAAAATCTATGAACAAGATAATCAGCAGGATGGTCGGTGATATTATAAATGAACCAACACTGTTATGAAAGCAGTTCCCTCATCCTGACCATCATGGATGGCACTATTGCTTCATGACAAAATCAAGGGATACGCGGGGAAAATGGGAACAGGGTACGGATTTGAGCTGATCAGCCATGATCATATTGAATGGCGATGCTGGCTCGAATGGCCGACTCCTGTCTGTTTTCCATGTTTCTATGTTTCTAAGAAACATTTGTATCTTTGGCACATCTCTTACGTATTCCTAACTTTTCAGGAACAACTACTACAAAAAACACACAACTAAATTAAAATATCCTTTTTTCTTTTAATTATTCCCTTAAATTTTAAACGTTCTCTCTCTCTCTCTCTCTCTCTCTCTCTCTCTTCCTTACTTCATTACTTTATCTGCATCTAACTTGACACTACATCATCTGAAGATTTGTTTTTCTTTCATTATGTGTTTCTTCTTCATGCACGTATTTTGTTAGATGAAGATATACTCCACCGGGCATAATGTTCTAGAGGCCCCTGGAGCACAAACCACCAGTTCTTCGTTGTTTCAGCATTATAAGCAAGTTAAGTCCAATGAACTAATCAAAAGATGAAACTTTGCAGTAATTTCGGACACATCCTGACTAATAAAAGGCTGGAACAAATCATGCTACATTACAGCTATGTAGAAAACAATTTCATGAATGAAGGTCAACATGCAACATTTGTATTGCTAGTCCTTAGCCTTTCTATTGGATACATGCCAAAAACAATACACACCACACAAAATGCAACAATGCAAAGCTCACATAAAATGTGCCCTTTGTCCCTTGATATTGTTGTTTCCTAGTACCATAGTACTGCCAACCAGTAGCATTTCAGATAATTGCCCATCATGTTTAAAACTTTCATGGCATTGACATGATAATTTTCCATGGGTGAAGCTGGTAAAATCCTAAACTTGATGAAGCATATTTTGAATTGGGCCTGCTTCCCTGCAGTATAACTATACTCCAGCACAGAAGCTGCATTGTCCATTACAGCTAGTACTGAAATCTTGTCAAACCTAATATTTTGCCCATAGCCCTGTGTGGAGAAGGTACACAGACACCAAATTATTCTTACTTGCCAAGGAACATTTGAATTTGAGCCGTAATAGTGAGCGACCCGAAGCAGCCCAGCCCATCCCAGCCCCAAGCAGCCCAGCGTCGGAAACCCGATCTTGCCCAGCCCAGAGTCGGAGACCCAACCCAGTCCAGAGTTGGAGACCCAGCCCAGCCTGGAGTCGGAGATGTCGCCAAACGGAAAGCGGAGACTCTGATCCCGGCGGAGAATGACCAGCGACCAGCACCGGCTGTGAGTCCCCATCGCATCGCCAATTCCAGCCACTAACCCTCTGGTCTCCCTCGCTGGCTCCTCCCCCATGATGCCCCCCTCTCACCATGGATCTTCCTCGTCTTTTCTCTGAACTCACTCCCCTTCCCCGCACACATGATCCCCCCTGCCCACACACCCCTCCCCCACAAGCCCCCCTGCCCAAAAACCCCCCCCGGCAAAACAACCCCCCACACAACACCCATCCCCCCACACCCTGCCGCCACACACACCAACGCCTCCCCACACTCCGCCGCTCACACCACCACCCACCCCACAACCCTCTCTCCCCCACAACCCCCCCTCCCCCACAACCACCCCTACCCCACAACCCTCCCAGCCCCCGCCACACACCCCATTTCCCTCCCACACATGAAAAGGAGGGGGAGGGGGAGGGCGTTGGGGAATGGGTAGCGTTGGGGGACCAGGCCTCCCGTGTGACTGGGACCCAACGGGTCCCACTTAGTCTAGTAAAATATAAAAATCTAAGATGTAGACGAAATATACTCCGCTGGGATTTTGGGAGATGCATCTTCAAATACTAAATCATGAGGTGCTCCTCATAGACACATTGTGCAAGTATCCTTTCTTGAGAACGAAATGCATGCTATATATCATCATCATCCTTCTGACCAAAGTGCACTGTTTGTCAGGCACCAGTAATAGCAACTCACGATCTCAATTAAACTCCGTTAAATTTTACCGCTACCTTCCAATCCATGAACCTTTAAAGCCAATATTGAATCCGTAGATCTAGATGACAGAGTATTTAAAATCCCCAAGATTCTAAAATAGCTAGGGGAACCCAGAGACAATGCAAAAAAAAGCTCCGTGCATTACTTTAAGTAATGTTACAGAGCTATAGCCAAGCAGAGATTATTATATTTGACGGCATTGATGGAGTTTAGAAGTATGAGTGGGAATCTCATTGAAACTTACCGAATAGTGAAAGGCCTGAATAGAGCAGATGTGGTTAGGGTGTTTGGCCAGAGCCCCAGGAAAAAAAGACGTACCTTTAAAAAGGACATGAGGAGGAATTCTTTAGTCAGATGCTGGTGAATCTTTGGAATTCATTGCCACAGAAAGCTGTGTAAGCCAAGTGAATTGATATTTGGTAGATTCTTGAATAGGACGGGTGTCAGGGGTTATGGGGAGAAGGAGGGAGAATGGGGTTGAGATTGAAAGATAGATCAGCCATGATTGAATGGAGGAGTAGGTGATCCAATGATTTTCTCTATTGCATTGCACACGGAGAATTGCTCTTAGATCATCCTGTTCATTTGTACATGGGTTGTACATCAAAGGAGTCAGCATTGTTGCCCACTAGTAGTGCTGACTTTTCATGGTGGAACAAATCCAACTGCTACAGAATGAAAGCATCATGGCTGGTCGCATCAGAAATACCTATGTGATTCTTCACCTAAGATTATCCAGTGACTGGACACTGAGGAATGGATTCCTTCTTGGGTCCAAGATCAGGCAGGGTTGACATAGGCAGCACATTAAACAATGTGCACATCTCCAATGATATCCCACCCCTTGGAGGAGCCTGAAACACGAGCAAAATGATGCACTGTCTCTGTCTACTATTCTCCGGCAAAAAAGAAACATCTAGTCAGCCAACTGAGTCAGCATAGTGCTATTCCTTATGATAAATTGCAAACTTGTCGGGAGGTTGCAAAACCATTCTTCAGATTTTATTTCAAAGGAACCCGACTCAAAGGATTACTACCATATCAGCCAGAAACAATATCGTTCTTGTTCTGCCAAAGGCCGGGATCGTGGCTGCAGTCAATGCCAGAATTTATTTACAACATCCATATAGAAGTGCAGATTGATCTGTACCTCACTAAGGTTCAGGTTAAGAGAACTGCAAATAAGCAATTCACAAACTCTTAAAGTGTGCAACATCTTTTAATGATAGCACAGGGTATTACATACATCCTCAAGCACTGGCTACATTCTTCTACTGAACTGTACCCAGGGAGGGGAAGGCGTTATGATTGATGTTAACTAGGCGGGGTTAATGGTACTGAGGTAACTATATTATTGGTTGCATATAAACCATCTACATCCTTCCCCTTAGAAAATCAAAACAGATTGTTGTCACAACAACAGAATTAAACAGCAGAATTAAACAAAATCGCCATAACGAACAGGTAGCTTACTAATTTTCCGGCCCGAGGCGCGTACGGATGTCTCCCACTTCCCCGAAAGAGCAGAAGAAACAGGAGGACACGAGGCAGCTGGGGAACCAGGGAAGGTTGGTGGGGTGGGAGAAAACAGGAGAGGGAGAACCGCGACTGGCAAACAGGTGACCCGCGCAGAGGGGAACCGGGCGCTCGATATGGGGATCGAGGCATGCAGGGAACACTGGCTGGGACGGCAGCCGGCTGCGGTAGGAGAGTGGCGGGCATAGGGCCCCGGGGGCTGCGGCTTCGGCTCATTAACCGCAAGCAGGTGCTGTCGGCCTTCTTCGGTAGATGGTTCCCTCATAGTCGACCAGATACGAACGAGGTGAGTCGGCCACCCCAACTCATGGTGGCCAGACGGGAGTGACCACCGGCGGTCTGCAATTAAACGAACAACCTGTCCAGGCAACAGTGGATCGAGTGGTCAGCACGACCGATCGTGGGAACGCCGCTGGCTGTTCATGTTTCTCTTGAATTCGCCTCTGCACGGAGGCAGGCTCCAGCACCCGAGGTTGTAGTGGCGCTGGGCAATCGGGATGGTAGATCTGGTTGTTCTGAACATCAGACGCTGAGCAGGTGACCCCATGGCCGGATTCCTGGAAACATTCCTGAGGTTCAGGAGATCCAAATACAAATCAGAATTGGACAGCGGGGGATTTCTATTTGGTAATTAGAAGAATATCTATGATTTGAGAAATCTAAGTGTATTACTTTATTTTAGGAATATACTACATATACTCCAATTATATAAAATAAATAATATAATGAAAATGTAATAATGGATAATACTACAATTATCATAAATAGTACTAATTAATAATCAATATGTTATAATTTTTATACATTATATAAATCTCAATGTCGTATAAGAGTGTACTTGGTATATATTGTTTCTACAATAAAAAAATTAAAAAAAAAAAAAAAAAAAAAAAAAAATTGGACAGTCTCGCCTGGTCCATCAGAGGCTTGGCGCTGCGGACGGCCGTTCAGCAAGGCCGTTGCTCTGTGGGTACTTCTGGGCTGCTGGTGAAATGCACAAAAGTTCCACTTGTCGGCAAAACTTCTGAATTCTCGGCTGGTAAACTGCCTGCCGTTGTCAGTCTGCAGCCTGACAGGGGACCCAAAAGTGGAGAAGTGTTTCCGCAGCTTTCGGATCACCATCTCCGACGTGAGGGATGTCAGCAAAATCCACTTCGAACCAGTTTGAGTACAAGTCGACCAGGACAAGGTAGTGGTTACCACGCCACTCGAAGATGTCGGCAGCCAACGAGGACCAGGCCAAGGCAGGGGCGGGCTGTTGCAGCAGGGGCTGTCGCTGCTGGTGTGAGCAAGGACTGTTGCACATGGAGCAGGCAGAAATCGGTCCCCTCGGATATATTTGGCCATTCCAGGAATTGGCACTGAGCGTGGGCGAGTGTTGCGTCGACCCCAGGGTGTCCGCTATGGGCTGCACAATAGTAAAAGTCAAAACAGGGAGGACGGGACTACAAACTTTTATGTCCCTTGACGATAACGTCATTCTGGAGCACTCAGGTGCGCGGACCAGGAAGAAAGGCTGTGTTTCAGACGGCGCAGCGGAGCGCTTTGTTGGCCACCCTGATTTAATCACAGAGGCAAGCCGCTGCAAAACTGGGTCGGCAGCGGTGTGCTCGGCCAAAACCTGTAGCTGCTTGGTGGAATAAAGTTAACGGCCAGTACGATCAAGTCCTCTGTTTCGTAGGGCGGGGTGGCGAGCACAGGAGGTCCGCGGGGCGCGCGATAGGGTGTCCGCAATGTGCATCTCGGTGCCCTTCTTGTAGATGATGTCGAAATCGAAACGCTGGAGCTGCAGCATCATACGCTGCAGCCTGGCAGGGGCAGCGTGAATCGGCTTGTTCAGGATTGTCACCAGTGGCTGGTGGTCGGTTTCGACCGTAAATCTGCTGCCAAACAGGAAGTCTCTGAACTTGGAGCAGGCGAACACCACCGCGAGCAGCTCCTTCTCGATCTGAGCGTACCGCTGCTCGGTGTCCGTCATGGTGCGGGAGGCATAGGAGACAGGATGTAACGATCCATCGACAGACTGAAGGCAAGCATCACCCAGACCGAACTTGGAAGCGTCGCAGGTGACGGTGATGGGGGCGACTCACGTCGAAGAACCGCAACGTCGGAGTGTTAATCAGTTTCGACTTGAGGCAGTCAAAGGCCTGCTGGTGATGTGGGAGCCAGGCCAGGCGATATCCTTTTTTGTCAGCTGCCGCAGGGGAGCACTCAGCTCACTGAGGTTTGGTACAAACTTCCCAAGGTAGTTCACCATGCCCAGAATAGAGATGGCAGCTGCCTTCAAGGGGTCGGGCTGTAGTCCGTTAGAGGTGAAAACATGTCCAACATACGTGACATCTGAGACACGAAACCGGCACTTCTTGGGATTCAGCTTCAGGTTGGCCTTAACGCCCGATCCAGGACGCAGCGGAGGTTCAGGTTGTGCTCGGCAATGTCCTTCCATAAACCAGGATATCATCCACAATGATGGCACATGGCAGGTCCGAGAATATCTGCTCCATCTTTTGCTGGAACACCTCACTAGTGGAATTGATGCCGAATGGCATTCGCAGGAACTTGAATCTGCCAAACGGTGTGGCGAAGGTCGTCAGGTCAGAAGACGCTTTGTCCAATGGGATCTGCCAAAACGAGTTCTTAGCATCTAGGACCGAAAAGACGGTGGCTTGCCCGACCTGAGCCCCCACGTCCACAACACCGCTATTCCCAGTGCAGTGACTCCAACTCTCCCGCTTTCGGCGGGAGATCGCCCGCTGAAAGGCCATTTTCGCAAAAATCTCCCGCTCTCCCGCTTGCGGGATTTCAAGCGGGGAGAGCGGGAAATTTCGCAAAATCTCCCGCTCTCCCGCTTGAGATTTTGCGAAATGGCCTTTCAGCGGGCGATCTCCCGCCGAAAGCGGGAGAGTTGGAGTCACTGCCAGTGTTCTCCAAATGGCTGACAGCATTTCTCAACTCTCCTAATTCCAACAGCTGTTGAGCTCTTTATTCTCCCAATCATGTGTTTGAACACTGTGCAAAGCTTAAAACCACATGATAATTGTTATTGCACAGTCTCAAATTGTCCATTATTTTTGCAATGGTTAAAAATAGACATTTAGTCTAGTTTAGAGATACAGCATGGAGACAGGCCCTCATGCCTACCAAGTCCACGCCGAGCATTGATCACCCGTTTGCACTCGCTCTACGCTATCCCACTTTTGCATCCACTACTTACACACTAGGACAATTTTACAGAGACTAAGTCACCTACAAACCAGCACGTCTTTGGGATGTGGGAGGAAACTGGAGCACCTGGAGGAAACGCATGCAGTTACAGAGAGAACTGATAATGTTTTCTTGCCGTTTTTGTTATTCGTTGTTATTATTTATCTGATACGTTGTAGCTCCGCTTGGGCAGTACGCCTGAAATTTTGTTTAATGTAGTTACGATGACAAAGTGTATTATTATTATTATTAAATTTGCAAACTCAACATAGACAGTAGCCAAGGTCAGAATCGAACCCAGATCTCTGGCACAGTGAGGCAATAGCTCTACCAGTTGAACCACTGAGCCATCCATAATTGTTTACTTTCCGACCATCACTTCTGAGAGCTGTGTCATTGAGATGACTTCTCCCCAACTTGAACATTGTTTGTTTAAGCATCCAGAGACAGTCAGGAAAAGCCACTGGAAAAAGTGTCATATTTATTGGATTTCCTGAGTTTTACATTTTGGTCAAACAGTGGACAAGATACAACTACTGGAGTAATGACAATTGACTTGAGTATATGTTCATCCTAAACATACATCCATCCAACTGTACACTCTCCTTGACAGATATGGTTTTAGGTTTATTTGCAATACTGAGAAATAGAAACAAAATATTGGTTAAATGTTGGCTCAAGTTTGGGGAGTGTGATGTTCCAGCTTGCCGTCTTCCTACTTCACCACTGATTTCAAATCCAGCCTGAGCAGGCCACACCCCTACAGATGCAGTGATAGTAATGAGATAGTAATGTACAGTTACTCAACCAAAAATTAGCTCTTTGGCATTAATTGGTCACGAGAATACGTGGTTAGAAATAGAAATACAAGAATGAAACATTGTGCAACACTGTCAAAATCTGAAGCAATATTACCAATTTAAATTAAACAGGTTTATACTGTACTTAACATGGGGAATGGGAAATGTTGGTCCATTTGCTTTATTCAGAGGTCCATTCTAGATTAATTACAAACCTACGGTGTTGGTTAAGTCAACCATTGTCCTTTAAAAGCTTTCCTCTGTGATTGAAGCAACTTGGCATTCTTTGTGGCCAGTTTTAAAGCAGTACAATTATTGGAAATTCCAATCATCTTTAATATGCATGTTTTCGACATCTCGATTCTCCAAGAAGGATCCAACCTTGATCTTGTGTTAAATCTTTCACAGTACAATCAGAAGGATTATTTGTGCTGTCGATCAGTAAACTGTAGGCTGTTGGAGAAATCAGACTGCAAATCATTGATATCGCTCTCCACAGGGACATTGATTTCTCTTATGTGGCTACTGCTGCACTGACCCTCCCCTGCCATGTGTGGAAACTCGGCATACGTAGAGCTATCAAAGGCGGCAGTGCAACCCATGGCACCCATCATGGCTGAATTTGGGTTGTAAACCCCGAGATGAGAGTTATTTTGAAAACATTGGCTGTGGTGGTGGTGGTGGTGATAATGCTCAGATTCTGGACAAAAAACCGGGCTGTGGACCGGACTGTGGGAAGGGCTGTGGACTGGGCTGTGAGGCATGGGACAAGTCACGATGCAGCTATTCCTCCTGACGACACGGTGGATGTCCAGCTTTGCGATGAGTGGTTTGCCCACATCCACTTCCCTGACTTCTTCCACTGGCTCATCGAGTCCAAGGTACTGGTAGTGAAGGCAGATTGTGAACACCAGCCGCTCCTACAGCAGGAAAACAAACAATGGAGTTGTCAGTCTCTCCCTCATTTCACTTCAGCAAACGGAATATCTAAACCCAGGTTACAACGTTACAGCATTCACAAATTAATAGCCCAAGCAAAAATAATCATGAAATCTGAAATAGAAAATCAGCACACCGGTTTTCACAAGTGTGTACAACCTGTACACAAGAAAGTACATAATCTGGCAGCTGCTCAACAGAAAAAGGACAGCTAGGCATAGGAAAAAAAGCCCCCTAACTTTGCAAAAGTTTAGAGATACAGTGTGGAAACAGGCCCTTCGTCCCATCGTGTCCACAACGACCAGCAATCCCCGTACACTAGCACTATCCTTCACACTAGGGACAATTTACAATCTTTACCAAAGCCAATTAACCTAAAAACCTGTGTGTCTTTGGCGTGTGGGAGGAAACCAGAGCACCTGGGGAAAACCCACGCGGTCACAGGGAGAATGCACAAAATCCGTTCATACAGCACCCGTGGTCAGGATCAAAACCAGGTCGCTGACGCTGTCGGGCAGCATCTCTACCGCTACACCATCCTGCTGCCATGGCAAAAGACTGGCTGAAATTTCATTTATTTCTACGATGTTACCAGCTGATGCATGTAACCAGCGAGCCCCCTGAAAATATCAGTCTGAATACACTATCACACTATATTACAAAATGGATTATGGATTACCAAGGTACAGTGAGAAGCTTTGTGTTGCATGCTACAATCAAGCCAAACTCAAGTACAATAGAATGATCAAAGTGGCAGATAGAGTTCGCAACATTGTAGCACATCAGTTTCATAGACAAAGTTCAATGTCCACAATAGGGGTAGAGTTGAATCTTCCTAGCTTATGCAAGTACCACTCAGAAGCCGGGTAACAAAGGGGAGCTGTTCCTGAGTCTGATGGTACGCGTTTAAGCTTCTGTACGTTCTGCCAGATGGGAGGAGGAGGAATGACTGGGGTGGGATGAATCCTTGCTGAGGTAGCATGATGTGTGGATACAGTCAATGGTGGGACGCCTGGTCTGTGTGATGGTCTAGGTTACTTCGAAAACGTTCTGCTATTTCTTGGGGTCTTGGACAGAGCTGTTCCCAGACTAAGCTGCGATGTAACGCAACAGTATGCTCATTAGGATCTTGTCCCATATTTTTCAATCCATAAGAGTTGGCTCTTGTAACATTGAAGGCTGCCATTTGGCCCATCAACTCTATGCCAGTTCATGGAATATTCCCACAAAGCCAATGCCCTCTTTTACATCCCCAAAATATACTTGCCTTCACATGCCCATCAACTCCACTCTGATCCCCTTCCCACCAACATTGGGAGCAATTTACATGTATTTGGTACATGGTAGGAAACTGAGGCACAAAGGAGAAATTATCCGGTCATATGGAGGTGCCCCCGAGGCATGAAGGTGGACGGGCAATGAGAGGGACTTCACACTCAAGGAAGGCAATGGTTGGAGGCCATTTCGATCATCTCGACGAGAGGGCCCGTACATCGGGCCGTCCGTAGCGACGACTACTGAGGGTTCATGGCCCCGACCAGAGATGAACCAAGAAGGAGGACTGACTGAACATCATTGCCTTCCACCACAGTCAAGAATGTTGATTCTACTGTGGTGCATGTTCATGTTATGTTTTATTGTGTATTGTGCTCTTTTTGATTGTGTGGTTGCATGGTAAATCAAATTCCATTGTACCTTAATTGGTGCATGCGACAATAAATGTGAACTTGAACTAATAAATGGCACCACAACATGCCACCTTTTGCAGAGACTATTTCTGTACACTTAAGGGCCTGTCCCACTTGCATGCGATTGCATGTGTCTGGCGCGGCCAAACGTGGTCGCTTGAGGCGTACGGGCACCGTATGGCCGCGCGGGGCTGGTCCCACTTAGAAGCGCGGAGGCGTATGGAGTTGTGCGATGCTGGTCCCGACATCGCGCGGGGCTCTGAAAATCCTGCACTGTCTGAAAAATTTGCGCGCCAACGGCCTGTCGGCTCGCAAGCGCATTGTGGGCGTATGCAGCGTCTTGAAGGCATACGCATCGTCTTGACGGCGTATGCCTAGCGCGTGGCGTTGCACGATGACGTCACTGCCCGGCGTGGAGTTGCGTGATGACATCACCACCCGACGCCGTGCGACACCAAAAATCCGGCGGCCCGCCTCCTGCCCAGCTGATTGGTAGATATGACGCAAATTACGTCACGCGCGAACTTCGCGTGAACTCCACTTCCGTTTGGTTGCGCCAAACGCATGCAATTGCATGCAAGTGGGACAGGCCCTGTCCTAATCGAGGGTGTGCTTAAGTATGGGAATACTGTACTAGACTGTATGTAATAAAATAATTTCACTGTGCATTTGCTCGTGTCAATAAAAGAATCATTGAAGTTTTAGAGGAGCATGCAAGGTATGTATGTTCACAATTGATAGTCGATTGAAGTGTCCCCGAGTTCGAGGCAGATGTTTGGCCCATGACAGGAAAATGCAGGGAAAGCAAGGGAATGGAGTAGGTAAATTAGATTTTGTTCTTCCCATCAGTACAGTACAGCATTTCTGTATCTTTATTCCACTGTCCCTAAACCTTCTTCGTCTAAAACAAATTCTTTCATTGTGATTATGGGAGCTTGCTACACATAAATTGGAAATAGTTAAAAATGTTAGACATCTCAAACAAAAACAGGTTTGATGAAAAGTCTTCAACCTGATATGTTAACTTTGTTTCGTTTTCGTCCTTGATATTCTTAGTGTTTCCAACAATTGTTCTTTTTTATTTCTTGCCCTATGTCATTGGCTTGGTTTTGAATTTTATTAAAAAAATGACTGCACTTCAAAAGTTAATTATTTGCCTTAAAGGAGTTTTGAGACATCTGCTGTTCTGGAAAGTACTAATATATAAATGTGACAAATCCAGTCAATTTTCCACAAATATTCAGAGCAACAAACATGAGGGGTGAATGTGATCTCTACCACATACTGGAAAGGTTAAAAGTTTCTTAGAAGTAACAGCAACCTTAGAAATCACCAGGGAGAAAGCATTGGTGACAGAGTGACATGCACAGCTACACCCATTCCAATGGTATGAGATCCCTGAATCTATTAAAGGAAAGGTCAGCTTGTGGTTTTGTTTATGTGTGGTTAACAAAACACTTACAAGGACAGAACAATGTTGTTAAAGAAAGAGTAAAGGGCCTGTCCCACTTTGGCGTTATTTGCGCGACATCATTTACGTGTCACGACGCACGACACGTGCGTCATGAGGCATGCATTACGCACGCATGGCGTGACGTGGTGGCGTATGCAGTGACGCGAAGTAGCACGCAGCGCCCCAGGATTTTGGGATTCTCAAAATCCTCGCGAGCCACCTGCGTGACGCGCAAATGACGCCCAAGTGGGACAGGCTCTTAAAGTATCATTTCTGCAATATTTTAATTTCAGGTTTCACTATGTTCAAAACACTTATTTTAAATGCAGCCAGGAGCAGTACACCAGGTAACATGAGTACAGAAGGGGTATTAAGGGGAATAGGAAGTATGTCTCTAATCCAAAATCTAAATTAAATTATAATAGAGGCAGAATCATACAGCATGGAAACGTTCCCTTTGGTCCATTTGCCCGTGCTGACCAAGATGCCCCATCGACATATCCCACCCGCCTCCATTTGGCCCATATCCTTTTAAACCATTCCTATCCAAATGTCTTTTTAATGTTGTTATAAGGACCTACCTCAACTAGCTCTTCTGGCAGCTCATTCCACATACTTACCACCCTTTATCAGGAAAGGTTATCCCTCAGGTTCCTTTTACATCTTTCCCGTCAAACTTTAAACCTACGTCTTCTGGTACTTGATTCCCCTACTCTGGGTAAAAGACAATGCATTTACCCAAAACCCCCTCATGGTCTTATACACCTACATAAGATCACACCTCAGCCTCTCGCACTCCAAGGAATAAAGTTCTATCCTGCTCAACCTCTCCCTATAGCTCAGGCCCTCATGTCCTGGCAACATCCTCCTCCATGGGGGTCAAGGATGTGCTTCATTTTGTTTGAAGAATAGAACACAGCAGGAACACCTCAGAGACTTGAACAATTCACAGAGAAAACCTGAAACTCGGTGATCGACAGATGTGGACCAAAGGCCAGTCAATGCATTTGTTCAGACTGAATGGTAAACAGGCTCAGGCAACTGTAACAGCAAGAGAATACAATGGAATTATTGTAGGAATGGAGCCAATTACTGCTCGATGGTCAAAGTAGTCAGTGAGCCTAAAGGCCTGTTACTGTGCTGCATGAGAGTCTGCCTTCTGTTATGTTACCATTCTATCATTTAAATACGTTATGGGCACCTACCTATTAAGTCTTTCACTAATATTGTGTGGACTTAGTCTAAAAACACTACAAGGAAAGCACCGCAAAATGTTGCGCAAAACTATTTTACTCTATGAATGAGAGTTTCTACTCCTCCCTCCCCCCCCCCCCCCCCCCCACAGTGGGAATAACTGTGAGAGGTAAAGAATTAGAATGGCCGACGCACAGGTTTGTGGGAAAGATAAATAATGCAAAATTAAATTTGTGAACAGCACAGTGATGCTGTCAAATGGCCTTGGCGACACTGATTTAATGCCAGCCTCTCATGCTGACTAAGTGGAGTGTTCATATTCACCAGGTGACCACATGGATCTTCCAGCGGTGCTCTGGTATCTTCCCATATTCTGAAAACATGCAGGTTGGCTGGTTAATTGACCCCACTGCGAATTGCCCTGTGTGTGGGGAGGGGTGGGCACTGATGGGAATATAAGGAGAATAACATGGAGTGGGATTAGTCGGTGGGATTAGTGAAAACACAGGTACCTGATGGCGGGGATGGACTTGCTGAGCTAAAACGCTTGTTTCTATGCCCCTGACGACTCGATAAACAAAATAGCTAAATTATTGCTCGTCAATATATTAATGCAGCTGATTTCTGAACAATACTGAACTAAGATGTGTTAATGTAGCTAATTTCTGATCAACAATGATATATTGCTCAAAAATAATCAACTGTGGATCAGGAGAACGAAGAACAGAAGAATGATGAAATCTGGAAGTTTTCCTATTTCAATGGTTCCAATTCCCAGTGATCTATCATCCTGACATAAATTGAGAACTTTGTCCTGATTCGCATCAATATTTGGAGCTTTTACCTTTAGTTTCTGCAAGGCACTCATTCTAGTGTATAGACACTGCTCTGGTAAGTCCTTAGAGAGTAGATAGCTGCCTGTTTCTTCTGGAGTTCCTTTGTTTGTCTTCTTTGGATCTATATCCAAGTCCTGTTGTCAACAACAACAAAAATCATACATTGAAAAAGTCAGGGTTTCTTGGCTCAACACGCAGACATGAAATATCAATTATAATTCACATGCTTCTTCTTTATCAGTTTCACGTCCACTTTTAATAACAAAGATAATCAGGGAAGTTTATGGAAGCTATTATTTTATCTGCTTGCAATAAAGAATAAAGAAGTAAAAGAATAAGATTACATTTTCTAGAGTGTAATGGGATTTCAAACAAACATTGAAATGTGATAGTGGATTAATATTTGCTAGCAATTAATTAAATTTTCTTTTAGGTGTAAAGCAAATTTCAATGATTGTCCAAAGTCCTCAATATAAGCAAAAAGTTAAAAACTGCTAGTCAGACATAGAACACAATTTGCTTTTAAGTTGATGATCTTATATCAGAACTGAGAATGGTCAGAGATATACACAGGTATTAAAATTCAGAGAAAGAGGGTTGGTGAAGCTGGAATACAAGGCGAGATTTGTGAGGTAACAAGAGACTGAAGGTAAAGACAGTGCAATTTATCAAATTTATCAAAACAGTTTGGTAGTATTGCTGAAAATCAAAATAAAAATGTCAGGAATGCTTATGAATTGAAATGATTCGAGTTCACATTGTGTTTATAAGGTGATGTGTTGTTCATTGAGATTACATTGAGCTTTATAAATAGCTTAATATATTGAGGATTGCATGGCTCATCCAATGGAGAATTAAGGTGGAAAGCAATGGATTGTCAGAATCACTTTTTCCTTTCTTATTACATGCAACAAGGTAGAAGATCTTTCAGCCTGATAGGTCCATAGTGGCTCCTAGAACAATCCCAAAGGCTTTATAGCCTCTCTGCTTATTTTGCTGCAGCTCTGCAACTTGTTCCCCATCACATTTGCTCATTGACTCCCTTTTGATTCTTTCTGGAATTACCCCATAATAAGGGGCACTTTACTGTAGCCAATAAGCGAGAGGTAACTGGAGCACCAAAAAAAAAGTCGTATGTTAATGCTGGGAATGTTCAAACTCTGCACAGACAGTGCCCGGACTCGGACCCCTGGAACGGTATTAAATGTTGCAGCACCACGCACACTTGTACACTGAGTGGAGGTATTCTGCACTGTGGCAACCCAATCTACATTGGATCGCCTGAGGGTAATGGAGACCACATCAATAGCATAAAAGGCCTTATGCTATTTTAAGATGTACAAATAAACCACTGATTCATGTGAAAAAAGGTGTTGGGGCCTTTGATGGTCTGAAGCAAAGAGATTAAAGAGGAGGTCCTGCATTTCTTTCAGAGTTATTATTTTCATTCTATCTTTATCATATTTGATTTATTTTACTACTCTCCCAACCTCTAGTCTCTTTAATGGGCAAATAAATGGGAAGGCTGGCAAATGTGTACAACAATTGTGGAAATTCTGAACTGAAGTGGCTTGGGAGTGGCGGCGCTGCCCTGGCAGCAGCGGCTCGCCTGCAGTCCGTCTGTTTTTCTTTTTATTTGTTATTTTCTTGTCTTGTTTTTAGCGTTAGTTTGAGTTATTATGTAGTGTATGTGTGTGGGAGGGGTGGGAGAAACGTTCTTAGTCTCTTCCTTTTGGGGGGACACGACTTTTCTTGTCGTATCCCCCGTCTCCGTCTCCGTCTGCGCTGAGGCCTATCGCGGAGCTGGCAGCCTCCAACTTTAACTGCGACCGACCCGAGGCTCCGGAGGCAGAGCCAGCCAGGACTTACTAGCATGGGGCTGGCCAACTTCGGGGCTGTGGCGGGTTCAGGCGTTCCGGCGGCCCGACTCGGAGCTGTGGCGGCTTTCCGGTGGCGGTGGCGGCGGCAGCGACTTCGGAGGCCCGGCCGCGGGCCCAGTGGACGACATCGTCGGGAGCTCGCAGGTCACAGGTTGGTGACCTGTTTTTCCGGAGCTCCAGCGGCAACAGCTGCGTCCGCTGGACTGGAGGGCGGCAGCTTCGGCAGCTTCGAACACCCTGGGCCACGGAGTTGAACCGGCCCGCTCACGGAGCGCGGTTCACCCGCAGGACTTATTTACATCACCCGGTGCGGTCACAACATCGGAGGCCCGGGTCGCCTCAGCGCAGAGGAAGAGGAAGAGGAAGAAGGGAAGAGACAAAGACAAGATTTTTGCCTTCCACCACAGTGAGTAGGAGGTGTCTGGTGAACTCACTGTGGTGGATGTTAAATATGTGTTTATTGTGTGTTTTTGTTATTTACTATATGTATGACTGCAGGCAACGAAATTTCGTTCAGACTGCAAGGTCTGAATGACAATAAAGTTTTCCAAGTTGTTGCCAGCGATCACCCCGTACACCAAAACTATCCTACACACACAAGGGACAATTTACTCATACATCAAGCCAATTAACCTCCAAACCTGTATGTCTTTGGAGTGTGGGAGGAAACCGAAGATCTCAGAGGAAACCCACGGAGGTCACGGGGAGAACGTACAAACTTCGCACAGACAGCACCCATAGTCGGGATTGAACCCGGGTCTCCGGCGCTGCATTCGCTGTAAGGCAGCAACTCTACCGCTGCGCCACCGTGACTGCCCAATCATGTAATTTATGTTTCTATCAAATCTTTCCCCACTCACCTTGAACCTATAACCTCCAGCTCTTGATTCCCCTACCTTGGGAAAGAGAGACTATGTGCATTTACCCTATCGCCTTTGTGATTTTATACATCTCCAGCTGATCAATCCTCAGTCTCCTACGCCAAACCTCTCGCTATCGCTCAGGCTCTCAAGTTTTGGCAACATCCTCCTAAATCTTCTCTCTACTCTTTCTGGCTAACTGGCATCTTTCTTATAATTTCAACTCTAAATCTTGATAACAATGTTCACTATGAAACCACCTCGTTTAGTACAGATTTACTCACAATGCCTTACACATTCCCATTCAAAACTGTTGATATAAATGTCCAATAGCAATGGACCCAGTGCTGACCAGCCTCCAGTCTAAAAAGCAGCCTTGTACCACCACCCCCTTTCATAGAAACATAGAAAATAGGTGCAGGAGTAGGCCATTCGGCCCTTCGAGCCTGCACCGCCATTCAATATGATCATCAAACTAAGTATCCTCTACCTGCCTTCTCTCCATACCCGCTGATCCCTTTAGACACAAGGGCCATAACTAACTCCCTCTTAAATATAGCCAACGAACTGGCCTCAACTACATTCTATGGCAGAGAATTCACCACTCTCTGTGTGAAAAATGATTTTCTCATCTCGGTCCTAAAAGACTTCCCCTTATCCTTAAACTGTGGCCCCTTGTTCTGGACTTCCCCAACATCGGGAACAATCTTCCTGCATCTAGCCTGTCCAACCCCTTAAGAATTTTGTAAGTCTCTATAAGACCCCCCTCAATCTACTAAATTCCAGCGAGAACAAGCCGAGTCTATCCAGTCTTTCTTCATATTGAAGTCCTGCCATCCCAGGAATCAGTCTGGTGAACCTTCTCTGTACTCCCTCTATGGCAAGAATGTCTTTCCTCAGATTAGGAGACCAAAACTGTACGCAATACTCCAGGTGTGGCCTCACCAAGACCCTGTACAACTGCAGTAGAACCTCCCTGCTCTTGTACTAAAATCCTTTTGCTATGCATGCCAGCATACCATTCGCCTTCTTCACAGCCTGCTGCACCGTGCATGCCTACTTTCAATGACTGGTGTACCATGACACCCAGGTCTCGTTGCATCTCCCCTTTTCCTAATCGGTCACCATTCAGATAATAGTCTACCCTTCTGTTTTTGCCACCAAAGTGGATAACCTCACATTTATCCACATTATACTGCATCTGCCATGCATTTGCCCACTCGCCCAATCTATCCAAGTCACCTTGCAGCCTCCTAGCATCCTCATCATAGCTAACACTGCCCCCCAGGTTCATGTCATCCACAAACTTGGAGATATTGCATTCAATTCCCTCATCCAGATCATTAATATATATTGTAAACAGCTGGAGTCCCAGCACTGAGCCTTGCGGTACCCCACTAGTCACTCCCTGCCATTCTGAAAATGACCCGTTTACTCCTACTCTTTGCTTCCTGTCTGCCAGCCAGTTCTCTATCCACATCAATACTGAACCTCCAATACCGTGTGCTTTAAGTTTGCATACAAATCTCTTATGTGGGACCTTGTCGAAAGCCTTCTGAAAGTCCAGATATAACACATCCACGGGTTCTCCCTTATCCACTCTACTAGTTACATCCTCAAAAGATTCGTCAGACATGATTTACCTTTCATAAATCCATGCTGACTTTGTCCAATGATTTAATCACTTTCCAAATGTGCTGCTATCCCATCTTTAATAACTGACTAACATTTTCCCCACTACCGAAGTTAGACTAACTGGTCTGTAATTCCCCGTTCTCTCTCTCCCTCCTTTTTTAAAAAGTGGGGTTACATTAGCTACCCTCCAATTCTCAGGAACTACTCCAGATTCTAAAGAGTTTTGAAAAATTATCACTAATGCATCCACTATTTCTGGGGCTACTTCCTTAAGTGCTCTGAGATGCA
Organism: Okamejei kenojei; assembly: GCA_035221665.1. Lineage (NCBI taxonomy): Eukaryota > Metazoa > Chordata > Chondrichthyes > Rajiformes > Rajidae > Okamejei > Okamejei kenojei. The sequence continues at coordinate 159,599,878 of CM069131.1, forward strand.
GCCTATCTGGCCCTGGGGATTTATCGGCCTTTAATCCATTCAATTTAGCTAACACCACTTCCCGGCTAACCCGGATTTCACTCAGTTCCTCCATCTCATTTGACCCCCGGTCCCCTGCTATTTCCGGCAGATTATTTATGTCTTCCTTAGTGAAGACAGAACCAAAGTAGTTATTCAATTGGTCTGCCATGTCCTTCTTCCCCATGATCAATTCACCAGTTTCTGACTGCAAGGGACCAACATTTGTTTTAACTAACCTTTTTCTCTTTACATATCTATAAAAACTTTTGCAGTCAGTTTTTATGTTCCCTGCCAGTTTTCTTTCATAATCTATTTTCTCTTTCCTAATTAAGCCGTTTGTCCTCCTCTCTGACTCTGAATTTTTCCCAGTCCTCTGGTAGGCTGCTTTTTCTGGCTAATTTTGTATGCTTCATCTTCAGTTTTGATACTATCCCTGATTTCCATTGTTATCCATGGATGCACTACATTTTCCTGATTTATTCTTTTGCTAAACTGGGATGAACAATTGTTGTAATTCATCCATGTAGTCTTTAAATGCCTTCCATTGCATATCCACTGTCAACCCTTTAAGAATCACTTGCCAGTCTATCTTGGCCAATTCACGTCTCATACCCTCAAAGTTACCGTTACTTAAGTTCATAACCCTTGTTTCTGAATTAACAATGTCACTCTCCATCCTAATGAAGAACTCAACCATATTATGGTCACTCCCAACAAGACTGCTAACTAACCCTTCCTCATTACTCAATACCCAGTCTAGAATAGCCTGCTCTCTCGTTGGTTCCTCTGCATGTTGGTTTAGAAAACTATCCCGCATACATTCCAAGAAATCCTCTTCCTCAGCACCCCTGCCAATTTGATTCACCCAATCTATATGTAGATTGAAGTCACCCATTATAACTGTTTTACCTTTGTTGCATGCATTTCTAATTTCCTGTTTGATGCCATCCCCAACTCCACTACTACTGTTAGGTGGCCTGTACACAACTTCCATTAGCGTTTTCTGCCCCTTAGTGTTTCGCAGCTCTACCCATATCAATTCCACATCCTCCAAGCTAATGTTCTTCCTTTCTATTGCGTTAATCTCCTCTCTAACCAGCAACGCTACTCCATCTCCTTTTCCTTTCTGTCTATATCTCCTGAATATTGAATATCCCTGGATGTTCAGCTCCCAGCCTTGGTCCCCCTGGAGCCATGTCTCCGTGATCCCAACTATATCATATTCATTAATAACTATCTGCACATTCAACTCATCCACCTTATTACGAATGCCCCTTGCATTGAGATACAAAGCCTTCAGGCTTGTTTTCACAACACTCTTACCCCTTATACAATAATGTTGAAAAGTTTCCTACAAGTAAGCCAATTTGGTTAGCTAGCCATCTAGGATCCCAAGCAATCAAACCCCTGTAACTTTCTCTCTAGCTTCCTAATGTATTTAGATAAATATGATTAAACCCACGAGATTGATCTACCTTGTGCATTTTAGGACATCCAGCAACATTTTTGCTGTAATATGGACTGTCCTCTAGACATTGCCATTAACCTTCCCAGGTTCCTGAGTCTTCATGTCTTTTTCTCTGATTAAAAGCAGAGAAGAAAATTCATCGAACAGCTTACCATCTCCTGCAGCTCCAGACAAAGATGGCCACCTTGGTTTCTGAGGGGCCCTATTCTCTCTGTATTTTATCCTTTTTCCATTAACATACATAACATTTCTTTGGATTTTCCTTAATCCTGCCTGCCAGAGCTATCTCATGCACCTTTTTGCCCCCCTGATTTCATAGAAACATAGAAAATAGGTGCAAGGAGGAGGCCATTCGGCTCTTCGAGCCAGCGCAGCCACTCATTGTGATCATGGCTGATCGTCCCAAATCAATAACCCGTGCCTGCCTTCTCCCCATATCCCTTGATTCCACTAGCCCCTAGAGCTCTATCTAACTCTCTCTTAAATCCATCCAGTGATTTGACCTCCACTGCCCTCTGTGGCAGGGAATTCCACAAATTCACAACTCTCTGGGTAAAAAAGTTTTTTCTCACCTCAGTCTTAAATGGCCTCCCCTTTATTCTAAGCCCCAGGTTCTGGACTCGCCCAACATTGGGAAATTTTTTCCTGCATCTAGCTTGTCCAGTCCATTTATAATTTTATATAAGATCCCCCTCATCCTTCTAAATTCCAGTGAATACAAGCCTAGTCTTTTCAATATTTTCCTCATATGACAGCCCTGCCATCCCAGGGATCAATCTCGTGAACCTACGTTGCACTGCCTCAATCACAAGGATGTCCTTCCTCAAATTAGGAGACCAAAATTTTAACATATACTTAAACCAATAATTCTTCCTATACAACTGCAGGAGATCCTTTACTCCATTGAAATCCTCCTGTGGAGCTTTTCTTCATTGTTTGAAGTATTATGCGTATATATCCTCTGCGTACAGATGTCACTATTTAGAGCATACTGCACAACCCTGCACCTGTGGGAACTATTTAAAGACAAGTATGCAGAGACTAAAGTTTTTAACGATGCCATGAAACCCTGCTGCAACCAATATGGTTAGTGGTAATATGTTTGTTGGCTGCAGGAGTCAATACTTTAGAAATCCTCCACTGCTTATTGTGGCCTTTAAGCACTACAACGCGTAATCCATTGGTGGAGACACTGGTAACGACATTGATCATTTTTACTCGTGGATTTTTAACATTTACCCCATGTAAGCTTGTCTGGACCTGAGTCCAATCCACTTTCCCTCTTCTCTGCTTCTCAATCCCTTGATCCCTGCTGCCTATACCCTTTTCATAGCAGACCCATGCCTCATTCATCTTTCTGACCAGAGCCTCAATTTCTCTCATCATCCAAGGTTCCTTGATCTTCATTCATACGGGGACATATAAACCGAATCCGCACCGACCAGCAATCACCCATACACTAGTTCTATCCCATACAATAGGGACAATTTACAGAAACCAATTAACCTACAAACCTGTAAGTCTGGAATGTGTGAGGAAACTGGAGCACTCGGAGATAGTCCTTGTGATCACAGGGAGAACGTACAAACGCCATACAGTCAGCACAGGATCAAACACGGGTCTCTGGAACTGTAAGGTAGCAACTCTACCGCTGCACAACTGTGCCGCCGGGTGGGCCAAAGGGCATTTTCCCATGCTGTGTCTCTAAACTAAACTAAATATCTTTTTGTCATGTGTGCACATGGGGCAATAAAGCTTTTACTCTTGCACAGCTCAAAGTTTCTCACGGTTGGAAACATAATCTAAGTTACCCTTCTTTGATCCAAAGTGGGTAAAGTCCATTCTCACTCCACCAGTTTTAACCATGTTATTATCACATTTAACTCTGGGATAATATGATTTTCAATTGCATAATGTTATATGAAACAAAATACCGCATTAAATGATTAAATTTCTTGGCATATGTAATGCTTAAATTGCGTTCATGAAATTTAGGAGAAAGGAAGGAAGATTTACCGGTGGAAAATCCGTGACGTAAGCCTTACTCATCGTAATATCCTTTGGTTTCTTCACAATTCGAGTGTAAATTATCAAGACATTTGAGAACTCAGCAGCAAACCCAAGTTGAATTTGGACACCGCATTCAAACTCAAGCCACATGCTTTCAGGTAGTTCTGAAAATACACAAATATCAATTACATTGAGCAATCACACCAAATGTAGCTGGGATTGTAGCACATGAACATATGAAAACTAAACAGTTTAGAAAGATTAACAGGCTCAGGAAATCTACTGCATTCCAACAGTAGAATGCCAATTGTTGGCTCTCTACCCATGTTATTTCCTGGGAGATAGAAAAAAAATAGTATGGCTAATTCTAGCAGATTCCTCCCCTCCTTTAAAAAAAACAGATAAAATTAAACGGCGCTGTCAAAATCTATTGGTGATCATATCAGCAAACTAACTGCATGCTTTGTGTCTACTTTTTAAAAGTTCTAACAACATGACGCGACGTGGGAGATTGCAACCTTCACGTGGTCCACCCTGTTTCGACGAATGCAATCAACTTGGCGTGGACAAAAACAGAACAAGTTGTCTTACAACTTTAGGCTGTGCACGCCGTACACAAGAAGAAGTCGTGCAGTGGTAGAGCTGCTGCCTTACAGCGCCAGAGACCCGGGATCCTGACTATGAGTGCTATCTGTACGCAGTTTGTACATTCTCCCTGTGAACGCGTGGGTTTTCTGTGGGTGCTCAGTTTCTTCCCACTCCAAAAATGTACAGGTTTGTAGATTAATTGGCACCTGTAAATTGCACCGAGTGTGTAGATAGTGCTAGTGTATGGGTGATCGCTGGTCAGCACGCTCGGCGAGCCGGAGGGCCTGTATCCGCACTGTATCTCTACACTAAACTGCTTACCCATTGAGGTTTTGGCAATTTGTTTCAATAGATAATGACTTTGTACCCCATTAAAACACGTCTAACTTAATCTAAACTAATTATTTTCCAAAATTAAAGTGCCTTGAGTCTAGAAGAATGAGGGGCATTAGATATGCCAAGGCATCAATAAGAGTGTCACAAAACATCTTGAAATATTTATAGGAGATCCATGGAGATTTTAGGACAGGTGATATAAAAGCTGATATTAAAGAGATAGGCTTTAATGGGAGAGCCTTTATAGTGGAAGGACAGGGGAAGATAGGTGCAGCATTGTAGAGAGGGTATGGAGAGTAGTAAAGCATGGGAACAGGCCCTTCGGCCCACCATGTCAATGCTGTCCATCATGCCTCTGTATACTAATCACACTTGCCTGCATTAATTACAGTGCCCTGTATGCCTTTCTTGAATTTAGCAATGAGGTGAGGCAAGGCAAACCAATGTAGAACAGATTTTTTTAAATAATCAGGGCACACATGAACAAATGCTAAGAAGCAAAAATTATAAAAAGGCCATTTGGTCCCTTATGCCTTCTATGCAATTCAATACAATTATAACTGATCTTTTATATCACTGACACATTCCTGCACCGACTCACACATCCCTGGATTCTCTCAATATCTAAAAGTCTATCAGTCTTGTCCTGAGTTTACTTGGTAACTGAACTTCCGCAGTCATCTTTGAGGTGGCACAGTGGTGCATCGGCACCTGGGTTCGATCCCGACTACCGGTGCTATCTCTACGGAGTTTCTACGTGTGGATTTTATCTGGGTTTTGTGGTTTCCTCCAACACTCCAAAGATGTGCAGGTTTGTAAGTTAATTGTTTTATATAAATTGTAAATTGTCCCTAGTGTGTAGAATAGTGCTACTGTACTGGGTGATCGCTGGTCAGCTCGGACCCGGTGAGATGAATATCCTGTTTCTATGCTGCATCTCTAAAATCTTGAGGAGAGAAAATAAAATATTTACTTCTCTGTGAATGAAGAGATTTCTTCCCATCTCAGCATAAAAAGGCCTTTTTTTTCAATGTCGAGATGCCAATGATGAGCATCAGGGAAATCATCATTCCTGAATCTAACCTTTCAAGCCCTATAACAATTTCATGCTTCACTGTGATTACATTTCATTCCCTAAACTCAGAGTACAGGGTCAATTGGATTGATTGCCCATAGAAGAAGGCAATCTTTCAACCCAGAAAACAATTAGATGAAATTCTATGGAGTCAGAGTCATAGAGTGATACAGTGTGGAAACAGGCCCTTTGGCCCAGCTTGCCCACACTGGCCAACAATGCACTTACTCCAATGTAAATATATATATTTTTAAGTAGGGTGACGAGACATTTGCACAATATTCCACGTGCTGTCTCACCGGTGCACTAAATAATAGCAGCAAGACATTTTTTAATCACAATTCACAAGAGACTGCAGATGCTGCGATCAGAAAAAAATAAACTGCTGTTGGAACTCAGGGGGTCAGGCAGCGTCTGTGGAGATAAACGTATGGCCAACATTTTGGATTGAGCCCTTGCGTCAGGACTATCGCAGAGTCCAGATGCTGAAGAGTGACCAAAAATTTGGTCTTCCCTCTACCTGCATAAATGCGGCCTGACGCAGTGAGTTCCTCCAACAGTTTATTTTTTGCTCCAACTTTATTCTCCAATTCAATCCCCTTGCAATTAAGGTCAATGTAAACTTAGCGATATGTGCACAAATCTACCCAGACCTTTTGTTCAGAAACATTTTACAGAATTTCAAATGTGGCACAGTAGTGAACCTGGTAGAGCTGCTGCTTTGCAACTCTAATGACCCAGTATCAATGCTGATCTTGGATGCTGTCCATTTTCAACCCCCTCCCCTCTAGATTCTATCATGCGCTTATACAAGAGTGGGCATTTACCGATCCACATATTTTTGGCTTTTTTAGGAAACTGAAGGACCTGGGCAAAACTGTTTCGCCGAACACCTCCGCTCGGTACAATTTTAACCGCATTAACCAACCCAACCTCCCGGTGGGCTCAGCACTTCAACTCCCCCTCCCATTCCGCTGGATCCGACCTCTCGTCCTGGGCCTCCTCCACGGCCAGAGTAAGGAGCAACAGGAGATAGGCACGTTGGAGGAACAGCACCTCATATTCCGATTGTGGAGTCTGCAACCTTTGGGCTTGAAACATTGATTTTTTTCAATTCTGTTAACCCTTGCTGTCATCCTCCCCTTCCCACCTCTCCCTCAGCAGCCCTCGGAACCCTGGCATTCCCTCTCTCCTCTCTATCCCCTCCCATTGTACCAGCTTGTCATTTTCACACCAACAAACAGCTTACAATGGCTTGTTCCCTTATATCATTGATACTTTTTGCATATCTTTCATTCATTGTTCTTTATCTCTCCACATCACCGTCTATATCTCTTGTTTCCCTGATCCCTGACCAGTCTGAAGAAGGGTCTCGACCCAAAACGTCGCCTATATCCTTCGCTCCTTAGGATGCTGACTCACCCAAGCGGAATATGAGGTGCTGTTTCTCCAGCCTTTGTGTACCCAAGTTTGTTTGTTAATTGGCTACTGTAAAATTGTTCCTAGTGCGTAGGATAGAACTAAGGTCGGGTTGNTTATATGAGTGATCGTATTATAAGAATATATGGTCTCACCGATATAGATCATCTGGCATCTGGAGCAGCGGATGCAGTAGATGTGGTTGGAGGAGGTGCAGGTGAACCTCTGTCGGACCTGGAAGGACTGCCTGGGTCCCTGAAAGGAGTGGAGGGGGGAGATGAAGGGACAAGTGTAGCATTTCTTGCGGTTGCAAGGGAAAGTGCCCGGGGAAGGGGTAGAGCGGGAGGGAAGGGAAGAATTGACAAGGGAGTTGCGGAGGGAGCGGTCTTTGCGGAAGGCAGACGGGGGGAGATGGGAAGATGTGGCGAGTGGAGGGGTCACGTTGGAGGTGGCGAAACTGGCGGAGGACTATGTGTTGTATTTGCCGGCTGGTGGGGTGAAAGGTGGTGGACCAGGGGACTCTGCCCCTGTTTGCGAATGGGGGAATGGGGAGAGAGGGCAGTGTTGTGGGGTATGGAGGAGACCCATGGTGCGAGCCTCATCTATAGTGGGGGAGGGGAATCCCCGTTCTCTGAAGAATGAGGCCATTTGTGATGACCTGGTGTGGAACACCTCATCCTGGGAGCAGATGCGGCGTAGGCGGAGGAATTGGGAATAGGGGATTGAGTCCTTACAGGAAGCAGGGTGGGAGGAAGAGTAGTCCAGGTAGCTGTGGGAGTCAGTTGGTTTGTAGTGGATGTCGGTCAGGAGTGTATCACCTGCAATAGAGATGGTGTGGTCAAGGAATGGTAGGGAAATGTCGGAAATGGTCCAAGTGTATTTGAGTGCCGGATGGAAGTTCGTGGTGAAATGGATGAAGTCAGTCAGTTGTGTGTGGGTGCAGGAGGTGACACCAAAGCAGTCGTCGATGTAACGGAGGTAGAGGTCGGGGATGGGGCCCTGGTACGCCGAGAACAAGGATTGTTCGACGTACCCGACAAAGAGGCAAGCGTAACTGGGGCCCATGCGTGTGCCCATAGCTACGCCTTGTGTTTGGAGGAAATGGGAGGAATCAAAAGAGAAGTCATTGAGGGTGAGGACCAACTCCGCTAGGCGGAGGAGGGTGTCAGTGGACTGGTATGGGTTGCTCCTCTGGTCGAGGAAGAACCGGAGGGCTTTGAGACCGTCCTGGTGGGGGATGGAGGTGTAGAGTGACTGGACGTCCATGGTAAAGATGAGAGGATGGGGGCCTGGAGAATGGAATGCACGGAGCCGACGGAGAGTGTCTGAGGTGTTTGTCAAGGAATGGTAGGGAAATGTCGGAAATGGTCCAAGTGTATTTGGACAAACTTGCACTTCTTTGGAATGTGGGAGGAAACTGGAGTAGCCGGAGAAAACACACGTGGTCACAGGTGTTTTCGTCCAAATACCGCACAGACAAAATATGTACAGACAGATCCCAACTGGATCGAACTTGGGTCCCTAGCGCTGTAGGGCAGTAACTCTGCTGCTGCGTCACTGTGACACCTCAAAATCTCCAAAAACTTTAATTTGTAAGGCACTGTCTCCACATACAAAAGTATGCTGACTATTCTGAAGCAACCTCCTTCGTTCCAAATAGATCTATATCTTATCTGAATTCAGAATTCATAAGACAAAGGAGCAGAATTAGCCCATTAGGCCCATCGAGCCTGCTACACCATTCGATCATGGCTGATCTATTTTTCCCTCTACTGCATTCTCGTGCCTTCTCCACACAACCTTTGACACCTTTAAGGGCCTGTCCCACTTAGGCGATTTTTCAGCGGACTGCCGGCGCCCGTCAAGTTCACGGCAGTCACCTGAAAAACCAGGAACTGCAACGGCGACTGTCAGAGTGGGACACACACACACACACATCGCAAAGGCGGGGGCCAGGGCAAGCGGGGGGAGCGCTGTCAGAAATTCACATCGTGCAAAGCCAAGGTGATACAGACACACACTGCGATGAACAGGAAGGTTAAGACGGCTAGCACGGGGGGGGGGGGGGGGGGGGAGAGAGAGAAGGAGGTGGGAGAAGGGGGGGGGAAGGGGGGGGGGGGGGGGGGGAGAAGGGGGGGGGAGAAGGGGGGGGGAGAAGGGGGGGGGAGAAGGGGGGGGGAGAAGGGGGGGGGGAAGGGGGGGGGAGGAATAAGGGGGGGGAGGAATAAGGGGGGGGGAGGAATAAGGGGGGGGGAGGAATAAGGGGGGGGAGGAATAAGGGTGGGGGAGAAGGAGTGGACACTTTTAATAAGCCAGAGATACACAGCTGTGAAGTTTGGCGGGCATTTAACATAACCGGTCGGTTATCCGTGGTTCTGAAAACACGTGCTTACGTTTTTTTCCCCCAATGAGCTAATGAAAATGCCCGGTCAGCAAAGACGATTAACTAAAACTACCTACTACTACCTCGACTACCCATAACTACAACTGCGACCGCACTACAACTGCACCTATGACTACAGGATTATCGATTTTCTCCATGGCGACCAATCTTTCAACATGTTGAAGAATTTGTGCAGACCATACTGAGGCCGCGATTAGTTCCCGGTAACTCCTCGCAACCATGAAGGAGGCTCACGAGAGACCACCAGTGAACATGTGGTGCCCAGGTGGCGATTGTGTGACGAGCGCAGAGTCTCCTGCATTCGCCTACAAAGTTGCCTAAGTGGGACAGGTCCTTTACAAATGCAGAACATTTGCTACAGACACAAAATAACCTTAAATAGTTCTTTTTATATAGTTAAATAATTAACCTTAAACATTGCTTTGCATTCTATGCCTTTCCTTGTTTATGTGTCTTCAAACGCTAATAATTATAATTTAAGAAAATCTGTTTCCATTCACAGATACATCTGCATGTCATGTATAGCTCAAGTCCACTACTTTGTACTTGTCCACTTCAGATATGATTGATCACATTTGGCTCTATTTACTTGTCCAAATCAATCTGCAATCTTAAGTGTACAATTACAACACAATTACCCACACCAGCCATTAGGGTAAGTGCTTCAGCTAAATTTGATCCAATTAATTAGTCAGAAATGTAGTTTAAATAAATGTCACACTGGAAATCCCTTAACTCTCCAAGTGATCATAAATCTTGGTTCTTAATATATTACAACAACTTTCCTTCACCCAGCATCAAATGCACAGGCCTATAAATATCAGGATCTAATTTCTGATCCTTCTTGAATAATGAGACGACATAAACTCTCCTCCAGTCTACAGAATTCAATCCAGAATTAAATTAGCCATCAAATGTGTGAGACAGTAGCTCACATACATTTATTTTATCACCCCGTGACAAAATTGAATTAGACCCAGCAGTACTAGGGTCAGAGTAATATGGTGCAGAACCAGGTCCCTTGACCTACTGAGTCAATGCTGCACTAACCCAACAACGATCCCATATTTTTCTCACATTCCACTGAACTCTCCCAGATTCTCCCCCTCGCGCATTTGTTGGAGGAATTTACAGTAGCCATTTTATTTGACCAACCTGCAGCGATTTAAGATGCGAGAGGAAGCTGGAACATCTGGGGAATGTGCAGGTTCCACACCAACAGCAATAAAGTCAGGCTTGACCCAGCTTGCTGGTGCAGGTATGCAGCCACTCAAACAGTTATGCTGCTATGCTGCCCTCATTGGAGACCCACGGACAATCTTTGATTGGACTTTACTGGATTTTATCTTGCACTAAACGTTATTCCCTTCATCATGTATCTGTACATTGCGGATGGCTCGATTGTAATATTGTATTGCCATTTCACCGACTGGTTAGCACGGAAACAAAAGTTTTTCACTGTACTTTAGTACGTGACAATAAACTAAACTCAAATTCATGCAATTCTAAATGTTGTTAAGGTTCATAAATGTTTATAGAAACTTCAGTGGTTGCTCATTTGGCAGCAATAAGCTTTATTTAGACACAACAGCCTACAAATACAGATGTAACGAGTTGTGTATTTCACTGCTGCACCCCACTGAAATTCAATTGATTTTTGAAGTGTTTTGCAAATCTGGTTATGGGCCCTTAGCTACAACTCTGGACCTTTTCCCATACCTTTCTGGGCTCTGATCCACCACCTTTCCTTGCCCGGATTCACAACCCCCAACCTCTGTAGACACCTCCAGATCCTAATCCAAGGTCTCTCCCACCCCCTCCGCCCCCCATCTCTGGGCCGCTCATCTTTCGGAACTTCCTGGAACACCTCTGCTCCTCAACTTGCAACTCAACTCCAAAAGGTACAAAGTATTCTCAATTCTTGCACTGCTATTTATATAAACCTGCCTTAATAAAATAAGGATATAACAGGAAGGTAGATAAAAATGCTGGGGAAACTCAGCGGGCGAGGCAGCATCTATGGAGCGAAGTCTGAAGAAGGGTCTCGACCCAAAACGTCACCTTTTCCTTCGCTCCATAGATGCTGCCTCACCCGCTGAGTTTCTTCAGCATTTTTATCTACCTTCGATTTTTTTCTAGCATCTGCAGTTCCTTCTTAAACAAAGGATATAACAGGAAATTTGTATCTGCACAACCATGTGACGAGCATCTTTAATTCACGTCATTTGGACATTGTCTTACAAATTCACAACTACGCTGAAGAGAGGTATAATGAGAATTAATATTCAATGAGTGTTTCTTCAATATGCCTAAAAAAGAGAGCCCTCAAAAATATGGCCATGAATCACATACCTATTAATATTGGTGCTATTCTGGTGTTTGAGGTGTAGATGGTGTTTAGACAGTCTTCTGTTGGGGGCAATTCAGTGGGCAATTGGTCCAGCACTTACATGGTGGAGAAGGGGGAGAATCAGCCTGATATTTGGGTAAGAGCTGAAGTTGACATGTTCCAACAATAGGATTGAGAGCAGGGATATGATGCAGCTCAGGGAAAGGGAACAGCAACTAAGGTGTAGGAAGGAACTGCAGATGCTGGTTTAAACCGAAGGTAGACACAAAAAGCTGGAGTAACTCAGCGGGTCAGCCAACATCCCTGGAGAAAAGTAATAGGTGACATTTCGGGTCAAGACCCTTCTTCAGAACATCTGGAGAGTCTCCACCCGAAACATTACCTACTGTATTCCTTTTCTCCAGAGATTTTGCTTTTTTTCTCATTCACTAAATGTAAGGGATATAAAATCATTCTTTGCACATGGATTCAGTCCCAAAGCCTTAAGGTTGCATGCTTATATCATATAAACCTCGTGCTGATTTACCAATTCAACACCCACCCCCTCCCTAGTCACGGACATGCATTTTCAGAATTCCTGCCCCGACTCGCATTTCATGTTTATTGCATGGTTGAAATAACATGCAATAACTAGTGCAGTTAATAGCCAAGGCTGATTTCACTGCCCACCCCCCACGATGCAAGATTGTGCAACTATTTTACCGTGAGCCTTCGCCCACTGCAGGTTCCGAGCCAACGATTCTGCAGAGCAGCCTGATGAATGGATAGGGTCCGTCAAAGCTCTTTTCTCACATAGACTACTGCGAATTTCCAGAGCTTGCTTTCCTTTAGTGAGATCACATTTTCCCATATCTGCAATTAAAGCATGATTATTAAAAAAGAAAAAAAAATAGCAAATACTGCAAACAAATTTTTTTTTAGAAAGTAATGAAATCATTAAACAAATACAATATAAATAAAACAGCCAGCATCTGAAAAATTAGTTGACATTGTGAAACCTTTCATCTGAACCGCAACGAGGAGCAAGGTGAGTTAAACAAATCCTAATCAACAATATCTAATTGTTGCACAGATTTGACCTGTCATCTTCAAAGATCTGATGTGCAGTCACCTTTCTGACAGGCTAATGACAGCTTGATAAATGGCTGGTATTTTAAACTCTATCGCACAAAGTTCCAAGTCCAATATGTGTTTTTCTATTTATTGGTTTCTCATTGTTGAAGTGAAGGCATGTCACATCATCACATAATATAAGTAGTTTGCTAGGAACCCAGAACTGTGAAACCTCCTGCAATCTTCAGTTCCTCTGATAGTTTAAGGCTCACCAAACACAATTTCCTCGTCCATTTCCAAAAGCCACCCAGATCCTAGATGTGGGAATGATTATTCCTCCTCCATTTCACTCATTCCTGGGTAATATGAGCAATTGGATCCCGGCAATGCATAGGCACAGATGAGGATGATATTGCAGCACTTGATTTTAAAGGGGTGATAACAGCCAAATAATTGGAAGCTTACACGCTGAAGCCTTTGGCCAAGGCTGAAGACAGCGAACGGGAGAGCTGGTGGTACCAGGGCTTGATGCATGTGTTAAAAAAAAAAAAAAAAATCAGAACTCACGTGCTAAGGGGAATAACATAACCTCTCTGTTATTTTATCCCGACGATACTTTGAAACAAATCTATACAACAACCAAAGATAGACGCAAAAAGCTGGAGTAACTTGGTGGGTTCTGGAGAAAAAGAATAAGTGACGTTTGGTTCGCCTACCGTTCAACAATCAATTCATCACTCTGGACAACACAGCAGAGCAACTCGTGGAGCTGCTGCCTTGTAGTGCCAGGGACCCATGCCCAAAGGGGGGGGGGGGGGGGAGGGAGGGGGTGTGTGTGTGTGTGTGTGTGTGTGTGTGTGTGTGTGTGTGTGTGTGTGTGTGTGTGTGTGTGTGTGTGTGTGTGTGTGTGTGTGTGTGTGTGTGTGTGAGTGAGAGAGCTACCCGCTGTAAATTGCTCCGACTGCGTAGGTGAGAGCAGGAATCTGGAGAATATTGATGAGAAACTGGAGAGAATAATAGTGGGATTGACAAAGACTAAGTGTAAACAGGTGGCTGAGGGGCAGTACGGACTTGGAGGGCTGAAGGGCTCTTTCTCATGCAGGATCTCTCTCTCTCTCTCTCTCTCTGACTCCCTGTATCATTTACCCTAAGACTGTGTGGTCTTACTTGCAGAGGGAGCTGCTTTGTTTTGGACTATGAATGCCACTTTTCTATGGATTTACTAGAGGCAAATATTTATGTTGGTGAACAGAATCAAGTAGCAGCTGCAATGACATTGCAGAACCTGGGGAATGCAATGAAATACAGCTAGAAAATGGCCCTTGCTGCCAACTCTGCCCAAACCAATCATCATCAAACCAAACCAATCATCATCTATATCTATCCCATTTTTACTTCAGCATACTTGCCAACTCCCCTCAATCATTTTGCCAGTCCTTCTGTTGCCAGCATAGATTGAGAGCAATTTACAGTACTAACCAGCACATTTTTGGATATGTGAGAGAAAAATCAGACCACCTGCAGAAAATCCACAAGATCATAGGGAGAATGGGCAAACTCACCACAGACATTCTTTGAAATCAGTATTGGAACTAGATCAGCGAGCTGGAAAGCTGATCAGTCTAGGTGCTTTGCTGTAACACAGGCTAGGAGCAAACATCTACTGTGCCTGCCTTGGGCTTAGAGTTCGAGTCAACAGGGGTGAAGACGATTAAGTGCCTGTAGCCTTTTCTTTACAAAAATCACAGACATACCTGTGTATAGATGAGCCCTTCACTTCAACAACCTTACCTTAGCTATGGGTCAAATAGTTTCACGGCCTCATGTGTACCCTGAGAAAATCACATACACAGCTTCTCGAAACAGTCGTCATGACATCTCGGAGGCCAGTTACAATGAGCGTCACAACATCCGGCAGGACTTCAACCCACCATATTTGAGCTGACACCATGCCAATATAACTAATCCCATCTGCCTGCAATTGGTCCTTATCATTATTTTCCCTGCCTCTGCATGTGTTTGCCTTAATGCATCATAAACAGACCTCTCAGTGGAACTTAATTGAGATAGCCAGTTGTGGTGTGCAGACATACTTGTGTGTGGATAGGCCCTCCATTTTAACAACCTTACTCCAGCTATGGGCCAAATAGTTTCACTCCCTTCGGTGTGTGTAGGCTTTTGGGCCAAAGTAAACCCTGAGAAAATCAGATACACACCTTCTGAAAACAGCTGTCACAAATGTTCAGAAGACAGTTATAAATGAAGTGGAAGCAGGGCTGGGAATGGCTATTTAACCCATGGAGCCTACTCCAGTATTCAACATCCATATGGCTACAATTTCCTACACACAAAGCCATGTTGACAATTCCTAACCAGTCCTTGGCTTTCCAAATACGAGCAGAGCCTGTCCTTCAGAATCCCCTCCAGTAATTTTCCCGACCACTGGTGGCAACGTTAGGAAGCGGATGACTCAGTGACCGATGTTCCCGACCTTGTCCAAGCAGCCCTTTTTAAATAATGGCATAACATTAGCCACCCTAAAGTCTTCTGAACTTCACCAGTGGCTTAAGGTAATGTAAATATTTCTGACAGGGCAGAATACAATGTCCCACAATGTCCTTGGATAAACTTGATCAGGCCTTGGGAATTTAATATGCATTAAGACCACCAGCAGCTACTCGTTTGTAATCTAGATCTGTTCCAAGACATTATTCATTCCTTAGCTTCCATGACCTTCTCCACCATAAATACAGATGAGAAATATTAATTTAAGACATTGTTCAACTCTTGTGATGCCGCACACTGATGACTACATTGTCCCGAAGGGGACCCATTTCCTTCCTAGTTACCCTTCTGCTCTTAATTTATTTCATCTACTCCACTGACATCAGCATGAAATGGTTGGACATACTGGCCTGTTTCTATATATTACAAAACAAAACAAAACTAATTGATGTCTATGAAATGGTATGAATGATCATGAAATTCAATTATACTTTGTTGTCACATGTACTTAGGTACAGTGGAATCCTTTGCTTTGCATACAACCCAGTGAAATGATACAGTAGACCTCACCTAGGCATAACACCAGAGTCATGGCATTATTGGTGCTGACAAAGTTACTTTATTCAGAAAATAAACATTGAGAGTTTGGTGAATGGAAATCCTTGTGCCGATCCAGTTAAGAAATTATAATGCAAACAGAGCATAGACATAGCACAGACAAGAAGTCGTTTGATGAACAATCTGTTTTTGTTTTCCTGTTGATTAAGGGAGGAACAACAGCCAGAAAACTTTATGGACCTCTTTGAATGTGTTATGCCAAGACTAAAGAGGCAAATTGGCCGGAAATCAAACTAGCCTCATGTCACACTTGTTCCTTGTTATGTCCCTTGAAGGTGGTGTCGCAGATAGATAGGGTGGTCAAAAAGGCCTTTGGCACATTGTCATTCATCAGTCACAGTATGAGTATAGAAGTTGGGAGGTCATAATGCAGTTATATAAGATGTTAGTGAGGCTGTATTTAGAGGCCGTATTCAGGTCTGGGCACCATGTTATAGGAAAGATGTTGCCAAGCTGGAAAGGGTACAGAGAAGATTTATGAGGATATTGCCAGGACTCAAGGGTCTGAGCTATAGGGTGAGGTTGTGTAGGTTGGGACTCTATTCCTTGGAGCGCAGGAGGATGAGGGGTGATATTATAGAGGTGTATAAAATTGTGAGAGGAATAGATTAGGTAGATGCACAGTCTCTTGCCCAGAGTAGGGGAATCGAGGGCCAGAGGGCATAGGTTTAAGGTGCAGGGGAAAAGATTTAATAGGAATTTGCGGGGCAACGTTTTCACACAAAGGGTGGTGGGTGTATGGAACAAACTGCCAGAGGAGGTAGTTGAGGCAGGGACTATTGCAACATTTAAGAAACAATTAGATAGGTACATGGTTAGGACAGGTTTAGAGGGATATGGGCCATATGTAGCAGGTGGGATTAATTTAGCTGGGACAAGTTGGCTGGTGTGGGCAAATTGGGCCAAAGGGCTTATTTCCACACTGTTGCACTGTATAACTAAATTGCTTCCAAGTTTACGTGTTCACGACTGTAACAGACTGTTCACAACTGTCTCAAGGTAAGTGGCAAGGTACTGATTTCTCATTACCTTGGTGTGAAGCATATAAAATGCATAATTATTAAAATAAACAAATTACCTTCTGCAACTCTATCAAGCATCACCGTGATCTTTTCATCTTCCAGCAGACGTTCCTTTAGGAATTTCATAAAAATACCATTTGCTAATCCAAAATGCTGAATTTCAAAGGCTTCTGCTCCTTGACAGCTTTGAGATGTAAAAAAGAAGCAGTTTATTCATCAAATCTTCTGAAAGTTTCCTCTGACTTTCATCACTTTAGGTTCAGCAATGTCTGTGATGTATGCAGACTAAAGATTGGAGCAAAATGCTGACCTGCTATCAATTCTACTGTTTAACACCCCATTGAGGGTAGTTTAGAAATTAGGAAAATTAGGAAATTAGGGGATTGACAGATTCCTGATTAGTGGGGGAGGGGGGAGGGGGGGGGGCAGGGGTGATGGGGAGAAGGCAGCAGAATGGGGTTGAGCAGAAAGGAAAGGTCTGCCATGATTGAATGGCGGAGTAGACTTGATGGGCCAAATGGCCTAATTCTGCTCCTAGAAATAATGAACATATGAAAAAGAATATTGATCAATTATTTTCTTTGTTTTTCCTCTTTTATTTTGCTTGCAATGACCATGCCAATAGTGCAAAAAGTGCAAAGTGAAGACATACAATTGATTTGACCTGGGGTGATACAGTACCGTTAATGTGCATTTCAGCTTATGCTGGATTCTGCGACTTCTGCCAGTTCTACTTTCTAATTATCTTCTGACTTAAAGTGTAGGGTTAATGTCAGGATTCACACTTCATGGAAAAAGAACAAGAGGAATACCAAACTTGCCCTTAAAGCAAATGTTACCATTTTGATGGCCCACATCCATGATTCAAAGATGGTTTAATATTAATCCTTAACAATAAATAGAAAAACTATGATTAAATGAGCAAACATTTTTAAAATCGGAACTGTCAAAATACCCCGTATCACACCTGACTAACATCTGCAAAATCTTGTGTCTTGCTTTGTATTTGCTTTCACTTACACTCACTCACTTTTCCCTCTTGCTGTGGTTTCATTGATTTTCTTCACGCAATCTTTGCCTTCAACCATGTCGATTCCATGTAAGCTTTGCCTTCAACCATGTCGATTCCTTGTTCCAAAATGTTCATCCTAATTTCTCTATGCTCAGACTGCATGTTTAAGAGACTCCTAAAATGCTACAATCCATTAACCAAAAGGTTAATCAATTATTCTGATGTCATTGATGGCTCAGAGTACAATTTTGCCTTGGTATGCACCAATGTTGCCTTAGTATGAAATATTTTGGGATGCTTTCTGTTAAAGGAATGATATAAGTTTGTTGATGGTACAAAACAGGCTGTGAGGAAGATGCAGAGATGCTTCAAATGGATATGGATGGATTCGTGAGTGGGTGAGGACAGGGCAAGAGTGCAACAAACAGTCACTAGACTGGTTTCTGGAATGGAGACGCAATCAGGTAAGGAGAGATTAAAGCCCCTGTCCCACTTTCCCGAGTTACTCACAAATTCTCCTAGCAGCTCGTAATGCAAGCCGTAGATACTCAGGGCATCAGGTAAGTCGGGACGTTTGTTCAGCATGTCCCGACTTACCTTCAAAACGCCCCGACTTACCTGATGCCCCGAGTACCTTCGGCTGGCATTACGAGCCGCTACGAAATATCTACGGACTCCTACGGACTCGCTACGGACATTCTCTGATTTTGAATCAAGGGGAAAACTCGGGGGAATTCATGAGTAACTCGGGAAAGTGGGACAGGGGCTTAAGCAGTCAAGGAACATACTTTCTTGACTCTACGAAAATGAGTTGTGCTCGTAGTGATATAGACAAATCCTTTCAAAGTTTGACAAGGTAAATTATTCCTCCGAATAAAGTTTCTCCTGGACGGGGTGTCTGGAAACAGGGGTCAGAATCTCAAAATAAGGGATTACCCTTTCTGATCAGAGGTGAGAAAACATCTCATCCACTGCAGATACAAAGAACTGCAAATGCTGGTTCACAAAAACAAGACAAAGTGCTGGAGTAACTCAGCAGGTCAGACAGTATCTCTGGAGAACATGAATAGGAGATGTTCCAGTTGGGACCCTTCTACAGGCTGTACTTTGGCAACACAGTATGCCATCTATAAAATAGGCCAAAGCAATTCAGAAAGGCTTTCCTCAGCAACATCTCCCACAATGCTGCAGCAAGTCATTCACCACCCTAGCTTAGAACTAGGTTACTGTTGCTTCATTGACCAAAGATTAAATACTGGACTTCTCTATCCAGCAACACAGACTGTAGAGCTTTATGCCCAGCCACTCAAGCATAATTAGAATGGGCAATAAATGCTGGATGTGCCAGTGACACTCTCAAGCCACAAGTAAATTTCTCTGGGAAACAACACAATGGCATGAACAATGAATTCTCCAATTTTAGGTAACCACAACCTCCCTCCCTCTCCCCCTTCTCCCCCACACCCTCCCCTGTGCCCCACCTGGAATCCCACCAATTTCTGCCCTCTCCCTCCTCTGATATTCATTCCTTTGGCTTCACAATTCACATCTCTTCAATCCTGTCTCAGACCTCCTGCTTTTATATCCGGCCTTCGTTCCAACCATCTGCCTACCTAAACTCTCTTCGTCTGCATCCACCTTGTCCTGCTGCCCACTCCCACAATCAACCTGAAGAAGAGTCCAACCCAAAATGTCACCTATCCATGATCTATAGAGATGCTGCCTGACCTGCTGAGTTATTCACTGATCACAACTGGAAGCCTGAAATTCCTTCATTATAATGCTCATTTGCTGATGAGCTGGAAAAATAGTGGGATGAAGTAAAAAGGTTCAAAGGTTCAAAGGTCAGTTTATTGTCACGTGCACCAATTAAGGTACAGTTAAATTCGAATTGGCACAAGCCTCGCCACTGTGCATTCACACATGTAATTCGACAATGTTTTTTTCACATCAGAAGTGTTAAAAACATGAAATTTTTGAAGAAGTGTCTCGACCCGAAATGTCACTTATTACTTTTCTCCAGAGATGCTGCCTGACCCGCCGAGTTACTCTTTTACAGTTTTGTATCTATTTTCAGAAATCCAATCTGTTTGATTTTTGAACCATCTGGATTTCTATCGGCATCATTTTATAAGTAGACTTTGTAATCACATAACTCAAATTTTCCATTGCCACATTATTGCTGCTTTTAATTTGCACATTTTAAGTAATCCAGGGATAAATGATCTGACACTTGGTCACTTTGACTTTGATTTGCCAACATTTAGCGATTTAAATTCTTAGTCAGTAGAAGTCTCAACAGATTTACAGAATTAAATCCTTCATCCCAATAGACTCACGTTGCATATCCAAACACAATATTGGCTGTCACTCTTAAGGCCTCCATGCTTGGAATCGTGTCATCATGGACGTTCCTACAAAAACAGAATCAGGTTGTTCATTCCACACAGAATGCTACATCATCCCTACAGTTTTACACACACACACATTCATCATTCCCATTAATCCTCAAAGCATTTTCTACCCAGATTCCCCTTTCCTACCAATACTGAAACTATGTGTGTTCTACTGTATGGGCCTCTATGACTATGTACATGTGACAATTAACTAAATTCAATCTCAAACTAAAATCAACCTGGCAAAGAATTAAGAGAGCTTCCATATCTTTGTGGTAATGAATCACAGAGTACCATTCATTTCATTGTGAATGGGGAAATATACATCCACGCCTTCATTACAAGCACTCAGGTAATAAGATGGAACAGTTCAGTTATGCAGAGAGACTGAATAGTCTATGTTTGTTTTCCATTGAGAAAAAGAAGCTGAGAGGGGTGGGAAGGGAGGGAGAAGAGGTATGCAGAAATACGAGTGGCATAAAGAGGGTAGGTAGTGAGAAACCTTTGTCCATAATAGAAATGTCTTAAACTAGAAGACCTAGGTTTAAGATGAGGAGTAAGAGGGTGAGATGAAACCAGAGGATACACTTTTACACCTGGGGCAGAGGGAGGGGGGGCGGGGTTGGGGGAGGTTCCAATGCCTGAGAGAGTGGTGAAGGCAAAATACTTTAACTAAATATTGACATGAACAGTTTAATCACTACCCCATGAAAAGCTATGGAGCAAAGGTTCTAGAGGAGTTGAGTATAGATGGGTACAATTAGTCAACATGTGTATAGTTGGTCAACATGGACATGGTGGGCCAAAGGGCCTGGTGCTGTGTTGCTGTAACTCCATCAAATTGTTTGCATAGTAGAGTGAAATGCTTCTTCACGGTGCAACACTGATATATGTAACAAGATTTAATTCTCTTCAGAAATGCATTCAACATTTCTGAATTTCTCCAATCTTTGCTTCTGGATACAATCCAACTCCAGATAGCTCATTGCATACTTCAAATTCATGCAAGGACTACAGTGCCTCAGTGAGACTTGGATAGGACATGACCAATCTAATCCAATTCCATAATCTAACATTGGGAACCTATTTCAGGCAGATCCCTTATCATTTACAAACACCCTTGTAGCAGTTCTTGCTCAGGTACCCCACAATTACCCATCAAGTCCCATATTCCCACAATAGATTGTGATACTGATCTGCCTGCCATCTAGCAAGATATCACAAACCCCCCCCCCCCCCCCCCCCCCCCATCCCCCTCGCAATCTCTTCGTATCAAACCTTTCAGATTCTGATCCCATTCAACTCTCCCCAACTTCCATTGGGATTCTCCTCACAATCCAAGGACCACAGGGCATCGGTTCAGGGTGAAGGGGAAAAGATTTAATAGGAATCCGAGGGGTAATTTTTTTCACACAAAGGGTGGTGGGTGTATGGAACAAGCTGCCAGAGGAGGTAGTTGAGCCTGGGACTATCCCAACATTTAAGAAACAGTTAAACAGATACATGGATAGGACAGGTTGAGGGAAATGGACCAAGAGCAGGCAGATGGGACTAGTTGGCTGGGGCATGTTGACCAGTGTGGGCAAGTTGGGCCGAAGGGCCTGTATCCACACTGTATCACTCTATGACTCTAATCCATTATTCCCAGGATCTGTTTACCTTCACTCACTCACTCTCCTCGTGCAGAGTGAATGAGGCTCGAATGCACTAAATGTTCGAAGTTCTTGGGTACAACTGAATTTTGCAGCAGAGGGCCACATTAAACACTTGCATTGGCCTCTAAAGCAATACACCTTTCATGACACAAAATAATTTCTTGGTAATGTTGTCTGACCTCCAGTCAGGGACTACAATTCTACTCTTGACATGGGCAATGTGGGATAACCTCCCATTGTGTCCGCTCAAGAGAGCTGCAGCTGAAATCCTGGGTTAGACCAAGGTCACGGTTTACATCAAGGCACAAATGCAATTACATAAAACATCATTTCAATTTTAATGAAAAGAAATGAGAAACAAAACAGATAAACGTATCGGTTAAAAGAAAGCTGAATTTGGTATTGAGAAAGCCATTTCCTCAACATCATTGCTAATCTGTTTGTGGCCATGCCCTTGAAGGGTTGCGAAGGTTGCAACCCATGGTTGTATCATAACCATGAAAGTAGATCTTCATAGTCACAGCCCAGTCTCAGCTATGCTATTAACAGTATGGGAATTATTAAGATGTCTCAACTTTTCATGGCCACCACTAAGGGCAATCAACAGTGGAATCATAACAATGAAACCAGTGTAATCAGTTGTATTCATTTTTTAACAGTTAAGATTTATGCTAATAGCTAGATGTACCTTTTCCTGCACATGTCCAGTAAAAAGACATTCAATCCGGTCTCTTTCTCTTGCATGAGCTTTAGGATACTCTGCACACACAAACAATTTGCAGATCTATAAGGATTTGGAGCATCAATCGGCACCATAAAACTGTTTCCATAGTTTTCGTATCCATGTCCAGCATAGTACAACAAACCTGTAATAATTAACCCAGACATACATTGTTAAATCCACCAATCACCATTTAAATATACTTCCTTGAACACCACTGAACAACTATTTTTTTTAAGGACTTTCCAACTGTGCTGCCCACGTTCTACTGATCTGAAGCAGCACCGTGCATTTGGTTCACAGGAAATCCCCTCGTTACAATAAGGTTCCATTCCCGAGTACTGTTTGCAGCCCGAACCGTTTGTAAGATGGGAATGAACATATACAGTGGATAGGAGAGGATCACAGAAACAGCTTTCGCAGGGGAATGAGCATGAGCGGGAAGAGTGGTTGCCAGCCAACCCTCCTGACCCAGTCGGAAGAAAAGGAAGGCAGAGTACTCTCACTAGCGCAGGACTGTGAGCTTGAAATGTGAGCTGGTGCAGCTTCCTATTTAAATATTCTCCCCAAGCTTTAGGATGGTTTCCTCCTGCAGAGGTGCACAATGTGCTAGCCAAGACATGTCCTCGCAGGGTTGTGAACACCCAAATTATGGGCATCACAGATAGGAGTGCAGGTACATCGTTCAAAATTAGCATCACAGGTAGTAAGGGTGGTCAAAAAGGCACAATAGCCTTCCTCAATCAGTGTATTAACTAGAGACGTTGGGAGGTCACGTTGCAGTTGAATAGGACGTTGGTGAGGCTGTATTTAGAATATTGTGTTCAGTTCTGGGCACTATGTTATAGGAAAGATGTTGTCAAGCTGGAAAAGGATCCAAGAAGATTTATGAGGATGTTGCCAGGACTTAATCAAAATTGAGATGTTGAGCATGCTTGGACTCTGCTCCTTGGAGTGCAGGAGGATGAGAGGTGACCTTATAGAGGCATACAAAATAATGAGAGGAATGGATCGGATAGGACACAAAATCTCTTGCCCAAAGTAGGGGAATCAAGAACCAGAGAACATAGTTTTAAGGTGAGGGGGGAAAGATTTATTCGGAACCCGAGGGGTAAATTTTCCACACAAAGGGTGGTGGGTGTATGGAACGAGCTGCTGGTGGAAGTAGTTGAGATAGGTACTACTGCAACATTTAAGAAACATTTAGACCAGTACATGGATAGGACAGATTTGGAGGGATATGGGCCAAATGCAGGCAGGTGGGACTAGTGCAGATGGGATATACTGGTCGGTGTGGGCATGTTGGGCCAAAGGGCCTGTTTCCAGGCTCTACGATTCTACACACAAAAAACAGTGTTTGGGAGACCAGCAGAAAGGATGGGGGTGGATTTTCTGGACCGCTGCAGGCATTTTCTACATAATGGGAACAGGACATTTCAGTGTGCCTTCCCTTTCCACCGCCCACCCCACCCCCAGCTCACCCACAACAGCAACAGTCACGGACTGGAACGAACCAAGTCAAGCCGAGCAGAACATGGAGTGTTGACTCACTAAGGATGGCTGGGATATGGCAGGTGGACGTAACCAAGCCTCAGATGATAGAATCTGATGGGAAAGGAAGGTAAAGCATGCAAACAAATAAGGGCAGTTAGGTGGGAAGATAGTGGGGGAGGGGACCCATGAGTGGCGGTGGTGGTGGGTGGGGGGGGGGGGGGGGAGGAGTGAATAATGGGCAGATGAAGTGGGTGAATAAGTTGGATGAGAAAGGGCAGTGTGGTGAAGGATATGTGCAGGAGAATCTAGTGGATGGAGGGACAGAAGAGGAGCAAATTACCCAAAATCAGGGATTTCCATGTTCTTGCCATCAGACAGTCTGTCGAGGCGAAATGTGAGGTACTGCTTCTATATTTCTGTCTGACCTCACTCTGGCAGTGGAGGAGGCCAAAGATAGGCAGTTCAGCTTGGCATTGGGAGTGGCATTGCAGTGCGTTAAGGGAAAGTGAGTAACTGGATGAACAATAGAGCCCATCAGAAAACAAAGCAGTCATCCCCGTGTTTGGAGTATGGAGTCTATAAAGATGTGTGGAGTCTCCGGAGATGGGCAAGGTCCTAATGAGTATTTCCCTTCTGTTTTAACTGTGCAGATAAACATGAAGGCAAGGGAAGGAACTTGGGACAGTTAAAAGAGATGTCTTGTGGTCAGTCTGCATTACGGTCAAGAATATCCTGTGCGTTTTAGGGCATATGAAGATAAATAAATCTCCCTAGCCTGATCAGATATATCCAAGGATGCTGTGAGAAGTTACCAAAGAAATAGTGGGAGCCCTGGCTGAGATATATGAATCATCATTAAACACAGAGATGACTGGAGGGTGACTAATGTTGTACCTCTATTTAAGAAAGGGATGCAAGGAAAAGCCTGGGAACTATAGACCAGTGAGCCAAATATCTGTGGTAGGTAAGTCACTGGAGAGGATTTTGAGCAATAATATATATATGCATTTGGATAGGCAGGGGCTAATCAAGGATAGTCAGCATTGTTTTGAATGCAGGAGATCATGTCTTACCATTAAATTACTTTTTTCGAAGAGGTAACCAAAAATATTGATGAGGGCAAGGCCATTGATGCTGTCTCAGTAAGGTCTTTGATAAGGTTCCACACGGTAAGCTGCTCGGCAAGGTTATATTGCATGGGATACAGGGAACAGCTAGCTTATTGGATACAGAATTGGCTTTGTGGATGGAAGCAGAGCATGGTGGTGGTGGAAGGGTGTTTTCCAGACTGGAAGTCTGTGATGAGTGGTGTGCCTCAAGGATCAGTGCTGGGTCCATTGCTGTTTGTGGTATATATCAATGATTTGGATAAGAAGGCAGGAATTAAAGGTTTCAATGTCTGAATACGTCAATTGAAGTTTGTGAATACCTTCATGCGAGGTCTATTACTTGATATGAGTGTGAATCGTGCTGTTGTTGACAAGCAACTCTACTGAAGTAGATGTCAGTGGGCTCTGTTAATAGACCCAAATTTCACCATCTTGACAATCTATCAAAATGTAGGAACAAATTGCCTTTATAGATTGCACATGGTTATTCATGGCTATTTATGCTTCATGCTTCAGCTGTGCATCTGTTCAGGTTGGAATGTGACACCTTGAAGACTTTAAGACTCCTTCAATATAAATATCAAGATTAAGACATGGAGGCGCCACTGTCTTAGAACTCAGGCTATAATTACAAAGATTTAAAAGGAAAAACCTGTCCTAACCTAGGTCTCGTGATTAATTAGTTTATGGAAATATTCTTTACGTCTAGCCCCGGTGAGAATGATTTACATCTTGCATACACTTTAGAATACCTCTCGGTTGCCATTAAGTGTTTTCACACATCTTTTAACTTGAGCACTGCTGCAGTCTTTCAATGAGTCAGGAACTGGCCTTACAAGACATAGTGTTCGGAGGAATAAAATGGGGACACAATGCTGGAATCTTGACCAAAGCGCTGGAGTAAACTTATCAGGGCAGCATGTGTGAGGCGATGTTTCAGGTCAGGACCCCTCTTCAGACTGAAGCCAATTATTCTGCCCAACCTCCGTCAGATGCCGCCTGACCTGCTGAGTACCTCCAGCACGTTGTGTTTCCATCATGTTGGAGGAACCTGCTTGTCTAACACAAGGGATTGTTGGGATACAATATTTTTGCCCAAATAGCTGCTTCCCCATTTCAAATATATTAATTGTAAACCATTTAAATTATAACTTTCACCAGGATTTCAGAAAATGTAGTCTACCAACTTTTAAGAAATTAGAAACTTTCAAATTGAAATAATAATGGGCGTTCCTCCAGCACATTGTTCTTTGTGCAGAATGATGTAATTGTTGTTGATTACAAGTAATATACCACTCGTCATAAAATTCCCCAAATAACGTGAACATTTTCCAAAATGAAATGCACAATGTGACTAATATTAAGAATTTCTGGTTTAAAATTAAGACTATCTTCAATTAGATACATGAATGTTACCGTAAATTGGACATTAAAGGCTCATTTACCTCTCGCATTCTCAAAGTTTGGCATGTAAAAATCATATTTGGAATGCAGACACGCCCAACTCAGTGCGGAGAGTGCTAAGGTTAAACTCTTGCCTAAAAAAATGTCTCTACATGTACATCTTTTACATGAGCAAAATACTACAGATTTTATGGATAAAAGAAAAGTCTAAACACTCAGAAAGTTAGCTTAAATTAACTGAATTAACATTTAGGTTTGGTGAACCTTCATAAGGTCATTAACTTGAAAGTTAAACTTGTTTATCTCTCCACAGATCCTCCTTAAACTTCGGGGTATTTCCAGTATTTCCTGTTTTTAATCATCCACATCTTATGGTAAGTAATTGACGTTTTCAATGGTATGAGCTACGTGCAACACTCACGAGAACCTAGTTTCTGAGTTGTTACAGCCACTGATCTTGTCTACCTAGCTGTTTAAGAAGGAACTGCAGATACTGGAAAATTGGAGGTAGACAAAAATGCTGGAGAAACTCAGCGGGTGAGGCAGCATCTATGGAGCGAAGGGTTGAGACCCTTCTACAAACTGATGTGAGGGTGGCGGGGCGGGAAGAAAGACAGTCTTCCTTCGCTCCATAGATGCTGCCTCACCCGCTGAGTTTCTCCAGCATTTTTGTCTACCTAGCTTATTTTTCTCATGGAAAGGTTATTCGGTCTATCAGTCTACTGTAATTCACAGTGCCATCCCCTTTTCCTCATTATATTTTCTCCCTCATAAGTAGG
The DNA here is from genome assembly GCA_035221665.1 of Okamejei kenojei. NCBI lineage: Eukaryota > Metazoa > Chordata > Chondrichthyes > Rajiformes > Rajidae > Okamejei > Okamejei kenojei. The sequence continues at coordinate 159,627,317 of CM069131.1, forward strand.
GGGTGGAAATCAAGAAAACACATGCAATATTCTATTAATGTTAACAAACAGAACGTTGAATACATTATCGTGCTACATACACACTGCCGGAAGGAGAGCTTCTCAGCAATTCTTGGAACTCGTTATTGAGATAACAAGGGTATTTTCATATTGTATGGTGGTGCAAGAGGGTTGTAGTCACAAAGATGTAGACACTTTGTAGTGGACAAAGGCGACTTGGAAATGAGGCACAGTCTTTGAAAGCACAGTTCTTAGTCTCCAACATATGCAAGCTGTGGCAACAACCATTAAAGTGACGAAAGCGAATGGCATGTTGGCCTTCATAACAAGAGGAGTTGAGTATAGGAGCAAAGCCCTTCTGCAGTTGTACAGGGCCCTAGTGAGACAACACCTGGAGTATTATATACAGTTTTGGTCTCCAAATTTGTGGAAGAACCTTATTAATTATTTTTCATACAGAGAGTTGTGAGTCTGTGGAATTCTCTGCCTCAGAGGGCCGTGGAGGCCAGTTCTCTGGGTGCTTTCAAGAGGGAGTTAGATAGAGGCAAGGGATATTCTAGAAGACAGGATTGTGGATGATCAGCCACGATCACATTGAATGGTGGTGCTGGCTCGAAGGGCCGAATGGCCTACTCCTGCACCTACTGTCTATTGTCTATAGTCTAAAGTGATTTGGTGCAGGGAGATTGCATTTACTGCAGTGAAAAGCATAAGAAAACATAAGGCAATCATTCTGATTGTTGCCATATCTGATTTGGGTTGTAGTATCCAAAACAAAGTCAACACTAGACAATTTTGCGAACGTATGGTACATATTAATGCACCAAAAGTGGAAAGAGGAAATTATTATCCGCCCTTTGAGTCGAATAAATACAAAACTCTCATTGTTACCCCATGCATTGGTGCAAAGGGTTAATTTTCAATTTTGTGCAAAAGTAGACAGATTTCAATGGAATTGTTATCTGCATGAGAGAAACCTTTTCAGCAACAACCACAGGAAGCGTGGGTGATTACTTGCCACCACAGACTGAGGTTCAGGCACTCAGCGATCTTACTTGCAAACACAAATAGTGGGGGCTTTCATGTCTGGCCCTGCTCATAATAAACCCTGTTGTCACAAGAAGCATTTCTGTTGCATTGCTTGCACAGCGACTGTGGAACTGGCTTGTTCTAAGATTACACTTCCTTCATTGTTTACTAAACTAAAAGCTGATTTAATTTATCATGAGATATTTCAAGAGGAAAATACACGCAGGCTAAAATCCACAAAGTGATAGTAAAATGAGAAGAGACATATTTATGTGCTATGTTTTTCAACACTTTCTATTTCTTCTTAAGACATTTAGAAAAGAGAACCAAGATATTTTTGACATGTAGATTTTTTTAAATGCAATTCCATGTTCGGGAACCATTGCTGCTAATTTTGATTGGCATATGCAACCTACAATGTCATGGATAACAGGGACAAGGAGATGGACTAGTTGCATTCAGATGAAGGCAGAGATGGGGGGGGAGGGGGTGTAAGAGGGCCACATGGAGAGAGGCTGCTCATCAGAGCAAGGAGGAAAGAGTGGTAATCTGAGCTGTGGGAGACCAGAGATCTTCCTCGAGGAGCTTTGGGAGGAACAGGTAGACTAGGAGTAATAAAGGCCACTTGCCATGGAACGCAATAGCTTCCACCTCCAGTTCACATGCAAACAACAGTTAATTTCAAATCCACTTCCCACTTGTATGTTAGGATTTATGATGAATTGGGATCGTATTACATGTGTTATGCATAATAAGCACTTACATTTGGCTTGAATAGGTTCAATATCATGGCCTGAATGTTACCAGGGTCGCCAAGGAGAGCATAACATACACCTATTTCACCAGCTGTGCATACATATACCACTAGGAGCCACCAGATAATGATCTTCAGCAAAGATCCCTGACTAGCTGTGATCAACAAATTTATCACAGTTCATTAACACATGTACCAATCAACGACTATGCCTGTACTGCTACTCAACAGCTCTCTGCAATCATGAAGAATGCCTAATATGCTGGTCCCTCACAATGTCAGGGCAACTCTGACTTTAGGACATGGGCTAAAACATGCACTAACAGGTAGCTGATCCTTTATCGCCGACTCTATTACATTATTCCCTGAAGGCAAACTTACCCTGTTATCTTAATGGCAAATCAAAATCCACACTGGATTGGTAGCAATAAGCAAATTGAGATCAACTTCAGCCAAAAATTGCAATTATGATAATTATGGTTCGTATAACTCATATCCACACTGAACACTGCATTCATTGACTGAGCATCTTTATACCTAGGGATGTTAATCTGATCCAACCCTTCTTTTTCTCAAATCACACCGTAACAAAAATCTGATACTTTAAGAGCCAGGTAAAAAGACCATGCCATACCGATCACTTTCTTCCAGAAATGATTTTTTAAAAATGCCTAAATATCCCAAAATGAATCAAAAATATACATACCATACACTCCCTTGTCCAGCAAGAGTAAGAATTCATACACAGCATTGCGCATCTCTGATTCAGTAAGGTCCAACAGAGACACTACTTTAAAATCGAGCTGCCGCAGCAAATTGGTCAATTCATATACATCCACCATTGGTGCCTTTAGCTGAGGATGATTGTAGTAGGACATATTTCCAATCAGAAGAGCCACCTTGTCTGTAGCTGCAAACATAATAGATTTAAAATATTTTAATAGAACATAAAGCAACCTTGGCAAATTTATTTTTGTTGACAGAAACAGCGTGGAAACAGGACACACTGACCATCCATACACTAGTTCTATCCTACACACTCGGTAGAATTTACAGAAGCCAATTAACCTACAAACCTGCGTGTCTTTGGGATGTGGGAGGAAACTGGAGCACCCAGAGGAAATCCACATGCCCACCCATACAAATTCCACACAGACAGTACCCTTAGTCAGGATCGAACCCAAGTCTCTGGCGCTGTGAGGCATCAACTCTACCACTGCTCCCTGTGACGCACGAATATTACAGTACTAACCCTGTCATTTGTTTAAATTGCCTTCTTCCATTGCCTTGGGTAAATTTAATTGCACAGTACATAAATAATGTGCATAACTTCAAAGATTTTCCTTGTTAGGCTGCCATTTCAATCTACTCATTTTAATTCCTCATGTTGTTAGTTCACTAAGTTCACAAGTGATAGGAGCAAAATTAGACCATTTGGCTCATCAAGTCTGCTCCACGACTCAATCATGGCTGATTGATCTCTCCCTCTTAACCCCATTCTCCTGCCTTCTCCCCATAACCACTGACACCTGTACTTAATAAATAATCTATCTCTGCTTTCAAAATATCCATTGACTTGGCCTCCACAGCCTTCTGCGGCAATAAATTCCACAGATTCACCACCCTAAGTGTGTGTTTCAATAATATTTGGCTGATCTTCAATAAATGGAAACAATGAGGAAAAAGTTAAGCTTGGTTTATTGCATTTGCGTCGTATCTACATATAAATAAAATAGGGTAATAGACTTACCATAATGTCTTTGGTTAAATTCTAGCATTCCAATTTCACCAGGTTTACCTAACAATAGTGAAAAATTAATATAATTGAATATTTAGTTACAGTGCTTCCTATTGTTACAACATTCCATCATAGCCCGAAAATATTTGTATCCTCACTAGATAAACTTTATGGTTCATCATTTTCTATCATAACTGTCCACATGTTAATGCAAATTTGAAATCATTCTCAGTACTCCTAAAATTATAGGTTGGATTTTTCTCCATTAACAAGATTTATATGAATGAAAGTTTTGAAAAGCCTAAGAATTAAAAGTCATAATAAAAAGGAACTGCAGATGCTGGTTCATACCAAAGACATACACAAAATTCTGGAGTATCCCTCTTAGGCTCACGCTGTCTCTAGTCAAAAATCAGCCTATCAAAGAACCTCCTTGTTGGAGGTCATTTGTCACTGGCCTCAAATTGTCCTGGATTTTTCTCACTTCCAGTTCCCCTCCTCTTCCGGTACAAACAGTCTAAAGAAAGGTCCCCACCTGAAACGTCACCTTTCCATTTTCTCCAGAGATGCCGCTTGACTGACTGTGTTACTTCACAAATTTGTGTCAATCTTAAGTAAACATTATGTTTACTTTGCTGGACAAAATGGATATCATTGATGTTCAGGCTTCAGTTCAATATCATGGGCACCTAAGAGTTCATGAATTGGGTTGAAATATCGAGTCACACATTTCATATTTGCCATAATCTCAAATTGTTCATCATGACCTTGCCATCTTCTGCTGGGTGGGAACAGGACATTAACTCTTGTCATCTCTTCCTAGACCATCCTCATCCCTCCCCGATCCGCAAAGCACGTTGTCATAGTCATATTGCATGAAAACTGGCGATTCAGCCCAACCTGCCCATGCCAAACAAAATGCCCCATCTTCACTCGTCCCACCAGCCTGCATGTGTCCATAACCCTCTAAACCTATCCATGTATTGTCCAAATGTCTCTTAACTGTTACGATAGTAGCAACTATCTCTTCCGGCAGCATGCTCCATATACTCACCACCCTTTGTGTAAAAAAGTTACCCCTCAAGTTCCTATTAAATCTTTCCTCCTTCACCATAAACCTATGTCCTCTGGTTCTCAATTCCCCTGCTCTGAGGAAGAGACTCTATGCGTTTACCCAATCTATTCCTCTCATGATTTTGTACACCTCTATAAGATCACCCCTCATCCTCCTGTGCTCCAAGGAATAAAGTCCTAGCCTGCTCAACCTCTCCCTGGAGCTCAGGCCCTCGAGTCCTGGCACATTCCTTGTAAATCTTCTTTGCAGTTTGACAACATATTTCCTATCACATTGTGACCAAAACTGACCACAATACTCTAATTGTGGCCTCACGAATGTCTTATACAACTGTAAAATGACCTCCCAACCTCTCTACTCAATACTCTGATTGAAGCTTTTTCTCTTTTTTTCTTTTGTTTTAAAAACTTTGCTTTCTTTTAATTTAAAGCACACCATGTTGACAAGTCCCAAAGTTTTATACAAGAAGGGTGGGGTCGGGGCATCTCATTGGGCATTCGTGAACTGGGTCAAAGCGAGCAGAGCTCAGTGCATTGAGAAGATTTACACACTGAGTCCATGAGGCCGGCTGGTGGCCGCTCTTTTGAAAAAGCTGTTTCTGTAACCCACACACTGATTTTGTGATTTTGTTCATTTCCGTCTTAAGGACTATTTGAGCTATATCCATTCTCTGGCATGGAATCTTGTCATAACCTGGGGACTTCCTGTAACAAGTCAAGTGGGCTAAATACCAACATGATTACTTAACAAATGTTTAAAATTCCAATAGTGCTACAAATTCTGTCAACAAGTACACAACAGAGTTATTACATGAATCCCATGCAGCAAACCTGGAAGAAATTGCATTGTCACAAATTCAGCAAACACGATTCAGCCATCAGGTTTAAGGAGGATAGAGCTACAATGAGCTGCGATATTTTTTCAACAGAACAGCAACATCACCCTTTCCCTCTCTTTGTCCCTCCCTCGCTCCCTCTCTCTCTTCCTCCTTCCCCCTCTCTCCCACCCACTCTCCCACCTCTCCACCCCTCCCTCTCGGCCCCTTGAGCCCACCCACCATTCTGTAAAATCAAGGCCAATCCCAATGTAACTGTAATCCCACTGCCCACTGGTAACTTTTCACCACTAGGCTTATCCAGAATTCTAGCACTGCTTGAAAAATAATCAAAGACTCAACTTCCACTGAGAAAGAGAATTCCAAAGACTTATTGTTATACGAGAATTTTCACGAACAGTCTGTGACCCATAGCGCTGTGGCCAACTCGCTATGTTTAAAGCCCATAGCGCTGCAGCCGGTAACGCTATATTTAGAAACCATAGCGCTGCAACCGACAGCTCTTTGTTTAAATTCCCACGTGTTAAATTGACAGTACTCTGTTTAAACCTTTGAGTGACAAACCGGCAGTGCGGTGTTACCTTTACACCCCTTCATGGGCCGGATGCGGAAATTTCACGAAATATCCCTAAAATTATCGAAGACAACCAGAGGTTCCCGAATTTCGGGTAATTTCCTTCAAAGTGGAAACACTGAACTGGGTACTGATTTTGGATGATCAACCATGATCATATTGAATGGTGGTGCTAGCCCAAAGGGCCAAATGGCCTACTCCCACACCTATTTTCTATGTTTCTAAGATTTGGAACTGAGGCACATCATATTTACATCATGGAATCTCAAAGCTTATTTTGATAGACTAATACACACAGTGACAAAAAACACTTACTTGCTTCTTCAGGAATGTTCAACTCATCTGAAAGATTCAGCAAAAGAAAATGTTGATTGTAGTACAAAAAAAAATCCTATTTTCTTTTAAATCTAATAGGAATCTAGTTTGACCAACAAACTAAGATAGGTTCAGAAAGGGAATAAAGCAAGGTAGGCCCATAAGACACCAAAAATGATATGGAATAGTCTAACATGGAAAGTACTTAAGAGAACTAGAGTGCAATTCTAATAACTAAAACATCCTAAAATAGGAAGAAATGTCACATGGAGGCAGAGGAGATTAGTTGAACTAGGAGTCATATTCAGCACATACATTTCTGTCTGTACTGTTCTACGTGCTATCCTGATTTACTTCATAAGTGCATGACACCATGGGATGAAAAGCAAAGTCAAAAGTTAGGCAAAGGAGGAAAGTTTGATGAGCACCTTAAAGGAAGAGGGGTAGTGGGGTGGAAACAACAGGGAAGAAAGTCCAGAGTCCAGGACCTTGCCAGATACACTAGAGATAATACACCAAGGGAACTATATCATTCTGATGTTGACTGACATGGGGATGCAACAGAAAAAAGGGAAAATAATTTACATTATTTTCATGACCCTAGGTCGATCTTCCACCTCAGCACTATAGCCATATCTCGCAATTGCTTTAACATCCAGGAACATGCCCGTCCTTGGTTTTAAAGAGCATGACTAAGCTGCACAGACCTTTCGGATGGAGAAATCCAAAAATTCAGGACCCACTGAGTGAAAGAAAAAGCAATTCTCCTCATTTAAGTCATAAATGGTTTAACCCTTATTTGGAAATTGTAACCTATGGTTGTAGAATCCGCAATCAGGGGAAACATATTTCCTGCAAGTAGTCAGTCAAGGCTCTTTAACAATGGAATACATTTCAAGAAGATTGACTCTCAAAGTCCAATGAATATTGTCCCCATCTCAGGAGCTCATAAGGAATAGGAGTAGAATTAGGCCATTTAACCCATCTAGTCTACTCCGCCATTCAATCATGACTGATCTGTCTCTCCCTCCTAACTCCGTTCTCCTGTTTTCTCCCCATAATGTCCAACACCTGTACTTTGACATCAACTCAATCTCTCTTTACCTGCCAAACAACCCATCCCTGCAATCAATATTGTGAAACTACAATACTCCCACTATACCAAGTGTATCCTTTCTTAGGCAAGTATAGCAAAATTATATAGAATACTCACCAAAGCCCATCACAATTGCAATAAGATTTCCTTATTCCTATAATCAAACCTCTTGTAGTACAGGCTTTCAGCGACTTTGAACAACTCCACCCAATTTGTGAAAACAAAGAACTGCAGATGCTGGTTAATACACAAAAGGACACAATGTGCTGAAGTACCTCACCAGGTTAGATAGCATCTCTGGAGAACATGGATAGGTACTCTTTTCGTTGATATCCGTCTTCAGACCCCAATCTCTCAACATTTAAGAAAACACATTTTTCTACACTATATTCAATTTGCCATGTTCATGCTCACTCACTCATTCAGCTGCTTTATATCTCCACAAAGCCTCTTTGCTTCCTTCTTCCTCTGCACTGTATACAAGCACAACATGATAAGTTCTGTTCTGACTTTTTTTTTTCTCCTCTTTGCAAAGACGAACAGAACCCCATTTCCCACAGAGTAATCAGTGGAGAGTGAACAAGTCAAAGTAGGCAACATGCATTTGATCTGACTGCATTATATACACATCTTACCTTCGTCCCATTCCACCGCAACTGATGCACTGCGCCTGATCCCTGACAATTAGTGGAAATATGAACAAGAAACAAAATAACAAATCAAATATTAGTAGTTGCATATAACAATCACATTTCCTAAAAAATAATGGGTTAATTAAATGTAGTACTTTATTTTCATCTCCCTCTCTTGTGACTCCTATACTAATCAGGTTAACAGAATGCAACTCTGAATTTCAAACACTCAATGTTTATATTTAATAAAGCTGTTTGACCTGGGAGTACATGATACCAATCCTCCCTCATCTCTAATGAGGGATCTAAACAGCCATTCCACATGAAAGAGAGATTCACATGCACCTCCTTCACCCTTATCTATTGAATGCAATACTTATGATGTGGCCTGCACGATATCAGAGAGAACAAAACCAGGCTAGATGACCACTTTGCCGAGCACCTGAGCTCTGTCCACTATGTTCATCTTGATGTCCTGTTTGCTACCCATTTTAATTATCCTTCCCATTCCCACAGACTTTTTTTCAGTCCTCAGCCTCCTGCACTTGCAAATGCCAAGGAACAGCACCTCTTATTTCACCTGGGCACTTCAACGTCCCAATGCCATGAACATTGAATTTTCCAATTTTCCAATCTGCAATCCGTTCCCCTTTCCCTGTTGTAACTACCTTGGTCCTGTCACATGCACCCGTCTTACAAAACCCCCATCACCCTGTTTATTTCCACTTCCTCACATCTCCTCCTTCTGCCCATCATTCTCACCCTCCTCCCATTTCCCTCCTGCTATTCAGGACACCTTGCCCAAAAGTAAGCAAGCAAATAAAGACCAGGATTCCATTTCCATATAGCGACCCATTAGTACTTGCTGCAAGTGATCCTTTGCAACAGAAACCTGTGGAGGTCTTCAATGGATATGTTTAAGGCAGAGATAGATAGATTCTTGATTAGTACGGGTGTCAGAGGTTATGGTGAGAAGGCAGGAGAATGGGGTTAGGAGGGAGAGATAGATCAGCCATGATTGAATGGCGGAGTAGGCTTGATGGGCCAAATGGCCTAATTCTGCTCCTATCACATGATCCTGTGTAGGATTTGCTCTTTTTGCAACTTATTTTATCATTGACCTCAGAGATTTGGAATAAGGAAGAGCAAGTTACAATATTACTTTAATGTTTTTGTCCCTCCAGTGACTAAAATGCTACATTGCAGTATCTCACATGATCTAGTCTCAATGTAAAAACTGCTGATGTCACTAAAGTTTGCAAGGTCATACCGCAGCTCTAAAAAAGTGTTTAAACACTTAAACACTTTGAGAGTTCTCCCCCCCACAGAATAACAAAACAGTGCAATATGAGCAAGGGCTGGAGGCAGTGGTTCCAAACTCTTCAGCTAAAACAAGGAACCTTCTAAAGTGCTTCCTCCAACCTACAATATACCGTCACCTTCATCAAGAGGACTAATTTCATTTTTAAGTAGCTTCTCTAATATTATGGGGGAAAAAAACTTTGTTCCCATTTCAGGTTTATAGAAACATAGACAATAGGTGCAGGGGTAGGCCATTCAGCCCTTCGAGCCAGCACTGCCATACAATATGATCATGGCTGATCATCCAAAATCAGTACCCCGTTCCTGCTTTTATCCCCATATTCCGTTAGCCCTAGGAGCTAAATCTAACTCTCTCTTGAAGTACCAAGAGTACCAAGCCTTTATGTAGCAAGTCTACGTGTAACACATTATTGCATTATTGATTGGATATAATCTATGGTGTTCAACTGTCAGACTGTTGAATGAATATACAACTCCTTACCTATAACAATCTCTACTTCTGAACTCCATAGTTCCGCCTTGTCATTGAACACGTGGCAACGGTACTGCCCCTGGTTGTCCAGATTAATTTTATTCATCTGTTTATAAATGAAGGTGTGTTTACACAAAAGTTTCTTCAATTAACAAAATGTTGAACACTATGCCTGCGACAAGAGAAACCTTTTACAGTCACACTTGCAGAGAAGACACACATTACAACCATGAATGAAGAGAACATATGTGGGATTACCGCTTAGAATTTCTTGGGAGATATTTGTGGCGGGCGATGCTCTTACAAGCAGCGCAAATATAGAAAATCAATTTGAATGCACAGAAAAATGGTTGATGCTTAAGTAAATAGCACTACACCCAACACTTAGAAATAAGTAATTTAAATTAAGAGCAACATTTTGCCACATGATCAAAAGTTTGATACCCTTCATGATGTTGTTGGATGTTTCAAACTGCTTAAAACCCAAAGAAACACTGTAAGGTAAAGTCATTAATATATAAGAGTTTGCACATTTTGATTTTTTTTTTTAATGTTCTAAAAAGCAGTGAAACAAGTGATGAGATTATTTGGTTTAATGATATTGATTGTGTGCTAAACATTGATGAGAGTGTCCATGCTTATCTGTAGATAGTGTTGAGGGATGTTTTACATTTACCTCAGAAGACAAAGAGGGCTTCTGTATAACATAGAAGGACACCATCTCCAGACATGCATCATGCTTTTGCTTATGCACTGTGGTGTGAGCCATGATGTTCAAAGCTCTGTAAGTCAAGTTTATTGTCACATGCGCAAGTTCAGTGAGGTACAAGTGCAACAAAAATCTTGCCTGCAGCAACAAGACAGGCATATGGACTCAGACAACACACAAAAACATATTATACATAAATCACACATATATTCTACAATTGAAAAGAAAAAGACTGAGCATACAAAAAGTTATTTGTTCAAAACAATTAGGAAACAAACCCATGGTAGTGCAAGGGTTGGTCTGTCATGTTCCCTAGCATTAGGACAATCTTTGACTTTTATGAGGTAGTGAGTGCTCTGGGCAGTGGTGGAGCTCCCATAGTACTCTGCATCATTTAGGTTCGGCAAGTGAACACAAGGTCAGGCATGAGCAGTTGTAAGTAAAATGACAGTACTAGACAGACAATTACACTATTGATTTCTAGAAAAATATTGACCGGAGCACCAGGATATGGTGTTGCTACATCATGATATAGCTGCATATGTCATTGGCGAGACCGCAGTTGAAGTGCTGTGTGCAGTTCTAGTCACTCAGTAATGAAAGGATGGAAAAGTTGGAAAGGATGCAGAAGAGATTCACCGGGAATGTCACCGGCGCGTGCGCACTTGTGTTACAGAGAACAGTTGGATAGGCTGACACTTTTTTTACTTTGGAGCAGAGGTGGTTGAGGGTGACATTTTAGAGAGCTGCACAAGGTCGTGAGGGGCATGAATAAAGTGAACAATCAGTCTTTTCCCCCCAGGGTTGAAGAACCTAAAACTAGAAGCTTGAGAGGGTAGAGATTTAAGAGGGACCTCAGAGGCAAATTTTTCACTCAGAGGATAGTCCATATTTGGAATGAGTTGCCGAAGCTGCCATAGAAGCAGGAACAATTACAACTTTTAAAATACATTTTGGATGGATATACATTGACAGGAATGGATTAAGGACTATGGGTCAAATGCAGGCTAATAGAACTAGCCCACGATGCTAACTTGGTCGGAATAGTCATAGTGGGCTGAAGGGACTGTTTCCGTGCTGTACAGCTATCTCCAGATGTCACAATGAAACCTAGAACCTTGCCATGTGTTGTCATTGCATTATGGCTTTCTGTCATATTGCCAAAAAACTAAACAAAAAATAGAATAATCAACCTGAAATACTAAAGGTCCCGTCCCACTTAGGCAATTTTTTCGGCAACTTGCCTGCACCCGTCATAGTCACAGCAGGTCACCGGAAAATTTCAAAATGTTGAAAATCCAGCGGCGACTACTCACCACCAAACAGGCGACATGTCACGGGTCGTGAGTAGTCAACAAAATAGTCGACCTGCTGCGATTATGAGGAGTGCTGGCAAGTCGCCGAAAAAAATGGAGTAAGTGTGACAGGCCTTTAACTCTTTCTTCATAGATGCTGACGGTTTTTCTGGGTATTCCAAGAATTTCTCATTTTATGACTGTCAAAGGTATCTCAGAGTACATTTCAAGGGCACATCTTCAGCTACCGTGGTTCCCTCAAAATAGGCTTTCAGGTGGAGAAGGACAGAAAAAAGAAAATAGTGCATTTGAACAGAGTACATTATTCACAAATTCAAATATAGCACTGAGGTATCAGAAACTACCTTGTAATGTCTTTCGGAGCCATTGGTGAGTGGTACCCCATTCCTCAACCATTGATAACATGGCATTGGTACACCAATTGCAGTACATTCTATCATCAGTGTATCCCCTACCATCAGTTTTTGGGCTTGTGGCTGATTTATAATCTGGAGCCTGGTCTCATTGGTAAAGAATCTTGTTCCTGGAATGAAAACAATGTTATCATTATTAATTGAATTCTCAGGCATATAGTTCCCTGCATTTTCCCTGCAGCCTTCTTGAATAAAGGCATATTTGCCACCCTCCAGTCTTCCATCACCTCTCCTGTATTTAAAGACAACACGTAAATACCTGGATATAAATGCAAGTATTATTCAATGCTTTACATTGTAAATTGCATCATAATATAAAACACTTTAGGTTATACAAATCATTGCTCTCAACAAAGAGTTGTAAATAAAACCAAATGTTTGTTAGGTTTTCACCAATGTGCATGTTTTTCATATCCACACAATGGCTGTCCAAAGTATTAAAGGGTAAGTCAACCTGGGAGATCATGATTTTCATGCCCAGACAACTTAGGCTACTGGCTGATTGCCCAAAATCTGAAAAACATATTTGTGTAAATTGGCAATTGGTTAAATGTAATGCACAGGCAGCCAACAAAAACAGAAAATGTTGGATGCTTAGAAGGGAAGGGAAATAGAACTGATTAAGTATCTCCAACATGAAGCATTGATTCTGTTTCTTGGCCCATTGATATGGCCTGACCTGCTGAGTATTTCCAACATTTTCCATTTGTGTTTATATTCCCAGCATCTTTTTTTTTTTAAATTTCCGTTCAGTCTGCAAGATTTTGTTTTCTTGATAGGCCCATCCCAAACAATAAATCATCTGAACAACTACTGGTCAGAAGTGATTAACAGTGTGTAATGTAAGAGTTAAACAGACTACATCAGCTAAAATGGAGCTGTCAGATAAATAATCTAATATATCTGACTATATCAGATAAATGGAGTTGTCAGTGAGAGCACATTTCAAACCCGGCTCTGGAAAACAAGTAGATGTTTTTGAAGAATGCTTAGGTTGACTTGAAGGGACCAGTAAATCACGAGGCCACCTGCAAGGTCACTAAGATAAGCTTTGCTTACCCAGAGACATCCAAGGCTAGCTCGGCATCTGATAGGACATGTACCTCATGGCATTTTGGTACCAAGGAGGATAGCTAGTTTGAAATAGTCACCTGTTGTTCTTAGAGATAAAACCTATATAAATGCATGCTTCTATCATTAGAGCATGAGCTTCACCTTTGGGGAGAGAAAAGAGTTTCACCAGAGGGGGAGACAGAGAAAGGAAGAGCTTGGAAGAGAAAGGAAGAGCAAACAGGAGACTCAAATACGCTGTGGGGCGCAAGACCTGTTATTTTGCAATGTTACTTTATAGATGTTGATAATTTTACTGTATTTTACTTCATTACATAGTTATTTGTTCCCTTCAGCATGTGCTTTCTCCATTCATTGATTCAACTCCTTTAAGCCTCTTTTTATTTTGTTACACAGTGGGACAATTATTTGTCCCCTTTATTTAGGTCAATTGAGAATAATTTTACTGGATCAAAGCCTGGAGTGGTGACTTTCTCTGGCAATTGTTTAAAATCTTTAGAGAAAGAAACAGAGTCCAGCTTGAAGCAGCGTGCTTGTCCGAAACCCCGTCATTCGCTTCAAACATTCACTGACTCCGATGCACCTTGGCTGCACTGTGTGCTACAAGATAGACTGGAGCAACTTAGCAAAATGTCTTAGACTTCTATCCTTAGAAGGGCAGGAGATGCAAGGCAAAAGGTAAATCGCCAATTAGCTATTGTTGCCAAGAAAATCCTGGAAGAATCAACCAATCAGTATTGTGGGAGTTCGTGACAATAGACAAATTGCACCAATTCATCAACATAATCATCCTCAATGTTGTAATTAGAGATAGGTAATAAATCCCAGTTTTGAGAGCAATTCCCATAACTAAAGAGCGGACTTCTAATGTTAAGGTTGGAGTCAAAGATTGCATCTTAATAACTATTTGACAGGCCACACCCAGATTCAATCAATCAACTACAGTCTTAGCTTTTGAACTGCTCCCTTTAAAATTATCTAGTCCCACAGGAAGCTGGTGGAGTTTGACTTCATTGGGATTAAAGTGGCTGGCCTTTGTTAAAAAAATGTCATATCTATTTTTGTATTTGATGGGCACGAGGGCTCCATATTTTATCGTGTTGATTATGGTTAGAGGTGACCAAGGGAGAAGCAGCATCATAACAGTTAGAAGAGTAGTAAATGCTTAAGTAGCCACAATACGAAATGGAGAACATACTTGGTATTATGGGACGTGACTATATTCCATTTCTGCGGTCTCACATTGAGAATCGACTAGTTGGGCCTCTGCTTAAGTATAAGTACTGATGCAGTTTGAGCTGGATACCCAACATCACCAATTACAAGCACCTTCGCACTGGCTCGGGTTCAGTGAATAGGGAGCATAGTAAGCACCATGAAATGACGCAGCTGTCTAATATCTGTCCATAAAATGATTAAACTATACCCTTGTATTTTGTAAAACATCTGCTTGGGTATGCATGTAATATATTTGAACAATTATTAATGAATTGGTAGTAAACTCAGACCTAGAGTCATAAATATCACCAACAATCTCTCCGTGCCCAACCACACTGAAGCTACAGCCAAAAAGCGCACCAGCACCTCGACTTCCTCAACCTACCTTAGTGCAGTGCAGTAATTTGACCTTTTTCCTTTTTCCTTTTCAAGGCAACAATGCTGAAAACTATATTCTGCACTCTGGTATTTTCATCTTTGTTCTCTGTTGCACCTGTGCAGCGTGGCTTGATTGGAATCACGTATAATATTCTGTTTTAACAAGATTGCACAAACAATTCTATCTTGGTTTACATGCTTACCTGACACCAGATGTTTCCTTGCTTCCTAAACATAAAGGTCATAGAGTAGTATAACTGCAATTTATCAAGTCTCTGAATTGGTTTTCTATTTTATGTGGCTGGTTCAGTTAAGTTTCACGCCAAGGATGTTAATCGTGAGGAACTCATGAATAATAATAATTTAAAATTGAACATTAGGAGCATCTTAAACTTGCTTGTAATAATTATCACAGCCCAACACATTTTGCTCATGAGTTGCAAGAGTGAACGTCCACTTCTGACCCTTTGATAGGAAGTTCCTTGGTGAAGCAGCTCCAGATGGTTGGACCTATGACACTGACCTGAGGATCTCCTGCTGTATTGCACTGGGATTGGGATGATTGACCTCCATCAAACGCAACCATCTTCCTTTACATTAATAATTCCAGGAGTGTTTTCCTCTTTCTCCCCATTGACTTTGGTTTAACCAGGACTTTATGAAGCCACACTTAAGATGTTTGGGCCACTCACTTTCACTTCAGCTCTAAAATTCAGTTTAGTTTTGCCAAGATTGTGGTTAGGTCTGATACC
The DNA here is from genome assembly GCA_035221665.1 of Okamejei kenojei. Lineage (NCBI taxonomy): Eukaryota > Metazoa > Chordata > Chondrichthyes > Rajiformes > Rajidae > Okamejei > Okamejei kenojei. The sequence continues at coordinate 159,643,017 of CM069131.1, forward strand.
ACTTGTCCTAATAAGCATCAGTGAGAAGATAAATCAGTGATAAGTGAGTGCTACTGGATAGCACTGTCATTAAAATCTTCCATTGCCGCTGAAGTCTGGACATAGACCAATTATCTAAATTAAATGTATCCTGCTTTTTGTAAATAAGATACTATTGGGCAGTTTTCCACATGGTTGGTTAGATGTTGTAATAGTACTGGAATAACTTGGCCATATACATGAAGAAAGACACAATGTGTGGAATAACTCAGCTGGTCAGACAGCATATCTGGAGAAAAGGGATCGGTGTCATTTCGGGCCGAAACCCTTCTTCAGATATGCATATCCTGGAGTGGAGTATAATATTCTTATTATTCTTAGTATAATAGCCAGAATGTTGTCTGGTTTCACAACTTTAATTGTCACCTGTTTTCTGATATCATGTGGAATGGATTGGGCAGTTTCTGTAATAGTGATGATCTTAGGAGGAATGCCACCATAGAGTGGATGTGGAGAGCATGTTTCCATTAGGGGAAGAGTGGGACCAGAGTGCATAGCCTCAGAATAAAATGACGTACCTTTAGAAAGGAGATGAAGAGGAATTTCTTTAGTCAGAGGATGGCAAATCAGTGGAATTCATTGCCACAGACAGCTGTGGAGGCCGTCATTGGATATTTTTAAAGCAGAGATTGACAGATACCCGATTAGTAAGGGTGTCAAGGGTTATGGGAAGAAGGCAGGATAATGAGATTGAGAGGGAAAAATAGATCAGCCACAATCAAATGGCAGAGAAGATTTGATAGGCCAAATGGCCTACTTCTGCTCCTATGACTTATGAGGTGGTTCTTGGAGCATCTACTTCCCATGCGCCACTCAATTGTTCACCTACTCAATACTACAGGATTGAAAAGCCTTCATTTGATCCATCTAGCTGAATTCTTGCTATAACTATACAGGTTAAGACCTCGCCATGCGTTTGCTATACACAACAGCTCCACACTTGCAAGCCGAGCTATCGAATGGAACTCAATAATCACAGGTATTAAGTATTTTATATTTGACCTGTAATGAATCATATCTGGAATAAACCATTTTGTTTTCTATGGTAGGCTATGTTACATAGTATATTCAATAATATACTATAGAAGTAATTTTCCAACAACAATAACTCACCACAGGTGGCACTGAAATTGTAAACCTCCAGTTGTGCCCAGAGACTGAATTCAAAAACGTAGCCACTGTTCACTCTGCAGATGTACCATCCTGTGTCATTTATACTGACTGGATTAATCACAAGCTCAGGGGTGTTACCATTCTGAACCTGTTTATCAACAAAAACACATTGTTAAATAACTAAGCAATTCCAAAAATATCTCAGTATTATTTACAGGATGATGGCATCATAAGGAAGATCAGCATTTATTCCCCATTAATAGATGGCAATGAGCAGCCTCCTTGAATTGCTATAGTCTTCTTCTGAAGTGGGGTTTGGGGTTTTAGATTCTGAAATCACAAAGATATGGTGATTATATTTTCAGTCTCAATGACATGTTGTTGGAGGAAGACCCACATATGGTAGCATCCCCTGCTGCCTCCTACTCTTGTCCTTCATGATGGCAGAAGTCACAGATTTGAGAACCTTTGTACGGAATAGCCTGGGCAAGTAGCGGCTGTGCATTTTACTGATACCACATCCACAGTGTGTGGATGGCTCAGGGAGTGAATGTTCAGAGCAGGACATTTGCTGTCATCCAAGTGGACTGTTTAATCTTGGAATAGCATGGAACATCGCCAGTGCTGATGGAGCTGCATTCATCTAGACAGGTAGAGATTTCTTCATCACTCTCCTAACTTTGCCTTGTAGATGGTTTTAGGTATCTGAAGGTGAAATTGTTGCTAGCTCCCTGCTTCTGATCTCTATCCACTTTATTAATAGTTTTCCCATGATATTCCTAATATAAATTGGCAAAACCAGTCTTTTTCACAACTGATTATTTCACCAAATTCCTACATTAGTTCTGTTATTGGATATTACGTATGTTGGCAAATTCTCGGTTGATCACGTCACATGTAATCTTAGAATATATTCACTGAACTTTCAAAGACAAGCAGCCCAGAGGAGAAATGATTGATCATTCATATCAAGAGCATGAGTTATAAGAAAAAAACAGAAATATTTTTTTCCCTCAGTAATACCTCAAGAGTGCCTGAGGTGGTGATCGTAAAGAGGTGTATGTCTATAAACAAAGTAAAAATTATTAATGCAAAATACTAATTAAAACTAAACTGAAGGTAGAGGGCTAATAGTCATGCATTTGAATTTTGTGATTCAGCATGTTTAAACAAAGCAATCTAAAGTCTTGGCATCATGTTTGGCACAGGCATTGTGGGCCAAAGGGCTTGTTCCTTTGCTGTATTGGAAACTTCTATATTTTCTTTGGAGTAACCTGGAATGGAACTGAGGAGGAAGAATAGAGAGCAAAAGCAAATTAAGGAAAATAAACACACATCAAGAGGAATACTAACATTCAAATCAGATTGGATGCAATGATTTAAAGTCAGTAAACTCCTTTGAAGATTGCAGAATATGCAGTTACAAGTATGTTCTGTCCTACACCATACTACATGTCTAACCATGAGTGTGTCACTTCAGAATAGTTCATGGAGAAATTGCACATCTCATTTCTAAGGAAGAAAATGGCATTGCAATAAACAAAAAACTCCCACCAGTAGTTAGACTGCCCCATGACCTTCAATAACTTTACCATTACCAGATCTCTCACCGTCAACATCATATAAAGAGTTGTAGATCATACAGCATAAAAAAGGGTCCTTTGGCCCACCAATGCCAGGCAAACCAACAAGCATCATCTTCTAAATTCCTACATTAAGCCCATTTTTTGTCTTTGAAGCTATAGATGTTCGTTATTCTATGAGTAACCAATTAACTAATAGCTATTCCACCATCTGCATATGTTGGAGCTAATCTCATGTTCATGGATGAGTGCAGCTCCAATATCTCTCAAGAAGTTTGATACCATTCCGGACAATACAGATAACGTTGGCATCTACCCTCCATCACAAACATTCCCTCACCCAGCCACCGTGCAGCTTGAGCATTTATCATCAGCAAAATGCACTGCTGTTACTTGTCAAGATTTTCTAAACAAGTTTGAAATCTACAGTTTCTGCAACCCTGCATAGGTATTGTACTTATTACTGGCAGGTTTCCCTCGAAGCTACACATCATTAAGATTTTAAAATATATTCTATTCATTCACTGTTACTGGCCAACACGCTGGAACTGCCTACCTCACAGATCTCAGGAAGTACATCCACTATACAATGACAATGGGCCGAGCAAGCAGATTACTTCCTACATGAGTGTGTCACTTCAGAATAGTTCATGGAGAAATTGCACATCTCATTTTTAAGGAAGAAAATGGCAGTGCAATAAACAAAAATCTCCCACCAATAGTTAGACTGCCCCATGACCCCAGTTATTTACAATATACATTAATGATCTGGATGAGGGAATTGAAGGCAATATCTCCAAGTTTGCAGATGACACTAAGCTGGGGGGCAGTGTTAGCTGTGAGGAGGACGCTAGGAGACTGCAAGGTGACTTGGATAGGCTGGGTGAGTGGGCAAATGTTTGGCAGATGCAGTATAATGTGGATAAATCTGAGGTTATCCACTTTGGTGCCAAAAACAGGAAAGCAGACTATTATCTAAATGGTGGCCGATTAGGAAAAGGGGAGATGCAGCGAGACCTGGGTGTCATGGTACACCAGTCATTGAAAGTAGGCATGCAGGTGCAGCAGGCAGTGAAGAAAGCGAATGGTATGCTAGCTTTCATAGCAAAAGGATTTGAGTATAGGAGCAGGGAGGTTCTACTTCAGTTGTATAGGGTTTTGGTGAGACCACACCTGGAGTATTGCGTACAGTTTTGGTCTCCAAATCTGAGGAAGGACATTATTGCCATAGAGGGAGTGCAGAGAAGGTTCACCAGACTGATTCCTGGAATGTCAGGACTGTCTTATGAAGAAAGACTGGATAGACTCGGTTTATACTCTCTAGAATTTAGGAGATCGAGAGGGGATCTTATAGAAACTTATAAAATTCTTAAGGGATTGGACAGGCTAGATGCAGGAAGATTGTTCCCAATGTTGGGGAGGTCCAGGACAAGGGATCACAGCTTAAGGATAAGGGGGAAATCCTTTAGGACCGAGATGAGAAGGACTTTTTTCACACAGAGAGTGGTGGGTCTCTGGAACTCTCTGCCACAGAGGGTAGTGGAGGCCAGTTCATTGGCTATATTTAAAAGGGAGTTAGATGTGGCCCTTGTGGCCAGGGGGAGCAGAGGGTATGGAGAGAAGGCAGGTACGGGATACTGAGTTGGATGATCAGCCATGATCATATTGAATGGCGGTGTAGGCTCGAAGGGCCGAATGGCCTACTCCTGCACCTAATTTCTATGTTTCGATGTTTCCTCATTCTTCATTCAATTAAGGATGCCTTGGACTTGCTAGAGGCAGGAAACATGTTCCCGATGTTGGGGAGTCCAGAACCAGGGGCCACTGTTTAAGAATAAGGGGTAAGCCATTTAGAATGGAGATGAGGAAACACCTTTTCACACAGAGTTGGGAGTTTGTGGAATTCTCTGCCTCAGAGGCCAGTTCTCTGGAAACTTTCAAGAGAGAGCTAGATAGGGTTCTTGAAGATAGCAGAGTCAGGGGATATGGGGAGAAGGTAGGAACGAGGTACTGATTGTGGATGATCAGCCATGATCACATTGAATGGCGGTGCTGGCTTGAAGGTCCGTATGGCCTACTCGAGCACCTATTGTCTATTGAATAAGTTTTAGTTTTGCCAGTGACACCACATTTCATGACCAAATAAAAATCAAATAAATTTAATCGTGACATGAGACCAACGGATGTCCCCAGTCAAAACACTGTCGTATTTTGAATCGATTTATTATACTATGGATCTGATGTAGGGAGGAGATGGAGGCGCATATTACCCACAGTCATTAATTCCCAACTATTCTAAAGCCCAATAAAAACAGAAGTGAATGGGAACAGAAGATATAGAGCCATACAGTTATAGAGTGATACAGTGTGGAAATAGCCCTTCGACCCAACTTGCCCACATCAGACAACATGTCCCAGCTACACTAGTCCCACCTGCCTGCGCTTGTTTCATATCCATCTAAACATGTCCTATCCATGCACCTGTTTCTTAAACATTGGGATAGTCCCAGCCTCAACGACCTCACCTGGCAGCTTGTTCCATACACCCACTACCCTTTGTGTGAAAAAGTTACCCTTCAGATTCCTATTAAATCTTTTCCCCTTCACCTTGAACCTATGTCCTCTTTTCTCCATTCCCCTACTCTGGACAAGAGACTCTGTGCATTTACCCGATCTATTCCTCTTATGGTCTTATACACCTCTATAAGATCACCCCTCATCCTCCTGCCCTTCAACGAATAGAGACCCAGCCAAATTAACCTCTGCCTATAGCTCACACCCTCTAGTCCTGGCAACATCCTCGTAAATCCTCTCTGAACCCTTTCAAGCTTGACAATATCTTTCCTATAACATGGTGCCCAGAACTGAGCACAATATTCTAATTGCGGTCTCACCAACATCTTATACAACTGCAACATGACCTCCCAACTTCTATACTGAAAGTTGGTCAGAACCAATTAAAAATGGTGAAAACTTTCCAAATAACAAGAAAGGGACGGATAACTGCTTTCTTAGATGACTGATCTCCAGCTGGGCAAGAAGTTGGATTGTCAATATTGCATTTCATACAAGGTCAGGCTTGAAATTAGGGCATGCATTAATGTTCTCCCATTACTGTTAGAAGTTCTCAATTGAAGACTTCTCCAAGTTGTTATTGATTTAAGGTCAAAGGAAAGCTGATAATGGTTTGGTCTGATAATGGTTTGCTCTTTGGTCTGCCAGAACAAGCACTATCCCAGTCTGATTTAGCTCAGGATTGGTCCGGAATCTATCTTCATGGATAGTGTGGGAAAAGTATACGAGAAAGGGCAGCCTGTGCTATTATACTGGGTAGTCAATTCCCTGTTTAAACATGGGAATGATGGGATGTATGATCCTATAGAGGGTTACTGGCAATTTATTCTCCTCCTCCCATTCACGCCTACTCCCACTATTTCCAGTAAATTCTCTTCACGATGAGTATCCCTTTTCTCACTATTTTCCTCTCACATCTCCCCTGTGCTCTTGCTCTCCCAACCTCTAATGTAAAATCACTGAAATTTACAGCATAGGACAAATCGGTAGGTACCCGACTGATTTCTCCTGCCCCCACTGATCTCATATGAGACAACCATTTCCCCATTTAAATGTGTCAGGAAGAACTTTTACCAATGGCAGGAGGGCCCCAACACTAATGGAGAGAAATATAAATCATCAGGGGGGCATCATTCTCCTGATCACGTCCCATTGACCCTTCAGGCCCAGTTCCGGTAGTGTGGAAGGACTACATTTGAGTCACCCGGAGATTTATGTCTCCCATTCCAATGGTGGAAAGTTGACGCCAGTAACTTCACAAGAACAATGGAAGATGGGGAAGTGAACTTACAAATGTGTGGATACAATTGTTTTTTTTTTAAACGTGAAATGTATTTTGTATCCATCACCTCTGTATTCTTTCTGAACCATTGATATTCAACAGTTGGATATCCTGTTGCTTCGCAATAGAGTCTCACTGACTGGCCAGCCAGAACTGCCTGGGAAACCGGCTGAACGAGAATCTTCAATGAAGCTGGGGGGGAATCAAAGAGGTTCAAAGTCATTATCACATATGGCGAGCTGTGTCCGAACCTAACATAATTACAACAGACTTGGAAGCATTAAAATATCAAGCAGCATCAGTGAGAAAAGAAAAATAATCTATGTTTCATGATACTAACTGGCAACTTTGTTTAATGTATTAATGAATTGTACATCTCCAACGGTTTTTGGGACTTTACACTATGTCAACAACTCCATCTACTTTGGGAAAATGGAAAGACGAGCACATTCAAGTTGCAAAGAGAGGAAGTTGGATTGAACAGAGGAAACGTCTATCAAAGACTGAAGTAACAGTCATCAAGGAAATTACTTTAAAAATAGGTAATTGGGACACAATTGTATAGAAACACTTTAAAATATAATAAATTGTAATAGAAAGTGGTAGCACACCTGAAATTGTGAAATCCCAAGAGTTGTAAAGTGCCTAGTCCTAGATGAGGGGCTACTCCTCCCGTTTTTGCAAGACATTCTTAATTAGTACAAATGTCAGAGGTTATGGGGAGAAGGCAGGAGAATGGGGTTAGGAGGGTGAGACAGATCAGCTAGGATAGAATGGCGGAGTAAACTTGATGGGCCGAATGGCCTAATTCTACTATTTCTTATGACCGTTGGAGCAAGAGCTCAAAGACAGAAAAGTCAGAGTTGAGAGGACAGAGAATTAAAATGAGAGATTATTGGAAAATCAGCGCTGCCCTTGCAAACTGAACACAGGTGTTCTGCAAAGTAGTCACCCAACAACATTTAGTTTCTTCATGTGGAGGATACTACATCACAAGCACCGTGTTCTATATACTAAATTAAAAGAAATGCAAGTGAACTGTGTTTCACCTGGAAGAGCTGCTTGAGTTACTGGAGAGTGGGAAGGAAAGAGATTAAAAGGGCAGGTTGCATTTCATATAGTTGCTGCGAGATGGGATGTGGTTGATGAAAATGGAAAGTAGACAGTGCACTCACAGAGGGACCAGTCCCTTCAGAATGCTGAAAAGTGAGGGTTAAATATGAATCACGTGCATTTCTTCCAATTTAATGCGATGCAATCAATGCTCACGAAATGGGATCTTCTACATTGGAGAAACCAAACACAAGGCCGGCAATAGCTTCATAGAATACCCAGGTACACATGAGTTAAGAACTCATGATGCTAACACCTGGCAGTGCATTCCAGCCATCCACTGTGTTAACGTAACATGCGCTCAAGATGATCTTTTGACAGGAATCCACGGATTTAAGACTTCCAATCAAGATGAGCTAAGTAACCAACCACTATTATCAGATGCTGAGAAATAAGAGTCTTGGGTAAACTTTCACTTTGGAAAGAACCTTGGTGATGTACCTCTGTAGCTTTGCCTTTAAGGAGGCCCAGTAGTGAACTTGAATACTGAATTTTAAAACTTCCACTCTTTTGTAAGCCGTGAAGGATCTCTGAATAAGTTTATCAACATTTAACACCATTACATTGAGCATCATCCATACATGGTGGTGTGTTAATACACCATCCGCACACCTTAAAACAGAACCAGTTGCTGCAACCCATGTAGAACATTGAATTGCACATTAAATACTGCCTTTCACCTTATATAAGCGACAGCAAACAAATGTAGTGACATCTTTCATTCTGAAAATCAGGGTCTTTTAGCAAACTATTTCCTTGCATTGTGAACACACGACTCAAACAAACCTGAAATTCGCAGAAGCTGAAAAGCTTCCGTGTGCCCCATAGCTTGAAGGAAATCCAAGAGGTCTCTCACGGTAACACCCCTACTGCCCATCAAGTGGAGCAAGCTTCGGCTGGGGCTTCCATCTGAGTCCAGCGTTTTCAGCGAGCATTTGTCAAGATCCTCTGAGCTGGAGAGGAAATAATTACATGTCTTCTTTGAAATTGTGAACGAACAGAGCAAACTACAGTACAAGAACAGGCACTTCAGCCCACAATGTCTGTGCCAAACATGGAGCCAAGATAAGCTAATATCATCTGCGTGCACATGATCCATATCCTTCCATATCTATGTGCTTATCCAAAACCCTCTAAAATGCCACTATCGTATCTGCCTCTTCCACCACCCTTGGCAGAACAACCCAGGCACCCACCACCCTCCGTATAAAAATCTGCACCACATACTTCCCCTAAACTTTGCCCCCTCTCACTATTGTTATGTACTTCTAGTAGGTCTCAACACTGGTGCCCCTCAAAGATGTATTCTCAGTCCCCTACTGTACTTCCTACATACTCATGACTGTGCGGCCAAATTTGGTTCTAACTCCATTTACAAGTTGTCGGATGACACCACTGTGGTGGGCTGGATCACAAACTATGACGAGCTCTTCCATGAGCTAAAGTACTGCCCATTTCATCTCTAACCATTACGGACATTGAACTTTATGCCTCTGGAATTGGTACGCTACAATGCTGAGAACTATATTCTGCACTTTGTATCCTCCCCTTTGCTTTACCTATTGTACTGAGTTGGTTTGAGAATGGTATTACCCGATGGTATTAATTGGATTGATATAACCAAATTGGCAAAATAGATCCAATAATTTATATTAAATTTAGCAAAAGGTCTAACTAACTTAATGCACCAATGAAACCAAGAAGGGAATCTAGATAAAAATCTTTGTGTTGTAATATAATAAACAAAAGCAAGTTACCATGAGAGACTTTGAGGAAATTAGATTAAAATGTTGTAGAGGCAATTAAAATGCTTATGCAAAATAAATTATTGCCGTCATCACCTTCCATCTCCTCAGCCTCCACCACCCACTCCTTCCTGAATCTTATGTAGATTGTGCGCTATATCTTAAATATGTTCACACCTCACTGCTGAGCTATCAGACCTGCTCCAGCAATTCAAGTGATCATGGTCAAACTAAATGTAACCTCAACTCTGCATTCCTATTTCCCCATGGTAACTTTTCAATTCCTTGCTCACCATATATCCATCTACCTCTGCCCAAAAATATTCACATACTCTTAATATTTCCACCGTTCTTTCACAAAGTTAGTTACAAACACTCATGACCCTTTGTAAGATGTTGTTTTTACATGAATAGGAAAGGTTTAGATGGATATGGGCCAAAAGCTGGCAGGTGGAAGCAGTGTAGATGAGGCATCTTGGTCGGCCTGGGCAAGATTGGGCCATAGGGTCTGTTTTCGTGCTGCATGACTCGAGGACTTCAGGAGTCCTGACCCAAAACGCCACCTGTCCATGCTCTCCAGATATGCTGCCTGGCCTGCTGAGTTACTCCAGTACTTTGTGATTTTTTTAAATCTATAAAACATTGGTTCGGCTACATTTGGAGTATTGTATGCAGTACTGGTTACCCAATTAAAGGGAGGATTCAGCCTTTTTTCTCTGGATTGGAGGGCATTAGCTGCAAGCAGAGATTAGACAAATACGGATTGTTTTCTCTGGAATATCATAGGTCACGGGGAGACCAAATAGAAGTATATAACATTATAAAAGGTAAAGATAGGGTAGGTAGTCAGAAGCCTTTTCCCTTGGTGGAAATGTCTAATATTAGAGGACATAGCTTTAAGGTGAGACAGGGAAAGTCTCAAGAAAACACAAAGTACTAGAGGAACTCAATGGTCAGGCAGCATCTGTACAGGGAACAGACAGATAATGTTTTGGTTTGGCTCAGGTATGTGCCTCGAAAATGCTGTTGGTAGAAGCAGACACAAAAGTTGGTGTTTTATAAGGCTTTTTAAAAAGTCACAAGAATATGAAGGGAACGGAGGGATATGGATCATCTGCAGGCAGAAGTGTTTAGTTTAATTTGGCATTATGTTCAGCATAAGCATTGTGGGCAGTGGAGTCTGGTCCAGTACTGTACTGTTCTCCATTCTACATCCATGAAATGTAGTAAGAGTCACTCAGTTCACAGGCAATTAGAAATGAGAAATAAATGCTAGCCTAATCCTAAAACTGAATTTTAATAAGTGCATTAAAAATGGTTATCAGGGTAACTTTCAGCGATGTGTCCTTGTTATTACCACCAAATTGAGTCACCTTTAGCAAAGGGCGAGTTTAGCTTTAAAATGCAGTTCTTGTTGAAAAATAGAAAAACACAGAAAATGGTGGAAAATCTCAGCAAGACAGGCAAGAGATGCTGAATTAACGCTTCAGATTCCCAATGCGTGTCGTTTGGCATTGAGGTTTACTTGCTATAAGCCATCTGCAGGTAGAATAAAGTAGGTAGAACAAGGTCCAATATTTCTCCTGACAATATTACCTGAGTTTGAAACGCTTGTCAGCTCCCACGAATTCCGCCAGCTTCCTCCACCCACGACCATCAGTCTTGTCCAACAGGTCGCTTAATTTCTTTAGCGTCTGTTCCTTCAGGCTGTTGATGTTAGACGGCGGGTGCTGCATGGACTCTGCCATTGCAGCGAGTGGGTGAAAAGGAGCAAAGCCTCCAGCTCCGGCAGCCGCCACCGCCCAACGCACCTGGTAGACGAGACACCTTCAGTCACTCTTCAAACGCTGCTCTCCACCCAACACCTTTCAAAGCACACAAAAAAGTGTAACACTTTCTGGAATCGGTTACTTCAAACCAAAGATACTAGAGGCTCCTCTGGTATCTTTGCTTCAAACAGCTGATGTCGAAAAAAAAATACAACGTAAAGTGTGCAAAGTTAATCTCAGACAATTCTTTTTTTCCCATTCACGGTCTCACTGTTCCATTTAAATCATTCCTCTCCCAGTATTAAACCCATCACATCTCTGCTTGCTATTGCACTCGCCGATTAACCGACGTGTTTAAGCACAGCGAACGACATGGAACTGTCTGTGAAAGCCGGTGAACCACACACTTCCTGGTCCTAAGCCGATACATGGCTGAGGCACACCCCAGCAACAAAGGCAGCTGGGATTTGTAGTTCTCACAGAAACATAGAAAAATAGGTGCAGGAGTAGGCCCTTCGAGCCAGCACCGCCATTCAATATGTTCATGGCTGATCATCTAAAATCAATACCCCGTTCCCGCTTTTCCCCATATCCCTTGATTCTTTTAGCCCTAAGAGCTAAATCTAACTCTCTCTTGAAAACATCCAGTGAATTGGCCTCCACTGCCTTCTGTGGCAAATAATTCCACAGATTCACAACTCTCTGGGTGAAGAAGTTTTTCCTCATCTCAGTCATAAATGGCCTACCCCTTATTCTTACAATGTGATCTCTGGTTCTGGACTCCCCCAACATCGGGAACATTTTTCCTGCATCTAGCATGTCCAACCCTTTAAGAATTTGTCATGTGCATCAATGATCTGGATGATGGGGTGGAAAATTGGATAAGTAAGTATGCAGATGATACTAAGATAGGTGGTATTGTGGATAATGAAGTAGATTCTCAAAGTCTACAGAAAGATTTGGGCCATTTGGAAAAGTGGGCTGAAAGATGGCAGATGGAGTTTAATGCTGATAAGTGTGAAGTGCTACATCTTGGCAGGACAAATCAAAATAGGACGTACATGGTAAATGGTAGGGAATTGAGGAATGCTGTGGAACAGAGGGATCTAGGAATAACTGTGCATAGTTCCCTGAAGGTGCAATCGCATGTAGATAGGGTGGTAAAGAAAGCCTTTGGTGTGCTGGCCTTTATAAATCAGAGCATTGAATATAGGAGTAGGGAAGTAATGTTAAAATTGTACAAGGCATTGGTAAGACCAATTCTGGAGTATGGTGTACAATTTTGGTCGCCTAGTTATAGGAAGGATGTCAACAAAATAGAGAGAGTACAGAGGAGATTTACTAGAATGTTGCCAGGGTTCCAGCAACTATGTTACAGAGAAAGGTTGAACAAGTTAGGTCTTTATTCTTTGGAGCGCAGAAGGTTAAGGGGGGACTTGATTGAGGTCTTTAAAATGATGAAAGGGATAGACAGAGTTGACGTGGATAAGCTTTTCCCATTGAGGGTAGGGAAGATTCAAACAAGAGGGCATGACATGAGAATTAAGGGACAGAAGTTTAGGGGTAACGTGAGGGGGAACTTCTTTACTCAGAGGGTGGTGGCTGTGTGGAATGAGCTTCCAGCAGAGGTGGTGGAGGCAGGATCGATTTTAACATTTAAGAGTAAAGTGGATAGGTATATGGACGTGAAGGGAATGGAGGGGTATGGTCTGAGTGCAGGTAGATGGGACTAGGGGAAAACAAATGGTCGGCACGGACTGGAAGGGCCGAGAGGGCCTGTCTCCGTGCTGTAATTGTTATATGGTTATATGGTTAAATTTTATATCTTTGCATAAGATCCCCTCTCATCCTAAATTCCAGTGAATACAAGCCCAATCTACCCATTCTTTCATCATACGTCAGTCCTGCCATCCCAGGAATTAACCTGGTGAACCTACGCTGCACTCCCTCAATAGCAATAATGTCCTTCCCCAAAGTAGGAGACCAAAATTGCACATAATACTCCAGGTGCGATATCACCAACTGCAGTAGGACCTCCTTGCTCCTAAATTCAAATCCTCTCGCAATGAAAGCCAACATGCCATTAGCTGTCTTCACTGCCTGCTGTACCTGCATGCTTACTTTCAGTGACTGATGTACAAGCACACCCAGGTCTTGCTGCACCTTCTCTTTTCCTAATCTGACACCATTCAGATAATAATCTGCCTTCCTGTTCTTGCCACCAATTTATCTCAAATTTATCCACATTACACTGCATCTGCCATGCATCTGCCCACTCACCCAACCTATCCAAGTCACCCTGCAGCCTTATAGCATCCTCATCGCAGCTCACATTGCCAACCAGCTTTGTGTCATTCGCAAACTTGGAGATGTCACATTTAATTCCCTCATCTAAATCGTTAATATATATTGTAAATAACTGGGGTCCTAGCACCGAGCCTTGAGGCACCCCACTAGTTACTGCCTGCCATTCTGAAAAGGACCCGTTAATTCCTACTCTTTGCTTCCTGTCTGCCAACCAGTTCTCTATCTATGTCAATACCCTACCCCCAAAATCATGTGTTCTAAATTTGCACACTAATCTCTTGTGTGGGACCTTGTCAAAGGCCTTTTCAAAGTCCAGACACATCACATCCACTGGCTTTCCCTTAGCCATTCTACTTGTTCATCAAGCATGATTTCCCCTTCATAAATCCATGCTGACTTTGACCAATCCCGTCACTGCTTTCCAAGTGCGCTGCTATAACATCTTTAATAATGGACTGAAGCATCTTCCCCACTACTGATATAAGGTAAACTGGTCTATAATTCCCTGTTTTTTCTCTCCCTCCTTTCTTAAAAAGTGGAGTTAAATTGGCTACCCTCCAGTTCACAGGAACTGATCCAGATTCGAGAGAACATTGGAAAATGATCACCAATGCATCCACGATTTCTAGGACCATCTCCTTGAGTACTCTGGGATGCAGACCTTTAAGCCCTGGGGATTTATCTGCCTTCAGTCCCAACAAACACCATTTCCTGACTAATGTAGATTCCCTTCAGTTCCTCCCTCTCACTAGATCCTTGGTTCCCTAGTATATCTGGTAGATTGTATGTGTCTTCATTCGTGAAGGCAAAACCAAAGTATTTGTTTAACTGTTCTGTCATTTCTTTGTTTCCCATTATACATTCACCTGTATCTGATTGTAAGGGACCTACATTTGTCTTCACCAATCTTTTCCTTTTTACATATCTAAAGAAGCTTTTAGAGTCAGTTTTTATATTCCCCACAAGTTTTTGTTCATGCTCTTTTTTCCCCCTCTAAATTAACCCCTTTGTCCTCATCTGTTGACTTCTAAATTTCTTCCATTCCTCCAGTTTGCTGCTTCCTCTGGCCAACTTAAATGCCTTTTCCTTGGATTTAACGTTATCCTTGATTTCCCTCGTTAGCCACGGTTGAGCCGCCTTCCCCGTTTTATTTTTTCGCCGGAAAGGGAGGAACAATTTCTGGAGTTCATCCATGCGGTCTTTAAATCTTTGCCATTGCTTCTCCACTGTCAACCCTTTAAGTATATGTTGTTGGGAATTTTGAAAATTGTAAGGAAGATGAGTAGGTTATAGTTTGGTTAACCCTGGAGCTCACATGCTGGAAGCATGATGGGAACATGCCCAACAATGTAGTCAGAATAGCAAAGCTAAATCATTCTGATGAAGACCAGACTTCCTTATCAGTAGGGGGGAAGGATAGTTCATTGTAGTTCTGTCTGGGTTCTTATCTGTAGCAATCTTGCATTACAAGCTGCTTTTGGTCAGTGTTTATCAGGGAAGTCTTCCAAAGGTTAACAAATTACCTCTTTTACGAGGGTGTTCCATTTGCCGGGATTATCCGGACATTTATGGTATCTAGGGTACACAAAAAGCTGGAGAAACTCAGCGGGTGCAGCAGCATCTAAGGAGCGAAGGAGATAGGCGACGTTTCGGGTCGAGACCCTTCTTCAGACTTTATGGTATCTACATGTGAGATATGTGGGTGGGTGATTTCCAAACAACAGGAATCAACGGGGAACAACAGGAAACGCCAGGATGAATTAAACACCAGCTCAGAATTAAAGTTAACATTGGGGAACCACAAAGATTATGGGTCACAGAGACATGGATTAATTACTGTTCATTTCAACTCCACAAGTAACCATTGTTTCATGAGGGTATAAGAATCCGACAGTTACTATAGGATTTTGAAGTAGTTTGAGCTTGCTCACACTGCTTCCCAATGTACATTGCTAAGGCCTTTATTAAACCAACTTGTTCGATAGACCGCCGATAAAAAAAACACATCGCGGAGCTGCGGGACTGTGGAGCGGCCAGCTGCGGGCGGCGGAGCTAAAGTTTACCATCGGGAGCCTGGGATCTCTCGCCGGGATCACCAGTGGTGGAGCTCCGTCCAGCACGGCCTGTCGGCTTCAGAAGCTGCGGTCTCCGGTAAGGAAGCGGCCGTTCCAGGTTTTCCCAAGCCGCTGTGAGGATTCTCCCGACGTCGGAGCACCATCATCCGGTGAGAAGGGCCTGGAACATCGGGCCTCCATAAAGGCAACCGCGGAGGACAAAATAGGCCCGACTATGGGTGGACATGGGGATGGGGACTGGAGTTTGTGCCTTCCCTCACAGTGGGAACCATTGTGGGGGGATGTTTTTTATGTTTACATTTCTTTATTATTGTTATGTTTGTTTGTTTTTTATGTGCTGCAATGGCAATACAGATTTCACTACACCAATTGGTGTATGTGACTAATAAAGAACCTTTGAACCTTCGACTCACCACTGATCTATGAGTTGTTTTATTTTGTGTCTGTGCCTATCTGAGTAAAGTCAGTACAGATAAAGTACAAAATTCCAACAGTATAATTTGCCAGTCTATCCTAGCTAATTTCCGTCTCATACATTCAAAGTCTCCTTTCTTTAAGTTCCGGACCCCAGTCTCTGAATTAACCATGTCACTCGACATCCTAATGCAAAATTCCACCATATTGTTTCACTGTTGCCCATGGGGCTTTACACAACAAGATCGCTAGCTAATCCTCCCTCATTACACAATACTCAGTCTAGGATGGCCTGTCCTCCAGTCGGTTCTTCTACATATTGGTTTAAAAAACCATCCTGTATACATTCCAGGAAAACCTCCTCCTCAGCGCTGCTACTAATTTGGTTGGCCCAATCTACATCTTTTCTTTCCAAGTGAATTACAATCTGTCGTGGTAATTCTCCTGTGAAGGAAGGAACTGCAGGTGCTGGTTTAAATCGGCAATTCTTCTGTTCTGCTTGTCACACCTTTGATAATCTCTACCTGACGATCTCACAAAAGTCTCAAAAGCACCCATCAGCAGAATTCATCACATGGATAGGTAATGTTTTGGGTCAGGACAGAGGTTCACATGCACCTCATCTACTGCATTCACAGAGAGTTTCATGCCCTTTGTGTGCTTTATGGTGCTTAATCGCCGAGTGTGATGGCAAGCATAGATGTGGGAAGTTTAATACTAGGAGACGAGTGGTTTAAATGGAGCAGCAAGATCGTCAGTGGGATAAGGGATTGTCTGAGATTGAACTGATCTGATTCAGGAACTAAAGACATCAGTAACTTTCTGTCTGAGCAAGGCCCTTACTCGAAAATCCACTTGTCCATGCCCTCCACATGTGCTGCCTGACCTGATGAGTTTCTCCAGCATTTTGCATATGAGTGAGAATGGCTTTGTCATAGGCCCATTGGTTAGGATCATGGCTTGCCATTACGAAGCTGAATTTGAGGAGAATATTCAAAGTGCACCCCAGTTAATGAAGTCAACGGTAGAGAGCTGCAGATGCTGGTTTACAACATCTGCAAAAAAAAACACAAAATGCTGGATTAATTCAGCGGATCAGGCAGCATATCTGGAGGATATGATTAGATGATGGTTTGGGTAGGGGCAGAGGGTCGCATGCACATCCTCTAACCTCATCTACTACATTCAGTGCTTCCAATGTGGCCTCTACGTCGGCAAATGAAAGTGTCGTCTAGGCAACCGCCAAGGCATGCTGGATCCCTTGGTTGTGAAATAATTGAACACCCCTTCCTATTGCAACATTTGTCTTGGGCATCCTCCCTTGCCAGAGTGAGGTAACCCGCAAACTGGAGGAACGGGTTTCTCTCCTCCCCACCCCCCTTCTTTCCTATAGAAACATAGAAACATAGAAAAATAGGTGCAGAAGTAGGCCATTCAGCCCTTCGAACCTGCACCGCCATTCAATATGATCATGGCTGATCATCCAACTCAGTATCCTGTACCTGCCTTCTCTCCATACCCCCTGATCCCTTTAGCCACAAGAGCCACATCCAACTCCCTCTTGAATATAGCCAATGAACTGGCCTCAACGACCTGTGGCAGAGAATTCCAGAGACTCACCACTCTCTGTGTAAAGAATGTTTTCCTCATCTCGGTCCTAAAGGAATTCCCTCTTATCCTTAGACTGTGACCCCTTGTTCTGGACTTCCTCAACATCGGGAACAATCTTCCTGTATCTAGCCTATCCAACCCCTTAAGAATTTTGTAAGTTTCTATAAGATCCCCCCTCAATCTTCTAAATTCCAGTGAGTACAAGCCGAGTCTATCCAGTCTTTCTTCATATGAAAGTCCCGACATCTCAGGAATCAGTCTGGTGAACCTTCTCTGAACCCCCTCTACGGCAAGAATGTCTTTCCTCAGATTTGGAGACCAAAACTGTATGCAATACTCCAGGTGTGGTCTCACTAAAACCCTGTACAACTGCAGTAGAACTTCCCTGCTCCTATACTCAAATCCTTTCGCTATGAATGCTAACATACTATTTGCTTTCTTCACTGCCTGCTGCACCTGCATGCCTACTTTCAATGACTGGTGTACCATGACACCCAGGTCTTGTTGCATCTCCCCTTTTCCTAATCTGCCACCATTCAGATAATAGTCTACCCTCATGTTTTTGCCACCAAAGTGGATAACCTCACATTTATCCACATTATACTGCATCTGCCATGCATCTGCCCATTCACTCAGCCTATCCAAATCACCCTGCAGCCTCCTAGCATCCTCCTCACACCTAACTATACCCCCCAGCTTGGTGTCACCTGCAAATTTGGAGATGTTGCATTCAATTCCCTCGTCCAAATCATTAATGTATATTGTTAATAGCTGGGGTCCCAGCACTGAGCCTTGCGGCACTCTTTCTCTTCACTCAGTACCCTTCCACTTATATTCCTTCCTCTGGCTCCACTCTTCACTCCTCATCTTACATCCTTTTGTCTGCTTTCTACATCTAGCATTTGTCAACCCATCAACCAATCAACACCCCCCCACCCCCACTCTCAACCGTACCCACCCATCACTTGCCAAGCTTTGTCCTGCATCTAACCTCTTTTCCAGCTTTCTTCACCCTTCTATTAACAGTTTGAAGAAGGGTCCTGGCTTGAAATCTCATCTAGTCATATCCTCTAGAGATGCTACCAGACCCACTGTATCACTCCAGCACCACTATGTGTTTTTTTAATGGAGTCAAGGGCTTTCACGAGATCCAAGACATTGTCAATTCACAGAAGCACATGAGAGAATGGACCTTGTACTCAACATCTTCACTAAAAAATGTCCTGAACCAATCTACCCACAGTGTACAACATTGCACCTGATGATTAAAGGTCATGACAAGCCCCGAGAAAATGTGGACCATTTCTCATGTATGACCTCTTAGGCAAATATTGATGATTAAATTCACCATCATCTATCGTTGCAGCAGCACAGCCTTTTGTCATCTGAGGAAGAGGGTGCTTGAATGTCTGATGTGGCATAAAGTTTGTGGTCCACTGAGCAGGAGTGATACCTGCCCTACTTTTTGCTTCTGAGATCTGGACTGCATAGTAGGTCTCACGGTGCGAGTGACCCCGAGTGACAGACTCGTGGTTGTATACGAGATTCCAAGTTGATGTTCAAGTGATTGAACCGAGTTCCCACGGGGATGGTAAGTTTGCCGTTTACTTGTCATTTCTGCGTTTACTCTTGAGTTACCAAGTTCCTCTCCCGCTCAGGGCGTGTGTTGTTGCCGCAGTCCCGGATTCGCATTTAAAGCACTCGGTTATCTTCAGCAGTTCAGGCGAGAAGTTTGGCAATATATTTGCATGCGCCCGATTTGACTTCAGAGAAATTCCAACAGAGATTCCAACAGAGAAAATAGGTTTTAGAGGACCTTGGAGGTGAGACGGGAAGGGGATTGAGATGCTGAGGTGGGGTGGGGGGTGGGGGGAGATGGGGTTGGGGAGCGCTGAGGAAACTGACTGAAGAAGGTTGGGTGGGGAAGGAATGAGGGAAGGTCTAGGAGAGATAGTTGAGGGAATGGGGGTGGAAGGGAGGGCGAGGGGTGATGGGGAGGAGGGTAATAGGACAGGTTGGGGTGGAGGAGGGATGGTGGAATTAGAAGAAGGCAAGGACTATGGGTGGGGAGGAGTGAGAGGGGGGGCTGGGAACGGCGTTGGCGGTTGAGGAGAAGAAATGAGAGGAAGGGGTAGAGGAGTGGGCCTGGACTCGGCGGGAGGTCAGAAGAGGTGAAGAGCGAACTGGTCGAGATGAAAGAGCAGGTTGAGGGCTCAATGATCATTTTGTTCATACAATTGAGGAAGTTATGAGTAAATCTGAAGCACAAACCGAGTGCTTTGGAAAATCGTTTCAATTCCGTCGGCACCAACCACAGAAGAAGAGTTTGAAGCTGTTTAAGGTGCAGGTTTAACTAAATACGTAAGCACTGCAGCTTTAATTTCGCAGTAAGCATCAATATCGACCTTCGCTTCACGAGCAACTTTTCCCTTTGGAGGCCAAGGAGATTGCAGATGCTGGAGTCTGGGACAAAAGCAAACTGCAGGAAGAAGCCAACGGCCAGGCAGCATCTGGGAAACGGGTAGTCAACCTTTAGGGTCCCGGCCCGAAACATCCGTGTACATTTTATGATTTCCCTCCAAAGATGCAGTCTCCCGTGGTTTGTTTGCACAACTCTCTCCCCTTTCTCTCCCAACACGGGAGGGGGGGGGGGGACGAGATAGGTTAAACGGACCTTACCCCCACCTCATCCTTCTGTTGTGCATAATTCAGCAGTAAAACCTCTCTTCCCCTTACCCAGCGACGCCCGATTCCTCGCACCCCCACGTTCACATCGACGAGGGAAGAATGAGCGGGGAGTCTGAAGAATGGTCCCGACCCGAAACATCACCCATTCCTTCTCTCCAGAGGCGCTGCCTGTCCCGCTGAGTTACTCCAGCATGTTTGTGTCTATCGTCGGTGTAAACCAGGATCTGCAGTTCCTTCCTACACACGGACAGTGAAGTGCCTCGGCCAAATTGCACGTGTCCTCGGTCAAACCATACACACCGATAAGTACTGGGATTGTTTTAGTTTGGGCTCAGTGTGGTGTCTGTAGCCTGGGCACACTGCCGGAAAAAGTATCGATAAATATGTGTGGAACTTTCACAAATAAGATAGGTTAGATAGGTCTAGAGTGTGGTGTTAACCGTGGCACTGTGCCCTGCTGAGATAGACACAAAATGCTGGAGTAACTCAAGATCAAAAAGATGCTGACATATCCACCATATATGTTATTTAATTCCTCCATCAGAACCGGTGCGTTCAGTGGAGATTTTCTCGACGGAGGAGGGAGGATGATATTGAGAAATAAAGTGGCGGGAGAGGCTCGAAACAAAAAGAACTAAACTAATTCTCGTTTAAAAAGAGAATATGTCTGTTAAAAAACCCCCCAGAGGAAATTAATTGTTTCTACTGAAGAGCGGAGTCATTCCATTATGAATCATTGATTCTCAATGTATTTGTATAAATTAGATAATTTGAAATGCTGCAGTTTTGAATGGTAAAGCCGGGCTTTGGCATCATTTCTAAAATGAGATGATTTTAAGCAAATATTGGACCTATTTATTTTCTCTTTCTCACTTTTAGGTTTTGATGCATTTATTTTGTCACCCAAGTAAATAGATACAGGTTATAAATATTTTAAAATATTGTACAGTGGTTTAACACAATCTCTATGATTGGCATATTTTTCATTTAAAGGGCAGCCCTTTAAATGTTGAGCTCATAGATGCATACATGATATTCATGCAATTTAATATTTGATGTAACTAGGGTGTGTGGATTTTTATCCTGGAACAGTAGGATTCTCTGATGTGAAGGTAGTCTGGTTTGCGTTTCTTACACTTGATCATATCCGAAACTAAAGTATAGATAGACACAAAATGCTGGAGTAACTCGGCGGGACAGGCCGCATCTCTGGAGAGAAGGAATGGGTGGCGTTTCGGGTAAGTCTGAAGAAGGGTCTCGACTCCATCCCTTCTCTCCAGAGATGCTGCCTGGTCCGCTGAGTTACTCCAGCATTTTGTGTTTATCTTTGATTCAGTCTTTACTCGAGCGAATGAACAGATTAAAGAGTTCCCACGGTAGACTCAGGAGTCACTAAGGTAAACGCACGGGCCACTATGTTATTACAACGAGTTTAAATGTTTCCATTTTTAACTTGAACGGTAAATTTTACTCGTGGAAAAAATCAAACATGTTTGATTTTTTTCACGAGTTAACAAGTTTCACGGGTACCTGCCGTTAGCGCCACGAGTCGATAAGTTGCTCGGGCGAGTTCCGACGTTCCCGCTACGTTGATTGTACGTGATCACCGCGAGTGAAAACTCGGGGTCACTCGTGGGCCAACTCGCACCGTGAGACAGGGGTTTAATGCTGTCTTCACAAGATCTTCCAAATTCATTGCAAGGATAAGTAAACAAACATCAGCCGCCTTTTCTTGGCCAACGTCCTCTGGGTAAGCTATTAGACAATAGACAATAGGTGCAGGGGTAGGCCATTCGGCCCTTCGAGTCAGCACCGCCATTCAATGTGATCATGGCTGATCATCCACAATCAGTAGCCCGTACCTTCCTTCTCCCCATACCCCCTGACTCCGCTATCTTTAAGAGTCCTATCTAGCTCTCTCTTGAAAGTATCCGGAGAACTGTCCTCCACCGCCCTCTGAGGCAGAGAATTCCACACTCACAAAAGTGAAAAAGAGTTTCCTCATCTCCGTTCTGAATGGCTTTTTTTAACCCATTATTTTTAAACTGTGGCCCCTTGTTCTGGACTCCCCAACGTCGGGAACATGTTTTCTGCCTACAGCTTGTCCAAACCCTTAATAATCTTATGTGTTTAAATAAGATATCCTCTCATCCTCAATTCCAGAGTATACAAGCCCAGCCGCTCCATTCTATCAGCATATGACAGTCCCTGTGAAAAAGTGTTTCCTCATCTCCGTTCTAAATGGCTTACCCCTTATGGCCCTGTCTCACTGTGCGAGTTGACCCACGAGGTACCCCGAGTGACAGACTCTGGGTTGTGCACGAGATCCCACGTTGATGTTCAAGTGTTTGAACCGAGTTCCCACGGGTAAACATCGTTTACTGCGATGTTCCAAGTTCGTCTCCAGAGTTAACCAAGTTTGTCTCCCGTTTACTCTTGAGCTGACAACGTCTCCTGACGTACTCTTGTGCTGTCAACTTCTCCTGAAAAGTGACACAGTGTTTCTAACGGGCCCTTCGGCCCACCAAGTCCGCGCCGACCAGCGACACTAGCACCACCCCACACGAAAAGTGAATTTGATTTTAGTAATTTGACCAAAAGTGGGAAATAATTTACATATATTACAACAATACCCTTTTAAGATTGCAAATGAAAAAATTAAATATCTTGGAATTTATGTAACAAAAAGATATAATTCATTATTTAAATCTAATTTTTTACTCTTATTGAATAAACTATTTAAGAATATTCAATATTGGAAAACATTACCTATTTCAATGTTAGGTAAGATTAACGCGATAAAAATGATTTTTCTTCCACAACTACTATACTTGTTTCAAATGATCCCGATATATCTTCCTAAAAATTTCTTTAAGAAAGTGGACTCCATGGTTACTAATTTTATTTGGGATTATAAGAATCATAGAATAATTAAAAGGCAACTATGTAAATCAAAAATAAATGGTGGCTTTGCACTGCCTAATTTTATGTTTTATTATTGGGCAGTTAATATAAAAAATATGAATTTTTGGCTGGGTGAATTAGATAAACAACCAAATTGGTTAAAGATGGAAAAAGAAGACTGTACCCCGTTTGAAATTGGTTCAATTTTATTTGCTAATACTCCAATACATAAGAAATCTTATAAAGAAAATCCATTAATAGAAAGTGGAATACGTATTTGGAAACAATTAAAAAAAACATTACAATTACAGAATATACCACTAGCTCTTCCAATAGTAAACAATATTTCTTTTAAACCTTCACTGATGGACAAAGGTTTCTTAAAATGGAAGAACTACGGAATAAATAAGATTGGTGATCTTTATAGGGAAAATTTATTTCTCTCATTTCAGGAATTACAACAAAATTATGGATTACATTTTAAAGAATATTTTCAATATCTTCAAATTAGAGACTATGTTAAATCAAATACACTGGATTTTAGGAATGGAAAGATAGAAATTTTAGATGAATGTTTAAGTAAACATCCGAATACTGAGAAATTAATATCATATATTTATAATATTTTATTGGAAAATGATTTACCAAATACGGATAAATATAGACAAGCATGGGAAAATGAACTAGGTCAAGTAATCAGTAGAGAAGTATGGAATGAAAGTTTACAATATATACATCATTGTTCATTAAATGCTAGACACTCCTTGATACAATTTAAAGTTATACATAGATTACATCTCTCAAAGTCCAAATTAAATAGAATTTTCTCAAATGTGTCTGCAATATGTGATAAGTGTCAACAATTAGAAGCTAATTTAACGCACTCATTTACAAAATGTATAAAAATCAGTAATTTTTGGATAGAGATTTTTAAGATAATCTCAACTGTAGTTAATGCAAAGTTAACTCCAGACTCAAAACTAATTATATTGGGAATACTGGAAACAAACCAGATATTAACAACACAACAAAGAATTTTTATCGGTTATAGTTTAATAATCTAAAAAATTAATACTAAGATTTTGGAAAGGTCCTACTTCCCCCACAACTAAAATGTGGATTACAGAAATGTCGGAGACATTGCACTTGGAACGATTAAGGCTTGCCCTGATGGACAGGCTGGACCAATTCAGAGGAATATGGTCTCCATTTATTGAATATTTAAAGGGTTAAGATGGTCCAGTTCGAAGCCATGACGGAAGCCTGAATACATGAATGGATGAAGAATTATAGACAATAGTTCATAAATATATCTCCATTGAAGAATACCTTGTTTAATATTCCACTCAATCAGTTTATCTCTCTTTTTTTTCATTTCTTTTTCTCAACTGCTATAAAAGAAAAAAGAAAAATTATAGAAGTACAAATAAGATTGACTGTTAATTTTAAAAATATTAAGAATGTATGTGACGTTAATATTTTCCTTTGCTTTAATTGAATCTTATATTTCTTCTTAATATGTAATTACTTCTAATAAAAATATCTTACAAAAAAAAATAAAATAAAAAAAAATAAAAGTCATTTGACCAAAAGCAAAATGGTGTATGCTAAGTAGTGTGGTGATATGACACTCCCAAAAATAACTTCTAAAAATCTGCAGGATTGTACGATTAGGAGACATGCATTCTGCGTAATTATATTAAAATAAAATACAGGAGAGATAACACTCCTTTTCTACATGCCTTTAGAAAGAAACTTGCAGTTATATTTGAAGTCTTGAATTGATTTCCTCCTCAGAGTCTGTGCATAGTCTAATACTCTGAGCCATTTACAGCGCTGTGTGGAAGACGCCCTTACCCGCACTAGTTGGGCGGGTGTGTTTCCAGTGATAGTTAATCATGCTGTTCCTACTTAATAGTACAATGCTACATATATTCAGTTGTATAAGGAAGCCCTCCTTTCACTGATTTGCTTTGTTTCCTGATTTCGAAGACTAGTGTCAGTACTGTGCCGTGTCACAGTTTGTACGTTTTAAATTGAAAGGCACGGCCATTTGAACCTTAATGTCTTTATCTTAGTGATAAAGGGATGTAACATCCAACTCCGATTCAATTCTAAAGCATTGAAAAGCATGTCAGAGCACGGGGATGGTAAAACGGTGGGTGAATAGATGAAATGTTGACAACGGATCCGTTGAAAATTAAATTCCATTATATTTGTACAGTTTCTTTATGAATCAGTTTGTGTTTAGTACTGAGAGATTTAATGATCGCAGATTTTTATCTCTGCATCTGAGGTTGATAGCAATTTTCTTTCGGTTAATGTCCACTAAAAGCTCAGGGTAATTTAGTAATTGATTCCAAGCACAGCGACTCACCAATGCCCGGTCTACATTTGGGGTAATAACTTTGCTTATCTTATCTATCAGAATGAGATTACCATGCTAAATCACGGGCACCAATTGTCTTCAGGTCACAGGGGGGCACTGGGATCTCTTCGACCGCAACACCAAGGAAAACAAGAAAAATTAAATCACAGACCTGATAAATATCCAGGAAATCCCTTCACAAAATGACTTCAAATACAAATCTGCACGACATTGTCATGTTATTCCAAATGCTCTGATGATTGAAACGATAAAATATGTGTCTTATATCAACAAAGGGGGACAATCGTGATCAATAATGTTGAAAAATTAACAGGTGACAAGTGTTTAAAACCATGCGTTGGAAAACGGAAAGCGGTATTTAAATTACCCTAATTAATGCCGAGTTCAGAGTGCCCACGGGTTAACACGTTAAACTCACGAGTTAATAGGGTCAACGCACGGGCCCACGTTAATACTACAAGTTTAAATGTTTCAATTTTACACTTGAACAGTGAATTTGACTCGTGGAAAAAATCAAACATGTTTGATTTATTTCACGAGTAATCAAGTTTCGCGTGTACCTGCCGCTAGCGCCACGAGTGGACAAGTTGATCGCGCGAGTTCCGACGTTGCCGCTACGTTCATCGTACGTGATCACCACGAGTGAAAACTCGGGGTCACTCGTGGGCCAACTCGCACCGTGAGTCAGGGGTTTTATTCTTAAACAGTGGTCCCTAGTTCTGGACTCCCCCAACATTCGGAACATGTTTCCTGCCTCTAGCGTGACCAAACCCTTCATAGTCATATGTTTCAATAAGATCCCCTCTCATCCTTCTAAATTCCAGAGGATACAAGCCCAGCTGCTCGATTCTCTCAGCATATGACAGAACCGCCATTCCAGGAATTAAACTTGTGAACCTATGCTGCATTCCCTCAATAGCAAGAATGTCCTTCCTCAAATTTGGAGACCAAAACTACACACAATACTCCAGGTGTGGTCTCACTAGGGCCCTGTACAATTGCAGAAGGACTTCTTTGCTCCTATACTCAAATCCTCTTGTTATGAAGGCCAACATGCCATTCGCTTTCTCACTGTGCTGTACCTGCATGCTTACTTTCATTGACTGATGAACAAGGACCGCCAGATCCCGTTGTACCTCCCCTTTTCCAAGCAGGAAAAATGTTCCCAGTGTTCCCAATGTTCCCAATGTTGGGGAGAATCCAGAACCAGAGGCCACAGTCTTAGAATAAAGGGGAGGTAATTTAAGACTGAGGTGAGAAAAAACATTTTCACCCAGAGAGTTGTGAATTTGTGGAATTCCCTGCCACAGTGGAGGCCAAATCACTGGATGGATTTAAGAGAGAGTTAGATAGAGCTCTTGGGGCTAGTGGAGTCAAGGGATATGGGGAGAAGGCAGGCACGGGTTATTGATTGGGGACGATCAGCCATGATCACAATGAATGGCGGTGCTGACTCGAAGGGCCGATTGGCCTCCTCCTGCACCTATTTTCTATGTTTCTATGACACCATTTAGAAAATAACCCAGCTTTGTGTCATCTGCAAATTTGCTAATGTTACGTAATCCCTTCATCTAAATCATTAATATATATTGTAAATAGCTGCGGTCCCAGCACCAAGCCTTGCAGTACCCCACTAGTCACTGCCTGCCACTCTGAACGGGACCCATTAATCCCTACTCTTTGTTTCAATCTGTATAGAAACATAGAAACATAGAAAATAGGTGCAGGAGGAGGCAATTCGGCCCTTAGAGCCAGCACCACCATTCATTGTGATCATGGCTGATCGTCCGCTATCAATAACTTGTGCCTGCCTTCTCCCCATATCCCTTGACTCCACTAGCCTCTAGAGCTCTATCCAACTCTCTCTTAAATCCATCCAGTGATTTGGCCTCCACTGCCCTCTGTGGCAGGGAATTCCATAAATTCACAACTCTCTGGGTAAAAAAGTTTTTTCTCACCTCAGTCTTAAATGACCTCCCCTTTATTCTAAGACTGTGGCCCCTGGTTCTGGACTCACCCAACATTGGGAACATTTTTCCTGCATCTAGCTTGTCCAGTCCTTTTATAATTGTATATGTTTCTATAAGATCCCCCCTCATCCTTCTAAACTCCAGTGAATATAAGCCTAGCCTTTTCAATCTTTCCTCATATGACAGTCCCGCCATCCCAGGGATCAATCTCGTGAACCTACGCCTCAATCACAAGGATGTCCTTCCTCAAATTAGGAGACCAAAACTGTACACAATACTCCAGATGTGGTCTCACCAGAGCCCTGTACAACTGCATAAGAACCTCTTTATTCCTATACTGAAATCCTCTTGTTATGAAGGCCAACATTCCATTAGCTTTCTTCACTGCCTGCTGTACCTGCACGCCAACTTTCAGTGACTGGTGTACAAGGACACCCAGGTCTCGCTGTACCTCCCCCTTACCTAACCTAACCCCATTGAGATAATAATCTGCCCCCTTGTTTTTGCCGCCAAAGTGGATAACCTCACATTTATCTATATTATACTGCATCTGCCACGTATCTGCCCACTCGCTCAACTTGTCCAGGTCCCCCTGCAACCTCCTAACATCCTCTTCACAGTTCAGACTGACACCCAGCTTTGTGTCATCCACAAACTTGCTAGTGTTGCTCCTAATTCCCTCTTCCAAATCATTAATATATATGGTAAACAGTTGCGGCCCCAACACCGAGCCTTGCGGCACTCCACTCGCCACTGCCTGCCATTCTGAAAATGACCCGTTCACTCCTACTCTTTGCTTCCGGTCTGCAAACCAATTTTCTATCCATGTCAACACCCTACCCCCAATACCATGTGCTCTAATTTTAGTCACCAGTCTCCCGTGCGGGACCTTATGAAAGGCTTTCTGAAAGTCTTGATACACTACATCCACTGGCACCCCTTCATCCATTTTACTTGTCACATCCTCAAAAAATTACAGAAGATTAGTCAAGCATGATTTCCCTTTCATAAATCCATGCTGACTTGGACTAACCCTTTTATTGCTATCCAAATGCCCCATTATTACATCTTTAATAATTGACTCCAGCATCTTTCCCACCACTGAAGTCAGGCGAACTGGTCTGTAATTCCCTGTTTTTTCTCTCTTCCTTTCTTGAAAAGTGGGATAACATTAGCTATCCTCCAATCCACAGGAACTGATCTTGAATCTATTGAACATTGGAAAATGATCATCAATGCATCCACTATTTCTAGAGCCACCTCCCTGAGGACCCTGGGATGCAGACCATCAGGCCCAGGGGATATATCATCCTTCAGTCCAATTAGCCTACCCAATACTATTTCTCACCTAATGAACATTTCTTTCAGTTCCTCTACCCCCTTAGATCCTCTGTCCTCCAGTACATCTGGGAGATTGTTTGTGTCCTCCTTAGTGAAGACAGATCCAAAGTACCTATTCAACTCTTCTGCCATTTCCTTGTTGCCCATAATATTTTCACCCGTGTCTGCCTTCAAGGGACCCACATTTGACTTGGCTACTCTTTTTCACTTAACATATCTAAAGAAGCTTTTACTGTCCTTCTTTATATTCTTGGCCAACTTCCTCTCATACTTCATCTTTTCAGCCCATATTGCCCGTTTTGTTTCCTTCTGTTGTCCTATGAAAGTTTCCCAATCCTCTGGCTTCCGGCTACTCTTAGCTGTGTTATACATCTTTTCTTTTAGTTTTATTCTCTCTATAATTTCTCTTGTCAGCCACGGTTGCCTCCTACTCCCCTTAGAATCTTTCTTCCTTTTTGGAATGAAATGATCCTGCGTCTTCCGGATTATGCCCAGAAATTCCTGCCATTGCTGTTCCACCGTCATTCCTGCTAGGATCCCTTTCCAGTCTACTTTGGCCAGCTCCCCTCTCATGCCTTCATAGTCCCCTTTGTTCAACTGCATCACTGCCACTTCCGATTTAACGTTCTCCTTCTCAAATTGCAGATTAAAACTAATCATTTTATGATCACTACCTCCAAACAGTTCCTTTACCTCGAGTTCTCTTATCATATCTGGTTCATTGGACAACACTAAATCCAGAATTGCCTTTTCTCTGGTCGGCTCCATTACAAGTTGCTCTAAGAATCCGTCTCGGAGGCATTCTACAAACTCTCTTTCTTGGGGTCCTGAACCAACCTGATTTTCCCAGTCTACCTGCATATTGAAATCCCCCATCACCACAGTGGCATTACCTTTGTTACATGCCAGTTTTAACTCATGCTGCAACTTACACCCTACATCCGGGCTACTATTTGAGGGTCTGTAAATAACACCAATTAGTGTCTTCTTGCCTTTACAATTCCTCAACTCAATCCACAGTGACTCTACCTCATCAGTCCCTATGTCTTCCCTTGCAAGGGACTGAATTCCATCCCTCACCAGCAGAGCCACCCCACCCTCCTCTGCCCACCTGCCTGTCCTTTCTATAGGAAGTATAACCCTGAATATTAAGTTCCCAGGCCGGATCCTCCTGCCGCCACGTCTTAGTAATCCCCACAATGTCATATCTACCAACCTCTAACTGAGCCTCAAGCTCATCTACTTCTTATACTTTGCGCATTCATATACAATACTTTTAATTCCTTACGCATCTCACCTTTCACATCAATCCCTATTACACTTCGCCATACGCTCCTATCCCTTTGTGAGCTTCCTTTCCCGTTAATTCTGGGGTCACTAACCATCCCTTTACTCTCTTTCCCATTAACTCCATTATCGACTATCCCATTTGACACCCCATCCCCCTTATTCAGTGTATAGAATCAAACAGCAGGGAGACAGGTCCCTTAGACCAAATCGTCCATGCTAATCTGATTTTCCCAATCCTGACCCATATGCCTCTAAATCTTTCCTATCTATGTTCCTGTACAAAAGAATTTCATATGTTGTTATATCTAACACCAGACTCACAAACAGGTACTTTATTCCAAGCTTTGCCGCGGGGCAGAGGGAAACGATCCAAAGATGTACTCAAAGCCCCCTTTAAGAAATGCAACATCCTCACTCTCTCTTGGGAATTCTTGGACCAGGATTCTGCAAAGTGGAGAAATGGCATTCAGAACCTTGCAGTCCATGCAATGGGAGCACATAGAAATGATGGGAGGAGCACAGCATCTCTCAATAAAGCACATTTATCTGCATCATCACACATCTCCTGCGCACTCTGTGGAAGAGTCTGTAATTCCCACATTCGCCTCATCAGCCAGTTCAAGACCACAAAACTGGAGCAGATGTAAGTCAAGCTTAATTCTAAGGTACAGCCTAAGAGGTAGAAGATGGAAACATGAGCTTTACCAAGAGGCAAAAGAATCTGCACACATTTCTTAAGAACTGTGTGCACAGCAGATATCTTACGGTAGGAAGTTGTCAGGCACAAGTCCATAAGTGGTGTCTGGGAATGCTTGCAATTTTGGGAGTTCTGCAATGGAGCCAAATGTCCCTTCTGGGGGAAAATGCTGAAGTCACATTTACCAAGAATGTAAGGATCCCCACTTTGCTGTCGAAATCTGCAGTGCAACAGCAAAGTGTCATGAGGAATAAATCAATAGAAGTGGCCTACAAGTATCCCGAGGTATAGTTTCTGAAAGTCAGCTGGGTCTACAG
Organism: Okamejei kenojei; assembly: GCA_035221665.1. Lineage (NCBI taxonomy): Eukaryota > Metazoa > Chordata > Chondrichthyes > Rajiformes > Rajidae > Okamejei > Okamejei kenojei. Next base: position 159,674,238 of record CM069131.1, read on the forward strand.
ACACTATTGAGATAAATGACAGTTAATAAACAACTTGGAGAAATGACCTACTGCAGCACTGAAAGGAAACAATAAAGAAAGGAAACTTCATTCCATCAAGCAGAAGATTGTTGCAAGACTTTGATTTGTGTTTCTTCATCCTTCTTTTAGCCTCTGCTTTTCTCTTCCTTATTCTACCCTCGATCTCTTGTTGCATCAAATCATCTGTAGCTGAATATATTTGTTTCTTGTTTATTTTTCTTCTACTTTAGACAAAACTCCACCAACCTATCATTGGCACAACGTTCAAAAGTTCCCAGATTGACATTGTTAATGTTTATCAACTGACCATCTGAAGAAATGTCTCGAGCCAAAATGTCACCCATTCCTTCTCTTCAGAGATGCTGCCTGTCCCGCTGAGTTACTCCAGCATTTTGTGTCTATCATCCTGCAATTTTCATTGTACACATAACACTGTCTGAAGATGAGATTAAAAAAATTCAAAGAAATTTCAATAATCATTTCATTCGTCATGCATTTATTAGCATAATTAGGGATCAGGGGACAGCACATCTAACATTGATGTACATCACGCTATGAAACAGTTTATTTAATAGGAATAGGAATAAGAATAGGAATAGGAATACTTTATTGTCATAGCCACAGTGATATTCTTTGCTTGCATACACAATGTATACAAATTGCAGCCATCTACGGTGCTGACAAAGTTACAAAGCACGCCGGCTCTCCCGTTTGTCCCCCACCCCCCAGCGGTTCCCCCATACTGGGTCCCCTTGTCCTTTGTCCCCACCCCCTCTATTGTCAACTGTTCTTCCCCTTCCCCCTCACGGCAGCACCCCCCCCCCCCCCCCCCCCCTCGCCGGGTCTTCCTTGGTCTTCCTCTGCCCCCTCACGGAGGTTCCCCCACACCAGATCCAAAGACGTTATTAGCATTACAGCATAGGTATCTTCATCTTAACACATAACTCAAGACTGAGGGAGAAAGGGAAGAGAGGCTCTCTGTTAAACTAGTGGGCGGAGCTACAAAGCATGCTTCATAACATGAATGACACTGATCTACATCCTCCCTCTTAAAGAATTAAATGTCAGCACAAAACCATTGACTAAATAAGGCATGCATAGCGATTGATAATAAGCTGGAGGAAAGTCAAACATAGCCCGGGTACTTCACACCCGGCTTGCAAACAGGACCAGCACGTGTGCGATAAAAACCATCTCCGTATTTCCCCACCGGGGACAGAGTCGGTGGCTTGACTGGTGACGGAGATTGAAACAACATTCCCAGCGATGAACAAGGTGACTGCAGCGCAGGTGGAGGGGGCGCGGCCACTGGCAGAGCAGCTGCTCCAGAAGTGGGTTGTTAGAAACATAGAAACATAGAAGATAGGTGCAGCAGGAGGCCCTTCGGCCCTTGGAGCCAGCACCGCCACCAGACGCACCTACCCCATGGTTATTGGTGGCAGTGACCTACTTGTTGTGCTGGTGCAGGCAGATCAATGCCTCTGCACACAGACGGAAGTACACTTGTACGGTCTGGATAACACGGAGGTGGAGCTGGCTCATTCACAGGCAGGATATGTTGTCTGTTACGCCTGTAGGTGCCGCCATCAGCACTGGCCAGATATGAGCGTGGCTCGGAAGCAGTTCCAGAAATTACACCGATACGGTCCTGGCCTTTGTCAGTTTGCAAACGAACCTCCTGCCCCATGGTTAATGGTGGCAGCGGCCTACTTGTTTTGTCATACCACTGTTTTTGAATGCCATGCTTTTGTTGCAGCCTGGACTGGACTTCCGATAGTGAAATCACCTGCGGGATCAATGCCTGATCTGCCACAGGCACCGTGGCTCGGGTCTGCCTTGACAATAAACGTTGAGCAGGTGAACCCAAAATGGGGTCGCGAGAGTTGTTGTGTAGGTTGAGCAGGTCCAGGTACACGTCGGAATTAGCTCTGTGCGACCGTTCCATCAGCTGTTTGGCACTCTTGACAGCCCGCTCAGCTAGTCCATTCGACTGTGGATATTCAGGGCTGCTGGTGATGTGGCAAAAACTCCTTGAAGTGTTGGCTGGTAAATTGACTGCCGTTATCAGATAACAGTATGCATGGAACTCCGTGGTTTGCAGAATGGTGAACATTTTTTTAAAACTACCCCACGAGAAGTGGGGCTGCCAAGAAAATCGATGTCAAACCATCCGGAATACGAATTGACAAGTACCAGGTAGTGCTTGCAATGCCATTCAAATATGTCAGTTGCCACTGTAGACCACGGAAGGGCAGGAGCTGGATGTGAGAGATGTTCTGTTGATGAGGTGCCAAGCTGTTACACACTGCACAGGATGCCACATTCTCACTGATGCATTCAGCCATGCCAGGCCAGTAAAACATGTTTTTTGCTCATTGGACATTGGTTTCAGCGCCTGGGTGCCCCGCATGGACAGCGTTAAAATATTTGCTGTGTAGCGAAGCAGGGACCACAGCCTTATGGCTTTTTACAATAATGCCATCCTGCAGCACTAGCTCATCGTGAACGGCAAAGAAATAACAATAATAATAATAATGGATTGGATTTATATAGCGCTTTTCTAGATACTCAAAGGGCTTTACATCGCATTATTCATTCACTCCTCAGTCACACTCGGTGGTGGTGAGCTACTTTTGTAGCCACAGCTGCCCTGATGGAAGCGTGGCTGCTAATCAGTTAATCAGCGGTAGCTAATCAGCTAATCAGCGCCTACGGCCCCTCCGACCACCACCAATCACTCACACACAGGCAAAGGTGGGTGAAGTGTCTTGCCCAAGGACACAACGACAGTATGCACTCCAAGCGAGATTCGAACCGGCTACCTGCCGGTCGCCAGCCGAACACTTAGGCCATTGCGCCATCTGTCATTCTCGAAGGAAGGCCGAACTGGCAGCACAACTTAATGACGGAGGCGAGCGACTGTAAGGTACTGTCAGCAGCAGTGTGGGCAACCAAGTCCTCCACACAGGACGAGGGAATAAAGGACACAGACATTACGATAAAGTCATTATCCGGCGAGGACAGACCCTCACAGGTCTTTCGGGGTGCACGCGAGAGCGTGTCTGCCAGGTGCATATCCTTACCATGTTTGTAGGGCAGAACAATGTCATATTTTTGAAGTTGCAGCAGCATCCGCTGCAAGTGCCATGGAGAGGCATGAATCGGTTTGTTAAAGATACTGACCAGAGGTTGGTGATCAGTTTCAATCGTGACCGTATGTCTGAAGATAAAGTCGTTAAATTTCTTGAAGGCGAAAACAACCGCTAGTAGCTCTTTCTCAATTTGGGCATAGCGTTGTTCTGTGTCCGTCATAGTGCGCGAGGCATAGGCAACAGGCTTGTTGCCGCTACCGCCTGGTCTCCAAGTGGAGGCGTGGGTTCGTATCCAACTTCTGACACCATGTTGAGCTCTGCTGTTGGAATAACTTAAGTCACGCACAGTGATTAAGATCCAAAGACTTTATTAGCGTTACAGCGTACGTAAATTCATCTTAACACATAACTCAAGACTGAGGGAGAAAGGGAAGAGAAGCCTTCTGTTAAACTAGTGGGCGGAGCTACAAAGCATGACTCATAACATGAGTAACACTGATCTACAATCTGACAAAATAAAGATTAGTCATAATTGATGAGAGGAAATAAAGCTAGAAGTGTTGATAGTCAGCCTGTCAACTACCCCCCCCCCCCCACCCTCCTGTATTCTGCCATGATCTGCCATGCTTTGTCCTACCCTTCATACTTCTAGCTTTATTTCCTCCCACCACCGCAGTCAGTCTGAAGAAGGGTCCCGACCCGAAACATCACTTTTCCAAGTTCTCCAGGGATTCAGCTTGACCTACTGAGGTACTCCAGTGTTTTGTGTCTTTCTATGAACTATGCATAGCCTTGGTTGAACTATGGACTTTGAGCTATTTTGCACTAATATTGTTTTTTTGTTAATTTATCGGGGTTTTTTTGTTTTTGTTTATCATATTATCCCTGTGTTTACAGGCCTGCTTTGCTGCTGAGAATTTCATTATTCCATCGTTGATACAGGTGACAAGTAAACATACTTGACTCTTCTCTCTTGGCTCTTGAATGCAGTACATTGTTAGAAAGGAGAAATCACTGGAATTTAGGATGAGAGGGGATCTTATAGAAATATATCATATTCTTAAGGGATTGGACAGGCGAGATGCAAGAAAAATGTTCCCATGTTGGGGGAGTCCAGAAGCAGCAGTCACAGTTTAAGAATAGGGTGTTAAAGAAGGAACTGCAGATGCTGGAAAATCGAGGGTAGACACAATGCTGGAGAAACTCAGCGGGTGCAGCAGCATCTACGGAGCGAAGGAGATAGGCGACGTTTCGGGCCGAAACCCTTCTTCAGACTGGTGGGGGGTGGGGGGAGGCGGGGGGAAGAAAGGAAAAAGGAAGAGGAGGAGCCCGACGGCTGAGGGAAATGTAGGAAGGGGAGGAGACAGCAAGGGTTAACCGAACTGAGAGAATTCTATGTTCATGCCAAGAGGATGCAGACTCCCCAAGCGGAATATGAGGTGCTGATCCTCCAGTTTGCGGTGTTGCTCACTCTGGCCGTGGAGGAGGCCCAGGACAGAGAGGTCGGATACGGAATGGGAGGGGGAGTTGAAGTGCTGAGCCACCAGGCGGTCGGGTTGGTTATTGCGGACGGAGCGGAGGTGTTTGGCGAAATGATCGCCAAGCCTCCGCTTGGTCTCACCGATATAGATCAGTTGACATCTAGAGCAGCGGATGCAATAGATGAGGTTGGAGGAGGTGCAGGTGAACATCTGTCGCACCTAGTGGGTAGGTCATTTAGGACTGAGATGAGGAAAAACCTTTTCAACCAGAGAGTTGTGAATCTGTGGAATTCTCTGCCACAAAAGGCAATGGAGGCCAATTCACTGGAAGTATTCAAGAGAGAGTTTTTAGGGCTAACGGAATCGATGGATTTGCGGAGAAGGCAGGAATAGGGTACTGATTCTGGATGATCAGCCATGGTCATATTGATTGGCGGTGCTGACTTGAAGGGCCGAATGGCCTACTCCTGAACCTATTTTTCCATGTTTATAGCCGACTATTACAGTGGGAAGAAAGGGATCTGCCGTTCAACATCACATGCTTGATTTCTTCACTATTGGCAGCTGGTTCTGAACTGTTATTGACGAGTATTTTTTCCCAGCTCCCCTCAAGTTATCCAAGATCTGTGTAGCATGTGAGACACGTATGAGACCTCCCAGAGCGCGTGTGCGCTGTATCAATTACAAGTTGCGAAGAGGAAGGCATAAAAATAGACCAATGCCCTTCAACACATAGTGTGAGATAAAGTGTGATCCGTAATCTTTTCATCGCTCGGAAAGATATAAGAAGGTATGTCGAGAGCTTCTGGTCAATCTTTCATTTGGGGGATCTTAGCCACTGCTTTGCAATAGGTTTAACGCTGTACATCATCTCGCGTCTGTATATAATTCAACAAAAATACTTTTGTGGCGAAATCATACAAACACGCTTACATGTCCTGGGGCTTGACAAGATATTTGCTGAGAAACGTGCATGTATTCTCCTTAGTTTGATTTATTTTATAGAGTTAAGAAATCGCTTGTGCTGAAACAAGAGTTATCTATTAAAGTTCGAAATATTTAGAGGAGGAGGAATAACATAATGGCTTTCATAACGTTTCACGGCGAAAAGGCTACAACAGTGCAATGAAAGAAGACCACCAGATTCTTAAGTGAATGTTTAAATAGCTGTGCCACAGTTGGCAATTAGGGGTTGCATTCGTAGAGATACCAACTATCCAGGGAAAGTAGGCTCCAATCACCAGCGACACCAAGAAAGCAGCCCGTTGACCAGTCTGCTTCTTCCTGACGTTGCAAACGAAAACAAGATCCAGCAAATAGATCGTTCGCCTTTTAAATGTATTTCACGTGCCTTTTGTTTTAACCTCAGGTACTTTGCATTTGTTACAGCTAGGAATGTTAATCGTTTAAAAAAAAACCCACAATCTTCTGGAGGGACTCAGTGGGTCGGGCAGCATCTGTGGAGGGAAATTGACAGACTCGTCGGGTCGGGACTGTTCTTCAGACTCGTGGATTCCATTAGCCCGATGATAGGTCCCGACTTGAAACACTCTCTGTCCATTTCCCTCCACTGGCAAACGAGTTCCTCCAACTATGCATTATTTTGCTCAAGATTTCAGCACCTGGAGTCTTGGATGTCTCCGTGAATGTTTATCTGTGGGACGCAACGTTGTTAATAGCCCTCACAATAATAAGAAAGGTTTCCCAGAACAGGGACATTGCAGTTAGATTTCAAGGCAGACAATGCCGGAAAGACTCAATACGTCGTGCTGCAACTGTGGGTGAAGAAACAAAGTTAATGTTTCAAGTGAAGATCCTCAGTAGATAGTATCTGTGGGAAAATAAACAGTTCAGGTGGTAGATTCTTGGGTATTTTACCTGTACTATTGACGGTTTCTCTTTCTACAGATGTTTCCAGCCTTTTCGGTTTTATTTCAGATTTTCATCCTCTGTATTTTTAAACATTTCTTTTGCTATAGTTGGATTCAAATCAAACTCCATCTATTGCTTTAACCACAGTCCTCAGACAGATAGAACATTGAATGGAACAGAAACAGGCCCTTTGGCCCAAAATGTCCATCCTAACCATGATGCCATGTTCAAATAATTTCCTCTATCTGGTGGGTGCATGGCTGCCAGAGAAGGTAGTTGAGGCAGATACTAAAATAAAATTTAAAATACATTCAGACAGGAATATGGATAGGAAAGATTTAGAGGGATATTTAGTTTAGTTTACTTTCGTTTAGAGATACAGTGTGGAAACGGGCCATTCGGCCCGCTGAGTCTGTGCTGACCAACGGTCACCCATACACTAGTTCTCTGCTGCACACGAGGGATGATTTACCTGCCAATTAACCTGCGCTTCTTTGGAATGTTGGAGGAAACTGGAGCACCCGAAGAAAACACACGCAGTCACAGGGAGAACATGCAAACTCTGCAAAGACATAAACCATAGTCAGGCGATATAAGGCAGCAACTCTTCTGCTGTGCCACTGCGCAGCCCCTTAATGGGCAAAAGACAGGCAGGTGGGACTATTGTAGATGGGGCGTCTTGGATGGCATGGCTGGTTGAGCCAAAAGGCCTGTTTCCATGCTGAATGACTCTATGCTGTAACACCATTCACTGCATATCCAAAAATCTATCTGAAATATCACTATCGTATATGTCTGCACAACTACCCCTGGTAGTGTGTTCCAGGCACCCATCGCACTTTGTGTAAAGCAAAATTGCCCCGCACATTTCCTTTAAATTTTTCCCTTGAATGCGAAAGCTCCAGGGAGGCCTCAGCATTCATTCCATGCTGAGTGTCTAGCACCATGAGTCACAGTCTCAAATAAAAGGGCCACTTGTTCAGCAGAGAGACGCGAAGAAATGTCTTCATCCAAATGAATTTTCCAGAGAAGCGCAAAGGGCTGAATGCCCTAATTTGACTTTTCTTTCTAATATTTTTACGTTCCTCAATCACAGTCTCAAGGGTGGTAGTGCATTAGTGTACTGCTCATAGCAAAAGGTCCAGAGTGCCCTTGACATTTCCCTTTTCTCCGGTGTTGATGTAAAATCTCAATCGAAACATGAAAAATCCCTTTGGCTCCATAGATGGTGCCTGACCCACAGTTTCCCCATTTGCTTGTTTTTCTTTGCTTCAGATTCCATCACCTGCAGTTTTGTGTATCTCCATAATTCTTGATTTCCCTACGGTCTAAAAATGTGTCAGTTTCAGTCTTGGTGTGTACTCAGTCAGAGTCATACAGCGTGGAAACAGGCCCCTTGACCCAACTTGCCCCTGCCGACCAACATGCCTCACCTACACTAGTCTCACCTGCCTGCATTTGGCATTTTATCCTTCTAAACCTATCCTTCCATGTACCTGTCCAAATGTCTTTTAAACATAGCGATAGTAGCTGACTCAACTACCTCCCCTGGCAGCTCGTTCCATACACCCACCACCCTTTATGTAAGAAAGGTACCCCTCAGGTTCCTATTCCCTCCTCACCCTAAAGCTATATTGTCTGGTTCTCAATTCCCTCCTCTCTGTACAAGACTCTGTGCATGTACCCAATCTATTCTTGTCATGTACTTATAAAACACTACAAGATCATACTTTTGTGCTCCAAGGAATAAAGTCCTAGCCTACTCAACCTCTCCCTATAGATTTTTTTTTGTGTGGGAAAACATTGACACATGCTGTGTCACCGAAATGAGTCCTCAAGCCCCAAATGTTCACAATCTTTATTAATGATTTCACTGAGAAGACAGAGCATAATATATCAATGTTTGCTGATGATACAAAACTAGTCTATTTTATGAGACGGTTGCATAAAGACTTCAAACAGGCTAATTGAATTGACAGTGGCAATCTAAACTGTTAAAAAAAAATGTGAATGCGAAAACATAGAAAGTTGAAATACTTTTTAAATGGTGAGAGATGATAAAGTGTTATTCAGAGGGAATGGGCTCCTGATTTTAGATGATTAGCCATGATCATAGAAAATAGGTACAGGAGTAGGCCATTCGGCCCTTCGAGCCTGCACCGCCATTCAATATGATCATGGCTGATCATCCAACTCAGTATCCTGTACCTGCCTTCTCTCCATATCCCCTGATCCCTTTAGCCACAAGGGCCACATCTAACTCCCTCTTAAATATAGCTGATGAACTGGCCTCAACTACCTTCTGTGGCAGAGAATTCCACAGACTCACCACTCTGTGTGAAAAAAGATCTTCTCATCTCGGTCCTAAAAGACTTCCCCCTTATCCTTAAACTGTGACCCCTTGTAATGGAGTTCCGCAACATCGGGAACAATCTTCCTGCATCTAGCCTGTCCAACCCCTTAAGAATTTTGTAAGCCTCTATAAGATCCCCCTTCAATCTCCTAAATTCCAGCGCAATATGATCATATTGAATGGTGGTGCTGGCTCGAAGGACTGAATGGCCTACTCCTGCACCTATTTTTCTATGTTTCTATGTTTCTAACTAGTATCTTTAAACATGAATCATTGATATTTAACATGCAGATACAGCAAGCAATTAGAAAGGCAAAAGTTGTCATTATGTTGTCAGTTGTTATGTTGTCTGTTGTTATGTTGCAAGAGAATTTGATTACAAGAATGAGTAAATCTGGAATATTGTGTACAGATATGATTTCCTGACATTAAGGAAAATAGATGATGTTTCACTTATCTTGGGTATTATATGCAAACCCAACAGCTAGAATAATAACAAACCATATGTTATCAACTAAATTTAGTTTATCTCGAGGTTGTAGACAAGGCTGTCCTTTATCACCTTTACTGTTTGCGTTAGCAATCGAACCTCTTGCCCAAAGGGTAAGATTGCACCCGGAAATATATGGATATGATACTAAAGATACTAAGAATAAAATCTCGTTATATGCGGACGATGTATTACTTTATATCACTAAACCGGAAATAAGTATCCGTAATTTGTTAAAACTAATAACGGAATTTGGTTTAATTTCAGGATACAGTATTAATTGGAATAAAAGTGAACTTATGCCAATAACCATGAATAACTTACAGATATTACAACAATTTCCTTTTAAGATAACAAATGAAAATATTAAATATCTTGGTATTTTTGTTACAAAAAGATTTGACTCTCTATTTAAGTCTAATTTCCCGTTATTACTGAATAAATTAAATAAAAATATTTTATACTGGAAAAGTTTACCTATTTCAATGTTAGGTAAAATAAACGCAATAAAAATGATTTTTCTCCCACAATTATTATATTTATTTCAATCAATCCCGATATATCTCTCCAAAATTTTTTTTTAAAAAGTAGACTCTATAGTCACTAACTTTATCTGGGATTACAAGAACCATAGAATAAATAAAAAACACTTATGTAAAGCTAAAATAAACGGGGGTTTAGCATTACCAAATTTTATGTTTTATTATTGGGCAGTTAATATTAAAAATATGAACTTCTGGTTAGAAGAAACAGATAATAAACCAAACTGGGTAAAAATGGAAAGAGAAGACTGTTTTCCATTTGAAATTAGCTCTATAATATTTGCTAATATTAATGTACCTAAGAAAATTTATAGTGAAAACTCGATAATAGAAAGTGGAATACGTATTTGGAAACAAATAAAGAAAACATTAAAACTAAAATTTATACCGCTAGGTCTTACTATTGCCAACAATTTTATGTTTAAACCCTCAACGATGGATAAGGCTTTTATACAATGGAAAAATAAAGGAATTTTAAATATAGGGGATCTTTATAAGGAAAATTTTTTTCTTTCATTTCAAGAATTACAACAAGCTTACGGGCTTCATAATAATGAATATTTCAGATACTTACAAATCAGAAACTATATATACAAATCAGAAACTGCAAATACACAAGAATTCAGAAATAGAAAGAGTGAAATTTTAGATGAATGCTTGAATAAACATCCAAATACAGAAAAAATGATATCATACATTTACAATATTTTGTTGGAAAGTGATATTCCATCATCGGAAATACACAGACAGCGTTGGGAAAATGAATTAGGTCAAATAATAAGCCCAGAAATATGGGAAGAAAGCTTACAACACATACATTACTGCTCGTTAAATGCTAAACATGCTCTTATACAGTTTAAAATTTTACATAGATTACATTACTCTAAATCTAAATTACATAATATATTTCCAAAATTATCGCCTATATGTGATAAATGTCAAATCTTAGAAGCAAATTTGTCACATTAATTTACTAATTGTACGAAGATTGTAGAATATTGGAACGAAATATTTAAGATAATCTCGAATGTTGTTAATATTACTATGATTCCTGATCCAAAGTTAATAATACTTGGAATACCGGAAACGGAACAAATAATTACAAGGAATCAAAGAACTTTTATCGACTATTCTCTAATAATTGGGAAAAAATTAATACTAAAATTTTGGAAAGGCCCTGCATCCCCAACAATTAAAATGTGAAATACAGAAATGTCGGAGACACTTCACTTGGAGAGATTGAGACTTGTCCTTATGGATAGGTTAGATCTCTTCAAAGGGATTTGGTCTCCATACATTAAATATTTACAGGGTCATAATGGTTCGGCGCGGGGACTTGACTGAGGCCTGAATATCTGAATGGATGAAGAAATACATATAATAAATCATGAATGTATCTCCAAGAATGGATTATTTAGTAATATTTTAATCTCCATCAAACTTTTCACATTTTCTTTTCTATTTTCTACTTTCTATCTCTATCTTTCTATCTTTAAGTAGGGAAAAAAAGTATAGAAACATATTACATATATTCTTAATATTAGTATGAATACACCCATTATTAGTTGTATGAAAATTTTATAGATGTCTTAAATTTGTAATCATATAAAATTGTGCATTTTCAACTATATAATAATTTTGAAATATAAAGTTAATAATAATACAAACACTCTTAATATTATGAAAATATCATGAATATCATAGAAGTTTGGTTAAGTTTGGGTATTATGTAGTTATATTAGGGGGGATTTGTATTTGGTAATTAGAAGAAATATGTGTGGTATGAGAAGTGTGAGTATATTGCTTATTTTAGGAATATACTACATACACTCCCAATTATACAAAATAAATAACCAGGAAATGTATAATGGATAACATTACAATTAACACAAACAGTATCAATTGATAATCAATATTATATAATTTTGTATATTATATAATTTTCAATGCCGTATAAGAGTGTACTCTGTATATATTGTTTCTATAATAAAAAAAATAATAAAAAAAAATAAATAAATAAAATAAACCAGCATCTGCAATTTCCTCTTAAACAGGGATATGGGCTAAATGCAGGCAAATGGGACTAGTTTATTTGGGGTATCTTAGTCAGTATGGACGGGTTGGGCTTAAGGGTCTGTTTCTTTGCTGAGAGACACTGATATCATGAATCTTTGGAATCCTCTACCCAAAATGGCAGTGAGTGTTCAGTTGCTATATTTATATATTCAATATTATTATATATTATATTATATATTCAAGGCAAGAGTTAATAAATGTTTGGGATAATGAGGGAATGGAAGGATTGGGATTAAATCAGGAAAGTGATGCTGGAGTAAAAGACGGGTCATAGTCTAACTGAATTGTTGAAACAGCACAAAGGGACAGATAGCCCACTACTGGAATTTTCAGATTGCTAATTTGAAAACTGAACTTGGACAGAATCCTGAAACTTTGGTTTAACCATGTTTCCCTACTATGCTGTATTGAACATACACCAGCACAAATACAGGAAATGGCCCTTCAGCCCACTATGTCGGTGCCAAAGATAATGCCGTGTTAGTCTAATCTCCTTTGCCTGCACATGATCTATCTCCCTCCATTCCCAGCATATTCAGGTGCCCATCCAAAAGGTTCTTAAATGCCACTATTGCACCTGCATCCGCCACCTCCCCTCGAAGCGAGGGACCCACCACTTTGTGTAAAAAACTTCCGCCTCTTTAAACTTCACCCCTCCCGCTTTAGCTCTAGTCTTTGACATTTCCACCCTGGGATAGGATTGTCTACCCTATCTATGCCTCACATAATTTTATATACTTCTATCAGGTCTAAATACTTCAATAATAGGGTCAACAATGTTATGAATCTCTGTAATTTATCCAAAATGGCAGTGAAGATGCATTTGTTATTGCTCCAAGGCAAAAGGTGATAACATTTTGGATATTAAGGCAATCAAGGGATTGGGATTAAATCAGGAAAGTGATGCTGAGATAAAAGATGGTCCATGGTTGTACTGATGCAGCACAAAAGGACAAATGACCCACTCCTAGTGTTTTTCATATTGTTAAAACGATAAATGAAACTGGACAGAATCCCATTTCTGTAGTGTGTTCTTTTTAAATAGTTTTTCCTATGTTTGAATTTAAGGGTAATAAAACCAATTTGTAACTATAATTTTTAAATTTTTATCTATAACCATGATGTCATTTGTATCTGGCCTCGAAACTATTTTCTTCCCAACAACTGAAAGTTTACAAGACTCTTTGTGCAAGCTCATGCTATATTTTACTTCGGAGTCACGTGAGTGACTACGTGAAGAACCCCGCCTGGCGCTGGAACGGCATTACGTCGACGCTGATGGCAAAAGGAAGAGCTGCAGAGGCTAGCTCGTCGACAGCGGTAGGTATGGAACCGGCAGGTAAGTGCAGTTGAAAAACCTTTTAGGGTCTGGAAAACTCCGTGCCTGATGTATTGAACCAGGATTTAAAATGAATTTAAAAACAAAAATAAAATAAAAGATTAAAATAGAACAAAATACTCTGTATAAAACAACGGAGTTTAAAAAAGAACGTCCCGGGGGAATACCCAGCGATCGGGACGGGAGATAAATTACGGAGCCGGTTCCAATACTGGTGACCGTTAAAATTACGTTAGGGAGTTCTAGATGCTCAACAAACTTTTGGCAGGGGGGGAAATTTTAAATAAGTCAGAAAGGCCATAATTTAAAAAGTTAATAAAGGCCTTCAGACGGAAAATAATGGAAATATTCCCTAACCTACCCTAAGGGGGTTTCACATATAAAAAGAGAAAAAAAAAATATGATGAAATATGGTGGGAATATCTACCTCAGATATTTCTGAAGGTAGTCTCCTTGAGGGGAAAAACTCAGGAGAAACAAGGGCAGTGAAAAATAAAATGGAAAAACTGACCCTAAAAATGCACTGATAGTGGTGGCTGGTCATGAAGTACCCACCACAGCACCAAAAAAAAAATTTAAAAAAAAAAAAAAAAAAAAAAATTATATATATATATATATATATATATATATATATATATATATATATATATATATATATATATATATATACACATACATATTATACATACATATATACATACATATATACATACATATATACACATACATATACACATATATACATACACACACAGGTGTATGCACCATGGAAAATTACCATGGAAACCAAAATTAGTTGGTCTCTCACTAAAAGCTGTTATGGTTAAAACAGCAGAACAAATAATGATTGAGGCCATGAAAAGTAAACATGGAAACTAAAAACTCACCAAAGCTGTAATGATTGAAACAGCAGAATATGATAAAACTTTATGTTTTATAAAGATATCAACGGTGAATCCGTTTATGATATCCATGTCTCAAATTATATGAGATAAGGAAATACAATTTCAAAGTATTTCAAACTGGTGCATTTTATTTTATTTACTATTCAAAAAGAAAATAAAATAAAGCGTTGTGCAAATAACTAATATTTTTAAAATAAAATAAATTGCCATCAGTTTGTGGAGCTCAATGGGAAGAAATATATAATATTAATTTACCAAATCTGCACTCTAGATTCACAGATTAATACAAATCAGGTTATGTTAAACTCCTGATTATTATGGAATAAACCTGCCTTATGATAAATCAAAGATATTGATTACAAAAGAACAGACTACTGATCTTTAAACTTTGGGGGGAAAACTATGATCCAATGAAAGATTTGATAATGGATCAAAACAAAGGCAAAGATCTTTAAACTTTGGGGGAAAAACTATGATCCAAAGAAAGATTTGATAATGGATCAAAACAAGGCAGAAGTGGTATAATCCAACATAGCCTTATCCAAACCATATAATTGGGAAAAGAAGGCTTGAAGTACGTTGAAGAAGTGCAAACATCTTGTACAAAATAAATTCATGAAATCTCCAATTGTGGGGGATTACAGGTATATTATGATAATTAATTTAATATAACTAAGAAAGGATTGGTTCACCTGTATAAGAAAACCTTAAAAATTGATTTTAGGTTTGCACTCAAAAGTAACTCCAATAAAGAAGGGGTACGTATATATATATTATAAAATTACCTCAGTGTAAGATTTGATGGTATAAACCATACAAAACATCATTTTATATACAACTTTCACAGTGTAAGAATATTTATTAAAATGGAAAACATCTTGAACATTGAAATACAGTTGCTATTAACAAATTGTTAATCAATATTACAGGTGCTTGAAATTAATTAAAATGGGTCAAGCTGTGCAAGTTAAAACAATGTCCAAAGGATTAAACCAGTTCAAGGCTGTTAAACAGAATACTGGAAGAACAATTATGCTGATAAAAGATCAGCACTATGCACTAATGAGGTCATGATCATGGGTTATCTTGATTACATTTAAATTGGAAGGTTATAAGAGTCTGCTGCAAATTAGTGATGCAATTACAAACCTGTTGGTAGGTAAGGACTGACCCATTCATAAAGTGTATGCTTAGGCATTAATAAAATATTCATAAATTACTATTCTGAATTTAGGAGTAATTCAGCACCATTAAGAGGGGGAAAATTGTTCCATGATACAAATATGTCTCATTGTTGTTGACATACTTTGTCCCTCCATTAGGTTAGGTAAAGAGTAAATAAACTCCAAAAGAAGGAATACCAGAAGCCTTATAAGAATATTAATGCCTTTGTGAGAGGCTTATGCAAATATCAAATGATACGTTATCATTATTAAAGTAATGTAAAAAAGGTTCACAAGCTGCTTCAACTATAAGTTAACAGCTGTTGCAAACTGAAGCAAGTGTTACAGATGATGTACAGCTTCTGTGAATGTTGGGTAAAGATAAGAATATTATCTATTCTTATAAGAATAATTGATACGTCTCTTGTTGGGACTGCGGACAATAATACCAGGTGAGCATAAATGGATTGTCCTAAAAATTTTTCCAAACATTTGAATTAATTATTGAAGTATAAGGAGTTATGGATTAAATATCGATTGTTTTATTATTAAAGTGTCCATGTCATATCAAGGTGAACAATACCACGGCTGTGGCATATGTTAAAACACAAAAGATAAGTCAAATAATAATCATGGACTGATTTCTGAGTAAACAGATGTGGCATATTCTAAATGTTTTAGTCCAGCTGTTTATCTCTAAGGAAGAGGACAATGGTATCGGAGACAACAAATTTAGGGAGAAAACACATTGTCATTAATAGGGATTACTTACAATTAATCTGGTTGCATACAGATTAAATCACCGATCTTTCAAATGTTCTTGTGGGGTAAAACCAAGTACAGGAAAGGTGGAGTGCTTTTCTCTCAATTACATGAGAAATATGTTCTTTTGTGTTCCTATTTGTTGATAGGGCAGTGTCTGATGAAAATGTAGCAGGACACTGCCAGAGGCATTTTGGTGGCCCAATACGGATCCTTCATGGTTTCATAAATATTGAGTGATGTTGAACCCACTTGTGATGATTCATAGTTGCAGTAATTTATTGAAGTCTGAGGAAGGGTCTCGACCCGAGGCGTTGCCTGTCTCCTTTCGCTCCTTGATGCTGCTGCACCCGCTGGGTTCTCCAGTTTTATGTAACCCTGCAGTAATTTATTGTTGTACAAAGCATCCATGACATGAAAATATGAATTTGACTATCTGCAGGTTGACCAGACCATTACAACAGTTTGATGGTCAAAGAAGTCTAGGAATGTTTAACTAATATAACAACATAACAATAAAATAATTATGTATAAAAGAAGTGTTATACCTGCAATTTGCAGAAATAAGTTTTAAAAAACAATATTTTGTTATAAGAAATTGGAAGTCTGTGTATACAGTAAAGTTATTTTATCATATTTCTGTCCAAAATTGTAATATATAAGTCGGGAGATAAATGGTCCTGAATTGCCTTAGGCAATGGACTCTAATTCTATCAATGATTCAAAAAAAAAAGAGTTAACATTGAAAATAATAATGCTGATGACTTTAGTATCAATATAAGAGTGCAAACATTGCAAATATTACGTTATAATTGCATGTGGATACAGATTACATTATCATATATGTTTATGAATTTACCAAACAAAGCACACCAAGAAGAGCTGAAACCAAGGTAAACCTATAAGCATATCCTGTCGGCCTTAAGGTGTGTGGTGTGTGTGTGTGTGTGTGTGTGTGTGTGTGTGTGTGTGTGTGTGTGTGTGTGTGTGTGTGTGTGTGTGTGTGTGTGTGGTGTGTAGTGAACATTGATGAAATATGTTGAAGTAGGTAAGAGTCTCTGTGGTAATGAGACAGCACTAGTATTACACACAAAAAGCACATTAGGTTCAGTAAAAAACTGATGGTTCTAGAGGAATGTATTCTAGATGGTTAGAAATTGGATACATTCAGTGGAACTAGACACTGAAAGATGGAAAATCACTCTGTTAATGAGTAGATACATTCACAGGAATGGCACGGGATGAGCGCTCGAGCAAAGATGCAACGCCGCAGGAGGGTGTAAATTAATGTTAAAGTAAAGGAACCAGTCATGGTGTCAGGTTTGGACACAGAGTGTTGGGTTCTCTATAATTGTTGCTTTGTTCATACCATCAAAATTATATATCAATTGATATTTGTGATAACTGCCTTTTCAATGGAAAGGGCATTACTTTTATTCTTTATAATGTGAAATAATTAACACATAACTTGAGGCAATGTTTGGGGAAAAAATGTGTTATTCGCTCGTTACTGTGTTGAATGAGCCGGACTGTCGTATGGAATAAATTCTACGACATGAAAAAACACAGAAGGCTTCAAACTCTTCACGTAGTCACTCACGTGACTCCGAAGTAAAATAGTAAGATTAAACAAGAACTTACCAGTTCAATGTTTGATCTTTATTTTATGAGGAGTAACGATGAGGGATTACGTGCCCTCCACTCCACACCCTCATAAAATAAATGATCATCTGGTAGTTCTAAATCTATGATGAGCCTTACTATCTTACTCCGCTATTGTGTTCTGTGTTTTTCATGCCGCTGCTTTGAAGTATGCCGTTCCAGCGCCAGGCGGGGCTTCTTCACGTAATCCCTCATCGTTACTCCTCATAAAATAAAGATCAAACTTCGAACTGGTAAGTTCTCGTTTAATCTTACTGTTAACAGTCCGTCCATTTGCACAATCCTCTTTCTCATTTTCACTGAGGTCCATGGAGCTGTTCCCTGCTGATTGGCCACAAGGTCATTTTGTAGTGCTAGTTTTCATCGATTACACTTTATTAACCTAACACTCAGGGCATAAGGCCCAGAATTATTGCATCATTGTAAATTAATTCACATTCTTAGAGTCATAGAGTGATAGTGTGGACACAGGCCCTTTGCCCCAACTTGTTCACACCAGCCAACAATGTCCCAGCTACACTAGTCCCACTTGCCTGCGCTCAGTCCATATCCCTCCAAACCTGTCCTATTAATGTACCTGTCCAACTGTTTCTTAAACAAAGGGATAATCCCATCCTCAACTACATCTTCTGGCAGCTTGTTCCATACACCCACCACTCTTTGTATGAAAACGTTATCCCTCAGATTCCTATTAAATCTTTTTCCCTACACCTTGAACCTATGTCCTCTGGTCCTAGATTCCCCTACGCTGGGCAACAGACTCTTGTGCAACTATCCAATCTATTCCTCTCATGATTTTGTACACCTCTATAAGATCACCCCTCATCCTCATACGCTCCATGGAATAGAAACCCAGCCTTCTCAACCTTTCCCTATAGCTCACACCCTCTAGTCCTGGGAATATCCTCATAATTATTTTCTGATCCCTTTCAAGCTCGACAATATCTTTCCTATAACATGGTGTCCAGAACTGAACACAATATTCTGAATGCGGTCTAACCAGCATCTTATACATGACCTCCCAACTTCTATACTCAATACTCCAACTAATGAAGGCCAAATTGCCAAAAACCTTTATGACCATCTTATCCACCTGCGACTCGACCTTCAATGAACCATGCACCTGTATTCCTAGATCCATCTGCTCTACAACACTACCCAGAGGCCTACCATTTACTGTGTTGGTCCTGCCCTTGTCCAACATCCCAAAATGCAACACCTTACACTTCTCTGTATTAAATTCCATCAACCATCCCTCCGCCCACCTGGCCAATTGATCCAGATCCTGCTGCAATCTTTCACAACCATTTTTACTATCTGTAAAACAGTAACTTTTGTATCATCAGCAAACTTGCTAATCTTGCCCTGTATCTTTGTATCCAAATCATTGATATAGATGACAAATGGTAACGGACCCAGCACCGAACCCCGAGGCACACCACTAGTCACAGGCCTCCTGTCCGAGAAGCAACCTTCAACCATCACCCTCTGCTTCCTTCCATGGAGAAAATCTTATATCCATTCAACTGTCTCCCCTTGTATCCCATGCGATCCAACCTTCCAGAGCAGCCTTTAGAAGAAGGGATTACGTAACATTAGCAAATTTGCAGATGACACAAAGCTGAGTGGCAGTGTGAACTGTGAGGAGGAAGCTATGAGAATGCAGGGTGAATTGGACAGGTTGGGTGAATGGGCAGAAGCGAATGGCATGTTGGCCTTCATAACAAGAGGAGTTGAGTATAGGAGCAAAGAGATCCTTCTGCAGTTGTACTGGGGGTCCACGTGAGACCACACCTGGAGTATTGTGTGTAGTTTTGGTCTCCAAATTTGAGGAAGGACATTTTTGCTATTGAGGGAGTGCAGCGTAGGTTCATTAGGTTAATTCCCGGGATGGCGGGACTGTCATATGCTGATAGAATGGAGCGGCTGGGCTTGTATACTCTGGAATTTAGGATGAGAGGATATCTTATTTAAACACATAAGATTATTAAGGGTTTGGACAAGCTGTAGGCAGAAAACATGTTCCCGACGTTGGGGAAGTCCAGAACAAGGGGCCACAGTTTAAAAATAACGGGTAAAAAAAAAGCCATTCAGAACAGAGATGAGGAAACTCTTTTTCACACAGAGTTGTGAGTCTGTGGAATTCTCTACCTCGGAGGCGGTGGAGGCTGGTTCTCTGGATACTTTCAAGAGAGCTAAATAGGTCTTTTAAAGATAGTGGAGTCAGGGGATATGGGAAGAAGGCAGGAACGGGATACTGATTGTGGATGATCAGTCATGATCACATTGAATGGCGGTGCTTGCTTGAAGGCTTGAAAGGCCTACTCCTGCACCTATTGTCTACTATGCGGAACCTTGTCATCCTCTTCTCATCTTCCATTCCTTATAACCATAAACTGCACCCTGGCTTCCAGGCGATCATTTTATGCACTGACAGTGGACTTTGAAAATGCTTTGTAACAAGCAGAAACTCATAGGAATTCCACTTTTCTGGTTTTTAAAGGTCAGTTGCATCTCATTTGTATAGTCCACTTAACAATTCATTCAGAGGATATCTAAATTTAAAATAGTTAATTGAAATTTACAGCCAAAATAGCCAATCACACTATTTTGTTATTGTTGATTAAAATAATAAAATTGCTAATGTGAAATAAACCAAATTTCAAATGATCTAAAGGCATTCACAAGACCACTTATAAAAGCCGAAATTGAGCTATTTGAACAAGCTACCCTTCTGAAAATTTCTGTGAACCTGCTTCTTTAAGAAAATACTTTCTTCACATACCGTGGGTTTTTTTGCTACATGTGGAATATTTTCAGTAATTTATTTCATAAGTTTTTTGCCTTGTGCTCTTTTAATGAGTGCTGTTTTCAAAGTAATTAGTCTAGTCCATCATGCAAACCAGCCCCCTTCCCCACTAAATGATTCTACCTACACCAGCTGCCTTGGGAAAGCTGCTAACATAATCAAGGACCATCCACACCCTTTTCATTCTCTCTTCTCCCCTCTCCCTTTGAAGAGAAGATTTAAAAAAAAAGTCTGGAAGTCTGGAAACACTCCTCCAGTTTCAAGAACAGTTTATTTCCCGCTGTTATTAGACCTCTCATATGCTGAGGGTGAATTCCCGATCTCCCGCTGCAGCTCTTGCACTTTTTTATATCAGTACTTTCTCTGTAGCTACATCACTTTATTCTGCATCCCGTTTCCTTTCTCTTCTCCCACTGCCTGTTGTACGCAAGTATGGTTTGATTGTTCTCATTGCATGTTAAGATTTACCTTGGGTTAGCATCCGGCACAAAGTTTTTCACCGCATCCCAGTACACATGACAAAAAAGCCAGCACAATACCAATACCTATTGCAGGTACAATGGACTGTTGTTCGTCTACACTTATGCCCAATAATGCTTTCAATTCATTTGGTTATCTTGTAAAACTTGTGCAGCTGGACGTTTCCAATTGTTTTGCAACTTTATAATATGCAATCACATTTAAGATATTTTCTATAATGGTGCATTACTGCATTAGAAAGAAGTATTCAACAGAATACTAAAAAGTTGTATTAAATTCTGTTGTATATAAAATTCAAGTGTGGAATAGTGGCACAACAGTAGAATTGCCATCTCATTGTGCCAGAGACCCTGGGTCTATCCTGACCTCAGGAGCTGTCTGCGTGGAGCTTGCATGTTCTCCCAGTGACCACGTAGATTTCTTCATGACACTCCAATTTCCTTACATATTCCAAAGACATGCAGATATGTAGGGTAAATATCCTCTGTAAATTGCTCCTAGTGGGATAACCTAGAACTTGTGTGAATAGATGATTGATACTGACCATTGACTCAGTTGACCTGATTCCAGTCTGTGTGTTTCGATCAATATCTGACAATATCTGAAAATGCTTCACAGATACACATTCAACTGAATCTGTCTCATTTTGAGATATTAATGCATGTTTGGTTAGAAAGTTTATTAAAGGAAGAAGGGAGTGAGGAAGAGGAGAGAAGATATCTGGGAGGGATCTCGGGAACAGTTAAATGAGCGGAAGGCAATGTCACCAATGGAGAAGAAATGGAAAGAAGATGTCAAAGGGAACAGAATTGTGGGACAAAAAGGCAAAGTGCAGGATTGAATCAGCGGGTCAGGCAGCATCTCTTCATAACATGGATAGGCCATGTTTCAAGTCGGTTCTGAAGAAGGGTCCCATTGTGAAAAGTTGCCTATCCATGTTGTCCAGAATTGCTGCCTGACCCGCTGAGTTACGCCAGGACTTTGTGCCTTTTTTTTTTTGCAAACCAGCATCTGCGGTTCCTTGTTCCTAGCTGCAGCAAGGTGTTGGCCCAAACTAGATTACAGAGATAGGAAAGGTCAAGGCTTTAGAAAGGTTTGAACACGAGGAATGAGAATTTAAATTTGTATCCGATTTTGGACCAGGAGCCAAAGCAGAAATTTAATTACAGGGGTAATGTTGAATACTATTCTTCTTGCGTTTGAGGCAGCAGAAATCCGCAGCAGGGTGATGCCATCCGGTTTGACATCCGTAGGTGCCCGCCTTCAAAAGGGCGCATGCTCGGGTCGCCAAGCTTGCGGCGGCGCTGCTTGTACTATCTCTATTTGTTGTCGATCGCCTGACTGAGGTCATTGACAGGGTCACACAGAGGGGTCGACACCATGAGCCCCTTGAATACTGTGGTATTCTAAATGACGCTGCAGAGATGTGTGATGTATACTTGATGGGAAAACGTGGGCTGGTTAGCATCGGCGCTCGCGCAGGCTCATAGTTAACTTTGCAAGATACCAAACTGAATGAATGAGGCTCATTGTTTTTTTGGTCTTTCTTCCTAATATTTTAGAAGAAATTAGAGTTCTGATCTTTTATACTCATGGATACAATAATATTGCGTTGATCCATACTTTTTGCACTGTAATTTCCTTCGTCCTCGTGTCGGCCATCTTCTATATACGTCTTTCCGGTTCCGGGACAGTTGACTCCTCTAATACTGGTCTGGGGTTGCAGAATGGCTACTTTCGTCAGTCACTGTTTTGTACAGATCTGTCGTCAGGCTTGCCCGGGGGATTGCGCCACGTGGAGGCTTCTGCTTGCATCCCTCAACTGTGTTAAAGCAAATAACAGCAGTTGGCAAAACAAAATCGCAAGATCAAGTGTGGAACTAAAATAATTTTTATAGATCACGCAATCCCACCCAACAGGAATGCATCTTTTTTATTGGTCCTTATATTATTGTTCTATTCTTTTAGGGGCATTTCCAACAATGTCTTGCAAAGGCCGCTGGGCCGAAATCGCTATCTCTCTCGCAGAGAGTATCTCTCCTTGAACCCCCCCCCCCCCCCCCCCTAGTCGCGGCAGAAAGTGATTGAGAATTGTTGATGTCCTACTCTTCTGTTCAGTTGTCGGTAATAAATTAATCTGCTGTCTTTGGAGGAACCTATACTGTATGTTGTTCCTAGGAAACATTATGAGTTACCCATTCAAATTGTGTTTCATTAATTTAACAACTTTAAAAGAGTCTTTCTGTCATTCAGAAAATTTAACAGTAGCTGTGAAAAAAATCCTGCGATTAGGATAATGGGATGCAATTGGAGCTATAAATACCTGTTCACATTTGTGTCACTTCCGATAGAGTGGATTCTCGACCCGAAATGGCACCTATTCCTTTCTCTCTTGTTGCGTGCTATCCAGCCATGTTTTACTGTGAATGTCGGAGAGAAGCAGCAGCCAGAAGTAGCGAGAGTGGAGTATTGGCGGGAAAGGTGGGCGAGTTGGAGGGAAAGAAGATTTAAAAAACTACAGCAAGGCTATGTTTCAAGTTAATTTACAAATTAGCCCTAAAGTAGTTGATGATGAGGGTAAGTGATAAAGAAGTTCGCTGCAGGCCTTGAGACGCGTGAAGTGCCTTTGTGAGTAAAGTGCAAGTCTTTGGCTCGGGAGAAGTACCCTTGGTGAGTAAAGTGTTAATAAGATTTCGGCTCGAGGGTCTGCAGCAAGGAGGCTGAGGAAGGAGGCTACATGAATTCAAAATTTGTGATTTTTTAGTCCATTGAAGAAATGGCAGGCAAGTTGGTAGTGTTTGTTTCCTGCAGGATGTGTGAAGTCGGGGACATAGCTGGTGCTTATGGAACTAAACCTGCACGGAAAATTGTTCCAGGGTGCAGCTCTTGAATAAACATGTGGGTGAAACTGGACAGCAGTTGGATGGCCTCAGGGCCATCTGGTGGAAAACGAGAGTTGCGCACGCGCGCTACAAAGACCCACAGTGAGGTTGTCAACCCTAGGATCCAGGAAGAGCAAGGTGGGTGACTGTGTGCAAGAGGGTAAACTGGAGTGGGTGGAGTGCAGGAGACCGCAGTGGCTGTACCTACAGAAAACAGGTACACCATCTTGGAGCTTGAGAGTGAGAGGGAGGAGGGTGGGCGGTGGTGCCAGGGCTGTGATCTCCCTGGTGCGAGGACTCAACGGGGAAGAGAGATGTCAGTCAGTAGCGTAGTGGTGGGAGGACTCCGGTCGTCATTGGTGCAGACAGGAAATTCTGCGGCAGCCGGCGAGGACTCCAGGAGGGTGTGTTGCCTCCTGGTGCCAGTGTGTTCCAGGATGTCTCGGGAAACGGCTGCACATTGCTCCCTCAAGAGTGAGGGGGAGGAGCGGAGGGTTAGGTTGTTGTGCAGGTTGCACAAATTATATGGTCGGATAGATGGAGGGGTTCTGCAACAAGAATTTACAGAACTGCGGCCGCTCGAAGACTGAAAAGCAGGACCTGCAGGGTAGTGAACTCAGGAGCTTGCTTCCAGTACCTCGGTGGCTTGTGAAGGTAGAATTGTAAGATTGGGAAATGAATGTGTGGGAGGAGTTGGTGCAGGCGGGCAGGGATTCAGAATTTCTGGTGATTGGGTTCTCTTCTCCGGGGCTGGGGTGACCTGTATAAGGGGGACGGTTGCACTACCGGGGAGGGAGACCAACATGTGCCTAATGCGGACAACGGGGGGTTTAAACTAGATTGGCAGGGGGTAGGGATTCCTGTGCAGGACAGATGGCAAATGTGAGAGGCTAGAATTTGTTATGGAGGGTTGTGTGGGACGGGTTAGTGGACAGAATAGGCGGTGAAAGGTGGTTTGAAGAACGAGGAAGGAGGGTGGTTTAAACTGCATGAATTGAATGCACAGGGGCCGAGGTTAGACAGATGAGCTCGGGGGACATGGAAAGGTACGAGCGCTGGCGTTGACGTTGCCATGACTGAAACCTGGGTAAGGGAGGGCAGAACTGGCAGCTCATGTCCGGTGGTACAGGAGCTTCAGGGAGACAGGGGTGAGGAAAAATAAAAGAGAGAGTGGCGTGAGTAGCATTGTTGTAGTTGAGGAAGAATGTCATGGCTGTGTTCAGAGGTGACATTACAGCGTCTCATCTAGTAAAGCTATATGGGTGAGGCGCTGAGGACTCAGAAAATGGATGATGATCACCTTGTTGGGGGGTGTCTACTGGACCCCGAATAGTCAACGGAATTTGAGAGAACAAATGTGCCAGGAGATTGCAGAAGCTGCAGGGTCAAAATATGGTTGTTGTCGTAGGGGATTTTAATCCCCATATAGACTGGGAAAATCAGAGCGTGATGTGGTGCAATTCTCAAGAGGTATTCAGGAGAGTTTTCTTAAGTATGTGGAGGCCCCACATGTGTAGAGGGGCACAGCGCTGGATCTAGTATTGGGAAATTGGGAATGGCAATTTAATAAGTGGAGTTAATGTGTGTGGAGAGAGAAGCCTTGGGACAGTGACCCCCAGTTCGATTAGGTTTAAGATTGGTTTGGATAGGGTCGGAGAGGGTCCACGTGTTAAAATGCTCAACTGAGGTAAGGACAACTTGATGAAGGGAGTGAGCAAGGTCTGTGCTCAACTTGACTGGAGCAGGGTTATTTGAGGTGAAATGTACATCGGCCATGTGCAGATGTTTAAAAGAGCTTTGTACTGAAAAGCGAGCTCAGTATGTGGTATGTACGTATGAGTGATGGGCAAAGCAGGCAAATGTAAGAAAGCTGCATGGCGGTGACAGGGGAAATTTGAGACGTTAGTCAAAAACAAGAAGGATGCATGGGTAAACAGGTGTCGGCAGCTGGATCGTGCATTCGGGAGGAGTTTCGGGACTTAAGAAGTAAACTAAAATGAAATCAGAGGGCAAATAAAGGGGCAGGATATAGCTCTGTGCAGGTTGATTAAGGACAATCCAAAAGATTTTACAACTACACTACAAGTGGGACCTGTTGGGTCCAGATCACACGGGAGGGCTGGTCTCCAACGCAATATTCCACCGCTACCAAATTACATTTGGTGGCCAGTGGGGGGGGGGGGGGGGGGGGGTGGGCTTCAGGAGCGCTAGTAGGGATGGTTGTGGCTGAATGGATGGTTTCCTGTGTGGGCTTGTCTGGACATGTGGGCCGAACTCCGAATAGTTTATTGGGCGGCGGCTCAGTTCATTCAAGACTGTTGTGCTGGCAGCTCACTCACTCACGGGCTGGTGGGTGGCAATGATCGACACGGTATTCCTTGAAATTCATTTCAAGCAGGATGCAAGGCCCACCAAATTCAAGTGCCAGTTTCATACCATTTTTAAGGAAGGTGCGGAAGGCACTAAAAGACAGCAGTCGTAACTTCTCCGAACTTCATTTGCAGAGATAGGGGTCACGCCACACTTATTGGTTATTATAGACCCCCCCCCCCCACCAGAAGGGCATATGGCCTTCTTGGTGTGAATTTGGCAGGAAGCTGAGATTCTCAACATTTTTTAAACAATAATATACTGTTTTCTTTTATTTTTCATCGATGGGAAAAATCCTCTTTCTAGTACCTTGTATGAGCACGGAAGGGCGGATCTGAGTAAGATGGCCAAAAGTCACAGCCGTACATGGTAGCATTTTTTCTAAAATTAATATAAAGCACAAACAGGAAGTGGTCAAGATTAGACTTTTAAGGCAACTTTAATTATAGGCAAAGGCAACCTTTAATTAGGCAATACACTTTAGCAATTTCCAAACCAAAGGCAACACAGCTTTAGCAGTTCCTCATCCAAAAGCAAACCAATCACAGCTTTCAGTTTTACAAACCAAAGGCAATCACAGCTTTTGCATTTACAAAACTATATTTTCAAACCACATTTAAGGACACTTACTAGTCAGTAAAACCATAACAGTTTAGTGACATGTGGTCAGTGTGATTACAACTCAGACTGAGAGACGTGATCCTTTGCCTCCACCCATCTATGCAGGGACTGACTGAGGGGGCCATCAATACTTTACGGGTTTTATAGCCCCTCCGAAGGGGCGTGGCCCTTCAGGAGAAGGGATAATCTCAACATTTTTATTAACACTAAATAACTCTTTTATTTGTTCATTGATGGGAAAAAAATCCTCTTGACCCTGCGCAGCGGAGGGGGGACTGTGAGTAAGATGGGCCAAAAATCACAGCTGTTAAGTAGGGCAGGTTTTTTTCTAAAATTCAATATACAGAACAACAGGAAGTGGTCAAGATCAGACTTTTAGTAATATTAGATAGATAAAGGGGTAAAATGTGTAACTAGAGAGCGAAGTGGAACCGCTCAGGAACCGCAGCGGTCTCCTATGGAGGAAGCGACAGGAGATGGCAAGGTCCTAATATGAGTATTCTCCTCTGTATTTAACAAGGAGAAATGACCAGTGGACGGACAATTGGAGCAGTCATTGGAAGTGTCCTTGAGAGCAGTCAGGGTTCCTGTCGGTGTTTGAAGGTAGACAAATCTCAGGTCTGATCTGATATATCCAGGACATTGTGGTAAACTGAGAGAAAAATTGCAGGAGCCTTTTAGAAATTTACAAGTTTCCGTCCTTAAATAAAGGAGAGTGGTGCCAGTAGATTGGAGGGAGGTGGCAAGATGTTTGTACTCTTTTCAAGGAAGCACTGCAGGGAAAAATGCTGGTGAATTATATTAACCATGTTTCTGCAATGGCCTCAACATCATTAGTCCCAAACACCATATCCAGAGCTTCTGAGTTATCTAAGTATATTTGTTTCTGTGTTGTAGTAGTTTATTATATGAAAACATAGAAAAATAGGTGCAGGACGGAGGCCACCATTCGACCCTACGCTCAATAATCAAATGGATGTCCATCCTCAAATTAGGAGACTCAAATACTGTACGCAATACGTCAGTTTGGTATTACCAGAGCCCTATACACCTGCCCTATATAATATTGCCCCTTGTTTTTGCCACCAAAGTGGATAACCTCACATACTGCATATTATACTGCATCTGCCACGCATCTGCCCACTCACTCAACCTGTCATGTCACCCTGCAACCTACCTTACATTCCGTTCACAGTTTCAACTGACACAGCTTTGTGTCATCCGCAAACTGCTAGTGTTGCTCCTATTTCCCTCTTCCAAACATTAATATATCCCCCCCCCATAAACCCCCCTCCCACACACCAAGTCTTGCGGCACTCCACTCGCCACTGTCCTGCCATTCTTGAAAATGACTCCTAGTCTTTGCTTCTGTCTGCCAACACATTTTCTATCACGTCAACACCTACCCTCCAATACCATGTGCTCTAACTTTAGTCACCAGTCTCTGTGCGGTAAGACCTATCAAAATGGGGGGCTTTCCTGAAAGTCTAGTTATGATACATCCAATGGCACCCTTCATCCATTTACTTGTCACACTCCTCAAAAAATTCCAGAAGATTAGTCAAGCATTGATCTTTCTTTCATTGATTATCTCTCCACTTCTAGTAATTGTTCTTTCTGATCTGTCTATTTGTACTTTTTGAAGCTCTTCATTTAAATACTGCTCTTATGGAGGTATTGTTAAATATTGAATGTTTATATGTATTTTCCAATTCTATGGACAGCATAGTAACAAGTTGGAACCAGGTTCTATTACCTGCCGTCAATCCACAAAAAAATAGTTGTGAAGATGTTCTCAAGGTTTTGCTTGAAAACTTTACCATCCAATGAAATAGGCACCCAACAAGAAGGCCAATTAGCCCATTATATCAATATTGTCTCTCAGAGCAATCTATATCCTCCACATGTCCAGTAGCTAATCTCCCTTCACATGTCCAATTAATTCTCCTGCAACTAATTACACAAGGTGTAATTTACAATGCAAATTGACCTACCAGCCTGCATTGTATTAAGACTTGAAAAGGAAACACATGCAAGTCACAGGAAGAACATGTAAGTTCCAAATTGCCAGCACGGAAGATGATGATTTCATTTTATCAAAATAAATATAATCTTTTCCTTTACAACACAATTAAAATACTTGAATTCAACAATTCAGTCACTGCTCTGACCGTAAGTATGATTTATCAGGTGGCTACTTGAGTTTTAAGTTTAATTTATCTAAGAAACTATATTTTTTCATGTTTTTCCACGTGGTTTATAGGCATCTAAGCTTATTTTTCAATCAATATACAATTATTTATTTTCTACACACGTATCCAAGAACCAGAAGTAAAATGGTACCAAAGGCGACAAGGAGCCTCACCAAACCTCTTGAATCCTGACTAAGTATGAAACATTAAAGGTGGCAAAGTTCACACAACTCAGAAATATTCAGCGTAGAATGGTTTATCCTCAATGAAATTTTATCAGAACACTACATCACTCAGCCCGTATTCGATGCCTGCTAAAAATGATATTTAAGGTTAACTCTTCATTCCCAGCTTTGCGTCCATAGTTCAGCGAGTTAACAATAGAAACATAGAAAAATAGGTGCAGGAAGTAAGACCATTCAACCCTTCGAGCCAGCACCAGCCCATTCAATTCTGATCACGGCTGATCATCCAAAATCAGTACCCCGCTCCTGCTTTCTCGCTATGCTCTTTATTCTCGTTCCAGCCTATTAAGAGCTATATCTAACTCTCCCTGGAAAACATCCATGTGAATTGACGCGTCCACTAGCCTATCTGTGGCAAGAAAATTCCACAGATTCACAACTCTCTGACGGTGCAAAAATTTTTCCTCATCTCAGTCCTATAATAGCCTACGCCTTATTACTTAAACGGTGACCATGGTTATGGACTCCCACAACATTGGGATACTTTTTTCTGCATCTAGCCTGTCGAATCCATAATGATCTTTTATATGTTTCTATAAGATTCCCTCTCATCTTCTTAAATTTCCAGTGAATTCGAGTTAGTAATACATTTCAAGGCGTTTATCGAGTGCTAATTTTAAACGTGATAGTGGTTTTCTGCCTCACAAAACCCTTTCAGAGAGTAAGTTCCAACCCCCCTACCACAGATTGCGTGTAATATTTTATCTTCATATTCCCTTCTAATTAAGCATATCATTTATACTCAATGTTACTGATTTATCTGCTAAGGGAATAGGACCTTTTCTGTTTTATACTATTCCTAACGATATACTATCTTGATTAAATTTCACCTCCAATTCCATAGACAACAACCCAAACTGAATAATTCTGTCCTCTAACCATATAACCATATAACAATTACAGCATGGGAAACCAGGCCCTCACGGCCTCTTCCAGTCCGTGGCCCTGACCATATTTGTTGTTTCCACCATTTCTCCTTTGTTTTTCCCAAATTTCTCTTGAAATGTTGTTAAATCGCCTAAACACCTTTCCCTGGTACTATCAGCATTTTACACAGCCAATGTTTCCACTCTGTCCATTCAAGAAATGATTCTTCACATCATCGCTATTGCTGAACCAAAACAATTTCATTATTTTGAACTTAACCACAAATCTCCCTCTGAGCCTACTCACTGTCTCCACATGATTGAAAAACCCCCCTCAATTCATCAGAAATACTCTCGTAAAACCTTTGTGCTTTTCCATAGTTTAATATTAGTTTAGACATACAGCCTGAAAACAGGCCCTTCAGTCCAACAAGTACCACATCGACTTTTGTTCACCAATCACACCTAGTTGTACGTCTTCCCAACTTTCTCATTCAATGGCCTACACATTAGGGGTAAACTTACAGAGGCTACAATCGCCACATGTCTTATTTGGGAATTTCAAGATAAACCATGAGCACATCAGAAGAAGACACATGGTGGTCACCGGGAGACTATAAAAACTCCACATACAACCTGCACAGAGCGTTAGGTGATGATTGACACCTAAGGTCTCTGGCACTGTGAAGCCAGCACCTTACCAGCTTTTTACCAATGCTGTGTTTTTGTCAAGATATATTCTCCA
This sequence comes from Okamejei kenojei, assembly GCA_035221665.1. NCBI lineage: Eukaryota > Metazoa > Chordata > Chondrichthyes > Rajiformes > Rajidae > Okamejei > Okamejei kenojei. The sequence continues at coordinate 159,705,206 of CM069131.1, forward strand.
AACCTCGGTGTTGAGAACATAATTGTGAAGTTAAAAATCCAATGTGTTGTTCATGAAGGTTGCAGTGCAGCTCCTTTCCTCTTGCACTCTGTAGGAAATTGCTACCCATTTATCATAGAAAATAAAAAATAGAACCTGCTCAGCACTAGGAACTGGCTTCACATGTCCCTGACCAAACTTGATGCCAAGTTAACATAATTCTCTCATGCCTGCAGTGGTATCCCTATCTCTTCCTCATTCCTACATTTCCAGGTGACAATACTAAAATAAGTCCTTACAATAATTCTGCCTCCACCACCACCCATGGAGCCACATTTCAGTGGATCATTCAGCACTTCGTGTAAAAAATTGGCCTGCATATCCCCTTTCTAAACTTTGATCTTTTCACCTTAAGAGCCAACGCCTTCCTGTTTGATATTTCCACCCCGGAGAGAATGGTCCTACTGGTTACCACTAGCAAATGCCTCTCATAATCTGTATATACTTAGATATCTTAGAAGAAATCATAGAAAATAGGACACAGTGGAGCAAGGTATTCGGACTTCGAGCCTGCACGCCATTCAATATGATCATGGCTGATCATCCATCAGTTATCCTGTACTGCACTTCTCTCCATACCCCTGATCTCTTTAGCCACACAAGGGCCACATCTAACTCCCTCTTCAAATATACTTCTCTCGTCTCTCCTAAGCTGAAACCATTTAGAGAAACCTATATCAAAATTTGTCTGACTCTTCATGTAGTAATACGTACTAATCCTGGCAGCTATTCTGATATAATGTAAACATCGTGTCTATTATTAAGTTCACCTGTGATCTTGAACTTCATAGATTTCTCTGTCATACGAACACTAGGGTTTGTTACTATTCCTTGACCACTTAAAATTGTAGCATTCATTACAGTTAATCCAATCAATTTTTCTTACCTAAGGGCTCACCACCAGCCAAAACCCAAACCCTTAGGATATGGTGCTGCTGCACATGCATCTATTTGGAATACAACTCAAAATTAGCCACATTGAGCAAGCTAAACAACAAATAACACATGCTGGTCCATTTTTTAATTTTAGGATTTTAAGACATTAAGTTGGAGAAGCGTTATAAGAAAAGAATTTATGATGATGTTCGCCAGGGACTCGGGGGGATAATTGCAGTGTGTACGGAAGAGAAAAGAGATTGAGTATTTTAGACTTTAAATCCTTGTTTGCAGGAGGACAGTGGGTGATCTTATGGAGATGTGGGAATCATGAGGTGTGGATAGGGTGAATCAAACATATTATTTTTCACAGGGTTGGGGAAACAAGAACAAGAGAACATAGATTTGAATTGAGTGCGAAGAAGATGTGCGCAAAAGAACCTGAGAGGAGAATACCTTTTTTAAAATATTTAGATGTGGTGGATAATGGAACTTGATCTTACTCATGGAGAGTAATAACCAGGATGAATAATAGCATTTAGAAGACATATTGGCCAGGTGAATGGATGCACGGGTTTGGATGAATTTATGGGTGAAAAGTGGACAAATTGGACTAGTTTAGTTGGGCCCATCTTCATTGGTGTGAACGAGTTGGCCAAGGCCTGGTTTCACATTATTTGTACTGCCTCCGTGACTATATATGACACAAAGTGTGTTTTTAATGTGTTGCGTATGTATGTAAAGGAATTCACATTGAAGGAAAGGGTCCATAGAAAACACAACTCATGTTGTAACGTTTATAGGGAAATTGCTACCCTATTTCACAAGTTGTTTTAGTTAAAGACACAGTGTGTGGACAAAGGTCCCTCCAACCCACCAAAATCTGCTTAAGGAAAACCTGCAGATCTGCTGTACACTTAGGCATTATCCCTACACACTAGTCAGCACAATTTACAATTTTTACCAACGCCAACTTAATCTTACTAACCTGCACATCATTTGAGTGTGGGTGGAAGAAAACAGGAGAACCACAAGAAACACGTCACATGGTCAGGTGATTCGAGAGTCGTCTACAAACTCTAGTACAGACAACACCCATAGTCATGGATCGACCGCGGTTTCCGGTTGCTGTAATGGCAAGCAACCGACCGTTGCCATAAAACTGCAAGGCAATGGCAATCTCACAGGAGCATGGGATAATTGAATAGCTTTAAAAGGAACTGGTCTGGTGCTGGTAGGCTGGAATGATTCCTCTGTCACTTTTAAACTATACTGTGACTTTGACTTGTGGTTTTGAGAAGACGCCTTGCTATATTTTATGCTAAAGTGTATTGCACTTCAATTTTCGTCTCGCAAAGGTTAAGGTCTGCCTTACGTAAAACAGGTCGTGCATTACCAAGAACGTCATGCAAGTTTTTTTTTTTTTTTTTTTTTCTTGAACTTGATGTTATTTTCTAGGATTCATCCAAGCATCTTTGCATGATGAAAAATTCTAAGGGACTGTTTTGCTATCGTCTAAAATGCACTCGGACTAGTGTATGGTTGTCTTATTTCCTGTTCAAGCCTAAGTGCGGTAAATGGCGGTGGTATATGCCAGGATGGGCACCTGTTGGCTTTAGTCTCGATACGTAAGCTGACAATAAAATTGTCTCAATCGCAAAAAACATGCTAAATATGTATAGATATTTAGTATCAGCCTTATTTGGACTGACAAAGGTCTTTCATCATACTCAGAGTGCATGCCAGATAGTCAGGAAGACCACACACAAATTTGAGTCATAGGCTGTAGCAGATCTGCCTTGCGCGATTTATGATTCCTATGAATGAAGCTGCAGTGCTGACAATCAGTACCACACTGAAGGCAACTTGAGGCGTGAGAGAGGATAGATTTAAAAGGCGACACCAGGGGAAACTTTTCACACAGAGGTTTAGTACGCATATGGAACGAGCTGCCTAAGAGGAAGGCCGGGTGGGGGCAGGATACAATTCGAACATTCAAAAACGACAGTCTGTACAGATACTGAAGGGCCTGAGTTTCTTGTGCTTATTGCTCTATCTGCTTAGCAGTTCCACAGCAGTGCTATAATGCAACTTGTCCTACTCTATTGCCATTAATCCAATGAAGGGCGTGTGTAATGGGTATAATGGAGCAGAGCTTTGGTGGACTTAATGATACTTTAATGATTGAAATGAAGGGGATTTAAAAAGTAACATTAGCAAATGTTGGCAGATGACACAAAGATCTGGGTTGGCAGTGTGAAATTCAGGAAGATGCCTAATGAGGACTGCAAGGTGACATAGAAGGTTGGGTTGCGTGGTGCAGTATGCATGGGCAGTTGCAATTTAATGTGCGATAAATGTGATATTATCCACTTTGATGCAAAACAGGAAGATAGATTGTTATTCCATTAAATGGTGTCCAAATTGGGAAAAGGGGAAGTACAATGAAGTACTGTGGGCTATCCTCTTGGTTCATCCAGTTAGTTAGCTTACTAAAAGTAAGCATGCAGGTACGGCAGGCAGTGAAGAAGGAATGGCGAGCCTGCGGCCATTCATTAATCAAACGATGGAGTTGAGTATAAGGAGCAAAGAGCATCCTTCTGCCAGTTGTACAGGGCCCCCTGGGATTGCAACGTGAGTATTGTGTGCTAGTTTGCTCGTCTCAAAAATTTGAGACGGACATTTTTGCTACTGCAGGGAGTGCAGACAGCGCTTTGGTTCATCGAGGTTAATTCCCAGGATAGGTGAGATCATGCTATATGTTGTTAGAATGGAGCTGCGCTGGTTATATAAATTGGGAATTTACACTGCAAGTATTGCATAACGTTCTTGGTTCTCCAAATCTGAAGGAAGAAGACGTTATTGCCCATGGAGTGCAGAGAAGGTTACCAGACAGATTCCTGGGTATTTCAGGACTTGCTCTTCGTCATAGCAAGTAGAAAGACTGGATAGACTCGGTTTATACTCTCTCAGAATGTAGGTGATTGAGGGGGGATCTCATAGAAACTTACACACATATCTTAAGGGGTTTGGAAGGCCTAGAGGCAGGAAGCAATTGTTCCCAATGTTGGGGAAAGTCCAGAACAAGGGTCACAGCTTAAGGATAAGGGGAAACTCTTAAGACTGAATGAGAAAATACTTTTTTCACACAGAGAGTGGTGAGTCTCTGGAACTCTCTGTCACAGAGGCGTAGTTTGAGGCCAGGTTATTGCTGCTATATTTAAGATGGAGAGTTCAGATATATTGCCCTTGTGGCTAAGGGGATCAGGGGGTATGGAGAGAAGGCAGGTACGGGATACTGAGTTGGATGATCAGCCATGATCATATTGAAAGGCGGTGCAGGCTCGAAGGCCCGAATGGCCTACTCCTGCACCTAATTTCTATGTTTCTATGTCTATGTTTCTATGATTGGGTTAACATATGATGAGCATTTGAAAATGTTGAGCCTGTACTCATTGGAGATTAGAAGGATGTGGGGTGATTTCATTGAAACATACCGGATAATGAAAGGTCTGGATAGAGAGGGAGCAGAAAGGTTGTTTCCAGTAATGGAAGAGTCTGGGACCAGAGGGCACAGCCTCAGATTAAGGGGAAGTACCTTTGGAATAGAGATGATGAAGAAAGTGTTTAGCCAGGTGGTGGTGAATGTGTGGAATTCATTGCCACAGTGACCTGTTGTGGAGCTAAGACATTGAGTATATTTAAGCCAGAGATTGATGGGCTCTTGATTAGAAAGGGTGTCAAAGGTTACGGGGAGACGGCATGAGAACTGGGGGGGGGGGGGGGGGGGGGGGGGGGGGAGATGAATAGATAATCCATGATTGTATGGTGGAGTACACTCGATGGGCTGAATGGCCTAGTTCTGATCCTATGTCGTATGGTATTTTTTCACAATGATTTGTTGACAGTCCGCGCCCATGCCCTTAAGTAGCAGCTGCAATAATAGCAGCCCATTTTCAGTAAAGGGGCCTCAAACAGCTGATGGTCTCTCATTTACATTAACAAAGGGATTAACCAATATTTTCTTTTGGCCGTGGCCCAAATATCTTGACTGGAATAATTATCAATATGGAAGTCTGCACACTTCCAGCTTAGAATATGCTTGCACATGCTGCCCTTTATGTTAGATGGTTACGCATCCATGTGTAATGTGTTCAATATCAATGCGATTCAGCCCAACATCTTCCCCTCACATGATTTACAATACTCTGCAACAATTAATCCAAATAGTAACTTTGTCATGAGTATAATATGCCCACTACTTAGAGCACCAGAGACCCATTATTCCTTCCTTGCCAGTGATAATCCAAGATTAGGTTTTTTAAAAAGGCCTGTCCCACTGTACTAGGTAAGAGCTCTCCCGAGTTTAAAAAAAAACAAACTCGTGGTAAGCACGTAGAATGTACGAGGCGGGTACTTCGGAGCTCGGGAAGTCTCTTAGAGGCTCGTAACGCTATTAGCCCTGTCCCACGGTACAAGTTCATTCCAAGAACTCTCCCGAGTTAAAAAAAAATCAAACTCGTGGTAAGCACGGAGAATGAACGTAGCGGGCATGTCGGAGCTCGGGAACGTCACTTAGCGGCTCGTAACGCAAATGGCAGGTACTCGGGAAGACTCGCTAACGGCAGGTAAGCACAGGAAGACTCGTGAAGAATTTTCAACATGTTGAAAAATGTCCACGAGAGCCCGAGTACCAACAAGTGGCTACTACAGTAAATCTCTGAGTTCAAATCAGGGCAAACTCGGGAGAGCTCTTGGAATGAACTCGTACCGTGGGACAGGGCTTTAACGGCAGATACTCGGGAAACGCGGTAAGCTCGTGAAGACTCGTGAAGATTTTTCAACGTTGAAATATGTGCACGAGAGCCCCGAGTACCTACGAGCGGCTATTACCGTAATTCTCTGAGTTCGAATCGGGGAAACTCGGGAGAACTCTTGAATTATCTTGTACAGTGGGACAGGCCCAGGGGCCCCGTCCACCCTCTTGCCATGCCCTTGGTTCTTACATCGTTTGAAACTTTCATCCTTTTTTTAAAGTAATGATGTCTGCCACAGGCTCTCATTTTGACAAAACATTCCATAATTTGACACAGTGATATAAGCTGAACCATTTGTTACCAATTCACCACCACAGTGCTTTCGAAGAGCTATCACCAAAGAACTATCAAACAAAGATTACTCACTTGAAGCCTACATTTCGGATTGTATTAATACATCTACTATAGGTTTACAGAAGACATTAACGTTTCCCGTGTTTATTATCCGTGGCGTTTTTTTGTGATCTAGTGACTAGTGGGGTTGTTTGGAAGTTAGCCCATTGGGAGAATGTACATCTGAGATACAGGAATTGGAATTTCATATCGTCATTTTTAAGGATATTTAAGGATAAGGAGGAAGTCTTTTAGGCTCTTAGTCTTTCACACAGAAAGTGGTGAATCTATGTAATTCTCTGCCACAGAAGGTAGTTGAGGCCAGTTCGTTGGCCATATTTAAGAGGGAGTTGGATGTGGCCCTTGTGGCTGAAGGGATCAGGGGGTATGGAGTGAAGGCAGGTACAGGATACCGAGTTGGATGATTAGCCATGATCATATTGAATGGTGGTGCAGGCTCGAAGGGCCAAATGGCCTGCTCCTGCACCTATTTTCTATCTTTCTATGTTTCTATGTCATTCTCATAATTTCTTATGACATCCACTTGCTTGCAGGGAGGAATGTTAATGCATAAATATATTTTATTCCAGCTTCAAGAAGCATAAATCTTGAAGTTGTCTTTGCTTTGGCAGAATAATTGTGCCAGCCATTCCACACTGTGCTTCTATCACTTAATTTGTCTGTGATACAACCAGAGAATACCGAATCTGATCATGTTTGGAAATTGATCTGCAGTAGTCCAATGGGGCAACAAAAAAAAATGCCTACCTTATGTCTGTCAAATGAAAGTCTGGCTGTGGCGTGCGCAGTAAACTAACCATCGCCAGCTCCTATCACAGTCTTCTTAGTGCATGACCAGCGCTCAGTAGTAACCCATTACCCGTTTCAGATGTACGGAAAACGACGCCGCGATCTACCAAGTTTCTGCCAGAAACGCAAAGGGAATCGTCATCTGCTCCTCGGTTTTGCAAGTTGGTTTGGTCACGGAAGCTCAGGTGAAGCAACGGATGATGCAGAGACTGGAAGAGAGAAATCGGGCCAAGGAGGCGCCAAGCCCTTCTCGGGTGAATGGTCGCAGCGACGACGGCTTGGTGACAACAGCTAGCATTCACTTGCACCTGGCTGAGCGTCGGGCTGAAGGTGGGGAACAGGGCAGCTTAGAGAGGCGCCCAGTTGGAGTTGCGGCTTATGAGAACAGTCTGGGCCAGGCACCAGCCCCAGCTGTTACCCGCCGCCCAAATACGGGCAAGAGGCATCAGCTGAACGAAATCCCGGAGACCCCGACCGCCGCCGGGTCGCAAATGACCCTCTCAGTGGGAGATCAGAGCTGCAGCGCTCGCCTGGGCGACTTTTCTGGAGCTGCTTTTCCAAGGAGAAGGAGAAAACTGTCTCGAATGTCTGACTTTAGCTGCGAGGGTCTCCCAAGAGAGGCCGCCGAGCCCGAGCCGTGCAACACCCCAGCATACCTCAGTGGGCCATGAGCTCCCTGACCCCTGAAGACCACTATTATTTGGACTTGCTGGTGTGTTCCGATATTCTGACCGAGGAGGACCACGCGGCGTGGCAGGCAATGGAAACCTAGCCGCTCAGTGTGTTGCTGTCGGCCTGGGCGAGGGGCCGGATCGGACCCGGGTGAGAAACTGTCCGGCCACCCCTCGCCCCTCGGCCACTCCGGCTGCAAGCGGACTACCAGGGACCTGAGCGGTCAACCAGAAACCGCGGCTGCAGGCACCGGGGGCACGGCCTGCTCCACCCTTACGGAAAGTTCTTGGACAAAGGGAGAGAGTCGTGCTCGTCCTGGCGAGGGAGGAGCTCCATCTTGCCCTGTCCCACCTCAGTTGCCCGTCGAGGTCGAGACTGCTGCACGGGAAGGGAAAAGCTTAAAGCGGCCGCCAGCTGCAACAGATAAGGTCAACGAGATCCACGTGGGCGGAAAGAGAGAGGAATGGCTCTCGGGCAACAGAATCGATTTGGACAAGGTGGACGGAGGCAAAACAACTGGAATTAAAAAGATGGAGGTAGTTGAAGAAGGGAATTTTTGCGCTCTGAGCTTCCCTCAAGCCGGAGGACACTCACGTAAGCAGTGGTGGGAAGTAAAAACTCGGTCCCACCCGGCGAAATGTCGTTACAGGCGAGACAGGTCCAACTCGCTGCTGGGGACGGACAACGCGCAACCGCCGGCTCTTGGTCTCAGCGCGAAGGAAAATTGCGATAGCTCGACTGACAGCAGACTCCAACACGCACGGCAAACGGCATTCCAAACTCCGCCGAGTTTGAAAAACGACTCAACTCGCATGGAAGGAGAGTGCACTGATGTCAGAGGAAGAGACGGCGATGAGCTCTGAGGAAAAAGGGGGAAAGTTTTCCTTCAGGACAATTGTGATGACCACGCAATCCAACTTTGTATTGTTGTACAAACTCACAGCGAATGGAACCCTGAACTCAGTGGGACCACATTCGGTGCACAAAACTATTTATCATCAAATCAAGTTCAGAATAACCATAAAGTATAGATTAACCTTGCGGAGTTGTCTTTTGCTATAATGTCTTTCACCCAAGCGAGGAAAGCATGGATCTATACTGCTTAGTCAAAACAACATGTAGTTTGTCGTGCATCAGATTAGGCTGTCTTTCCAATCAAAACACAGTGAACATATCTAAAACTTTTGTACATGAGTAGCATGTTCGGCATCATATTTCAGTGTGGCTGTCCAACTTCAGAATAGTCCATATATAAATAGAAGACTTTTTGATTAATTGAGCATACTTTCCTTAAATTAAGTGGTGAAATATGGATAGGATATGTTTAGAGGCATATGGACTAAACACAGGGAGGTGTGACTAGTGTAGATGGGACATGTTGGCCGGTGTGGGCAAGTTGGGCCTGAGGGCCTGGTTCCATGCTGTATGACTACCACTCTATACATGTTCGAAACTTTAAATAACTATTTTCATACACGAGATTATCAGTGAATAATTAACATTGAAGTTGCCCCCTTGCCCAACCGTGCCATCATCTTTCTCAGGGACCTTCTTTGTCAGTTTGAAGAAAGATTTTTACTTAAAATGGTATCTGTCCATTCCCTTCACAAATGCTGCCTGACCCGCTTAGTTCCTACCCAAGCACTTTGTGTATTGCTTGCTCCTCGCGTTATTCCTGAATAGCTCCTAGTGCTACTCTCCTTGGCCAGAGGAGAAACAGAAGTGGAGACATTCCAGGTGGATGGTAGGTGTATTCACTGTCTCAGCTGGGCTTTCTTGCAGTATTGGCCTATTTCCAGAAGAGATAGGGCATTTGGGATTGTTCAGGAGATGGGATGGAAGCTTCACAGTTCCACATTTTAGCCATTGTAATTTTTTTCAATATTCAGTAAATGTTTCAAGAATCCATGTTTACATCTATGTTTTAACCCAAATTCTCACCCAATTTGTGATTATATCTAATTCCTCTGTAAACTTCAGTTTCATCCATCTTCAAATAGACAGAGTTTATTCTTTAACTTAACAAATTAAACGATTTAACACAAAATTGAACCCCAATACTGAATTGATTATCTTTGGATCAATGGAAGAGGGAAGTAAACTAACTATATTCCAAGAAGCTTTTCTTAATTATGGTCTAATAACAGCGAAAAAACTTATACTTGAATTTTGGAAAAATGCAACCACGCCAACATTCAAAATGTGGATCTCAAACATGTCTGAAACGCTACATCTTGAAGAAATGAGATTCCTCTTACTAGGCAAAGTAGACCAATTCTTAAAGATTTGGTCTCCGTTTATCAACTTTTTACAAGCATATGGTGCAACATAACATAACCTTAGAAATTAAATGGTTTAGAACTGGATGACGGATGGGCAAAAATATGAGATAGGTAGATCTCTCCTAATCTCTTTTTTTTTTACTTTTTCCTTTTCTTTCAATCTTTTAACTTCTCACCTCCCCTTTATTTCTTTTGTTTTCTGTTTCTACTCGCTTGTCTATCTATTCCGACACTCTTTATTTCTTTTTTCTTTCACTGTTCTTTTATTATTGAACCAAAAGTATGAAGTTGTACAAGAATGAAAATATGTATTTATGTATTAGGTACTTAAGTACCAGACTACTGTACTTCCAACAAAAATAAACAAAAAGTAATGTAAGTTTCATGTAAGTAATAAATCAGTGAGAGAAAATATATATTAAATGATAGAAATGAACAAAAAAATCATGACTAATACAAGGTAAATTGAAAGAAGCACATTAACATTATCATGGTTTACCCATTAAGTTATTATCATTCAGTAAATTTGTTACTGGCAATTTTGTGTTTTTGACAGGATGAAGTACAACTACTCTTAAAAGATGAAGCAACAAGCTTTATTAAAAGCATTACAAATTCACTCTTTGAAGATAAACATATGGCTTGTGTGGAAAAAAAGACAAATCTCTTGCCTCTGGATACCAATGTAACGCTTTCATCGAAACAAGATAGTCTTGACCAAGAAACTGCTTGTGGAATACTTGAGACCGATTCTGAAATTTTAAGTTATCCTCCAATACTGGACAGTGCAATTTCACAAAGCAATGAGTTTAAAGATACATATCAGGATCAGGTTTTACAGGAAAATAAGTTATTTTGCACATCAAAAGAACATCAAGGAAGCATTTATGAACCAAAAATTGAAAGCACAATGCATTTTATTGACTCTTTAAAAATAGATCGTTTTATAGAAAGTGAGAAGTCAGATCTTGGTGAGAACACTTCCGTTTGCAAAAAAGAACAGGAACCTTTGAAAAAATTGTCAGAATTATGCATTCATAATGAGAACACAGATCATCAATCTTCAATTACATCTGAAGGTTTTGAATCTAACTTGTTGAACAGCAAAGATGAAAGAATAGATCCATGTCTGGGTATTCTACCACATATAAGCACACCTGCTCAAATTAAAGATATCTCTGAACCATTACACATTGGCCCCAATAAGTTTCAGTACAATGAAAATAAATCAAATGAAGATTCAAATTACTCTTCCTATTGTGATACTAGTGATGCACTCAGAGATGATGAAATCCCTTTTCAAGTCAGTGAATGTTTTGGAAATGAGTCCAAGCAGGTGGATGCACACAGAGATGATTTTGAACATTCTGAATCCAGCTTTGGGGTCATCGTGAGTGATTGTAAATTAGGAGTGAACAAAGAGCTAAATGGTCAATCTGAAGAACCTGTTTTGGAGAATGAATCTAGTCAAACAGATAGTCCCAATGACCATTGGTTGCCTCTCGACAGAGCAGAAATGATCTGTGCTTTAAATGCTTCCGAAACTAAAGTGCACAAAGAGCATATATCAACACATTGGTCAATCCGGAATGACCAAACAGCAGAAAATGAAGCTATTAGTTGTTCAGATTCTCCTAATAAGAATGAAATGCTAGAGCTTCATAATAGTAATGGAATGATGAGTTCTCCAGAAACGAATAAATTAACAGCTATTAAACTTGATGTTAAACTAACAGTTGAACATCCTATATTATTTGAAAACAATTTAGATATACCATCAAATCAACTGATAGCTAAATATTTAACCATTGACAATGAAAATAATGTCTCAGATTATCCTTCAAATAAAATGGAAAGTAAAACAGAAAATGTTCTCAAGATTAAAAGTAATGATAAACAGTTCTATAATTCTGTTGGTTTCCTATCAACTGAAGATGAATATTCCAACACTCGACTGAGAACTGATCAAAATTCTGAAACTGTGTTTCCTTTGAAACAATTTGTTGAACTTCAGAACTCCAATAAGCCTGAAGTGGTTAAGTCAGATAACTTAAAATCATCCGTGTCACGGCTAGACAAAAATATTTCTCCCTTAATAGGAATAAATGAACAAAGAATTATCAACTCCAAAGAGAAAACAGTAGTGAAGGAAATGGAGCATTCTGAATATCCTACCCACAAAGAACAAAGATCACCTATTGCTCATCCAGTTGTAAATGATCAATCTCTTGACATTCAGCAAATATTCAGACCAGATCAAAACTCATTGAAACATGTAGTTGAGGATATGATGGAAGATGAGCATAGAACATTGAAAACTGCGAGTAATGTCCAGACAATTCCAATTAACAATTCAGAACCTTCGTTATTTAATAGTCCAAACCTAAATCAAACTAAAATAATTTGTTCCACATTTCAAAATGAGAGCAATTTTCGATGTTTGTCAAAACTAGAACCAGACAAAACGAAAGCTGTGGAGAATGTCCATGAATCTGCCATTAATCCTTCTGGAAATATTATGTGTTCATTGAATCCTTCATTACATATTGATGAGCCTTTATTTACGCGCACAACTGGCCAAGTTGGGAAGCGCGCAATGAATCATAACATCCGTTCTGCAGAGTGTGACAGTGAATTGGGCCATGATCATGTAAATAATAAAACAGCCAAGAATTTGGCATCTGTTAAGCCCTCAGTCAGTCCAATAGAGGCCATTCCATCAAAGAATGAACTGGTTAAAGGTATCAACATTAGATCACCAACAACAGATTTGAATGAAAACATTCAAAAAGCAAAATATGTGCCCGTGCTCAAGGCAAAACCAAGTAAAATTTCAAACACTATTGAAAATGACAATAAAATAATGGAATCACAGACAAAAGAAGGACAATCTATCAATCGCAGGGAGAAAGAAACTGTGGCTGTCATTGAAGATGGCAATAAAACTGTTCAACAAAAAGATTCTGTTCAATTAGCATCTATGAACAGCAGAGGATTAAGCATAATTACTCAACAAGTGGCAGGTCAGATAATGAATGTTAATTCTACTGCTGCAGAAAACTGTAGAGAATATAACCAAAGTCATCTGATCAAGTCTGCTGACCAAATTATAGTACCTGGTCATCCACTAGAAGACACTAAAGTGCACATTGATGATGAATCTGAAGTAAAGGTTTGCCAAATATCTGCAGTGCCCAGCAAAAGTAACCAGAAGTCTTTGGAAGCATCCAACATTGAAAATGTCACCCGGACTAAAAATGATAATCAGGCTAAGATCCCAGGCACTGTGACATGGAATCGATCATTGGATGAGGCACAGAAGAGAACTACTGAGCCTAAGCACCCCATCTCCCTGCAAAGCAGATCTTTGTTTAAGAAGAGCATTCCAGCCATGGAATCACCCAGTACAGCTGTTAGGATTAAACAACGTTTCCCAGTGCAATCAATTAAAGATCCGATGATGTCAGATGGACGGAAAAGATCACATTTCCCAAATTCATCCAGGGACGTTGCCTCTGAATTTGGGATTTTATTTCCCTCTCAGAATGAACGGCAGAAAAAAGAAGTTAAACAAGTGCTGTCAGTTGATAACATAAAGCTCACATTAGATAAGAACAAATATGTGCATTCTTCAGTGGGAAAGGAAAATCTTAATAAAAACACCATTGCAATTAAAAGAACATTTCATAAGACAAAGGAGGAACCAGCTTACATGAAAGAGGAGAAGGAGGTGGAAAATGTAAAACACTCTCATAAGGAGGAACATAAAGGTACATTTAAAATCTTTCTTGTTCATAGTAGCAAGAGATGGACTTGGCATTTAAATATCTTCCTGTTTATTTTCCTGGGAGAAGTGCTAATGGGAAATCTGACTGAAGCAAAATGATGAGTGGTATAGATAGGATAGATAATACCAAACCTTTCTCTTTGGCGAAAGGGCATAGGTTTAAGGTAGTGGTAGGAAGTTTAAAGGGGAAGTCATAAAGCAATGAAACAGGCCCTTTAGCCCAACTTGCCCATGCTGACCAACATGCTCCACAAACTAGTCCCACTTGCCTGCTTTTGACCCATATCCCTCTAAACCTACCCTACCCACGTACCTGTCTAAATGTTTCTTAAACGTTGCGATAGTACCTGCCTCAAATATCAGCCAATATCAAAGGGCCGAATGGCCTACTCCTGCACCCAGTTTCTATGTTTCTATTTCCTCCGGCAGCTTGTTCCATACACCCACCACTTGTTAGTGTAAAGCCCTTCAGGTTCCCATTAAATCTTTCACTCTTCACATTAAACCTATGCCCTCAGATTCTCAAATCCCCTACCCTGGGCAAAAGACTCTGTGTGTTTACCTGATCTATTCTTCTCATGAGAAAAGATTTATTTTCTTTCAGAGGGCAGCTGTAAATTGCAACACACTACCTGAGGCGGTGGTGGAGAGATGTGGTCTCACAATATTTGAGAAGCATTTAGATGAATACTTGGATCACCAAAACATAGAACACTATGGACCAAGTACTGGATTAATGGATATTGAAGGTCAGCTTAAAATATGATGGGCTGAAGGACCTTTTTCTGTCTAGAAACAATGACATTATGTAAAAATAAAGCAAAAGAAACACCTTTCCATTTCACCCTAAGTGGGCAATCTCATTGCAATCTCTGAATTGTAAGAAAGGCATTTACAAAAGCTGCTAAGAAACCAAATTAAATCCGGCAGACACAATGGAGACACAAGTAACTACAGATGCAGGAATTTGGAGTGGAAAACAAAGTGATACAGGAACCCAATTGGCCACGAAGGCAGAGGGAAGGTAATCATTACGGGTCAAAACCCTGCATTAGGCCACATGCAGGAGCCAAAATGAAACCATCCCTCTGCCTCCACAGATGCTGCCTGACCTGTTGGGTTCTTCCAGTAGTTTTTTAAAAATCCTACTTAAAGGAAGAGAATCACACTACATTAAAAATGTTCTCATTCCTCAGCTCAAAACAGTAGATTTCCACCTCTGGACTCGGTGCAGAGTCCAGTGTTGGCAAGCGAAGTTAGACATGCCAATATTTTACCTCCAGTGTGTTCCTGGGTTTCATCTTGAAGTGGGAAGATGCTTAGCAATAAGATAAATCAATATGTTTTTAATTCTTTGCTTCTGAAATATTTTGCTTACTGCCAACCCGACCTGCCAAATCCTCAATTGAATGAGATAATAACAGGTAGTAAAATTACCAAGTTACCGTATTGCTAATGTGAATTAAATATTTGTTCATGTCTGAGATAATTCCCCCATTAATCAGTATTAATTTTTCATGGATCATTTGCATCTTTTTATAAGATTGATGTATCTTTTGGAAATCAAATTCCATCTTGGTAATTTGTATGAAGGAATTATTTGTTGAATTTGGTTCTGCTGATATTCCTGTTTTTAAATCAGCACGGTGGAGTTTCTGCCTTACAGCGCTTGCAGCGCCGGAGGCCCGGGTTAGATCCCGACTATGGGTGCTGTCTGTATGGAGTTTGTACGTTCTCCCCGTGACCGCATGGGTTTTTTCCGAGATCTTTGGTTTCCTCCCACACTCCAAGGACATACAGGTATGTAGGTTAATTGGCTTGGTGTAAGTGTAAATTGTCCCTAGCATGTGTAGGATAGTGTTAATGTACGGCGATCGCACGGCGCAGACTCAGTGGGCCGAAGGACCTGTTTCCACACTGTATCTCTGAACTAAGCTAAACTAAAGATCTTAAGATTTGAATCCTGCTTTCTTTCTGAATTGCAAGAAAGGCATTTACAAAAATTGCTGAGAAACTGAATTAATTGCCTGCATATCTTGATGTTTTGCAATATGCCAAATGAAGAATTGGGCTCTGTTCCACCTCCAAAAATGATCCAAAAGATCCGTGCGGAAGTGTCTCCCGATATTCCAGGAAGTGTCAAACTATGGTGCCAGTTTGGTGACATTCATGCAGATTCCAGCATAATATGGACAAAAGATGGCGTGATATTAACTAAGGGAGAAAGGAGGTAAGTTGCTCAATGTTTATTGACAATATTTTGTTTGGCATTTCACTTTGGGATGCCTTTACGTTAATGCAGGTGCTCTGAGAATGCGACTTTCCTCAGTGTTGCTTCTGCTCAGCAGAGCCAACAATGCAGCAGTAATGTATTAATACACGTGAATAGAGTTCCCATCTCACCGGCAGCAGAGCAGAAGCTGCTTTGAAGAAATTGCAGGTCTGATATTAAATATTGAAATCTTTTCATGCAGATATTTTGTGAGGTATAGAGATTAAAACATTCTAGATTTATGCTAATAAATATATCATCGCAAAAATAAAAATGCATTTACATTATGGAAAACAGTCAATCATATGTCATTAGTCGTAGATTTTGAATGTATATATTTTGGTTTGCTAATTTTGAAAGTAATTATAATGCTCTCCTGTTGCAAACTATAAATCACACGATACAATTTCCCTTTGTACGAATATAACTAAGTACCAGATATATTTTTGGAAGGTCTTTGTGTCGTGCAAAAGAATAGGAATGCCAATATTAGAATTTGCTTGAGCTGTTTACTGACCTTTTTTATTTGGTGGAAATAACCGTGTTAGGCCAATGTGTACAACATCTCTGTTCTGACCCTATAATTGATGGCCACTGTTCTTCCCTTTTTTGGAGGATGTATGACATCGGTTATAAGGCTAGCATTTATACCACACTCTTAAAGGTTTTTTTTAGCACGCATAACTTTTTTATTTTTCATTGATGGGAAACATCCTCAGGGCTGGCTCAGCGGAAGAGGACTGTGAGTAAGATGGCCAAAAATCACAGCAATACAGGGTAGCGTGTTTTCTAAAATCAATATAGGCAGACAGGAAGTGGTCAAGATGAGACTTTTAATTATATAGATGTCTGGGGCAAGTTCTTTACACAGAAATTGGGGGTATGTACCTGGAACGCATTACTGTGGTGGAAGCAGATATGATAGTGGCATTTAAGAGACTTTCAGATAGGCACATAAATATGCAGGGAATGAAGGGATATACATCACAAATTATATCAGAAGTATATACAGTTATGAAAGGCATAGATAGGGTAGACAGTCAGAACCATGTTTCCAGGATGGAAATATCAGATACTAGAGAGCATAGTATTAAGACAAGAGGGGCAAAGTTTAAAGATTATGTGACGGGGCAAGCTTTTTACACAGAGAATGGTGGATGCTTGCAACATACCAGGGTTGGTGTTGTAGATAGATATGAAAGTGGAACTTAAGAGAGTTTTGGAAAGGTACGTGGATATAAGTTTCAAAGGTCTTTTATTGTCACGTGTACCAATTAAGGTACAGTGAAACTCGATTACCATACAGCCATACAAAAAAAAGCAAGAAGACACACAACTACATAAAAGTTAACATAGTCATCAACCACAGAGGATTTCCCACATTCCTCACTGTGATGGAAGACAATATAGTCTAATCTTCCCTCATTTTCTCCCGCGATCGGGGCAGCCGAACCATCTGTCGGGGTGATTGAAGTTCCCATGGCCAGCGGTCGAAGCCCCTGCGTCGGGGCAGTTGAAGCCCCCGCGTCGGGGTGGTCGAAGCTCCCGTGGCTTGGAGCTCCCAAAGGCGGTCTCTAACCAGGGAGCGCGAGCTCCACGATGTTAAAGTCCGCAGGCTGCCGTGGTTGGAGCTCACGGTCGATCTCCAGCAAAGGCCACCAATTCCTCGATGTTAGGCCGCAGTATGGACGGAGATACGATATGGAAAAAAATCGCATCTCCGTCGAGCTAAGAGATTTTAAAAAAAGTTTCCCTCAACCCTCACATAAAACAAGCTGAAGAACACTAAAACATCCATTTAACACATACTATAAAACAACAGGGAAGGAAGGGCAGACAGACAGTTGGCGAGGACGACCATTGCTGGCGCCACACTGTGGCCACTTACATGGAATGGAATGGAGGGATTTGGATTATGTGCAGATGAAAGAGTTGGTCTTGGTATCACGTTGGGGGCTGACATTGTGGGCCGAAAGGCTGTTTTATGTTCTACACGTTCTATACGTTTTACATGCAGGCAGAGGGGATTAGGTTAATTTGGCATCATGTTCAGCACAGACAACCTGGGCCGAATGGCCTGTTCCTGTTCTGTGCTCTACATTCAATATTATTTTCTCAATCATTATAACTGAAACAAATGACGTTGTCAGTATCACATTGCTGTTTAGCACGTACGCTATTTTGTTGCATCTATATCTCAACTTTGCTTCTCACATTACTAAAGTGACAATCTTTCAGAAAGTACTTGACTTGCTGGAAAGATTTTTGGGACTACCAGAGGCCACACAATTTGTAAGTTAAATTTAAATCTCTCTCTTCCGTCCTTTTTGAGCAGCCCACACCCCTCTCTCATCACCAATTCCAGGTCGTGTTTAAAAATAGAACTGTCAATATATGTTGGCCCCAGTGTTATAACCATATAACCATATAACAATTACAGCACGGAAACAGGCCCTCTCGGCCCTTCCAGTCCGTGCCGACCATTTGTTTTCCCCTAGTCCCATCTACCTGCACTCAGACCATACCCCTCCATTCCCTTCCCGTCCATATACCTATCCACTTTACTTTTAAATGTTAAAATCGATCCTGCCTCCACCAGTTCTGCTGAAAGGTCATTCCACACAGCCACCACCCTCTGAGTAAAGAAGTTCCCCCTCACGTTACCCCTAAACTTCCGTCCCTTAATTCGCATGTCATGCCCTCTTGTTTGAATCTTCCCTACCCTCAATGGGAAAAGCTTATCCACGTCAACTCTGTCTATCCCTTTCATCATTTTAAAGACCTCAATCAAGTCCCCCCCTTTAAACTTCTGCGCTCCAAAGAATAAAGACCTAACTTGTTCAACCTTTCTCTGTAACATAGTTGCTGGATCCCAGGCAAACATTCTAGTAAATCTCCTCTGTACTCTCTCTATTTTGTTGACATCCTTCCTATAATTAGGCGACCAAAATTGTACACCATACTCCAGAATTGGTCTCACCAATGCCTTGTACAATTTTAACATTACTTCCCTACTCCTATATTCAATGCTCTGATTTATAAAGGCCAGCACACCAAAGGCTTTCTTTACCACCCCATCTACATGCGATTCCACACAGATCCCTGAGGCACCCCACTGGTCACCGGCTTCCAACCTGACAAACAGCCATCCACCATTACTCTCTGACATCTCCCCTTCAGCCACTGTTGAATCCATCTTGCTACTCCGCCATTAACACCCAAAGATTGAACCTTCTTAACCAACCTTCCATGGGGAACCTTGTCAAAGGCCTTACTGAAATCCATATAGACAACATCCACTGCTTTACCCTCATCAGTTTCCCTAGTAACCGTTTCAAAAAAATCAAGAAGGTTTGTCAAACATGACCTTCCAGGCACAAATCCATGTTGACTGTTCCTGATCAGACCCTGTATATCCAGATGCTTATATATATTATCTCTAAGTATCCTTTCCATTAATTTACTCACCACTGACGTCAAACTAACAGGTCTATAATTGCTAGGTTTATTCTTTGAACCCTTTGTAAACAATGGAACAACATGCGCAGTACGCCAATCCTCCGGCACTATTCCCGTTTCTAATGACATTTGAAATATTTCTGTCATAGCTCCTGCTATTTCTACACTAACTTCCCTCAATGTCCTAGGGAATATCCTGTCAGGACCTGAAGACTTATCCACTTTTATATTTTTCAAAAGTGTCAGTACTTCCTCCTCTTTGAATCTCATAGTTTCCATAGCTACTCTACTTTTTTTCCCTTACCTCACATAGTTCAATATCCTTCTCCTTGGTGAATACCGAAGAAAAGAAATTATTCAATATCTCCCCCATCTCTTTTGGCTCTGCAGATAGCTGTCCATTCTGTCTCTCTAATGGTCCAATTTTATCCCTCGTTATCCTTTTGCTATTAATATAGCTGTAGAAACCCTTTGGATTTACTTTCACCTTTCTTGCCAAAGCAACCTCATATCTTCTTTTAGCCTTCCTAATTTCTTTCTTAAGATTCTTTTTACATTCTTTATACTCCTCTAGCACCTCATTTACTCCATGCCTCCTATAATTATTGTAGATATCTCTCTTTTTTAGAAACAAGTGTCCAATTTCCCTTGAAAACCATGGCTCTTTCCAATTTTTACTATTTCCTTTCACCCTAACAGGGACATAAAGATTCTGTACTCTTACAATTTCCCATTTAAATGTCCTCCATTTCCCTTCTACATCCTTCCATGAAAACAAAGTGTCCCAATTCACTCCTTTTAAATCCTTACGCATTCCCTCAAAGTTAGCCTTTCTCCAATCAAACATCTCCACCCTAGGTCCAGTTCTGACTCTCTCCATAATTATATAACCATATAAGGACTGAAGGACTTGGGACTTGGGCCCCCTGAGCATCGTCGGAGAAAGGAGGTCTTCTATACGCCATATTGATAAAGAATTTTTGAAGGTCCAGAAATTAATTAATTGCTTATTTAGTGCAAAGGTTGAGGCCAAACTATCAACCAAACCATGACCTTTGGGGTTGTGCAAAACCCCAGGCAAAATAACATCTACTAGTTACTCTCTGTGTTCATAAAGTGAACGAAATTAATTAAGTCATATTTGTCTGGTTACTTCAGTTGCTGCTTATTAATATTCCAGTCACATATAAGGCACTGCATTTAAAAAATGCAAATAATCAATTTATCATATTGCTTAGCCACAGTAAACCATTTAGTTTATTATAATGCAAAGAAGAATCAGAATTAGTTATCAATTTCCACAGTATCTTTTAAATCCTTTCCAATTGAACCTTTAAATCTACAAATTTGTAAAAATAAGGAAGAAAACAAACTCTGATCATAATCAGAATTTTTTAACATTTAAAGGAATTCTGTTCCATTCCATGCGATTGTCATCCATTCCTACCGTCACAATTGTAGTTATAAACTTTACCGTCGCAACTCTTTTCAAATTGTAGCGCAGGAGATGACACTCCAGTCTCTTTGGCAATAGTTCAAACTACTAAGAAAGATCGAGGGTTATATCAGTGCACCTTGAAGAATGTGCATGGAAGTGTGTCCTGTGAGTTTGACTTCACCACTGAAGGTATCAGAAAAATGGCAAATTTGTTATTATTATTGTTTTAAAGTGAAATTACAAAAGAGGTACATGCAGAATGGTAATCAATTGTCTCATCTTGTCTTCTCTAGTTCTGAATGAGCTTCTTAATTATCAAGCTGTTGAAGGTACTGCCCTTTTTTTTTTCTACAAATAAAACATTGCATGATGCTGTCAATTTTGTGGTTGCATTTGGAGGTGGGGAGAAGGGAGGGGGAATTTAGGAGCAGGAGGCAACAGTCACATCAATGGGGAAAATGGCATACCTGCCAACCATTCCGATTTGGACGGAATTCTTCCGATTTTTCCATCCCAATTCCGAATTCCGATTTTTTTCCTCAATATTCCGAAAAAAATTGGAATTCGGAATTGGGATGGAAGCGTGCATGCGACCCATGGCGGCGGCGGCGAGGAGACAGCGAGAGAGCGCACCGCGCCTGCGCCGCTTATGGGGGCACGCACGGGTGTACGTCAGCACGCAGCCGCATGACCCCGCCCCGCCACGGTGGCGTTCGGCGTCACTTGCCCCCCCCCCCGCACTAACGTCACTTTCCCGCCCTCACTGACGTCACGTACCCCGCCCCTTACTGACGTCACGTACCCCGCCCCTTACTGACGTCACGTACCCCGCCCCTTACTGACGTCACGTACCCCGCCCCTTACTGACGTCACGTGCCCCGCCCCTTACTGACATCACGTGCCCCGCCCTCACTGACGTCAGACTAATAGGATTCCGATTTTTCATTCTCACAAGTTGGCAGGTATGAAATGGTCTAGATGAGGGGTTCCCAACCTTTTTTGTCCCGTTTACCCCGGCAATTTTAATGGCACATAACAATGTTATTTCACTTATTTATGAACAACTAATGATGAACAGAGGGTTACACAAAATGCTGGAGAAACTCAGCGGGTGCAGCAGCATCTAAGGAGCGAAGGCGATAGGCGACGTTTCGGGTCGAGACAATGAACCCGAAAATGATGAACAGATACTGGTATACCAGAACCAAACACAGTCAGTCAATGAGAACAAATATGTACACATCCAGAATCAACAAATTTACCCCAGGTTGGAAACCCTTGGTCGAGATCATATTGAATGGATTAGAATAGCCCAGGCCAAAAAAGCTCTGGGAAACAACAACAAATAATAATAATAATGAACAGGCCTTGAAATTGCCCAATACAACTAATTACAAAAAAATCAAAAATAAGTCATCCAGCAAAATTGCAATAAATATCAACCTTCCAGACTCTATATTTTCATTCATTTTGTTTTAAGAACATCATGTTTTGTTTCCAAAATATATATGTAGACATTGCCTAATCCTGTCCATTCATGACAATGGTAAACTTAAGAGTTAATGTGAAGTTAAATTTGAACTTTTTAAGAAAGAACTGCAGATGCTGGAAAAATCGAAGGTAGATAAAAATGCTGGAGAAACTCAGCGGATGAGGCAGCATCTATGGGGCGAAGGGCTCTGGTAAGACCACATCTGGAGTATTGCGTACAGTTTTGGTCTCCTAATTTGAGGAAGGACATCCTTGTGATTGAGCAATGCAGCGTAGGTTCACGAGATTGATCCCTGGGATGGCAGGACTGTCATATGAGGAAAGATTGAAAAGACTAGGCTTGTATCACTGGAGTTTAGAAGGATGAGGGGATCTCTTATAGAAACATTTAAAATGCTAAAAGGACTGGACAAGCTAGATGCAGGAAAAATGTTCCCAATGTTGGGCGAGTCCAGAACCAGGAGCCACAGTCTTAGAATAAAGGGAAGGCCATTTAAGACTAAGGTGAGAAAACCTTTTCACCCAGAGTTGTGAATTTGTGGAATTCCCTGCCACAGAGGGCAGTGGAGGCCAAATCACTGGATGGATTTAAGAGAGAGTTAGATAGAGCTCTAGGGGCAAGTAGAATCAAGGGATATGGGGAGAAGGCAGGCATGTGTTATTGATTGGGGACAATCAGCTATGATCACAATGAATGGTGTTGCTGGCTCGAAGGGTCGAATGGCCTCCTCCTGCACCTATTTTCTATGTTTCTATGTAATTGGTGAAGTTTCGGGTCGAGACCCTTCTTCAGACTGATGTGTGGGGGGGGGGGGGGGGGGACGGGAAAAAGAAAGGATGAGGCGGAGACAGTGGGCTGTGGGAGAGCTGGAAAGGGGAGGGGAAGGAGGGAGAAAGCAAGGACTACCTGAAATTGGAGGTCAATGTTCATACAGCTGGGGTGTAAACTACCCAAGCAAAATATGTTGTGCTGCTCTCCAATTGGCGGTTGGACTCACTCTGGCCATGGAGGAGGCCCAGGAGAGAAAGGTCGGATTCGGAATGAGAGGGGGAGTTGAAGTGCTGAACCACCGGGAGACCAGTGCTTACATGGATCTTGGACAAGCAGCAATCAAGGGAGAAGAGCTTATTGACTGAAACCCGTGGGAAAGGTGAGTCAGAGGGGGAAAAATAGTTTAAAAAGAGCGCCAAAAAGCCTGTGTTAGCCCAGTGCTTACATGGATCTTGGACAAGCAGCAATCAAAGTGAAGCAGGGAGAAGAGCTTATTGGCTGAAACCCGTGGGAAAGGTGACAGGGGAAAAACAGTTTAAAACTGTTTTTGGGTGGGACAGGGGAAAAACTGGTGGGACAGGGGAAAAACAGTTTAAAACTGAGGAATTTGGTTTGTAATTTGGTAAGTTAGGCAATTTATCAGTCAATATAAGCAAGGCTGCTCTAGGGGAACTAGTGAGGGAAGTGTGAGTCTTCGGCGAGGAGGCTGAAGAGAGGAGGCTACGCAAAAAGCTGGAGAGAACGGGAAGCGGTGAACACATGACAGGACAGATGAGACAGTGTGATGCTTGCAGAATGTGGGAGCCCAGGGACACGGATGGAGCCTCTGGCTGCTACAACTGTGGCAAGTGCATCCAGCTTCAGCTCCAGAAGGACTGTGTTGGGCCACTGGAGAAGCAGCTGGATGACCTCAGGGCCATCTGAAAAATCGAGTGTTTCCTGGACAGGACCTACCGTGAGGTTGTCATGCCGAGGATACGGGAAGAACAAAGTTGTGTGATTGAGAGAAAGGGTGGAAATCGTGGAGTGCAGAAGACCCAGGTGGCTGTGCCTAATGAAAACAGGTACACCCACTTGGGATTTGTCGGAGGAGACAACGATTCCAGTCCGAGCGGCGGGCACGTCAGTGGCTCCAATCCTAGAGATGGGACTTGAGCAGTGAGACCAACGTTGGGCAGAGCCATAGTGGTGGGTGACTCCATTGTCCAAGAAGCAGACAGGAGATCTGTGGCGGCAGACAAGATGCAAGGATGGTCTGTTGCCTCCTTGGTGCCAGGGTTCAGGATGTCATGAGCCGAATTCAGAACATCCTCGAGAGAGAGAGGGTGAACAGCCGGCAGTAGTTGTGCACGTAGACACGTAGGCACAAACGACATTGGGAAGAAGAGGAATGAGGTTCTCCAATGTGAGTTCATAGAGTTAGGAAGAAGACTGAAAATCAGGACTTCTAGGGTGGTTATCTCTGGATTGCTTCCAGTACCTCGTGTTATTGAGGACAGGAACAGGGGATCTGAATATGTGGCTGAGGGGCTGGAGCAGGGAGCAATGATTTAGATTTATAGACCACTGGGATCTCTTCTGAGGTAGGGGTGACCTGTACAAAAGGGACACCTTAACTGGAGGGGGACCGACATTTGGCAGGCAGGTTTGCTCGGGCTATACGTGTGGGTTTAAACTAAATAGTGGGGGGGGAGGGATTGACAAATTGGGAATATAAAGATGGAGTTGAAGGGGAAGTGGCTACAGGAAAAATTACAAAAGATTCTCAAATTAATGGGAAGGAAAGTTCGAGAAGGGATAAAAGAGTAAGGTCAGGGCCAATTGCGAGCGGTGCGAGGGGGGACATGAATATGGAGGTCAAAGTGTTGTGCATGAATGCGCGAAGTATAAGAAATAAAGTGGATGAGCTTGAGGCTCAGTTAGAAATTGGCAAGTATGATGTTGTGGGAATTACAGAGACATGGCTTCAAGAGGGCCAGGGCTGGGATCTGAATATTCAAGGGTATACCTCCTATCGAAAAGACAGACAGGTGGGCAGAGGGGGTGGGGTAGCTCTGTTGGTGAGAAATGAAATTCAGTCCCTTGCAAGTGGTGACATTGAAACAGGAGATGTGGAGTCAGTATGGATAGAACTATGGTATTGTAAGGGTAAAAATATCCTAATGGGACTTATCTACAGGCCCCAAAACAGTCGCCTGGACATAGGGTGCATGTTGAATCAGGAGTTAAAATTGGCATGTAGCAAAGGCAATGCTGTGGTTGTTATGGAAGATTTCAACATGCAGGTAGACTGGGAAAATCAGGTTGGTACTGGACCCCAAGAAAGGGACTTTGTAGAGTGCCTTTGTGATGGATTCTTAGAGCAGCATGTATTGGAGTCTACCAGGGAGAAGGCAATTTTGGTTTAGTGTTATGTAATGAACCGGATTTGATAAAGGACCTCGAGGTTAATGAGCCATTAGGAGGTAGTGACCATAATATGCTCATGTTTAATCTACAATTGGAGAAGGAGAAGGGAAGATTGGAGGTGTCAGTGTTACTGTTGAATAAAGGGGACTATGGGGCCATGAGGGAGGAGCTGGCCAAAGTTGACTGGAAAGATACACTACCAGGGATGACAGTGGAACAACAATGGCAGGTACTTCTGGGAATAATACAGAAGGTGCAGGATAAGTTCATTTCAAAGAGGAATAATAATTCCAAGGGGAATAAGGAATGACCATGGCTGACAAGGGATGTCAGGGACAGTATAAAAATAAAAGAGAAGTACAACATAGCAAAGATGAGCGGGAAGCACGAGGATTGGGTAATGTTTAAAGAGCAACAGAAGATAACTAAAAAGGCAATACGGGAAGAAAAGATGAGCTATTAAGGTAAGCTAGCCAAGAATATAAAGGAGGATAGTAAAAGCTTCTTTAGATATGTGAAGAAGAAAAAAATAGTTCAGACCAGTTGGACACTTGAAGACCGAAAAAGGTGAATTTATTATGGGGAATAAGGAAATGGCAGATGAGTTGAACAAGTACTTTGGATCCATCTTTACTAAGGAGGACACAAACAATTTTCCTGATATACTAGTGGCCAGAGGATCTCTGGAAATCCACATTAGGCAGGACATGGTGTTGGGTAGACTGATGGGACTGAAGGCTGATAAATCCCCAGGGCCTGATGATCTGCATCCCAGGGTACTTAAGGATGTGGCTCTAGAAATCTTGGATGCATTGGCGGTAATTTTCCAATGTTCTATAGATTCAGGATCAGTTCATGTGGATTAGAAGGTAGCTAATGTTATCCTTCTTTTTAAGAAAGGCGGGAGAGAGAAAACAGGGGATTATAGACAAGTTACCTTAACATCCGTGGTGGGAAGTTGCTGGAGTCAATTATAAAAGATGAAATAGCGGCACATTTGGATAGCGTAACTGGATCGTTCCGAGTCGGCATGGATTTAAGAAGGGGAAATCATGCTTGACTAATCTTGTGGAATCTTTTTGAGGATGTAACCAGGGAAATGGACAAAGGAAAGCCAGTGGATGTAGTGTACCTGGACTTTCAGAAAGCATTTGATAAGGTCCCACATAGGAGATTAGTGGGCAAAATTAGGGCACATGGTATTGGGGGTAGTGTGCTGACATGGATAGAAAATTAGTTGGCAGACAGGAAACTGTAAAAAGTAGGGATTAATGGGTCCCTTTCAGAATGGCAGGCAGTGACTAGTGGGGTACCGCAAGGCACGGTGCTGGGACCGCAGCTATTTACAATATACATCAATGATTTAGATGAAGGGATTCAAAGTCACATTAGCAAATTTGGGTGGCAGAGTGAACTGTGAGGTGGATGCGATGAGAATGTAGGGTGACTTGGACAGGTTGGGTGAGTGGCCAGATGCATGGCAGATGCAGTTTAATGTGGATAAATGTGAAGTTATCCACTTTGGTACCAAAAACAGGAAGGCAGATTAATATCTAAATGGTGTCAAGTTGGGAAAAGGGGAAGTACAGTAGGATCTGGGGGTCCTTGTACATCTGTTAATAAAAGTAAGCATGCAAGTACAGCAGGCAGTGAAGAAAGTTAATGGCATGTTGGCCTTCATAACAAGAGGAGTTGAGTACAGGAACAAATAGATCCTTCTGCAGTTGTATAGGGCGCTGGTAACCTGGAGTATTGTGTGCAGTTTTGATCCCCTAATTTGAGGAAGAACATTCTTGCTATTGAGGGAGTGCAGCGTAGGTTTGCAAGGTTAATTTGCGGGAAGGCGGGACTGTCATATGCTGAGAGAATGAAGCTGCTGGGCTTGTATACTCTGGAGTTTAGAAGGATGAGAGGGGATCTTATTGAAACATATAAGATTTTTAAGGGTTTGGACACACTAGAGGCAGGAAACATGTTCCCGATGTTGTGGGAGTCCAGAACCAGGAGCCACAGTTTAAGAATAAGGGGTAAGCCATTTAGAACGGAGACGAGGAAACACTTTTTCTCACAGAGAGTTGTGAGTCTGTGGAATTCTCTGCCTCAGAGAGCGGTGGAGGCTGGTTCTCTGGATACTTTCAAGAGAGAGCTAGATAGGGCTCTTAAAGATAGAGGAGTCAGGGGATATGGGGAGAAGGAACGGTGTACTGATTGGGGATGATCAGCTATGATCACATTGAATGGCGGTTCTGGCTCGAAGGGCCGAATAGCCTAATCCTACACCTATTGTCTATTGTCATAAATTAAGTCCAGGCCGATAGCTCTCTCTGCTTCTGTCAACAGCCAGGCTTAGAGAAGCAAATTCAGATTGGATTTGTGATTTATTGAGTGGGTGTAATGAGAGTTATAGAGCTAGCAATCAAACATTTCAAATCCTCCTTGAGAATTAGAAGAATCAAACTGTTCGCCTTGATATTCTGCCCTGTTTAACAGCATGAAATATGTTCTAAAGTTGCATCAGATTCTTCAATGACTTCTGCTTTCTGAGCCCCCACTCCCTCATTTTTACTAAGGATGTTCATTCACTGTACACCTCCATTCCCCACCTGGAAGGCCTGAAAGCCCTCTGTTTGTTCCTTGACTGCAGAACCATCCAATTTCCCTCTACTAACACCCACCTCCTCCTAGCGGAGTTGGTCCTCACCCTCAACAACTTCTCCTTTGGCTCCCCCCACTTCTTCCATCCAAGGCGTAGTTATGGGCACCCGCATGGGGCCGAGCTATGCTTCCCTCTTTGTAGAGTACGTTGAACAATTCCTGTTCCAGGTTCTATCCCCGAACCCTATCTTCCTTACATTGATGACTGGATCGGTGCTACCTCCTGCACCTATGCAGAACTCATGGACTTCATCAACTTCACCACCAATTTTCGTCCTGCGCTCAAATTTACTTGGACCATCTCTGACACCTCCATCCCCTTACTTGATCTCACAGTCTCCATCACAGGAAATAGACCATTGACTGATGTCTATTACAAACCCACTGACTGCCACAACTATCTTGACTACAATTCTTCCCCCACACCCCACCCCCCCCCCCCCCCCCGGCTTCCTGCAAATACTCTATCCACTACTCCAAATTCCTCCACCTGTGCCACACCTGCACCCAAGATGACTAGGACATCTTGTGATGTCCTCATTCTTTAGGGAATGGGGTTCCCCTCTCCCATCATTAATGAGGCAGTCACTCATATCCCCTCACTTGCTCCCCCTCTCCCTAGTCGCAACAGAGACAGAGTCCCCCTAGTCATAGTAATAGAGTCATAGCGTGATACATAGAAACATAGAAAATAGGTGCAGGAGTAGGCCATTCGGCCCTTCGAGCCTGCACCGCCATTCAATATGATCATGGCTGATCATGCAACTCAGTATCCCGTACCTGCCTTCTCTCCATACCCCCTGATCCCCTTAGCCACAAGGGCCACATCTAACTCCCTCTTAAATATAGCCAATGAACTGGCCTCAACTACCTTCCGTGGCAGATAATTCCAGAGACTCACCACTCTCTGTGTGAAAAATGTTTTCCTCATCTCGGTCCTGAAGGAATTCCCCTTATCCTTAGACTGTGGCCCCTTGTTCTGAACCTCCCCAACATCGGGAACAATCTTCCTGCAACTAGCCTATCCAACCCCTTAAGAATTTTGGAAGTTTCTATAAGATCCCCCCTCAGTCTTCTAAATTCTAGCGAATACAAGCCAAGTCTATCCAGTCTTTCCTCATATGAAAGTTCTGACATCCCAGGAATCAGTCTGGTGAACCTTCTCTGTACCTCCTCTATGGCAAGAATGTATTTTCTCAAATTTGGCTAAACATACCATAGACATAGAAATTAGGTGCAAAACTGTACGCAATACTCAGGTGATCCCTTGGTCTCACCAAAAGGTTCCCCCTCCCATTATAAATGTACAACTGCAGTAGAACCTCCCCTGCTCCTATACTCAAATCCTTTTGCTATGAATGCTAACATACCATTTGCTTTCTTCACTGCCTGCTGCACCTGCATGCCTACTTTCAATGATTGGTGTACCATGACACCCAGGTCTCGTTGCATCTCCCCTTTTCCTAATTTGCCACCATTAAGATAATAGTCTACCCTCTTGTTTTTGCCACCAAAGTGGATAACCTCACATTTATCCACATTATACTGCATCTGCCATGCATTTGTCCACTCACCCAGCCTATCCAAGTCATCTTGCAGCCTCCTAGCATCCTCCTCACACCTAACACTACCCCCCAGCTTAGAGTCATCCGCAAACTTGGAGATGTTGCATTCAATTTCCTCGTCCAAATCATTAATATATATTGTAAATAGCTGGGGTCTCAGCACTGAGCCTTGCGGTACCCCACTAGTCACTGCCTGCCATTCTGAAGAGGACCCGTTTACTCCTATCTTTTTGCTTCCTGTCTGCCAGCCAGTTCTCTATCCATATGAATACTGAACCGTCAATACCGTGTGCTTTAAGTTTGTATACTAATCTCTTATGTGGGACCTTGTCGAAGGCCTTCTGAAAGTCTAGATATAACACATCCACTGGTTCTCCCTTATCCACTCTGCTAATTACATCCTCGAAAAATTCTATAAGATTCGTCAGACATGATTTACCTTTCCTAAATCCATGCTGACTTTGTCTAATGATTTCACCACTTTCCAAATGTACTGCTATCCCATCTTTAATAACTGACTCTAGCAGTTTCCCCACAACCGATGTTAGACTAACTGGTCTGTAATTCCCCGTTTTCTCCCTCCCTCCTTTTTTAAAAAGTGGGGTTACATTAGCTACCCTCCAATCCTCAGGAACTACTCCAGAATCTAAGGAGTTTTGAAAAATTATCACTAATGCATCCACTATTTCTGTGGCTACTTCCTTGAGTACTCTGGGATGCAGACTATCTGGCCCTGGGGATTTATCGGCCTTTACTCCATTCAATTTACCCAACACCACTTCTTGGCTAACCTGGATTTCACTCAGTTCCTCCACTTTATATGACCCCCGGTCCCCAGCTATTTCTGGCAGATTATTTATGTCTTCCTTATTGAAGACAGAACCAAAGTAGTTATTCAATTGGTCTGCCATGTCCTTGTTCCCCATGATCAATTCACCTGTTTCTGACTGCAAGGGACCTACATTTGTTTTAACTAATCTCTCTCTTCACATATCTATAAAAACTTTTGCAGTCCGTTTTTGTGTTCCCTGCCAGTTTTCTTTCATAATCTATTTTCCCTTTCCTAATTAAGCCCTTTGTCCTCCTCTGCTGAACTCTGAATTTCTCCCAGTCCTCTGGTAGGCTGCTTTTTCTGGCTAATTTGTATGCTTCATCTTTGGCCCAACTCACCCATACCTGCCAACAATGTCCCAGCTACACTAGTCCCACTTGCCTGTGCTTCGTCCATATCCCTCCAAACCTGACCTATCCATGTACCTGTCTAATTGTTTCTTAAACGATGGGATAGTCCCAGTCTCAATTACCTCCTCTGGCAGCTTGTTCCATGCACCTGCGAGACCAAACGTAGACTGGGCGATCGTTTCGCGGAACACCTTCGCTCAGCCCTCCTCAACCTACCCAATCTCCCGGTTGCTGGACACTTTAATTCTCCTTCCCATTCCTACACAGACCTTTTTGTCTTGGGTCTCCTCCATTGTCAAAGTGAGGCTAAACACAAATTGGAGGAACAGCATCTCATATTTCGCTTGGGCAGCTTGCAACCCAGTGGTATGAACATTGATGTCTCTCACTTCAGGTAGACCCAGCATTCCCTCTCTCTATTGTTCCCCCACTCAAGTCGCACTAGCTTCTCATTGTATACCTACAATCAGCTAACAATGGCCTGGTTTCCTTTATCATCGTTACTTTTTTGCATATCTTTTATTCATTGTTCTTTATTTCTCCACATCATCATCTATATCTCTCGTTACCCTTATCCCTAAGCAGTCTGAAGAAGAGTCTTGACCCAAAACATCACCCATTCCTTCTCTCCAGAGATGCCGCCTATCCCACTAAGTTACTCCAGCTTTTTGTGTCTATCTTCAGAATTTTGTAGTTAATCTCAATTGTAGTTAATGCAAATTTAATTCCAGACTCAAAATTAATCATATTGGGAATACTAGAAACAAATCAGATATTAACAACACAACAAATAATTTTTATTGATTATAGTTTAATAATTGGTAAAAAATTAATACTAAAATTTTGGAAAGGTCCCATTTCCCCTACAATTAAAATGTGGATTACAGAAATGTCGGAGACACTTCACCTGGAACGATTAAGACTTGTCCTGATGGACAGGCTGGATCAATTCAGAGGAATATGGTCTCCATTTATTGAATATTTAAAGGGTTAAGATGGTCCGGTTCGAGGCCATGACTGAAGCCTGAATGAATGAATAGATGAAGAATTATATATAATATATCATGAATATATCTCCAATGAAGAATATCTTGTTTAATATTCCACTCATTTAATTTATCTCTTTTTCTTTTTCTCTTTATTATCTATCTTTATTTCCTACTGTTATAAAATTAAAAAAATATGGAAGTACAAATAAGATTGACTGTAAATTTAAAAAATATTAAGAATGTATGTGACGATAATACTTTTTTTCTCTTTGATTTTATATATTTCTTCTTAATATGTAATTACTTCTAATAAAAATATTTTACAAAAAAAAAAAAAAAAAAATTGTACTGTGCCTAGTGTTGATTCTAGTAAAGCCATTGTTCTTTAAAGCAAAAGATTAATGAATGGTGTGAAAAGGAATAACCTGATCTAAATTTCGGATGGGGTGATATCATTGGCCAGATCTCTTTTCTTCAATTCAGATTTTATGTTCCTTATGATTGCACGTCAGTTTTGATTGGAATACCCACAATAATTAGTTTTAAATCATAAATACGGGCAATTTGAAGTTTCACCTTAGCAGTGTGTAATGAAAACCTGAAATACCATTATGGAACAGCAAGAACTGATTATATAACAATACATGTATAAGTCCTTTGTGGGAAATAATTTCCTGTTCCTGTTCAAGAAAGATTTTCAAATTAGCTTCTGAAGAGTCTGTCAGACAGAAATCTACATTTTCAATGATTTGTCAATCCTGAACCAGGAAGCCTGGTTCAGATATAGAATCACAGCACAGATGTAACAATATATTAACTCATGTTCACCTCAGGTGTTAGATCTATAAGTTTACTTCAGATATTTGATTCCCAAGGTGTGAAATACGTAAGTAAGGTTATTTTTCTTCACCTTAAATCCAGGAAATTCAGGCAAATCGGAAGATCCAGGCCTAAGTGTTCCACAGAAATCTGCTGCAGAACCACTTGAGTTTAATCAATTAAAATCATGCAACATATCAACGCAAAGAGAAGGTAAGCCCTCTTGCCAGAATTGTCTTATACATGAGGATGTTGCCAGGACTACAGGGTGTGAGCTATAGGGGGAGGTTGAGTAGGCTGGGTCTCTATTCCTTGCAGCGCAGGAAGATGAGGGGTGATCTTATAGAGGTGTACAAAATCATGAGAGGAATATATCGGGTAGATGCACAGTCACTTGACCAGAGTAGGGGAATCAAGGACCAGAGGACATAGGTTCAAGGAGAAGGGGAAGAAATTTAATAGGAGATAGACATAAAAAGCTGGAGTAATTCAGCGGGACAGGCAGCATCTATGGTTAGAAGGAATGGGTGACGTTTAGGTTGAGACCCCTTTTCAAATTTAATAGGAACCTGAAGCGTAACTTTTTCACACAAAGTGTGGTGGGTGTAAGGAACAAGCTGCCAGAGGAGGTAGTTGAGGCTGGAACTATCCCATCGTTTAAGAAACAGTTAGACAGGTACATGGATATGACAGGTTTGGAGGGATATGGACCAAGTGCAGGCAAGACGGACTAGTGCAGCTGGGATATTGTAGGCCGGTGTGGGCAAGTTGGGCTGAAGGGCCTGTTTCCACAGTGTATCACTCTATGACTCTGTGACCAAGTTCTCTTCTCTGCACTCTCTCCAGCTTAACAACATCTTTCCTGTAGCTGGTTGACCAAATCTGAACACAATACACCAAATATGGCCTCACCACCATGTTTTGCAACTGTACTGTAATATCCCATCTTCTATACTCAATATCCTGATTGAAGGCCAGTGTACCAAAAGCCTTCTTGACCACTCTTATCTACCACTTTCGAAGCTTTATGTACTTGTTTCCAGATCCCTCTGCTCTTCAACAATCCTCAGGGCCTTGCCATTTACTATGAAGGTCCTGCCCTGGTTTGACTTCCCAACATGCAACACTTCACATTTAAACTCCATTAACCATTCCTTAGCCCAACTGATCAAGATCATTTTTGCAATATCCCAGTTCCCTGAGATTAATCTGCCATGTGGAACCTTGTCAAAGGCCTTGAGAAAGTCCATACAGACAATGTCTACTCCCTCTAGGGATATTAGTTCCCCACAAGTTAAGGTGCAACCTGTCTTTCTTGTCCTGGTCACCTGTACCCCAGAAGAAATCCCAATGTTCCAAAAACCTGAAACTCTGCCCCCTGCACCAATTCCTCAGCCACACGTTCATCCGGCATGTCCTTCTATTTCTGCCATTATTAACACATGATAATAATCCGGAGATTTCTACTCTTGAGATCCTGCATTTTAAACTCTTTCCTAATTTACTATATTCACCCCGTCAGAACCTCATCCCTTTTCCTATCTATGCATTGGCATTGATGTGCACATCAACTTCTGGCTGCACACCCTCCCCTTGAGAATATTCTGCAGGCGTTCCGAGATATCCTGGACCCAGGCACCTGGGAAGCAACACACCATCCAGGTCCAGTTTGCTGTCACAGAATCAACTATCTGTGGCCCTAACTATTGTGTCCCCTATCACTATCGCTCTGCCTGCTTTTATCCTATCCCACTGTGCGTCAGAACCAGAAACTGTTTAGAGCAGCAGTAGCTTTGCTGCCCGACAGCGCCAGAGACCTGGATTCGATCCTGACTATGGGTGCTGTCTGTATGGAGTTTGTATGTTCCCCCCTGTGACCGC
Source organism: Okamejei kenojei (assembly GCA_035221665.1). Classification (NCBI taxonomy): domain Eukaryota; kingdom Metazoa; phylum Chordata; class Chondrichthyes; order Rajiformes; family Rajidae; genus Okamejei; species Okamejei kenojei. The sequence continues at coordinate 159,739,754 of CM069131.1, forward strand.
GTGGCTTTTCTCCGGGTGCTTCAGTTTCCTCCCACGGTCCAAAGACATACTGGTTTGCAGGTTTATTGGCTTCGGTAAACTTGGAAATTGTTCCTAGTGTGTAGTGCAAGTGTACGGGCTGATCGCTGTTCGGTGCAGAACTCTGTGGGCTGAATGCCTGTTTTCCTGATGTATCTCTGAAGTCTAAAGCAATTTTTCATTCCAAACTTTCTGTTAATTATTTTGAATTCAATTTTACAACGAGCATAGTGGGATGTCTGGGTCATTTGGGGTCTGGGTGTCAGTCGAGAAGCAGAACAATGGTCTGGAACGAGGTTGGCCAGTTGGTCCGTGGAGTGCCAGTGGCTGGCCGCAGACTATTGCATACCATTGCATCTGCAAGCTGAGAGTGTGCTGGGTCATCAGTTTGACCTCTCACTGGACTACAGGATGAGGCCCAGATATACTGCCTTCCTGGATCTGCAGCCTTAAATCAACCATGGCATTGTCACATACATTTCACCAAACTCACAAACCTTCAGTCAAAGGGTATGTTTAAGGAAGTCAATTGCTCATTTTCTTAATTTCTATTTAAGTTTTTGCTTCCAATTAATTGTTCAACTTAATTTGCATGTATTAATAATTCTCTTTCCATTATTGTTATGCATCTTGAAATATGAACTGCTGGAGCAGAGGTATCAGTGCAGTCTAGTTCTTACTGCCCATTATGTCTCAAGGAAATATGAACTGCTGGAGCAGAGGTATCAGTGCAGTCTAGTTCTTACTGCCCATTATGTCTCAAGGAAGCATCACAGTGGAGATCCTGACAAGGCCTCAGGAACTGCACAGTTCCTTCAGACTGGCATAGTGGTACCACTAGGTCACGCGCTGGGCATCAGCACGTTCTTGCCCACTGAGTCATACTTAAACTTTGAAGCTACGTTTTTCACCCTTGCTTTGAAGAATGATCGCAACCCAAAATGTCATCTTCCCATTTGCCTCCACAGAATGATTAATTCCTTCAAAAATTGTTGTCTTTTTGCTTAAAATTCCAGTGTTTGCAGTGTCCTATGCTTCCATTTAAACCTTAATAGGTAGCTTGTCGTTGTCAAGATTAACTCCTGGAATATGTGCAAAAATCACCACAACACATGCAAGAGTGTTACTGATATTGTTCTGTGCTGAACATGACTTGGCCTGCTTCATTCAATGGCACAGCTGGGACAGCAATTCTTGCCGAAGCTTACCTAACTACACCAACATTTGTATAAAAAACACCAAACATTTGATATGAACATGTGCCCAAACTTGACCTTCCAGCAGGTGGCACCCTTCTATCTTCGCCGCGATGTGAAAAACGACAAATTTAATTTGAAAAACACAGCAAGTTTCTCTTATTTAGCAAGAAATACAAATTGATCATGTCTGTGCATGTCTACGTTTTCCTCAGATATGCAACCTCCTCAAAACTCCTAGTCATACTTATGGGCCTGTCCCACTTACGCAATTTTTTCAGGGACTTGCCGGCACCAATCAGTCACAGCAGGTCACCGAAAATTTTCAACATGTTGAAATTCCAGCGGCGACCAGAACAAGGTACGACTCTTTGGGTGACTACTCACGACCATACAGGCTTCACCCCGCGACATGTCGCCAGGGTGTCGCCTGTATGGTCGTAAGTAGTCTCCTAATCGCCCTAAGAGTGTAGCGTCTTTCTGGTCATATGTGGAAAATTTTCGGCGGCCTGCAAAGACCAAGGACGGGTGCCAGCAGTCGCCCAAAAAGTCGCATAAGTGGGACGGGTCCATGAGGCTTTGTTTCTAGTTTATTATTGTGTTGAGACCAAACAACTCATAGTCAATAATATTACATTGATCTCCTCTCTTGTGTCAATGTTATCTTTCTCTGTACTTCTTTAAAGGAGAGAAAATGGAGTTATTACAACCCATCATTGAAAAGGAGCTCACAAGTGAGTGTAATTTTCAGCCCAAGATACATGGAAGTATTGCAACAGACGAATTGCATTTTGGTGAAGGATTGCACAGAAAAGCATTTCGGACAAAAGTTATTTATGGCCTCGTACCTCTGTTCGATCCTGGACACAGCTGTGTCTTAAAAATTCACACTGCCATTTCATATGGGACCAAAACAAAGAGCGAGATCATACAACGGAACTATATATTGGCTGTACAGGTAAAATATAGACTGACAGAAAGAGGTACCTCCTTTATTACGCCATATAAATCATACAAGCGTTTTAGCCTGCAAATTTTTTTTTTAGAGATACAGCGCGGGAACAGGCCATTTGGCCCATCAAGTCTGCACCGACCAGCGATCCTGGTACATTAACACAATCTTACCAGGGACAATTTAGATTTATACCAAGCCAATTAACTTACAACCCTGTACGTCTTTGGAGTGTGGGAGGAAATCGAAGATCTCGTAGAAAACCCACATGGTCATGAGGAGAACGTACAAACTCCGTACAGACAAGCACCTGAAATCAGGATCAAACCCAGGTCTCTGGCGTTGTATGGCAGCAACTCTACCACTGCGCCACTGTGCCGCCCCAGCAGGGAGATCATTGAAAATGATCAATACATTTAGAATGATCAATACCTTTTCTAAATTTAGAACATTCATTTTTCGGATTCTGTTGTTAGTTCAGTTCGTGGAGTGCTTATACGATATTATTTGTGCTTGCCAAAAATCTGATATTTTCAGTTATTTAAAAAAATCACTCAATATTTGGCTCTGTGAAGAAGAATTAAAGTGAAGTTTGGAACAGGAGCTTGTTTTTCCCTGTGAACTGTGTTGGTTTTCTCCGGGATATCTGGTTTCCTCACACACTCCAAACACATACATATTTGTAGGTTAATTGGCTTTGGTAAAATTGTAAACTGTCCCTAGTGTGTAGGATAATGCTAGTGTGCGGGGTGATTGCTGGTCAACACGGACTCGGTGGGCCAAAGGGCCTGTTTCCGCGCAGTATCCCTGAAGTCTAAAGTCTAAAGTGAGAAGGAACATTACCAGATCTGATCTTGGGGAATGTAACTGGGCAAGTGAAGGGAAAGCCATTTTGCTGATAAACACCGTAGCTCCATATATTTCAAAGAGGTTATGGGAAAAGATAGTGGCAGACAGGAAGAAAGGTATTAAAATTTGGGGAAGGAAAATTTCATTTAAGATAAGATAAGATGGGGCAAATATAGACTGGCAGCATTTACTTGCAGACAAGTCTATATCTGCACAATGGGAAGCATTCAAATAGGAAAAGGTGAGTGACTTGTTGCCATGGGTAACAACTACAGGGACCACCGGATGTTAGGAATATCAAGAGTAGAATAAAGAGAAAAGAGGAGGCGTATGGAAAATATATCGAACTAAAGATGGGATGCCAGTCAAGAGTATAAAAAGCATGAGAAGATACCGAAAAAGGAAATTAGGAAGGAAAAGTGTGCCACATAGTATCAGTAGCGGACAGGATTAAGATAAATCTGAAAATCCCAATTTATAAATACATTGAAGGCACAAGAATGACCAGCAAAAAAGTAAGGCCCATTATAGACATGAGGACAGGGGACAATCTGTGCATGGGGGGCAAGAAGGTACAGTTATAGAGTCATAGATCTACATTGAATGGAAACTGGCCCTTCGGCCACTTGTCTATGCTGACCAGAATGGCATACTGGCCAGTTGCATTTGAATCTTCTTTAGGTAGAATTAGTATCTTCTTTGGACAACATTATGAGGCTGAGATTATATCCTGTTTGAATGGTTGAGGCAGCATTAAAATTATAGTACGTTATTAATAGAAATAGTTAGTACTACTTCTCAGATGAAGAGTAAATGTTGATTATGGATGTTTTCTCAAATTACCTCTTTCTGTGTTGGAACTGCAATCTCTGTGTATATTTCAGTGTGGCAATGTTGGTTCACCTTCGACTGGTAAAATGCAATTCATTGTGAAGATTATCATTAATATCATAAAAGTATTATAAGCATCTGTTTCAAGTGAAGTAAAAAATAGTGTTGTTTTATTTTTAGGAATGCCATGTCCAGAACGCTGCTCGGCAATATGGCATCATGTTTTCGGCAGTGGGTTCACTATTAGAAGGCTTTGGCGAAGCACCCGAGTGAGTAAATGTGTATTTTGCTTGTTGTCACCATAGGTCTTGAGTACAAGGATTTGAGTACAAGAGCAGGGAGGTTCTACTGTAGTTGTACAGGGTCTTGGTGAGGCCACACCTGGAGTATTGCGTACAGTTTTGGTCTCCTAATCTGAGGAAAGGCATTCTTGCCATAGAGGGAGTACAGAGAAGGTTCACCAGACTGATTCCTGGGATGGCTCGACTTCCATATGAAGAAAGACTAGATAGACTTGGCTTGTACTCGCTGGAATTTAGAAGATTGAGGGGTGATCTCATAGAGACTTACAAAATTCTTAAGGGGTTGGACAGGCTAGATGCAGGAAGATTGTTCCCGATGTTGGGGAAGTCCAGGACAAGGGGTCACAGTTTAAGGAGAAGGGGGAAGTCTTTTAGGACCGAGATGACAAAATCGTTTTTCACACAGAGAGTGGTGAATCTGTGGAATTCTCTGCCACAGAAGGTAGTTGAGGCTAGTTTGTTGGCCATATTTAAGAGGGAGTTGGATGTGGCCCTTGTGGCTGAAGGGATCAGAGGGTATGGAGAGAAGGCAGGTACAGGATACTGAGTTGGATGATCAGCCATGATCATATTGAATGGCGGTGCAGGCTCGAAGGGCTGAATGGCCTGCTCCTGCACCTAATTTCTATGTTTCTATGTCTGTTATGTGTGTTACTGGGGGTACAATCCACAAATTCCACTGCAGTTTTGCACTTGGCGGCTCTGACATCACATCCCAAATTCCCAATCTCTATCACCAAGGTCTAATCCCACATCGTCCATGTTCTCCTTCAAGTTATACACCATTCTTCATCGTCACTGGTTCTAAATCCTGGAACTCCCGACCCAACGTCACTGTCAGATTTCCTTGATACTGCCACAATTTCAGAAAAAAACAGCGTCTCAAAGGCAGTTAAGGATGTGCAAAATAATGCTGGACTTGATAGTGCTGCACAGATCCCAGAAGAAAATGAACATATTAAGAAAATTGGAGTGATTATTAGAATGAAAATGGCCAGTCCACAAACTACCTAGCCAATTTTGGATATAATAAATCAATTTGCCCTGGATCCAACGGGTTATAAACTTTTGGAAACATCTGAATCCTAAGTGCATTGTTATACAATTAAACCTCGTAAGTCTTCCAGGAGGCATTTTAGCATGGTTTGTCGCTGCCAGGGATTGTTTTTAAGCATCTGGTGATTAATTGTAATATTCAAAGATTGTTATTGTTAGTTTTGAGCTAATCAAAGTGAACTGGGTTAGTTCCAGAGAACAGATTAGATTCCTATTTCAGGGCTTCTGAGGAAGATTGTAGAGAATGTTCATCGTGATTTTTTACTCAACTAAGATTGGGACTGAATGTGAGACCTTAATGCTGTGTGTCTCAGTTACACATTGCAGAGCCAATTCCTTTAATAATCATGAATTTACAATTCATGTGCCTCAATTCTTCTAAATGAATTATTTGTTATACAGCAGCAGAGATAAAACAAACAATGCAAGGTATTACAAAATTATTATCTTTTCTAGGATCATTCCCGTATATCTCATACATCGCCCAGCAAACAACATCCCTTACGCAACTGTAGAAGAGGAATTAATAGGGGACTTTGTTAAGTATTCAGTGAAGGATGGCAGAGAGCTGAATGTTGGTAGAAAAGATTCTGAAGTTGGTCAGAAATGCTGTACATTCCAGCACTGGGTATATGAATGGACAGAAGAAAAACTCCTTGTTACAGACTTGCAAGGTAAATATATTAAATTTCCTTATTATAACTATAAAACTCTGATCTCGTATGTGGATGTGTCTGTGTGTATTTATTTGTTCGTATGCGATCACTTCTTCTCAAAAAAATGACACACTAACGGTAAAATCTTTACATATTCCGGTACAGATTTATCCTGTGAAATCAAAAATTGCCTTATCTGAAAAATTCATCCATTGTTTCTTGAGTTATTCACTAAAATGTTCACAAATCCGATAAAACTTTGAAATCAAAAGGCCTTTTTTACGCTGATGACGTCGCAATGGATCTGCCTGCCTTCATCTGCTCACGCTGCGAGTGGCGTCACCCCTCCCCCCTCCCCCCTCCCCCCTTCCCTCCCCCCCGTTATTCAAAAATCAGCCCATGCTTCGGCTCGGTTCGGGCCCTATACCCAATAGCTCCCGAGAACTCCTGAGAGCTTTGGTCAATGCATGCTCGCACCTCGGCCCAGGTTTCCGACCCTCCCCTCTACTGCCCCCCCCCCCCTCCCTCTCTGACCCCCCCCTCCCCTCTCTGACCCCCCCTCCCCTCTCTGACCCCCCTCCCCTCTCTGACCCCCCTCCCTCTCTGACCCCCCCTCCCTCTCTGCCCCCTCTCTCTCTCTACCCCCCTCTCTCTCTGCCCTTCCTCCCTCTCTGACTCGCCCCTCCTTTCTCTGCCCCCCTCCCCTCTCTGCACCCCTTCCCTCTCTAAGGAGTGGTGAGTATTGGGACCTATGGGTGAGTGGTGGAGTATTGCGTCTCGGGAACCAGCCTCCCCGTGACGCCACGTGCCCCCCCACCCCTCAATCAATACCCCCTCCCCCCTCCTCTCTCTACCCCCAAACCCTCTCCCTCACTACCCCCCCCCCCCCCCCCCCCCCGCCTCTAGCGCGCCTGGGCAATTGGGGGTTGGTGTATGGGGATAGGGCGGGGAATGGGGCAAAAGGAGCAAATTAATAATATTAATGTAATATCAAGGGGGGGGGGGTTAGTGTGTGTGTGGGGGGGGGGGATAGTGTGTGTGTGTGACGCCGAAGGCCACCATCCCCCCCCACCCCCCCCCCCCGCATTGAGGGGACAGACCCAACGAGTCCCACTTAACCTAGTGTAAGTATATATAGACACCCACATATATATATACACACACACATACACACATACATATATACATACATATATAATATGTACATAGTGGCTTGCAAAAGTATTCATACCCCTTGAACGTTTTCCACATTCTGTCATGTTACAACCACAAACGTAAATGTATTTTATTCGGATTTTATTTGATAGACCAACACAAAGTGGCACATAATTGTGAAGTGGAAGGAAATGATACATGGTTTTCAAATGTTTTTACAAATAAAAAACTGAAAAGTGTGGCGTGCAAAAGTATTCAGCCCCCTTTACTCTGATACCCCTATTAAAATTCAGTACAACCAATTGCCTTCAGAAGTCACCTAATTAGTAAATAGAGTCCACTTGCGTATAATCTAATCTCAGTATAAATACAGCTGTTTTGTGAAGGCCTCGGAGGTTTGTTAGAGAACATTAGTGAACAAACAGCATCATGAAGCCCAAGGAACACATCAGACAGGTCAGGGATAAAGTTGTGGAGAAGTTTAAAGCAGGTGGAGAAGTGGAAGTGTTAAAAAAATATCCCAAGCTTTGAACATCTCACGGAGCACTCTCCAATCCATCATCTGAAAATGTATGGCACAACTGCAAACCTACCAAGACATGGCCGTCCACCTAAACTGACAGGCCGGGCAAGGAGAGCATTGATCAGAGAAGCAGCCAAGAGGCCCATGGTAACTCTGGAGGAGCTGCAGAGATCTACAGCTCAGGTGGGAGAATCTGTCCACAGGACAACTATTAGTCATGCACTCCACAAATCGGGCCTTTATGGAAGAGTGGCAAGAAGAAAGCCATTGTTGAAATAAGCCATAAGAAATCCCGTTTGCAGTTGCCACAAGCCATGTGGGGGACACAGCAAACATGTGGAGGAAGATGCTCTGGTCTGATAAGAACAACATTTTAAGTTTTTGGCCTAAATGCAAAACGCTATGTGTGGCGGAAACCTAACACTGCACATCACCCTGAAACACCATCCCCACTGTGAAACATGCTGGTGGCAGCATCATGCTGTGGGATACTTTTCTTCAGCAGGGACAGGGAAGCTGGTCAGAGTTCATGGGAAGATGGATGGAGCCAAATACAGGGCAATCTTGGAAGAAAAACCTGTTAGAGTCTGCAAAAGACTTGACACTGGAGCGGAGGTTTCTCCTTCCAGCAGGACAACGACCCTAAACATACAGCCAGAGCTACAATGGAATGGTTTAGATCAAAGCATATTCATGTGTTAGAATGGCCCAGTCAAAGTCCAGACCTAAATCCAATTGAGAATCTCTGGCAAGAGTTGAAAATTGCTGTTCACAGACACTCTCCATCCAATCTGACTGAGCTTGAGCTATTTTGCAAAGAAGAATGGGCAAAAATGTTAGTCTCTAGATGTGCAAAGCTGGTAGAGGCATACCCCAAAAGACTTGCAGTTGTAATTGCAGGAAAGGTGGTTCTACAAAGTATTTACTCAGGGGGCTGAATACTTTTGCACGCCACACTTTTCAGTTTTTTTATTTGTAATAACATTTGGAAACCATGTATCATTTTCCTTCCACCTCATAATTGCCGTGCACCACTTTGTGTTTGTCTATGACATAAAATCCTAATAAAAGACATTTACGTTTGTGGTTGTATGTGACAAAATGTGGAAAAGTTCAAGGGGTATGAATACTTTTGCAAGCCACTGTATATATCATATACGAGAGATGAGAAGAGAGAGACAGGAGAAGAGAGAGAGTGAGAGAGAGAGAGAGAGAAGAGATGAGGAGAGAGAGAGACGAGAGAGTGAGAGAGAGAGAGAGAGAGAGATAGATAGAGAGAGAGAGGAGAGAGAGAGAGAGAGAGAGAGAGAGAGAGAGAGAGAGAGAGAGAGAGAGAGAGAGAGAGAGAGAGAGAGAGGAGAGAGAGAGAGAGAGAGAGAGAGAGAGAGAGAGAGAGAGAGAGAGAGAGAGAGAGGAGAGAGAGATAGTAGAGATAGAGAGAGGAGAGAGAGAGATAGTAGAGAGTAGAGAGGAGAAGAGAGGATGAGGAGAGATGACGACAGGAGAGATAGAACATGATTTATCCCAGGAGGGAAATTAATTTGCCAACACTCATTAAAAAACACAAATAATACATGAAAATAAAGTGACGAGTGGCTAAAGCTTTGGGGAAGTGCAGAGATTGGGGGGGGCAGGGAAGAAGGATCTCCTGTGGTGTTCTGTCCTTGGTGGAACCAGTCTGTTGCTGAAGGTAGTCCTCTGGTTGACCTGTGTGTCATGGAGGGGGTGAGCTGCATTGTCTAGGATGCTCTGCAGTTTGAGAACAGAACAGCATCTCACTGCAGATGTTAAAGGAGCAGAGCCTTCTCAAAAAGTACAGCTGGCTCTGTCCCTTCTTGTACAGGGCCTCAGCGTTTCTGGACCAGTCCAGTTTACTGTCCAGGTACACACCCAGGTATTTGTACTTCCTGGTAAACTGAACATCCATATCATTGATGGAGACTGGGGACAGGGGTGTTCCTCTCCTCCTAAAGTCCATCACCAACTCATAGTCTTGTTGGTTTTGAGCTGCAGGTGATTCAGCCCACACCACTCAACAAAGTTGTTGACTACTAACCTCCTGTTCTACAGCCTGGCTCATTATAAAAAATATCCTATGTGCCTTCCCAACCACCTCAACCACCTATGCTGCTACTTTAAGGGATCGTTGGACCTATGCACTGGATAGGTGACGTTTGTGGATTGGGGCCCTTCTTCAGACTGCTTGGAGGGAGGGTGAAGAGCCAATCAATGGCATTGTCATTGGTGAATCTTATCTCAGCAGCAACCAGGTTCACTCCTAAAACACATCATGGGGACACCCAAACTAGAGACATCATCATGCTGGATAAAATAGCCACAATGCTATATACTAAGGTCCCCCTGGTCCTTGGTACTTTGCAGTGTCCCAACATCCATTACACATTCCTAGTCTTATTGGTCCTCCTTGATGTGACACCTCACACTTTTCAGCATTCAATTTCATTTGCCATTTTACCACCTATCTTACCAATAGGTCAATATTATTCAGTAGCCAAAGATCAACCTTCTCATGATCACAACACCACCAATCTCCTGGCAACCATACCTCCTACATTCACATCCAGTTTGCCATGTATAGACCAAACAGTGATGGTACCAGCACTGATCTCTGCTCTACATGTGTGTCTACCTTCAGCTCTTTATTATTAATAAAGAGCTGAAGACAGGAGACGACATTACATAAAATACACACATTACAACACATAAAATACATATAAAAGCTTAGAAAATTACTTATGAGCATCATAAATTATATACAAAAACAATACATGATTTAAAATCCCGAATAAAAAGAAAGATCGGTGTCCTACAACGAGACAACCATACCAATGTCTCCACAACTGGGATTGGTAGCGTGTAGTGTTAAACATATTTCATTATTAGTCACAGGTTTACAATCACAAACACAACCTTCAATCATTTTCATCTTCCTCTTTTCACCATGTCAATGTTGGGTATAATTTGCCAAATTGCCATGGATCTCATGGGGAGACATTCACGTCTCCCATGTGAATCCCACCTGTAGGAATTTGAATCTGACCTTCCGATCTGTGAATGTGGCATACTGCTCATTACTGTGCAACAAAAGTCAATCAATATTTCATATACAGTTATGCATTGGAAATTAACATGCTAAACTAAATTAGAAACCTCATATCAAAAAGTAGTGACGACTAGTTGGCTAAAACAGTTCTCGTCATCACATTTTAGGACAGATGTGATCACACAAGGGAAGATACAGTGCAGAAAATCTCATCACTTTGGAAAGAGCTTGAATGAGATCAGAGCTGCCGTAAACCATCAAGGGTTATAAATGGGACTGAGCTACAGACTTCTTTCTTCCGCCAGTATAAATATATTGGTCAAATAGTTCCTTATATACTACACGTTTCATTAGTACAATGATTTCAAAGTTCCAATAAGAGATCTCAGCTGCACATTGCTGTGTCTTTCTGTTTAGGACTAACTTGCATTATCATCATTTTAATTATCCAGCATTTTTGTTTCTGCTCCAATATGTTATTGGGGTTTTTATGCTTGACACAGTTTGTTAAAGAATTTTGCTCTTTCCAATTGTTTTCCTGTAGGTGTAGGAATGAAATTAACTGATATTGGAATAGCAACTTGCAGCAAAGGGTAAGTGAAGAAAAGAGTGGTCTCTTTTATTACAGCAACTCAATTTCTGTACCATGATTGATGATGCAAGATCACCACCTCTGTTGCTAGGCAACGGTGTTAAATATCTAATAATTTTACTCATATGATTTGGGGTAAAGATTTCAATCTGATTTAGAAAAACCACCGGTGACCATTTTATATCTCCCAGATGTGTTAAGTTATAAATGAACCAATTTTAATAATAATTATCAATAGACAATAAGTGCAGGAGTAGGCCATTTGGCCTTTCGAGCCAGCACCGCCATTCAATGTGATCATGGCTGATCATCCCCAATCAGTACCCCGTTCCTGCCTTCTTCCCATATTCCCTGACTCCGCTATCTTTAAAAGCCCTATCTAGCTCTCTCTTGAAAATATCCAGAGAAACGGCCTCCACCGGGGCAGAGAATTCCACAGACTCACAACTCTCTGTGTGAAAAAGCGTTTCCTCATCTCTGTTCTAAATGGCTTACCCCTTATTCCTAAACTGTGGCCCCTGGTCTGGACTCCCCAAACTTCGGGAACATGTTTCCTAGCTCTAGCGCGCCCAAACCTTTAATAATCTTATATGTTTCAATAAGATTCCCTCTCATCCTTCTAAACGCCAGAGTATACAAGCCCAGCCGCTCCATTCTCTCAGCATATGACATTCCTGCCATCCCGGGAATTAACCTTGTAAACCTATACTGCATGAATAGCAAGAATGTCCTTCCTCAAATTAGGGGACCAAAACTGCAAACAATACTTGAGGTGTGGTCTCACTAGGGCCCTATACAACTGCAGAAGGACCTCTTTGCTCCTATACTCAACTCTTCTTGTTATAAAGGCCAACACGCTTTCTTCACTGGCTGCTGTACCTGCATGCTTACTTTTATTGACTGATGAACAAGGACCCCCAGATCCCGTTGTATTTCCCCTTTTCCGAACTTGACACTCTTTAGATAATAATCTGCCTTCCTGTTTTTGCTGCCAAAGTGGATAACCTCACATTTATCCACTCAGTGGGTCAGGAAGCATCCCTGGAGACCTTGGATAGGTGACGTTTTGGATTGGGGGCCTTCTTCAGATTGCTTGGAGGGAGGGTGAAGAGGCAATCAATGGCATTGTCATTGGTGAATCTTGTCTCACCAGCAATTAGGTTCACTCCTAAAACACATCATGGGGACACTAGAGACATCATCATGCTGGATAAAATCAAACCAGAGACATCATCTTGCTGGATAAAATTGCCACAAGATTGGCAGTGGTACGTCACCCTGTGGAATATATTAAAGACAGCACAGCATTTTATTTTAGCAGCATGTATTTCTTAAATTAAAATGAAAAAGAGGGAGTTTTATGTAGAAGTTGTGAGAACTCTTGAATTCTGCTGTTTTTAGAGATGAGCAAACCTGAACAAGCCACACTCCCAGATAGGCAGCTATCAAAGGTTATCGAGGACTAAAGATCAGAAACATGATATTTTTCTCATTTTTTTGTGGAGCCTTGGAATTAATGAAATATGCCAAAATGTAACATGTAACATGTAAATGTATTTTACAGTCAGAAGTGCAACAGCACAGTTTGCTGGCAGCTATGTGCTATCACATGAACAATACCTTAAGCAACACACCTCTGGAGCTGCTTTAGAAAGACAAAGCTTAATTCTGACCCAATCCGATGAATTTGAAGTCCTTCCGCATCTGCATATTCCATAATGGTTTATTTACCAATTGGGGCAGTAATGGAATTGCACCAATTTACAACTTTATTTTCCAAACTAAAATAGCACGCCCGTCATGACAAATTATAATTTTGAAACAAAACACAGTAGGCACCGTCATGAGTGAATAAAAATCAAGCCACAAGTAGATCAGTGGTATCAGTGGAGTATTGGATATCATTGACATGGCAAGTCAGTTATATATCTAATGTCCTGTGTATTTTCTTTCAGGTACAAAGGATTTAAAGGAAATTGCTCCATTTCCTTTATTGATCAGTTCAGAGCTCTTCATCAGTGTAATATGTATTGTAAATTGATGGGTCTGAAGTCTCTGAAGGAATCGCAACATAAGCCCAGGAGGAATCCGCCAATGAAGGCACCACTGTCAAAACCTGCCCCGTGCTCAACGAAGAAAATGCTGGTGAACCCACGAAGCACAATAAGGAACTTCACATCTCAGTCAAAGAGCATATCAGGAGACAGAACTATTCCAAATTTTTTACAGCCCTGGAAACATTGATGCCCGCTATCTTATGAGCCATATATCGTCTGTATTTCATTTTCACCGACGAAGCATTTTGTCAAATTTATCAATAATTAATTAAATAAATCCAAGGGTGACTTTATTTATCTTAATTGTCCAGTAAGGAACTGTATGTGAAGGAAGCAAAGTAATTAAATACTGTAAATGATTTACGTTACACAGGTCTGGAGCTTAATGTCATCTTTAATTGTGACACATTGTATAGCGGTGCAGCATGTTGTTAGTTGTAAGTTCATCACTACCGCTTCCAAGACTACTTAATGTAGGTGTTAATATAAAGCATACAGTGAGGTGGGATTAATTATGCTACTCTACTATGATTGGTTCACATGCAATAATCAATCTACAAATGCCATGCTAGCTATACCTAGCTCTATACTCCATTCAGGTGTGCCACGATATGAGCATGAGATCAGTGAATGTACATCCGTCCAGTGTTAAATATTATCACATCACTAGTGAATGAACTTCAAGATGCTGCAATCTCGATCTGGTAGTAGGTGAAGTTTCCTCTCAAGCACCACAACCTCTATCACTTTCACTGCTATCAGTCTTGTATAGTTTTATTGATTATACTATTTTAGTACATCTCTGCTCCTTCAATCTTGTTTTGTTCTGTATTATACACTTCCTCCGCACCCAGCAATTTCCTGCAATGTTGAGAATTTAAATTTATTTTTGCTTGCTCAAAATGCTGGAATTCCTCTCTTCCCTCAATTTGTCCTTCTTCCTCTTTATTTTAAAACCACAATATACATTCTGTCTATTATCATGTCATCCTCCCTCCTATTTTTAATTTGCAACCTTAATCTCTTGTGATATGGAACATAACTTTTCTTAGTCTTAAAAAGAGTGGCAAAGCCAATACTATCTATGACCTAACATTCAAGAATTCAACCCAGTCTGTTAGAGACTGATAGTCAAAAACCCTATAGATATTGAAAATCCAAAATAAAAATTAAAATCTGACAAAGCATCTTGAATGCAAAACATTGACTCTGTTTCTCTTTCCATAATTTGCCTGATCTGTTGAGTGTTTCTAGCATTTTCTATTTTTTGTTGGTTCTAATATTCTCAGTCTATGAATTTTTCAATAAAAAAAGAAAAAAAAGTGTTCTAAAATCCAAACCATCTGCTATGTTTTTGTGGTACATGGTTATCCCATTCTTTTCAAATAATTGAGTTTATTTTTGTTTATTCATGAATTTGATATTGCCTAGTCAACTGGTGTCACTTTCAGATGAAAATGAATCACTTACAGCTCTATTGCTTACATACACATATATCATTTGACCGAGGCCCTACACATTTTGTTACCATGTTGATTTTAAAATAAAGCATCACAAAAGCTACTTCCTGACCACCTCTGCAATATTGGCTATTTCTGCCCACTCTTTATTTGCAATTAAAACCCTGATACATTCCATCCGAATCCAAACACTTAAGAACTTTCCCTGTTGATCACCCATTTTCTACTTTCTCTGAAGGCCAACACTTTCAGAATTTCACTTGCGTTAAAGACCAGCAGAAAAGCCATTACAGGGAAATGCCTGGTTCAAATTTAAACTTTTTAATCTTGAACAACGGTACAGGAAAGGTTTAATTTGAAAGATCATCAAAGCTGTAGTCCATGGTCACTTGGAAATCAGACCGTTTCACTTTACTATTTGCCCTCTGCTCTTTAAATCTTGTAGTTACCTCATTATTGTACCCACTGTAAAGTTCATGATACAAGACATTGTTATTGATGGTGAAATATATTATATTCAGTATTGAATAATGAACATAATAAGCTGAGAAAGTAAATCATATCCATCAATACCATTTCTGGGTTGTTCTCAGAATTGTAGTCAATAGAACAATGTAATAAACAATATGTTAATCAGTGTTCAGTTTGCCTGCTGCATCAATATTTCATCATAAACCTTTAACATAACCTGGTGAGACACTACTTCAGAAAGCACATCCTTGAAACCCCACAGATTATGGTCACCAAGGCCCTCATTTTGCAGACTATCTCAAGCTACTTTTCAGAAAGTACCTTTTCCTTAACCCTCACTAAAAATAAACAAATCAACTAATTTTATTAGAAGACGTGATAATATCCAACTCTCCTCACCCTCTCATGATGTAGTAGCCTAGTTATCTTTTATTAGGCCTATTTTTTCATATGTGCCTTTCTACACCTGGAAGCAAACTAATAAGAACTCTGATGGGATGAAATCAATGGCCAACAATGTTTCACAACAAATTTCACCCATTCCCAGTCGTCACTTTTTAACATTGAAATATAAATTGGTGGGTGTAAGAAATTGAAACTTGAGGAGGCCAAATGGCCCTTTCAGTCGGCTTTGCCATTCAAAAAATATTGTTTGTTGACCACTTTCTCACCTGCTCGTCATATTTTCTGGTGTTTAATCTATCACTCAGAACTTAAATATAATGTGTGATCTTCCACAACCTTTTGTGAAAATAAATTCTAAAGATCTAAGAAATTTCTTCTCACTACAATTAAAACATTTTCACTGACAGAGTTTGCATGCGACAAAAGCTTTTCACTGTACCTCAGTACACGTGACAATAAACCAAACACAAACTCTAACCTCAGTACATGTGACAATAAACCAAACACAAACTCTTGGTTCTTGGTTACTTGGTCCTCCAAAATATTCCTACTGGAATTTAAACTGGAGGTGGTGAAGGGAGGGGTTAAGCCAGAGAGGGTTATTGGGAAGAAAGTGCCACTTTAAATTTAGTTGCATCTGGCTAGGCAACCGTGGCTTGAAACCACCATACAGCCATACAGTAAAAAATAAAGAACACAACATGGAGTAGAAATTCAACATAAAACATAAAACATCCCCTCACAGCAGGATCAAAGTTTCCCGCTGTGAGAGAAGGCACCAAAGTCAGTCTCTTCCCCTGATGTTCCCCACTGTTCACCCGTGGTCGGGGCCTCCCAAAGCCCTCCACAGTCACCGCTATGGGCGGCACGATGTTCAGGCCCGCTCGGCGGGGTAATGCAAGTCCAACGTCGGGGCTGGGGGACATCCTCAGCGGCCTGGACCTCGATTCGGCCACCTCCTACCGGAGTCCGCGGCTCCCAAAGTCCGCAGGTCGTGCCGGGTGGAGACACAACGCTGGAGGCCCTCGGCAAAGGGCCCCAGGACTCCATGGAGTTCAGCACCGCCCGCGTTGGAGCTCTCTAAACTAGAGCTCCATGATGTTGGAGCAGCGGCCCAAAGCTCCGGAGCTCCAACAGCGACCCAGGTAGGTATCGCCCGCTCCGCGGTGACTCCAGCGCCGCCGCTGTTGCGGCTCTGGTCCGGTTCCCGGTCCCCGGCAGGAAAGGTCGCTCGGATCCAGGAGGTAGGCCGCGAGGTGGGGGACGAGGACGCGACTCGGAGAAATAGTCGCGTCCCCGCGAGGAAGAGACTGGGAGTTAGTCTCCCCCTTACCCTGCCCCCCTCCCCCACATATAAAAGTTAAGGTTTCCCCCCCAAGACAGACTTTTAACAGACTAAAAATAAAAAAAGCTGTAAAAACAAACGGGCTGCAGGCAGAGGCTACTGTCAGTGCAGCGCCCCTAGATCGACATAACTCTAACTCTAACCTCGGTACACGTGGCAATATACTAAACTAAACTAACTAAATTGCCACTTTTTTTCCCTGAGACTCTGCCTTTTATTTCAAGATTTCCCAATGAGAGAGAACAGTCTATTCGCATCTACGCTGCCAAACTTTCTCTAAATCTTGCATATCTCAATGAAGCCATCTGTCATTCTTCTGAATTCCAGTGACTGTCAGCAATTTCTATTTCTAATATAATATCATCTAATTTAATCTAACAACTAATCTCCCCCCTTCCAGAAATCGAAGTTAATTAATCAATACTGCACTACCATCAAGCCAACAAGATCTGTCTTTTGGCATGAAGACCAGAACTGCACACTGCACTGCAAATGAGATTTCCGTGAAGCTTTAAAAAAAAATGCATCCTTACTTTTGTACTCCATCTCTTTTTAATAACATTCAACCTATAATTTGTTTATGTTCCTAATTGCTTAATATATCTTCCATGTTTAACCATATAACCATATAACAATTACAGCACGGAAACAGGCCCTCTCGGCCCTTCCAGTCCGTGCCGACCATTTGTTTTCCCCTAGTCCCATCTAACTGCACTCAGACCATACCCCTCCATTCCCTTCACGTCCATATACCTATCCACTTTACTCTTAAATGTTAAAATCGATCCTGCCTCCACCACTTCTGCTGGAAGCTCATTCCACACAGCCACCACCCTCTGAGTAAAGAAGTTCCCCCTCACGTTACCCCGAAACCTCTGTCCCTTAATTCTCATGTCAAACTTTCAATGAATGTAGTGTATTTTGTTAGGCCAACTGAATGGATACCATGAATAGAAAGAAGATAGACACAAAGTGCTAAACTCAGTGGGACAGGCATCTGGAGAGAAGGAATGGGTGGCGTTTTGTGTCAAGACCCTTCTTCAGACTGATGTCAAAGGAGAGTGAGGTACATAGATAACGAAGTGCAAGGTGTGAAAATAGGACAAAGGGAATGTGGAGGGGTCTCAACCCAAAACGTCACACATTCTTTCTCTCCAGAGATGCTGCCTGTCCCGCTGAGTTACTCCAACATTTTGTGTCTATCTTTGATTTAAACCAGCATCTGCAGTTCCTTCCTACACACCGATTAGAAAGAGTTCTCTACATTTGGGGAAAATTAGACTTGTCTTAATTGACAAACCAGAATTATTTACTAGAATATAGTCTCCATTTATAGGTTATTTGAAGGGGTAGGTCCAGCGCAAGAGCCTGACTGAAACTTGAATCCAGGATTAGATGAATAGTTACGTTTTTTAACCTACGGACCCATCTCCTAAGCTGTATTATTGATAGTTTACTCTATTTTTTTAATTTTCTTTTTTTTTCCCCTCTCTTTCTATCTATAAAAATAAATAAACAATTAGAAGCAGTATGAATACGTAATTGATAAATGAGGACACCAGTTATTTTAATAGCTGGGATCTTGGGACCCTAGATACGAATAATATGTAATCGTTAAACAAAGTCTGTATTGGTTTGGAGTATGATATGCATATGCTTCTAATAAAAAAATAATTACAAAGAAAGAGTTCTCAGCCCCTAAATTGGTAACTCAAAAATGCCTCCCAAATGATATTTACTTACAGGGCTAACAACTTTACTTGTGACTCAAGTTCAGTTCTATGTGGAGCAGATGAATTAATTCAGATGTCAATCAATATATCTATCTTCATTGTAGTTTTGTGCCCATAATAATCACATTGCATATTTTCCAAACATTTTGTGTTCAATGGGTATAAGCTATTATTGTATTGTTTACATGTACTAGATGGGTTACAACCATTTCATTGTCTTGTTAATATTGTATTGCAAGAATGTACGTTTTCACCATTTTGATGGAATATATGAACAGTATGTATGAACCAATGTGTGAACAGCACATGTCACAAGAAAATTGATTTACTTCAAAGGTAGCAGCAACCCGGAGCTAATAGTTCTGAATACCAATTTGGGATTATAAGAATTTGATATTTTATGTGATTGAAAAGTCTAGGACTGGAGTGAAAACCATAGTAAAGCCTTCCAGGGAGGAGATTAGGAAGCATGTCTACATGCAAAGAATGTTGTAGATTTAGAAATCTCTGGTGCAAACAGATATTTTTCCTAACTCAATTGTTAAGTTAAAACCTGGGGGGGATGGACTTAGCTTAGTTTAGTTTAATAATGTCATGTGCACTGAGGTAGAGTGAATAGCTTTTGTTTGTGTGCAAGACTGTACATGAATACAATCAAATACAGTGCACAAATAAAGGACAGATGGCACCACATTTAGTGCAAAGATATTGTATTAACCCCAAAGGCACTTAGGAATATTGAACAGGTGTATTGGAGCTAGTTTATACAGTAGATCTGAAGTAATTCCACTGCATGGCCAAAGGGCTTGAAAGGCAACTGTTCCTATGTTTTAATGTCTGCAATATTGCCCTTCTCTACACTTATCTCTGTGCTTCTTCCACTGATGCTTTTGTTCATGGATTTATAACCTCTTGCAAAGGTAAAGCTCTAACATCTTGTGAAAAGCTCTGTCAATCCACCACTGTTGTGATTCCTTAATTAGCAAAGTCTTGAATTTCTATATTTTTTTACTTCAAATTCCTCATGACCTCACCCCTCCCCAAAACAATTTTCCAGGATTTCTGTGGCCCTCAAGATATTTTGTGCAACCCAATTTTCAATAAAGAAGAATTATTTGCCATGCCATCAACTGTCTAAACAGACCTCTGGAGGTCTTGGTTTAAAATTATTTTCTCCCAAAACTCTTTTTTTCTTCAAATAACTTTAAAATTACCTCTTAAACTAAGATTTTGTAATATCAGATTATGTTGCATATACCTCACGGAAACAGTAAATCTGGACTAATGAATCTTTCATTAATGGGATGTAGATGTCACAGGTTTATAGCATTTTACATAGAGCATAGAACAGTTATCTACAGACCCCCAAATAGTAGCCCGGATGCAAGTAGCCCAGGGGGTAAGTTGCAGCAGGAGTTAAAACTGGCATGTAACAAAGGTAATGCGACTATGCTGATGGGGGTTTTCAATATGCAGGTAGACTAGGAAAATCAGGTTGGTTCAGGACCCCAAGAAAGAGACTTCGCAGAATGCCTCCGAGATGGATTCTAGAGCAGCTTGTAATGGAGCTGACCAGAGAAAAGGCAATTCTGGATTTAATGTTGTCCAATGAACCAGATATGATAAGAGAACTCGAGGTAAAGGAACCGCTTGGAGGTAGTGATCATAATACGATTAGTTTTAATCTGCAATTCGAGAAGGAGAAGGTTAAGTCGGAAGTGGCAGTGATGCAGTTGAACAAAGGGGACTATGAAGGCATGAGAGGGGAGCTGGCTAAGGTAGACTGGAAAGGGATCCTAGCAGGAATGACGGTGGAACAGCAATGGCAGGAATATCTGGGCATAATCTGGAAGACGCATGGATCATTTCATTCCAAAAAGGAAGAAAGATTCTAAGGGGAGTAGGAGGCAACCGTGGCTGACAAGAGGTTATGGAGCGAATAAAACTAAAAGAAAAGATGTATAACACAGCAAAGAGTAGCCAGAGGATTTGGAAACGTTCATAGGACAACAGAAGGAAACAAAACGGGCAATACGGGATGAAAAGATGAAGTACGAAGGGAAGCTGGCCAGGAATATAAAGAAGGACAGTAAAAGCTTCTTTAGATATGTTAAGGGAAAAAGAGTAGCAAAGTCAAATGTGGGTCCCTTGAAGGCAGACACGGGTGAAATTATTATGGGCAGCAAAGAAATGGCAGAAGAGTTGAATAGGTACTTCGGATCTGTCTTCACGAAGAAAGACAAAAACAATCTCCCAGATGTACTGGAGGGCAGAGGATCTAAGGGGGAAGAGGAACTGAAAGAAATTTTTATTAGGCGAGAAATAGTATTGGGTAGGCTAATGAGACTGAAGGATGATAAATCCCGTGGGCCTGATGGTCTGCATCCCAGGGTCCTCAGGGAGGTGGTTCTAGAAATAGTGGACGCATTGGTGAGCATTTTCCAATGTTCAATAGATTCAGGATCAGTTCCTGTGGATTGGAGGATAGCTAATGTTATCCCACTTTTCAAGAAAGGAGCGAAAGAGAAAACGGGGAATTACAGACAAGTTAGCCTGACTTCGGTGGTGGGAAAGATGCTGGAGTCAATTATTAAAGAGGTAATAATGGGGCATTTGGATAGCAGTAAAAGGATTAGTCCAAGTCAACATTGATTTATGAAAGGGAAATCATGCTTGACTAATCTTCTGGAATTTTTTGAGGATGTGACAAGTAAAATGGATGAAGGGGTGCCAGTGGATGTAGTGTATCTAGACTTTCAGAAAGCCTTTGATAAGGTCCTGCACAGGAGACTGGTGACTAAAATTAGAGCACATGGTATTGGGGGCAGGGTGTTGACATGGATAGAAAATTGGTTGGCAGACCGGAAGCAAAGAGTAGGAGTGAACGGGTCCTTTACAGAATGGCAGGCTGTGGCGAGTGGAGTGCCGCAAGGCTCGGTGTTGGGGCCGCAACTGTTTACCATATATGTTAATGATTTGGAAGAGGGAATTAGCAGCAACACTAGCAAGTTTGTCGATGACACAAAGCTGGGTGGCAGTGTGAACTGTGAAGCGGATGTTAGGAGGTTGCAGGAGGACCTGGACAGGTTGAGTGAGTGGGCAGTTGTGGGGCAGATGCAGTATAATATAGATAAATGTGAGGTTATCCACCTTGGCGGCAAAAACAAGGGAGCAGATTATTATCTCAATGGGGTTAGGTTAGGTAAGGGGGAAGTGCAGCGAAACCTGGACGTCCTTGTACACCGGTCACTGAAAGTTGGCTTGCAGGAACAGCAGGCAGTAAAGAAAGCTAATAGAATGCTGGCCTTCATAACAAGAGGATTTCAGTATAGGAGTAAAGAGGTTCTTCTGCAGTTATATAGGGCTCTGGTGAGACCACATCTGGAGTATTGTGTACAGTTTTGGTCTCCTAATTTGAGGAAGGACACCCTTGTGATTGAGGCAGTGCAGCGTGAGATTGATCCCTGGGATGGCGGGACTGTCATATGAAGAAAGATTCAAAAGACTAGGCTTATATTCACTGGAGTTTAGAAGGATGGGGGTGGATCTTATAGAAACATATAAAGAAGGTTGTTGAGGCCAGTTCATTGGCTATATTCAAGAGGGAGTTGGATGTGGCTCTTGTGGCTAAAGGGATCAGGGGGTATGGAGAGAAGGCAGGTACGGGATACTGAGTTGGATGATCAGCCATGATCATATTGAATGGCGGTGCAGGCTCGAAGGGCCGAATGGCCTACTCCTGCACCTATTTTCTATGTAAGTACAGCACAAGAACAAGCCCTTTGGCCCACAATGTATGTCCCAAACACGATGCCAAGATCAACTCTTATCTGCCTTCCCATAATCCCTATCAAGGTTCAAGGTCAGTTTATTGTCACATGTACCAGTTGAGGTACAGTGAAATTTGATTTACCACCATTATCCCGCCATTCTCTGCCTATCTATATGCCTATCCTAAAGTCTAAATGCCACCATTGTATCTGACTCAACCACCACCCCTGGTAGCAATGTCCCAGGCACGCACCACCTTTTGTGTGCATTTTATTTAAAAAACTTACCCGGCACATCTCCTTTCAACTTTGCCCCTCTCACCTTAAAGCTCTGCCACCTAGTGTTTGATAAAAAAAGTTTAATACACTCTCAGGTGAACTTGCAACCTCCGGCGTTCCAGAGAAAACAATCCAAGTCTGTCCAACCTGTAGTCTGTCCCTGTACTAATACCCAATTCAGGAGGTTGAAGAAGGAATCCAACCTGAAGCATAGTCAGGTTGTTTCACAGTTTGGTTGGGAACATCTGCCAGGTATAGGGATGTTATGTTACAGTCGTACAATTCGCTCGTGAGGCCACATTTATAGTATTTACAGCACCTTTACAACTTCTTTCCTTGATCATCGGTGCTGGCTTTGAATTGTTCTTTTCACATCTTTCATTCATTTGTTCTTTGTACCTTTTCATACATCTAGTTTCCCTCTTCCTTGACTCTCAATCTGAAGAAGGGTCTCGACCTGAAACATCACCTAATCCTTTTCCCCAGAGATGCTGCCTGACCCGCTGAGTTACTCCAGCATTTTGTTTCTACCTTTGGAGAACTTGGAATGACGGGGTTGAATTTTGGGAGGTGACATGGACCTTCCGTGCTGTTATATGTGAATAATAACCCCCAACTGTGTGATGGCTCCAGTTTTATATATCTTGGCACATTTTAATACTCGAGGTGCCTCGCCATTTTTATAAAGTTTAAAGGAGATGTGCAGGGCAAGATGTTCTAATCCAGAAGTGGCGGGTGCCTGGAACACACTGCCACAGGTGATGGTGGAGGCAGATATGATAGAGATGTTTGAGAGGCTTCTGGATGGATGCATGGATATGCAGGGAATGGAGGGATATAGTTTATGTGTAGGCAGAGCAGATCAAATTAACTTGACATCATGTGGGCTGAAAGGCCTGTTCCTGTACACTACTCTTCAATGTTCTGCTGTGTTGTCATTTTCATGCTATGTAAAGGATTCTGGTATTTGTAAGTTAGCTTCCACTGATACCTATGAAACAGAGATAATTATAATTCAAAACAATTGTGATCATTCTAACAGATATCATTTTATCGAATAAATGCAAGGTCTTTTCTTTCAAAACAAAAAGTATACACAAATACACCCACCAGTCCTTTGTCATTTGTTGTAATGACTTATGCACATCTTGTTCCAAATTCTCATCAAAAGGGCCATGTATGTAAGTCTAATTGTCAGCATTGACAAGATTTCTACTCATGAGTTCTTACTGTTGACTCTTAAGTTTGCCAAAATATTCTTGCAAATGTCATCCTTTGATTCCCATCCTTTCATTAGGAAAATCGTTCTCTGGTCGACCCCGACCTGGGGTCTAATCGCTCAGTGCGGGGAGCTGAGATTCCCCGCGATGCAGGAGCTGATCGCCCCACGAGGAGGCCCGCCGCCAGCTATAGGAGTAAGATCGTCCCGTCAACGGAAGGCTCAAGGCCCCCGACCGCGGGAGAACAAGGAAGGGAAGAGATTTAACTTTTTTTCACCTTCCATCACAATGAGGAATGTGGAGGAGTCACTGTGGTGGATGTTTATGTTGAAATGTATTTTGTGTGTTCTGTTGCTTTTTATTTGTATGACTGACCTGGGAAATGAAATTCCTCGTATGTTGCAAAACATACTTGGCTAATAAAATATTATTGTATTGTATTGTATTTAATGTTACTTATTGCATGTCCCATTTCATCAACACTCCAGCCGCATGTAGGGAGTAACTATGTGGTGAAGCACAGGCATGGCCGACACCAGCCAAGGCTGTAGCACTTAAGCTGCATGGAAATGGTCATATGGACAAGTGATAGGAGCATCTATCTGATCAAGAATCTACATATCTCTGTCTTAAAAATATCCATTGACTTGGTCAACACAGCCTTCTGAGGCAAAGAATTCCACAGATTCAAAAAGTGTAATACTTGAAACTATAAATTGTACAAGAGATATTATATACCAAAGAAAGGAAATAATTAAGTTTCTAGCTGAACATCCTTCACCCAATACCACAAGCAGCAACTGGTGATTAATGCATAATAGTCTATAGAATGAGAAAGCAGACTGAAACTGATAAATGTATTATTACAGAAATATAAAAGGTGAAAGCAATTTCTGTTAGTTGTAATTG
The DNA here is from genome assembly GCA_035221665.1 of Okamejei kenojei. Lineage (NCBI taxonomy): Eukaryota > Metazoa > Chordata > Chondrichthyes > Rajiformes > Rajidae > Okamejei > Okamejei kenojei. The sequence goes on from CM069131.1 coordinate 159,764,597, forward strand.
AACAGATTATGACAAAGTACTGCAATGACCAATGTTGCTCAATTACAGGGCACAAAAAAAAAATCACTTTCTTACAATAATTCAATTACCACAGAAAAATACTGTTCATTAGCTGCATTGTCACAATCAAAGGTTACCAAGGGATTACTAATTGGCTTGAGGAATTGGAGAGATTTTAGAGAAATACAGCACAAAAACTGGCCCTTCAGCCCAACTTGTCCACGCCAGCCACCTATCACCCCGTACACAGGCACTATCCTACACATTAGGGACAACTTACAATTTTACTGAAGCCAATTAACCTACAAACCTACATGTCTTTGGCATGTGGGAGGAAACCAGAGCACCTGGAGAAAACACACGCAGTTACAGGGAGAACACACAAAGGGTCTGAAGAAGGACGTTGACCCGAAACACCACCCATTTCTTCTCTCCAGAGATGCTGCCCGTCCTGCTGAGTTACTCCAGCTTTTTGTGTCTATCTACATACAAAATCTGTACATTCAAAACCCATAGTTTGGATTGAACCCGGGTTTCTGGTGCTCTAAGGCAGCAACTCTATTGCAGTGCCACTGTGCTACCCTAAATATATTGAATCATATATTTTGATTTTCAGATTCTGGTTCTTAACTGATTGCCATAGTACCTGGAGCACTAAAAAACAGTGTGCCATGTACAAACAATTAAACAAAATATTTGACACCATTGTTGAAAAAGATACTTGGTAGAAACAACCAAAAGCAAGTAATTGTAAGGACAGTCATAAGGAGCAAAGACAAGCAGATAATTTTATGAGATCTAGTGTCTGCACAGTTAAAAGCAAAGATGGTGATGATGAGTGATGAAAATTGGCGATGCATAAGAGACCCAGAGGAAAGCAATATTCTCAGTAGCTTGTACAGATGGAAATTGATGCAGAGGCAGGAAAGGGCAAAGTTGCTGCACTTTTGTCCCTGAGTCTGAAGTGTCTTGAGCACCATGTCTTAACTGAAACCCCACTGGAGGGTTTACTAAAATTACATTAAATGTAATAAATTATCAAAAAGATGATATTCCCCATCCTTACTTGGAAAAGTCCCATTTCACTTTTCCAAAGGAGAGCAAGGTACTTCTACAACTGTCCCAAGCAATATTTAATCCTCAACTAACATCATGTAAATCTATCATCTAGTTATTATTGCAATGTTGTTTAAGGGATCTTGTTGTACATGAATTATCTGTTGCATTTTCAATATGACCAGCTTATTTATACTGAATTGTTTATGAAATACATCCTAGTGACACATCTTAAAATTAAATCCAGCCGCGGGCGTCGCTGACTTTAACATCGCGGAGCCATGGGATCTCTTGCCAAGGTCGCCAGCGTTGAATCTCCACCCAGCTCGGCCTGTGGACTTCTGAAGCCACGGTCTCCGGTAGGAAGCGGCCGATTCAGAGGCTCCGGGGCCGCTGAGAGTGTTCTTCCGTTCGAGGGCCTGGAACATCGGGCCCGTAGCAGCGGCTGCGTTGGCCTCAATAGGCGCCAACCACGGGTGAAAAGAGGAAGAGGACTGAACTTTAGTGCCTTCCCTCACAGTGGGAAACGTTGATTCCGCTGTGGGGGGATGTTTTTTTTATGTTTTATGTTAAATTCTAAAGTGTTGTGTTTATCTTATTGGTGTGCTGCATGGTAACTCAAATTTCACTGCACCAATTGGTGTATGTGACAATAAATGTCCTTTGTCCTTTGTGTCATGAATTCCATTGTCCTATCTGGGACACATGACAATAAACTCTGTTGACTTGACTCTTGACTTCTTGATGTAGATGTCTCACTATTTTATTCCTTCTACTGGAACGCAAAGATAAAAGTTTTAAATTTAAGATGTTTTTTTTTGTTAAAGTGAATGCGGATCTGCAAACATTGTGATAATGAGTGAATATCCAAATATTTGAGATTGGGAATATTTCCCAAGCTTTGTGTCCTGTGAAATATTTACTATTTGGGAAAAAGATACACAATTTTTAGCTGCTTGATTTTCTATCTGTAAAAATGTTCCAATATGATCGGATGGATAGATATTTCATAGGATTCATATTGCTGAATATCAAGAATCGCCATCAGCTGACAGCATCCAGTATCAGAGCAGGAGACATCATGTCACAGATTAGATCTCCATTGGCAACCCTCCATTAGATTGGTGACAATATTTTTTACTGGGGTTCTCTGTTTCATAAATCTGTCACCTGTACACTTAAAGCCAGCTGTCTGATGGACATAGAGGAGACCTTAATCAGTATAGGGACCTCTATATCAATTTTAAAAAAAGATGGCTTTAAGTGTACTGGTGACAGATTAAACAGACTCTGACCTGTCTATCTGATCTTTTATAATTTTGTTTTTAAAAGCAAGCTGTCTCTTGGGATACAGTTTCACCAGCACGGGTGCTACCTGTAACCCAGTTGTATATAAACCTGAACAGCTAGACCATGCTGCCGTGTGGTTACAGGTGACAACCCTGTTCTTGGCTGGATTGCCATACATCCACTCCCAGGCACCTATTCCATAGCCCGTTAACCTGGAAGTCTACCTGCACTCAGGGTTGCCAACTTTCCCACTCCCAAATAAGGGAGAAAAGGTCAAAAATAAGAGACAAATTCCGGGCGGCAATTCGTAGACCGACTCGGCCGTGGCTGGTGAATGATGAGTTGGCCCGGGTGCCGGACTGCACACAAGGGCCAACTGAGGAGTTATGGCCCGGGCGACGTCGGCACCCCATCCAACTCATGAACCGATGATCAACCATGAGAAGGAGGAGGGATGGTGGTGTCGGCGGTGAGCGAAGGTCCGAAGGCCGGACAGCTGGCCGTGCTGCCGACCGACGGGCTGCTGCTGCTGCTGCTGCTGCTGCTCTACGCGGCGATCCGGCCCGACCCGGCCCGACCCGGCCCGACCTTCCCCTCGACCCGAGTAGCAGCAGCCAAATACGGACAAGGGCGGTCCCGTCCGGGACAAACCAATTTAGCCCAAAATACGAGACAGTTGGCAACCCTACCTGCAATCCACCACCGAAGGCAAGCCTAATATTCCTCAGATCCAAAGCCTTCCCGATGTAAGGTTCTCCTCTGCATTAAACATTGTATTTACTATCTGCGATAAAATGTGTTGAAATGTCACTACAGTGTGTGGTCTGGAGCTGGCAGCGCGGTTACCAGAGCCTGGTGAGATATTACAGTAAAAGGCGATGCTGCAGACTTCATATCACCATATCACTTCTTCTCAGCCTTAATATTAAAAACGTACATAAATAAGGATAACAAAAATATACACCGAATGATTATAAAAATACTGCGTTAGTAATCCTATTTTCTCAACTGGTGTTCTGCTATATACTTCCTGCATGTTTATCTATTTATTTATCAGTGAAGGTCTGAACCATTCCAGGCCTGTAGTGTATGTACCCAGAAGCGTATTCGCATTCACACATAGCGTGCAATCGAACAGCACATTCGGCCCATCGAGGCTCTTTTTGTAGCCAATGACAAGAAGATTATTCAGGTTTGCGGTGGTTTCTTGTTCGACGACCTCGCGTTTGTAGCTGAATTCTGCCCCAGCTATTTAGTGTGATAATGGCGTTTGATTTCACTGTACACAAACACCATTGTCACACTCCAGAGCTCTCAGCAGCATTGAAACGATTTGTCGTGAAACGGCAGCGTGTCCGCCTTTTCTATTCCATCCATTAATGCAATCCTGGTAAAAAATGAAACATGGTTGCGTTAGGCAATAAATAAATTAATAATAAATCCGAATAATTAAACGATTCAAACATTAATAGCCCAACTCAACCACCATGACAATTAACATCATTGGTTTAAAACACATTTAAGTGAATTGAATGTAAATTTGAAAATAATGGTTTGCGAGTGATTATTTGTTGATTAATGATACTATTGACATCACAGGACTACACATCAATATTAACTTGGTGAAGAATGGTGAAGAATGCATTTCTTATGTCAAGATAAATAAGTTAAATAAAAGTCAAAGCTTTATGCTTGACATTGAACAGTCTCGAAATAAACCATAAGGATTCATTCTGCTTCTTGCAAACTCCCCACTACCCCGAAGATAACACACTTTGCTATAATGCTCTAAATATTTAAAGAGACTCACTTGCATATGTTCCTCTTAGGTCTTCCGTCCGAAGTTGCTCTCTAAAGTGAACGCACTCAGTCAATGGGCACTCATTCCTACCATCCTGCACAAAGTTTTGTGCTTTCAAAGTACAGACGAGGCTGGGAGATGAGTGTTAAACCTATTTCTTCCAGTTTGAAATCCGGTTCCCTCTCTTTATGTGCTGGCCGGTTTAAGCAAACAGTTTATTCCTTTCTGATACGTCACGTTGCAGTATTGATCAACTCGAGTTGTGCGCTGTTTCAGTTGTTTTTAATCAAACAAGCCTGTAGTAAAGTCTATCAACCAACGAGCTCTGCGAAATCATTTGAAATCTCACCCAAATCCCATTTAGCCTCAGTTCCAATAAACAGATCAATTTGCACACGTTGCAATTTTATATGTGTGATAAGTATTCAATGTGTCTGTATTGATACCACGATTTTCGCATTTTTCTCTACGCCACGTTAGAAACGATCTGATATAACCCAGTCCGCTTTCCTCACCATTGAAACAAGCCGCCTCGGAAGACTTGGACAAGGCAGTAGGGAGGGAGATTCTAGCATACAACATTTTACTGGCATTGTCCGGCACTTTTATTCAAAATTCCTCAGCGTTTCGACAAGATGTATTTTCCCCCCGATAGTACAAACCATTACACGAATATTTGATATCAAGGTGTAATCAACTATGCCGTGGGGATGCAATGCTACATGTAAAGCAATGTGTAGAGAGGAACCAATGTAATAAACGCGAAATAAAACTCGTTCCCCACCAACATCAGTGAAATGACATCGAACATCCCCCTCTTATTCGGAGTTAATCGACGTTGTTTATACCTACCTTTTTCTAAGTTCCATTAATAAAGTAAAACTCGCCTAATTATTTTCCAGCAATAATATTAATCATTTGAACAATGTACAATTTAAAAGTAAAGTGGATAGGTATATGGACGGGAAGGGAATGGAGGGGTATGGTCTGAGTGCAGGTAGATGGGACTAGGGGAAAACAAATGATCGGCACGGACTGGAAGGGCCGAGAGGGCCTGTTTCCGTGCTGTAATTGGTATTATGGTTATATGATGCCCAGATTTTGTTGTAAGAATAGTTGTACACCCCCAGTTGAGAAATCTATCTGGCGCTTCGTCTTTTTATATATTGGGCTATACCATTTTCCTTTGCATGTGACACGGTATCAGTTTTTAGCTAAAGTCGAAAAGCACCTTAATTTGAGAGTGAAAAAGTTTAATTTATTTAATCACACATGGACTTCGTTTTGCATTCCTGATGCAGAGGTTAAGGCAGCTGCTATGTTGAACATCGCATCTTTTGAATTAACATTAATGAAATGGAAACCCATTAGTTTAACTGAAGGTAGACACAAAATGCTGGAGTAACTCAACGGGACAGGCAGCTCCTCTTGAGAGTAGGAATGAATGGGTGATGTTTCAGGTCGAGAATGACGAAGTTGTCTCACCTAAAACATCACCCATTCCTTCTATCCAGAGATGTTGCCTGTCCCACGGAGTTACTCTTGTGTCTATCTTTGGCAGTAACCAGCATCTGCAGTTCCTTCCTACACAGCGCAACTGAAGGTATTATTTCAAATAACTGAGATTTCTCCATTATTTGTTCTGTCAATATTTATTTCTCAACCACCAGTACCAATAGAGTCAATCAGATGACATTCATCTTGAGGCACAGTGGACATAATCTTCAGCATGTAGCAACCCCTAGAGCAAAGCAAGCAGCAGCAACAAATACTGCAACTGTCTACCAGGAATTACTTTGGAGCACCCTCCTCAAACTCAGCTGCCCACACAAATTCATTTCCATCTTATGTTTGCTTTGTGACAACATGTAAACCATTTTGTGAACCAAGAGGTCCACAGCAGACATAATCTCATTGCATACCAAGCAAGGGCACATCGAAACATATTTTTCAATCTTTATCTATTACTGGGTTTGCTAGTGGGTTTCATGGGTGGGTATCAGCTAAAAAGTAGGGGGGTGGAGTCAACAATGTGGACGCGTGTCCATGCAGCTAACGGGAAAGAGAGTGTAGGAAAGGTCAGGTTTAAACTAACAGGGCAGGGGAATGGGACCCAATGCAAGGAGACAGAGGGATATAGAAGGAGGACAGAAGCTAGTTGAAGGGAGATAAGAAAAACTAACCTGAAAGCTTTGTGCCTTAATGCGAGGAACATTCAAAATAATGTGGGTGAATTGAATGAGCAGTTAGTAGTTAAGGGGCATAATATAGTTGGAATTACGGAGACATGTCTCCAGGGTGACCAAGATTGGGAGCTAAATATGCAGGGGTATTTGATATTCAGGAAGGATAGACAGAAAGGAAGAGGAGGTGGGGTGGCATTGCTGGTTAAAGAGGGGTTTAAAGCAATAGCAAGGAGAGACATTAGCTTGGATGCTATTGAATTGGTATGGGTAGAACTGCGAAATAGCCAAGGGTAGAAAATGCTTGTTGGAGTGGTATACAGTCCTCCAAACAGCAGTAGGGAGGTTGGGGATAGCATCAAGCAGGAAATTAGGGATGCATGTAGCAAAGGTACAGCAGTTGTCATGGGTGACTTTAATCTACATACAGATTAGGCCAACCAAGTTGGGAACAATGCTGAGGAGGAGGATTTCCTAGAATGTATACGGGATGGGTTTTTAAACCTATATGTAGAGGAACCGACTAGAGGGCAGGCCATCTTAGATTGGGTATTGTGGAATGAGGAAGGATTAGTTTGCGATCTTGCTGTGCAAGGTCCCATGGGCAACAGTGACCATAAAATGGTGGAACTCTGCATTAGGATGAAGAGTGACACGGTTAATTCAGAGACTAGTTGTCCTGAACTTGAAGAAAGGAGACTTTGAAGGTATGAGATGGAAATTGGCTAGGATAGACTGGCAAATTATACTTAAAAGGTTGACAGTGGAGATGCAATGGTGAAGAATTAAAGACCGCATGGATGAACTCCAGAAATTGTTCATCTCTGTCTGGCGAAAAAATAACCTAGGAAGGCAGCTCAGTGTTAGGGAACAAGGGAAGTCAAGGATAGTGTTAAAGCCAAGGAAAAGGCATATAAATTGAAAACCAGAGGACTAGGAGAAAATTTAGAACGCGACAGAGGATGACAAAGGGGTAAATTAAGGGGGGGGGGGGGGGGGGGGGGGGGAAAGAACATGAGATAATACTTGCGGGGAATGTAAAAACTGACCGTAAACGTTTCTATAGGTATGTAAAAAGGAAAAGATTAATGAAGACAAATGTTGGTCCCTTGCAGTCAGAGACAGGTGAATTTATAATGGGAAACAAGGAAATGGCAGAACAGTTAAACAAAGTACTTTGATTCTGTCTTCACTAATCAGAAACCCTGGGTCGGACGGGAAATTTGCGCTATGGACCAAACGGGGCCACAGACAATGCCATTGCCATGGCAACACCCACCTGGATAAAAGAAATACATATGTGAGAATGCTCTTCATTGACTACAGCATTCAACACCATCATTCCCTCAAAGCTCGTCCCAAAGCTCCTTGATTTGGACTGGAGACCTCCATCTGCGGCTGGATATTCGACTTCCTGATGGGCAGGCCCCAGGTGGTGAGAATTGGCACCTCTTCCTCACTGATCCTCAACACAGGCACACCACAGGGCTGTGTGCTCAGTCCTCTCCTGTACTCTCTGTTCACGCACGACTGTCCTGCCAAGCACAGCTCAAACATCATCCTAAAGTTTGCTGATGACACAACCATCCTGGGCCTCATCACAGACAACAATGAGACGGCCCACAGAGAGGAGGTAAGAGCACTAAACAGCTGGTGCCAGGAAAATACATTCCCTCTCAATGTCAGCAAAACTAAAGAGATGATCGTGGACTACAGGAGACAGCAGGGGAGTGGACACCTCCCCATCTACATCGGTGATGCCAATAGACAATAGACAATGGGTGCAGCAGTAGGCCATTCGGCCCTTCGAGCCAGCACCGCCATTCAATGTGATCATGGCTGATCATCCCCATTCAGTACCCCGTTCCTGCCTTTCCCCATATCCCCTGACTCCGCTATTTTTAAGAGCCCTATCTAGCTCTCTCTTGAAAGCATCCAGAGAACCTGCCTCCACCGCCCTCTGAGGCAGAGAATTCCACAATTTCACCACTCTCTGTGAGAAAAAGTGTTTCCTCGTCTCCGTTCTAAATGGCTTACTCCTTATTCTTAAACTGTGGCCCTGGTCCTGGTGGTTGAAAGCCGAGGTTGAAAGGGTCAGCAGCTTCAAGTTCCTCGGTGTGCACATCGCTGAGGACCTCTCCTGGACACTGCACGCGGCCACAATAACAAAGAAAGCCCACCAGTGGCTCTTTTTCCTGAGAAGACTGAGGAAGTTTGGCATGAACGCCAGCATCCTCACAAACTTCTACAGATGCACCATCGAGAGAGAGCCTGCTGACTGGCTGCATCATAGCCTGGTACGGGAACCGTTCTGCCCACAGCCGCAAATCACTACAGAGAGTGGTGAAGGTGGCACAGCACATCACTGGCAACTGTCTCCCGGCCATTCAGGACATTTTCCACCAGCGGTGCCTACAGAAGGCACACAGTATCATCAAGGACCACACAGCCACCCAGCACACAGACTGTTCTCCTTGTTACCGTCAGGCAGGTGATACAGTATCATGGCTACACGTACCACCAGACTTAAGAACAGTTTTTACCTTCAGGCTTCTGAACTCATAAACACATTTCACATCATATATGTTGATTATCTTATTATTGTCTTTTTACCATACCGATGTCATTTAAATCTTATTTTATCCTTGTTATATTATTGCTGAGGTGACCCGCTGTCTTGTCCAACACATTTCATTGTACCGTTAACCATTTGCGAGAAATAGTATTGGGTAGACTGATTGGACTGAAGGCAGATAAATCCCCAGGGCCTGATGGTCTGCATCCCAGAGTACACAAGGAGATGACCCTAGAACTCATGGATGCATTGGTGATCATTTTCCAATGTTCTCTCGACTCTCGACTCTGGATCAGTTCCTGTGGACTGGAGGGTAGTCCATGTAACTTCACTTTTTAAGAAAGGAGGGAGAGAGAAAACAGGGAATTATAGACCAGTTAGCCTTACATCGGTAATGGGAAAGATGCTGGAGTCGATTATTAAAGATGTTATAGCAGCGCATTTGGAAAGCATTGACTGGATCAGTCAAAGTTAGCATGGATTTATGAAGGGGAAATCATGCTTGACTAATCTTTTTGAATTATTTGAGGATGTAACAAGTAGAATGGTGGCCTTCATTGCGCGAGGATTTGAGTTTACGAGCAAGGAGGTCCTACTGCAGTTGTACAGGGCCCTGATGAGACCGCACCTGGAGTATCGTGTGCAACTTTACCATATAACCATATAACAATTACAGCACGGAAACAGGCCCTCTCGGCCCTTCCAGTCCGTGCCGACCATTTGTTTTCCCCTAGTCCCATCTACCTGCACTCAGACCATACCCCTCCATTCCCTTCACGTCCATATACCTATCCACTTTACTCTTAAATGTTAAAATCGATCCTGCCTCCACCACTTCTGCTGGAAGCTCATTCCACACAGCCACCACCCTCTGAGTAAAGAAGGTTCCCCCTCACGTTACCCCGAAACTTCTGTCCCTTAATTCTCATGTCATGCCCTCTTGTTTGAATCTTCCCTACCCTCAATGGGAAAAACGTATCCACGTCAACTCTGTCTATCCCTTTCATCATTTTAAAGACCTCAATCAAGTCTCCCCTTAACCTTCTGCGCTCCAAAGAATAAAGACCTAACTTGTTCAACCTTTCTCTGTAACATAGTTGCTGGAACCCTGGCAACATTCTAATAAATCTCCTCTGTACTCTCTCTATTTTGTTGACATCCTTCCAAAATCCTTCCTATAATTAGGCGACCAAAATTGTACACCATACTCCAGAATTGGTCTTACCAATGCCTTGTACAATTTTAACATTACTTCCCTACTCCTATATTCAATGCTCTGATTTATAAAGGCCAGCATACCAAAGGCTTTCTTTACCACCCTATCTACATGCGATTCCACCTTCAGGGAACTATGCACAGTTATTCCTAGATCCCTCTGTTCCACAGCATTCCTCAATTCCCTACCATTTACCATGTACTTCCTATTTTGATTTGGCCTGCCAAGATGTAGCACTTCACACTTAACAGCATTTAACTCCATCTGCCATCTTTCAGCCCACTTTTCCAAATGGCCTCAAATCTCTCTGTAGACTTTGAAAATCTACTTCATTATCCACAACACCACCTATCTTAGTATCATCTGCATACTTACTTATCCAATTTTCCACCCCATCATCCAGATCATTGATGTACATGACAAACAACAGTGGACCCAACACAGATCCCTGAGGCACCCCACTGGTCACCGGCTTCCAACCTGACAAACAGCCATCCACCATTACTCTCTGACATCTCCCATTCAGCCACTGTTGAATCCATCTTGCTACTCCGCCATTAACACCCAAAGATTGAACCTTCTTAACCAACCTTCCATGGGGAACCTTGTCAAAGGCCTTACTGAAATCCATATAGACAACATCCACTGCTTTACCCAATTAGGAGAACTTTGGTCTCCTAATTTGAGGATGAACATTATTGCCATTGAGGGAGTGCAGCGTAGGTTCACCAGGTTAATTCCCGGGATGGCGGGACTAACATATGATGAAAGAATGGGCCGACTGGGCTTGTATTCGCTGGAATTTAGAGGGATGAGAGGGGATCTTATAAAACATATAAAATTCTTAGAGGATTGGATAGGATAGATGCAAGAAAAATGTTCCCGATGTTGGGGGAGTCCAGAGTCGGGGTCACAGTTTAAGAAAGGGGTAGGCCATTTAGGACTGAGATGAGGAAACACTTTTCACTCAGAGAGTTGTGAATCTGTGGAATTCTCTGCCACAGAAGGCAGTGGAGGCTGGCTCGAAGGGCTAGATGCCCTACACCTGCATCTATTTTCTATGTTTCTATGTTTATCACCTTCTGTTCCAACAAGCTACCTGCTGCAGTGGAACCAATCCACATAAACTAGGAAACTACTCAGCCTACCTTGTTATTGTACCAACTTCATTTATCAACCTGAGAATGATTGGGTTAACATATGATTAGCATTTGAAGGCACTGGGCCTCTACTCACCGGAGTTTGGAAGGATGAGGGGGAACCTCATTGAAACTTACCAAATAGTGAAAGGCTTGGGTAGAGTGGACGTGGACAGGATGTTTCTATTAGCGGGAGAGTCTTTGACCAGAGGTCTTAGCCCTTCCTTTTGGAAGGAGATAAGGAGGAATTTCTTTAGTCAGAGCGTGATGATTTTTTTAGTCAGAATTTCTTTAGTCAGAGCGTGCTCCACGGCTGTGGAGGCCAAGTCAATTGTTAATTTTATGGTGGAGATAGACAGATTTTAGATTAGTAAAGATGTTGGGGGTTACGGGGAGAAGGCAGGAGAATGGGATTGAGAGTGAAAGATGGATCAGCCATGTTTGAATGGCAGAGCAAACGATGGGCCGAATGGCCTAATTCTGCTCCTGGAACTTATGAACTTATGAACCTAAACACCAGTGTTCACATTTGCACATGTTTGCAGTCTGAGGTGCAACTTGTCAGAGCCTTACATATAACAAGACAAAGGGACTTATTGCAACATTCCCCCAGTATCAAAATCAGCATTAATGGTTCATGATGAAACCTGGGAACGTCGACAACTTTGCATTATTTCGGAGGCATCTCTTGACAAAGGCAGACATCTGAAACAGACTATTTATTCGAACCTCCATCATGGAAAATGGTATCAGGTAGACAGAGGAAAAAAGTTCAATGACGTTCTCAAAGCGTCCTTGAAGAAATGCACCATCCTCACTGACTCGTGACAATCTCACCCCTGACCGCTCAAAGTGAAAACGTTTACTGCAAAATGAGAATCTTGAGTCCATGTATCGAGAGCACGCAGGAGCCCAAGAAATAATTGAAGGGGCGTACAAACTACACATCCACCACCCTACCAGTTGCCTCCCCCATCTGTAGTGGAGTCTATGGGCACCATCTTGACCTTACCAGTCACCTCGGGTCAGAGTGGAACCAAGTCGGTCTCAATGCCAAGAAGGAGCTCTTGCTTGAACTGTGTGAAACCGAAAGGTTTTATCACTGGTAAAAAGTAGCTCAATCTCAAACTAACATTTACAGTTATATCAAAAGCATAATCCATGCTCCAAGTTGGACCTGGCAAACAAATCAGCTCTAGTTGTGACACAATGGAGAGGCAAAGAAAATGGAGGTTTAGTTTTGTTCCAAATTTGCTAGTTTACAGTACTGAGTAAAAGGTATTTTGAAAAATGTGTTTGTTTTTGTATCCTGACCATTGTAGTTTTTAGAGTGGAAACTGTAATCTGAATTACCTGGGTTTCTATTTGTGACTGGTTTTACCAGTGTATTGCATCACAGGAGATGGGTGAACTGGTTGCTATGATACGGCTATTACCTTCCCTCAATTTCTATGGCACATTCAAATCCAGACCAGAGATTGATATTGTATACTCACGACTACACTATTCCATATAATGAACAATGGTAAAGATTCATCATGCAGGAAGGAACTGCAGATGTTGGTTTGCACCAAAGATAGACACAAAATGCTGGAGTAACTCAGTGGGACAGGGAACATCTCTGGAGAGAAGGAATGGGTGACGTTTCGGGTCGAGACTCGTCTTCAGGCTCATTCATCAGATGAAGATTCATCAGTTCAACGTCTTGAGCTTGCTTCACCATTCAATAAGATTGTCAGATTTGTGATTTAAAATTCCATCTGCATATCATCAATTAAAAAAACTCTAGACATTTCAGTATTGAGACTTTCTGTTGACTGCGCCTTTAATTTTTTTATGAAGGTCGAAAGATTGGAAATATGTTTTTAAAGATTTTCTTGATACTTGAGTGAACCAGTGCTATCACCTCTGAATAGCATAGCTTTAGTTTTAACGTTAAGCCTCTTTATTCAGAACGTGGCCCAACAGAGGAATGAGTTTCCTTCTCCCCCTCCTCTTTTTAACCAAACAATTATCTTTGGAATTGTGAGTCTAAATGAAAAGACCCGACCTGAAACGTCGTCTGTCCAATTCCCGCCACAGATGCTGCATGACCCACTTTGTTCCTTCCGCAGATTGTTTGTTCAGATGATTCTGGTATCTGACAAATCATTTTTTATGAGATTATGGCTGTAAAACAATGCTAAACATGATGAAGATACCACTGTAACTAGTCTATCATTATTGAAGCTTATTCTGGATGCTTGTAATTGTTCACATTACTCAGAAATTACTACATTACCACAAAAGACTAGGCTTGTATTCACTGGAATTTAGAAGGATGAGGGGGAGATCTTATAGAAACATATCAAATTATAAAAGGACTGGACAAGCTAGATGCAGGAAAAATGTTCCCAATGTTAGTCAAGTCCAGAACCAGGGGCCATGGTCTTAGTATAAAGGGGAAGCCATTTAAGACTGAGGTGAGAAAAAACTTTTTCACCCAGTGAGTTGTGAATTTGTGGAATTCCCTGCCGCAGAGGGCAGTGGAGGCCAAGTCACTGGATGGATTTAAGAGAGAGTTAGATAGAGCTCTAAGGGCTAGTGGAATCAAGGGATATGGGGAGAAGGCAGGCACGGGTTATTGATTGGGGACGATCAGCCATGATCACAATGAATGGCCGAATGGCCGAAGGGCTCGAAGGGACGAATGGCCTCCTCCTGCACCTATTTTCTATGTCCTATGTTTCTATGTTTAATATTAAGTGAATTCATTGCTCGAAACATCTACTCTAGAGAACTGAATCCAGGCTAACCCATTAGTTTACTTGAACCAAAGTTCCACACTATTGGATGTAGATTAATAGTGTAGTTAGAGATACAGTGCGGAAACAGGCCATTTCGGCCAACCGAGTCCGCGCCGACCAACAATCCCCACGCACTAACACGATCCTACACACTAGGAACAATTTACAATTTTACCAAGCCAATTGACCTACAAACCTGTACATCTTTGGAGTGTGGGATGAACTCGGAGCACCCAGAGAAATCCCATGCAGGTCATGGGGAGAACATACAAACTCTGTACATACAGCACCCATAGTCAGGATCGAACACCTTTTGCTTTAACCTCTGGCCTTTGTCCCTGGCACTGTAAGGCAGCAATCTACCGCTGCGCCACCGTGCCGCACTTTTTTTTTAACACCAAGAAGAAAATTACTAAACAAAAAAAATATGAGGGCTAGAGACTTATGGGAGTGCGGGGTGAAAGCTGGAAGAGGGGAATGGCAGTACAAAGCATGGCAAGTATTAGGTGGATACAAGTGAGGGTTTTCTTGTATGGAAAGGAACTGCAGATGCTGGTATATACTGAATATAGATACAAAGTGCTGGAGCAACTCAGCAGGTCAGGCAGCATCTCTGGAGAGAAAGGATGCATGATTTTGTCGGGTTGGGACCCTTCCAGAGACTGTTTTTAGTTTGATAGGCAGGTGGTTGAAACAAAGGCCAGAGGTTAAAGCAGAAGGTGTGAGGCAAACTGATTGAAGAGTTACAAATTGTCAGAGAAAGGAATGTAGGACGAGGTAGAAGAGTGAGGAGGAGGGGGGAAATAGATGTGAGTCCAGGGGAGACACATGGGAGACAGGAAAGAAAAGGGATGTGTGGGGGAGACTCATGAAGAGGGGAATCTGTTCGAGGTTACCTAAAATTGGAGAATTCAATGTTCATACCATTGGGTTGGAAGCAACCCAAGTGCAATATGAGATGCGGTTTACATGTGGCCTCACTCCAGCAATGGAGGAGGCCCAGGAAAGAAAGGTCAGTATGGGAATGGGAAGGGAAGTTAAAATTGTTGTCTGCGCCATTTGTGGGAGCTTGCTCTTCCTGAGATTGACATCCGTATCATAAAGAGATTATACTTTGGCTGTAAAAGACTTGGGGTTGTCTGAGGTCATGAAAGTCACTGAAAGATTGCAATGTTTATGAGATTAAACATAGATGTGAACTTGTTGGCCTGTTTGTAGGAACTATGTGTCTGAAACTCAAAGGATTTTTAAATAAAAATATATTGTTTCCCAAAACGTTTGGATATTTCAGGTTCTTGTGATGATTACAACTCTTGTCATGAAATAGTTGTTGGTCATAGAATGACACAGTGTGGAAATAGGCCCTTCGGCCCTACCTGTCCACAACATGTCCCATACTACACGAGTCCCACCTGTGGCCCATATCCCTCCAAACCTGTCCTATCCATGTACCTCTCTTAACTACTGTTTCTTAAATGTTGGGATAATCCCAGCCTCAACTGCCTCCTCCGGCAGCTTATTCCATACACCCACCACCCCTTGTGCGAAAAAGTTACCCCTCAGATTCCTATTAAATCTTTTTCCCTTCACCTTAAACCTCTATCCTCTGGTTCTTGATTTTCCTACTCTGGGCATAAGACTGTGCAGCTACCTGATCTATTCCTCTCATGATTTTATATACCTCTATAAGATCACCCCTCATCCTCCTGCTCTGGGAATACAGTCCCAGCCTACTCAACGTCTCCATATAGCTCAGATCCTCCAGTTCTGGCAACATCCTCATAAAGGTGAGTAGGACATATCCACTATTGAAATATTCAACCCCTTTCCCATCTCCCTTCATTAAGAAAACAGGCACCAGTTCATCTTTATTTACACAACTGTAATTCTTTATATAATTCTTCAGACAGAGTGTGCTGGTGAGATATGTGACCATGCCTGCTAATGCTCTCTTTATCTAAATTCCATGCACACACACTTTGATATGAGAACCACAAGATACCAATCAAGATGGGAATCCAGGCTAACTATCTTCCTCGGCAAGATGCATCAATAACTAAATAAAGCCTCCAAGTGCTGGCTCAGCTGAAATCCCTTAATTCATAATGCGGCTGAAATTAAACTTGGGATTTTGCTGGAAGGTTCGGTGAGGAAGCCAGCTGCATGTTTGCCATCGGGAAAGCAGGAAAAGAAGAATTATCCTATATTTGTCTCTACTTTTTACCTTCATGGAGAACTTTCCAACCATTTCCATTGACAGGTAACAATGCCAGACATGACCCTGGAGGTTCCCTCAACGTCAAGCAGCCATTTTGATAAAAGTTGATGCCACATTTCAACACTCTCTCCCTCAACAGCCATTACTTTCTCTGTTCACATTCCAATTTCACAATGCTTTAAAATCCTGCTGATTATCTGTTTGTACAATAATGAAGAAAGTTCTCTGTTTGCATTGTTTCTAATCCTTCACTTCAGTTGTTCATCAAGGTCATATTAGTATGGTTAACAGAAAACCTAACCAGCAGGTCAACAGACTCCATCACAGTATGAACTCTATGTGACTTATCTCCTAAAACAAACTATTTAAACAGATGCCTCCATTTGTAGATAAAAGATGGAACATGCTTTGGCGTGTTCAAAGGTTACCGCTGACAAAAAGAACAAGTGTATTCAAATGATAACTTACTGCATTGCTTCAACCCATTTAATTAGATGAGGGCAGGATCTCAAAGTGAGGGACAACACAGGGTCCTAGCAATTTTTCCTGATGTCAGTGTCATTTTACACATTTAACAGCTCCATCATTGAGCTGTTACAGAAGGAATGGAATTATGCCAAATGGATAACATCATGGCTGTTGGCTTGATATTATAAAATACGTCAAGGCAAAGAGTCAAAAGTGAGATGCTGATCAGTTTAGATATGACAAAAATAGCTAGGAGGTTCATTTTAGTATGTTCTTTGAATCCCTACAAACCTTTGCCTTGATGTCACAACATTTCAAAATACAATGAACGATTGCAGAGAAAATAATCTGCGAGAGTAAATATGAACCCCAAGCCTTCCTCAGTTGGCTGTTTGCTCTTTACAAGTGCTGATAAGTATTGTGCCTGTTATCTGAATACACTAAGTTTCTTTCACCAGGAACCACAAACTGTACTTTGTGTTGTCAATGTTAAATTATGTGAAGGTCTGAAAGAGCCTGTATTTTTAATTTAAATGTGAAGATTATATGAAAATTGAGAAATAGAATATTCACATTTTAATTTATATAAATGTTCTTATGTGGTCTCGATTTGATTAATTTTGACAACAGGATTCTTGTTTTCAAACATTTTTTTTTTTTTTGCTTAATCATCAGTAGTAGGAGTATTGGCCGGATTCTGTTATTTTTTAACTCCAACCTGGGGTTCAAAGTCCCTTATTTGATGAATGTCCTCGTGCTAATCAGTAATACAAACAGGAGTTAACAAAGGCAATATTACCGACGGGTCAATCAGGCCTCAGCTCAGTGCACTTTCGTCTTGATTTCCTTCTGTTCATTAATTCACTCACAAATTGGTCAGCAGCTGCTCTGGACAATATTTTTCAGACCAAAATTCCTGGCAGAGAAAGTAATTTCGCTTGATGTATTCTCACCTTTGTTTTGAAAGAACCACGTTTCTAGGGTGCAATCATAAGGTCATAAGGTTGTATGTGATAGGAGTAGAATTAAGGCCATTCGAACCATCAAGTCTACCCTGTCATTCAATCATGGCTGATCTGTCTCTCCCTCCTAACCCCATTCTCCTGCCTTGTCCCCATAACCTCTGACACCTGTACTATTCAAGAATCTATCTATCTCTACCATAAAAATATCCACTGAATTGGCCTCCACAACCTCCTGTGGCAAAGAATTCCACAGATAAGAGTGGCATGGTAGCGCGAGCAGTAGAGTTGCTGCTTTACAGCGCTTGCAGCGCCGGAGATCCGGGTTCGATCCTGACTATGGGTGCTGTCTGTATGGATTTTATACATTCTCCCCGTGGCCTGCATGGGTTTTCTCCGAGAGTGGGTTACTATGCGGGGATCGCTGGTCGACGCGGACCCGGTCGGCCGACGGGTCTGTTTCTGCGGTATATCTCTATACTAAACTAAACGAAACTAAACTAAACATTCATCACCCTCTGACTAAAGATATTTCTCCTCATCTCCTTCCTAAAAGAAAGTCCTTTAATTCTGAGGCTATGACCTCTAGTCCTGGACTCTCACACTAATGGAAATATCCTCTCCACATCCATTCTATCCAAGCCTTTCACCAACCAGAATTTCAATAAAATTCATCCTTGGTTCAGTGATGTTATGAGTATGATATAGGGGTGTCTGCGTGATGTGCTCTGTACTACTGAAACTGTCGTGCAGGTATGAATATAATTGCACAGTAAGTTTCTTGGCAAAGTTCACCATCACTTTCAACGTGACAACACATATTGTTGGGTGACCGAGGAAATGAGCGTTTGAGGATTAAGGCTTTCCATCAGCTTCAGAACCCTTGGTCTACAGCACAACAGTGATCTCTGCCCTTCAATGTGCTTCTGAGACCTGAACTACCTTTGGGAAAGGGGGTAGAGGGTCGGCAGTGGGGAAGACCACAAGGTAGTGGCAAGATAATATTGACATGGTCTCTGCAAAATCTTCCAAAATCCACTGAATGGTTAAGTGAGTCAATGTTGGTGGCCTCTCCCAGGTCATCATCCCTGCAAGGGGGCCCGGTTACACTGTGTCAGTTCCATTAGATGCCACATAAACTCCTGAAAACAGGCCATTCCAAGCACTGTGAAGAGATTACCTGGTGGACAGGGCAAAGCATTCAAGAATGTTAATTTTTCAGAATCCCTTGCCAATGACCACAGAAAATGGAGAAGATGAGTTTTGGAGAGCACTAATAAACTGAAGTCCATGCATTAGAATCACACAGAAAATCTGAATAAACAGAAGACAACTCCACCTCACAATGTTTGCTGATTGCCTTTAACTAAGGGGAAGTACACATGATGACGATATTGTGACGCAACAATGGAATACAGATACATTGAGTGAGTGGGCGAATACTTGGCAAATTGAATGGAAATGTGAGATCATGCACTGCGGTAAGTGCAATCAAAAGGCAGATTAGTATCTAAAGGGGTTAAAGACGATCAATAATTCAGAATTGAAACCATGTTAGTGGCCCTCTTAACGGTCCCTCTTTAGTCTCATCGGTCACTTCAGAACTCTTGGAACGGAAGTAAATACAAGACATCCAAGGAACTGGCTGAGGTGATGAAGACTTGAAAGAGTTGCATATCATTATGCATGCTGCCTTTTAGCAAGGTTTTGGTGTCAAAATAAAGGGTGAAATCAATGGTGGTTACCATTAAAAAGACAAGAAAAGAGCAGCAGTAGCCAACTGGTCCCCTCATACCTGTACTACCATGACTGATCTCAGCTACTCCTGTGTGCAAGTTCCCCAGAGTCTTCAATTCACCAATTCAATAAAATTGTCTATCTCAACTTTAAATTCTTTTCAAGATCCAGCATCTACAACTTTCCGGAGTAGAGAATTACCAAGATTCATGGCGACTGCAAGAAGAGATTTCTATGCACCCCAGTTTTAGATGATTTGGCCCCATGTCTGTAACTATGCCCACTGGATTGAGGCTCTCCCACAAGTGAACACGTCTCAACATCTATCCTGTCTTGCCCCTTTCAGATATGATGTGTTTTAATAAGATATCCATCATTCTTCTGGACTCCAAAGAATACAGGTCCAAAAATTTAGCCTCTTGATAGGACCATCCTCACCTCCTAGGAATTAGCCTGGTAAAGCTGCCTCAGGCTGTCGTCAACACTACTGTATCCTTTTTAGGTAAAGGGGGCAAAACTGTGTGCCTTACTCCAAGTCTGGCCTTACCAAAGCCTTGTATAATTGTACCAACATTTTGAAAACATTTTGCTGAAGAAAATTAAAAATCTATAGAGCAAACCATCTCTGGACCATCTTTAGTCCAGAAATGTATACGGCTCATCTACACAAGTCAGTGCAACAAGTAACGCAGTGGAGATAGACAAAAAAAGCTGGAGCAACTCAGCGAGTCAGGCAGCATCTCTGGAGAAAATGAATAGGTGACGTTTCGGGTCAAGACCCGAAACACAGTGGCACAATTAGTGGAGCCGCTGCCTCACAATGCCACTAACATGGTTTCAATTCTGAATTATAGATAGTCTCTACCCCTTTAGATACTAATCTGCCTTTTGATTCCACTTACCGCAGTGCAAGATCTCACATTTCCACTCCATTTGCCAAGCATTCGCCCACTCACTCAATGTAAATGTATCCCATTGTTGAGTCATCATGTGTACTTCTCCTTCGTTAAAGGCCATCAGCAAACTTTGATACCTTACATTTGGCCCGCTCCTCCAGGGTGTCTGAGACATGTGGAGCCACGTTATATTTTACCTATTTGCAGCCAAGTTATTGAGAAACCCATGTTCACACAATTTATTTGGCCGATAAACACACCCTAATTTCAAAAGCACCAGGTTATCTTTCATAGAAACATAGAAAATAGGTGCAGGAGGAGGCCATTCAGCCCTTCGAGCCAGCACCGCCATTCATTGCGATCATGGCTGATCGTCCCTAATCAATAACCCGTGCCTGCCTTCTCCCCATATCCCTTGATTCCACTAGCCCCTAGAGCTCTATCTAACTCTATCTTAAATCCATCCAGTGATTTGGCCTCCATATAACCATATAACCATATAACAATTACAGCACGGAAACAGGCCCTCTTGGCCCTTCCAGTCCGTGCCGAACATTTGTTTTCCCCTAGTCCCGTCTACCTGCACTCAGACCATACCCCTCCATTCCCTTCCCGTCCATCTACCTATCCACTTTACTTTTAAATGTTAAAATCCTGCCTCCACCATTTCTGCTGGAAGCTCATTCCACACAGCCACCACTCTCTGAGTAAAGAAGTTCCCCCTCACGTTACCCCGAAACTTCTGTCCCTTAATTCTCATGTCATGCCCTCTTGTTTGAATCTTCCCTACCCTCAATGGGAAAAGCTTATCCACGTCAACTCTGTCTATCCCTTTCATCATTTTAAAGACCTCAATCAAGTCCCCCCTTAACCTTCTGCGCTCCAAAGAATAAAGACCTAACTTGTTCAACCTTTCTCTGTAACATAGTTGCTGAAACCCAGGCAACATTCTAGTAAATCTCCTCTGTACTCTCTCTATTTTGTTGACATCCTTCCAAAATTAGGCGACCAAAATTGTACACCAGACTCCAGAATTGGTCTTACCAATGCCTTGTACAATTTTAACATTACTTCCCTACTCCTATATTCAATGCTCTGATTTATAAAGGCCAGCACACCAAAGGCTTTCTTTACCACCCTATCTACATGTGATTCCACCTTCAGGGAACTATGCACAGTTATTCCTAGATCCCTCTGTTCCACAGCATTCCTCAATTCCCTACCATTTACCATGTGCGTCCTATTTTGATTTGTCCTGCCAAGAGGTAGCACTTCACACTTATCAGCATTAAACTCCATCTGCCATCTTTCAGCCCACTTTTCCAAATGGCCCTAATCTCTCTGTAGACTTTGAAAATCTACTTCATTATCCACAACACCACCTATCTTAGTATCATCTGCATACTTACTTATCCAATTTTCCACCCCATCATCCAGATCATTGATGTACATGACAAACAACAGTGGACCCAACACAGATCCCTGGTCACCGGCTTCCAACCTGACAAACAGCCATCCACCATTACTCTCTGACATCTCCCATTCAGCCACTGTTGAATCCATCTAGCTACTCCGCCATTAACACCCAAAGATTGAACCTTCTTAACCAACCTTCCATGGGGAACCTTGTCAAAGGTCTTACTGAAATCCATATAGACAACATCCACTGCTTTACCCTCATCAATTTCCCTAGTAACCGCTTCAAAAAATTCAAGAAGGTTTGTCAAACATGACCTTCCAGGCACAAATCCATGTTGACTGTTCCTGATCAGACCCTGTTTATCCAGATGCTTATATATATTATCTCTAGGTATCCTTTCCATTAATTTGCCCACCACTGACGTCATACTAACAGGTCTATAATTGCTAGGTTTATTCTTTGAACCATATTAAAAAATGGAACAACATGCGCAGTACGCCAATCCTCCGGCACTATTCCCGTTTCTAATGACATTTGAAATATTTCTGTCATAGCTCCTGCTATTTCTACACTAACTTCCCTCAATGTCCTAGGGAATATCCTATCAGGACCTGGAGACTTATCCACTTTTATATTTTTCAAAAGTGTCAGTACTTCCTCCTCTTTGATTCTCATAGTTTCCATAGCTACTCTACTTTTTTCCCTTACCTCACAGAGTTCAATATCCTTCTCCTTGGTGAATACCGAAGAAAAGAAATTGTTCAATATCTCCCCCATCTCTTTTGGCTCTGCAGATAGTTGTCCATTCTGGCTCTCTAATGGTCCAATTTTATCCCTCGTTACCCTTTTGCTATTAATATAGCTGTAGAAACCCTTTGCATTTACTTTCACCTTTCTTGCAAAAGCAACCTCATATCTTCTTTTAGCCTTCCTAATTTCTTTCTTAAGATTCTTTTTACCTTCTTTATACTCCTCTAGCACCTCATTTACTCCATGCCTCCTATAATTATTGTAGATATCTCTCGTTTTTCCTCCACTGCCCTCTGTGGCAGGGAATTCCACAAATAGTTCAGGAAGTTCAGGAAGCTTTGTGCAATATGCCAGAGGCAGCAATGAGGATACAATTTGCACAGTGTGTGTGCGCGCTGGTACTCAACAAGTTCAAACAGTTCATTCTCCCATTATAGGGAATTAGTAAGCTTTCAAAAATCAAAACAAAAACTGTGAATGCTGCTGAGCAGGTGGAAATAATTAGCAAGTCAGATTGTATCCATGGGAAGAGAAACAGAGATAGATATCACGTCGGGTTGAAGACTTCATCAGAACTTGGAAAGGAAGATAAAGCTTGTTACGTGCAGGGAGGTGGGGAAGAAGGCAAACCTGGGGTGACCTTGGGGATAAGCTGTAAGCAAGGTTACACAAAGGCCGCAGATGCTGGAATCCTGGACAGAAAGAGACTCCTGGTGGATCAGGCACATTATACCCGAAACGTCACCTATCCATGTTCTCCAGAGAGGCTGCCTGATCCGCTCCAGATTAGTTTAACTTGGCATCATGTTCAGCACACACATTGTGGGCTGAAGGGCCTGTTCCTGTGCTGTACTGTTTTCCGAAGGTCGTTTGGGTCAGGACATGTTTTCAGACTGGTGGAGAATGGTTGGGTGGATGGGGAAAAGCAAAGGAACTCGCTCCTTGCTTTGAGCATATATACCATTTGTTGGATTGATACATATCCCATCATAGATTTTAGTCTATTATCTGGATAGGCTTTGAACAAATGAAGACACAAACAATACGAAGACACTGTCATGATTTTGCTGTACAAGTATTGTTAAGGCTTCGAATTATGGCATCTATTTCCTTTGATGGGGGAATGCAGAATAAGCTGGCAAAATCTTAGAGTTAACACTATGACTTTGAAGCACGGAAGGCTGGTTTAGGAAAATACTACAGCCATTAGGCTATTAAACACTACAACCACCAAATAAGCTCAGTACTACAGAGATGGTTTTGTCTTTTTTCATGCATGTGTGTGTGCGTGCACTGAACTTTTTGCTTATTATATTGTTTACTGAGTACTATGTTTACATATTCTGTTGTGCTACTGCAAGTAAGAATGTCATTGTTCTGTTTGCGATATCGAACAGTAAAACACTCAAAACTCTTGACATCAGTGATAAGCAAGTTCAGTGACTCCAACTCTCCCGCTTTCGGCGGGAGATTTCCCGCCGAAAAGCCATTTTCGCAAAATCTCCCGCTCTCCCGCTTGAGATTTAATTTCTCCCGCCCTGGCTTTGTGTCTCCCACTTAAGATATATTTTCTCCCGCTTGAAATGATATTTCTCCCGCCCAATTACCTTTTTGAAAAGTGGAACGTTTTAATGCATGTACCACCCCCATGTTAATCAAGAACGCAGTCACCTTGAGATCCTTGCCACCCCTTTCTCCAACCAGTCCACTCAACCTGAGCAGTTTAAAGAGGCGCACCACTACCCCCCCCCCCCCCCCGACCCCGGGCGCAAGGGACTTCGCGCTCGTGATTGGAGTCTCCAGTTTCCTAGGGGATCCAGGCGGGAGAATCTCCAGATCAGAAGGTGCTTGGGGTTGGAGTCTCTGCAAGTTACTGGACAGGCACAGATATATATATGCATTTGGATAGACTTGGGCTGAACATGGATAGTAAAAAATAATCCCTCCCAATTCTGCATTTCAAATGGAATGATCTTCAATAGACAATAGACAATAGGTGCAGGAGTAGGCCATTCGACCCTTCATAGAACAGTCCAACACAGGAACAGGCCCTTCAGCCCACAATGTGTGTGCTGAACATAATGCCATGTTAAACTAATCTAAAAAAAAGACACCAAGGCTGGAGCATAGGACTGCAGGTACAAAATCGGCGTCACACATAGTTAGGGTGGTCAAGAAGACTTTTGGTACATTGGCCTTTAGTGACGGTATTTAGTATAAAAGTGGGATGTTATGTTACAGTTGCAAAACATTGTGGTGTAGCCACATTTGGAGTATTGTGTTCAGTTTTGGTCACTCTGGAATAGGAAGAATGTTATTAAACTGAAAAGAATGCTCAGAAGATGTACAAGGATGTTGCCAGTACTCGAGGGGCTGAGCTGCAGGGAGGGGCTGGGCCAACTGGGACTATTCCTTGGAGCACAGGAGGATGAGGGTGATCTTATGGAGTTGTCTTAGATAATGAGGCAAATAGATAGGATACATGCACATTACCTTGAATAGCGGTATCAAGAACCAGAGGACATAGATTTAAGGTGAGGGGGGAAACATTTAGTGGAAACCTGAGGGGCAACCATTTCGCAGATAGGGGTGATAGGTAGATGCAATGAGTTGCCAGAGGAGGTAGTTGAGGCAGGTACTCTAACAACATTATAAAGGCAGATTTGGACAGATACACACATAGAAAAGGTGTAGAGGTATCGGGGCCAAACGCAGGCAGTGGAACTTGGTCAGCATAAACAAGTTGGACTGAAGGGACAGTTTCTATGCTGCATGACTCTCTGATTCTAATTAGAGCAGGATCTTGATGGGCTAGTGGGCTGAGGAATGGTGAGGAGTTGAATTTGGGGAAGTCAAGCCAGGCTAGGATCTTCAGAGTGAACAGTGGGGCCCTGCGGAGTATTATAGAAAGTGGGTAGGGTAGTGAAGAAGTTTCTGGCACACTGGCCTTCATCAATCGGTAAACTGAGTGCAGAAGTTGGGACATTATGTTACTGTTACTGTACAGGACGTTAGTGAGGCCACATTTGAAATATTGCGTTCAGGGTGAAGTTGGCCTGGCTGGGGCTTTATCCTTTGGAGTGCAGGAGGTTGAGGGCTGAACTTATAGAGGTGTATAGAATCATGAGGGGAATAGATAGTTCAAATGCACACTTTTTTCAAGGGTCGGAGAATCAAGAACTGGAGGACATAGGTTCAAGATGATACAGGCATCGTCATCACACAGGTGGTATATATATATATATATAGAATGAGCTGCCAGAGGAAGTAATTGTAGTTGGTACAAGAACAAAATTTGGAAGACAATTGGAGAGGCACATGGATTGGAAATGTTTAGAGGATATGGGTCAAACATGGGCAAATGGGAATAGCTTAGATGGGGCATCATAATCAGCATGAACAAGTTGGGTTGAAGGGCCTGTTTCTGTGCTCTCTATACTATGACTCCATAACTATAAAAGGGAAGATATGAATAAACACAAGGAGATCTCTTTAGACTAACTATAGTGTAACTGTGACAGTTGTGAAATGCTGAACTCAAACACCTTTAGAGAGAATGATACCTAATTAGAAAGATATTCTACAAACGCTATGTGTTGATTCCATTGGCTTCAATATCAATACATTAAAAGATATTGAACAACACAATGAGGAATAATTGGAAATTCGGAGTATGCCATCCATTAATTTCAGAATTAAAAGTCAGCCCACAATATAAATGACGACCTGTTCAACTTCACTCATAAACCATCTGCCATTGAATCAATATCAGCTACATTTTTCAATAACAATCTCAGATTCAATCCATCATTCCTGAAATTCAGGATCTGTCTGCAAATAAT
Source organism: Okamejei kenojei (assembly GCA_035221665.1). Lineage (NCBI taxonomy): Eukaryota > Metazoa > Chordata > Chondrichthyes > Rajiformes > Rajidae > Okamejei > Okamejei kenojei. The sequence goes on from CM069131.1 coordinate 159,790,936, forward strand.
CTCCAGCATATCTAATTGAAAAGATGAGCATTGCCTGTACTTTTTTTAAAAAACAGCCCCTGGAAACCATTCATTTAAGAGACTTGATGGACAAAATGGGTAATCAGTTCTAAGGTACTGATGTTCAGAATTCTTATGCCGAAAATAAATTGTTGAAATATTTTGCCCTCGAGAGAAAACCTGGATTGGGATTCAAAAATTCATAGTATGGTCTATATAAAAATGCTTCCACAGTAATTCGCATTACGTAATGGAGTGGGGTGGTTGTGCAGGGGCAGAGGGAACTTATGCAGCTCATTCAGAATAGAAACTTGCATGGCATGCACATTGCATTAGTCTGCATTTGAGCTGGTTCATTCATTTTTAATGGACTAAATGGTTGATTGCAAATAAATGACTAAAGTAACATCATTACTTAAAAAAAAAGGATTACTTTTAGTGACATTAGGGTTAGGCCCCAATGATCCATAAGTTCCAACTATTGATAGTTGAATCTCGACCTTAAACTCAATTTCCTGCATGATTCCCAGATATTTCCATTCTATCCATCTCATACCCCAATTTTCGTGATGAATGCAGAATTCTAACATGAAAAGATTTAGACTTTTTTTTTTAAATTTGTGCAGAATATCTGTTGGAATGAGCCAGAATGCTTATGGAAGTAAATTGTCAGGAGCAGAGAGGAGGTTTTGCATGAGCATAACATGGTTATGCAGATCCTACACTGAAAATCTGCAATTTAGTGAATCCTGTGTGAATCAAGGAGAGCGTCCCCACTTGTTTCATATCTGTAGGTCTGATATAGCTGCAAACATCAGACTTTTGAGATACAGGGCGGCAACAGGCCATTCGGCCCACTGAGTCCACACCAATCACCAATCCCCATACACAGTGCTATCCTACACACTGGAGACATTTTACAATCTTACAAAACCCAATTAACCTACAAACCTCCACGTCTTTGGGATGCGGGAGGAAACTGGAGCACCCAGTGAGAGTGTCCTCTCCTCTTGTATGTCCTCTCCTCTCACACACTCTTGGAGAGGACATACAAACTCCGTGTAGACAGCACCCGTAGTCAGGATCAAATCTGGGTCTTTAGCGCCGTAAGGCAGCAACTCAAAAAGTTTCAATGTATTGAAGATAGCCTAACCAACTGAATGTTGAATGGTTAACATTAAGATTTTTTGCTGGCTTTTGGCTGTGAAAGAATGGAGATTTTTGGAAGCATATCAAACCATACCTGACTATAGCAGGGCAGGAAGCCATTTGTACACAGTAATTTCTGTCTCTTATTTAAGATACACTGATAATATCTCTCTGTAGTATTGTAAAATAAATATTAATCGTAATGAGCAGTAAATGCTTTCTTTATAGGTAGAAACAAAAGCACTTTAATAAATCAATAATTGCAAGACATTATGCTCCAATCTTTCAGATCTCAATTAGGTTCTCAGAATTCTCTCATCAGAGGGAGAATATCCTCTTTACAGTATTTATTAATGCCTTTCTGTAATGACCCTGCTCTTAGTTAATCACGCCAATAATATTAGTGTATTGTGCAGATTTTTATTTTGTGCTTTTGATTCAAGAATTCAAGAAATGTATGAAAATATTGAACCATTAATGTTGCATTAAATTTACAGCACTTTATTTACACTTCCCAATATTTTCAAATCTTTACCAGAATATAGAACAGTATAGCACCAGACAGGCCATTTAGGGCACAATATCTGTGCCTAACATGATGCCAGGACCAGATGCGCATAATCCATATCCCTTCATCCGTTGCAAATACATGTGCTTATCCAAAGGTCTCTTAAATGTTATGATCATATCCACCTCCACTGCCACACTAGGCAGCACGTCCCAGGCGCCCACCACCCGCTGTGTAAAAAAAACCTCTCCCTCTTGCCTAAAGCAATGCCCTCCAGTCTTTGACATTTCCACCCTGTGAAAAAGGTGCTGACTGTCTACCCTATCTATGCTTCTCATCATTTTATAAACTTCTATCAGGTCTCCCTGCAACCTCCAGCATTCCAGAGAAATCTCGACTCTTTCTTCCATCTGGCAGCCAACATACGATCACTTCCCTGATTTGTGTCCTAAATTGTTCTGATACTAATCATCAGTTTACAATGCAGCACATCTTTGTAAATACATGTCCTTCTTTTCTATGATATTACCCTTTCTACTTTTTCAGGTGAACATAACATTTCCTTTTTGTAATCTCTGGGTGTTATATATTTTAATTTCTAGATTTGTTTTGAATCAAGTTATACCTTTTTTAATCAAAAATGAATTTTTGCATAAATACATGAAAATTATATCAGGCTGACACAAACCCATATTCCATCAATATAAAGTAAAATCTCTTTTGTTGTTGCAAGGGAAGAAAACGTTCAATTCCTTGAATACAAAATGTGATCAAGCAGCATCTATGTAAAGAGAGAAACAGGACCTCCCAGCAGGTACATTGTATTCAGAAAGTATTCAGACCCCTTCACTTTTTCCACATTTTGTTACCTTACAGCCTTATTTTAAAATGGATTAAATTATTTCTTTTTTTTTTATCATCAATCTACACACAATACCCCAGAATGAAGAAGCAAAAACAGGCTAGATTTTTTTTTGCAAAGTAATTAAAAAGAAATAACTGAAATATCACATTTACATAAGTATTCAGACCCTTCGCTATGACACTCAAAATTGAGCCTAGGTTCATCCCGTTTCCATTGATTATCCTTGAGATGTTTATACTACTTGATTGGAGACCACCAGTGGTAAATTAAATTGATTGGACATGATTTGGAAAGGCACACACCTGTCTATGTATGGTCCCACAGTTGACAGCGCATGTCAGAGCTGTGAAGACAAAGGAATTGTCCGTAGACCTCCGAGACGGGATTGTGTTGCGACACAGATCTGGGGAAGGGTATAAAACAATTTCTGCAGCATTGCACAGTGACCTCTGTCATTCTTAAATGGAATAACTTTGAAACCACCAGGACTCTTCATAGAGCTGGCCGCCTGGCCAAACTGAGCAATGGGGGAGAAGGGCCTTGGTCAGGGAGGTGACCAAGAACTTGATGGTCACTCTGACAGAGCTCCAGAGTTCCTCTGTGGAGCTGGGGTAACCTTCAGAAGGCCAACTATATCTGCAGCACTCTGCCAATCAAACCTTTTGGGTAGAGTGGCCAGTCGGAAGCCCCTCCTCAATAAAAGGCATATGACGGCCCCCTTGGAGTTTGCCAAAAGGCACCTAAACAAGATTCTTCAGTCTGATGAAACCAAGATTGAACTCTTTGGCCTGAATGCCAGGCGTCATGTCTGAATGAAACCAGGCACCGCTTATCACCTGGTCAATACCATACCTACGGTGAAGCTTGGTGGTGGCAGCATCATGCTGTGGGGATGTTTTCAGGTGCAAGAACTGGCAGATTAGTCAGGAACGAGGGAAAGATGCACGGAGCAAAGCAGAGAGAGATCCTTGATGAAAACCTGTTCCAGAGCGATCTAGACCTCAGACTGAGGCGGAGGTTCACCTTCCAACAGGACAACGACCCTAAGATCACAGCAAAGACAATGCAGGAGTGGCTTCGTGACAAGTCTGTGAATGTCCTTGAGTGGCCCAGCCAGAGCCCGGACTTGTATCTGAAAATAGCTGTACATCGACGCTCCCCATCCAACCTGACCGAGCTTGAGAGGATCTGCTGAGAAAAATGGGAGAAATTACCCAAATACGGGTTTGCCAAGCTTGTAGTGTCATACCCAAGAAGACTTGAGGCTGTAATCGCTGCCAAAGGTGTCTCAAGGGTAAAGAGTCTGAATGCTGATGTAAATGTGATATTTCAGTTATATCTTTTAAATTATTTTGCAAAAATTCCTAAACGCCTTTTTTCGCTTTTTTGTTATGGGGCATTGTATGTTGATTGATGATTTTATAAAAAAAGGAATTTAATCAATTTTAGAATAAGGCTGTGACATAACAAAATGTGGGAAAATTGAAGAGGTCTGAATACTTTCTGAATGCACTGTATAGCCCGACCAAGTGTTTGAAGAACTTTGCGCTTTGAAGTTTTTTGCATCACAGTTATCAACTTTAATAATTTTAAAGAAGTGCCATGTGATTCTTCACTTTTTAAATATAAAAGGGCCGTTTGAACAAAGTCCAGGTAATTGAACATTAGCAGTAATGGAATCCATATTTTCAATCAATCAAAGACTTTATTGTCATTCAAAAATACATCAATAAATGCAAGTCTGAACGAAATTTCATTGCATCTGGCTCACCGTGCAACATAAAATAACAAAAGGATAAAATAGATAAAAAGATAAAATAGATAATAGTGGTGGCACATTACATGGAATTCAAGCGTCTGATGGCTCGGGGGAAGAAGCTGTTGCAAAACCTGGCCGTTCTGCTCCTTGTACTACGATACCTTTTGCACGAGGGCAGCAGGGTGAACAGTCCATGATGGAGATGTGTGGGCTCTTTAATAATGCTGTTGCCTTGGACAAGCAACGCTTGCTCGCAATGTCCTGGATTGAAGGAAGAGAAGTCCCGATGATTTTTTCAGCCATCCTCACCACTCTCTGCACGGACTTCCTGTCAGAGGCTTTGCAGTCCCCAAACCAGACAGAGATGCAAAATGCATCTCTCTGGTCAAAATGCTCTCTATGGTGCCCCTGTAGAAAGTGGTGAGGACGGGATGGGGGAGCTGAGCTCTTCTCATCCGGCGCTAAAAGTGCAACCGCTGCTGCGCTCTCGTAACTAATGATGCGATGTTTTGTGGACCAGGTCAGACTGTTAGTGATCTGCACCCCCAGGAACTTAGTGCTACTGACCAACTCCACATCAATGTCGTTAATGTGTAGTGGTGTGTGACTGTGCTGGTTTTTCCTGAAGTCAACGATGACCTCCTTTGTTTTGTCAACATTCAGGATCACATTGTTCGTGTTGCTCCAGTCCACCAGTTGTTTCACCTCCTCCCTGTAAGCCAGCTCATTGTCGTCCCGGATGAGGCCCACCACTGTTGTGTCATCTGCGTACTTCATGATGTGGTTTGTACTAAACCTGGCACAACAGTCGTGGGTCATCAGGGTAAACAGCAGTGGACTCGGGACGCAGCCCTGAGGGGAGCCGTTGCTCGGAGAGATGATGTTGGAGGTGTTGTTTCCAACCCTCACTGACTGGGGTCTGTCAGTGAAGAAGTCCAGTAGCCAGTTACACAAGGGGGTGTTGAGGCCCAATGGACCAGTTTGCTTACCAAATGCAGAGGGATGGTTGTATTGAACGCTGAACTAAAGTCCATGAACAGCATTCGCACATGTGTGTTCTTCTCCTCAAGATGTGCCAGGCTCAGATGGAGTACGGAGGATATGGCGTCCTCTGTGGAGCGGTTTGGCCTGTGAGCAAACTGGGACGGGTCAAGTGTGGAAGGAAGTCTGGAGGTAATATGGTTCCCTGACCAGCCTCTCGAAGCACTTCATCATTATGGGAGTGAGTAATACAGGGTGGTAATCGTTGAGACATGTTATTGCGGATTTTTTTGGCACTGGTATGACGGTGGCAGTCTTGAAAGACGATGGGACGACAGCCTGGTTCAGCGAGGTGTTGAAGATGTCAGTCAGGACATGTACCAGCTGATCAGCACATTCCCTGAGCACCCAACCTGGTATGTTACCAGGGCCTGCCGCCTTCCGTGTGTTCACTCCTTTTAGGGTCCTCCGGACATCCACTGTATCAAGACTGAGTGCCTGTTCATCACAGTGAGGAATACCTTTTCTCGCAGGTGTGTTGTTGAATGCCTCGAACCATCCAAAATATTTATTGAGTTAATTGAGGAAGTTTATGTTGTCTTCACGGGGTGGTGGAGCAGTTTTATAGTCCGTGATTGTTTTGATTCCCTGCCACATGCGCCTGATGTTCAACTTTGTGAATTTCTTTCAGTATTTATATGCTGCTGGCAAAGTCAGCCCACTTTCTCGAACCACTGCTGTTCTTCTGTTGAATGTACTCTCAAAATGCTGCTGGGCAGAACGTTCCAGGATTTCGACACAATGATGAAACAGCAACACATTACACGTACAGAGTGTGCTGCAAAGTTCTAGGTTCAAACTGTGCTTAAAGACTTGGTTTGATATTCCTGCAATTTAGCATTCCTAAAACGAGACACTGAATTTCTTATCATCGACATAAAAACATTCCTGGGCATAATGCTAAAAAACAAGGAGTGTCTCGAGCAACATTTATACCTTGACCAACATCACAAAAGCAGCTAAATTGGTCATTTATCTTATTGTCTGTGGGACCTTCCTTATATTAATCCACAATCCCAGTTGGAGTGCAATGCACTTTGGAATATCTCCAGGATATTAAACTTGAGATTGAAAAAATTGTAACAATTTAAAGAAGTGGCATAAACTAAAATGAATGAATCTGCGGAAAGTTTTTCAGTAATATTGTTACTGAACTGAAACATGTTATCATCCAATGTAGTTACAGTTTTGACTCTCATGGGAGCACATTTGCAATTATGGCACTAGTGATAAGTAACTTTTTTTTACTGATCAGTTCGATAAGTAGTCATATAATATGGAAAACACAGTATTTGACATTTATTGTTTAACCTCGGAGCAGACAGAGTCATGATGGTCATGGAATTATTAACAGAATGTTCTGTTTTAGAATACATTAAGTAGATGATGGACAACAATTTTTTTCACTGAGGAAATAAACAGCAGGTTAAAGAACAAAAAATGGCAGAACAAAAGGCAATATTTAAGGTCAACCCATCTTTAATCTTTTCATTCTAAAAGGCCTCAGCAAAAATCTGACAGTTTCTGCAAACATATTCTGGAGCAAAGGTTTTGTTACACTTAATCGCTATCCTAAATTAGATAAATACTTTTCATATCAATGCATATGCATAAAAAACAAATTACAAAACTTGCGACATTCATAAGGAAAGTTTACTTTTTGGGAATTAACTAGGGTTAGAAGGATTTCAGGAGAGGCTTTACATATTCGAGGTGAGTTTTGAAATTGTGTGCAATGCTTTTTAAGGGAAAAGACATATTGAGGATAAATGAAGAAAGACAAACAATTACTCTGCTTGGCTCCATGTTGGATTTGTTGTGACATAATCAGTAGAAAAATGTACAGATAGATATTGCACTGGATAAGCATACTCAGTATTTAAAAATGTACACCCTTAACAACAATTAAACAGCCATGGCCTTTATGGGATTTATAAAGTGCCCCTAGATTTCTTGGTTTTGCAACAAAACGCATTTTCTTAAAAATCAGCATAAGCTCTAGCAATAATGAGACAAACATATTAGTCATTCATATTTTGATTGGTAGTGGTTTACTTTCATTCTGCAAAATATCAAGGGAGGATGGCTGTCACAGTCTGTGCTCGTTTGTTAGAATTCCTTTCCTGGTTTGTTGCATTTTTCTGCCATTCATCTAGTCACAGTAATCTTGTATTGATGCAACCAGGTTCAAAGGACTATTATAAGACAAATAAGTAGCACTTTTAAATTAAAAAAAAAACTTACTCCTGACCCTGAATGGATGGAGGAGAGAGGCTAAAGAAAACAATGAACACATTGCTTAGATCGGGATGCTGGAATTTCTAACAGAAGATTAAAAATAGGATTGAAAAGTTAAATTAATACTAAAAAACAGTTGAGATTGTAAAACAAAACAGAAGCAGTTAAAGGCAATAAGTAGTTTCACATGTTATGGAGTTATTTTCTGGATTTACTCAGCAGTACAACCATGGTACATATATCATGATATCAATACTCATGATATTGGCCAGCTTTATCATGGCATGTTATAACCTGTTATAATGATTTAAGGTCCAGTTAGCAATTACTCCTGGACCCACTAGCACACAGAGGGGTGAAACAGGCATGCTACAGGCACATTGTAATAATTTGCTATATCATAGTTAAGTTACCTGGTTCCAAAAAGAGAGGAAATGTGGGTAACATTTTATAGAAAACACCTTGAGCACTGTTATTTGGTCATCCGCTCAATGATGGTGGTATTTAAATACATACTAAATGGATAACCATGTTGTTACTCAGCTATTGGGGCATAACCATGTTTGCTATAATTTGTTTCCGAGACCCATTTAGGGACATTGACGACAATTGTTAAATAAAAATATAGATCTAGCTTTTCACATTTCAGGCAAGTGTAAAACGACATCATCAATAATTTAAAAATGCTTTTGACATGCTTTTAATCATGACTGGTGGGGAAAGGAGGCACAAATGTTTCACATGAAAATGTTAATGCACTGCTATTTGTGTGTGAACACAATTCCAACCTTTAACCCATTTTACAAATCGCGCCTTTTAACTGGATAGGTTATGTTACAAGGATTTCTAAATAACTGGTTATTATGCAGTCCATTGAGTAAACAAAGTGATAATACTATACCTGTGAAAGTGAGAATTTGCAGTCACTTTCATTACAAAGTTGATAAAATGTTTAGAACTTTTTTTTAAATACATAGTTGAGTCCTATTGAAATGCACTTTTTATCCACACATCATCTACTTTTCTTCTTTTATTACAATTGGCTGGAAAGTCAGTTTTGAATTTTCCAGTCTTCCAGAAACTTGAAATAGGAATTAGCATAGAAGAATTTGTTCCGTGTACCAATGTCCTGTGCAATTAAATTGATATCACTGGAAAAGTTCCTAAATCTATAAAAAAGAAAAATGAGCAGCATCATGTTGACCACATCTGCAGTCATTTAATCGACTCCTTCAAATCCTTCAGCATTTTCTACTGCCAGAAGAAGCTTTTCTCGTAAATCTTCAAAGGATTCATAAGGCGGTAAATCAAGGCGGTTAAAGCTGTAAATAGGAAAGAAACAGATCTTTAAATTTCTACAAGTCAACACCTGCATTAGTGAAACACTGGCATGTGGCGGTATTTTAAAAACAACTGCGCATTTTCCAAAGAACGCCATGTGCACCAATGTACTGGAATACACTGGTGGTTTTGTATGAAACTATCAGCATTTAGTCTCAAATGCCAAAGGGTTGCGACTGATTAAAATGTCTTGAATGTGCAGACCAAATTCACCTAGTGATTAGGATTACTATTGTCACATGTACCGAGCTACAGTGAAAAACTTTTTTTTATGCCACACAATCAGACAGATAATACAAGCAAATCAAATTTAAGTCCAACATGCAGAGCAAAAAGAGATCGTCGAACTGCATATGTACATGAATACAACAGTGGGTTATATACCCAACAAGTTCAAGAACATTTACTTTGGAAAAGACACCTTCTAAACCTAACCATCTTAAACTTGATACAGGAAATGCAAGTCCCTTGTGGAATAGATATGAACATCACTGGTATGAACATTATAAGTCTTTTCTAAAATTAACATAGAACGGTACAGCAAAAGAACAGGCCCTTGGGCCAACAATTTCTATGCCGAACATGATGTCAAGACCAACCCTTATCTGCTTGCATGTAATTCACATATCTCCATTTCCATGTGCTAATCCAAAAATCTCTTAAATACCACTTTCATATCTGTCTCGCCCACCATCCCCGACAATGTGTTCCAGGCACTCCCTACCCCCCCATGTAAAAAAAAAACCTGCCCCACACAAGCAAGCTTTGCCTTTTTCACCATATAGTTACAGCATTTGATTTTGATATTTTCATCCAGGGAAATAGGTAGACAGTCAGAACCTATCTATGCCACTCATAATTTTATATACTTCGATCAGGATTCCCTACAACTTTCAGTATTCCAGCAAAAATAAGTCTTTCCAATCTTTCCCTGTAGCTAATACCCTCTAATCCAGGCATCATTCTGGTAAACCTCCTCTGCACCTTTCCAAAGCATCCACATCATTCCTGTAACTGGGCAACCAGAACTGCATTCAAATCAGCAAACAAAGTCCTTCCTATAAAGCTACATCATGACCTCCTGACTGTATACTTAATGCAAGCATACCATCCGCCTGTTTTATCGTTCTATCTACTTGTGTTGTCACTTTCAGGGAGTTATGGACTTTAACCCCAAGATCCCCCTATACATCATGCTATTAAGGGTCATTTTCCCATTACATTTGACATCCTAAAGTGCAATACCTCACACTTGATCGTATTAAATAACATCTGCAATTTCTCCGCCCATTTCTGTACTGATCTATAACTTGGTCATAGAATCATAGAGCCGTACAGCATGGAAATATGCCCTTTGACCGAACGTGCCCATGCTGACCAAAATGCCCCATCTACACTCGTCTCATGTTTGGTGCACATCCCTCTAAACCTTTCCTATCTCTGCAGCTGGCCAAATGTGTTTTAAATGTGCATATGTTTAAGAAGGAACTGCAGATGCTGAAAAATCGATGGTGGACAAAAATGCTGGAGAAACTCAGCGGGTGAGGCAACATCTATGGAGCGAAGGAAATGGGCGACGTTTCGGGTCGAGAAGTATGAAGACGTTTCGGGTCGAGACGTCTGAAGAAGGGTCTCGACCCCGAAGCGTCACCTGTTTCCTTCGCTCCATAGATGGTGCCTCACCCGCTGAGTTTCTCCAGCATTTTTGTCTACCTTAAATAGTTCATATAGTACCTGCTTCAACTATCTCTTCTGGCAGCTTGTTTTATAAACCCCTGGCCATCTGTGTGAAAAAGTTGCTGTCTATTAAATATTTCCCCTTCTCACCTTCAACCTATCACCTCTGGTTCTTCATTCCCCTGCTCTGAGTAAAAGTGTACACTTTGACAGCCTTCCTTATAGTCTGCGACCCTAGCAATCTTGGTCATAGAGTGATACACTGTGGAAACAGGCCCTTCGGCCCAACTTGCCCACAACGGTGAATAATGTCCCAGCTACACTAGTCCCACCTGCCTGCGTTTGGTCCATATCCCCCCAAACCTGTCCTATCCATGCACCAGTCTAACTGTTACTTAAACGTTGGGATAGTCCGAGCCTCAACTACCTCAGCTGGCAGCTTGTCCCATACACCCGCCACCCTCTGTGTGAAAAAGCTACCCCTCAGATTCCTATTAAATCTTTTCCCCTTCACCTTGAACCTATGTCCTCTGGTTCTCGATTCCCCTACTCTGTGCATCTACCCGATGTTCCCGATGTTGGGGAAGACCAGAACAAGGGGTCACAGTTAAAGGATAAGGGGGAAATCTTTTAGGACCGAGATGAGAAAAACATTTTTCACACAGAGAGTGGTGAGTCTCTGGATTTCTCTGCCACAGAAGGTAGTTGAGGCCAGTTCATTGGCTATATTTAAGAGGGAGTTAGATGTGGCCCTTGTGGCTAGAGGGATCAGGGGGTATGGAGAGAAGGCAGGTACGGGATACTGAGTTGGATGATCAGCCATAATCATATTGGATGGTGGTGCAGGCTCGAAGGGCCGATTGGCCTACTCCTGCACCTATTTTCTATGTTTCTACCTGATCTATTCCTCTCATGATTTTATACAGCTCTATAGGATCACCCCTCATCCTCCTGCTCTCCATGGAGCCTACTCAACCTCTCCCTATAATGCTCACACCCTCTAGTCCTGGCAAAATCCACGTACATTTTTCTGAACCCTTTCATGCTTGACAATATCTTTCCTATAACACGGTGCCCTGAACTGAACACAATATTCCACATGTGGTCTCACCAACGTCTTATACAAGGTGTCATTTGCAAATTTATCTACATTTACATCCAAGTCATTTGTATATATCAGAAACAACAGTGGTGCCAGCAGAGATCCCTGTGCATCTCCACTGGTCACAGACATCCAGGCTGAATATTGTTCTGCCGCCACCACAACCCTGTCTTCTATTTATGTCAGTTCTGAATCCACACAACAAAGTCACTGTTAATCCTGTGCATCTTAATCTACCATGGGGGGGGGGGGGGGGGGACTTTATCAAATCCCTTAGTAAAATCCATCTAGACAACATCTATCGCCCTATCCTCATTGATCATCTTTGTTACCTTCAAGTTAGAAAGACGTGACCTGCTGCGTACAGAGATGTGCTGACTGTCACTAATTAATCCATTCTCTTCCAAATGGGAGTAAATTCTAAAATGAAGAATCCGACAGCTTCCCTACCAGTGACTTGAGGCTCTCATCATTCTATATTTTCTATAATTCCCTTGATTCTCCCACATTCCCTTCTTAAACAAAAACTGAACGTGAGCGACTCATCTGTGGCTAGAGAAGACACAAAGATCTTTGCCAAAGTTCGCACAACCTCCTGCGCTTTAACTGTGATTACTTAATCAGTTTTCGTCATTTCAAAGATTTTCTTCAAAAACAATTTGCATCACAGTTTTCTGCAATGTGAACCCGCTTTTCCCAATGAATTCCATGTTATAATTGGAGATGCCTTCTACAGGATGCTTTTCTCTCATGTTAAGCCATTTTATCGTTGATTTACCAAATAGCTGGAGCTTAGAAGAATGAGAGGGGACCTCATTGAAACTTACCGAATAGTGAAAGGCTTGCATAGAGTGAATGTGTAAATGCTGGTGTTAGAACCTAGGACCAGAAGTTATAGAAACATAGAAACATAGAAAATAGGTGTAGGAGGAGGCCATTCGGCCCTTCGAGCCAGCACCGCCATTCAATATGATCATGGCTGATCGTCCGCTATCAATAACCCGTGCCTGCCTTCTCCCCATATCCCTTGACTCCACTAGCCCCTAGAGCTCTATCCAACACTCTCTTAAATCCATCCAGTGATTTGGCCTCCACTGCCCTCTGTGGCATGGAATTCCATAAATTCACAACTCACTGGGTAAAAATGTTTTTTTCTCAGCTCAGTCTTAAATGACCTCCCCTTTATTCTAAGACTGTGGCCCCTGGTTCTGGACTCGCCCAACATTGGGAACATTTTTCCTGCATCTAGCTTGTCCAGTCCTTTTATAATTTTATGTGTTTTTATAAGATCCCCCCTCATCCTTCTAAACTCCAGTGAATACAAGCCTAGTCTTTTCAATCGTTCCTCATATGACAGTCCCGCCATCCCAGGGATCAATCTCGTGAACCTACGCTGCACTGCCTCAATCACAAGGATGTCCTTCCTCAAATTAGGAGACCAAAACTGTACACAATACTCCAGATGTGGTCTCACCAGAGCCCTATACAACTGCAGAAGAACATATTTACTCCTCTACTGGAATCCTCTTGTTATGAAGCCTCAAAATTGTTATGAAGCCTCAGAATTGAAGGATGTTCCTTTTGGATGGAGATGAAGAGGAATTTCTTTAGTCAGAGGGTGGTGAATCTGTGGAATTCTTTGCCACATAAGGCTGTGGAGGCCAAGTCAATTGATATTTTTAAGGCAGAGATAGATAGGTTCTTGATTAGTACAAGGGTTATGGGGAGAAGGCAGAAGAATGGGGTTAGGAGGGAGAGATAGATCAGCCATGATTAAATGGCAGAGTCGACTTAATGGACTAAATTGCCTAATTCTGCTCCTATCACATGACCTTATGTCAAAGTAACCCACTACTGTTATTTAACAGCTGAAGCCAGCATTCAACTCAGGTGTACCGCCACCACAGTTCCATGGCTGATCCAACACCCTAAAAGAAAGACACCAATGTCAGACTCATTTTCATAGACTACAGCTCTGCTGTCAATATCATTACCCAACCAAGCTCATCTCCAAACATAGGGAACTTGGAGTCAGCACACCCCTCTGCAATTGGATCCCCAACTTCCTGACCAACAGACCACATTCAGTGAGGAGAGGTGACAAATCATCCTCCATACACTCAAGGCTGTGCAGCCAAATACTAATCCAACTCAATTTGCAAGTTCGCAGACAACACCACCGTAGTGGGCTGGATATCAAATAATGATTGTGATTGACTTCAGGAAGCAAAGCAGTGCACACACCACGGTATACATTGATGGTGCCAAAGTAGAGATGGTTGAAAGCTTCAAGTTCTTAAGAATATCCCCAGCATTTGTCCTGGACCAGCCACATCAAAGCTATGGCCAAAAACACGCCAACACTACTTCCTGAGAAGGCTTAGGAAGTTTGGCATGTTCCCAACAACCCTCAACCTCTACAGATGCACCATAAAAAATAATTTTACTGGGATGCAGCATGGTTTGGGAACAGCTTCATCCAAGACCGCAAGAAAATGCAGAGAGCTGTGGACGCAGCCAAGACTATCACCAAACCAACCTCCCTTCCATTGATTTAATCTACACTTCATGCTGCCCTGGCAAGGCCATCAGCATAATCAAGACCAGTCTCACCTCGGTCACTCCCTCTTCTCCTCTATTCCATCAGGTAAGAGATACAGAACTTTGAAAACGCATTCCTTCGGAATTAGGGACAGTTTCTTCCCGGCTGTTATCAGGCAACAAATCATCCTCTCACCAGCTAGAGTGTGGTTCTGACCTCATTGGAGGCCTAAGTCTTTAAGCCAGACTTTATTTTGCACCAAATGTTGTACCTTTCTCCATTATCTGTGCACTGTGAATGGTTGGATTGTAATCATGTCTCATCTTTCCGTTGACTGGATAGCATGCAACAAAAGCTTTTCACTGTCCCTCAGTGCATTGACCATAATAATAAACTAAACTAACCAATGGTATAATCAAGGCTCATGTGCATATAATGACAAATTTCAATTTATTGTCGCTCAATGCTGTGGGGCAATAAGATTTAGATATCACTGGGTTGGCAGTGATGTGCCCAGCTATGTCCATGCTTTGCGACATCTGCTCCAGTCCGACGTCATGTGAACAGGCATCTCAGAGTGTAGCATCGTGTTTTTCATCTGCGATTTTCTCTGCATAAGGCTCGTGCATTAGAAATGTTTCAGAAGTGGAGATATCAGGGAAGGGGATGAGACTCAAAGATTAGTGTTCAATGGAGAAGGATGGTGTAGAAGGAGCTTGGGGTGGAGGGAGGCAGGGGGGTAAATGGATAAAGCATAGTGACTTAGTGAAAGTGGTGCAAAGGCCAAGAGATTGGAGTGAGGAGGGAGAGATGCAGTGTATTCAGAAAGTATTCACTTTTTCCATATTTTGTTCAAATTGTTTTATACCCTTCCAGATCTGTGTCTTGACACAATCCTTTCTCGGAGGTCTACGGACAATTCCTTCGTCTTTATGGCTTGGGTTTTGCTCTGACATGCCCTGCCAACTGCGGGACCTTATATAGACGTGTGTGTGCCTTTCCAAATCAAGTACAATCAATTTAATTTACTACGTGTGGACTCCAAGTTGTATAAACATCTCAAGGAAAATCAATTGAAACAGGAAGCAGCGAAGCTCAATTAGTGTCATAGCAAAGGGTCTGAATACTTATGTAAATGTGATATTTCATTTATTTATTTTTAATTACTTTGCAAAAATTTCTAAACACCTTTTTTTCGCTTTTATATTAAGGGGTTTTGTGTGTAGATTGATGATAAAAAAAATGAATTTAATCCATTTTAGAATAAGGCTGTATTGTGACAAAATGTGGAAAAAGTGAAGGGGTCTGAATACGTTCTGAATGCACTGTAGATCAGCCATGATTGAATGGTGGAGTAAACTTGATGGGCCAAATGGCCTAACCATAAATGCTCCTATCACTTATGACATTACTTTAAAGAGCTGAATCCATTGGAGGAGCTAGAAGTTGGAACCTGATTTTTAGCCCATTCTGTACCTCTGAGCTGCAGCGGACAGGTGTGCATAACAGGAAGTTGCTGACACAGAAACAGCAACTGAAACTGAAAAAAATCACCATTCAGTGTTTAACCTGTTTAAGAAGGAACTGCAGATGCTGGAAAATCGAAGGTAGACAAAAATGCTGGAGAAACTCAGCGGGTGAGGCAGCATCTATGGAGCGAAGGAAATAGGCAACGTTTCGGGTCGAGACCCTTCCTCAGAATCCACCTTGTACTTTGTCAGACACAACCTGCCGCATACAAAGCCGTGCTTACTGACCCCAATTAACCCATTTTCTTCTCATTGGGAGTAAATCCTATCCCGAAGGATCCTCTCCATATAGCCCTCTGGCCTATAATTCCCTAGATGCTCTCCTGCTTCCCTTCTTAAACAAAGGAACAACATTAGCTATCTGAAGAAAAGTCTTGACCCGAAACGTCACCCACTCCTTCTTTCCAGATATGCTGCCTGTCACAAGCATTTTGTGTCTACCTTCGATTTAAACTAGCATCTGCAGTTGTTTCCCTGAACATTAGCTTATCTCCAGTCCTCCACTATTTAGAGTTTAAACATGCAGTATGCTTACCAGGTGTGTGCCCTGGGCAGCTTCTCTGGAGTTCCCCACTGTTCTATTGTAAATAGCTGAGGACCATTGGAACCTGTGTAAAATATCGAAAGAGTAGAGTGTGAGGCTTTGAGATGCTTTATTAAAAATGAGCTTCTATAATATTAAAACAGAATGCACAGATATCTCAAGACAGTATATGTTTATTTGCTGAGTAATAGGATTTCGGGCCCAGATCTCTGCATCTTTTACTAGAATAGCGATCGTGGGCAGGAGAAGCATTTCGTAAGGGAAACTCACAAGGGAAAATAATTAAATGCTGGTTTTACCATCTGCATCGGTTATCCAGGAAATATTTCCCTAAATAGTTCTGAATATTTTTTTTCTCTCGGAAAGGCTGCGTTATTAAGAATTAATGCGGAAACTTCACCAACTTTGCAAGAAAACTTCCTACTTAAATAATGTTTAAAATGAAGCCTTTTATTGAAGCTTGATGGTGAAGCTTGCACACAAATAATATGGACATACCATATAGTTCAGCAAACCCATTCATTGGCACTCTTGATGTTCCGGTAACAAACTGCAAAAGTCGAATACGTTTCTCAGCATCCATCAGCAGCACTGCCTGGAAGGAAACATCAGAGACTTAGTGAAGTGAATCATTATCAAAGGAAAAAGCACAATTTATAAAACTGTCTAGAAAATGTTATTTCTGTAAGTGATAAGCCAAGATTTGTCCTGACTGTTTTTTTTATTTCATTCCCTCAAGGTTAGAGAGTGATGCAGCATGGAAACAGGCCCTTTGGCCCAAAGTGGACCTTGCCAACCAAGATGCCCCATGGGTCCGAAGACGGGTCTCGACCCGAAACGTCACCTTCTCCAGAGATGCTGCCTGACCCGTTGAGTTACTCCAGCTTTTTGTGTCGGCCTTTGGTTTATACCAGCAACTGCAGTTCCTCCCTACACATTATGTCTGCCCCATCAATTAATGTCTAAATGCAGCTGCAAAATTACAAAAAATTGCAGAAAAACGATTGAGATGGCAGCTATCTTGTTGGTGAACAGGGATGCACGCTGTGCCAATGTCTGAAGCCTGTGCATTGGTTCCAATCTTACCAACTGGAACTAAATGGCAATGATGAATGCAGTGTACAGGATAGGCTGTACCTGCCGCATCTAAAGAGTATTCAGTATTTTAACGGATCCCCTCATAAGGAACCTTGTCCATTGGGTAGTTTGCAAGAGAACCAATGGCAGGACGTGACTGTGAAAGTAGACATGGTAACAATATTCAGGAGGATGACAAAAAGTGCTGGAATAGCTCAGCGGGTCAGGCAGCATCTCTGGAGAAAAAGGATGGGTGACGTTTCGGATCGGGACCCTTCTTCGAGTCTAAAGTAGGTCACCCAACCTTTTTCTCCAGAGATGCTGCCTGACCCACTGAGTTACTCTAGCACTTTGTGTCTATCTTCGGTATATACCAGCACCTGCAGTCCCTTCCTACACAATCAGAAGGACACTGGCTAAATATTGTGAAATCTACAGGAAAAGACTCAAAAGCTCCTTTAGAAAAACAGCAAAAAGGCACAACTAAGGATAGGGCCTTCTGCATTTCATCTTTTCATGATTCTGTGAGGGAAGGAATTCCATGTCGCTGAAACATCTGAATTAATTGCAACAAAAGCATCTGGGAAAGAGCTGGCTATGCAGAGCCAAGACATTCCTTAAATATTTGTGCATTGCAAAAGTTGGATGGGCAAGAAGGTAGGCGATCTTCCATTCAGCTCTGACTTTTGGTAAGGAGGTGGGGAAAACAAGATGCCAGACTGAGCTATCAAGTCAGTAGCATGTGGCAATGCCTGACAAACAAACCAGTGATCAAGTGTAACGTAAACACAAGACATATCTAATCACAATCAGTTGTTTTTAACCAAGTGCTGCCAATAGATACAGATACATCTGCCACAATACAGGTTTCAAACGAATGAGACATAGAATGACATAGATTTCTATAAATATAAATTTCTTAATAACATAGAAATTTATATTTAAAAAAAGAATGATCTCCAGTGTACAGGAAAAACATAAACCTTATGAAATTGAGAGTACTTATTGGTTTGCTTAAAAATCTAATCTCCAAATTAATCCAAGGATTTACTCAAGAACAATCTTAAATATTCAATAAATAAAGCAATCGCATAAGAGTGTTGAGTTAATTTGATATCTGAATTGATCCTTCCAGTTCATTCAAGCCTAATCACAAGGAATCCTATTTTCTATGTTTTAATTCCTTACAAGATTTTTGTGAGGCATGTACTCTGAAACTAAAGGAACACTTAACAACCTAAGGGTAAGTGTATTGCCGCAAACCCCCTACTTATTTTTTATTCAAAAGCAATGCACATTTTCCAAATACTTTTAGTAATTCAATGTGATTATGTTGAATTTGGAAGTTTTAAATTCAAAGGAACTAACATTGCTATCATAAAGCATTATGTGTTTTAGAAGAAGGGTCTCGACCCGAAACATCGCCTATTCCTTCGCTCCATAGATGCTGCCTCACCCGCTGAGTTTCTCCAGCATTATTGTCTACCTTTGATTTTTCCAGCATCTGCAGTTCGATCTTAGGTGTTTTAGAATCAATATTTTTGCCTAAAATGTTTTCAATAGACCTGAAAATTGAGCCCAACCAGTTCTGTCAAAAGGTGGGAAAACCACATTTTGTAGGCACTGGATAAATGTAATTTAATAACATCGACAAAAAGTCTAGAGCTAAAATAGTTAAGTCAGTCAGCAACATTTAGCATTACACAACACAGTTCACTGAACGCTGAAGCTTGGATAAACACTGCAGCTCTTTCGGATATTGTAACATTCTGATAGGAGCATCTCCAAATTGTGAATGCAAGACTGAGTATTTCACAACGCAAGTTAAAACAAAATAATTGCCAGCAGAATGACACCTTCAGTCACTTCAATTTACCCTTTTCTTTGGAGAAATTGGGGGAGGGGGGGAAGCAGAATTGAGATGGTCATTTTTTAAAATCTAAGGCAATAGGATTCAGACAAACTCTGTCTAAATTATTGCTCTATAAATAAAGGAAAATAAAATGAAATTCAGTAGTAACTGGAGGAAGGATTCAACCAACAATAGATTTAAAGAGCAGACACTTTGGCTCTTAGCACTGAATTACATCTTTTTTTACAATGCTTGCACAATTTAATGCATCAGCACACAGTTCAATAAACAAAATGATACAAAAATGTACATTTTTATAAATATAGATATATAGAACTACAGGACACAAAGGAGACATGGGTAAGGGATCCATCTACGATGGATCTACGGATTGGGGAGACACCACATTTACTAAAGAAAGAGAACAGCTCAGATACCCCAGAATGGTAATCTTCATCTTGGGAGCAGATACAGAAGAGATGAAAAAATTGACAGTGAAATTGAATTCTTTGCAGAGGACGGATGGGAAGAGGTGGTCCAAATAACTGTGAAAGTCGATGGATTTGTAGTGGACATCAGTCGATAGTCTGCCCCCTGTGATGTGGGCAGAGAGGTCAAGAAAGGGGAGAAACGTGCCAGTCCAAGTGAATTTGAGGGCAGGATTGAAGTTAGAGGTAAAGTTAACGAAATCAACAAGTTCTGCATGGGTGCAGACTAACCTGTTCACTGTACATTACTTTCTGTTCTTTTCAGACTAAACAGCAGTTACTGCAAAATATCTGTGAGAAATTTTGTTTCATATTTCTGGGAAAGTATGTTTACTACTTGTTGTTACCACTGACCAAACAAAACACTTTCATTCAGACCCAATTTAAAGACTACACAAATGGCACCTTAAATAAAACTGCAACAATTCTGACCCAAATTATCCATCCTTAGCATTATAAAAATGGTTCAACAATGCAATATGTTGCAAAATCCAATGGGATTTAGAAGAGTTTTAAGAAGTCCGTCAATGTTATAGCATCACGATCATGTGTAACCAGGCAACTATATATCGAACTGATTGGACCTGGGACATTTGGAAGCCCTACTTAGTTGAGGTCAGGTTAACCTGCTGCTTTCCTGACTCAGAAAAATCAAAACTCTTTCTGGACATCATGACCCCGATCAATGTTGTTCAAAGCACCAGCCATTAAAATTTGTGATAGATTGGGTGTCAGATATGGCCAAGTCTGGTTGCTAAATAAACATGACATTTTTCATCTCAGTTCCAAGGGCATGAAGCATTCGTACGAGACTTCCAAGGCAGAATAAATCACTTCTCAGGATCTGAGAAGCCCACGAATCATTTACATTGAAGATTGACACAAAGTGCCGGAGTAACTCGGTGGGGCCAGGCAGCATCTCTGGAGAAAAAGCATGGGTGACGTTTCGGGTCGGGATCCTTCTTAGCGAGAACCTTCTAAACTCAAATTTTAATATATCAGTTTACTTTTAAAAATGATGCAAGAAAAGGACATTAATGGAAACAAGGATACGGTTGAGTAAAGGAAAGTGACATTGAAATAAAAGATCAGCCTTGAAAGGTACAGCAGACAAGAAGGGCAAATGATTACGCCTGCTTCTATGTCAATGCCCTTATTAAAGAGTAATTTTAAGGATGTGTATTTTCTATTACAGAAACATTAAGGCTTCAGCAAGGAATATTTTAGCTGTTCTTGGTATGTGGATTAATTTTGCATTACCTTCCAATACCACTGAATAACTGGGTGGTTTGTACAATAGTTGTTCTTGTAGACTGTGTGCTGCCTCCAGTCATTGACATCCACATCTCCAAGGCCGCACATCAGCAACTAAAAGAAAATCAACACAAATGCAAATGGTACTTCAAAAATAAATGTCATATTAAGATGGAGACACAAGCGACTGCAGGTGCTGGAACCCAGGACAAGAAACAAGCTGCCAAGGAACTCAGTCAGTTGTGGAGGCAATGGGTTGGCTGATATTGTGGGACTTATGCAGAGTCATGACCTGAAATGTCATACATTTACCCTTTGCCTCCATAGATGCTGCCTGACCTGCTGAGTTTCTCTGGCAGTTTGTTTTTTGCAGTGACCACACTCTTTGTTACAATCATCCATTCCTACCCATTCCTCCACTCCCACAGACACTTTTCCTTGCAACCACAGGAGGTGTAGAACTATCTCTTTCATCTCCAACCTCACCCATCATTCAAGTACTTTTAAATCGACCTTCCAAGGGAGGCAGAGATTCACGGGTTCTTCTTCCATCATAGTCTTCTGTATTTGGTGCTCGTGATGTGGACACCCCTGGTGAAACCATGCATAAACTGGGCCACTATTTTGCAAAGTGCTTGTGCTTTGTCTGAAATCTTGAGCTTCCGGTTGGATGTCATTTTCACTCTCATTCCCACTCCCACACTGACCTGTCTGTCCCCGGCCTTCTCCATTGCAAGGAAGAGATCAAATGCTAATTGGAAGAACAATAATAGAATATTGACTGGCCTTGAGGGGGATACGACATATATTGCCTGAAGTAGATTCATATTGCCCGAGTCGAAGACGAGGGCAAATATGGATCTAGTGAGGGCAATATATGTCGTATCTCCCGAAAGAGGACAGTCAATATTGTTATTATTACCCATTATCAGACATCTAGAGGAAAATCTGAACATCTCATATGATATGAATGTATCTATACATTTTGCAATATGCATTGCAACATTGTAAATAAGGGTACTAAAACCATTGCAACATTGTAAATAAGGGTACTAAAACAATGTAACATTTATGTTTCATTTATGTAATTTATGTAATTCATTTATGTGACAATGTGAAGGTCGAACTTTTAAATCGCGAACCTCTTCTCGCAACCGGCTGCCATTTTGTTTTTGAGAATAAATTTTAAATTTCGCACGCAGCGTCACGTTGCCGTCACGCAGCGTCACGTTGC
This sequence comes from Okamejei kenojei, assembly GCA_035221665.1. Classification (NCBI taxonomy): domain Eukaryota; kingdom Metazoa; phylum Chordata; class Chondrichthyes; order Rajiformes; family Rajidae; genus Okamejei; species Okamejei kenojei. The sequence goes on from CM069131.1 coordinate 159,813,136, forward strand.
CAAGTTCCCGGATGTGAGACCAGGGGAATATAAGACTATATTCCCCGCTGTTTAAACAGGTAAAGTCCATAGGCGTTCGCTAGAAAGGGGAATATAAGAAAATATTCCCCTGTTACCCTGCTGGCAGTAAAAAGGAAGGGAATACAATTTCGTAAAAGCATACCTCAGATGGGTGATATGGGTAATAATATCTTATATTCCACTTGAGTAGCTTACAACTCATTTATGTGAGCATTGCATTGTCCACTTTCAGACAATGCACACTTCTGGTGTTTTTGGCCTCCACATACTCTCCTTGTTTTCTATCTTTGCTCAGTGCTCCTCTCCCCACCACCTGACTCCATTTGCCCATCACCCACTCCCCCCCTGGTTCCACTCATCACGCACCAGGCTCTATTGCAGCCCACACCATACACTGGAAATTGTTCCACTTCTCTCTCAGTACTGACTTACACAATTTGCCTCCACAGATGCTACATGAACCCCTAAATTCTTCCAATGCTGTTTCTATTTGCCCTTTTCTAAACACTAACATTTGCAAAACATGTTATTAATATTTAATAAAGCATTCCTCTAACTTTGGGAGGATATGAGAGCTTTAGAGTCAAAAAGTCATAGAGTGATACAGTGTGGAAACAGGCCCAATTTGCCCACACCGGCCAACATGTCTCCGCTAAACTAGTCCCACTTGGTCCATATCCCTCCAAACTTCCTATCCATGTACCTGTCTAACTGTTTATTCAATGTTGGGATAGTCCCAGCCTCAACTACCTCCTCTGGCAGCTTGTTCCCACCACCCTTTGTGTGAAAAAGTTACCCCTCAGATTCCTATTAAATCTTTTCTCCTTCACCTTGAACCTATGTCCTCTAGTTCTTGATTCCCCTACTCTGGGCAAGAGATTCTGTGCATCTACCCGATCTATTCCTCTCATGATTTTTATACACATAGAGCTTTGGCCAATCGCAATCTGAATTTGTCTTCATCAACCAAGTGAAGATCTATTTGCATTGCATTTCTCAATGAAGACACGAATAAATGTTTGAAGGGAAGCTTGAAAGAATATATTTAACTTCCTGGTAAGTCAAATACTTAAGAGTTGAGGAATGGGGTTGGGGCAGTTATTCAAGATCATACTGGAAGGAATAAAACACTAACCTCTAGTTCATTTTCATCAAATATTTTAATCAAATCAATAGGAATGAGTTCCGTGAAGCCCTGAAAATGAAATTTTAATGAAAGAGAAAAGTATCACCACATGTACAAAAATTGTGAATACACCATCTAGTTCATTTCAGTTATTTATATATTTATATAATCAAACTGACAGCTCCTATTATTGTGAAAGACATTGGGAGACCAGAATTAGATAGGCATGAATAATTTACGATATGTTTGTAATGTGCATATTTTTGCTTCTAAATTTCCATTCTCAGACTATTTTCTAAATGGGGTGAGAATCCAGAAATGGGAGGTGCGAAGGGACTTGGGAGTGCTGGTGCAGGATTTCCCATAAGTTAATCTGCAAGTCGAATTGGTAGTAAAGAAAGCAAACTCAATGCAAGCATTTATTTCAAGAGGGCTTGTCTACAAATACCGGGATGTAATGCTGAGGCTCTACAAGGTGCTCTATAAGATAAGGCCACATTTGGAATATTGTGAGCAATTTTGTGCACCATATCTGAGGAAGGATGTGTTGGCTATGGAGAGCAGGTGTATAAGAATGATCCCAGGAATGAATAGGTTAACTTATGATGAGGATGTGTCGGCACTGGGCCTGTACTCGCTGGAGTTTAGAAGAATGAGGGGGGGGGGGGGGGGGGGGGGGGGGGGGGGGGGGGGGGGGGGGGCGACCTCATTGAAACATACAGATTAGTGGAAGGCTTGGATAGAGTGGATGTGGAGAGGATGTTTCCACTTGTGGGAGAGTCTACGACTAGAGGTCATAGCCTCAGAATTAAAGAGCGTTCTTTTAGGAAGGAGACAAGGTGACATTTCTTTAGTCAGAGGGTGGTGAATCTGTTGCATTCTTTGCCACAGAGAGCTGTGGAGGCAGTCACCAGATAATTTTAAGGCAGATGTAGATAGATTCTCAATTAGTACAGGTGTCAGAGGTTATGGGGAGCAGGTACGAGAATGGGGTTAGGAGGGAGAGATATATCAGCCATGATTGAATGGCAGAGTAGACTTGATGGGCCGAATGGCCTAATTCTACTCCTGTTCCTTATGACCTTAATTTGTTAAGAGCTGGACAACAACAAATGTTGTCTGCTGAACTCCTTATGAAGCAATGCTTTGCTTCTACTTGCCAATTTTTAAGGGCAGTCACAAAAAATATTGAAATATTGCCATTCGACCATTCAAAAGCTATATTGCCTTGCAAAGGACTTAGAGCATTACCGATGAAGGGCACCTTTCACAAATTACTGAAAATGAGCAGAAATAATTAACGTTGATCAGCTTGCTGAAACAATCTGATCCATATTTACACATCAACTCTTTTTATTTGCCCCAAAATTTGAAATCATAGGAAACACTATTTGACATTACTGCAAAGCTCATTGAGATAAAATCATATTTGTCAGCAACTTGATGCAAGTGAACTGAGCACCACCTTGTGGCCTATAAATGCTTTTTCTGACCCAAAGGTTGCCAATATTTTAAATTGATCGACAAAGTCAATCAACCATCTCTAAAGCCCTGATTAAAGAGATTTCAACTCTAATTTCGCAGTAAGGGAAAGATCAAACCTGTTTCTAGGGAAAATATAACATTTAATAGCAGGGGTGTCAGGGATTGTGAGGAGAAGGCAGGAGAGTGGGGTTAGGAGGAAGAGATAGATCAGCCATGATTGAATGGCAGAGTAGACTTGATGGCCTAATTCAGTTCCTATTACTTATGACGTTTCTAATAGAAAGCTGTAATACTTTGTGAACATTAAGTACAGAGCCAGAAACCTTGCGTGAACATTCCATTCAACAGTCAATATCTCAAGAGTCCTTGATGAAAATCGCAGCTGTAGGCACAGGAAATACAGTGCAAAATAAATACTCAGTTCTATATTACAAAAATAACCAGTTACCTCCATGAAGGCGTTCGTCTGCTTCTGCACCCGATTAACAAACCTCCACTGGATGACTAAGCTGCACATGATACACAAGGTAAATGCAATCAAAAAATGAAACACTCAACTCAATTATTCTCTTCCGTTTACTTATAGTTTCAGTAATTTGAAGAAATGATCATCATCTGAAATTGATCATTCATCATTTCAATTTCTAAACTACGGTGTGTAAAGAAACATAACTTGTGTAGGGAAACGGTGTGAAGTGTATGGAATCAAAGGATTGAATAATGAGGAAAGATAAAATTGCTGGTCTTTACAAATTTAAAGCGAGTAAAATGAGGTACAACTTACATACGCATGTTCCCAAATTAGAAAGAAAATATTAAATTTGAGAACTATTTCATGGTAAACTATCATAAACATTAACTGCTCAAAGATAAGCTGAGGCCAATTACCATAAAATTGATGTCTGCATGCTCAATTTGTCATTTTCATTCCATATTCATAAGGATTGTTATGATTAATGAGTCACAAATTAATGAGAACAAAAAATATAACATTGAATTGAAATTGAAGGTGTGAACCATGATTGAATGGCAGAGTAGACTTGATGGGCCGAATGACCTAATTCAGCTCCTATTAAGGAGCATGAATATTGACGCAATGATCAAAAGTTCAAAACTCTGGCAGTTTGACAAAATGTAAGGTTCCAAGTTCATCATCAGTGAAATGCTAAGGGCTGGTGTGAGAGATGATGAAAAATGCCAATGTAATTTTGGCCCGAGAGAACTGATATAAGAGAGTTGAAACAGTTAAGTTACAACCATAAAAAAACTTTGCCTCAACCACATGTGGAGTTCTCTGAACAGTTCGAAGGAGGAAGAAGGTAAAAGTTATTTGCCTTCCATCACAGTGAGTAATGTAAGGTCATCAAAAGTAAGATGGATGCTACCTGCGCTGGTGGGGACTCGGAGGGATTGCCGTGAGTGCGGCGGTCTCGGTGTTTGTGGGGACGTCGTGCCACGGGAGCGTCCTGGAGTCTGGAGCGTGTGCGGACGCCTTTCTGACGGATCGGGCGGACAGGGACTGCCGAGAGAGCTACAGCGGTCAGTGCAACTATGGTCACATCACGGTGAAGAGCGTGTGTGTGGCCTGGGCATTGGCCTGATGGCTGTGGGTCACGCCGCTGTGGTGGCTGTTTATGTTTAATTTTAATGCAATTTTGTATTGTTGCTTTTTTTTGGTATAATTGTAAGGTAAAATCAAATTTCACTGTACCTCAGGACACATGTGACAATAAAGGGCTATTGAACTATAGAACATTAGAAAGAACATCTAGTCCTTGGAGGGAGTCTATCTTTACTGAACTCATGTCAGGATGCAAATTGTTAAGTTATGAGGAGGATTTACACTGACCATTTCATTAAATTTAGGAGGTTAACTAATCATATTCATAATAGTAATTTATCAGCCAAGTATGTTTTGCAACATATGAAGAATTTGATTTGCCATACAGTCATACCAATAAAGAGCAACAAGACACCCAAATACATTTTTAACATGAACATCCACCACAGTGACTCCCTCACATTCCTCACTGTGATGGAAGGCAAAAATAGGTCAATCTTCTTCCCTTCTTTGTTCTCCCGTGGCCAGGGCATTCAAACTTTCCGTTGTCGGGTCGATCTCGTTTCCCACAGCCGGCAGTCGAGCCCTCCGCAACGGGGCGATCAAGCTCCCGCATCGGGAGGATCTCAGCTCCCCTGCACCGGGTGATCGGACCCTGGGCCGGGGCTGGTCGAACCTCTTGCGGCTTTGGAGCTTCCCGACATCAGTCTCTGCACGAGACTGTAAGCTCCTTGACTTTGAAATCCACAGGCCACGGTTGGAGCGTCGATCCCAGGCAAGGGATCGCAGGCTCCGATGGTAAGTTGCAACTATGCATTTAAGAGTAAAGTGGATAGGTTGCAACTAGGCATTTAAGAGTAAAGTGGATAGGTATATGGACGTGAAGGGAATGGAGGGGTATGGTCTGAGTGCAGGTAGATGGGACTAGGGGAAAACAAATGGTCGGCACGGACTGGAAGGGCCGAGAGGGCCTGTTTCCGTGCTGTAATTGTTAGATGGTTATATGGTTATAAGTTCACGGCCCCGCGGTGGGGCTCAAAGTCAGTCCTGAGCAAGGCCATCAGCTCCATGATGTTAGGCCGTAAAGCAACCGGAGACACGATCCGGAAAACAATCGCATCTCTGGCAAGGTAAGAGATTGAAAAAAGTTTCCCCCGCCCCCCTCCCCCGTAAAACAAACCAGAGAACATTAACACATACTTTTAAAAACACACTAAAAATAACAAAAAAGACAAAAAGACAAACATACTGTTGGCGAGGCTGCCATCGCTGACAGCGCCACCCGGTCCAACTAGTGATTTGTTTTCCAAGGTATTAATGAGAAATGGCAGTAAAAATAGTGAGAAATTATTTCAGCAAGGTGGGGGAGACTATTAAATTAAATAAGCATGAACTTACTCTATGTATTCCCTTTTGTTTTCATTGGTGACCACCATGTCTGAACCACTGGGTTTCAGATCCACTTGATAGGTCTACGAAGAACAAGGCAAATGAGTGAAGCTGCACAACAGAGAACTGACAAGCTAATGATACTCAAGCAGAAAACGGCAGTCAATAATTAATGACATTCAGACGCATGCATCATGCATTAAATTTAATTTATTTTAATGAAATGAACACTTGGAAGCATTAATCGTATAGCTGGGAGATATTTAATTAGCAGCATGGGTATCCAGATTCAGGGACAGTTTCTTCCCAGCTGTTATCAGGCAACTGAATCATCCTACCACAACCAGAGAGCAGTGCTGAACTACTATCTCCCTCATTGGTGTCCCTTGGACTATCCTTGATCCGCTTTTCTGGCTTTACCTTGCACTAAACATTATTCCCTTGTCATGTATCTATACACTGTAAATGGATCGATTGTAATCGTGGTTTGTCTTTCCGCTGACTGGATAGCACGCAACAAAAGCTTTTCACTGTACTTCAGTACACGTGACAATAAACTAAACAAAAAACTAAACTGGAGAGGTCACTTTAGGCTACCTCTTTATGGTGGGTGTTGCAGCCGAAAATGGCCATCAAGATCAATACAGGTATTCTCTGCTGCATCACACATAAAACAAACAATTTCTCGTCAGCAGATGTTACAAGAAAGCTAAATTATCATGGTCAGGCTCAGTTGGATCATGGTTCTGAGAAACATACTGTTCTCCAGATGATATGAACAATTAAGGTCACTCCTCTCTACGTATGATGTGAAACCGGTGCATCAATCCACCTGGTAGCCGTCTTGTGTTATTGGACCTGACGCTGAAATGCCATTTAGGGTCCTTGGCTTACCAGGACTGATTTTGGTGGCCCACCATGTTTTAAGTCAGGGTTAGGCAAGATGGCAACTTGTTTTCAGGCAGCAAAGATCCTCTGCATCTTCCCCTAGTTGATGCAGCGTGAAGCTCAGATGGAGGTCAAAGTTGTCACTGATTTTCAATAGTTTTTAAATATCTCTGACATTCAGAGATATATAATAAAGACTATTAAAATTATTGAAAATAATTAAGACTTTTTTTGCAGATGAATTCCTGATCTTCCAATCTACCTTGTTGCAGTCCTTGCACATTATTTATCTGCACTTTGTTGCTATAACACTGTATTATGCAGTCTGTTTCTTTATCTCTCCTACACCCCCTTGATGTACATTTATAAGGTATGGTTTGCTTGTACACCACACAAAACAAAGTGTTTCCTTGTCACAGTAAATGCGACAACAGTAAAGCAATAGTAACCGGCTCTGGCTTGCACTGGGTCAGTGCTGATGCCACATGGAGTCTAAAGGTGGAACAGAATGGTAATCACCACCTGTCGATCAATGACTTGAAGTCTCACAACATATTAGCAAAGGTAAGATTATCATTTCATAAAATCATAAGTGATAGGAGTAGAATTAGGCCATTCGGCCCATCAAATCTACTTTGTCATTCAATCATGGCTGATCTATCTCTCCCTCCTAACCCAATTCTTCTGCCTTCTCCCCTTAACCTCTGACACCCGTACTAATGAAGAATCTATCTCTGCCTCTATCTATCCACTGTCTTTGCCTCCACAACCTTCTACAGCAAATAATTTCACAGATTCACCACTAAAGAAATTCCTCCTCATCGCCTTCCGAAAAGAATGTCTAATTCTGAGGATATGACCTCTAGTACTAGGCCCTCCCATTGGTGGCAACATCCTCTTTCGAAGCCTTTTACTCTTCTGTGCATTTCATTTATGCCCTGTCGATAGTAATGCCCGGATTTTATTTTGACCAGAGCCAGTTAACTTCTCAAGACTTCAGTACAATCAGATTATCAAAACGATTCATTAAAATTTGCTGAAAACATTCGATTGATCAACCAAGATTACCAGTTTGAACTTTAATATAAATTATTATTGGACTTTTCAAAAACTCAATCATTTATAAATTATCTTATGACAACTTCCTTGAGATATTGCATCCTTGAAATCCGGTGATGTCCACATACCTGTCCGAAATTCTCTTCATCGATGCAAAATCTGAGATCCAGCTCAGAAGGGTCATTTTCAAGAATCCATCTTAAAGAGTTGAAATATTCACCATCCTAAAACAATGCAATAAGAACTAAAGGTCAATGTAGTATGTAAAGGGGATAATCAATGACTGCAATGACTGATTCGATCAATTAATTTTATGATTCAACCCAAGCCTAATATTTAAACCATGAAACATAAGAGATATAATAGGAGACCATGACTATGCAATATTCATGGTCTCCAATAAGATGCAATATCTCACACGACTAAACTGTCCATTCTGACATTTCCATGATCTACTGCCGTTATTGCAAGTCCTTGTGCCACAACTGAAATGTTCAGAAACTGCTTTCTATTGTCTCCAATTTGATGCAGCCAATTCCTATCTGAGACTTTGATGCCCCAATACGGAAATGATGCCACTTGTTCTGATCTTTCACCAGGACTTCATGTAGGTCAGGAAATGCCTTTGTTTCTCATTCACATGTATCCTGAGTGAAGGTTGGATGCCCTCTGATAACTATAGTGTGCAGTTATGTTTGAGTCTGCAACTTCCCTCCCATCTTCTCATCTGGTCCAACCAGTGCAATGGTACTTGGTAAATTTGCGCTCTAAAGAACCTCTATGGTGACATTTGATATGAAGTATGTGACATAAGCAGCAATGTACTAAAATGTTGTTCTTAATGTGCGCAGATTGCATCGTGATATCCAACCATGCAAGCTTGTGCAAAGCACACCAGCTTTGTACACCAGTGTTGTGGTTCTGATGGCGCTTGGAGGAGTTCCATGCTATTTTAATTCAGGCTTTAGACTTTTAAACTTTAGGGTTACAGCGTGGGAACAGGCCCTTTGACCCCCCCCGAGTCAGCGCTGACATGCGATCACCCCGTACTAGCACTATCGTACACACTAGGGACAATTTATAATTTACTGGAGCCAATTAACCTACAAACCTGTATGTCTTTGGAATGTGGGAGGAGATCGGAGCACCCAGAGAAAGCTCACGTGGTCACAGGGAGAATGTACAAACTCTGTATAGACAGCACCCGTAGTCAGGATCGAACCCGGAACTCTGGCACTGTAAAGGCAGCAACTCTACATCTGTGCCACTGTGCTGCCTGCAGAGAGTGGCAGCAGCTTCTCTGATGCAAACACTATACTATGCACCAGTGAAAAGTCAGTAACTACTACAGAACCCGAGGTAGCCCAGCATTTAAACAACATGAATTGGTTCTTCTACAAGAGTGATTAATGGATGTTACGGAATTTGCTGTCCCAATAAAAATACTTTATTTATGCCAATGATGCCTGGCAAGCTCTTGAACAGTGATCTATAATCAGAGCAGAGGTAGAAATAGACAGAAAGTACCCGTTTACATTCATTCTACATTAATTCCATTTGTATTCACATCATATACTTATCAATTCTCCCCAAAATCTACTACCCACCTGCATATCAAGGACAATTATGGAGGTCAATTAACCTACCAACCTGCACATATTTGGGATAAGGGAGGAAACCGGAGCACCCAGTAGAAACCCACATGGTCAAAATGTGACGCGCGATCTCCACTCAGACAGCACCAGAGATCAGGATTGAACCTAGGTCTCGGGTGCAGAGACAGCGGCTCTATGTCCCACTTTGAAATATCATAATTACCAGGAATGAATACCAACAGATTCCCAATAACATTTAACAGATTACAACAAACAAGAAATATAGAGATACAAAGAACTACAACACATGCTGGAATCTTGTATAAAACACAAAGTGCTGGAGTAACAGCAGGTCAGGCAGCATCTCTAGAGGACATGATAAACAACGTTTCTGGTTGGAACCCATCTTCAGACTGATAATAGTTGGGGGGAGGAGAACGGGGGTGGTGGAAGGTGGGGATGAAGATAGGTGGGGGTGGGGCAAGTGAAGGGTGGGTACAGGTGAGGGGGATTTTGATTGACAGATGCATGGACAATAGCTAGAAATGAAAAGGAGATAAAAGATTGACAACTAAATGTAAAGCCAGAGGGTGGGATACAGGTGGAAGGAAAGGGTGGGGAGGAGGGTTGGATAGAGGGCGTAATGCATGTACACCGGGGTGGGATATGGCACAGGAAAGAGAGGGGGGGGGACTTTTATTTAACATTGGAGAATTCAATGTTCGTACCATTGAGTTGTACAGTTCAGTTTAGTTTATTGTCACAGTGAAAAGGTTTTGTTGCGTGCTTACAAGTCAGCGAAAAGACAACACATGATTGCAATCAAGCCATTTACAGTGGATAGATATCATAGTTAAAGTAAGAAAAGTAGCTGTAGGAGCCGAAATTTAAAAGTGTGGAGCGATGGTAATATCTGATTGTAGATGGCGAGCTTCTGTGTCGAGCATGCAAATAGTCGCCTGGGCTGGGTGCCATCTTGGAAGCTAAGCTGTTCCTCCAGTTTGCACGTGGCACTCACTCTGGCAATAGAAGAGGCCCTTTCCACCCAACTGTATGAACATTGAATTGTCAAATTTTAGCTTGCACCCCTTCACCTTCCCCCCCCCCCCCTCTTTCCTGTGCTTCCCCCCACTCTTGTGTGCATCCATTTCATCCACTATCCTATCCTCCTCCACACAACACCTATCCCCCCTCACAACCACCCACCCTGTCCCCTTCAACCTATATCACGAACTCTGGCTTTACATTTCATCGTCACCCTTTTGTCTCTATTTCATCTCTGGTCCTTGTCCACCCATCTGCCAATAAAAACACATGCATTTGTATTTCCTCCTATGCCTTGCCATGCTTTGGCCAGCCTCCACCTCTCTTTCCCAGTTTTCCTCCCCCTGCTGCAATAATTCTGAAGAAGGGACCTGACCCGAAACGTTGCCTATCCACGTCGTCCACAGATGCTGCCTGACCCGCTAAGTTCCTTCAGCACTTTGTGTTCTAAACAAGAATGATGACTGAGAAATCAAAGGCAAAATCTGACAGCATCGCTTGGTTGTCCTGCATTAATTGTGTAATGCTCTTCCCTCTTGCGCTGTCAATTAGCATAGCAAAAGGTGCCGAGTTATTCAAGTGCCAATTAAGATTATGTAAAAAGGCAAATAAATACAATGGAAATCAGGCTGTTCACAACATATTGACCATGATATAGAGGCTTTATATAACTGGATATTCATAAACTATGAATCCCATTCCACTAACATCTTGAACTGGTAAATAATTTTCATGAACTAAATGTACATGGGAGAAATGAAAGAATACTTATTATATTTTGAAATTAAATCGTTATCACAGTTAAATTTTGATTAAAATACTTAAAATACTTAAAATATTGATTTAAAACAACATTTTCAGTCGAGTGTCTTCAAACTTAAAAATGTACTTTTAATGTCTTAGCCATCCAGGCCCTGTACCAAATATTTTAGCCATTTTAAATTTATCAGCATGTTATCATGTTGTACTTATGAGTAATATATTGCACAGCACATGACAATGAAGCCATCCATCACCAGGAGAAAAGTGCAGCGGCTATGTATAAATGAGAGAGAGAGAGAGAGAGAGAGAGAGAGAGAGAGAGAGAGAGAGAGAGAGAGAGAGAGAGAGAGAGAGAGAGAGAGAGAGAGGGAGAGAAAGGAAAATCAAGATAAATTTACATCAATGTACAAATTCACAGCAAATTATCAAACAATTCCGCAGTATAAAACATCAAGACTTTACAAATAAGATGATGTCTTTTAATACTGAAGAAAATGACTGATGTAAATGAGTAACTTTTATGGTGCCTTTGTACTTACTACAGACTCCATATCTTTCAGTGTGATGGATTTTCCCAACATCATCTTGTAAAAGGGTCTGATAAAGAAACCTGAAAATGAAAACAAAATTAATTAAATTAGATGAAAGTTCAAATTATTATTAGGCCTGAATTTTAATCAGTCATGAACTGTCATTATTGCCTGGAGCAAACCTGCCAAACGATGTTTGAGGTTTTCAACAGCAAGGGAAATAATAACAACATTTGCACACATGGCTTTGTTGCCTGGCAGAAACATGAAAAGTGCCTCTATCGCATGGTGAATTTGAAACCATCTGGTCTGGTATGAATGCATTGTCCAGTGGCCTCAATCAAAGGAACTTCCTTGATATTTACTTAGGTGCTCCCAATATATTTAATTTTTTAAATTATTTTTTGAACTTTTAAAAAATGATCTGAGGTTTTAACAGCGTCTCCCTCACCATTCAGCTGCCTCAGCTGATGAGAATCAGCAACATTTTGTGTTTTTGGTTTCAAATTTCCAATCATTTTGCAGATTTTTGCTTTTCGATCACAAATCACATCCAATCACAAAATCTTGCAATTCGAACAATTTTCAATCCTATTCTTACAAATTCAGATCTTCCCTCACATCTAACACTTCAATAAACAATCCATCAATAAACAGATATGGTCAATTATTTATGGTGAAAATTTTCAATGAACAAATTAAAAATAAACAAACCACCGTGAAAAAATGTAAATTCACAAAGCATCTGCTCACATTGATAGTCAAGTGGATTGGTGGGGGAAAGTGGAAAATTGATGGCCGAATGATCTCCAGTGGGGTATTAAGATAGTAATGAATGAACAACAGACAAGTGACGAAGGTGGATAGAGACCTTCATGTATTACTAAATACAACACACAATCAAATAATTGGTGAAAGGGCAGAAAAGTGTGTACGGCTTGTATCTAATAGCTGTTTCTTGTATTGTTAGAAGTTTTTGCCAATGTTATTTTAAGATCTTGACAACTGCGGTTAAATTTACCGTTATTTTTTTATTAGGTTGACGTGGATAAGCATTTTCTATTAAGAGTAGGGAAGATTCAAAGAAGAGGACATGATTTGAGAATTAAGGGACAAAGGTTTAGGGGCAACATGAGGGGGAACGTCTTTACTCAGAGAGTGGTAGCTGTGTGGAATGAGCTTCCAGTGGAAGTGGTGAAGGCAGGTTCGTTTTTATCATTTAAAAATAAATTGGATAGGTATATGGACAGGAAAGGAATGGAGGGTTACGGTCTGAGTGCAGGTAGATGGGACTAGGTGAGAGTAAGTGTTCGGCACGGACTAGAAGGGCAGAGATGGCCTGTTTCCGTGCTGTAATTGTTATATGGTTATATGGCTATAGGTGACGGAGCTAATCTCTACGAACCTTTTTCTACTGAGAAGTGTGGTGCTAAGTCTATATTTACTTTACAAATATAGATTTATATTGTTTCAAAATACATTGTTTTTTTCTACTGTGCAAGAATATCTGAATTGTTTCAGATACATTATTTTCTCATTTCTACACAAAATCAGCTTTAAAATTATTGCTTATTATGGAGGGACTTTCCCCAGTAGATTCAGCACCTGGAACAGAAAATTATACCTTCTGTATTTCACAGTGTTGACCATAATAAATAGCATGGGTCACACCAACAATTCTTCCAGATGCAAAATGAGATTTAGTGATGCATTTAGTTATTTTACAGTAATTTCTTTTGTTGAAGTACATCTCACAAACAACTCAATGAAAAGCTTTCCTTGCGCTGTTTTGATTCTGCACATATCTTGGATAAACCAGGAAAACTTCATTTACTTTATTCAATGTAAAAAATATAATATAATAGAATAGAATGCCTTTTATTGTCATTTAAACAACTTGGTCTGAACAAAATTGGATTTCTACAGTCTTAACATTACAAAAAAACCTATGCCCACACTTAACACAATTTACACAAACATCCATCACAGTGAATCTCCAACACCTCCTCACTGTGATGGAAGGCAAAAGTCTTATCTCTTCCCTTTGTTTTTCTCCTGCGGTCCAGCAGTCCAACTGCAACGTCGAGGCAACTGGGGCTCACGATGTTAAAGCCCCCGGCGGGCGATGGTAAGTCCCGCAGCCGTTAAGCTGCGCCGGGTGATGTTAGGCCCCGCTGCGAGTCCTCTAAACCCCGCGATTCCAGCGGTAGAAGTTGCCGTTGCAGGAGCTCCGAAAAGCGGTCTCCCATCAGGGACCTGCGAGCTCCCGATGTTCCTGTCCACAGGGTCTGCGGCCGGAGCCTCCGAGGCTCTGAAGTCGGGTCCCAGCCACGCGCAACCACAGCTCTTCCCGTTCCGAAATCGGCCAGCTCTGCGATAGCATGTCCGCAGGCTCCGCGACTGGAGCCCTCAGGTTAGTTCCGGTTGGAGGCCGCCGCTGGTTCCATGATGTTAGGCCCAACGACATCGGAGACCCGACAGGGAAAATGTCGGGTCCCCCGTACAGGGAAGAGATTAAACGGTTCCCCCCCCCCCCCCCCTCACATATACACAGCTAAAAAAATAATAAAAACTAGATCAACACATACAAACACAACACAACACGAGACAAAAACAAAAAAAAGACAGACGGACTGCAGTTGAGCCACTGCCGTTAGGCGCCGCCATACCACACTCTTCATTTTAAAAGTAAAGTGGTGAAGAAATCCATGCTTTAAATAGGCACACAATAAAACTTTCCAATGCTAACTTCTGGCAAATTTAAGAAATCACAACCTGGTTGTTAAGACAAGTGAGAACTAGGTTGAGTACAGGAAGTTTGGAATCCAATTGAAATGGGAAATGAGAGGCAAAGTGGGAGCATGAGATATGACTGTTTCCAAAAATTATCTGCAGGCATGTGAACAGGAAAAGCATTGTGGGCGGAGTGGAGGAAATCAGATTACAAAAAGGAAAAAATTCTGGAGGCAGAGGGATGTCTTAAATGAATTTAATAATTTAAATTTTCAGGAATTTAATCAGAACGGATGGCTTAAATGTTTTAAAACAGTCTTCACACAAGGTTGATTTGCTGGAGCTCAGTAAATTAAGACGTGGTTAAGATTTTAGATGGGATACATATTCATAAAGAAATTATACTAGAAATTCTACTGCAAGTGTTTCACGCAGTAGATAAATCACCTCCTCCAGATGGGATGAACTCACCTTGCTGGGGGAAGGGAGGGAGGAATTTCCAGTGGCCCTGGCTACATTCTTCCAAACATTTATAGATTCAGGGGTGGTGCATGAGGACTGGAACATGACAAATTCTACACCTTTGTTCAAAAAAATGGTACAATGATAAACCAAGTAACTGCAGACCAATTAAAATCAATGTTGGTGTTGCACGGAGAAGAAGCGCTAACTCTATTTCAACTCTGCCTGTCCCGTCGGGTTAACCGACAGCCCTGAACTGACGGAGCAGTGGAGTTTGCGCTTCTTCTCCGCGCTTGCTATAACCCGGGGCCGCCACTGCTCCAGGCCGGTGTCCCATCAGTCCAGGGTCACCCCGGACATCTCCGGCCACCCCCGGACAAGGATGGGGCACTCGGGAAGAGACGGGGACAGTCCAGTAGCAACAGAGCTTGCAGCGCCAGAGACCGGGGTTCGATCCTGACTACGGATGAAACAAAGGTCTGTATACATGCAGCAGCACAGTTGCCGAGAATGTTTATCGCGAGTGACCTTTGACAACTCCCATCTTTCCTTGCGTTTTTCGGAATACCAAACTCGCTTATTAGCAAATACTTATACAAATGGGATTTCATCAGTGGACAGCTGCGTTTGCTGGTTAAGGGGAAAAATCATGTCTATATTATTTCAGAGGGTACAAGGGAGCAGATAGGGGTCAATGAGGGAAATATAGACAATAAGCAATAGGTGCAGGAGTTGGCCATTCGGCCCTTCGAGCCAGCACCGCCATTCACTGTGATTATGGCTGATCATCCACAATCATTTCCTGCCTTCTCCCCATATCCCTTGACTCCATTATCTTTTAGAGCTCTATCTAACTCTCTCTTGAAAGCATCCAGAGGATCAGCCTCCACTGCCTTTCCGAGGCAGAGAATTCCACAGATTCACAACTCTCTGGGTGACAGCTTTTTTCCTCATCTCCGTTCTAAATGGCCTACCCCTTATTCTTAAACTGTGGCCCCTGGCTCTGAACTCCCCCAACATCAGGAACATGTTTCCTGCCTCTAGTGTGTTCAAACCTTTAACAATCTGATATGTTTCAATAAGATCCCCTCTCATTCTTCTAAATTCCAGAGTATACAAGCCCAGCGCTCCAGCTACCAACCAGCTACACTAGTCCCACTTGCCTGCGCTTGGTCCATATTCCTACAAACCTGTCCTATCCATGTACCTGTCTAACTGTTTCTTAAACTATGGGATAGTCCCAGCCTCAACGACCTCCTCTGGCAGCTTGTTCCATACACCCACCACCATTTGTGTGAAATAAATACCCCTCGGATTCCTATTAAATCTTTTCCCTTTCACCTTGAACCTATGTCCTCTGGTCCTTGATTCCCCTACTCTGGGCAAGAGACTCTGCATCTACCTATTCCTCTCATAATTTTGTACACCACCACTGCCACTTTCATCATACCTACAACATTTCTGTTCCTGCATGTCTTTCAGAATTATGCCTAGATTATATCACCTCATCTTTTGACGAAATGTAACACTTCAAATGTCTTAATATTAATGTTGTCTGCCACCATTAACCAATTCCACCATTCTGACTATATCTCTTTGAGGTCTATTCCTGCTCTCTTCACAGTTCAGTATGCCTCCAAGTCTTTTGGCTGCATGCTTTGAAATTATGTCCTGGGAACATATGTCCAAATTATTAATTTAAATGTTAAGGATAGCATTGAACTGGTCCCTGGTCCATGGTGAACCCCGTTGTGTAATTCCATCCAGTCCAAAAACAAATTATTATCACCACTCCTCTCTGAACTAAAAAAAAACTGCTCGAGCTGCTCAGTGGGTCAGGCAGCTTCTGTGGAATGAAGTGTACAGACCACATTTTGGGTGACTCTTCATCAATCTGAAGAAACATGGTGAGCCAAAACATTGTCTGTCCAATTCCCTCCACGGATGCTGCCTGACCCATGTGTACATCTATCAGTTCATTGTTTACTCAAGATTCCAGCATCTGTACTTTCTTGTGTCTCTTCTGACTCCTCCTTTGCATCCCCTAATTATTACATTTCCTCTTCATGCTGATAAAACCGCTTTTATTCCATTTTAATATTGTACTTACTATGTGACAACTTGTCAAATGCCCTTTGGCTGTTTATATTTTCCATTTCAACTATATTTCAACAACGTGACCTGGGCATGCTTGTACATCAGTCAATGAAAGTAAGCATGCAGGTACAGCAGGCAGTGAAGAAAGCGAATGGCAGGTTGGCCTTCATAACTGTGTGCGGACGTGGCGTCGAAGGATGAGAAGCTGAAGCGAAGAAGTGGTAGCCAAATAACCGAACGGAAACTAAGCCGAAAAGCCAAATAACCGAAAGCGTATGAAGCCTAAAAGCCAACTAACTGAAAGGGCGGGATGCCTAAAAGCCAACTAACCGAAAGGACGGGATGCCTAAAAGCCAACTCACCGAAAGGCCAAAATGCCTAGAAGCCATCTCACCGAACAGACGCAATGCCGAAAAGCCAAATAAGGGACATGACATCACCGGGGGGCGGGACATGCCAGCGATTGGTCCAGACCCCCACGTCAATCCCATCACTGGCCGGGGGAGACGGGAGGGTGGTGGTCATTTTCCCACACAAGACCGCCCGGAGGGTGACTGGGCACCTGAACCCAAGCTCCAAGGTATAAGCGGACAAAGGTGCGCATCCCTCGGGACAGCCCCCACTCTCCCACAGCCACGGCCGCCCTCCGCCTCATCTCCCCCGTGCGGCCACACTGTGACGGGCTGTGGGTCGGCAGCGCACACACACACACATGGGGACGAAACCCCGGCAACGCCCCTGTCAGCTGCAGCAGAGTCTGGTCCCTCCGCCCACCCAGAGTCACTAACCGCGAAGCACCGCCACCGGACCCTGACCCCCACAACAGGGTGATTCAAACCCCCCCGGCTGCGGGGACAGACAGACCAGGGCACTGGCAGCCATAGTAAATCGCTTTTGAAACATGGGGGAGAAACAAATTCCCTAGAGAGCCGATGAAAAGTGTGCATGACAATGAACAATTTTATCTCTCCCCCCCCCCCCCCCCCCCAGACAACAAGAAGCACATTTTATTTATTGTTTAAACACAGTAATACCGTCTGGTTGCCTGCATAATGCACACAACAAGCTCCCACACACAAAACACCAGATAATCTGTATTTTTTCAGAATCTGCTGCAGCTGACAGGGACGTTGCCGGGTTTCTTTCCCGTGTGTGTGCGCGCGCGCTGCCAACACACAGCCCGTCACAGTGTGGCCGCACCGGGTGGGACAAGGCGGAGGGCGGCCGTGGCCGTGGGAGAGTGGGGGCTATCCCGAGGGATGCGCTCCTTCGTCCGCTTACACCTTGGTGCTCGGGTTCAGAGTGCCCAGTCACCCTCCAGCCCTGAGTGGTCTTATGTGGGGAAAATGACCACCACCCTCCCATCTCCCCCGGCCAGAGATGTGATGGACGTGGGGGTCAGGACCAATCGCTGACAAGTCCTGCCCCCCGGCTACGTCATGTCCGTTATTTGGTTTTTCGGCGTTGTTTCCGTTCGGTGAGTTGGCTTCAAGGCGCTGCGGCCTTTCGGTGAGTTGGCTTTTAGGCGTCTTGCCATTTCGGTTAGTTGGTTTATAGGCGTCCCGCCCTTTCAGGTAGTTGGCTTTTAGGCGTCCCGCTCTTTCAGTTAGTTGGTTTTTTGGTGTTGCGCCCTTTCAGTTATTTGGCTTTTCGGCTTTGTTTCCATTCGGTTATTTGGCTTCCAATTCTTCGTTTCGGCTTCTCTTCCTTTGACGCCACGTCTGGGTACCTTCATAACAAGAGGAGTTGAGTACGGGAGCAAAGGGGTCCTTCTGCAGTCGTACAGAGCCCTGGTGAGACCACGCCTGGAGTATTGTGTGCTGATTTGGTCTCCAAATTTGAGGAAGGACATTCTTGCTATTGAGGGAGTGCAGCGTAGATTCACGAGGTTAATTCCCGGGATGGCGGGAGGTTGGCCGGTGTGGGCAGGTTGGGCCGAAGGCCCCAACCCCCCCTCCCCAAAATGTGCCTGACCCACTGAGATCCTCCACCATTTTGTTTTTTGCTCAAGGGCATGAAAACCACTGACAGGGGTGGTAGGAGGCAGATTCGACTGTAAAAATTCAGAAGGGAATTAGAAAAATATCAGAAATTAAAAAAGGGCCTGGATTGAGTGAATGTGGAGAGGATGTTTCCACTAGTCTAGGACCAGAGGCCATAGCCTCAGAATAAAAGGACTTACAGAGAAGATGAGGTATTTCTTTAGTCACAAGGTGGTGAATCTGTGGAATTCAATGCCACAGAAGGCTGTGGAGGCCCGTTCATGGATATTTTTAAGGCCGAGATTGACAAATTCTGGATTTGTAAGAGCCTCAGGGGTCATGGGGAGAAAGCAGGAGAATAGGGTTGAGAGGGAAAAGATAGATCAGCCATGATTGAATGGCGGAGTAGACCTGATGGGCTGAATGGTCTAATTCAGCTCCTAGAACATATGAACATGAAAATGTGCAGTGTTGTAGACAAGGGCAGGAGATCAAACTCTGTCCAATGTTGTAACCAATATTGCTTTTCATAATTCTACCAGCATTTATTTTAATGGTTTAACAAGTCGACTGAGTTTCAATTGTGCTGATACATAATTAAATTATAACTTACCATCGAGTAACTTGCCATGGTGCACTGCCATTCCAGCCACACGCCCAATGAACTTGAAGTAAGAAAGATGATCTTCATTACAAAGGCCAGAATTTGGGTTGATCTGAAGAGTGTAGTTATCTCTGTATGAAAATAATTTTGAAATAGGTTAAGTTTAAAATACAGAAGAAAACAATGAATTACTTTGTTGGGTTATGAAGACAAATTAAAAGCTGAATAATAAGGGGCATATTGGTCAGCATGGATGGGGTTGTCCGAAGGGCCCGCTACGATGCTGTTTGACTCTATGAAAAATTTTATTTTATAGTTCATGGGTTTCAGACAAAACCCAAGTGATATAGATTTCAGTGTCTCTATATTTCTGGTCAGCATTTTACGACATAAACATTTTAAACATTATTCCAACAAACATTCAAACTAGTTTGGACACCCAACTAAATTATTCGAGGATATACTGACTCTCTTAATTATTTAAGATTAAAAAAAAATAATTTATTTGCAGTGTTTAAGATGATGAAGTGTGTTGAAAGCAGTAGAGGGAGAAATATGCATCTTTGGTGGAAGTTTAGAAAATTAAGGTGACATCAGGCCACGCCTCTTCACACAAAGGGGAGTGAAAATCTAAAAGTGGCGTCAGAGATAGACAGCAAAGAAACTCACCCATTACCAAAACTCATACATTCAGACCAAGATGACTACCAAAGCTAGTCTTGCATTAGGCACATATTCTTTTAAACCTTTTCTTTCCATATGTTTTTCCAAATGTCCCTTAAACATTGCCATGTAGACCTCCTATAGCAACTTACTCCATATACTCACCACCGTCTGAATGAAATCTCCCCTTGAAATCTTTCCCAACTAATTTTAAACCTATACCCTCCAGGTTTTCGACTCCCCTACATCAGCTATTTATAGATATATTGCTACATTTTGAAAAACTAGCAGGCTACTTTACTTTCCATACTTACGTGGCTGAATATTCAAAAAGCCCATAGTAAGGATTGAACATTTCCTTGGATAAAAGAAAGAACCACTCTCTTGCAACACCTCCATAATCAAGTCCTTTTTCTGACTCAAATTCTATCCACAGTCGAGCCTTCAACACATCTGGTCGCTTTAAGGACATAATTCGTCTGTATGACTCCTCAAGAATGTTGCCTCTATGCAGTTTCATTTCAAATCTATTGGGTATATCAGCCTAAAATAAAAATAGAACCAAAAATCAATGATGGGAGATTAGTTCCTCAAAACACGTATTTCACTTTCATTTATAAAGACAAATATTGTAGAAAAAAACTCCTAACTTCTAAAATCCTAAAATATAAGAACCCATGCTTTGTTGCTCCAGAAAGAAATGAATGAAAATGCACATGAAAAGGTTATCAATCTGTGAAAAATGTACCATGGTATCATATTTCAATACAATTTTATTGTGGAAGATCTCAGCACACCAAAAATGCATCGTAGGAATGCCACTTATAAATCCAATTTAACTTGTGTATCATGATAATAATCATGAGTTATGAAGAACGTTTGACGGCATTGTGCCTGTATTCGTGGAGTTTAGAAGGATGAGGGGGAACCTCATTGAAACTTACTGGATAGTAAAAGGCTTGGATAGAGTTGATGTGGAGAGGATGCTTCCTCTAGTGGGAGAGTCTAGGACGAGAGGTCATAGCCTCAGAATTAAAGGACGTTCCTTTAGGAAGGAGACAAGCAGGAATTTCTTTAGTCAGAGAGTGGTGAATCTGTGGAATTCTGTGCCACATAAGGCTCTGGAGGCCAAGTCAATTGATTTTTTTTTTCCAGACAGAGATAGATAGATTCTTGATAAGTATGGGTGTCAGGGGTTATGGGGAGAAGGAAGGAGAATGTAGTTAGGAGGGAGAGATAGATCAGCCATGATTGAATGGTGGGGCAGACTTGATGGGCCCAATGGCCTAATCCTGCTCCTATCACTTATGACCATCTAATAATATGGTCATGTCAAAATCATTTATGTTTTTGCGACATAGTCACCAAATTCATGGATCGGGAGCGAATAGATCACAGTAAATAGCTTAAAAACTTGAATTGAATTGTCCATAAAACTAGACCCTCAACTGCAATATTGAATAATTTTGTCCATTTAAATAGTCTTATGAAGGATTTGTATAATTGTTGCGTGACCTGTGTGCTGCTAATTTAGGATGCTTGTGGACAGATAAAACAAAAACAAATGAGAGAGGGAGAAAAAGTTTAAAGTTTCTGATAAATGCTCTGATATTACGTATTAATTAATTTTGTTGCATTATAACCTGAGCAAAAGTCAAAGAGTTACAGGAACTCAACAGAACAGGTGCATCCATGGAGGGGAATGGACAGAGGATGGTTGGGTTTCTTTTGACCCAACTTGAAACGTTGTATGTCCAATTCTCTCTACCAATGCTGCCTGACCTGCTGAGTTCTCTGGCAGTTTGCTTTTGCTCAAGATTCCAAACTTTGCATTATTTTTTGAGTAGGGGAATCAATACCTCAGGAACAGCTGGAGAAGAAGCGTCCAGACAGAAATGTCTGAGAGCGGCTCAACTGCGGAGATCTCAATAGAACTGCCAACAACCGAGTGAGGTGGAGGACATTTGTCAATGGTCTATGCTCTCTAAAGGAGAGGAGAAGGAGAAGGAGAAGGAGAAAGAGAAGGAGAAGGAGAGAGAGAAAGGAGAAGGAGGAGAAGAAGGAGGTGAAGGAGGAGAAGGAGGAGGAGGAGGAGGAGGAGGAGGAGGAGGAGGAGGAGGAGGGGGAGGAGGAGGAGGAGGAGGAGGAGGAGGAGGAGGAGGAGGAGGAGGAGGAGAAGGAGGAGAAGGAGAAGAAGGAGAAGAAGGAAGGAGAAGAAGAAGAAGTAGAAGAAGAAGAGGAGGAGATAGGTTAAATGTGAGAGGGGAAAGACTTAATAGGAATATGAGGGGCATCTTTTTCCACTCAGAGGCTGGTGGGTTTATGGAACGAGCAGCCAGAAGAGATAGTTGAGGCAGGAACATTATAAACATTTAAAAGACACTTGGACAGGCACATGTACAGGACCTGTTTCCATGCTATGACTCTCAGTGAGATAATGCCAAAAGATTACAATATCCAAATAGTTCAAACTTTTCTTGGTGTATTTGTATTTCAGTATATACCAGAAAGCAAACTGTAAATAAAGAATGTGCTGCATTATGTAGCCATGAAATGAAAGCTTTAAAGTTTAAAACTTTCAATTAAAAATACTGATGATTAGTGTTAAGTTTTAATTTAATTTTCTCCATTATATGTCGAATAGCTGATTTGTTGACAGAGAAGGAGGACTAATCATAAGGTACATCAAATAATTAGTTTGCACAATTAACTTGGAAAACATGCAAAGAGGAAAATGCACAAGATCCTTATAATTTCTTAAAGCACTATCTACTGTTAATCCACATGAAGTCTGCCATTTGTGACCTGATACATAAAATAGAACTCTCAAGATTTGCATCACAATGGCTCTCAAACTACCCATTGCAGAATATATACTTACTGGCTTCTTCAGTTTCTTGCGGAAATAATCGTATTTCTGCTTGAATTCTCTGGAATATGGCACAGCCTGTAAATAACATATTAAAAAAATATATTTCTTCAGTTTAGGATGAATCAGCTGACATTGTGATGTTCCCCATTGCCTGAAATTATCACATCAAGTACAGGTTGGGAGAATGGATTTGATTCATAGTTTTAAATTTCTCCTGCAAGCTGTCTTGATCACAAATGTACGCATCCAGACATGTATTCAATGCATGCTACATAACTGGGTAGCATCTTCAACCAGCATCGCCATTTGAAAGCATTATTCTGTTCTACTGGATAAAGTAACTTTACTTCATCAAATACAGAAGTATAACGGGCCAATTGTCTGCTTACAGAATATATTCCCTCTGCTTTATTCATCATAGCAGGACACAATATTAAAGTTAGTCCATTGTGAAAGAAATGAGCAGGCACTTGCTTACACACGGACGAGTTAATTTATCTTACTACACCAACCCCTCATTTTAATCTTCTTCCTGTTAGCAAACAGACGTACATAGACAAAGAGGCTATTCCACACCCATGAAGTGAGCTCATCTCAAACCAACAGATGGTTGTATACAATGTAATACAATGTATACAAATGTTTGTTAGGACATGAACTACATGTGGAAAAGCGTTGGGAATGATAAGCATTGAGAACAGACAAACTGGGAAAAATGCTGCTGCAAGCAATATTTTTATTGTACCCACACCTCACTCTTCCACTCTGTTTCTGCACCCCCTCTAGATGCACCTGCGAGGTGAGGGCTATTCATCAGTCGATAGGGTGGGGATGGGGTAAAAGAAGCCAATGAATAAAATTAAGATAATATCAAGGGGTGCGATGAGTGTGTGTGGTGGGGAGGGGTGGTTAATGTGTGTGTGAGATGTCGCAGGTTCACCCCCCCCCCCCCCCGTAATCGCGCATTGGAGGAACAGACCCAACGGGTCTGCACTTGGTCTAGTTTGTATATAAAATTATGAGAGGCATCGATAAAGTAGACAGTCATCACCTATTCCCCAGGTTGGAAAAGGGCGGCACAGTGGTGCAGCTGCTGTATAGATTTGCTGCCTTACAGCGCTTGCTGTGCCAGAGACCCGATTTTGATCCAGACTACGGGCGCTGACTGTACGGAGTTTGTACATTCTCCCCGTGACCGCGTGGGTTTTCTCCGAGATCTTCGCGAGTTTCATCCCACACTCCAACAACATACAGGTTTGTAAGTTAATTGGCTTGTATTAGTGTGAATTATTCCTAGTGTGTGTAGGATAGTGTTAATGTGCAAGGATCGCTGGTCATTGCAGACTCGATGGACCGAAGGGCCTGTTTCCGCACTGTATCTCTAAACTAAACTAAAAATGTCCAATACTAGAGGGCAGGGGACCATGACAGAAGCCTCCTTGTGGCGATCCCCGGAAACAACGACACGATGCACCGATGCACTCTGTGAATGTCGGGCGACCAATTCTGTCAACATGTAGGATGAAGACAGAAGCCAACAGCGAGCAACGAGTCTGACACATGAGCGAACAAACTAGAGGGCATAGCTACAAGGTGAGAGGTGTAAAGTTTAATGGAGATGTACGGGGAACGTTTTTTTTACACAGTGACGGCGTGGGGGGGAGGGGGAGGTGGCTGGGGGGGGTTGGAATGCATTGCGAGGGGGTGGTGGTGGATTCAGATAGTGCCATTTAAAAGGCTTTTGGATAAGCACATGGAAGTCCAGGGAATAGATGGATGTGGGTCATGTGTAGACAAATGAGATCAGTTCCACTTGGCATCATGTTCGGCAGAAACATGTTCGACGACAATAGCCTTGGCTTGTAACTTCAAATAGATCTAATTTGTAAAACATCATACACCAGTCTAATTGCTTTCCAGGAACACTAATAGTCACTTGAATGCTCAAACTGTATATCACATCTCAAAACCTGTAAATACCTAAGAGCTTTCTAATTCTTCTGTTCATTTTGAGGCAGGTGAAGTTTAATCACCCTGGGATTAAACTTCACTTATGTATAAAATAATAAAAGGTTTTCAATTTGTTCAAATTTTCTGTGCATCTTTAAATGTAATTATCACTGACTTTTACAATTCCACTGAGTTTCTTATCACAAAGGTAACTGTAAGCAGCTGTACCAAATTGCATTCCTCCCTCCTCTTTCCACAAACATAAAATAGGCTACAATTAGACTTCAAAGTTAAATCTCAACATTGAGGATAGAAGAAGCAATGCTCCATATCTATTTATATTTTAAATTGATGGAGGAACCAAAAGCTTTAATTTTACCATTCAACCATACACTATGTTCAGCATCTTGAAAATGTATTGTTATTGTTGGCCAACATAAACATATGGTAGAACGCCCTAACGTGGAAGGGAAAAAGGAGAATGTGGGAAACGGGATGCAGGGTTTTGGGTTCAAAATGTTGGGATAAAAATATGGAACTATTATGGCGCAGGGCGGCCTCGGTTGCGCAGCGGTAGAGTTGCTGCCTTACAGCGCTTGCAGCACCGGAGACCTGGGTTCGATTCCGACTACGGGTGCTGTCTGTACGGAGCTTGTACGTTCTCCCCGTGACCGCATGAGTTTTCTCCGAGGTCTTTGGTTTCCTCCAACACTCCAGAAGTACTGGTATATTAAAGGTTCATTGGCTAGGTGTATGTGTAAATTGTCCCTAGTGTGTGTAGGATAGTGTTAATGTGCGGAGATCGCTGGTCAGTGCAGACTCGGTGGGCCGGGAGGCCTGTTTCCATGCTGCATCTCTATACTAAACTAAACTAGTTAATTTTGTATTTTTTTTAGAGGTAATTGTACAAAAATAAAACATTTGGCATCTAGATTTATACAATTATTGTACAGCTTCATTTTTAACCTTATAACCTAAATTATAGAAATTAAAAAAAGAAAGAGAAAGCAAGAAAGAAAAGAAATAAAAAGTGAAAAATAGAGTAAAGGAGAACAAGAGAAAGCCCCCTAAAGTACCAAAGCAGTGTAGCAGAAAGATAGAGGAATTTAAAAAAAAAAAGAGAAATGGAGATATACCTTGCCCCCCCCCCCCACATCACCCAACCTAGCATTGGATTTATACTATTCTTATAAGAATTCAGTAAAGGGTGTCCATGTCTTAAGAAATTGATCTGGTTTTTCCGCCAAGAAAGCCTAATGTTTTCCAAATGTAGTGTCTCGGACATATCTGTGATCCACATCTTCACTGCTGGGACTGTTGTCTGTTTCCAAAATGTAAGTATTAACTTTTTCGCCGTTATTAGGCCATAGTTAAGGAAACGTCTTTGAAATATCGTTGGCTTAGAATAGGCCTCTGACATACCTAATGTGATCAGTTTCATATCGGGGTCCAATTCCATCATCAGGTTCGCTGACGACACCACTGTGGTGGGACTTATCACTGATGGGGATGAGTCAGAGTATAGAAGAGAGATCGAGCGACTGTCCATATGGTGCCAGCACAACAACCTGGCCCTCAACACCAGCAAAACCAAGGAACTGATTGTGGACTTTGGAAGGAGTAGGATGGGGACCCACAGTCCTGTTTATATCAACTTTTGGTTGAAAGGGTCAAGAGCTTCAAATTCTTGGGCATGCACATCTGTGAAGATCTTTCCTGGTCCGAGAACACAGATGCAATTATTAAGAAAGCTCATCAGCGCCTCTACTTCCTGAGAAGATTACGGAGAGTCGGTCTGTCAAGGAGGACTCTCTCTAACTTCTACAGGTGCACAGTAGAGAGCATGCTGACCGGTTGCATCGTGGCTTGGTTTGGCAACTTGAGTGCCCTGGAGAGGAAAAGACTACAAAGAGTAGTAAACACTGCCCAGTCCATTATCGGCTCTGACCTTCCTTCCATCGACGGGATCTATCACAGTCGCTGCCTCAAAAAGGCTGGCAGCATCATCAAGGACCCACACCACCCTGGCCACACACTCATCTTCCTGCTACCTTCAGGTTGAAGATACAGGAGCCTGAGAACTGCAACGACCTGGTTCAGGAATAGCTACATCCCCACAGCCATCAGGCTATTAAACTTGGCTCGGACAAAACTCTGAACATTAATACGCCTCCACCTGTTATTTGCACTTTATTAATTTATTAATTAATGTGTGTATTTACGTATATAATTGTAGTCAATGCCTACTATGTTCTGTTGTGCTATGCAAAGAAAGAATTTCATTGTCCTGTCAGGGACACATGACAATAAACTCTTATGACTTTGACTTTGAATTTAGTTTTAAGTATTTTGGAAAAGGTATCAAAAATTCCCCTCCAGAAGTTTTGTAACTTTGTGCAGGAAGCAAAAGAGTGGGTTATAGTTGTTTCTTGGAGGAGACATTTATCACAAATAGGAGAGACATTTGGGAAGATCTTATACAATTTTGACTTTAAGTAATAGCGTCTGTGCAGTATTTTACTTCGGAGTCACGTGAGTGACTTCGTGAAGACCCCGCCAGCACGCCTGCGCAGCATATCGTCGCGCGCATCTGCAGCGGCAGCTGGGGGGGGAGTGCGCTCTCCCCACCGGCTCCTTCACAAGACCGGCAGGTGAGTATTACCTTTCCCTTACAGCATGGACAAGGGCCGCAGGACGACGCTGTCGAGGAGCGGAGCTGAGCTGCGGCCAGCCGACGGCCCTTGTCCCCGGAGCTGCAAGGAACGCCGGCAGCTTTATCGCAACGGTGGGGGCAGGAATGAGGAAGTCGGGCGCGGAGCTGAGCTGCGGCCAGCCGACGGCCCTTGTCCCCGGAGCTGCAAGGAACGCCGGCAGCTTTAACGCAACGGTGGGGGCAGGAATGCGGAAGTCGGCGCTCCCGCTGATACAGGGGCCGACTCACCCGAATGGGTTACCGCTACGGAGCTGCAAGCAACAGGTCCAGACTCCGAGCCCCCCGTCCCCCAAGAGAATAAGGGGGGATACAGGTACGTGGCAAGGGGTCTTGTTTTCTTTACAGGCAACCTCTCCCCGAGCTCCAGTAGACCCGAGGGGGCTGGGCCGGGGGACAGCCGCACGACAGGGGAGCCCTGCAAAGTGCATTGCGTACCGCAGCCAGGGATATCTGCCATCGTGCAGCCCGGGCATAACACTGCTGCGTCGTGTAGGCCTGCTGGAGCAGATACCGCCGACAACACACCCCGTCAGGCTGCGGACAAGGGCGGAGGTGGCAGCAGGAAGCGGTCGGTCAGCTCAGCGCTGCGAGCGGCCAACCATGCACCTCCACGCCAAGTAATGGTGTAAGTGTGGAGGTAAGCCTGCACGGACTCCGGGGAGCCAGGTTCCGGGGGGGCCGGCGCCGAGTCAACTCACCTGCCTTCTTATCTGCCAGGTGGGCCGCCACAGTCTGGGAGAAGACAGACTAGCGGAGAGTCCGTGCGGGAGTCGTATGACCCTACTTGGGCTGTAGGTCACGACGACCTGCCATTGGACCATAGACCCTAAGGGGGTGAGGTCCGATGGTGGAAGCCCCAGTGAATTCGCAGGGCCTGGGGAAGTCGGCTTGTCCGCTGCATCTCGCAGGGACGGTCGCATTGAGCGGTTGGAGCTCTTAAATGGTGCAACATCTCCAGCGGGACCGAGAACGAGAAGAACGGCATCCACTAGCCGTGCAAGGACTCCGCTCAGCTCCTCATCGTCTCCAGCCAGAAGCATTAATGATTGCCCAGCTGCTGAGTTTGACGACGACCAGGGACAGCCAGTGACCGCTGAACCAGAGCATGAGGAGGATGCTGGATGTGGTGAGTGAAGTTTGCTGTTTCTACCCAGACAGGTGAACCCTGCACCACGAATTGGCGGGCACCATTGATTGCCTACGTATGCACCAAACTCTGGAGTCAGATTCTCAATAATACCTTGGAGAAAGGTTCTCCACGGGCATAACGGCGTTCTGGAAAAACCCTGATCGGGGATAATGTGTCCAGTAAATAGCATGATGCACTGGCACTCCTATGCAACGCCCAGTATGAGATAAATTGCCTGCGTAAGAGCTCCATATAGCCCACACTAAACCCCAAATTCGCGGCGTTGTGCCGACCATTACCGCTCCACCGCCGCATCAGTTGCTTGGAGACCTGTACAAAACAGGTGAAGGGACTGGACAAAGGAGGCCAAAACAGTGGGCCTCATGAAGCTCCATCGGCCAAAGTTCACCCATATCACCGGCAACAGCCTAATACAATCTGTGAACCAAGGCTGCCGGATAGGGCACAAAGATTCTACCTACCTCCATCTCAATAAATACAACGACCATTTAGGGCAAGGCCAACAGCGGCCTGCATGGGAAATGCGGCCGCCGGGCCGTCAACCTCCATAACGTCCACCCGAAGCACCGTATGTATGGAACCGCCGTTCACTATGGAGGTAAGGGGGTCTGGCTCCTCCCACGCCGTAGTATCCCTCCTGTATGAATAGGTGGGCGATTGTGGGCGGCCTTGGACATATGGGGAAAACTGGGGAACACAGATGAGTTTATTTTACAAAGTGTTCAAGGGTATATAATTCGTGGGAGGTATAGATTCCCATACCCAGCATTCGCCTCGTAGGAATTTACTCTATCCCAAAAAGAGGTGGAGGCAGGGCATGCTGAAATTATATGGCGAGCAGGGAAAAGTGGTAATTGGCATAACCAAGCATGGACCTATTGAGTTGAGCCTAATATGTTCACCAGCAGTAAAAAAAGAAGAGGAATGTCGATTATAATCGATTTAGCTGAGTTGAACACTTTTGTACAATATACCCATGTCAAAATGGATGCTTTTGGAACAGCTAGGTGGATGCTTTACTCAGGGTACTTTATGGCATGTATCAGTTTGAAAGAAGCATGCTATACGGTGCCCATCGCTGAGGCTCACAGGGAATTCTGAAGTTGTCTGGAAGGGTGCATTGCCTAATGGAACCATCACAGCTTAGGCTGTTTACCAAGTTGGTATTTACCTGTATTGGCTCTTCTCCGACAACAAGATTATAGTGATGGCATATTGGATGAAATCCTTATAGTGGGGCAGACCCTCCAATTGGCAATTCAAGGAGTGGCTGCAACCAAGGCTCTGCTTGAGAAGCTGGGATTGTAATCCATCCAGACAAATCAAAAACTGCACCCGGTACGGGTTATGGATTTGGTGTTCACCTTAGACACTAATTTAATGAAGTTCATCATCCCCACTAATAAAGCTACTGCTATATCAGAAGAGTGCCACAATCTTGCTTGCGCCAGGGTATCGACCATGTGGCGAACAGCAAAAGTTATTGGTATTGGTAACTCTAAATTGGTAACTACATTCCCAGCTGCACGATTCGGACCGCTACACTACCGAAATTCACAAAGGTCACAAATCGCAGCATTAAAAAACAAATGCTGGCTGCTTTGATCGGCCACTTTGGTTACCACCGGAAGCTAGAAACGAGCTATAATGGTGGGTAGATAATATTAAAAGAGTGTCATTGACCTATTATAGGGAGCAACCCTGATGTTGTGCTACTAACTGACGCAAGTGCACCAGGCTGGGAAGCAACTGGTACGATGTCCAGTTGTGGTGGCAGATGGAACTCTCATGAGTCTACATTCCTGGAGTCACATGGGATAAACTATATAGAAATGCTGGGGGGGCATTTCATGGACTGCGGGCTTACTGTACTAATTCATGGGATTACATGTCCGCTTTCGAATAGATAATGCTACAATAATGGTTTACATCAATCATATGGGTAGTATCAGGTCGCTAGTTTGCAATGAATTGGCTAATACAATTTGGCACTGGTGCATTGAAAGAAATATTTGGATTACTGCGACCTATTTGCCTGGGAAGCTTAATTCAGTGGCGGACACCCGGTCACGTGTCTTCAATGACAACATTGAGTGGATGTTGAACCCCCAAATTTTGGAGATATTATAGCTCAAATTGGGGACACCAGATATTGACCTATTTGCGTCCAGGCTGAACCATCGAATACCAACGTATGTGTTGTGGGAACCAGATCCTGGGGTAATAGCATTGGATGCGTTTTTTATCCATTGGGGGAAATGGGTTGCTACGCGTTTCCCCCATGCTGCCTCACCAGTCGGGTATTGCAGAAAATTAAACTAGACTCTGCAACTGACATATTGATCATTCCCGACTGCCTACACAACCATGGTACCCGATGGTTGTAGAAATGTACAACAACCATGGATGGCGATTGCATACCTGCCAACTTGTGAGAATGAAAAATCGGAATCCTATTAGTCTGACGTCAGTGAGGGCGGGGCACGTGACGTCAGTAAGGGGCGGGGCACGTGACGTCAGTAAGGGGCGGGGTACGTGACGTCAGTAAGGGGCGGGGTACGTGACGTCAGTGAGGGCGGGAAAGTGACGTCAGTGCGGGGGGGGGGGGCAAGTGACGCCGAACGCCACCGTGGCGGGGCGGGGTCATGCGGCTGCGTGCTGACGTACACCCGTGCGTGCCCCCATAAGCGGTGCAGGCGCGGTGCGCTCTCTCGCTGTCTCCTCGCCGCCGCCGCCGCCATGGGTCGCTTGCACGCTTCCATCCCAATTCCGAATTCCAATTTTTTTTCGGAATATTGAGGAAAAAAATCGGAATTCGGAATTGGGATGGAAAAATCGGAAGAATTCCGCCCAAATCGGAATGGTTGGCAGGTATGCGATTGGGAAACATCCCAAATTGATTACTCACTCCATTACAGGGGGGTCAGTCATCCTTGCCATGATCATTAAACTTGTTGGCTTGCAGGTTCTGAAAAGACCGCTCAACCGGGCAGGCATCTCGTCAAGAGCCATGAACCTTATTGCAGCATCGTGTCGGGAATCAACCCACAAACAATACCTCACTCAAATCAGAAAGTGGGAGGTTTCTGTGCCCGGAACAACAAGTCCTCCAACTCGGCAACAATACCGGATGTGTTGGAGTTTCTAGCAGGCATCCATTTTGATGCTGGCCTCAGCTACAGTGCCATCAACAGCGACAGGAGTACGCTGTATTCATACCTGGATATAGGTATCAGCTCCCACCACCTGGTGTCTAAACTAATGAGGGGAGTATTCAATACCAATCCCTCCATGACCCAGATATACAGTAACGTGGGATGTGGGGATCATGCTGACCCTACTGAGGAGCTGGGCTCCAATAGATGAGCTACTATTTGAAACAGCTCACCCTTAAGGTGGTGATGCTCATGGCACTGACGACAGCCCAACGAGTCCAGATGTTACAAAAACTGCGACTGGACAGCATGGTGGCCAACCTTGGTCTAATAAAATTCTTTGGTAAAGAGTTATTAAAACAGCACAGGCCAGGGGCGCATGGGCTGCAGCTGGAATTTCGGGCGTACCCTGTAGATGCCACACTCTGCATAGTCACCCATCTCCACCACTACATCCGAGTTACTGGAGTTATCAGGATGAAGGAACAGGGGCTCCTCATCAGTCATAAAACCTCCGCATCATCGGGTGACTACACAGACGATCGCCAGGTGGCTCAGGGTGGTGCTGGATGCAGCAGGAGTTGCTACTAACATTTTTAAGTCTTATTCCACCAGGGCTGCAGCGAGAGCCATGGAGGTGCCCATGGACCACATTCTCGCCACCGCGTGCTGGGCCAGTGCGGGGAAAAACCTTTCAGCGGTTCTATAACAAGCCTCTGGCCGTTCCTGCGACATTCGCAGAAGCTATTCTGGGTACCGCTCAGTAAATGTCTGGCCCCGGTTTAGGGGTTGTTGTTTATTTGATTAATAAATTGTGTTGATTTTTCAGCCACTGTCAACTGAACTCCATCAACAGTCTTACTCCATCAGAATGGCTGCAGTGTGATAAGCATGGACGTTGTTCAGGGCGTGAAATCACAGAGCTTTGAAATCTTCACGAAGTCACTCACGTGACTCCGAAGTAAAATAGTAAGATTAAACGAGAACTTACCAAGTTTGAAGGTTGATCTGTATTTTACGAGGAGTCGCGGTGAGGGATTTCGTGCCCACCGCTCCCACCCTCTATCATCAGGTCAAACAGGTAGTTCTACGGTTTTCATCTTACTATTTTTAGTCATGGTTGGTTCTGTGATTCCACACCGCTGCTTTGAAGGATGCTGCGCAGGCGTGCTGGCGGGGTCTTCACGAAATCCCTCACCGCGACTCCTCGTAAAATACAGATCAACCTTCAAACTTGGTAAGTTCTCGTTTAATCTTACTATTTTAAATTGTATCAGGGAGTGCCAAACGTTAAGAGAACAGTAATGTATATATAAAAGGCTTTCCTCCCAACTATCCTTTGAGATTATTAAACCCAATTCGTCTTCCCATGCTTGCCTAATTATTTCCGAAGATGGGATATGTGCAGTTAAAAGGGTATTGTAAAAGTAGGATATTAATTTACATGTATCCGCCTTTCTATTCATGCATTTGTCTAATATATCTGGGCCCATAGATTGACAGTCTTGCGTGTGTGCTTTCACGTAGTCTTGGATTTGAAGATATCTAAAAAAATTACTAACTTTCAAATGATATTTCACCTGTAAATCTTGAAACGAGAGGAAGATCCCCTTCTCCTAAAGATCTCCCAGCTTTTTAATTCCTAGGCTTTCCCATTGTGCAAACGCCTTATCTAATGTAGACGGTTTAAATGAGGGATTGTTGGCGATTGGTAAGAGGAGAGAGACATTTCTCAATTTGAGGGTTGTTTCCAAATTCGTAGGATGCTATGAATTATCGGATTTTTCTCATACATTGATGTCTTCAGATTTATTGGAGAGAAGAATCGCGCCTATATTAAAAGGCGAACAATCTTCCCTCTCCATTTTTAACCAGTTTACTTGTTGACATGCATCATCCATCCAATAAATAAAATTTTTAATATTAGTTGTCCAGTAATAGAAAAGAAAATTGGGGAGTGCCAATCCACCGTTTTCTTTAGGTTTACATAAATGTTGTTTATGAATTCTGTGAATATTATAATCCCAGATAAAGTTTGTAATCACAGAGTCAAGTTTAAAAAAGTTTTTAGGGAGGTAAATCGGTATTGTTTGAATTAGGTAAAGGAGTTGTGGAAGGAAAATCATCTTTATGGTATTTATTCTACCTATAAGGGAAATTGGAAGTGTTTTCCAAAATTGAATAAGGGCATTTAATTTAGTGATTAATGGTGGAAAATTTGCTTGAAATAAAGAGGTATATTTTCTAGTCACGTAAATTCCAAGGTATTTACATTTTTCAGTGGCAATTCTAAAGGGAAATTTTAGGAGATGTGAAGGGTCTTGAGGTTTTATTGGCATAATTTCACTTTTGTTCCAGTTTTTCTATACCCTGAGAAGGAACCAAATTGTTCTCTAAGGTAAAATATATTTGGGATACTGACTTGAGAATTGGTGATGTATAAAAGTACATCGTCTGCATATAATGAAATCTTGTTATTGGTATGTTTGGTATTATATCCGTGAATGCCCGGATATATTCTTATACTTACAGCTAAGGGTTCTATAGCAAGAGCAAATAACATTGGTGATAAAGCACATCCTTGTCTATTGCCCCTGAATAATTGGAATTTAGGTGAAAGAGTTTGATTAGTCAGTATTCTGGCAGTCGGATTGTTATATAACAACTTTATCCATGAAATAAAATTTTCTCCTAGTTGGAATTTTTGCAATACTGTGAAGAGTATTCTACTTGGTCAAATGCTTTTTCTGCATCTAAAGAAATAATTGATAAGTCTTCATTTATTCTTCTGTGTGAATACATTATATTAATCAAACGTCTCCAGTTATTGAATGAATGTCTCTTAGGTATAAATCCAGTTTGGTCAGTGTATTAGTTTACTAATATACGTACTTAGTCTTCTTGCCAGAGTTTTAGCTAATCTTTTCTGATCTGTATTTAGAAGAGCTATTGCTCTATATGATCCTGGCTCTCCAAGATCTTTATCTTTTTTGGGTATCAATGTAATGGTTGATTCGGCTAAAGTTTGTGATAACGTCTGCCCTTTGAACTAAACTAAACTATTAACAGCCGAGAGCTGTGATTTTTTTTTCCTGTACACTTACAGGTCCAGTAATGGCTGGATTCTGCAATCTTGGATCTTCCCACTGTGTAATTTTTGTATCTAAGGGAAGAAACATAGAGATTAATTTTAATACAATTTAGATTAAGCCAGTACAAATGAAATTGGTATAATAATTAATATTCTAGCATATCATTTTCAAAATATTGTCTGGATTAATCTGAGGAGCAAACCCTACATTAATGCTAGATCCCATCTCATAACTACCTTTGCAAATTATTATCTAGGACATGAAATAGAAATTATGATGTGTATTGATAGCATAATTAACATTAAATTAATATAATTCATTTTGAAGTTTCTATTCATCTTTAATACAATGCTTTCGAACACAGGATAGTACAGCACAGGAGCAGGTCCTTCGGTCCACTTTGCCTTTACCGAACATGATACCAAGATAAACTAATCTCATCTGAATGCTGATGACTCACATCCATCTATTCTCTGCATAACCATGTGTCTATCTAAAAGCCTCTGCCTACACTTCCACTACCAGCTGTGTGTTTCAGGCACCCACCACCATCTGTGTAAAAAAAAATTGCCCTGCCAATCTCCTTTAAATATTGCCTCTCTCACCTTAAATAAATGCCCTTTAGCCTTTGATATTTTCACTGTAGGGGTGAAAGGTTCTTCACTTAAGAGGTAACTTAAAATTGAGTGGCATAATTTTATATACATCTATCAGGTCTTGCCGTAAACCTCACTGTTCCACAGAAAACAATCCAACCTCTCCTGATAGATCATACCCTCTAATCCATGCATCATTCTGGTAAAACTCTGCCGAATCCTTTCCTAAAGGGCCTGTCCTACTTAGGCAATTTTATTGGCGACTGCCGGTGACAGTCACAGTAGAAGCAGGTCACAGAAAAAGCGGCGACTGGACCTCCCCCTACGACAATGTCTACGACAACCTACCACCTAGTCGATGTCAAGCTACGACAATCTACCAACAACCGGCGACCCATTAGGATGTCCACCTATGACCACACCTACGACAACCTACGACCACACAGGCAACAACCTACGACAACCGAAGTCAACCTACTTCCACCCGCGACAAGCTACGACAAACTCCGACCCTGTCGGCGACAACTGAAGGCAAGTGAAGACAATTCAGTCGCCGGTACCTGTTGCCGGTTGACGTAGGTGGACGTAGGTACATGCCAATGGAATTCACCGAAGACATCACCCGGCGACAACCAATGTCACCTGGCGACATCTACAACAGCACCTAAGACAGGAGAAGACAAGCCCACAGTCGCTGAAAGGTTTTGAACATTTCAAAATCCAGCGGCGACAAGAGAAAAATTACTATTTTTTAAGGCAACTTGAGACAACTCACAACCATACAGATGTCACCCCGCGACCAAGTGGCAGCGGCCTAGTCACTGAAAAAATCGCCTAAATGGGATAGACCCTTTAGTCTCCACATCCTTCCTGTATGGGGGTGAGGAGAACTGCATGTAATACTGCAATTTTGGTCGAATTGACTATCCAAGGACCTAAGCAGTCTTTCCAGGTGCGGCAGAGGTTCACCTGCACCTCCTCCAACCTCATCTATTGCATCCGCTGCTCTAGGTGTCAGCTGCTCTACATCGGTGAGACCAAGCGTAAGCACCTCCACTCAGTTCGCAATAACCAACCTGATCTCCCAGTGGCTCAGCACTTCAGCTCCCCCACCCATTCCAAATCCGACCTTTCTGTCTTGGGCCTCTTCCATGGCCAGAGTGAGTCCCACCGCAAATTGGAGGAGCAGCATCTCATATTTCGCTTGAGTAGTTCACACCCAAGTAGTATGAACATTGACCTCTCCAATTTCAGGTAGTCCTTGTTTTCTCCCTCTTTCCCCTCCCCAGCTCCCCACAATGTAGATGGGACATGTTGGTCGGTGTGGGCAAGTTGGGCCGAAGGGCCTTTCTCCACAGTGTCACTATGACTCAATGACTCTAATACTTGTTGAGAGTCAATGACTAATGAATGATTATGTACCAAAAGCTTCCTTGCTTCTCTTTTACCTGTGACGACACTTTCAGGGAACTATGTACCTGTACATGTAAATCCCTCTGCTCTGCCACACCCCCAGGGCCTTGCCATTCACTGTGAAGGTCCTGATCTAGTTTGGCTTCCCAAAATGAGGATCACCCCTCACTCAGCGCACTTGCCCAGCTGATCAAGAACCAGCTATAAATGTTGATAATTAATGATCATTGCTAACCAGCCTATTTAGTGTCATCTGCAAAGTTATTAATGATGCCCTGTATGTTCTCTTCCAAATTGTTGATATAAACTACAAACAGCAATGGGTTCAGCACCAATCCCTGAGGCATACCGCTAGTCACAGGCCTCCAGTCCGAAGAAACACTCATCCACCACCACTCTCTGCTTCCTTCCATGAAGCCAATTCTGTATCCAATTGACTAGCTCTCCCTGGATCCCATGCGTTCTAACCTTCCAGAACAGCCGACCAAGTGGAACCTTATCAAAGGCCTGCTGAAGTCTATATAGACAATGTCACTGGCCTTGTCCTCGTCAAACCTTTTGGATGCCTTTTCAAAAAAATCAAAATTATTGCTCTACATTGGTTGTAAGATTCCTAGGAATCTAGTCAAGTCAAGTCAAGAGAGTTTATTGTCATGTGTCCCAGAGACTTAATTTAATTTAACTTAATTTAACTTAACTTAATACCATTCTTTGGAAATTATTTGTCCCAGCACTTATTTTCTTTCTTTTACCTGCCAATGATTTGTCTTATTTTATCCAAATCCCACCTACATTGGAGTGTAGAGAGTTTACTACTTTCCCCATCTCTTGCAAAGTTAATAAAGCTGAAATATTTAATTCCCAACTTTGATCACTTTCTAGTGATCTTTCTAATGATTAATAAAATCTATTGTCCCATTAATTTATATATCTTATCATGTTGTTTACTTTGATAATAAAGATTCGTCTTTTTGTAATTTTCCCAGCTCTGACTAATTGAAAGTATTGCACACACTTGTATGGTGACAAACTGATGAATTTTGCCATCTGCCTTATCACCTTTTTAAAATAGTTACTCAATTTTCCTGGGCATTACCCATTCAAGCAAATGAAACATTTATCCTTTCCATTGTACCCGACTAATAGAAAAACATTTCTCCTAAACCAATGTCTGAAGCAAATATTCAATTTTATTGATGATCTTACTGATCTGTGTCAGTTTGTTAGCATCTATAAATCATTATCTTTCTGGTGAAAATCAGTCGGAATAAGGGTTCCGACCTGAAGCATCATGTATCCATTCCCTTCACAGACGTTGTCTAGCCAGCTTAGTTCCTCTATTTCTGTATTTTTTTTAACTCAAGATTCCAACATCTGCAGTCTTGTGACTCCATCATCTTTCTGGTCTGAAGAGTCCCGACTTGAAACATCACCGATCCATATTCTCCAAAAATGCTGCCTGACCCAGTGAGACACTCCAGCACTCTGTGCCCTTTTTCAAAATCAATATATGCAGTTCCTTGTGTCTTCACAATTCTGGCACCAGGTGGCAACATAGCCTTGCAAGATTTATTCTCATATTTGCAACGAACAGTATGGATCTCTCTCAAATTCTACTGCCCTCTATTGCTGTTATTTTTCTTTTCAATTTTCTGTATCATGGTACTCATTTTGCTCATCCCCCTGCAGTCTCTACTCTCACGTGTACAGATTGCAAGAATGTTCAACCTGTTGAATAGCCACAAAGGTCAAGACTCCTGCAAATGCTATCTCCTAAAACAAAGAAGATATAAAGTGCCTGAGTAACTCAACAGGTCAGGCCGCATCTCTGAACATTCCTAGTTGATCTAGGATCATGATGTCTACATCAACATGTTAGAGCAAGTTAGACCTGTTTTTTTTAATTGAGCAAAACCATTGAGAGTAAACAAATGTAAATACCTAAAAAAGACAATTTGCCTTGCTTAATCCGAATGAAATGTTTGCTAAAACAAAGGGGCGACAGGCTTATACCTAAAGCAATTCATTTCTGATGGGCACAGATGATAGTTTTGGAGACGCATATGGTCACAAAAAGAAATATGGCCACCAATAATAACAAGTCTGTTTAGAACAACTGTTTTTAGGAGGATTAGGAACAGGAACAGCTTCATTCCCAGAGCTATAGCGGCTCTGAACCGGCCCTGCTGAGTGCCCCACACCCCATGGACTGTCTCCCTCGGATGGTCACGTCGCACAGACACATCTGCACTTTAGTCTGTTTTGACTGTTTTACTGTTCTAGTGTTCTTTTTACAAACCTTGTTCTCAGGGTATCTAAACCTAAATGTATGAGT
Source organism: Okamejei kenojei (assembly GCA_035221665.1). Lineage (NCBI taxonomy): Eukaryota > Metazoa > Chordata > Chondrichthyes > Rajiformes > Rajidae > Okamejei > Okamejei kenojei. The sequence continues at coordinate 159,852,413 of CM069131.1, forward strand.
TGTTTAAGTTATGACATCGGATGGAAGTTTCAAACCAAATCTCGTTGCACTTATGTGTAATGACAATAAAATATATTATTATTATTATTATTATGGAACTGATTGACAGCTTGAATCATTGGATCTTTTGTTACGTGTAAGAAGGAACTGCAGATGCAGGTTTACACCGGAGATAGATGCAAAGTGCTGGAGTAACCCATTGGACCAGGTAGAATCTAATGGAGAAAAGGAATAGGACAATCTCAGTCTGAAGGATCTCGACCCAAAATGTCACCTATTCCTTTTCGCCAGAGATGCTGCCTGACCCGCTGAGTTACTCCAGCATTTTGTGTCTATCATTGATCTTTTGTTATGGTCAACTATTGACCAGGGATGTAATGCTGAGGCTCTATAAGGTGCTGGTCAGGCTGCATTTGGTGTATTATGCTTCAGTTTTGGGCAACATATCTGAGGAAGGGTGGGCTGGCACTGGACAGTGTCCAGATGAGGTTTCTATGAATGATCCCAGGAATTATGTGCATATATGATGTGCGTTTGCCGGCACTTGCTGGAGTTTAGAAGGATGAGGGGGACTACATTGAAACTTACCGAATAGTAAAAGGCTTGGATAGAGTGGATGTGGAGAGGATGTTTCATCTAGTGGGAGAGTCTAAGACCAGAGGTAACAGTCTCAGGATTAAGGGACGTTCCTTTAGGAAGGAGATTAGGAGGAATTTCTTTAGAGGGTGGTGAATCTGTGGAATTCTTTTCCACAGAAGGACGTGGAGGCCGTCAATGGATTTATTTTAATCAGAGATAGATAGATTCTTGATTTGAATGGATGCTATGGGTTTTGGGGAGAAGGCAGGAGAATGGGGTTAGAAGGGAGCGATAGATCAGCCACTTACAAAATTCTTAAGGGGTTGGACAGGCTACATGCAGGAAGATTGTTCCCGATGTTGGGGAAGTCCAGGACAAGGGGTCACAGTTTAAGGATAAGGGGGAAGTCTTTTAGGACCGAGATGAGAAAATCGTTTTTCACACAGAGAGTGGTGAATCTGTGGAATTCTCTGCCACAGAAGGTAGTTGAGGCCAGTTCGTTGGCCATATTTAAGAGGGAGTTGGATGTGGCCCTTGTGGCTGAAGGGATCAGGGGGTATGGAGAGAAGGCAGGTACAGGATACTGAGTTGGACGATCAGCCATGATCATATTGAATGGCGGTGCAGGCTCGAAGGGCCGAATGGCCTGTTCCTGCACCTAATTTCTATGTTTTGCTTCCATGATTGAATAGACTTGATGGGCCGAATGGCCTAATTCTGCTCCTATCACTTATGACCAGGATCCCACTTCTGTATGGTCAACAGGTAATAGTCAAATGCTTAGAGACTAGTCAAGAAAACATTCACTTATGATACCCAAGCCTAGAATTGGATACGGATCACATTATGCTAAAGATATAATAATCACTGTGAGTTGTAATTTTAAGACATCCTGGCTTGCTTACATATGTTCGAATAAAGAAACTTGAGCATTGACTGATTACTGTGGGGATTATGGAGAGTGAATTAACCCCTACAACACTGCCTGAAGGATGGTGGTAGCTGAAGTGTCACTACATTGAAAAAAGGGTCTGGATGCATACATGATGAGCTTTGACCTGCAGCTCAGGTGCAGAGAGATGCGGTTAAACTAAACAGCCATTTTCTCAAAAATAAAGGCTCACTGGCCCATATGGCCTTCTTCGATATCATAAATAACCATATAACCATATAACCATATAACAATTACAGCACGGAGACAGGCCCTCTCGGCCCTTCCAGTCCGTGCCGACCATTTGTTTTCCCCTAGTCCCATCTACCTGCACTCAGACCATACCCCTCCATTCCCTTCACGTCCATATACCTATCCACTTTACTTTTAAATGTTAAAATCGATCCTGCCTCCACCACCTCTGCTGGAAACTCATTCCACACAGCCACCACCCTCTGAGTAAAGAAGTTCCCCCTCACGTTACCCCTAAACTTCTGTCCCTTAATTCTCATGTCATGCCCTCTTGTTTGAATCTTCCCTACCCTCAATGGGAAAAAGCTTATCCACGTCAACTCTGTCTATCCATTTCATCATTTTAAAGACCTCAATCAAGTCCCCCCTTAACCTTCTGCGCTCCAAAGAATAAAGACCTAACTTGTTCAACCTTTCTCTGTAACATAGTTGCTGGAACCCTGGCAACATTCTAGTAAATCTCCTCTGTACTCTCTCTATTTTGTTGACATCCTTCCTATAATTAGGCGACCAAAATTGTACACCATACTCCAGAATTGGTCTTACCAATGCCTTGTACAATTTTAACATTACTTCCCTATTCCTATATTCAATGCTCTGATTTATAAAGGCCAGCACACCAAAGGCTTTCTTTACCACCCTATCTACATGCGATTCCACCTTCAGGGAACTATGCACAGTTATTCCTAGATCCCTCTGTTCCACAGCATTCCTCAATTCCCTACCATTTACCATGTACGTCCTATTTTGATTTGTCCTGCCAAGATGTAGCACTTCACACTTATCAGCATTAAACTCCATCTGCCATCTTTCAGCCCACTTTTCCAAATGGCCCAAATCTCTCTGTAGACTTTGAGAATCTACTTAATTATCCACAATACCACCTATCTTAGTATCATCTGCATACTTACTTATCCAATTTTCCACCCCATCATCCAGATCATTGATGTACATGACAAACAACAGTGGATCCAACACAGATCCCTGAGGCACCCCACTGGTCACCGGCTTCCAACCTGACAAACAGCCATCCACCATTACTCTCTGACATCTCCCATTCAGCCACTGTTGAATCCATCTTGCTACTCCGCCATTAACACCCAAAGATTGAACCTTCTGAACCAACCTTCCATGGGGAACCTTGTCAAAGGCCTTACTGAAATCCATATAGACAACATCCACTGCTTTACCCTCATCAATTTCCCTAGTTACCGCTTCAAAAAATTCAAGAAGGTTTGTCAAACATGACCTTCCCGGCACAAATCCATGTTGACTGTTCCTGATCAGACCCTGTTTATCCAGATGCTTATATATATTATCTCTAAGTATCCTTTCCATTAATTTCCATTAATGTTCCATTCTCCTTTGCAATGGCAGTGAATAGAACAAGGGGCCAAAAATTGAGGAAGGTAGGTGTTGAGTTGGAGGGATGGAGGAGATGGTCCACAGAGAAGAGGGCCATGAATGGATTCCATTACGAGTAGGTTATCTTCAAGAAATGGGGGCAGAGGAGAGGATTGCCTCTCGTAATGGCAGCAGACAAATCATTTTAATTATTCTAGAGCAATAGAAGCTAATATCCAGGAAGTTTTTGAATTGTTGCTCTTTTTGTAACTTGCTTTGTTTCAGGTTGGCATGCATGACTTCCAGTAGCTTTTGAAGCAGCACAAAGGATTAAAACATGTGGAGTCACATGGAGAACATGGACACTGCCTTCTGCTCCAAAGCTTAACATTAAAGCACAATGAAGTATGAATATTGAGCATCCGTATAAACTGTGCTTATAAATCTGTTTAGTAAAAATAGAAATTTGAAGATTGGCATGGGCATGGTGAGCCAAAGCCTGTTTCTGTGCTGTATGACACTTCATGGAGTCTTACTCACTGTGATCTATGAAGAACGACCTTCCATCTAAATGGATTCTCTCCTCCCAGCCAGCCTGTTTGGACATGAAAGAAAATTCCTTTTCAAACAATCGAATATTGAAACAAACCATCAATTCCTAGCTGTATATGTATGCAGTTCTGAAAAAAATACTTTGAGCTTAATGGCCCTTTAATGTTCCTTGACACAGATGCACATTCTTAGTCAGTATTGTCGAGTGCTAGGATCCTGAGAACCATCACCGCCAGGTTCAAGAACAACCTCCTCCAATCAAATCATCAACTATCCGACACTTGACGCACACTGCATAACCATAACCATCACCCTACCTTAACAACGATTGTTTAGGTGGCATTCAAAACTTCAGTGTGCATTATTATGTTCTTGTTATTTAGTATTACTGACTGTAATATTGACTGTATAACTGATAAAATGTGCTTGTAAAGCTGCAGCAAGTCTGAAATTCGTTGTTCCGTTTCTACTGCATATAACAATTAGGCACTCATTCAGTTGGTGTTCTCGTCTTGCAGCCCATATATTTAATCTTCCACTCCAGACAACATACTGTACCTTGTCAGAGGACTTGCTAATGTCCATGCAGACAATGTTTACCATAAAACTCTCATCAATCTTCATGATCACCTCTTCGAAAAACTAATCAAACTGGAGAGAGACACAATTTCCCAAACGCATGGCCATGCTGACCTTCCACACCCAGTCCTTGCTATCCAAATGCATGTCGATCCTACCTCTCAGAATTCACTCCAGTAACATACTCACCACTGTTGGAAGGCTTACCAGTCTGTAATTCCCAACTTGCTTTTCCTTTCTTTAATACATTAGCCACCCTCCAGTTTTTTCTCACCCGATATCTCAGCCAGATGCCCCACGATTTCTTCCCTAGCTTTCCACAAAGGTCTAGGACTTACTTGACCAAGTCTTCGAGATATATCCATCTTTATTCATTCTAAGACCTCCAGCACGTTTTCTATAATGTGAACTCTGTTAAAGACATCCTCTTTTTATGGCCCCAAGTTCCCTAGCATCTACATCTTTCTCCAGAACAAATAAAAACAAGAAACAATAATTTAACACCTCACCCATCTTCTGTGCCACCAATACTTCTAAGAGAATAATGTTTACTGGTCCCAAACTGCTCCCCCACTGACTCCTCAGTCTCCTAAACTGCTTTATTTCCCAAGAGCACTTGTGTTGCCCCTTTTCCAGTAGGGCCATCAACATAGTGATTGAGAAAACTTAACAAATTACATCCCATCCAAATCCTTGCCACTATATGGCAGACCCAGTTGATATTTAGAAAGATAAAAGCGCCCACTATTCCAACCTATTATTCTAGCAATTATCTGTGATCTTCCAACATATTTCTCCTTTAACTCCCTCTGACCACGGGGGGGGGGGGGGCTGTAGTACAGTCCCATCAGAGCGATAACCTCTTTCGTATTTCACAATTCCACCCATATAGCCTCACTTATGATTCCCTCAGGAATATCCTCTTGAAGCACAATCAGAAATCGCAGTCCCACTTCATAGGATTTGTATCCTAGAACGTTGAGTTGCCTGTCCTGACCCTCCCTCGGTCATGTTTCTGTATTAGCGATAATATTGTAGAACCATATTTTGATCCATGCCAAGTTCCTCTGTCTTACCTGTCAACCACTTGCATTGAAAAGAATGTGGTTAAAACCATCCATCCTCCCTTTCTCTCTGCCATGCTCCCACCTGTCCTGGCTACTGAACTTGCTCTCTTTAAGTTCTATGTTTGCCTCGTCGTTCTCATCTGCCTCACTAGAGGGTTACATAGTGGCGCAGCGGTAGAGTTGCTGCCTTACAGTGCTAGTAGCTCTGGAGACCCAGGTTCAAACCCGACTACGGGTGGAGTCCGTACGGAATTTGTACATTCTCCCTGTGACTGCGTGAGTTTTCTCCGAGATCTTCGGTTTCCTCCCACATTCCAAAGATGTACAGGTATGTACATTAAATGGCTTGGTGCATGTGTAAATTGTCCTTAGTTTGTGTGGGGTAGTGTTAATGTTTGGGGATGTTACAGTTTCAGTATAGGAGTAGAGATGTTCTTCTGCAGTTGTATAGGGCTCCACATTTGGAGTGTTGCGTACAGCTTTGGTCTCCTAATTTGAGGAAGGACATCCTTGTCATTGAGGCAGTGCAGCGTAGGTTCACGAGATTGATCCCTGGGATGGCGGGACTGTCATATGAGGAAAGATTGAAAAGACTAGGCATGTATTCACTGGAGTTTAGAAGGATGAGGGAGAATCATATAGAAACATATAACATTATTAAAGGACTGGACAAGCTAGATGCAGGAAAAATGTTCCCAATGTTGGGCGAGTCCAGAACCAGGGGCCGCAGTCTTAGAATAAAGGGGAGGTCTTTTAAGACTGAGGTGAGAAAAAACTTTTTTACCCAGAGAGTTGTGAATTTATGGAATTCCCTGCCACAGAGGGCAGTGGAGGCCAAATCACTAGATGGATTTATGAGAGAGTTAGATAGAGCTCTAGGGGCTGGTGGAATCAAGGGACATGGGGAGAAGGCAGGCACGGGTTATTGATTGGGGACGATCAGCCATGATCGCAATGAAAGGTGGTGCTGGCTCGAAGGGCCGAATGGCCTCCTCCTGCACCTATTTTCTATGTTTCTATTGCTGGTCGGCAGGGACCCGGTGGGCTGAAGTGCCTGTTTCCGTGCTGTATTTCTAAACTAAAGAAACTAAATCTCTTCTGCACCCTTTCCAAATCCTTCCGAAGGTGTGGTGAACATAACTGCACACCATACTCCAAATGTTCCCTCAACCAAGATTTATATCTGCACTGTATCTCTAAAACGAAAAAACTAAAACTAAACAATATGTTCAGGTATCAACACCATCCGCCCCCACCCCCCCTACACCGCCACACTAGTTTAAACATTCCCCAGTTGCTCAGGCATCAATTATCAAAAAGTTTAAAACAGTAATTTGATAGTTGGATTTGAAATGAAATCTATCAGGATCTGTTTAGCTGCGGGCTAATTGCAAAAAAAAGGATTTATTGCACTTACAGGGAGAGGTCCAAGATCATTCGGATCCAACGATGCTTTTGCTCTTAAATGAACTGGATATTTGAGCCGTGGATCTTCCTGTAAAATAAATCACTTTGAGAAACCCTTCAGAAGAAAGAACTGGAAAATGAAAGTCCCCTTGAGAAAATTAAACTGATATACTTTATTAAGGGAATCATTTCCAAAGGATTGAAAGTCATAATCCTAATGTAAAATAAGAGGAACTTTTAGAATCAGAGGACATAGTTTTACGGTGAGCAGGGAAATATTCAATAGGAACCTGAGCGTTAATATTTCTCATGCAAAGGGCGGTAGGTTATGGATCGAGCTGCCAGGGGTGCTATCGCAGGCAGGTGGGAGTATTGTAGATGGGACATGTTGGCCGGCGTGGGCAAGTTGGGTCAAAGGGCTGTTTCACTCTATGACTACTGGAACAATGTAAATAGAACAGTTTTTTGGCAACTAACACCATTTCTTTTGGACTTGCAAGCTTTGAAATTTAAAATTAAAATGCATCCCAAAAATCAAAGGCATAACGATCAAGAATGTATTTCAGCTAATATAATCTGTTCACTTGGTTAAGCAGACTCTGCTTTAGTGCCGTAAGTACTCATTTGGTGCCCTAAGTACTCATCTGGATTTAGTGTTGTGTAATGAACTAGATTTGATAAGGAACTCAAAATCAGAAGTGTCAGTATTGCAGTTGAACAAAGAGGACTATGTTGGTATGAGGGAGGAGCTGTCCAAAGTTGACTGGAAAGGGACCCTAACGGGGATGACAGTAGAACAGCAATGGCACGTGTTTCTGGGAATAATCCAGAAGACGCAGGATCATTTCATTCCAAAGAGGAGTAAGAGGTGACTGTGGCTGACAAGGGAAGTCAAAGATAGTATAAAAATCAAAGAGAGGGCGTGTAACATAGCAAAGATGAGCGGGAAGCCAGAGGATTGGGCAACTTTTAAAGATCAACATAAGGTAACTAAAAAGACAATACGGGGAGAAAAGATGAAGTATGAAGGTAAGCTAGCCAAGAATATTTTGCCAAGAATATATAGCCAAGAAAGCTTCTTCAGGTATGTGAAGAGGAAAAACTTAGTTCAGACAAATGTGGGTCTCTTGAAGACAGAAACAGGTGAATTAATTATGGGGAACAAGGAAATGGTAAACGCGTTGAACAGGTACTTTGGTTCTGTCTTCACTAAGGAAGGCACAATCTCAAAGATGTACTAGGGGACAGCGAACCTAGGGTGACACAGGAACAGAAGGAAATTCACATTAGTCAGGAAATGGTGTTGGGTAGACTGATGGGACTGAAGGCTGATAAATATCTAAGGCCTCATGATCTGCATCTCAGGGGACACACGGAGGTGGCTCTAGAAATCGTGGACGCATTGGTGATCATATTCCAATGTTCTATAGATTCTGGATCAGCTCCTGTGGATTGGAGGGTAGCTAATGTTATCCTACTTTTCAAGAAAGCAAGGAGAGAAAAAGCAGGGTATTATAGACCAGTTAGCCTGACATTGGTGGTGGGGAAGATGCTGATGTCGATTATGAAAGATGTAATGGCTGAGCATTTGGATCGCAGAAACAGGGTCGGTCCGAGTCAGCATGGATTTACGAAGGGGAAATCATGCATGTCAAATCTTCTGGAATTTTTCGAGGATGTAACGAGAAAAATGGAAAAGGGAAAGCCAGTGGATGTAGTGTACCTGGACTTTCAGAAAGCCTTTGATAAGGTCCCACACAGGAGATTAGTGTGCAAAATCAGCACGTGGTATTGGGCGTAGGGTATTGACATGGATAGAAAATTGGTTGGCAGACAGAATACAAAAAGTAGGGATTATCGGGTACCATTCAATATGGCAGTCAGTGACTAGTGGGGTGCCACAAGGCTCGGTGCTGGAACCGCAGCTATTTACAATATACATAAATGATTTAGATGAAGGAATTAAAAGTAACATTAGCAAATTTGCAGATGACACAAAGCAGGGTGGCAGTGTGAACTGTGAGGAGGATGCTATGAGGATGCAGAGTGAGTTTGACAGGTTGGGTGAGTGGGCAGATGCATGGCAGATGCAGTATAATGTGGATAAATGTGCTTATCCACTTTGGAAGCAAGAACGGGAAGGCAGATTATTAGCTGAAAGGTGTCAAGTTAGGAAAAGGGGAAGAACAATGAGACCTGGGTGTCCTCGTACATCAGTCACTGAAAGTAAGCATGCAGGTACAACAGGCAGTGAAGAAAGCGAATGGCATTTTGGCCTTCATAACGAGAGGAGTTGAGTATAGGAGCAAAGAGGTCCTTCTGCAGTTGTAGGGGTCACTTGTGAGACCACACGAGGAGTATTGTGTGCAGTTTTGGTCTCCTAATTTGAGGAAGGACATTCTTGCTATTGAGGGAGTGCAGCGGAGGTTCACCGGGTTAATTCCCGGGATGGCGGGAATGTCATATGACTAAAGAATGGAGCGACTGGGCTTGTATTCCGATTTAGAAGGATGAGAGGGAATCTTATAGAAACATATAAAATTATTAAGGGATTGGACACGCTAAATGCAGGGAACATGTTTCCGATGTTGGCAGAGTCCAGAACCAGGGGCCACAGTTTAAGAATAAGTGGTAGGCCATTTAGAACTGAGATGAGGGAAAACGTTTTCATGCAGAGAGTTGTGAATTTGTGGAATTCTCTGCTTTATAAGGCAGTGGAGGACGATACACTGGATGAATTCAAAAGAGAGTTAGATAGAGCTCTTAAGGCTAGTGGAATCAAGGGGTATGAGGAGAAGGCAGGAATGGGGTACTGATTGTGGATGATCATCCATGATCACATTGAATGGTGGTGCTGGCTCAAAGGGCCAAATGGCCTACTCCTGCACCTATTGTTTATGTATCTAGTCTCCAATGACTCTTGCAAACCACTACTGATATATCATAGAAAGCAGACAGTTGGGTGACATCACAGCTTGCTTTGGGAACTCAAACCAAGACCACAGACATTTCAGAGAGTTACATAAACCTACATATCACCTCGTTGCTAGACATTTTAACTCCCCCTCCCATTCCCATACTGATATTCCCATTCCCAGTCAGAAGAAGGATCTCGACTCGAAATGTCACGCAACCTTCGTAGCAAAAGGATTTGAGTACAGGAGCAGGGAGGTTCTACTTCAGTTGTACAGGGTCTTGGTGAGACCACACCTGGAGTATTGCGTGCAGTTTTGGTCTCCAAATCTGAGGAAGGACATTATTGCCATAGAGGGAGTGCAGAGAAGGTTCACCAGACTGATTCCTGGGATGTCAGGACTGTCTTATGAAGAAAGACTGGATAGACTCGGTTTATACTCTCTGGAATTTAGGAGATTAAGAGGGGATCTTATAGAAACTTACAAAATTCTTAAGGGGTTGGACAGGCTAAATGCAGGAAGATTGTTCCCGATGTTGGGGAACTCCAGGACAAGGGGTCACAGCTTAAGGATAAGGGGGAAATCCTTTAAGACCGAGATGAGAAAGACTTTCTTCACACAGAGAGTGGTGAGTCTCTGGAACTCTCTGCCACAGAGGGTAGTTGAGGCCAGTTCATTGGCTATATTTAAGAGTGAGTTGGATGTGGCCCTTGTGGCTAAGGGGATCAGAGGGTATGGAGAGAAGGCAGGTACGGGATACTGAGTTGGATGATCAGCCATGATCATATTGAATGGCGGTGCAGGCTCGAAGGGCTGAATGGCCTACTCCTGCACCTAATTTCTATGTTTTCTATGTTTCCTCTCCAGAGATGCTGCCTGTCCCACTGAGTTACTCCAGCATTTTGTGTGTACCCATACTGACCATTCTGTCCTGGGCCTCCTCCACAGTCAGAGTTAGGCCCAATGCAACTTGGAGGAACAGCACCGCATATTTTGCTTGGGCAGCTTACAACCCAGCGGTATTAATGTCTGAAGAAGGGTCTCGACCAGAAACATCACCCATTCTTTCTCTCCAGAATACTGCCGGTCCCGCTGAGTTGTACCAGCTTTTTGTGTCTATCTTCAGTATGAATATCAACTTCTTTAACTGCAAGTAATCCTTGCTTTCCCTCCCTCATTCTAATTCTCCGACCAGTGCGACTGTTCTCCTGATTACATCTCCGGTGTAAATCAGCATCTGCAGTTCCTTCCTACACATTTTTTAACCTAGCTAACAACTTCATTAATAAATAATCTATCGGATCATCCAATGAATGAGAAGACTGGTGAGCTGGCAAATGAAGATGTGGGAGGCATTTTGTTTTGCTCTGGGTGTGAAGAGACAGATGAGAAGAAAAAATGCAGCAAATGTGGCTGCGAGCTAATCTAAATGAGGAATCCATATTCCCAGTAAATGAAAGTTATCTCAGAAACATCAACATGGAAAATCTTTTATCCCAACAGATGATGGAACTAAAGAAATTGGGAGAATAGAATGGAGGCCTGGTCAAGATAGCTGCGCAAGTTGGCAATGAATATAATGTTCTTTCTTCAGCATTGGCAAAGACATTTTCACATAAATCAATCCATTCCAATTGTTCTTAAATATTTAACACAATCTGCTGACTACAGTTCATGACGATGTCATTATCTAATTACTTGCTTTCTTGTGATAAATAAGTACATCCCATCATCCAGATGGAGTCAGGGATCAATAAATATGAACAATCTTTCCAGGGAAAAATCCCCCAAAACATTTCTTCCGCACAACCCCTTCATAACATGACTAATATAATAGATGAGAGTAACGTCAGGAATCTTGCTCTCTGAACCCTCAAATTAACTCTTGCACGATAAAATCTAGGAAGAAATACACTTTTGGCTCAAGGTCAGGACTTACCCATGTTGTTGTTCTACTATTGTGATCGATGAAGAAAGGCCGACCATTTGGTGCTATGCGCATTTCCCAACCAGGAGGCAGGAAACTCTGCACAACCTTATGCTGTGCCTTTGGTGAACTGTAAGGCGAAAGATGAGGAGACTGAGGAGTAGACAAGGTGTCCTTTACAGCTCTGTGCAGAGGGGGGTCTTTAGCACCCTGAAAAATATATAAACAATCATATATCCAAACTCTTTAATGGATTGGGGTTGGCTTTTTCTTAATTATCGGAATTCCTGCATGAAACCTGGACCTGGTCAATATCCCACTTCAGATGAATAATTCTGCAACTTCAGCCCTTGTGTAGTATAATCGCAGATGAGGACCAACCAGCATGCTGATGTAAATCCTATTCAAACATAAAAGTAAACTCATTCTCATCCTTATCCACTTATCCACACATGTAGCTTCCACCGTATACTCTCAGGTCTACTAAAGCCTCCTCTTCAATTATTAATTATCAAGTTTTAATCTAAAGTATTACTGCAGGAGTTTGAATAGCAACCTGGTAATTACCACCACGTAAACAATATTGAATCTACCCTTTAGAATTTTGTTTGAGAACAATTTCCAGCAATGACTAGAAAAACATGAAAGTCACCAAATTATTCCACCATTCAAATTATAGAAACACGACCTTTTCTTTATACTAATCTACACTTGCAGAGCTGCAATCTCAAATGGGGCTTTGATTTTGGAAAACCTGGTATTTATAAATCAACATTAATATGTTTCCAGGTAATGATAATAACTTTCTTTCAACTAATTACCTTGCCAAAACAAGACACTTGGGATTCATCCCAGGAGGCTGTGGCATTGGTTGCTACAAATGTATCTGGATTCAAAAGTTCCAAAAAAGTGTTTGGTTTTAAAAGTTCCAAAAGTCAAGACCTGTTCATACGACATTATAACTGCTTAAACTTATGAAGCTTGCATATTTAAGTCAAGACACTTAATGAAAATGTATTTCCAAACAGATGTATAGATACATGATAAGGGAATAACGGTTTAGTGCAAGGTAAAGCCAGCAAAGTCCGATCAAGGATAGTCAGAGGGTCACCAATGAGGTAGATGGTAGTTCAGGATTGCTCCCTGGTTGTGGTAGGATGATTCACTTATCTGATAACAGCTGGGAAGAAACTGTCCATGAATCTGAAGGTGTGCGTTTTCACACTTCTTTAACTTTTGCCCGATGTGAAAGGGGAATAGAGAGAGTGGCCAGGGTGCGAGAGTGGCCAGGGTGTGACTCATCCTTGATTATGTTGCTAGCCTTGCCGAGGCAGCGTGAGGTATAAATGGAGTCAATGGAAGGGAAGTTGGTTTGTGTGATGGTCTGGCCTGCCTTTACTGGATGATGTGATAAATGTAATTCCGTACAGACAGATCAGTCTGCCTATGGTACAACTGACGGGGCAGAAACTTCACTAGTCTCATCCTTATATAATGCCTGGGTTGATAGATTCATTTGAGTTTCCCATTACTACTGAATGTTACAACTGTGTCTCATACATTGGCCATTTTTGTTTAATCACCCATTCCACAAATTATTACTTTGTCAAATTAAATTTGAGAATTTGGAAAATAAAATTTGAAAGCATCCCATATCTGCTGCACTACTGTGCTAACAATATCCTTATTTTAGTGGTAAAAAAATATTCTGTGAATCTCTTTAAAATGTGAAGTGTTGTGTCAGCACAGCAGTGCGCAGTTTTAGAATAAGAAAAATAATTGTAATTCAGGCTCATTAAATAAAGGTGATGTAAACCTATTCTACAAAGTATTGTAGACACAAAAAGCTGGAGTAGCTCAGCAGGACAGGCAGCATCTCTGGATAAGGGTCTGAAGCAGGGTCTCGATCCGAAACATCACTTCCTTCTCTCCAGAGATGCTGCCTGTCCCGCTGAGTTTCTCCAGCTTTTCATGTCTACCTTCTATTTAAACCAGCATCTGCAGTTCTTTCCTCCACACATTATAGTTTCAGCTTTAGTGCATAGGAAGCTTTTGGTTCCATACTGCACTGTACTAAAAACATTATTCCTGTTAAAAGAAAAATACATTTGTTAATCCACCATGTGCTTTCACAAAGCTTTTTGTACAGTTTATTGCTGTACTCTCCTGCTAACAAAAACATATACCGAAGTGGGCAACATTATTTAAGGTGCAGTAATGTCATAAATGGCCAAAATATATATTGTTAGTGATATCAGATACCTGAATATCAAAATCAAATTACAACCAATATATATAGGATTGCATACAATCAGGCAAGTTATTGTTGCCATGGGAATATTAGCATTTTGTGTGACTAATACACATACACTGTTTACTGGACACATTAACTGAAGATCAGAAAAGTTAACTTTAGGACAAATAGCACATGCAAAAACTGTTTTACAAAGGAAAGAAGATAATCATTGCTATAGGTAAAGAATTGAAAGTGGATTAGCTGGGATAAAGAGCGGAATGAAAGGCTGTATTCACTGAAGAAAGTGGAAAACATAAATGGAAGAAACAAAACAATGACATGTTAAGGTGATCGAGAGTCTTGGAGGAAGTGGAAGACGTTCGACTCTCACCTCCATCGGGGTTGATAAGGTTACAGTGGGTGAGCTGAGACTGCGAGGTCGCCTTATCTGAGGCTCGCTTAAAAGGCTGTTGCTGGCTGCTGGAGTAGATGCGCCATCGTCTGCATGCTAGTAGTAAGAAGAAGGAGTTAGTAGTTGGTTCAGGAAGACTGACATGGATGTTTAGGTTAAAGCACTATCATAAATGCTCTGTATTATTCACGTCAAATCTTAGAAATTACATACAGCTCAGATAGATAACATGCTATCAATACAATAGAACACGTTTTCTTTTCTGATAACTTGTTGGCTTAAAAAGTCAAGAATTCAGAATTTAGTAGACTTAATTTCAAACAAATTATCAGAAATAGATTTATGAATATTTCACACTTTGACAGAAAAATAACATTTGTTGGCTTTGGGCATTATAATCAAGGCCAGCATTTATTGCCCACCTCTATTTGCTCTTAATATTGTTGCCTTCTAGGCAGTGCTGGTGTTCATAGAATGTTTTTGGCTCCAGGATTTTGATCATGACAAACAGTACTAGTATGCTGCAGATTAAATAACTGTTGAAAATCATATTGTCACACAAGGATGGCAAACAAAACTACATTTGTTATGAAGCAAAGCTGGGGATCCAGGAAAAAAAAATTATATTAAAAAAGTTTATTTTGCATATTGTTCCAATTTGTAAATTATGAATATTGATCAGGATATTGTTTTCAAATGATTACAGCCATAATTTAATCCTAGATTTTGCACTCAACAGCTAAAAAAAACCCATAAGATCATCTGAAGATTCTACTTATGAGCACTTTTGTGCTTCTTACAATCACATTGATCAACGAGTGGTACATCCACCCCTCAGTGACCATCCGCTGCCGAGCATGCGAGAAAAACTGGTAAAAACTAGTGGTTTAAGCCAACAAAAACCCATCAGAAACCAAAGAATTTAACCTTCTCTGTTGTGAAGATTTTGCGTCAAATGTTTAAAACAATCTAGAATAGAACAAATAACTTGAGGTTTTAAATGAAAACATATTGGTTACACACATGGAGCAAAGCACGTTGGCTTCTTCTTAACAGTGGTTATGTGCTAACAGATAGCATCATCCACATTACTGGAAGATGACATCCAGGCAACTATCTTAACACCGGACAATTGTTCTAATCACAAATAAAATAGATTAGAAAATTAACTTCCATCGGAGAAGCAGCACAACTCTGGCTGAACCAACCGAGAAGCTCTGGGTAAAGAGAAGGCTTGTTATTAAGGCTAGAAGACAGGGGCATCATTCTGTAGAGCGGTAGGGCAGTCTTCGTACCTGCACAATTGGGCGTGTCCAAGTAGTAGTTCTGTTGTTATGGTTTACATAATAGGAACGTCCCTTTGCATCTTTCCGCTCTTCCCATCCTGGTAGCAAGCCAGGTGTTGTGAGCATGTAGGCTGCCGCTGACTGCTTGTGCAAGATGATTGAATTTAAGTTAATATGCAAGTTTAAAGTGTATGCTTGTCTATTCAGAGCTGAATGATAGTAAATTAATAGCATTTTGCATATGCCAATAAAACCAAAACTGACATGCATCTCTTTATAGATTCCAAATAAACTAATTTTTGACTTTGAATAATAATCAATTATAATTAAACTCTTTATTTTATTCATTTATTTCCATAATATTTTCTGATTTCCAAGTTTCTTCTAATCTACTGACAAAGTATTATGCAAAAGAAATTAACTTCCTGTATTTATCAGTTTTGATTAAAGATCATACTTGTTAGTCTCTTTCCAACATAAACTTGCAAACAAATTAATCCGCATTTGAAAAATACAAAAACTGGCAGGGTACTGATAAAGTACAGTGAAATAGTTTACCTTTTAAGAACTATTGAGCTCAAAAGAATATTGATAATCACCACTTAAGTATATATCTAGGGTTTGGGATTTTTCTCAATCATGTGGTTGAAACTGGACTAACTTCAAAGTGGCATTGAGCCCAGTAACATCTAAAGTATTAACAAATACTCTGACTTTTCAAAGTTTTTCATGTATTCCATCTTTTTGAGAGTATCTTTAGTTCGAAATGCAGCAAAGTGCAATTCCTAACTTAATTCACAGATTTTAATGGAGAAAAACCTCCTGCAAATAACCTTTGAACGGGGTTATGTTTAGTAATGTTTTACAATTTTCAAAGTCACCAAAAATAAAGGGGTGAAATCTGATTATTTTTCATTTCACAGCAGGTTGGCAATGTGGTTACTTTCACCAGAGAAGCAGCCAGGGCAGCCAGTGTATATATACAGCAGGTTTTCGCACACATTATTTAGATTACCGGTAATGATCAGCCAAAAGTGAAATTGCTGGGCATAGCATCAAAATGGCAAGCTATTATTGCAATTCAATCGTTTATATTCATGGGGAACATGGCAGCACAGAGAGAGCCATTGAACTCATCAAGTCTGTACAGGCTTTGAAAAATCAAATTAATTCCCTCTTCCTATGTTGTCTTTTTTTCAAAAGCACATCCAATTCTCTTTTGAAACATGTGGATGAATCAACTTCCAGCACCTTTAGCTGGAAAATTGTGAGTCATAATAATTCACTGTGCAAATGTATTTCTTATATCCCATTTTCTATCCCAAAATTGTGCTGTTTACTTTGATTCCTTGTCCACTGGATATCAGCTCTTTCTAAGTAAAAAACATTCCTTCCAATGTATAATGGAAAATACTGATCATTTTGATTGCTTGTAATAAATCTACCCTTAACTAGGCCTAGAAATATTATCAATTTCTCAGCTATCCCAAGTATCCCAAATGTTAACAGCAAAGCATATTTTGAAGATCAAAAAGTGACCTAAGATGATGAGAATAGAAGAAAAGTTGAGATAAACTCAGAAAACAACGTTGGTAAGGCGTGCAGAGTTGATGTTTAATAAAAAGGACATTTACAGCAGTTTCAGAGCTGCGATCTCAAAGGAACGAGATCTTCAAGTTAGAATGAATTTATATGATGTTATAGTGCAAAACGTTTTGAAATACCGAGCAAAAAAGGTAGGAAGAATAAAATGCTGATGAACACTACAGAAAAGTCCAGAAGAACATTAATGAAAGGAACATAGGTAAAATAGAAAGAAAGGTTGACAAATTGAATATAATTTGTGGATAAGAAGATAATCGGTGAAGAAGTGTTGTTCCAATGTCCTGTTCAGAAATGTACAAAAGGTGTTAGAAGCAATACATAAACCCTTGATTGAGATGAGTGTAGTCAAAGGGCAGAAAGCTGGTGATAATTTCCTTTAGAAATGCACACAAAACTAAATTTGAGGAATGTCGCAAAGCAGTGCTGCCGATACAGCATTTTCCCCATTCACTACCTAATTGGAAATTTAATCTTTGCCACCTCTGATGAAAAAGCTGCATTGAAACATTTGGTCCTAGTACCTTCAATTGACATTTCTAAAGTAAAACAAAAACAAAGCTGCAAGGCAGGATGATACTCATACAGTTGGATACAGTTGGATCAACGGATACAGTTGAGCAGCAAAAAAATAATTTCAAAATGCACACCTGAACTGTTCAGATTAAGATTAAATGAAGCAGAGTCAAATTTAATGGAGGTAAAATTAGCTCATTTAATTGCCACTATAATGAATGAATTAAATTTACTCTGATCCACTTTTGCATCTGCAATTATTTTACAATCTTGACAATCATAGTTTAACAAAAGAGAAAGGTTTTAAACGGATACATTTTACAACTAAGCTCTGACAACTCTGTCCAGAACTATATTTCCATTCTTACATCTGCAGTGCTGGAAGTCCAAAATGCACTGTATGATAGAATCCCATTGACATGGATAGATATGAGATCAAGCGAAAAAAAGTACTTGTAAATTTATTTCATCCACAAAGTGACTACCCCCAAATTGGCCTCTACATAATAAAATTTAATGAGATGACAAATGATGTCCCTTCCTATGGTACCATGGCATCCATATTGATTATCATTGCTTGGGAATAATGGATATAAATAAGCAGATGTATATTTAAATGAAACCACCTATCAGTAGAGATGACTCCTCATCCATAATCTCCCTACTAGAGATACATCTCCGAAAATCTTATGTGGAAAACATTGAACATATTTTTAAAAACATCGGTGGTAAATGTCAAAGGACAGAGAATCAAAATCTTTTTTTTGTTGTGTTTGTTTGTAGATGTAGTTCCTATTGTTGCTCCTCTTTTTTTTAAAAATCTGGCTTATTGATTTCAACTCAGTTTGGATGGGTTCAAAGTCTTGTTCTGCACATTGGCGGGGATCAAACAATTTGTGTTAAGATCAAATTATTATCACCTTCCCTGGCCAGTGAGACTGAATGGATACATTCCCATCCATTGGTTTGTCCAGAGGCTCCTCTCATCACAAAGTTGTAGAATATACAAACTCAGAATCTCAAAATTGCTACACTGCTTTCTTAAACTTTGCGAATATTTTAATTAAAGTTCTCTTCCTTACAATGCTGAATTTGAAGAATTTTTGTTCCAGCAGCAAGCCCCTATATAATTATTCAAATTCCTTAGCAATGGTTTAGAAATAGCCTTTGAATTACATCATATTCATTCACACTTGAACTAACTAACTGTGATTCCGTTTATTTCCAGTGATCTACATAATCATAAGTGCTGGTGATAAGTACTGATCAAGACGACAAAATAAATACGAACGGCTAAAATAAGGCAAAGGAATGATAAGCAAATAATTTATTCTCAAAAGGGATCCATGTACTGAAACTCAATAACTAGATTATTTAGTAAATTAATAAACTAGACAGAATGAATTACCGTGGCTTCATTTTGTTGTTCAACGCCAGTAACAGTTGAAGAACGAGGTCGTCGGGATTGGGTGGTCTGCTGATAAACCATACACTATTTTTAAACTTTACCAAATAAAACTCTGTAGTGCAATAAAAATAGAATGTATTCAAGGCTAGGAGTTCAGCGAGTTGATTACTGTGCTGAGAGTATTTGAAGAATTATTTTAGAATTTATTTCAAGAAAGCAGTTCAAAGAGAGGAAGATATTTGGAAGCAAAAAAAAATCACATTTTGAACAGAGAATGATTTTGTAACTACAGTGTCAAAATAAACACTGCATATGAAGTTTTCAGCTCAGTGACCCGTTGACAACTTTCCATTTAAACTCAAGGGATACTTGTAAAAAATATATTCAATGATATTTGATGCCAATAGAATGAAATTTGAGTGGTGCCACCTGGTCCAAAGTAAGTAAAGTAAAGCTCATCAAAACCACCACAATTTAGTATGCGCAGAGGAGAACCAACAAAAATAAACCTACCAAAGCTCTGATGACATTATTAATTACTGCAGAATACTATGTGGCGAAGTTTCTGAAATTGTTTCAAGTTATCCAACAGTTGATAGAGGGGATGGTGAAATATTAACTTGAAAGCAGCAAGCAAATTCTCTGGTGTCTATTATTTGCTCTTTCGCTTCTACTAAATAGAATCTAATATACAAGAGCATACAAAGCTACCCACATTGTGCTGAAGCTTTGTTGCAAAAAAAAAAAATTGCAAGCAAAAAATAACAAATATAACCAGAGACTACGTAAAAAGTTTGTGTTTCCTTTGATCATAAATGCCAATCAGTTAGGCATTTTAATTTCATTCCCAACTGCAACATTTTACAAATTATTCTGTCTAAGATCAATGCTATGGAAAGTCTTTTTGACCTCTATGCTTACTGGCTTTACTGTAGCTTTCTCAATACATAACATTACAAGATAACAATGGCTTCAATTTTTATAGAGCACGCCATTAAAACAAAATCTGCAGCCCAGCAGAAATGGTGGAATGCCAGGGGTACTGCTTGAAGGTTTCAGGTATCTGCAGTCTAAACCACAATTGACTACATCTTTTGACAACACCACATCAGTTGCTTGGGGTGACTCGCCTGGATCTATTTTTATCCGCCCAGTCGTAATCCACATCAATGTCATTTTTTCCCAAGCCCAGAATGTTAAATCCAATTCACCACTGATCTATACTTGTCTGTCCTGCTCCTATTTTTCATCAAATGCTCCCCCATCAGCAACATGATCCAAAAGCATGGTATCAATTGCCATACATACACAGATAGCTTTTTGCTTTACTTCATCATCAATGTTTTTAAATGGTCAAGATTGTTGGCCTGGCCTGCAATAGCAGATGAACAAATGTTCTCTCCAACTAAAACATTGAACTAAACAATAAACAAACGCTTGGTAGCTGTGGAAGGGCTTGCATAGCATAATCCTCTACAAGGCAAAACCAGGCAGCAGCTCAAGTGACAGCGACGCATCACTCCCAGATTAACTCAATGCATACTACACATGCTTCCTTAGGGAGAACATTGAAGAGAACTCTTCTTGGAGCCAGCACATTGATACAATCATAAAAAAAAAAGCTCACCAATGTCTCTACTTTCTTAGACTATCGAGGAGATTCGGTATGTCGATGAATAGTTACTTGAATTTCCACAGGTGTACGGTAGTGTGAATATTGATTGGTTGCATCACAGCCTGGTTCAGCAACTGAAACATCCAGGAATGAAGGACATTTCGAGAAGTGGCAAACATTGCCTGGTCCATCACAGTTACTGACCTCCCCACCATTGAGGGGATATACAGGAGGCATGGCCTAAAAAAGGCATCAAGGACCCACACCACGCTGGCCGTGCACTCATTTCACTCCTGCCATCAGGAGGAAGGTAGCGGAGTCTGAAAACAGTAACATCCAGTTGCTAGAGCAGCTTGTACCTAGCAACCATCAGGCTGCTTAACACTCTGAACTCCAACGAAACCCTGAACTAACTTGATTGCATTCGGGACTTGGTTTATTTTGTTTACACTATGTTGTTATTTTGGTTTTTATGTATTGAACTTTTTGTTGTTTAGAGTCATAGAGTCTTACAGCATGGAAACAGGCCCTTTGGCCTAATTCGAAGGGCCGAATGGCCTACTCCTTCACCTATTGCCTACACCGGCTGCCTGCATTTGGCCCATATCCCTCCAAACCCGTCTTATCCATGTGCCTGTCCAAATGTTTCTTAAATGGTGTGAATAGCACCTGCCTCAGCTACAGCTCGTTCCATACAGCTCGATTATTATAGATGTTACAGAATACATAAAAAATAGGTGCAGGAGTAGGCCATACGGCCCTTGGAGTCAGCCCTAGGAGTCAATATGATCATGGCTGATTATCTAAAATCATTACACGTTCCTGCTTTTTCCCCATATCCTTTGATTCCTTTAGCCCCAATTAGTTTTCAGTTCAGTCTGAAGAAGGGTCTAGACCCAAAACATCACCTATTCTTTTTCTCCACAGATGTTCAGAGAAGGTTCACCAGACTGATTAGTACAGAGAAGGTTCACCAGACTGATTCCTGGGATGGCAGGACTTCCATATGAAGAAAGACTGGATAGACTCGGCTTGTATTCACTGAAATTTAGAAGATTGAGGGGGGATCTTATAGAGACTTACAAAATTCTTAAGGGGTTGGACAGGCTAGATGCAGGAAGATTGTTCCCGATGTTGGGGAACTCCAGAACCAGGGGTCACAGTTTAAAGATAAGGGGGAAGTCTTTTAGGACCGAGATGAGAAAATCATTTTTCACACAGAGAGTGGTGAATCTGTGGAATTCTCTGCCACAGAAGGTAGTTGAGGCCAGTTCATTGGCTATATTTAAGAGGGTGTTAGATGTGGCCCTTGTGGCTAAAGGGATCAGGGGGTATGGAGAGAAGGCAGGTACAGGATACTGAGTTGGATGATCAGCCATGATCATATTGAATGGCGGTGCAGGCTCGAAGGGCCGAATGGCCTACTCCTGCACCTATTTTCTATGTTTCTATGTTTCTATGTTGCCTGACCCAGAGTTACTGCAGCATTTGGTGTCAATCTTTGGAGTAAACCTCCGACAGTCTGCTACCTGATTTTTCAGCAATCTCAATGATTGGACACCTGGCACCATTAGTGCACTGCCCTCAATACCTGCGGATTCGCTCTGTGCAGATCTGTCCATTTGCATAGTCAGCAGGGTATTAATGGGCTTGTGAGCTGGCTGTGGAGCAGGAGCTAGGATTGGGAACACCAGGAGTCAGGGACATGGCGGGGTTTACGTCAAGAGCTCGGGTATGGACAGGCAGACGGTGTCTGGAGTGTGGGTCATGGTCTGGAATGCTTGTATTTATTCAGCCTCTTTGACAAGCTGAAAATCACTGGGTTCTGTCTGTTTCCCTCATTCCCTTTGAATTCTTTTCAGTGTAACATTTAAAAAAAGAGTGAAATTTAAAAAAAGTTGGTGTAATGTATGCGCCATCCAAAGTCCCAAAAATCCGCACGTCCAATACCACCTAAATCCTGAGGATGAAATTAAGAGAGTTTCGCTGCAATCACTGAAGCCAGCATTCGATCCTGGACTTAGTGCCTGTAAATCCATTTGGGACTCAACTGAAATGATGAAAAGTGCTGCTGTATAAATTTGTCTGTTAGCTAAATAAAAGCAGCCAAAACAAAACACGGTGCCTTAAGAATCAATATCCCGAGATCTTCAATTCTACCTGAAATGGGAGACAAATAATGATCAAAATATCATTCTTAATATATTCCTCAACCCACACAGCTAATATTCCATCACACCAAGTAACAGATGTGCAACATTGTGCAGTCGTCTGTTTACCTGAAAGAGAAAGAGCCAAAAGCTTGTAAGGTTTTTTATGCCAATAACCAGAGTCATACGTCAAGTGCATTTACAAACCCATGAGGACTAACGTCAAAAAAAAATGGGGAAGGAACATGGTTAATGTTTCAGGTCAATAACCTACTTTACTCTTCCTACAGATGCTGCCTCACTTGAATAAGCATTTCCAACTTTCAGTTCAGTTCCAGTATCTGCATGTGGTTTAGATTTATTCACTTTCTTGAAGAACATTTAGGTGAAAGAATGTCAACGCAAACTGAGAAATTGCAAGAAAGTAAGGTTCGCAGAGAAGTCTCGAAATTTAAAGTAATGAACAAAGAGGCGCATGAGAAAAAAAAAATTATATAAACGTATTTACCATTGAGGCTTGAACTTCATCATCAATACCATCTGTTACACTATAGGAACGTATCCTTGTAAGAGATTCACTCTGAGAAATGAAAGAAGTAATATGAACTAGGTTAGTATAAGATTTTTTTAAAGAATCACAATATTGCTTTGACACTGTATTTTTGTCTTGCTGGACCCAAATCTGTAACCTCCAGCCCCCAAATGCAAAAGGGAAAGAAGGGCTAAAGAACACAGAGAGTGTTCTATCTCTCTCTAGCCAACCTGGTCACACATTATTGCTATTTCTTCATCAGTTGCACATGCTCTGAAACCTATCCCCAACACTGGGGAAGCACCTTCACCACATAGAGTTTACCATCAATTCCTCAAAGAAAAATAGTAAATACTCGTCTTGTTGTTCACGTCGAGTGAATTTATAAGATGTGGGTTTAAAACAAAATCCATGATATTACATTTATCATTGCAAATATAGAACCAAAAGACAGGGAGATGGTTGTTTGATCCATACACATACATCAACAATTGAAATCATTAGGCAATAATAGACAATAATAGCACCGCCATTCATTGTGATCATGGCTGATCATCGACAATCAGTACCCCATTCCTGCCTTCTTCCCATATCCGTTGACTCCGCTATCTTTAAGAGCTCTGTCAAACTGATGGTTGATCATCCACAATCAGTACCCCATTTCAGCCTTCTCCCCATATCCCTTGACTCTGCTATCTTTAAGAGCTCTATCAAACGCTCTCTTGAAAGCATCCCAGAGAATTGACCCCCACTGCCTTCTGAGGCAGAGAATTCCACAGATTCACAACTCTCTGGGTGAAAAAGTTTTCCCCCCCATCTCTGTTCTAAATGGCATAAAACATCATCGTTCTAAAACATCTTCAAATTTGTTCTTAATTCTTTGGCGAATTCAGGGGAGTGTTTGTATAGGTTACCTAAAAGTCACAAGCCCTTCAACTATTTAATATCTTGCAGTTTCTGGGCCCCCGTTCACTCATCTTACCATGGATATCCAGTTCCTCTACACCCCCATCTCCCACCAGGATGGGCTCAAGGCCCCGTTTCTTCCTGGAGCAAAGTCCCAACCAATTTCCCTCAATTAACACTCTCCTCCGCCTAGGGGAACTTGTTCTCACTCTCAACAACTTCAGTTTTGACTCTTCTAATTATCTCCAAGTTAAAGGTGCAGCGATAGGCACTCGCATGGGCCGCAATTACGCCTGCATTTTTGTTGGTTACGTCGAACAGTCCTTATTCCAGAAATATGCTGGTACAATCCCCCAACTCTTTCCCCATTACATTGACGACAATATCGGAGCTACCTCCTGCACCCATGCAGGACTCGTGGACTCCATTCCCAGAGTGAGGCCACATGCAAATTGAGGGAACAGCACCTCATATTTCGCTTGGGTAGCTTACAACCCAGCAGTATGAACGTTGAATTCTCTAATTTTAGGCAACTTAAACAAACACTCACTGCCCGCTCGCTCCATTAAAGGTCAGTTAACCGGTTCTACAGGTTACAATGATGTATCTCTCTTGTGATCATGCTGTTCCGAACCACCTTGCCTGATGTCATCTGTTGCCAGCCCTGATTTGTCCTGGTCTTTTCTTGCTTCCAATTCCACCCCCATACAATCAGTCCGAAGAAGGGTCCCAACCTAAAACATCACCTATCCATTTTCTCCAGAGATGCTGCCTGACCCACTGAGTTACTCCAGGATTTTGTGTCTATCTTTGATATAAATAGAAACATACAAAATAGGTGCAGGAGTAGGCCATTCGGCCCTTCAAGCCTGCACCGCCATTCAATATGATCGTGGCTGATCATCCAACTCAGTATCCTGTACCTGCCTTCTCTCCATACCCCCTGATCCCTTTAGCCACAAGGGCCACATCTAACTCCCTCTTAAATATAGCCAATGAACTGGCCTCAACTACCTTCTGTGGCAGAGAATTCCAGAGACTCACCACGCTCTGTGTGAAAAATGTTTTCCTCATCTCGGTCCTAAAGGAATTTCCCCTTATACTTAGACTGTGACCCCTGGTTCTGGACCTCCCCAACATCGGGAACAATCTTCCTGCATCTAGCCTATCCAACCCCTTAAGAATTTTGTACGTTTCAATAAGATCCCCCCTCAGTCTTCTAAATTCTAGCGAGTACAAGCCAAGTCTATCCAGTCTTTCCTCATATGAAAGTCCTGACATCCCAGGAACCAGTCTGGTGAACCTTCTCTGTACTCCATCCATGGCAAGAATGTCTTTTCTCAGATTTGGAGACCAAAACTGTATGCAATACTCCAGGTGTGGTCTCACCAAAACCCTGTACAACTGCAGTAGAACCTCCCTGCTCCTATACTTAAATCCTTTCGCTATGAATGCTAACATACCATTTGTTTTCTTCACTGCCTGCTGCACCCGCATGCCTACTTTCAATGATTGGTGTACCATGACACCCAGGTCTCATTGCATCTCCCCTTTTCCTAATTTGCCACCATTAAGATAATAGTCTACCCTCCTGTTTTTGCCACCAAAGTGGATAACCTCACATTTATCCACATTATACTGCATCTGCCATGCATTTGCCCACTCACCCAGCCTATCCAAGTCATCTTGCAGCCTCCTACCATCCTCCTCACTCCTAACATTATCCCCCAGCTTAGTGTCATCTGCAAACGTGGAGATGTTGCATTTAATTCCCTCGTCCAAATTACTAATATATATTCTAAATAGCTGAGGTCCCAGCACTGAGCCTTGCGGTACCCCACTAGTCACTGCCTGCCATTCTGAAAAGGACCTGTTTACTCCTACCCTTTGCTTCCTGTCTGCCAGCCAGTTCTCTATCCACATCAGTACTGAACCCCCAATACCGTGTGCTTTAAGTTTGTATACTAATCCTTTATATGGGACCTTGTCGAAGACCTTCTGAAAGTCTAGATATAACACATCCACTGGTTCTCCCTTATCCACTCTGCTAGTTGCATCCTCGAAAAATTCTATAAGATTCTTCAGACGTGAATTACCTTTCGTAAATCCATGCTGACTTTGTCTAATGATTTCATCACTTTCCAAATGTACTGCTATCCCATCTTTAATAACTGACTCTAGCAGTTTCCCCACTACCGATGTTACACTAACCGTTTTCTCTCGCCCTCCTTTTTTAAAAAGTGGGGTTACATTACCCTCCAATCCTCAGGAACTACTCCAAAATCTAAGGAGTTTTGAAAAATTATCACTAATGAATCCACTATTTCTGTGGCTACTTCCTTGAGTACTCTGGGATGCAGACTATCTATCCCTGGGGATTTATCGGCCTTTAATCCATTCAATTTACCCAACACCACTTCTCGGTTAACCTGGATTTCACTCAGTTCCTCCACCTTAATTGACCCCCGGTCCCCTGCTATTTCCGGCAGATTATTCATGTCTTCCTTAGTGAAGACAGAACCAAAGTAGTTATTCAATTGGTCTGCCATGTCCTTGTTCCCCATGATCAATTCACCTGTTTCTGACTGCAAGGGACCTACATTTGTTTTAACTAATCTCGTTCTCTTCACATATCTATAAACACTTTTGCAGTCAGTTTTTATGTTCCCTGCCAGTTTTCTTTCATAATCTATTTTCCATTTCCTAATTAAGCCCTTTGTCCTCCTCTGCTGAACTCTGAATTTCTCCCAGACCTCTGGTTTTTCTGGCTAATTTGTATGCTTCATCTTTTGTTTTTATACTATCCCTGATTTCCCTTGTTATCCATGGATGCACTACCTGCCCCCGATTCATTCTTTTGCCAAACTGGGATGAACAATTGTTGTAGTTCATCCATGCAGTCTTTAAATACCTTCCATTGCACATCCACTGTCAACCCTTTAAGACTCACTTGCCAGTCTATCTTGACCAATTCACTTCTCATACCTTCAAAGTTACGTTTGTTTAAGTTCAGAACCCTTGTTTCTGACTTAATTATGTCACTCTCCATCCTAATGAAGAACTCAACCATATTATGGTCACTCTTGCCCAAGGGGCCCCGCACAACAAGACTGCTAACTAACCCTTCCTCATTACTCAATACCCAGTCTAGAATAGCCTGCTGTCTCGTTGGTTCCTCTACATGTTGGTTTAGAAAACTATCCCGCATACATTCCAAGAAATCCTCTTCCTCAGCACCCCTGCCCATTTGATTCACCCAATCTATATGTAGATTGAAGTCACCCATTATAACTGTTTTACCCTTGTTGCATGCATTTCTAATTTCCTGTTTGATGCAATCCCCAACTCCACTATTACTGTTAGGTGACCTGTACACAACTTCCACTAGCGTTTTCTGCCCCTTAGATTTTCGCAGCTCTACCCATATCGATTCCACATCCTCCAAGCTAATGTCCTTCCTTTCTATTGCATTAATCTCCTCTCTCACCAGCAACTCTACCCCACCTCCCTTTCCTTTCTGTCTATCCCTCCTGAATATTGAATATCCCTGGATGTGCAGCTCCCAGCCTTGGTCCCCCTGGAGCCATGTCTCCGTGATCGCAACTATTGCATAGTCATTAACAGAGATGCCAACCCTAAATTTAGTTCACAGTAACATTTAACCCATTTGTCCGTAACAAATGGGGTTAAATGCATTTCTCTCCGTAACACTCACCTGGGGTTGTTGCCGGCGGCTATGCGCCTGCGCACTGGTGCAGATCATGCGGCACATGCGCACTTGGCATGGTTGCCGGCGGGTCTGCGCCTGCGCACTGGGTGGGAGGCCCGGTGATGGGGCTGCCGCAGCGGCCGGCTGGCGGCAAGAAAGTCCGCAGCAACCCTCCCCCACTGGTCACTCCCTCCCCCACTGCGCACATTCGGTGTTCCGTAACGCTGCCGGAACACCGTAAAAAAGTTATTTCGCCGGGACAAAATACGGCGAATCCGGGACACTTGGCATCTCTGCATTAATAGCTATCTGCACATTCAACTCGTCCACCTTATTACGAATGCTCCTTGCATTGAGACACAAAGCCTTCAGGCTTGTTTTTACAACACTCTTTCTCCTTATACAATTATGTTGACAAGTGGTCCCTTTTGATTTTTGCCCTGGAAACCCACCACCTCTTATTCTCTGTTTATTTATTTTTTCTTCTTTCCCCCCTACATGTTGGACTGAGTGCTTCCCTTCTCTGCCTCCTGCCTCAGACCCTGTCTACTGGCTTTCTCTATTTGTGTCCCTCCCCCCAACCGTTCTAGTTTAAAGTCCCCCCCGGTAGCCTTTATAAATCAGCATCGCCAGTTCATTTTTATTCAATACAATAAATAATTTGTCGACAAGTGTGATGTGATAGATTTGGACATAACTCCATTGCTGAAATATAAATACTCACTGGATGTGCACCACGTTCTTCCCCATTTGACTCTGAAGCAACTTGCAATCGCCTGTTCAGTTCATCAGAGAGATCTGGCGGGCTGCTCTCTGATGCAGTTGGTGGAGTGGAAGGAGGGGGTAAAGGTTGGAAAAGTTGATCACCATCGAGAAAAGATTCTTCAGAGATGGTTTCCCATGGCTATACAATAAAACATACAACATTGCTTTGTTATGCCAAATAGCATTCATAGTAGACTTTAGTACAGACAGCATAATCCGAAACACTTTTTTAAAGTCGTAATCACTTAATTCATTCACGCAGAGTCGCACTAGATTTACAAACGAATCCTCGAAATAATAAGTCTGAAGAAGGGTCTCAACCCGAAACTTCACCTTTTCCTTCACTCCTTAGATGCTGCCTCACCCGCTGAGTTTCTCCAGCATTTTTATCTACCTCAAAATAATGCAGTGAGTAAACATGGGTTTCATCTTTAATTCAATTCCTCATCACATTTATGATGAGCTGAGGAAAGGTGTGAAGCTACATCGCTGTGACCCAGAAATTGGGTGGAGGTGTGGCTGGGGAAGAAGAAGAATCAGGCAACTTATTCCAGCCCAGTACATCTCGAATAGCTTCAAGAGGGAATTTTTAAAAGTGCTGAGGATCTTTTGTATTTTTTGTTCTGCTGACGAGCGGTATTTATTTCTGGCATGGTATAATTTCACGATGGCCCCCACCGATTTTCTAAATCAGCCTCAATCTATTGGCTTTGTCTACTCATCGTGATAAGGACACCTCTGCAATTCTCTCTCTACCCAGTCATACTCAGGCACTGTTGATCAGCCACATTTCGATACAATGAATCCCTCTGGTAGGTACACCCAGGATGTTTGAACAAGGACCATTTTGTAATACTTAATGCTGTAATGCTTGTAATGCTTTGTAAAGTCTGAAGAAGAGTCTCGACCCGAAACGTCACCCGTTCCTTGTTTCCAGAGATGCTGCCTTTCCCGCTGTGTCTATTCACTTTGTAAAGCTGTTTTGTGGTACATTGAGAAAAGTCAGATATTTGTATTTCTTAACTACCTTTACTGAACAGCTATTTATTTCTGATTTTAAGTGTTGCATATTTAGATAAACAGCATGTAGCAGAGATTAAATTTGAATCAGAGTTTCGATCTCTTGGAAGGAACAATGTCACACAACTCACAGGCTTACTCTGATAACTTGATGATTTTATCTAATATACACATTACTAAACTCACTCCAGAAAACAAACATTCAATCCACACTGATAATTCAGTATAATATTAAAAAAATTGCACCACTCATTAGAATGCTATTTTTCGTATGAGCAAAGCTCCTCAAGTGATTTAAGAGATCTCACATGACTATTTGAAAACCAACAATATTTTCCATTTATCATGGTCACTATTTATATTTCAAACAACATCAGTATGTATTGGTTCAAGCCTTGAACCTTGTGTGCTAATTTCCTACCTTTCAGCAAAGACTAGATTTCACTGGCTTTTATGTATAAGGACATAAAAATACTTGATAAATGCGCGAATGATCGCTTTCTTTTTCTGCCGGGGAGCTTTTTTGCTGGTGCATTCATTGCATTAAAGAAAATACATGAAGCTGATTAGAAACAGACTTGATATATTCATTACCTGGAAGTCAATATGATAGCAACACAAAATATTGAAAAGGGACTCGCAAAATATGGCAGTCATAATACTTAACTGAAATTATCCATAACCCCCTTGTTGCTGATTTATTATTCAATGTAAAAGTAATATTTAGAAGATTTCGTTTAATTCACATTTAAATAAGATAAAGTTTATTTTAAACATAAAAATAGAACTTAATTATAATGGGCATTTCCAAATATGGTCAGCCTGTAATGCTATTTTGAACACTATCTCTAGTTACAACTCATTTGAACATTTTTCAACAATATAATCTCACACAATTAAATTTCCTTTGTCTTGTATTCGTTGGGAAGTGAATGGTTGGGGCAGAACATACCCAGACTTATTTTCGACTAATGCCATTCAATCAGCCTTTCAAAAACACGGTAAATAATGAGAACAGTTAATATCCGAAGAACGGATTGTACTACAAAGAAAAAGTATTCTTACATCACCACCGTCCCGATTATCGGTGGTCTCCAAGTCTTCGCTAATGTGTCGGCGTGACCGGAACACTCGGTGGGCTTCTTGCTGGATGTGCCGAATGTTGCTGTCTGATTCATTTTCAACATCTCTGCAAAATATTAAGAATAAGTTCTCACGTAACCAACACTAATTCACCGCTTGGACACAAGGGACTGCAGATGCAGGTTAATACAAATAAAAACATACAATGTGCTGGGGTAATTCAGCTGGTCAGTCAACATCTCAGGAGAACATGTCCATTGGAGATCATGAACTTTCTTCAGACTCTCCTTCTTTTGAAAGGTTCCCGACTCGAAAACGGTCACAGTGGCGCAGCGGTAGAGTTGCTGCCTTACAGCGAATGCAGCGCTGGAGACCTAGGTTCGATCCTGACTGCAGGTGCTGTCTGTACGGAGTTTGTACATTCTCCCCGTGACCTCCGAGATTCCTCCGGGTTTTCTCCGAGATCTTCGGTTAATGTGCAGGTGTTCAGTGCGTACCCGGTGGTGCGAAGGCCTGTTCCCGCACTGTATCTCTAAACTAAACTAAACTAAACTATCCATGTTCTCCAGAGATGCTGCCTGACCCATTGAGTTACTCCAGGATTTGGTGTCTAATTCACCATGCACAAGGTGTCAAAAAGCAATGGCACAGATTTGGGAAAGGAAATCCAACAACATCAAAAACCATTACAGATCAAATTGTACAGCACCATTTCAAAATTTGGCATTTGATGATAATTTTGATGATACCTCGTTCCTCCATACCTGCAGAATGATTTCAGTGCATATGTGCACATTAAGCATTGAAATCGATGAATAACCAGAAAGCAGCAAATCCTATGGAGGTTGCTGCTTTCTGGTTAGAAAGCAGCAGGACTTCGGAAGCTGCAGTCTCCGGTAGGAAGCAGCCGATTCGGAAACTCCAAGCTGCTGAGAGTGTTCTTCCGTTCTGACGCCGGAGCTCCGACCATCCGATCATCCCGGCGAGAGGGCCCAAAACATCGGGCCACCGTTGCTGCGACTGTGGACGCCTTAATAGGCCCCGACCACGGGTGAACAAGAGGAACATGAATTAACTTTGTTGCCTTCCCTCACAGTGGGAAACGTTGATTTCGCTGTGGGGGGATGTTTTTATGTTTTATGTTAAATTCTATAGTGTTGTGTTTATCTTATTTGTGTGCTGCATGGTAACTCAAATTTCACTGCACCAATTGGTGTATGTGATAATAAATGTCCTTTGTCCTTTGTCCTTTATCACAGAATGATTATAGCATGGAAGAAGGCCTAGCTGGTCCTAAAGCTCCATCCTCTCTCCAAATCCCTGCAAGGTCTTTACTTTCATATATCTATGCTGCCCGATATTGAACGATGCAATTAAATCTGTCTTCACTGTTGGATTGGCAGTGCATTTCAGTCTCTTAGCACCTACACTTGCTTGTTAGCCTCCTTAATTCTATGTCCTTTGGCGCTTGACCCCTCTGCGAACTGAAACATTATCTTGAACTATCAGAGTCAAGGCGTCATAGAGCTGTACTGCCTGGGAAAGCAATGCAGCCCTTTAGCCTACTTACCCATGCCGACTAAGTTACAGAACCATACGCGTCCCACTGCCTGTGCCTGGTCCACTCTCTCCAAACCTTTTCTATTCACGTACCTGTCGAAGGGTCTTTTAAAGGTCCTAACTGTACCTGCCTCAACCATTTCCTTTGGCAGCTCATTCCAGATACCCATCATCCTCTGTGTGAAAAAGTTGCCTCTCAGAATCCTATTAACTTTTTTCCCCTCTCATAAACCTATGCTCTCTAGTTTTAGACTTCCCGATTCTGGAAAAAAGACTGGCTGGTCATCTTCTTGATGCTTTTCATGAATCTCTATAAGGTCACCCCTCAGCTTCCTACACTCCAAGTAAAAAAGATCCAGCCTATCCAGCTTCTCCTTGCAACTCAAACCCTCCAGATCCAGTACAATCTTACAAATCTATGTTGCGCCGTTTCCAGATTAAAGACATCTTTCCTTTGGCAGGGTGATCAGAACTGTACACAATACTCCAAATGTGGCCATACCAATGTCTTTGCAAGCAGTAACATGACATCCTAACTCCTGTACTAAATACCTTGATCAATGAAGGTGAAAGTGCCAAATGCCTTCATCATCACCCGCTTTGTCTGTGTCATCACCTTCAAGGACTGGGTCTCTCTAAAATTCTGTATTTTCCAAAATAGTCCCGAAGGCCCTACCATTTACTCTATAAACCCAGTTTAAGAAAGAATTGCAGATGCAGGAAAAATAGAAGGTAGACAAAAATGCTGGAGAAACTCAGAGGGTGAGGCAGCATCTATGGAGCGTAGGAATGGGTGACGTTTCGGGTCAGGTCCCTTCTTCAGTCTCGACCCAAAACGTCACCCATTTCCTCAACCTCCTATTGACTCAGTTGATCAAGATGCCATGGGAAACATAGTTAACCTTCTTCAATGTCCACAAGCCACCAATTCTAGTGTCTTTTCCAAACCTACTAAACATGCCTCCTATATTCACATCCAAACCCTGAATATAAATTAAGAAACAAAGATTCCTAGTTAGCAAATATTGTTAGGAATTTGCATTAATGTGCAGTGCAGAGATAATGGCTCGTGCAAAAAGTATCAGTTGGCCCTCCGATGGGTGGTACATTGGTTATTTTACAACCAAGAGGCCAAAACTTTGTGAGACCCCGTAAGATTTGAAATATTTCCATCAGATCTCCTCACAACATTCTCTCTTCCACAGCGAAGCATACAATGACAAACCATCAAACCCTGGACCAACGACCTGAATGAGTTTTACTGCAGGTTTGAAAATCAGAAACATAACTCTGGTACCCCCTCCCCCATCCCCAACCAACACAGCCAGACCCCAGTCTACAAAGAATGGACCCTGCACCCTCTCCTTCCCATTCACCACTTCACACTTACTTAAGGCAAGACTCCAGTATGAAAAGACTGGACCATTTCCCACCTCAACCAACACTTCACACCCACTCACAGCCTGACCTCATTCTGCAAAGACTGGGCCCTTCTACATCCACCCCCCTCCAATCACCACTTCACACCCAATCACCCACACCCCCCAAGCTGCACAACATCACTTCTCCATCATCAACAATAAAAATAGAGGTGGGGAGGCTTTTCAGAGGACAAAAAAGCCGTAAATCTCCAAAACCTGACAATGTTTCCCCCTCTACTCTTAAGCTCTGTGCCAAACAGCTGACACCGGTCTATACAAACATTTTTAACCAGTCCCTGCAAACATGAACTGTCCCTGACTACTTGAAAGTCTCCACTATTGTTCCTGTACCCAAAAAGGCAAGGATTACTTATCTTAATGACTACAGGCCTGTCGCTCTGATCTCTGTAGTTATGAAGATACTCGAAAGGCTTGTGTTGGCCAAGCTGAAAAATATCACAACTGGACCATCTGTAGTTTGCTGAAAAATATCTCTGCTGGACCCTCTGCAGTTTGCATATCGGGCCAATAGATCTGTGGATGATGCAGTCAACCTGGGCATGCACTTCATCCTACAGCACCTGGACCGCCAGGGGACCTATGCGAGGATCCTGTTTGTTGATTTTAGCTCTGCATTCAACACCATTGTGCCAGAGCTACTACACTCCAAACTTTCCGAGTTGACTGTGCCTGAACCCCTCTGTCGGTGGATCACCAGCTTCCTGACAGACAGGAAGCAGCATAGTGAGGCTGGGAAAGCACATCTCAGACGCGCAAACCCTCAGGATAGGAGCATCGCAAGGATGCGTACTTTCTCCTTTCCTCTACTCTCTCTACACCAACGACTGCACCTCCACAGACACCTCTGTCAAGCTTCTCAAATTTGGGGACGACACAACCCTGATTGGACTGATCCAGGATGGGGAGGAATCTGCCTGCAGACAGGAAGTGTCACAGCTGGCGTCCTGGTGCCGTCGCAACAACCTAGAGCTCAATGCTCTTAAGACAGTGGAATTGATTGATTTGAGACTTTAGGAGAGCTCACCCTCCCCTCACCATCAACAACACCACAGTCACATCTGTGGAGTCTTTTAAGTTCCTGGGAACCATCATCTCCAAGGGCCTTAAGTGGGGGGCTACCATCAACTCCACAGTCAAAAAGGCACAACAGAGGATGTACTTCCTACGGCAGCTGAGGAAGCACAATCTGCCACAGGCAATGATGGTCCAATTCCACACGGCCATCGTAGAGTCTGTTCTCACCTTCTCCATCATGGTCTGGTTTGTCTCAGTCACCAAGCACGACACCTGGAGGCTGCAGCGAATCGCCTGATCAGCAGAGAAAGTTATTGGCTGCAACCTTCCCTCCATTGATGAACTGTACACTGCAAGGGCCAGGAAGCGAGCGGGCAAGATCATCTCTGACCCCTCTCACCCTGGCCACAAACTCTTTAAATCACTTCCCTCCTGTCAACTCCGGATTGTCAAAGCTGCCACAGCCAGACAAAAAACGTTTTTATCCACGAGTAGTTGCTCTACTCAACAACCAAAAATCTGTAGCCTCCCTTTGATCTGGTATTTTGTTGGTTCACATGCTTGATCAATGGTGTTTTATCATTAATGTTTTATTATTATTAATGTTTAGTGTTTTCTGAGTCATTCGTAACTGTCACTGTATGTCATGCTGTTACTTGTGGGCAGTGCACCAAGGCAAATTCCTTGTATGTGAATACATGGACAATAAACTTATTTACTTACTTAATAAATTTCCTTTGCATCCTCTCCAAAGCCTTTACAAAAGTGTTCCAGAGATGGGCACAATAATTCGGATGATGTTAATACAGCGTTTGATAGAGGTGCAGCGGAACGTCCTTGCTTTTGTATCCTCTGACTGTTTTCATAAAACCAGGATCCGATATTATTTTTTAACCATCTTAAAATGCCCGTCATGTTCAAATATTGCCAGGTGTAGTCCTTTTAGAATTATGCCATCTCCATTGTATTGCC
This sequence comes from Okamejei kenojei, assembly GCA_035221665.1. Lineage (NCBI taxonomy): Eukaryota > Metazoa > Chordata > Chondrichthyes > Rajiformes > Rajidae > Okamejei > Okamejei kenojei. The sequence continues at coordinate 159,888,194 of CM069131.1, forward strand.
TTTTCTTATTGTTCCTACCAAAATGTAACACTTCACATTTCTCAGCATTACATTTCATCTCCTTCCTGTTCATCCATGTTCCAGCAGTCTGTTAATATCTTCTTGAATCAATTACTATCCTCATGGTGTCCTGCGCCTCCAAGTGTAATATCACCTCATGGTGTCCTGCGCCTCCAAGAGTAATATTGAAGTTGTGTTCAATGCACACAATTACAATTCATTATTATTTATGACGAAAAGTACTTATCCTCAGACCAAAGCTTTGGGAATTCTTCCGTACACTTCTCTTCAGACTAAAATGTAGACTTTTTTTAAACTGTTCTCTGCTTTCTCTTTCTTTTTCCAAATTATGGGCATGCAACAATAGTTGCCATATTGCAAGACACTTAGTTTTGATGAAATGCCTATTATGTAGCATTTTATCAAATGTATTTTGTAAGTCAATGTCAACATCAGTTCCCTTATCAACACTCTTGGTTATATTGCCAAAAAACCCTGTCAATTTGATTACACACATCTAACTTTCACAAATCCATGGTGGCTTTATCTAATCAATTCACATCTGTCCATATGATTGATTATTTTTTCTAGGACTTACCCGACCACCAAGGTTAAACTGTCTGTAATGTATCTGCTCGTCTTGCTTTTTTGTCTCTCTTACTTTTTATTTTTTTTCCATCCATGAAGTTCTCATTTTAATTTCTCTACTCTTCACCATCATAGAAATATAACTAGGCTGCAACTGAAACATCTCCAACTTAAAGGCCTGCAGTTGTTCAGTTCTAGTTTATCTTCCTTGGGGGTTTCCATAGATCTTGGCAATTTTCTTGCAAATGTTTTCCTCAATATTGCTCCCATTATTTGATGGCCTTTTTTTAGTTCAATTTATAATTATATTTTAGTTCAATCTAGAGATACAGCATAGAAACAGGCCCTTCGGCCTACCGATTCCATGCTGAACAACAATCACAAGTAGGCATGCAGGTGCAGCAGGCTGTGAAGAAAGCAAATGGTATGTTGGCATTCATAACAAAAGGATTTGAGTACAAGAGCAGGGAGATTCTACTGCAGTTGTACAGGGTCTTGGTGAGGCCACACCTGGAGTATTGCGTACAGTTTTGGTCTCCTAATCTGAGGAAAGACATTCTTGCCATAGAGGGAGTACAGAGACGGTTCACCAGACTGATTCCTGGGATGGCAGGACTTCCATATGAAGAAAGACTGGATAGACTCAGCTTGTACTTGCTGGAATTTAGAAAATCCTATAGGGGATCTTATAGAGACTTACAAAATTCTTAAGGGGTGGGACAAGCTAGATGCAGGAAGATTGTTCCCGATGTTGGGGACGTCCAGAACAAGGGGTCACAGTTTAAGGATAAGGGGGAAGTCTTTTAGGACCGAGATGAGAAAATCATTTTTCACACAGAGAGTGGTGAATCTGTGGAATTCTCTGCCACAGAAGGTAGTTGAGGTCAGTTAATTGGCTATATTAAATGCATTTAAGAGGGAGTTAGATGTGGCCCTAGTGGCTAAAGGGATCAGGGTGTATGGAGAGAAGGCAGGTACAGGATACTGAGTTGGATGATCAGCCATGATCATATTGAATGGCGGTGCAGGCTCGAAGGGCCGAATGGCCTACTCCTGCACCTATTTTCTATGTTTCTATGTTTCTATGTATACTAATTCTATATTATACCAGTTTTTGCACACAAGGGACAATTTATCGAAGCCAATTAACCTACAAACCTGCACGACTTTGGAATGTGGGAGGAAATCTAAGCACCTGGAGAAAACCCATGCGGTTACAGAGAGAACATACAAACTCCTCACAGACAGCATCCATAGTCAGGATCGAGCACGGGTCACTGGCCCTGCAAGGCAGCAAATTACCAGTGTGCTGCAACTTGAGGAAAGGAATGACATTTAATCTGGCTCTGATGCTTCTTACTTCTAAAATGTTAAATTCTGTCACTCACATATATTCTCTAAGTAGAGACCAGTCCCGCCAACCTTGTTTTATTGGCTTTCTGCATTTATCTTAAACTCTCTCATTATGGTTCCAGAACATAGAACATTAAGAACTACAGCACAGTAACAGGCCCCTCTGCTCACAGTATCCATGATGAACATAATGGCAAGTTAAATGAATATTCTCTGCCTGCACATGATCCATATCCCTTCATTCCCTGCATATCCATGTGCCTAAAAGTCTAAATAATGGCACTAACATACCTGTCTCCACCACCACCCCTGGCAGCATGTACTGGGCACCCACCACTCTGCATCAAAAACATGTCCTGCAAATCTCTGTTACACTTTGCCACACTCATCTCAAAGCAATGCTCTCTAATATTTGACATTTCCGCCCTGCAATAAAGGTTCTCACTGTCTAACCTATCAAGGCCTCTCATAATTTTACCTACTTCTATCAGGTCTCCCCTCAACCTATGGTTATTGAGACAAAACAATCTCAGTTTCTCAACCCTTGTAGCTGATAGGCCCTCATCCAGGCATCTTTCTGGGAAAGGGGGGTTACACAAAAAGCTGGAGAAACTCAGCGGGTGCAGCAGCATTTAAGGAGCGAAGGAGATAGGCGACGTTTCGGGTCGAGACCTTTCTTTCTGGGAAACCTCTTTCCAAACTATCCAAAACCACCACGTCCTTCCTGTAATGGGGAAACCAGAGCTGCACACTAAATGCAGCTTAACCAACGTCTTACAGAGCTGCAACAATACTTTATGACTCTTTTAATCAATTATCCCGATCAATGAAGGCAAGCAAACCCTACACCTCTATACCACTCTATCTACTTATATTATCACTTTCATGGACCTATGGACCTAAACCACAAGATCCCTCAGGTACATCTATGCTGTTAAGGTTCCTGCCATTCATTGGATATCCAAATCGTTAGTATAAACCACAAACAGTAATGGGCCCAGCACTAATCCCTGAAGCACACCACTAGTCACAGGCCTCCAGTCTGATAAACAACCTTTCCCCACCACGTTAAACATTCCCTGTTCCAGGCGTACACTGACCCTATCCCTGAGCACTATCTCCGTTACAGTGACGACTGCATTGGTGCTACCTCCTGCATCCATGCAGAACTCATGGACTTCATAAAATTCACCACCAATTTTCACCCCGCACTCAAATTTTCTTGGACCATCTCTGACACCTCCCTCCCCATTCTTGATCTCAGTCTCAATCACAAGAAAATACACGTCTGACGTCTATTACAAACCCACTGACTCCAACAACTATCTTGACTACGCTTCTTCCCATGCTTCTTCTTGCAAAGACTCTATCCCGTATTCCCAATTCCTCCACCTACTCCACATCAAACACAAGATGAGGTGTTCCATACCAGGCCAACCGAGATGTCCTCATTGTTTAGGGAATGGGGCTTCCATCGCATACAACACATAATCCTCCAAAATTTCCGCCAGCTCCAATGGGATCCCAACACTAGTCACATCTTCTCATCTCCACCCTTTCCGCCTTCCGCAAAGACCGTACCCTCCCGTAACTCCCTGGTTAACTCATTCCTTTCCACCCAAACCATCCCCTCCCCAGGTACCTTCCCCTGCAACTGCAGAAGATGCAACACCTGTCCGTATACCTCCTCACTCGACTCTGTCCAGGGACCCCAACAGTCTTTTCAGGTTAGGCAGAGGTTCACTTGCACCTCCTCCAACCTCATCTATTGTATCCGTTGTTCAAGATGTGGACATCTTATACATTGGTGAGACCAAACGCAGACTGGGCGATCATTTCGCTCAACACCTTCGCTCAGTCCGCCTGAACCTACCTGATCACCCAGTTGCAAAACACTTTAATTTTCCTTCCCATTCCCACACTGACCTTTCTGTCCTTGGCCTCCTCCATTGTCAGTGAGGCTAAACGCAAATAGGAGGAACAGCATCTCATATTTCACTTGGGCAGTTTACATACAGCCCAGTGGTATGAATATTAACGTGTCTAACATCAAGTAGCCCCAGCATTCCCTCTCTCTCTATCCCCCCCACCACCCAAGTTGCACTAGCTTCTCGTTTTCACCCAACAAACAGCTAACAATGACCTGTTTCCTTTATCATCATAATGTTTTTGCATATCTTTCATTCATTGTTCTTTATCTCTCTACATCATTGTCTATATCTCCCATTTCCCTTTTCCCTAACCAATCTGAAGAAGGGTCTCGATCCAAAATGTCACCCATTCCTTTTCTCCAGAGATGCTGCCTGTTCCGCTGAGTTACTCCAGTTTTTTCTGTCTATCTTCGGTTTAAACCAGCATCTACAGTTCCTTCCTACACCTTTCACCACCAATTCTGTATCCATTTAGCTAGCACTCCCTGAATCCCATGCGATCTAATCTTCCAGAGTAGCATACCATGCAGAAGCTCATCAAATGCCATGCTGACATCAATGTGGACAACATCTATTGCTTCGCCCTCATTAATCTTTTTGGTTACTTCTTCAAAAAAAACCTCAGATTCGTAAGACGTGATCTCCCCTGTGCAAAACCATGATGACAATCCCCAATCATTCTCTGTCTATCCAAATACATATGCATCTTATCCCTCATAATCCTCTGCTGTAACTTACCTACCGCAGACATTGGGCTCACTGGTCTATATTCCGCATTTTGTTTCTTGCAGCCTTTCTTAGGTAGAGGCAGAACATTAACCCTGCAGTCAGTCATCTGGCAGTTCACGGTGTTAGGGTTACTGGTCAAAAGTTCCCAGACCTTTCCTTGCAACCCTTCTTAAATAGAGGCACAATATTAGCCACCCTCCCATCGCATGGCATAACATTATTGGTGACTTTTTTTTTTAAACCTCATATTTTTTCTATCCACCCGTTATATCTTTTAGCATCTCATTGTTTTTTTTTTAAATAGACATATATTGTTTGTATTTCCTCAGTGTACTGTTTTAGATTCTGAATGTTTCTGACTGATTCGAGTTGACTGTTTAAAAATAACCTTACCTTTCTTTGGCAGCTCACATGCCATGTTAGTGCTTTCCATCCCGAGGATGCAAATCAACTGTAACAGGATTATAGTGGGTTCACGAGGTTCAAATATCATTGGGTAGTTAAAAGGAAAAGGAGACACAGAGTGCTGGAGTAATTCAGCGGGTCAGGCAGCATCTCTGGAGAACATGGAGAAGTGTCGTTTCGGGTCGGGGCTCTTCTTCAGATTGAATGTTGAAATGAGTCTGAACAAGGGTCCTGACCTGTCACGTTGTCTTTCTATGTTGTCTAGTGATGATGCCTGACCCGCTGTATTACTCTAGCACTTTTATTTGTAAACCAGCACCTGCATATCCTTGTTTGTACATTGAAGTAACTAAGTTAACAAAATAGGAAAATAAAATAATTATGCTACATGTTTTCTCCCCTGGCGGTTGGGCTGTGAACATATTAAGTAAATGCATTTTATAGTTTATGTTTTACCTAGTATGAACAAATGGGGCTATCGGTATTTCACAACTCAAACACCCAGAGACATAGAACTGGCAGTCATTAGCTAGTCAATGCTACCTGTTGAATCCAAAGTACTATTATTTAAATAGCAGAAGGAGCCATGGTGACAAAATATTCTGAGACAATTATTTGGATGATAAACTGTGCATGATAAACTATAGACCAGGACAAGAACTTACACTAGACTTGGTCGCTGCCACTGTGTTGTCCTATTGTTATGATTCACATAGTAAGTCCGACCGAGGTTATCCGTTTTCTCTTCCCAGCCAGGCGGCAGTGGAGGCAACTGTTGCTCAAGTTGGGCTCCTGAATCAGTGGGGTCAACCATGTTCCAGACACGCTGAAGGCAAGAAGGAAAAAGACAAGAAGGAGAAAGTTGGCAGTAGGACATGCTACCAAATACTGGTAAGACATTTAAAATAAAGCTAGGTGATTACCTACGTGAAGGAAAAAGGAATGGAAAGAAGTGCTTTGTGCGTGAAATGATGTGAGGTGGAAGGTGGAAGGGAACTCCTGGGACACGGCTTGGAGTTGCTATGTCAAAGGCCTATTGCGGTGATGCAAAATTAATTGTTCTTAATTTCCCTTTTAAATCGTGTACAACATATTGGATACGGCACACTACATCCTCACTCCTGAAGTCATCATCTGCTTTGCCCACACCCCTGCTTCTTCATGATCAAAGGCAACAGGATTAATTCAGAAACTCCATAAGGCAGATGTGTAACTCAATTGCATTATACTCTTACACAACAATCCATCAGCCAGAATTTTAAAATAGCCAAACATTCTGGAGTCAGAAACACTGGTCTGGATTTTGTAGACTATGAGAGCAACTTCAGCATTCCTCTGCATCAAATTGTGAATGTGGAAAGCAGGAATTTGCATCCAGCAATGCTGTACACTGACACTGACTCAGAATGCATTCAGTGAGAAATTAACAACTTAAGCCCCAGGTCACCCTGTTGCAATATAAACTTGAAGAAAACTTTGCTTCAGATCAGAAATGGTGCCTGACGGCAAAAGGTCTTGTGCAAATATACAAAGCCTGCATATTTTAGACCGGCACAGAACTGGAGCAGGCACCAGAACAGTCCAGCAAGTAGCACACAATCTGACTCTAATCTTGAAGGTGTGTGGCAGACAATTAGGAAAAAAAAAATCAGGCTGATTACTGCCAATAGAATTTTATTTAAACTAAATCTCTGGAATGGCAGATAACCACCAGCCCTGCAGTTCTATGGTCAAAGAGGAACAAATGGGGGCAGGTTGCATTGAAGAGGAGAGAGTGAGCAATGAGATAAGCCAGGCTACTGCAGTGAAGTGATCACTAGCTTGCATGTTTTGTTCTTAAATGCACAGCATTGTATTCGCTGAAAGTAAATAAAAGGGTTATCCTGCATCATTGTTTTCATTGTGTAGGAAAGAATTGCAGATGCTGGTTTAAATCGAATGTAGACACCAAATGCTGGAGTAACACAGCGGGACAGGCAGGATCTCTGGGGAGAAGGAATGGGCGACGTTTCGGGTTGGGTCTGAGGAAGGGTCTTGACCCAAAATGTCGCCCATTCCTTCTCTCCAGAGATGCTGCCAGTTCCGCTGAGTTACTCCAGCATTTTGTGTCTACCTTCATTGTTTTTATTGTTATTCCACAAAGGAAATATAAATATTGTTCTGCAAAAGCTACTTAATTAGTCACAAAAATCTGGAGTAACTCAGCGGGCATGACAGCAATTCTGGAGAAAAGGAATAGGTAACATCTGAAGAAGGGTCTTGACTTGAAACGTCACCTATTCCTCTTCTCCAGGGACGCTATTTGACCCGCTGAGTTACTCCAGCTTTTTGTGTCGATCTTCGGTTTAAACTAGAATCTGCACATTCCCTTTCACAGGTTTGTAGGTTAATTGGCTTGGTATTATTGTATACTTTAATTAGTGTTGCTGACAAGTAAAGTTCTCTATTTGATTTTAATGGAAGAGAAGGCATGCACTGTAGAGAACCAGGGATGAGTTATTAATTTGAAAAGTTTTCTGATAAAGTAATTCCTCATTTCTTACAGCTTGCGAATTTAGATTTTTTAATATTGCATTAATATTTTTATACAATACTTACAGTTTATAAAGTTGCAGAGTTTCTCAAAAGCGTTTCATAGTCATCGAATTGAACAGCACAGAAACAGGTCCTTTTGGTGCAACAGGTCTCCAACAAACATCAAGCATTAATTTGCACTCATCCCATTTGCTATCAACCTAATTTCACAATTCCAGCTGAGTCTCCGGATGTGATGAAACTGATCATAAATGTCCTTCTCATTTTATGGACCCATGTAATGCCCCTGTACATCTTGAGGATGCACAGTGGTTCTGAGCAGAAAATACATGCCACCTTTTTAACCATTCCCGGCGGAATGACTCCCAGAGTCAATGAAAAGCAGTCAGCTCACCAGCACAATCTGGCTCATTGTCTTTTTCAGTTGTAGTGGAAATTGTTTCAACATTTCTACTCACATGAATGTAAAAGTGCTCCTAATATCACTTGAAAACAGCCAAGCACAAATTTTACACAATTTTTTCCTTTTTCTGGAGCGAATATTTTCTCCCTTTCTTTTTGCAAGTAGTTGAGATTACCTGGGGCTTACCTGGTTTAGTCCCTCTACAAGAAATACCTCGGGCTACAGAAATATTAGCACAGTTAAATCATGACCTGGCAATTGCCTTGCCGTTTGCCAACCTGCTCGTCTTAAGTGGACATAAGCCTCTGTTCAACCCTCAATCTTGTTTGGACACAGCAAATGTTAACCAGCCATATTTAAATATGATATCCACACCCTGGGATTTCAAACAGTCAGATAATGTTGTTGTCTGGAGAAACGGAAGGTGACCAAGTTCTATGGGAATAGCAAACCATTTTTGATAATGAACGTTGCACAGCTTTGATTAAGAACATACACTGGAGATTAAAAATGAATCAGTGCTTGAATGGTTTCGAAGGAAGTTTGAGTCAGCTCATGCAAAGTCTGATTCACTTGTAATCACTATTTATCCATCTGAAACATTATTAAGAACACATGAACTCTGCTCTTTCTGCAGTTGCTGCCTGACCTACTGAGTACTTCACACATTCTTGTTTTATTCTCGAATTCTAGCTAACTTAACAGGAACGCAAGTAGGAACACAAAGATTACGAGAGCTGGACCTGGTAAGTAGGGAAGATGATAATTGGAGCTGTTTGGAGAAAAGTAAAAGAAACTTGCATGTGTAGGTGGATGGAAGCAGAATGAAGGAGGACAATAGACAATAGACAATAGGTGCAGGAGTAGGCCATTCGGCCCTTCGAGCTAGCACCGCCATTCAATGTGATCATGGCTGATCATCCCCAATCAGTACCCCGTTCCTGCCTTCTCCCCATATCCCCTGACTCCGCTATTTTTAAGAGCCCTATCTAGCTCTCTCTTGAAAGCACCCAGAGAACCTGCCTCCGCCGCCCTCTGAGGCAGAGAATTCCACACTCACCACTCTCTGTGAGAAAAAGTGTTTCCTCGTCTCCGTTCTAATTTCAAACAGGGAACATTAATGGGTGATAAAAGTCAAGAGTGATATGGGGAAGGAGACATCAAAATGGAAGGACCGGAGGTAGGATCTGAAGAGGATTGAGAGGGAAGGGGGAAAACACATTGGAGGGGAGGGATATCAAAATGGAAATCTAAAATCTAAAAGGGATATCTAAAATGGAAAATTCAGTGTTCATACCATTGGAGTGTAGATTGCGAAGAAGGAATGTTGTTCCTCTAGTTTGCATTGAGCCTCACACCGGCAGTGGAGAAGGCCAAGAGTGGTGAGGTCAGTGTGGAAATGGGAAGGGTGTTTGCAATGGTATGCAACTGGGAACTCGGTATGGCCACTGTGGACGGAACACAAATACTCAGCAAACCACTTGCCAAGTCTGCGCTTAGACAGATGTTGAGGTGGATGAGGTTGGAGGAGATGCACATGAATCTTTGCCTCACCTGAAAGGGTCCTTGAATGATGGTTAAGGATGAGCAGACCCGAGAGTCAGCGTGCCACAGAGGTCCCTGCGGAAACAGAAACTCCACCCCCTACTCAACTTCTACCTGGATCCATCTTCACTTCTCTCTGGGCTAACAATCACCTCTTGCTTCTGTCTCAGCTCTCCCCGTCTTCTCTTTACACTAGCTATCTCCACTCTCTCAATGTTGATGCAGGGATTCGAACAGAAACATCGACTATTCCTTTCCACTCACAGATGCCGCAGGACAAATTGAGATTCCGGCATCTGCAGGCTCTTGTGTCTCCTTGTTTCTCTTTTAATTTTCCTAACCACCACCAATATTTATAACCATTTGTTATAATTCAGACATTAACAGTTGTCTGTGGGAAGGTAAAATAACATCAGCCAAAACTGTTCTGTCGTGCCTGCTGAGTGCTGTGGATCAGACCATCATCAAGCAAAGGTGCAGCATTCTAATTCCAATTCAAAGGGTTGGGGAAGACGCATAATTCTCAGATTTATACCTCGGATTCTTCCCTTTGTTCAGGAGTTTCTTCTTCTTGCCCACCATTCCTTGGAAGGTAGGCCATCTTCAAACGCAGAAATCCTTTCACCCGGGATTTATGACTGCAATAGACAGTAATAATATTACCATTATAAAATAAAAATGTATTTTTGTTCCACCGATTGAAACAATTTTGAAACCGCCTATTGAGACATAGGACTGGGTTTTGTCAAGTGAAGTTTGCTACCCACACCAGCCACTTACCGCCACAAATGTTTGGTTCCACAAGGTTAGACCTGCAGGTGACATGGGTTTTGCATTGGGTTATGTGAGTAGGCCAGAAAATACCCTGTCTACAAAAATGCTGAGAAACCAGTAGATCTAAAACCCTTGCTTTGCTTTAATATCAAAGCATTCAAAATGTAAGAATAAATAAATAATTAAAATGTTAATTATGTCAAGTGCCTTTGAAATATAGAAAAATCCCCTGCAAACATTTTCAGTAATTAAAAATACTATGGTGAGCAGAAATAATTAAATAAAATTGCAACTTACTTTATTCTGACCTTTTTTTTCACAGCTATTCTACCTACATTGAAGATAATGGGCTTGTGGATTCTATGCCAGATCTCAACTGATGTAAGGTCAAGGGACAGGTTCTCCAATATAAATGCTAAAGAAAGTGAGCAGGTTTGAGTAATTGCTGCCCGGCTACTCAGAGAATTCAATGATGAAGTGTATCAACTAACAAAATGTAATCTGTTAGCAAGGTGTATGCTTGCGTGAACTATCTGGCACCAATGGGGAAAAAAATCTATATCATGTTCTTTTATTTTTTAAATTACCATTAAATTGAATATAGCTTGAATGATTCTTTCATCTTAGATTGAAGAAAAAATGTTATTCTGCTGAGCATTTACGCTAACTTTCAGCTTTTGCATTGTTATGGTGGGACAATATAATAATGTCCAAAGTATGAGTGAGAATAAGTTATAAACTGTTGCTTTACATGATGAAATAATTCACATAACACACACCAGCTGAAATACTTCACATCAGGATTTTCCAGTAAAACCAAATGAAAAATACTTTCTGATTTCTTTGGTCACTCCAGTCTTACTTAACTTCCTGTCTGCTGGAGAGACGGAGAGTGAATTGCATTCATTCATCCAGGTAATGTTGCATGGTAATGGTTACTATCCCTGCTTAATTGAATTTATCTAATCTATAAACAAGCTCAGAAGTTTAAATCTTGCTTTGTACTGAGTTATCTATTCCCAGTCATTGTTTGAAGAACAACACTGGCACACAAAATACCAATAACGTATTTGTATCTGATGCTTCCATTCAATCACGTTTATCAACTGGCTCAAAGTTCGAACAATTCAAAACACACACCATCCTCATCTCGTCCCTCAGGTAGATGCATTTTCAAGCATTTTAAAAAGACAATGATTGCAGCCTGTTCAGAGAATTTAAAACTGGTGTACTGCTACTAATTCCCCAGAGAAAATAGACTTCCCTATTTACCTTCCTTTTCCAATACCCCAAGAATCTCCATGGTATATATGCTGCTCCCTAATGCATCCAAGCTTCGTGGCCTGATGCTTCAGTATCTTCTATTATCAGCCACTATGTGACTTCTATGTACTGTGAGGTTCTGTCACTTTACGAAAACAATTGGCATCATAACTGTTGGGTACTACCAGTAACAGCCACAAGCAAAGAATACAGGGCGATATGGAGTTGCTGCCTTACAGCGCTTGCAACGCCAGCAACGCGAGTTCGATCCTGACTACGGATGCTGTCTGTACGCAGTTTGTTCATTCTCCCCGTGATCGCATGGGTTTTCCCCCGAGATCTTCGAGACCTCCCACACTCCAAAGACGTGCAGGTTTGTAGGATATTGGCTTGGTAAATATAAGAATTGCCCCTAGTGTGTGTAGGATTGTGTTAATATGCACCGACCGTTGGTCGGTGCGGACTCTGTGTGCCGAAGGGCTTGATTCCACGCTGTATTTCTAAACAAAGTTTAACTAAACATCAGAAAATAGATGACAAAATAAAATGCATCGTGACAAAACGATTACTCAATGTCACAAGCTTTATTCCAATTCTCAGGCATGGTAATTGGCATCTATATACTTTTAAAACTCTGCATGCGTGTGCGTGTGCGTGTGTGTATGTGTGTATGTGTGGGTGTATGGCATTTTGCATTTGAAACATTTCTCCATGAAACCAGACGCAAAAACGCGGAGATTTTTACAATTTCGCTAGGATTTAACATGAATTCGGATATCCATTCCTCATTAAATTTAGTCATTTATCTCTACACATTTTCAATAAAATTCTTCACAAAACTTACTGTTTTGTTTAAATCAGACCACTGCCCAGCTGCGGACATCACAATGCCCACATTCCCACCAATCGAGGCCCTCCTGCCTCCAGGCGCCCCCCGCCACTGTGGACTAAAGCCCCGCGCCCAGCACAAATATGCTCGCGCCACGCCTTCCGCAGTTGGACTCCCACGCCCGCACGTCCGCCCACCCGCCCGCTCCAACTCTCCTCCCCCCTCCCCCCCCCCCCCCCCGTTCTCAAAATGCTTTGCAGATCTGGAGGTCACTGGAGGTCACATACGGTCACCAGAGGCCACCGGCTTGAACATGGCGGCGTCAGTTATTGTCGCGCTGGGCATTACTCCCTCTGGGAAACCTGAAATTCCTCCGTTGATTGCAGGGACCACGGGAAATAGTCACGCGAGAGTTGCCGAGGCTCTCCACGCCGCCCGAGGTCAGCCCTGTTAGGGCCGCTCGCTCACTGAGTTCAGGTCCGCCCTCTCCCTCTCTCTCCCCCATCCTCTTCCCATCCTCTCCTCCCTCCCTCCCTCCCTCCTGATGCAAACCCAACGTGCTGCCAGTCGCGCCTCTCGCAAGTCATTTGATAAAAACCTTGTGACCCCCCTCGCCCTCTCACTCCCCCTCCTCTCTCTTTCTCTCTCCCCCCTCCCCTCTCTATCTCTCTCCCACCTCTCTCTCTCTCCCCCACCTCTCCCTCTCTCTCCCCTGTCCCCCCTCCCTGTTCCCCCCCTTCCTGCCCCCCCCCTCTCTGTCCCCCCCTCCATCTCCCCCCCTCTCTCCCCCTCCCTCTCTCTCCCCCTCCCCCCTTCTCTCTCTGCCCTCACTCTCTTCCCTACCCTCCCTCTCTAGACGCACCTGCGAGTTGGGGACTATGCGTCAGTAGATAGGGCGATTATGGGGTGAAAGGAACAAATTAATAATATAAATATATTAACAAGGGGCGTAGTTAGCGTGTGTGCGAGGGGGTAATTAGTGTGTGTGAGGGGGTGGTTAAAGTGTGTGACGCCGCATGCCGCCCCCCCTCCCCCCCTCAACTGTACGTTGGGGGAACAGACCCAACGGGTCTGCACTTGGTCTAGTTAAATTATAAAAGTTTAACACAAATGGCTCAAATACCAGCATTGAAAACATAGCTCTGGACATATGTGTTGAAGCGTTCAAAACATCTGCTTGCAAACTATATTGAAAGATGCAGGAATATTAAAAACATTAAATAGCACAAAGAAAGCGGTAGGAATCCCAAGTTTAAAATTGGTCATGCAATAGAAATACTGGAATTTTGTAACTCAGCTTGCCAGCTATAGTTTACAAAGCAGACAAACCAAAAGGTTCACACTCACTGCAAAAATGAAGACATAGTTTGAGAAAACTATTCACTCTATTGACAGTGCACTAATTAAAAATATGTGAAGACCAAGGATCAGCATCTCTGCACTACATGACATGTAAGCTGAAAACAATGTGAAAATATAATTGTACACATACTCCCTCCCACCCCGCCACCCCCCCCCTCCCCCGCCATGGTGTTGCTAGTAACCTCTCCCCAAGTAAACAATAACTGTAATGTATCAATATCTTTAAATTAAAACAACTACAACATAGGAGCTTGAAAAGCAGCAAATCAATATACAACATCATCTGCTAGCTATGGGAATGCAGAGAAAATTAAAACCAAACTTCAAAACAAGCTCCTGAGCTGCACTTCCTGGCTCTCAAACAATAACTATTTCATGAACTGGCATGGTTATATTTTCCCACCTTTAATACAGAAATGTTCCTGTGCAAAGGGTTCCTGTTGATTAGCCTTCTCTTCAAATAATCAGCTATTTCCATTGATTTGTTTTGTACAAATTTTGTCCATTAAGAATGGAAGGAAAAACTACGCATGATTGCCGATTGTTAGGTATTAGCTTCACACAATGCAGAACAATAATGATGCTGGAGGAAACTCCTACGTAGTTGAATAAAATGATACTGAGAACAATCAGCAGATCCAAGAGCAGGCGAGAACTGGTCGAGGATCTGGCATGAGCAGGTAAATGCAAAATGCAATTATCATTTTGCTCAGACTGATCAAACTGTATTTCAATACAATCTCAGGTAAATAATCAGTAGCAGACAGAGCCATGATTTACCAAGGTATTCAACATCCTGCATCCAAAGCAGATAAAGCTGGGGCAGCATTTTAATACAAGATCTTTAACATAGATCAGGGTCGGATTTAGATGAAGAGAGGCCGTACGCTGTTTCACTTGTGAAGCCCCTCCCAATCCCCCACCCCCACGACTAGAGGAAGATGGTCCACCAGATTGACACCGATTTGCAGCCGAGCGTGGCCAATGAGATAAGGGGCTGGAAAGCTGCGCTTTTATTTATTTATTTATTGCCAGTGCTAGTGTCGAGTTGTTGGCTGAAAACACTATTATTCTGAAATGGAGGGCAAGGAAAATTACTGAAGGGTTGTTTAGAGACTACAGTGCGTTGTGACAGTATACGTAAGAAAGGCCTATAACAGTGTCAAAAATATTATACACCTTGCAGGGCTCTCACTTAATTTTTTTTTCCCTGTTGTCAGCCGGGCAACCTTGGCAGCTTTTTAAGTTGCCAAATGACAGTTTAGGTGGTCATTTAAGACGGCTTGCATGATGCGTGCGATAATGTTATCGGACGAAGTGCGTAGATACCAGTCGGAATTATGCTCAATGAAGCATTCACATATCATTTCTGCTTCAAATAAAGTCACAAACTAACCATATTCACCAATCAAGACATGATATATAGCACAATGACATGCAGGAAAATTATAATACAGTATCTCAACTCTTTTTACACATTGCAATGAATGCAATTTCTATTATTTCTTTCCACTTCCAAACAAAAATGTGGTTGGATTATTCAGCGTACGATCAACCTCGGCTTCGCACAACACCTCCACTCAGTTTGCAATAACCAACCTGATCTCCCGGTGGCTCAACACTTCAACTCCCCTTCCCATTCCGAATCTGACCTTTCTGTCCTAGGCCTCCTCCATGGCCAGAGTGAGGCCCGCCGCATATTGGAGGAGCAGCACCTCATATTTGCTTGGGTAGTTTGTACCCCAGTGGTATGAACATTGGCTTCTCTAATTTCAGGTAGTCCTTGCTTTCTCCCTCCTTCCCCTCCCATTCCCAGCTCTCCCACAGCCTACTGTCTCCGCCTCTTCATTTCTTTTTCATGCCCCCCCCCCGACATCAATCTGAAGAAGGGTCTCAACCCAAAACGTCGTCTATTCCTTCGCTCCATAGATACTGCCTTACCCGCTGATTTTCTCCAGTTTTTTTGTCTACCAATGGGATCCCACCACTGGCCACATCTTCCCATCTCCTCCTCTGTTGGCTTTCCGCAGAGACCGCTCCCTCCGTAACGCCCTGGTCAATTTGTCCCTTCCCAGCCAAACCACCCCCTCTCCTGGCACTTTCCCTTTCAACCGCAGGAAATGCTACACTTGTCACTTTACCTCCCCCCTTGACTCCATTCAAGGACCCAAGCAGTCTTTCCAGGTGTGGCAGAGGTTCACCTGCACCTCCTCCAACCTCATCTATTGCATCCACTGCTCTAGGTGTCAGCTGCTCTACATCGGTGAGACCAAGCGTAGGCTTGGCGATCGCTTCGCCCAACACCTCCGCTCGGTCCGCAATAACCAACCTGATCTCCCAGTGGCTCAGCACTTCAACTCCCCCTCCCATTCCGAATCCGGCCTTTCTGTCCTGGGCCTCTTCCATGGCCAGAGTGAGGCCCACCGTAAATTGGAGGAGCAGCACCTCATATTTGCTTGGGCAGTTTACACCCCAGCGGTATGAACATTGAATTCTTCAATTTCAGGTAATCCCTGCTTTCTCCTCCCCTTCCCAGCTCTCCCTCAGCCCACTGTCTCCGCCTCTTCCTTTCTTCTTCCCGTCCCCCCCACCCTCACATCAGTCTGATAAAGGGTCTCGACCCGAAACATCGCCTATTTCCTTCGCTCCATAGATGCTGCCTCACCTGCTAAGTTTCTCCACCATTTTTGTCTACCCATTCACACAAGTTCTGTTATCCCACTTTCCTTACCCACTCCCTACACATTAGGGGCAATTTTACAGAGACAACTTAACCTACAAAGGCATTGCGTCTTTGGGATGTTGGAGGAAACCCACTCGCTTGCAGGGAGAATGTGCAAATTCAACACAGACAGTGCCCGAGGACAGGATCGAACACAGATCTCTGGCGTGTGAGGCAGCAAGTCCACCAGCAGTGCCACTATATTTTGTTTTCCAACACCCAAAAAATTATACGTTGATAACTTTGGTTACTAAAAAAATGAAAATATCCATTTTCAATTTTAAATCTCCAAGTGACGCTATGTCCCCCTTTACAGCTACTGTATATTTTAATTAAGTTCAAGAATATGGGGAAGTACATTGGCCATCAAGTTACTGCCTAAAAGTGTCAGAGACTCGGAATTGATCCTGATTAAGGGTGCTTTCTGTATGGAGTTTGCTCCTTTTCCCTTTGATCGCATGGGTTGTCTCCGGGTGCTCTTGTTTCCTTCCACATTCAAAGGTGTGCAGGAACCTATTTCAGACCCAACCCAAAACGTAATATTTTCCTTTTGTCCAGAGATTCTGTCTGACCTGTTGAGTTACTCCAGCTTTTTGTGTCTATCTTCAGTTTAAACCAGCATCTGCAGTTCCTTCCTACACACACACGATACTATACGATAGAACTTTATTAATCCCAGGAGGGAAATTGTGTGTGTGTGTGGGGGGGGGTATATATATTACACACACACACATATATATTTATAGTTATATATTCATATATAAATATACACCATTTTGTTTTCTCGTTTATAACATTATTTACAGAGTACTATGTTTACATATTCTGTTGTGCTGCTGCAAGTAAGGATTTCATAGTTCTAACTGGGACATGAGAGAATAAAACACTCTTGATTTACTCCGCTAATATGGGATAGAACTAGTGTATGGGTGATCGGTGGTCGGCATGGACTCAGCGGGCCGAAGGGCCTGTTTCCACGCTGTATCTTTAAATTAAACTAAAACACTACAACCAGAGGGAGTCTAAAGAAGGGTCTCTACCTGAAACGTCACCTAATTTCTTCTATCCAGAGTTGCTGGCTGCTCCATGGAGTTCCCCCGCACAATTAAAGCATGGAATATTCTTCACCTTACCATAGTAACCCAACCAGATGCAACTAAATTTAAGGTACCTGTTTTTTTCCCCAAGAACCCTTTTTTGCTTAAGTCCAAGTCAAGAGTCAAGAAGTTTTATTGTCATGTGTCCCAGATAGGACAATGAAATTCTTGCTTGCTGCAGCACAACAGAATATGTAAACATAATACAGAACAGGAGATAAAGGTTCAGTGTGTTTATATACCATAGACCATATATATACACAATAAATAAACAGATACATAGAAACATAGAAAATAGGTGCAGGAGGAGGCCATTCGGTCCTTCGAGCAAGCACCGCCATTCATTGTGATCATGGCTGATCGTCCGCTATCAATAACCCGTGCCTGCCTTCTCCCCATATCCCTTGATTCCACTAGCCCCTAGAGCTCTATCCAACTCTCTCTTAAATCCATCTAGTGATTTGGCCTCCACTGCCCTCTGTGCCAGGGAATTCCATAAATTCACAACTCTCTGGTTAAAAAAGTTTGTTCTCACCTCAGTCTTAAATGACCTCTCCTTTTTTCTAAGACTGCGGCCCCTGTTTCTGGACTCACCCAACATTGGGAACATTTTTCCTGCATCTAGCTTGTCCAGTCCTTTTATAATTTTATATGTTTCTATAAGATATCCCTTCATCCTTCTAAACTCCAGTGAATACAAGCCTAGTCTTTTCAATCTTTCCTCATATGACAGTCCCGCCATCTCAGGGATTAATCTTGTGAACCTACGCTGCACTGCCTCAATCACAAGGATGTCCTTCCTCAAATTAGGAGGCCAAAACTGTACACAATACTCCAGATGTGGTCTCACCAGAGCTCTATACAACTGCAGAAGAACCTCTTTACTCCTGCACTGAAATCCTCTTGTTATGAAGGCCAACATTCCATTAGCTTTCTTCACTGCCTGCTGTACCTGCACGCCAACTTTCAGTGACTGGTGTACAAGGACACCCAGGTCTCGCTGTACCTCCCCCTTACCTAACCTAACCGCATTGAGATAATAATCTGCCCCCTTGTTTTTGCCGCCAAAGTGGATGACCTCACATTTATCTATATTATACTGCATCTGCCACGCATCTGCCCACTCACTCAACCTGTCCAGGTCCCCCTGCAACCTCCTAACATCCTCTTCACAGTTCACACTGCCACCCAGCTTTGTGTCATCCACAAACTTGCTAGTGTTGCTCCTAATTCCCTCTTCCAAATCATTAATATATATGGTAAACAATTGCGGCCCCAACACCAAACCTTGCGGCACTCCACTCGCCACTGCCTGCCATTCTGAAAAGGACCCATTCACTCCTACACTTTGCTTCCGGTCTGCCAACCAATTTTCTATCCATGTCAACACCCTACCCCCAATACCATGTGCTCTAATTTTAGTCACCAGTCGCCCGTGTGAGACCTTATCAAAGGCTTTCTGAAAGTCTAGATACACTACATCCACTGGCACCCCTTCATCCATTTTACCTGTCACATCCTCAGAAAATTCCAGAAGATTAGTCAAGCATGATTTCCCTTTCATAAATCCATGTTGACTTGGACTAATCATTTTACTGCT
Organism: Okamejei kenojei; assembly: GCA_035221665.1. NCBI lineage: Eukaryota > Metazoa > Chordata > Chondrichthyes > Rajiformes > Rajidae > Okamejei > Okamejei kenojei. The sequence continues at coordinate 159,907,330 of CM069131.1, forward strand.
ATCCAAATGCCCCAATATTACCTCTTTAATAATTGACTCCAGCATCTTTCCCACCACCGAAGTCAGGCTAACTGGTCGGTAATTCCCCGTTTTCTCTCTCGCTCCTTTCTTGAAAAGTGGGATAACATTAGCTATCCTCCAATCCACAGGAACTGATCTTGAATCTATTGAACATTGGAAAATGATCACCAATGCGTCCACTATTTCTAGAGCCACCTCCCTGAGGACCCTGGGATGCAGACCATCAGGCCCAGGGGATTTATCATCCTTCAGTCTCATTAGCCTACCTAATACTATTTCTCACCTAATGAAAATTTATTTCAGTTCCACTACCCCCTTAGATCCTCTGTCCTCGAGTACATCTGGGAGATTGTTTGTGTCCTCCTTAGTGAATACAGATCCGAAGTACCTATTCAACTCTTCTGCCATTTCCTTGTTGCCCATAATAGTTTCACCAGTGTCTGCCTTCAAGGGACCAACATTTGACTTTGCTACTCTTTTTCCCTTAACATATCTAAAGAAGCTTTTACTGTCCTTCTTTATATTCCTGACCAGCTTCCCCTCGTACTTCATCTTTTCAGCCCGTATTGCCTGTTTTGTTTCCTTCTGTTGTCCTATGAAAGTTTCCCAATCCTCTGGCTTCCGGCTACTCTTTTCTGTGTTATACATCTTTTCTTTTTGTTTTATTCTAGCCCTAACTTCTCTTGTCAGCCTCCTACTCTTAGAATCTTTCTTCCTTTTTGGAATGAAATGATCCTGCGACTTCCTGATTATGTCCAGAAATTCCTGCCATTGCTGTTCCACCGTCATTCCTGCTAGGAACCCTTTCCAGTCGACCTTGGCCAGCTCCCTCTCATGCCTTCATAGTCCCCTTTGTTCAACTGCATCACTGCCACTTCCGATTTAACATTCTCCTTCTCAAATTGCAGATTAAAACTAATCATATTATGATCACTACCTCCAAGCAGTTCCTTTACCTCGAGTTCTCTTATCATATCTGGTTCATTGGACAACACTAAATCCAGAATTGCCTTTTCTCTGGTCGGCTCCATTACAAGCTCCTCTAAGAATCCATCTCGGAGGCATTCTACAAACTCTTTTTCTTGGGGTCCTGAACCAACATGATTTTCCCAGTCTGCCTGCATATTGAAATCCCCCATCACCACAGTGGCATTACCTTTGTTACATGCCAGTTTTAACTCCTGCTGCAACTTATACCCTACATCCGGGCTACTATTTGGGGTTCTGTAAATAACACCAATTAGTGTCTTCTTGCCTTTACAATTCCTCAACTCAATCCTCAGTGACTCTACCTCGTCAGTCCCTATGTCTTCCCTCGCAAGGGACTGAATTCCATCCCTCACCAGCAGAGCTCCCCCCCCTCCTCTGCCCACCTGCCTGTCCTTTCTATAGGAAAAAATGCATAGGCTGTTATTGTTCAGCCCTCCACCACCTCCAGTTTAAATTCCATTTAGAATATTTATGGAGGACCAGGAAACCAGAAGCAAGAGTTACTCCAGGGAGTTACTCCAGATCCAGGGTCAGGGAGTGATTCTGCGTTGGTTTTCAGCGGTCGCGGCGAGGCGGTGACCGGACAGCAATGGCGGCCAGATCTCCCACAATTCAAAGCGAGGGAGAAAGTGCCCAGCGCCGACCAGTTGCCGTGGCAGTGCGCTTGCGCAGGGCGGCCGATGATGCGCTGGCCGTGGTTGTGCGCATGTGCAGGGGGGGGGATGTGCTGGCCGTAGCAGTGCGCATGTGCAAGGCGGCCTGCCGTGCCAGCGGATGAGGAGCGAGCGGAGAGCGGAGACCCGGCGGAGACGGAGAGTGACAGAGAGAGAGAGAGAGAGATAGAGAGGGGGGCCCGCCCAGAGTTGGACGGCAGGTGTCCTGCCTTGGCCGGAGGCCGCCTAGATTTTGAGGCCCTAGGCTTCAGCCTGTGAAGCCTAGTGGTAAATCCGGCTTCTGCGAGGCCCCCCTAGATCTCGAGGCACTAAGCTTAAGCTTGTGAAGCTTATGCGTATATCCGGCCCCGACATAGATTTTAAAAAAAAAGAAAGGCGAGCAGAAAAACTTTGAATTGTACTACAACATTCATTAAGCAAGGCAACTGGAAAACATTAGATGTAAAGACAAGGAGAAGAGAGCTCTTGTTACACTTTATATTCAAACATGTACATCACTCATGAATACACACAAGAATACTCAGAATTACAACTCATCAATGAAACTTACCTCCTTGGCCTGAGCAGGAAGTCTTTAAAAGTATATGGCCTTTCCAAGGCTGGATCTTCTGCCTGTTTGAAAAAAAAGAATTATATTAAGAGATTAATTGCTTAATTGAAACAATAACTGCACATTAAACCGAATATCAATGGACATCATGCTACATTTATATACGACATTAGTGAGGCAGCACCTTGAGTGTTTTATTCAGTTTTGGTTAATCTGCTATTGGAAAGATGACATTAAGCCTGGAAAGATTGCAGATAATGTATGCGAGGATATTGCCAGGACTCGAAGACCTGAACAATAGGGAGAGGTTGGCAGGTTAGAACTTTATTCCTTAAAATGCAGGAGACTGATGGGTGATCTTATGGTATGTATAAGATCATGAGGGGAATCGATATTGTGAATGCACAGTCCTTTTCGCGGGTTCAGGAAATCAAGAACAAGATTACTTTGGTTTAAGGTGTTGTTTGATTGTTTGTTTGTTATTTATGTGTACATATGGGTGCGTGTATGTGTATATATACACATATGTATATGTGTGTGTGTGTGTGTGTGTGTATATGTGTATGTGTGTGTGTGTGTGTGTGTGTGTATAGAGTATGTATATACATACACACACTGAACTTTTTTTCTCGTTTATTATATTGTTTACAGTGCACTAATTACATATTCTGTGGTACTGCTGCAAGTAAGAATTTAATTGTTCTATCGGGGACATATGACAATAAAACACTTTTTGACTCTTGAGAAGGGAAAGATATAATGTACTCGCTGGAATTTAGAAGATTGAGGGGTGATCTCATAGAGACTTACAAAATTCTTAAGGGGTTGGACAGGCTAGATGCAGGAAGATTGTTCCCGATGTTGGGGAAGTCCAGGACAAGGGGTCACAGTTTAAGGATAAGGGGGACGTCTTTTAGGACCGAGATGAGAAAATCGTTTTTTAACACAGAGAGTGGTGAATCTGTGGAATTCTCTGCCACAGAAGGTAGTTGAGGCCAGTTCGTTGGCCATATTTGGATGTTGGATGTGGCCCTTGTGGCTGAAGGGATCAAGGGGTATGGAGAGAAGGCAAGTACAGGATACTGAGTTGGATGATCAGCCATGATCATATTGAATGGCGGTGCAGGCTCGAAGGGCCGAATGGCCTGCTCCTGCAGCTAATTTCTATGTTTCTATAATAGGAACTGGAGGGACAACATTTTCAGAGGGTGGTGAGCATATGGAACAAGCTGTCAGGGGAAGTTGTTGAGGCTTTAAATACAATTAGTCCTTATCCTGTTCTAAGGAGTTAAAATCTGAATATCGACGGCAAATGAGAAAGGGAATAAAATGAGAGAATTTACCCATTTCAGAATCAACGGGTCTCGGCAATTTCAAATTCTAATTATTTCTCCCATTTTTGGACAGCAGGTACTGATAATGTTTCTGCTAGTGACAATTGCATATCCTCAAGGCTTATCTTGTATTTCTGTACTAGTTCAACGAGCTTCCCTTCTGACGAATGGTCTTGACCTGAAACGTTGCTATCCTTTCCTTCCACACATGCTGCCTGACCCATTGAGTTACACCAGTACTTTTGTCTTTCACCGAAGAATCCAGATTCTTGCATCTCCTCTCTACCCCCCCTTCTTGCTTTTCCTCATCACCTTGTAGCATTTCCCAAGGATTGGTATTAGGGCCATTTAATTTTTTAATTTCAATTAGTGATGTAGGCTTGTTGATAAAAACCACAATTTTCAAATTCACAGGAAATCATACAACTGTGATTCTGTGGGTATAAAATAAAGAACAAAAAAAAATAAGAGCATACAAAAATATATATTTCTCCACTGCTTATGGTTGGAATCTGAAATGCACTGCCTGCAGGTGTGGTAGATACAGGTTCCTTTGTGGCCACTGTGAATTGGATAGCTTCTAAGGTTCAAAGGTCAGTTTCTTGTCACGTGTACCAATTAAGGTACAGTGAAATTCAAATTACCATACAGCCATACTAAAAAAAGCAAAACACACAACTACATAAAAGTTAATGGCTAAAATTAAATCTACAAGGATACAGGGAAAGATCCAAGGGGTAGAAATTGGAAATTGCTATAGTTGAGAGCCAGCAAAAATAATAGTTGCACTGCAACAATCTATTATTCGTCAAACTTACCCGTTATTGTTTACTTTGTGCCATCCTCCATTTTATCAGCAGCCTGGTATTTATAGCACATGTTGTCTTATTTCTGATTTCCAACATTTCCAGCATTCATGAGAGAATAATAGTTTTAAAGGTAAGTTCCTGGTCTGTAGCCAACCAATGATCCAGTAAATTGACTCAAGACAGCAGGGAAATTTAAATAAAAGTAATTAAATAAATCTGGAATTAGGAAATGCTAACGTAAGCAATGATAAAAACCTATATGGTTCAGTAATACTCTCTGGGAAAAGGTGATTTGCCACTTGTACACAATGAGTTCTGCATAAGATTCTAGACCCACCACCATGGTTCAATTTTCATTGCCTCCTCAGTTCAATTTAGGTCAGACAACAAATGGCAGCGATGCTCAAATCCCAAAGAATCAAACGTTCATCATTTCATTTATGAGGAATATGAGATGCAGACTTTTAGGTTCCAACAAGCTCAGTTAAGGGCCTGTCCCACTGTACGAGGTAATTCAAGAGTGTCCCACTGTACAAGGTAATTCTCCTGAGTTTTCCCCTGATTCGAACTCGGAGAATGTCCGTAGCGGGTCCATTGGAGTTTGTGGATGTCTCGTAGCGGCTCGTACGAGTAACGGTAGGTACTCTGGAAATCCGGTAAACCCGTGACGTTTTTTCAACAATGTGAAAAATGACCATGAGCAAAACATTACTCGTGATGAAAACAATTGTTATTTTTTACTCGTATGAGCCGCTACGAGACATCCATGAACTCCTACAGACCCACAAAGGATATTCTCCGAGTTCGAATTGGGGTAATCTCAGGAGAACTCTTGAATTACCTCGTACAGTGGGACAGGCTCTTTAGTAATTTGTATTTGTATTTTTTGTGTGTACTTAAAATCTTGTCAGAGAAACTGATGGACTGAAGATTGAGAAACTCCAGAACCACCAAGGGGCATAAATGCAGTGTGCCAATGTACCTTCAGGCAGGCTTTCATTAGAAAAGTCTGCGTAGGAACAAATACAACAGTGTACAAAATTAAGAATGAAATGTTATCAAATTCGCTTTTAGTAAAAAAACAATGCAGATGTTTGCTACCTTATTAATGGAAATTATCAGTGGTAATCTTCAATTACCAAGTTAAAAAACATAAAAGTACTCGCATTTCAATAAATTAAAAAAAAATTATGACAAGTATAGAATTTTTTTACTCTATATCTATTTTTTATTGATGTATTTAACTATTCAATTGTTTTTTAATGCAAAGTTATCAGTGAGAAAATAATTCTATCTCTGTACAAGCAAACAGGAAGTTAATGATTAACCATTCCTTTGCATATGTGCTCTATGGCATTAGTTTGAATCTAATTAGGCCGCCCATGATGTTCAGTCTTTATCGCAGTGAACAATAATTTGCGAAACATATAACAATAAAAGATTAGTTCTAAAATCAAGTCATGCAAATTGCAAAGGTCAACTTTGAATAGTGGAGACTCATATTCTCGCTAGATTATTTAGTTCAGCAAGAGAAAATGGAATCCACTACTGGAACATGCAATTCCAAATTGAATTTTAGAAGTATTACAGAATTAGCTTCCTGAAATACTACACAATTGTAGATTAAAAGGTAAACGATTACTCACTGTCACACATGCAGTCACAGTATGTCTTAACAGTATGATTTTCGCCTGCTGTGGAATTATTTGCCTTTCAGAGGATTCAGCAACCATTCAATGTTAAGCAAAGATGGCATTTTCTGCATTTCATTCTTAAAAAATCACAAACCTTAGGGGTTGTTCGAACTGGTTCAACACAGTTAAGTGCATCCCGCTGTTGTTCTTTTCAAAGGATAATATCTTGCAGTAATTATTGTATCAATCCTTCAGCTGACATTTTTGGCACATTGTAAATTTAGTCCAGGTCTTTTAACAATCTTCTTGGCTACTTTATCAAACTCAATTGCTCCTAACCGGTCAAACCAGCTGAGGAAGCATGTCAAATATGTTATGATTAATTATGAGCTAATGGAAATTGAGCAAAGATTTCATAATGGAGAATTTAAAAAGTGAAAAAATGTGTAATGATTTGGAATTCACTATTTTTTGGGGGGATGGGGGTGGGGTGGGTAAAGGTATAAAGAACTAAGCTTTGCAGCTGTCTATGGAATATTTAAATGAACTAAGGTCTTGGGATGGAGAGCAAGAAGGTCTTTGCAGCAAAGGTAGACGCAGAATGCTGGAGTAACTCAGCGGGACAGGCAGCATCTCTGGAGAGAAGGAATGTGTGACGTTTCAGGTCAAGACCCTTCTTCAGACTGATGTCAGGGACGTGGGCGGGACAGAGATGTTACTTTTACCGGAAACAATAAACTTGTTTAACCGACTGAATGTCCGGGACAAGGGAATTACAAACATATATGAATGGCACCTTTCCCTATCCCATATCGATAATCCTATGCGAGATGATCATTCAAATTTCTCAACAAATATCAAATTGAGTGCCATGCTAAATGATGAAAACAAAATGTAGATAAGTTCAGAAGGAATGTGAACATGCTAGGGCTAGTCTAATGGCAGAAAATAATACAAGGTGCTGGACTAACTCAGCAGGTCAGGCAGCATCTCTGGAGAACATGGAAAGGTGACGTTTCAGATTGAGACCCCTCTTCAGACTGAAAAAGGGTCACAACCCAAAATGTCATCTATCCATGTTCGTCATGGACGTCGCCTGACCTGCTGAGTTACTCCAACTCTTGTGTCCTTTTGTGTATGAACCAGATTCTGCAGTTCCTTGTTTCTAACATACATAACAGTGGCAGATGCAGTCTAACCCTAATAAAATAGTGCAGCGGAATGGAAAAAATACACAATGCAACATGAAAGGAAAGAATAAATAGCTTATGTGATAGCACTACCATTGATAGCCACTTAATGGTGGTGGCAAGTTGAGGCTTAGTTTAGTTTAGTTTAGAGATACAGCGTGGAAACAGGCCCTTTGGCCCACCGAGTCCACGCGGACCAGCGATCCGCGTCCACTAACACTATCCGATACACTAGGGACAATTTACAATTTTTACCAAAGCCAATTAACCTACCAACCACTGTCTTAGTAGTGTGGGATGAAACCAGAAAAAACCCACACAGTCACGGGGAAAATGTTCAAACTCAGCATGGACAGTACGCATAGTCAGGATCGAACCCGAGTCTCTGGCATTGTAAGGCAGCAATTCTATCACTGTGCCACCGCGTGGCCCATAAAGACGGCAATTAATAATTTACTCTTTTCTAGTCTAGAGATTTGAATGAATTAAAGTGCCACTGTTGTCAGATCACAGAAGGCCAACAAATAAGATCAGGGGTCAAAACTTGATTTTTATTTTCCATATCAAATTTATCTAATATTCAACCCAACCGACAAAACCTACCAGAGGCAGGTTAGTCTTATGTTATTTAAAATGTTTAATTTCATGAACATTCATAGAATTTGATTGCTTGTGTTTGTGTCCATTTGTGAATGATCCCATCAAAATTAATATTAATTCTAAAATTTGCGAGTAGTTTGGCTATTTTAAAACTCATTTGACAGTGTATTCTTAATTTCATAACCACTGATCTCGAGTGATGAGTTTTCTTAAAGGTGGGAATAACAGTTGAATAAGTCATGTTGGCTTTATTATCATGTGTGCCAGTACAGTGAGGTGCAGGTACAATGAAAATCTTGCTTGCAGCAACATCACAGTAAACATAGAGATAACTGACAGACCAAAAAGTCTTATTTTTTTCCCCAAAATAATTTTGATTCAGAATTTAAAATGTATACAATATAACAGCTCTTCATTCTCAGTGTCTATATATTCAATGGGGTCAAACTCAGCAGTGTTCACACATTAACAATTGATATTTCAGCAAAAAGTTAATTTCACTAAGAAACCCTGTGTCAAATAAGTTAGCCCTATCCATAGGCAGATGATACCGGTGAAACCTTGATTAATCAAATTATCTTTAGGGCAACATCTAATTTCCATCATTATCTAAGTGTTGAGACTCATAGCAACAGAAATGAAGTTAATTCCCAAAAGTGAACTTTACAGCCGGTTATTATTCCACATTGATCTTTTTAACTGTATAAATATCTGATTATGATCAGTTGCAATGATGTGGAAGCCGGCAACCATTTTTTAAATTACAAGATTACAGTAAAATGTAGATCCATTCCAGGTTTTCAATCTTACACAGTAGCTGGTTCAAAATGATTTGCCAGACACTGGAAAGGGAATGCTGTCTAATAAGTTGAAGAGTGAATCAACAATGATAAGCAGGAACAAGTTAGATGAAGTTGTCCCTTAACATTTACTCACAAAATGTATTGCAACAATCCAAAAGGGATGCATGATATGAAACTTCCAAATTAAATTACCTGAACTTCCAAAAAATAGTTGAAATTGAGGTCACTGTCCTTTCATCAATATTGGAAATAAAGATTCTTTGACAACAAATTAAACATAAGGCTGCAAAGGGAAGCATATGCTATCGTCACGCAAGGCATTACCCACACAGTGAAAAAAAAACAAGTGATATGCTTGACCTGAAGCTCCTCATGCATATCATGTGATAAACTAAAAACTTTTCAAGATACCAGCACACCAAGATGCCATTTAAACAATACATCTCACAACAGCAGGTATGTGAACAAAACAAATGGGGAATCATTATTTCAGCTGTCCTACAATACTCCACTGCTTAAAGATCAAGCCAAAGTGGGAAAGATAAATTAAGTTCCTGGCATCTGAAAGTAAAGAGCAATTTTAGAGAACAAATTATGCATAGAAATGTCTTGATTTTGATCAGACAGCCTTGTAAGAATCAAAAGCCAGAATAAGAGAATCTAATATCACAGGACAAGATAAAATCAAGGTAAATTTACCGCTCTCATACTTAAAGGCGCAGATGATTGTTTGAAGACAGGAGATGTGAATCCCGTTTAGTAATTAAGTAAAACAGGAATAAAAGCCTGCATCAGATATGGTATGATTAAAATTACAAGATTATTATCAAGACACGTTTGCTTCACTGATGTCCTAAAGTGAAAATTTGCCCTTCCTTTTGCCTCATCAGTATGTGACCACAGACCACAGTGATATGATTGATTATTAACCTGCCCTCAAGATCATCATTTCATGGCAATTTAGGATGGGCAATAAATGTCATATAGAAATAGTTACATCCCAAGTAAAAAAAAACAAAGGAAAGATGGAATCTAGTATAGATAACATTAACCACAAATCTAAAAAAGTCATTTAAAAAACCTGTCAGCTTCACTAAAATCCTGCTGGAAGGAAATCTGCCACTCTTACCCACTCACCACATTGTTGACTCTTAGTTGTCCTCTGAAATGCCCTTGGTGGACTTCAAGTATGACAACCTTGCAGTGAATGGTCTGTGGAATTCTGTGCCACAGAAGGTAGTTGAGGCCAGTTCATTGGCTATATTTAAGAGGGAGTTAGATGTGGCCCTGTGGCTAAAGGGATCAGGGGGTATGGAGAGAAGGCAGGTACAGGATACTGAGTTGGATGATCAGCCATGATCATATTGAATGGCGGTGCAGGCTCGAAGGGCCGAATGGCCTGCTCCTGCACCTATTTTCTATGATTCTACGATTCTAAGATGTTCATATTCCGTGAATGAACAAAAAGTGTGAGATGCTGCATTGCTGACGTAGATTCACAGAGCATAGAAACACTCCTCTCATACAGCTTGTGGCAAATGTTAAGTATATATTCTATTTGCCCTGATCATTTATCCTCCCAGCAATGCCAAATAGGTCATTTTTCTAGTTTGTATTTAAAATGTATTATTTTATTGCGATCTTCCAAAGTTTATGAAAAATATTTCTCTCACTGTTAGTTGTTCAAATCTTTTCCAGTTACCAATCCTCCTGCAATTGGAAACAGTTTATCATTACTTACTCTATGGTCTTATTTGCACAACCAAATCAAAGAGGGTGGACTGCAGGAGTGGGGCGCCGTTGTGTATGGCTGCTCTGCCTGCAGTCCGTCCTTTCACCCTTTTTTATTTTTATTTTTAGTCCTGTTAAAACAAAATGTTTGTTGTAGGTTTTTTTTATGTGGTGGGTGGTGGGGGGGGGGGGGAGGGGGAAACTTTATTTCTGCTGTTTTCCTCAGAATCGCATCTTCAGCCTCTCCGGGACTACAGCTCCGGTGGCGGCACAGCGCTGGGACACCATCTCGGAGCGGGCGATGCCCTACCCGGGTCGCCGTGCGGTAAGTTCAGGAGTGCAGTGACCGCCGACTCCCAACATCGCGGAGCTTCCAGCCGCGGGTGGCGCTGGATTTAAAACACCGCGGAACCTGGGATCCGAGATCGCCAGAGTCGGAGCTCCAACCAGCGCGGCCTGAGGACTTCGGGTGCTGCGGTGTCCGGGGTGGAAGCGGCCGCTCCAGACATTTCCAAGCCGCTGAGGAATGTTCAGCCGACGCTGGAGTTCCATCTTCCCGGCAGGAGGGCCTATAACATCGGGCGGCCGTTGCGGCGACTGGCTGCGAAGGCCTCAAATAGGCCCCGACCTTGGGTGGACTAGGAGGAGGAGGACTGGTCTTTTTAGTGCCTTCCCTCACAGTGGAAAGTGTTGATTCTGCTGTTGGGGGGGACGTTCATGTTGAATCCTATAGTGTATTGTGTCTTTCTTTTTCTTCTGTTTTTATTTTATATGGATGTATGGTCATCTATTTTTTTTTCTCTGTAAAGCACTTTGGCTTCAACATGATTTGATTTAAAAGTGCAATATAAATAAAAAATTACTTACTTACTTACTAAAGAAGGAACCACTCCACAACTTTCAGTGTAGGGAAGCAAGTCAGCAAAATATCAATGTAGATCTCACCCTTCCATACTCAATCTAGGTCATCAGAATAGGTGCACCAGAATACAGCCTGACATCATAGTTTCAAGACCATGCAATGCAAGGCTTAACAAGAACATTCTTAAAACAATTATAAATGCATGCACATTTTTTGATTCAACACTTTTTGATTTCCAGAGAACCTAAGTTCCTAACGACCCCTCTCTACCAGATGAACTGAACGAGTACTATGGGTTTGAGGTTAAAAACAGCACCCAGACACGTGCACTACTGCCATCTCCCAGTGACCAGTCGCTCAGGCTGTCCGCAGCCGGAGTTAAAAAGCCTTTGCCAGCATCAACGCAAGCAAAGCCACAGGGCCGGACAACATTCCTGGATGCGTTCTAAGAGACTGCGCCGAGCAACTGAAAGATGTCTTCACAAACATTTTTAACACCTCGCTCAGCCAGGCAGTAGTGCCCAACTGTCTTAAGAGTGCCACCATCGTTCCTGTCCCGAAGAAACCAAACCCAACCTGCTATAATGACTTTCGACCAGTGGCTCTAACACCCATAGTAATTAAGTGTTTTGAGTGACTGGTTATGCAGCATATCAAAAATAGCCTACCTGCCGACCTAGACCCACTGCAGTTCGCCTACAGAGCCAACCGATCCACAGAGGACGCAATCTCAACAACACTGAACCTCGTACTGCCACACCTTGATCGGAAAAATACTTATGCCAGGAATCTCTTCATAGACTTCAGCTCTGCTTTTAACACAATCATTCCGCAGCAGCTGGTGGAGAGTTGGAGTTATTGGGGGTTGATGCTGGCACATGTAACTGGGTCCTGAACTTTCTATCACAACGGCAGCAGACAGTCAGGGTGGGCAGTAGAACATCAAAAACCATAGCTGTGAGCACTGGCTCACCCCAAGGCTGTGTCCTAAGCCCCCTGCTGTTTAGTCTGCTTACACATGACTGTACTGCTAGACTCAACAACAACTTCATCAACAAGTTCGCTGACGACACAACAGTGGTGGGTCTCATCAGTGACAATGATGAGTCGGCGTACAGGATGGAGGTGGAGCTGCTCGCAGGATGGTGCAAATCCCACAACCTCATTCTCAACGTGGGAAAAATGAAGGAGATGGTGGTTGACTTCAGGAGGGCGGGAAAACAACGCCATACACCTCTGCACATCGATGGAGCTGATGTGGAAAGGGTCAGCAGTGTGAACTTCCTAGGACTCCACCTGTCAGAGACCTGACGTCCACGACCAACACCACGGCACTGGTCAAGAGAGCCCAGCAGCGACTACACCCTCTCCGTAGACTACGGAAAGCAGGTCTCCCCACTGCACACCTACGAACTTTTTATAGGGGGACAATCGAGAGCACATTAACCTACGGCATCACCTCCTGGTTCGGGAGCTGCAAGGCGTACGAACGACACCAACTGGACAGGATTGTGAAGATCGCCAGCAGGATTATTGGTGCTCCACTCCCTTTATTGCTGGACATATACAGGAAGAGATGTATTAGAAGAGCCATCTCCATCATCAAAGACCCCTACCACCCATCGCATCACATACTCTCCATCCTGCCATCTGGAAAGAGGTACAGGAGCATCAGCTGCAAAACCAGCAGGATGCTCCTCAGCTTCTTCCCGCAGGCTATAAGACTGATAAACGGACTTTGCCTCCTGCCAAAGTATCGCGCACCAACCACCAACCTGGACACACTGAAGCAGAGCCATTGTCGTGCCACTGCTGATTGGAACTCAGGATATATGTATTTTTATTTTTATTTATTTTTTACCACACACTGAATGGACACTGGTTGAGCAACGTTTTTTCGTTTACTCTGGGTATGTAAGTACTCAGGAAAAATGATAATAAAGATATACAATACAAGTCAGAGAGTCCTTAGTGTGAGTCTGTATGTCCGTATATACACACACATATACGTACATACACACACTAAAGACTCTCTGACAGGTTCTCTAGAAATCGAAAAGTATTGAATAAAAAAATATGCATGCTTTTATAATTGTTTTAAGAATGTTCTTATATATATATGTGCGTGTGTGTGTGTGCGCGTCTCTCTCTCTTTCCCCCTACATAGTACCACGTTTACATATGTTGAGCTACTGTAAGTAAGAATTTCATTGATTTGCTTTGGGACATATGACAATAAAACATTCTTGAGGTGAGCAAACATCTCTCTATTGCAGTCGTTCCAGGGGCCACATATGTTAGAAGTGAGATTCTAATGGCATTGGAAGTATGTGACTGGGTGGATCCCACTCACTGGCTGCCAAGTGTGGACATGGTGCTTGTTGGTGAGCTCGGGCAATGATGCATTCTCCCAGGTAATCTTGATTGTGCAACCATCGATCCAACCACTCTATTGATTGCTTGTCTCACAGTGCCTGCAGGACCTGTTGTGCTGACTACTGCCTGATGGGCTTACAATCAAAGGTGTTGGTCTGGAAGAGCATTTTCATGAAGTACTGTGTGGCAATGTCCAGCTCACTGGCACATTATGTGGCAATATTGACAGACCCATTCTTTGCTAACCGGGGACAGGTGGAAATTTAACACACAGTGACACTTGATTCCCATCTAACTTGGCTCTATGTACAGCCTGATGCAGCCACCCACAAACATGGCCACCAGGGTGAGAGAGACATTGGGTATGCCTTTGCTCCTCTGTGGATTTGCACCTCCTGACCTGTCCGAACCGGCTCCATCTTTGATCCTCAAATGAACTAGAAGACGGCACGTTTGTTTACCAGGATTGTGGAGGGGGGGGGGGGAGGGGGGGGGGGGGGGGGGCAGGCCACGTCTGCACCAAATATAGCTGTCCAAAAAGCTCCTCACACCTGATGACCAGGTTTCTACTGGTTATCGAGAGGTAACCATTCCAATCATCGTTGAACTATGGATATCTGCCCCAGACATTTTTTATTACACGCCTTCATCCCCTCTAAAACCAAATTACTGAACACTTTTGGGTAGTCAGAACTGATGGTGAAGGGAATGGGAGGATCAGTCGGGCCAGTTGCTGAAGAGCATGGCCTCATTCTGGTTTACTCTGGCTCCCTATGCCAACTCAAACCAGTCGCTGATCAATCTGCGGACCAACCATGGATTGAAAGAGAAGATGACAACATCATCTTGGTTCCAGGCTTGGATAGTGGGTGTGGAGAGGATGTTTCCACCAGTGAGAGTCTAGGGCTAGAGGTCATAGCCTTAGGAAGATGAGGAGAAATATATAACCATATAACCATATAACAATTACAGCATGGAGACAGGCCCTCTCGGCCCTTCCAGTCCGTGCCGACCATTTGTTTTCCCCTAGTCCCATCTACCTGCACTCAGACCATACCCCTCCATTCCCTTCACGTCCATATACCTATCCACTTTACTTTTAAATGTTAAAATCGATCCTGCCTCCACCACCTCTGCTGGAAGCTCATTCCACACAGCCACCACCCTCTGAGTAAAGAAGTTCCCCCTCACGTTACCCCTAAACTTCTGTCCCTTAATTCTCATGTCATGCCCTCTTGTTTGAATCTTCCCTACCCTCAATGGGAAAAGCTTATCCACGTCAACTCTGTCTATCCCTTTCATCATTTTAAAGACCTCAATCAAGTCCCCCCTTAACCTTCTGCGCTCCAAAGAATAAAGACCTAACTTGTTCAACCTTTCTCTGTAACATAGTTGCTGGAACCCTGGCAACATTCTAGTAAATCTCCTCTGTACTCTCTCTATTTTGTTGACATCCTTCCTATAACTAGGCGACCAAAATTGTACACCATACTCCAGAAATATCTTTAGTCAGAGGGTGGTGAATCTGTGGAATTCTTTGCCACAGAAAGCTGTGGAGGCCAAATCAGTGGATATAACTACGGCAGAGCTAGATAGATTCGTGATTAGTACAAGTGTCAGAGTTACGGGGAGAAGGCAGGAAAATGGGGTTAAGAGGGAGAGATACTGTAGATCAGCCATGATTGAATGGTGGAGTAGACTCTTTGGGCCGAATTCTACTATTCATTATGACCTTATCGTCCATCTACAGGGAGGTTTTGATCTGAGGTTCCCCACTGCTTGGCAAAGTCACCCCTGTTATACCCTCAGCCTTCCTGATGGATTCAGCAAAGAGTTCTACATGGCGCACAAACAAAACAGGGAAGAGGGGACAAACCTGCCTATGCCAGGTAGCCCAAAGAAGACAGTGGTCACAGAAGAACTGGTGGATCTGATCTTGGTAGCCTTTAACACGAAGAGGAAATCTATCCAGAATCAGACTAAACCGTCTCAGGTGTATTGCTGCTCTGATCCACACAGCTTTATATATTTAACCATTTCCATCAGGAGACTGGAGGCATAAGTTCAAAATTATGTTGCATATGCTATCTTGTTGAGTGACTGGTCAAATTATTGCAGATAGCTACCATCAGCAAGATGTACATTTAAGTCCTGATGAATTAACATTGGTCAAAAAATCCCATCCCAGAAAGCTATGTCCCAACAAGACCTCTACAAAGCTATGAGCTGAACAAACTGTGCTGATAACTGGGATTAGTATAAATAGCGCGTGATGATTGGCGCGATCTTAGTGGTCCAAGGGTCCTCTTCCTATGGACTACTAATATGACAACAACTATGAATAATCAAGTTAAATCCAAGGACATAATTTACGTTACTTGTTTTCGTCATGGTCTAACTGACTGAATTTCAAGCTGCCAATAAACTCAAAATACTTCGCAATCAAATCAACATAAACTTTGTGAAAACAGATGACAAAGTTGAAATGATTTAAGTAAAGCTGAGACAGTGCAGGAATAAACTGGGCACAGCTGGGTCAATCATTAATGGAGTCCAACTGACACTAGTGAATTCTTTGGTTTTCCCAAAAGGGTGTTTAGGGACAACAGGAATCTCGCAAGAAAATTTGGACAGTCCCAACCAATCTGTACCAATGAAGGAACTAAATGCATTGCTTGGTCGCCAGAATGAGTTATGTCCAAATTAGACCTAATTATATGGAAGTTGAAGTTGGTTATTGAACTATTAAAAATGGTGTAGGATTGTATGAAGGAAAGACTGCAACAACACATGGTACTTGCAGTTCATCAAATTGGAAACATTTATCATCATATTTCTGTTGCAGTTCCTAATAATATCTTAAGATTTCTAGTGTTTTTAAATGATTTTGGTAGTGATATAAAGAAGAGATCAGTGTTTTTATGTTAAATGAGCCGTGGCCAACCCTACCTGTTCTGGCTGAATGAACAAAACAAGTATTAGGGAGGGCTACCCACACTTTCAAACAGGGAAATTAAGGTAGAACTAGCATGCTTGACATTAACAGCTGAATTCACATCTATGACTCAAAATGTTCTTATACAATGGGATTTTCCTTACCTCATGTCTGGGACTGTTTTAGATTAATTTCTGGTGATTGACTGGTCATTATTACCAATTCTAGTAGTAGGTGACAGGGGATTATTTTTTGTTTCAATTAAGCAACTCCAAAAGTCGTAGCCTCATTACAACATCAAATACATAATTCATTAAAAAAATAGCCTGTTTTTAAAGTTTCTTTAGTTTCTTATGTGAGCATTTGGTTGTCTTCCTGAGGCAATATTTCCCAAAACTATAATAAGGCGTTTACGAGATTTAGAATTATTTAAATTAGAAATGTCTCCAATGAATGCATAGTGGCTTCATTGCACGTAGTATATTATGTTCTATTGACATATTCCATGAGATTGACCACATGAGGATTCTAACATAATAGTTAACACACTTTTTAATCAGTGCCATCAGAATAGATATTAGACCCACAATTTTTGTATGTAATTTTAAACTGGAGATTAAGATGGTGCTCTTCCCTTAACAGTGACTGGGAAATGCAGTAAAAATGAAAGTAATTGCCTTTGTTCCTAACAAAATGAAGAATGGTTAATGACCTTAACAAGGCCTTAACAAAGCAGCATCGTTAAATGTCAATGACATAGTCAATATAAAACACTAAATTAAAAAAGGGAAAATAACTGGCATTAAGGATAATATAAAAGTGAATGAATTTATGTTTTTGAACATAGGGCTGCCAACGAGGTGCTGGGATGAGAAGAAAACAGGATTGTTGGGCACAAAGTTTGGAAATGGATACTTTGAAACCAAAAATATTTTCCACTGCAGGTCATTAGCAGCTACAGTAAACATGGAAGAGACACAGCCTGCACTTGGTGCTTTAAGGGCCTGTCCTGCTTAGGCGATTTATTCGGCGACTGTCACAGTTCTAGCAGGTTGCCGAAAAGCGGCGACTGGACCCCCCCTATGACAAAGTCTATGAGAAGCTACGACAACCTACCACCTAGTCGACGTCAAGCTACGGCAAGTGACCGGCAACCGGCGGCCCATTAAGACGTCCACGTACAACCACACCTACGACAACCTACGACCGCACAGGCGACAACCTACGACAACCAGTCAACCCGCGACAGGCTACGACAAGCAACGACCCTGTCGGTGACAACTGAAGACAACTGAAGACAATTCAGTCGCCGGTACCTGTCACCGGTTGACGTAAGTTGACGCAGGTAGTCGCAGATGGACAACCAACGTCACCTAGCGACAACCTGCGTCATCCTGCCGACAACCTACGACAGCACCTTTGACGACAGGTGAAGACAAGCTACGTCAAGCCAACAGTCGGCAAAAAGGTTTGAACATTTCAAAATCCAGCGGCGACCTGAAAAAAGTTACAAATTTTTAGGCGCCTTGAGGAGACTACTCACGACCATACAGGCGTCACCCCACAATATACACAAGCCACTTGAAAGAAAGTATCAAGTGTATATATATGAGTGAAAATGCAAATGACTGCAGAGATCAAAGATTTCCGGGAGCATAATTTTAGAAAGAAAACAATCAAAGTTGTTGTGTGAAATGTAGTGCAGAAGTGGATTATTAACAAACACAAAATGTTTCATGGCAACATTTACGCAGAGGTTAATAAATAAATTCAACTACTAATTTCACAAGCCCCTCTCAAGTCTAGCGAAAGGACCTCATGCCCAAACTAAACACATGTAGCTGTGTGGTGACGCAGGTGGAGGAGGCGACATCTGTGCTGTACGTTGGACAAAAAACAGCAAAAGAGTTCGCCACATTCTGGCCTTGTGCATAGGATTTATTATGACAGAATCAAATTCTTGTCTACCCCCAAGAGCTGAATCAATGATCGTGCAATAAACAATGTCATTGAATTGAGCTGAAGTTAATTCTTCATTGTCACATGTCACAAGCCACTGTGACATTCTTTGGCCATGTTGGCCATTGTCAATTCTGGCCAGTATTCAAATGTTAAATTATCATTTTAGTTAAATAGGCTCGGAAGGTTTCCGAATAATACAGAATGGAATCCGTCTGATTTGAAACATGACCTCACATGACCTTCTGAGGTAACATGACCTCACATGACCTTCTCATATTTGGGATTGATACAGGATGAATATTATCAATCTCATAGTAGAAAATGCACTATGCTCTCCAGCAACAGCTACTCTCGTATCAGGTACGACACATCCAATGTATACAAGTCTCCTTTTATTAAATCTATGCCTTAAAACTTGTAAATTATATATTGAATCAAAAAGCAGTCAGATCATTATATGAAGACAAAGAAAGGCTACAGAAGCGTTAATCTGGAGCTAAAACTAGAACTGCTGGAGGAACTCCTCGGGTCAGGAAGCATCTGTGGGGTCAAAGGCAGAATAGAAAAAGAGGCGAAAGGGAGGAGTGAGGCAGGGACTGCCAGGTCCCAGATTTGAAGCAGGGAACCCCATTTGACCTTCTCACATTTGGAATTGATACATACATAGATACATAGACAATAGGTGCAGGGGTCAGCCATTCGGCCCTTCGAGCCAATATGTGGGGATGTGGAAGGGATATTTCCACAAGTGGGAGAGTCCAGGACCAGAGGTCATAACCTCAGAATAAAATAATGTATCTTTAGAAAGGAGATGAGGAATTTCTTCGGTCCGAGGGTGGTGAATCTGTGGAATTCATTACCACAGTCGACCGTGGAGACCTTCAGTGGGTATTTTTAAAGTGGAGATTGGCAGATACTTGATCCGTACGGGTGTCATGTGTTATGAGGAGAAAGTAGGAGAATGGGGTTGAGAGAGAAAGATAGACCAACCATGATTTAATGGTGGAGTCGACTCGATGGGCCAAATGGCCTACTTCTGCTCCTATGACATGAACTTATGACATCACCTTCCAGCCATCACCTTCGCATCTCCACCTGCGCCCCCCTCCCTCCTCCTAACACACTCCATCTGCCTATCATTCATTCCCCACCCCTCAACCCACTCCTCATCTGTTTCCATCCAGGGCCTGGCGATCCCTGCCTCAAGTATGACAACTCTATGCCTTAAAACCTGGGCAGTTTCGTTTAGAGATGCAGCACGGAAATAGGCCCTTCGGCCCACTGAGTCCATCCTGACCAGCAATCCCCGTACACTAATACTATCCTACACGCGAGGGACAATTTATAATTTTTACCAAAGCCAATTAACCTACAAACCTGTATGTCTTTGGTGTGCGGGAGGAAACCAAAGCACCTGGAGAAAACCTATGCAGTCACAGGGAGAACGCACAAACTGTACAGACCCGTAGCCAGGATCTAACCCGGGTCTCTGGTACTGTAAGGCAGCAACTCTACTACTGTGCCGCTTCAGTTAGGAGGAGGGGAGGGTATAAGTGGAGGCAAATGTTGGAAGGTTACGTGGAGACACACGCAGCTGCAAATGCCTGAATCTGATATGCAAGGTGGGTGATAAATAGAACCAAATAAGAGAGCGACAATAACCAGATGGAACCAGTTGGGAGAAGGGATGGGAGATCTAGTAGGTTGATATCTACGATGAGCCCCATTCCCCTATTCAATTTCCCCAATAGCACTAGCGGACCTCTCCAAAGGATGTTGTTCTTGTTGGGGTTTAGGTGCAAACCGTCCTTATTGCACGGGTTCACCATTCCGAGAAAGCTCAAATGATCCAGGAAGCCAAATGAACCAAAGTCCATCACCTTGCTCCATTCTTGCAGCCAGATTTACCTGACATTTCTTCTATTCTGATATCCACTAGCTCTTGGCACCCGAAGCAACCCCAAGATTACAACCTTTGAGGTCCTTAAAATGGCTACCTAGCTCCATAAACTTGTATCTCATCCCTTCTCCTGTTTAAGAAGTTGTAGATTCTCACACATGAGGAAACATGTTATATTACTAAAGCATAACCTCCAAATTTTGTCTTCAATTTCTCAGACAACAAATGACAAAATCCTACCAGTTGCCCTACTCTGTAGCTTGGAGATTGGCAATAGTTTTTCAATCGTCTGTTACAAAAAATGTGCTTTCATTTTCCCTACTAACATGGCCATTTCCCCACATAATACTCTGTCTGCCACATCTTTGCCCACTTACGTCACAAATCTATATCCCTTTTTTTCTTAATCTACTGACTTTCCTTGCTATCATCGTGTCATTGACATGCCTGGCAACCACACGGTCAATGCAAGATCTATGCTACAGGAATAAATACTGGAGCCTCAACGTCTCACAATGTATACAAATGGTTGAAGTTCTAGTATTGATATCTGCAGTATGCCACTTGGTACATCTTGCCAAATGGTGGACAGACAGCACATTATTTCCATTCTTCTCTTCTTGCCAGAATGTTACTTCAATGTCATAAGCTTTCATTTCCCACCTTATAAAATGCCTGCTGGAAATCTGAGTTTCGGTCAAACGCAAGTTCCCCTTCATCCACAACTAATATTATTTAATCAAAGCACTCTAATAAATTGTTCCAAGTTATTGGACATTTAATCTAGAGCCCCAGAACAATGATCTAAAGTCAAGAGTACAAATCTCCATGGCAACTGAAATTCAATTCATCTACTAAATATGGGATGGAATTAATGTCAAAGTATTGACATTATTTGTAGGAGTGACAAACGCTCAAATAATCATTGGAACAACATGCTATCTTCACAATGAGGGCATTGACAATCATGTTTCACAACACCACCACTCCAGCAAATGTGATCGGTTCAGAACATATCCCACAGTTCAAGTTGAACAAGCATTAGGCACGATGGGCCGTTGCAACGACAAATCATATTTTAACCACAAAACGTAAGCTCATGGCTGCACATATATATTACTCTGCCATTACTATCAAGCAAGGTGAACAAGGGAAACGACACCGGCTCAATAAGCAAACAAAACTGTGCTGGAAGCAGCATTTAGTATACCTGAAAGTAAGACATCAGCCTGCGAAGCAATGATAGAGGGGGAATTGGGAACTCGACAGAAAAGCAGCATGCTGTATGGAACATAAAACAAATGCAGTGTCATAAAGTGCCACAGTCCTGCCAGGTGGAGCTGGTGGATAATTGAGCAAACAAAAAGAAAAGCAGTTTCATTAATATCACTCACTTTAATGATGGCCTAGGTTCAACAGTTAAGAGCAAACCAGTTTCATTTATAACCACCTTCAGCCATGTGTGCTGGGTAAACACTCTACTCGGCATCTGCCATTGCAGATACAGTAAACAGCTAATGAAGCTTTTCTTGGAGAAAGTAAAGGGGCTGTCCCAATGTACGAGGTAATTCAAGAGCTCTCCGGAGTTAAAAAAAAAAATCAAACTCGTGGTAAGCACGTAGCATGTATGTAGCGGGCACGTCGGAGCTCGGGACGTCTCTTAGCGGCTCGTAACGCTAACAGCAGGTACTCGGGGAAACGCGGTAAGCTCGTGAAGACTCGTGAAGATTTTTCAACATGTTAAAAAATGTCCACGAGAGCCCCGAGTACCTACGAGCAGCTATTACCGTAATTCTCCGAGTTCGAATCAGGGGAAACTCGGGAGAACTCTTGAATTAGCTCGTACAGTGGGACAGGCCCTTAAGAAATACCCAAATGCACTTGTTACAATCTGAAATGTAAATCAGTCTGAAGAAGGGTCTCAACCCGAAACGTCACCGGTTCCTTTTCTCCAGAGATGTTGTCTGACCCGCTGAGTTACTCCAGCTTTTTGTGTCTATCTTGAGCTTTATAAAACATTGATTGGACTACATTTGGAGTATTGTATACAGTTCTGTCACCCTATTACAATAAGGAATATAGAGGCTAAGGAGAGCATGCAGAAAATGTTTAATAGAATGTGCCTGGAATAGAGGGTGTTTAAGAAAGAATTGCAGATGCTGGAAAAATCGAAGGTAGACATTAAGTAAACTCAACGGGTGAGGCAGCATCTATGGAGTGAAGGAATAGGTGATGTTTTGGGTCGAGACCCTTCTTGGATTAGAGGGTATTAGCTTTGAGGAGAAGTTGGACAAACTTAGATTGTTTTCTCCCGGGGATGAATAAAGTTTTATCGTATCGTATTTTCCATATTCTCTTTGTGCCTTGTTAGTTAGGCAACTTAGTTGGCATGGACAAGTTATGCCAAAGATCCTGTTTCCATAATGTATAAAGGAACATTGTTTTGGTTGTTCCAGCCACTACAGGAGTACCTGAAGCACAAAACAAGGCTCAATCATTTTAATGTTTAGGAAGGAACTGCAGATGCTGGTTTAAACGGAAAATAGACACAAAATAAAGGGTCTTGACCCGAAACGTTACCCATTCCTTCTCTCCAGAGATGCTGCCTGTCCTGCTGACTTACTCCAGCTTTTTGTGTCTTTGCCCAATAGTTTTAGTTGCTTCATCAATGACCCCTCCATATATTACAGGGCGGCAGGGTGGTGCAGGGGTAGAGTTGCTGCCTTACAGTGCTTGCAGTGCCCGAGACCTGGGTTCAATCCGGTGCTGTCTGTATGGAATTTGTACATTCTCCGCGTGACCGCGTGAGTTTCCTCCAAGATCTTCGGTTCCTCCCACACTCCAAAGACGTATAGGTTTGTAGGTTAATTGGCTTGGTATGAGTGTAAGTTGTCCCTGGAGTGTGTAGGATAGTGTTAATGTGTGGGGATCGCTGGTTGGTGTGGACTTGGTGAGCCAAAGTGCCTGTTTCCTCTAAAGTAAACTTGGAACTTGGAACTTGGAAAACTTTATTGTCATTCAGACCTTCCGGTCTGAACGAAATTTTCGTTGCCTGCAGTCATACATATAGTATATAACAAAAACACACAATAAACACATATTTAACATCCACCACAGTGAGTTCACCAGACACCTCCTCACTGTGGTGGAAGGCAAAAATCTTGTCTTTGTCTCTTCCCTTCTTCCTCTTCCTCTTCCTCTGCGCTGAGGCGACCCGGGCCTCCGATGTTGTGACCGCACCGGGTGATGTAAATAAGTCCCGCGGGTGAACCGCGCTCCGCGGGCGGGCCGGTTCAACTCCGCGGCCCGGGGCGGTCGAAGCTGCCGAAGCTGCCGCCCTCCAGTCCAGCGGACGCAGCTGTTGCCGCGGGAGCTCCGGAAAAACAGGTCACCAACCTGTGACCTGCGAGCTCCAGGCGATGTCATCCACTGGGCCCACGGCCGGGCCTCCGAACTCACTGCCGCCGCCACCGCCACCGGAAAGCCGCCACAGCTCCGAGTCGGGCCGCCGGAGCGCCTGAACCCGCCGCAGCCCCGAAGTCGGCCAGCCCCGCGCTGGTAAGTCCTGGCTGGCTCTGCCTCCGGAGCCTCGGGTCGGTTGCAGTTAAAGTTGGAGGCTCAGAAGAGAGGAGAATCACTGGTGACTCAGTGTTCAGTTCTCTTTGTAGTTCCTAGGATAATGAATCAATATGTGCCAACACACAGCAAGGATCCATCCGGCAGAAAATTACTTCTCTCAACATCAGGAGTAAAAGAAATGCCTTCAATTATATATTTTCCACACACAAATACATTTGGGGCAGGCCTATCTTTGCTTCTTACCCTGCACTAATTCTATTTACAAACATTCGAAACTGATGAGCTGCTTTTTCCCCATCAAACTTTTTCTTTGGGTTTGACACAATGTGCTGGAGTAACTCAACTGGTCAGGCAGATGCTTATTTTGTTATGTTTCCAAAATGATCACTAACCCCATCATAGCTTAAAAAAGCAAGCACTTTATAACTTGTATTTAACAGCCTGATAAAATGTTAATGACATTAAATTGCCTCCACATATGTACGTCAGTCTCTGATTTGTCACATTAATTACCCAACACCCTAAATAGGGGGGGAAATAGCAAATTTTCTCCAGCTTAGTCCAGGGGTTAAGCAAAGCCATTGGCTCAGTCCCTGTGCAAAACCTTATATCAAAAGCAAATAGTTCATTTCCTTTTCTGACTCAAGCAAATAGCCCAAGGCACTAGTATTTCAGTGCAACACAGGAATTAGTGATCAATAATCTTGAGCACCTCAATAAGGTCACCATTCAGTTTCCTCTGCTCCAAAGAAAAAAGTTCCAGCCAGTCCCTATAACTCAAGCCTGCAAGCCCAGGTAACATCCTGATTAATCTATTTTGCATCTTTTCCAACTTAATGTTCTTAATGGAGGAGTCTACTGGATATGCAATCATATTGGCAAACACAGGCTTGTGGAGTTGCTGCATCTGAGCTCCAGAGATAGAGATAGATCCTGACCTTTGGTGCTGTCGGGGTGAAGTTTGTGTGTTTTCCCTGCAAACTCATGGGTTTCCACCCACTTTCCAAAGTGGTATATTGGTAACTCAGCTAGCCCCAATAAATTGTCCCCAATCGGTAGGTAAATCAGTAGGTATCCGCGCACTCGTCTTTTAAACGATGTTGTTGTATCTGCCTCAACTCCCTCCTCTTGCAGCTCGTTCCATATATCCATCACCTTCTATGTGAAAAAAGTGGCCTCTCAGATTCCTAGTAAATCTTTCCCCTCTTCACCTATAACTCATGCCCTCAAGTTCTCAATTTCCCCTAAGCTGGGTAAAATATTCTGTACATACACACTCATTTATTCCCCTCATGACTTCATCACTCTCAAGAAAATCACATCAGTTTTGTGCTTCAAATAATACAGCCCGAGGCTGCCGAACCTCTACTGATAGCCCAGGCCCTCGAGTCCAGGCAACATATATAGACACACCGATCTGTTCTGTATTATGTTTACATATTCTGTTGTGCTGCAGCAAGCAAGAATTTCATTGTCCTATCTGCGACACATGACAATAAAACTCTCTTGACTCTTGACATCCTCATAAATCGTCTCTGCACCCTTTCCAGCTTAAAGAGGAACAGCACCTCATATTTCACTTGGGCTCCTTGCATCCCAGCGGTATAAATATTGACTTCCCTAACTTCAAGTAACCCTTGCTTTTGTTCTCTCTCCATCGCTCCCCCTTCCTAGTTCTCCGACCAGTCTGACTGTTCCCCTGATTAAATGTTATCTGTATATCTCTGAAAACCTTCTTCTACCTGACAATGATCTATTCTACGTCTTCCTTGATCGTCATTGTCTCGTGTTCACACCTGACACTTCCTTATCTTTGCCCCCCTCCCCTGACCCTCAGTCTGAAGATGGGTCTCGATCTGAAATGTCACCCATTTCTATCCAGAGATGCTGCTTGTCCAGCATTTTTTGTCTATCGTCAGTGTAAACCAGCTTTTATAGTTCCTTTCTGCACAGACAACGTTCCTATAGCAGGGTGACCAAGATTGTTCCATCAATTGCACAATTTCAAACTGATTGCTAAAGACAAGCATACATGCATTCCATCTGAATGCAGTTTGGTATGGAAATTACCCTGCTCAAGACCACAATAAAATGCAGAGTCGAGAACACAGCTAAGTCCAACATCTAACCAAGACACAAGACTCCACCTATGCCCTCCCACTCAACAATTCCATCTATACTTCATGTTGCCTCATTTCTCCATTCTCCCATGGGCAGAAGATGCAAAAGCTTGAAAGCACATACCACCAGAGAAGGCACACACCACCCATCTGAAAAAGAGTTCCGACCCAAAACGTCACCTCTTATTTTTCTTCAGCATCCGGAGATGCTGCCTAAGCCACTGAGTTGCTCCAGCACTTCGTGTCTACCACCAAATTCAAGAACAACTTCTTCCACCCTGCTATCGGATACTTGAACGGACCTTTCATATGCTAAGGATGTGTTCCAATCTACCTTGTCGCAGTCCTTGGACCTTTTTTTATAATTTGCAATTCTCTCATGCAGCAAAATTATATTCTGCACTCTCTTTATTTCCTCTTTTGCACTTTGATGTACTCTGGTATGATATGATTTGCCTAAACTAGGAAGGTTGGAGGTGAACCAGGGTAATGCCTCCAGTGCCTTAAAGCGAGGCTGCAAGAGGCATCCCAGGGACACAAAGATGACCAGGAGAGGAGAGGAGAGCAGAGGAATGTTGGTTAATGGGAACATCGAGCGCACAGGCCGACCGGGCTTTGAGCTTCGAACAATGGCGCCAATAATGGCGGCTTCCACATGTGTAATATAAGCAAAAGGAATTTCACTATGCAGTTACATATTTGACAAATAAAGCAATATTGACGATTGACTGACTATTGATTAATACCAATTTAACCAGCATTGCACTTGAGTTTTACAGTATCCATGCGCCAAACTCAGCCACTTGAGAGTGGAAACATGCAAGTATTAATCACTCATTTATATGCTGCAGTTTTCAAAATAAGTTGTTAGCATCCAATAGTGACCCTATTTAAAACTTCTAAGAACTACAATTAAATTCCTGTTTAGTCTAGTCTTTTCTTTGCCCTCCTATGAGATTTGTACCAATGGCAACTATTAAATTGATAAAATCATTGTTGAATGAAAAAAATGTTTTGTTAAGGAAGCAACAAAAATTTTACATTTTTGGGGGGGGGGGGGGGGGGGGGGGGGGGGGGGGGGGGGGGGGGGGTGGGGTGGAGACAAATTGGAAATACAAGGATGGAGTTAAAGGGTATAGGAAAAGTTAAGAACGACTCCAGAATTAACAGGACAGAAAGCTCACAAAGGGATAGGAGAGTATGGCCAAGTGAAACAGGAATCGATTTAAAAGGTGAGGTGAGTAATGGATTAAAAGTATTATATATGAATGCGTAAAGTATAAGAAGTAAAGTGGATGAGCTTGAGGCTCAGTTAGAGATTGGTAGATATGACATTGTGGGGATTACAGAGAAATGGCTGCAGGAGGATCGGGATTGGGAATTGATTATTCAGGGTTATACATCCTTTAGAAAATACAGGCAGGTGGGCAGAGGAGGTGGGGTAGCTCTGTTAAAGAGGGATGAAATTCAGTCCCTTGCGACAGGTGACATAGGGACTGATGATGTAGAGTTGCTGTGGATAGAATTGAGGAATTGTAAAAGTAAGAAGACCCAAATGGGAGTTATCCATTTGGGCCCCAAAACAGTAGCCTGGATATTGGGTGCAAGTTGCAGCAGGAGTTAAAATTGGCATGTAACAAAGGTAATGCCACAGTGGTTATGGGAGATTTCAATATGCAGGTAGACTGGGAAAACAAAGTTGGTTCTGGACCCCAAGAAAGGGAGTTTGTAGAGTGACTCTGAGATGGATTCTTAAAGCAACTTGTACTGGAGCCTACCAGAGAGAAGGCAATTCTGGATTTAGTGTTGTCTAATGAACCAGCTTTAATAAGGGAACTCAAGGTAAAGGAACTGCTAGGAGGAAGTGACCATAATATGATAAGTTTTAAACTGCAATTTGAGAAGGGGAAGGTTAAATCAGAATTGTCAGTGTTGCAGTTGAGCAAAGGGGACTATGATGGCATGAGAGGGGAGCTGGCCAAGGTCGACTGGAAAAGAATCCTAGCAGGAAGGATGGTGGGACAGCATTAGCAGGAATTTCTGGGCATAATCCAGAAGCTGCAGGATCATTTCATTCCAAATGGGAAGAAAGATTCTAAGGGGAGTAAGCGGCAACCGTGGCTGACAGGGGAAGTTAGGGATGGAATAAAACTAAAAGAAAAGGCGTATAACATAGCAAAAGTAGTGGGAAGCCAGAGGTATGGGAAACTTTCAAAGGACATCCGAAGGTAACAAAAATGGCAATACAGGGTGAAAGTACGAGGGTAAGCTGGCCAAGAATATAAAGAAGGATAGTAAAAGCCTCTTGAGGTACGTTAAGAGAAAAAGATTAGTAAAGACAAATGAGGGTCATTTGAAGACAGAAACAGGTGAAATTATTATGGGGAACAAGGAAATGGCAGAAGAGTTGAACAGGTACTTTGGATCCGTCTTCACTCAGGAAGACACAAACAATCTCCCAGATGTACTAGAGGACAGAGGATCAAGGAGACAGAGGAACTGAAATAAATTTGCATTTGCGAGAAATAGTATTGGGTAGATTGATGAGACTGAAGGCTGATAAATTCCCAGGGCCTGATGGTCTGCATCCCAGGGTACTCAAGGATGTGGTTCTAGAAATCATGGACACATTGGTGATAATTTTCCAATGTTCTATAGACTGAGGATCAGTTCCTGCCGATTGGACGGAAGCTAATGTTATCCCACTTTTCAAGAAAGGAGTGAGAGAGAAAACGGGGAATTATAGACCAGTTAGCCTGACATTGGTCGTGGCGAAGATGCTGGAGTCAATTATTCAAGAAGTAATCAATGGGGCATTTGGATAGCAGTAAAGGGATTGGTCCAAGTCAGCATGGATTTATGAAGGGGAAATCCTCCTTGACTAATCTTCTGGAATTATTTGAGGATGTGACAAGTAAAGGAGAGCCAGTGGATGTAGTGTATCTGGATTTTCAGAAAGCCTTTGATAAGGTCCCACACAGGAGTCGGCAAAATTAGAGCACATTATAATGGGGGAAGGGTATTGTCATGGATAGAGAATTGGTTGGCAGACAGGAAACGAAGAGTAAGAATAAATGGGTCCCTGTCAGAATGGCAGGCAGTGGCGAGTGGAGTGCCGCAAGGCTCGGTGCTGGGCCTGCAACTATTTACAACATGTATTAGTGATTTAGATGATGGAATTAAAAGTAACACTGGCAAATTTGCAGATAACACAAAGCTGGGTGGCAGTGTGAACTGCGAAGAGGATGCTAGTAGGTTGCAGGGTGACTTGGACATGTTGAGTGAGTGGGAAGATGCATGGCAGATGCAGTATAATGTAGATAAATGTGAGGTTATCCACTTTGGTGGCAAGAACAAGGAGGCAGACTATCATCTCAATGGTGTCAGATTAAGAAAAAGGGAAGTGCAACGAGACCTGGGTGTCCTTGTACACCAGTCACTGAAAGTAAACATGCAGGTACAGCAGGCAGTGGAGAAAGCAAATGGCCTGTTGGCCTTCATAACGAGAGGATTTGAATATCGGAGTAAAGAGGTTCTTCTGCAGTTGTACAGGGCTCTGGTAAGACCACATCTGGAGTATTGTGTGCAGTTTTGGTTTCCTAATTTGGGGAAGGACATCTTTGCTATTGAGGCAGTGCAGCGTAGGTTCACGAGGTTAATCCCCGGGATGGCGGGACTGTCATATGAGGAAAGATTGGAAAGACTACGCTTGTATTCACTAGAGTTTAGAGAATGAGAAGTGATCTTATAGAAACATATACAATTATAAAAGGACTCGATAAGCTAGATGCAGGAAAAATGTTCCCAATGTTGGGGGAATCCAGAACCAGGAGACACAGTCTAAGAATAAAGGGGAGGCCATTTAAAACTGAGATGAGAAAAAACATTTTCACCCAGAGAGTTGTGAATTTGTGGAATTCATTGCTACAGAGGGCAGTAGAGGCCAATTCACTGGATGAATTTAAGAGAGTTAGATAGAGCTCTAGGGATTAGCAGAATCAAGGGATATGGGGAGAAGGCAGGCACGGGATTGTGGATGATCAGCCATGATCACAATGAATGGCGGTGCTGGCTCGAAGGGCCAAATGGCCTCCTCTCTGCACCTATTTTCTAAGTTTCTATTGGTGAAGGACTCAGCAAATATGTGGAAATCTACAAATGTTGGTTTTTAAACTGCTGAAAAGAAAGAACAAAGGTGGGGGGGATAATTAGCTCCAGGCATCCAGGGCTCCAGATAAGAGTGTTCCAGATATAATTGAAACTTGTATTACTTTATCCACTGCTACAGATAGATTAGAATTGTAACAACGGGCCTGTTGAAATAATGTGATTATCTTGTACTCTTTGGTACCAAAAGGTTTTAATAATTCACTACTTAAATACCATTGCTTGATTATAAAAGATAAAACAAATCTTTTGCTAAAACTAAACATAGTTGATGTCAATTGATAAGGCTAGATGACTTGACAACATAATTACTCAATATATCAAACATAGCATATCAAGCTCATAAATTGTTCTCATTGAAATAAATTCTTAAATTGCAGTATTAGATCTATTTTTAAATACCTTGTGACAATAATTCTCTGTCACTGGCATTTTGTCCTCCCTTCCATTTGTTTAAATTACATTTCTGCAATGCCATAAAATTCCTATCCATCTCAATTTTACTGGACTTTTTCTTTCTGAAAGACCACTATACCTCCAAACCTTTGTTTAGTTTCCCCCCGGGCTGTTGGCTCCTTACACAATCAATCGATCTGATGAGACATCACCATGTCAAACTGAAAAAAATCTTATTCTGCTTAATCAAAATTGTTTTCCCTTTTGACTTTAATATGGCAATTTGTACATTGAAACTTCATATTTCCCAAATGCTATTCGACAACATACCCCATGGTTTCTTCAACTGTGATGTTTTCTTGCATAACAGTACTGGGTTTTCCCACTTATGTGGCAAGATCAAAGATCACTACATGTATCTGAATGTGACAGATCATTAAATAAGATGGTTTAAAGCCCATGGTACGAGCATTCCAAGAACTCTCCCGAGTTTAAAAATAAATCAAACTCGTGGTAAGCACGGAGAATGAATGTAGCGGGTAGGTCGGAGCTCGGGGACGTCTCTTAGCGGCTCGTAATGCTAACGGCAGGTACTCGGGAAGACTCGCTAACGGCAGGTAAGCACAGGAAGACTCGTGAAGATTTTTCAACATGTTGAAAAATGTCCATGAGAGCCCCGAGTACCGACGAGTGGCCATTACCGTAAATCTCCAAATTCGAATCAGGGCAAACTCAGAACTCTTGGAATTAAGTCATACCATGGAACAGGGCTATTAGCAAGCTAACTTTGAGAGCATCTGCGTATGCCCTGGGTAAAGCAAAATATATGCTATTTTTGAAAAATGTCTTTTCACCAATAACTTACCGGTAAGTGATTAAGAGGCACATCAACTTGGCCCAGGAAATCATCTCTTGTCTGTAAAATAAAAAGTTATAGAACCTTGTCACTAATTAACATAAATAAATGTAATCCAATTACATTTCAATCATTTCATTTGAAATACAAAAATACAAACCAACAACAGGGCAAGGGTTTGCAAATATAGCATCAATTCATAGAATTAGTACGGCACAGGAAGAGGCCCTTTGGACCCCACCATGTCTGCAACAACCATGATGCCGACCTAACTAGTTATTTCTGCCCGCACATGATCTGTATCCGTCTATTCTCTGTTCATGTTTTCCTAAATGCCTCGTAAATAATGTTATCACATCTGCTTTTACTCCATCTCAGGCAGTGTGTTCCAGACACCTACCACTGGGTCAAAGAAAATGTTCCCAATATTTCCTTTAAACTTTGGTCACTCTCGCATTAAACCTTTTTTACACTTCCACCATGGGAAAGGTTGTCTGAATGTCCTTCCCATTTATGCCCCTCGTAATTGTATATTAATCTATCAGGTCATCCCTCATCCATGAGAAAACAATCCAAGTTTTTCCAACCTCTCTCTATGTCTCTTAGACTCCAATCCAAAGACATTCTGGTAAACCAGGTGCGCAGCGGTAGAGTTGAGGCCTTACAGCGCCTAAGACCCGGGTTCGATCCGACTACGGGTACTGTGTGTACATTCTCCCCATGACCTGCGTGGGTTTTCTCAGAGGTCTTCGGTTTCCTCGCACACTCCAAAGATGTACAGGTACGTAGGTTAATTGGCTTGGTGTATGTGTAAATTGACCCTGGTGTGTGTAGGATAGTGATAATGTGCGGGGATCGCTGATCGGTTCGGACTCGATGGGCCGAAGACCCTGTTTCCGTGCTATATCTCTAAACTCAAACAACTAAATCTCTTCCGCACCCTCTCCAAATACTTCCAAAAGTGTGGTAAGCATAACTGCCCGACACTCCAAGTGTTCCCATCACAAAGCTTTATATAGCTGCGATGCGATTTAACAAATATTTTTACCCAATACCTCAACCAATCGAAGGCAACCATGCCGTACGGCCTCTTTACTACCCTATTCACCTGTAGCGCCGCTTTCATGAACCTATGGACTTTCCCTGAGGAGTAAGAGAGCCTAAGACAATATTGGGGAAGTGAAAATCACCCACAACAGCAACCATGTTCTTTTTTCATCTTTTTAATATCTCCTGAAATGCCTGTTCCACTCTCTCTCCCTGACTATTGGGAGGAAGATAGTATAGCTCCGTCATAAGTGATCACATATTTCTTCATCCTGACTACCTGTATAACCTCACTGGATGTTTTCTCTAAGTGCTGCTTTGACATTCTCCCCAATCAGTAATGCAAATTCCACACTTCATCTACATCCCTCTCTATCGCACCTTAAACATCTAAACCTGGACTTTTGAGACGTCAGTCCTGCCCTTCTCTCAATTAAATCTCTGAATTAACTATAACATCATAATTCCATGTACTAATCCAGGCTTTAAACTCATCTTCTTTACTTCTTGCATTAAAAATAAATAAACTTCAGACCATCAGTATTGCTATGTTTATCAACCTGACCCTGCTTGTTCTTCCCATTAGAATTACTTGACTAAACCTCTAACTTTTCTTCAATCTCTCCACCTTTTGACCTGCTGCTGTATTCCACCAACGCCCAGTCAAACTAGTTTAAACCCTGCTTAGTAACATTAACAAAGCTTTTTGGGCCAGTAAAATAAAATCTCAGGTGAAGAAACCCAGAGATCCATCTCTAGCTGGCTACCATTATGTGAAAGGCAGTTGGAAATATCCTTTAAAGCACAAAAAAGAAAGCTTCATTAACTTATCCAGGAGAAAAAAACCCTTGAAGTTTTTACTTCTTGCTTTTTTTCCATGCTTTTTTTCTTGCGTGTGTGCGTGTGCGTGTGTGTGTGTGTGTGTGTGTGTGTGTGTGTGTGTGTGTGTGTGTGATTTTGTCTTTGAAACATATCTCATTGAAAACCAGACACAAAAACATGGAGGTTTTTACAATTTTGGTAGGGATTAAACTTACGATTTCATAAAATGCACTCCTCTCTAAATTTGGTCAATTATTTCATCAGATTTTGAATAAAGTTGTTCACAAAACTCACTTTATAAAATATAATCGTCACTTGCCAGCTGCTGATGTCACAATGCCCACATGCCCACCAATCCAGGCCCACCTGCCTCCTGGCCCCACCCCCCGTTGCCCCCCCGCCGCTGTGGATTAAAGGTGCAGAAAGATCGAGAAAGTTCTGCAGAACAAAGATTCTACAGCTCCGTTCTGCTATAGGATCTTTGTTCTACAGATCTCGGGGCAGCGGCGTCTCATGCGCTGAACCTTCTCCTCACTGTCGGCGGAGCTCGTGAAGCCCCACCCGCCTGCGCGCTCATTCCAGCTGTGTGTTTCCAGAGTCAGAAGCCACTTCTGTCTCTCCTCATTTGGCAGCCCGGCTCCCCTCCACCCCCCCACTCTGCTTCTCACCTCCTCCCCTCTCCTTCCTCCTTCTCCTCTCTACCAAAGATCCTATACCGCTATAGGATCTTCGCTCTCTATCCGTCACAGGGGATGATCGGCTGCGCGCCCCTCCCCGGCCCGGCTCTGTCACACTGGCGGAAGCCACATTCGGCTGGTCCCCCCGCTGCTTTTCACCGTCCTCAGATCGCTCCGTGCCTCGCTCGGGCTGCCACCCCGCCCCCTCTCTCTCTCTCTCTCTCTCTCTCTCTCTCTCCCTCCCCCCCCCTCTCTCTCCCTCCCCCTCTCTCTTCCCCCTCTCCACTCTCTCCCTCCCCCCTCTCCCCCCTCTCTCCCCCCCTCTCTCTCTCTCTCCCGCTCTCTCTCTCCCCTCTCTCTTCCCGCCCACCCTCTCTCTCTCCCCTCCCTCTCTCTCTCCCCCTTCCTCTCCCCCAACCCCCTGCCCTCCCCCACCCTCCTCCCCTAAACCCCCATCCCCCCACACCCTCCCCTACACCCCTGCCCTACCCCTTTCCCTCCACCCCCTCCCCTACCCCCTTCCCTCTCCACCTCCCCCTCCCTTCCCACCCCTACCCCCTTCCCTCCACCTCCCCCTCCCTTCCCACCCCCTCTTCCCTCCACCTCCCCCTCCCTTCCCACCCTCTTCCCCTTCCCTTCCCCCCTCTCAGCCCCCCTTCTCTCTCCTCCCATATCTTGCTTCCCTCCTCCCCCCCTTCCCCCCTCACCCACCCTCCCTCTCCTCCTCCCCTCCACCCCCCTCTCCCCCTGTCTCTGTCTCTCCCCATTCTCACTCTGCCCTCACTCTCTACCCCCCCCCCCCCCCCTCCGCTCCATCTCTAGACGCACCTGCGAGTTGGGGGCTATGCGTCAGTGGATAGGGCGGTTGATAGTAGTTCAGGAATGCTTTCTAGTTGTGGTAGGATTCAGTTAAAACCACTTGATTCTGATGGGGTCCAACAAAGTGGAAGCTGCAAAAGTAACTCCTCTGCTGGAAGATTCAACAACTCAGGGACACCCTTGGGATGAAGAGTTGGCCGATGAGATGGAGGCATTTCTTTTCCTCATAGTTTTTTCCATCTCATACAATTGTGGACTACGACTACGACAGTATCTACGACTGAGAAATTTGTTTTGAGGATACAAATATTAAGAATTAATGAGCGAGGAAGTGGAGTTAAGGCAAATGATCAGATCAACCATGTTCATATTGAGAGACACTGCGGTTTTAATGGGTCTCATTCCTGTTTATTGTGGAATTCTCTCTGCTGATATATGTTGATATATTATGCACATTCATTTTTGTACGAGTTTCTTAAGAAAATGGCTCAAAGTTCATCCTTTGGGGGCAAGCTCCGGGATCATTTATGCTCTTCTTGACAGGCGTTATACATTACCTTGATTATACAAGAAATCTCAGAATATACCAAGTTATTACACTGTTTACAGCTTTCTGTGTTACGCAATATCTGGTGCATGCTGGTTATCTACTCAGGGTTAAACATAAAAAATAGGTGCAGGAGTAGGCCATTTGGAAATCTAACTCTCTTGAAAACGCTCTCGAACTCTCTTTTGAACTTGCACTGCCTATCAGAGGCATCACTAAAGCAGCCCGTTTCTCATGTTAAGAATGTCTTTTTACTTGACCTAAATTGTGCACAATAGTTCAATAGTTACTTTATTGTCACATGCACCCAGATACAGTAAAATGCTTTGTTTAGCATTCGATTCCTTTTGCATGTGATCTAGTAAAATCATACTATACATGAGCACAGTCGTACATCATAAGTGAAAGAGTGCAACAATTATAGTGTAAATAATTATGGATTTCCTCTGAGACATTACACAAAGATTCAACTCTGGCGCCATCTTGTATCTTTCACATATCAAGTTTTAAAAAATAACGTCCTATTTTGGCCTTAAAGGTCTATTGTCCTGGCGGCGGCACTAGGCAACCAACAACCACAGCAAATGTGCCATCTTCTCGCCAACCGCAGCCACCACTCTGCTTCTGTGTGCCAAGGTGCTTCACATAGCTGATCTCAAAACTTGGGAGCACTTCGGATGGGTTCGGAAACAAAGCTCTCAGCCCGCTCGAACAGGCACTGATCTTCTCTTCTGTCTGCTGCTGTTGCCATCTCCTTGTGTGGTCTCACCTAGGCCCCTGGGTTTAGGTTTATTACTGTCACATGTACGGAGGTACAGTTGCATGCTATCCAACCAAGTCAGCTAATACTATACTCAAGTACAACAGGCACAGTGAAGAGAAAGATACAGAGTGCAGGAAATAATACTCAGCATTGTGGCACAAGTTTCACAGAAAAAAAACTCCAATGTCTGCAATGAGGTAGGTTGCAGTAGCCTAACTGATGGAAAGGCCATTCAGAAGCCTGATAACAGAGGGGAGGAAAATGTTCTAAAGTCTTGCGATGTGTGCGTTCTCTAACTTCCAAATCTTCTGCTTCATGGTACGGTAGAAAAAGGAATAACCAGTGTAGGAAAGGTCTTTGATTATGTTGGCTGTTTCTCCGAAGTAATGTGAAGCGGAGATGGAGTCATTGGTGGTAAGTCTGGTCTATGTGTCGGACTGGGCTGCATCTACAACTCTCTGCGATTTATTGCCGAGCTGTTCTCAAACTATCTGTGATGCAATCTGACAGTATGCTTTCAGCCGTGCATCTATACAAGTCTGTACCTGGAGAAGGATAGCTTTTCCCTGGTCCTCACTTGCAAAAGACTCTTCCTATTAGACTTTAGAGATACAGCGTGGAAAAAGATCCTTCAGCCCATCGAGTCCGTGCCGACCTGCGATCACCCCACTAGCTAGCACTATCTGACACACTGAGCACAATTTACAATTGTTTTACCCAAGCCAATTAACCTACAAACCAAATCTGTACGTCTTTGGAGTGTGGAAGGAAACCGGAGCACCCAGATAAAACCTACAATGTGGACAATGAAGAAGGATATCTACGTTTACAACAAGATCTAGATCCGTTACGGAATGTGAGCAATGGAATAGCAAATGGCATTCAGCTTTGAAAGATGTGAGATGTTTCACTTTAGTACGACGAAATACGACTTTAGTATGACTTTGGTACTGAATCAGTAAATGGTTAAGCCCTGGAGAGTGTTGCAGACCAGAGAGATCAGGGAGTATTGGGGCAAGGTTCATTCGCAGTGATGAGACACGTGGACAGTGCGGTGATGAAGGCCTTCATTGGGAAGGGTATTGAGTAGAAAAGTTGCGACATCACATGCAGTTGTTGATGAGACCACATTTGAAGTATCACATGCATTTCTGGTCACCCAGCTATAGGAAGGATGTCATTAAGTTGGAAAGGGTGCAGAAGGGATTCACCAGGATGTTACCTGGACTTGCAGGCACGGGTAAGAGGGAGAGGCTGGAACATTATCCTTTGGCTTGTAGGAGGCTGAGGGGAGACCTGATTGATGTGTATGAGAACCTGAGGAATATGGATAGAGTATTCAGTCTATTTTCCCCAGGGTGGCAAAATTCAAAAACAAAAGACTATAGATTTAAGAGGCTTTTATAGACTTTTTCAATCAGAGGGCAGTCCATATCTGGAATGAGCTGGCAGAGGAAGCTACAGAAACAGACATAATTAAGTATTTTAAAAGGTATTTGGATATACACAGTAGTTAGGAAGGTGTTAGAGGGATATGGGGCAAATAGCACTAGCTCAATGTACCAAATTGGTCAGCATGGACAAGGCGGGCCCATCACAGATGTAATCATGATGTTGCGTCCAATTGCCTCTCATCTCTTAGATCTTTAAACTGATTTGGATGGCACTGAAACCAAGGCACAGTCTTCTGCAGATGCACTGTAGAAAATATACTGACTGGTTGCACAATGCCCTGGTACTATAATTCCAACGCACAGGTAGGCAAGAGGCTGCAGACAGTAGCGGTCTCAGCCAGGCCTGTCACAGGTGCAACCCTCACCACCATCAAAACCATGGAACTAAGGCAACATCTATGAGCAAGGATCCCCTCTTCACACTCCTACCATTTAGTAGAACATGCAAAACCATGAAGTCTCATACCACCAGGTTGGGGAGCAGCTATTTTTCTGTAACTATCTGGAACTGACCAGCACAACCCTAACCATACTTCAGCAGAAGAACATAACGGGCCACCTCTTCCACTATCATGGGCTTGTTTTCTATTTGTGTTTTTGCACGTGGGTCTTTGTCTTATTTTTCCATAGTCCATTTCCTTTCACTTTTTTTCTGGTTTGTCTCTGTTCCCAGACATTCTTGCCATAGAGGGAGTACAGAGAAGGTTCACCAGACTGATTCCTGGGATGGCACGACTTCCATATGAAGAAAGACTGGATAGACTCGGCTTGTACTCGCTGGAATTTAGACGATTGAGGGGTGATCTCATAGAGACTTACAAAATTCTTAAGGGGTTGGACAGGCTAGATGCAGGATGATTGTTCCCGATGTTGGGGAAATCCAGGACAAGGGGTCACAGTTGAAAGGATAAGGGGGAAGTCTTTTAGGACCGAGATGAGAAAATCGTTTTTCACACAGAGAGTGGTGAATCTGTGGAATTCTCTGCCGCAGAAGGTAGTTGAGGCCAGTTCGTTGGCCATATTTACGAGGGAGTTGGATGTGGCCCTTGTGGCTGAAGGGATCAGGGGGTATGGAGAGAAGGCTGGTACAGGATACTGAGTTGGATGATCAGTCATGATCATATTGAATGGCGGTGCAGGCTCGAAGGGCCGAATGGCCTGCACCGGCACCTAATTTCTATGTTTCTATGTTTCCCGTGCTGCAGAAAGCAAGATTTTAAGAAAGTAGAAGAAAGCAAGCAGAAAGCCTGTACCTCACCATACTTGTGATATTACAATAAACTCAACTTGACTTTGGTGCCATTATCAATCTTTGCACATTTCCAGGTGCTCTATTGAAACTGTTAATAAAGGGTGGGGCTGGGAGAAGTTTGCATATTCTGAAGTTAGGTGCAATATTCCAGCGTCAAGAAGAAATTCAACAAACGTCAATGAACTTCAATAACAGTTCACATTCTGTTATCCTCAAAGTTGCAGGAGTAAATATTCAGATTTCATTACTTCTACACCTTTGCCAGTGTCTTCTGCTACCTTTGCTACCTTTTTGCACACTCTCAAAGCCATGGTACACTGGAGGCAAACAGCAAACACTGATTTGAAAGAGTAGATTTTGCTAAAGCGTGCAAGTAATCTCAGATGTAGGTCGGAAACGGGCTGGATAAGGGAACAAGATAGAACCAAGAAGTCTGAAGAAGAGACCCAACCTGAAACATTGTCTGTCCATTTCCTCCACTCCACACCACTCCCTAACCCACTGAGTTCCTCCAGGGCATTGCGTCTTGAAAGAGTAGAAAAGGGCCACCCTCCAAACTGGTCCCATCCCGACCCTTTGTTGCTGTTCAATGACAAAAACACCTGAACTAGGCCCCTGAAGTAGCAGGCTAAATGATGATTTCAGCAATCACACCATGATTTACATTTAATAAGATACAAATGCAATATCTGTGAACTTTGATTGCGCAGTTTTGTTAGCAGCAACAATACTTTAAAATTTATCAGGAAACCATTATTGAATGAATAATTATTGGGTCAGAATGGTTTCATATCAGCCACTGAGTGCTGCTGCAAAATTAAATTCAAACAAGATAAGATCAAAGTGTTAAGATTATGATTGTTAAATACGCCTTTGATCCTGCATTGGAGCAGGAAATATCTTAAAACTACCTGCCTTTATACCGCTTTAGTTTAGTTTAGAGATGCAGAGCGAAAACAGGCCCTTCAGCCCACCGAGTCCGCATCGACCAGCGATCCCTGCACATTAACACTATCCTACACTAGAGACAATTTATTTTACAGATATACCAAGCTAATTAGCCTACAAACCTGTACGTCTTTGGAGTGTGGGAGAAAACCAAAGTTCTCGGAGAAAACCCACACAGACACGGGGAGAACGTACAAACTCCGTACAGACAGCGCACGTAGCCAGGATCGGACTCGGGTCTCTGGCGCTGTAAGCACTGTAAGCCAGCAACACTACCGCTGCCCCACAATGCCGCCTGCATTTATATATTTTTTAAATGAGATTGCATTAAAACTGCCCTGAATTTGTCAAATCAGTCTGGAGTGCACTCACATAGGAGATCACAGTTCCTCATATCATGAAGTCAGAATTGTACAGCAGAGAAACATGTCCTTTGATCCCACCAGCGTCATGTCGACCTTTTTGACCATCTGCACTAATCTCATTTACCTGCGTTATAGGCAATAGACAATAGGTGCAGGAGTAGTCCATTCCCACAGGAGCCGTTGTAAGAGAAGGAGAAGGAGGGGGAGAGGCGACACCCGACCGGTAAGCTTAAAAATGCAGCGCGGGGCTTGTTTTTTCAGAGGCCCACAGGAGCCGTTGGAAGAGAAGGAGGGGGAGAGGCGACACCCGACTGGTAAGCTTAAAAATCCAGCGCGGGGCTTGTTTTTTCAGAGGCCCACAGGAGCCGTTGGAAGAGAAAGAGGGGGAGAGGCGACACCCGACCGGTAAGCTTAAAGGGAGGTAGTCACTCCAAAACCACAGGAGGCAGACAAGTGGGTCACAGTTAGGAAGGGCAAGGGGCAGAGGCAGGGGCTAGAGAGTCCCCATTGAAAATAGGTACTCCTGTTTGAGTACTGATGGGGGGGCACAGCCTACCTGGGAGTAGCAACAGCAACAGGGCCTCCGGTACAGAGACTGACCCTGATGCTCAGAAGCATAAGGAAAAGAAGAGGAGGGCAGCAGTAATAGGGGACTCCATAGTTAGGGGGTCAGATTGGCGATTCTGTGGACGCAGTCCAGAGACCCGGATGGTAGTTTGCCTCCCTGGTGCCAGGGTCCGGGATGTGTCTGAACGTGTCCAAGATATCCTGAAAAGGGAGGGAGAGGAGCCTGAGGTTGTGGTACATATTGGTACCAATGACATAGATTAAAAAAAAAGAGAAGAGGTCCTAAAAGGAGAATTTAGGGAGTTAGGAAGAGAGCTATGGAAAAGGACCACGAAGATAACAATCTCAGGAAAGGCTACTGGGGGGACTTTAAACGAACCATATACCATATACCAATTACAGCACGGAAACAGGCCTTCTCGGCCCTTCCAGTCCGTGCCGACCATTTGTTTTCCCCTAGTCCCATCTACCTGCACTCAGCCCATACCCCTCCATTCCCTTCACGTCCATATACCTATCCACTTTACTTTTAAATGTTAAAATCGATCCTGCCTCCACCACGTCTGCTGGAAGCTCATTCCACACAGCCACCACCAGAATTGGTCTTACCAATGCCTTGTACAATTTTAACATTACTTCCCTACTCCTATATTCAATGCTCTGATTTATAACGGCCAGCACACCAAAGGCTTTCTTTACCACCCTATCTACATGCAATTCCACCTTCATGGAACTATGCACAGTTATTCCTAGATCCCTCTGTTCCACAGCATTCCTCAATTCCCTACCATTTACCATGTAGATAAACTAGATAGGTAGGGGGAAGGGACTCAAATAGAGATAGCTAGGAGACGGTGTCTGAGGCAGGAGGCAGAGAAGGGAAGCACTCAGACCCAACATGTACGGGGGGGAAGAAGAAAAAAATAATAAACAGAGAATAAGAGGTGGTGGGTGTCTTAAAGGTGTGAGCAGAGAGAAAGAGGGGTATAAAATGACAATAGAAGCAAGTGGTAGCAAGGTGAAAATTAATAGTGGCTGGCAGACCGATCCAGGAAAAAAAATCAAAAGGGGCCACTTGTCAAAATTGTATAAAGGGTAAAAGTGTTGTAAAAACAAGCCTGAAGGCTTTGTGTCTCAATGCGAGGAGCATTCGTAATAAGGTGGATGA
This sequence comes from Okamejei kenojei, assembly GCA_035221665.1. Taxonomy (NCBI): domain Eukaryota; kingdom Metazoa; phylum Chordata; class Chondrichthyes; order Rajiformes; family Rajidae; genus Okamejei; species Okamejei kenojei. The sequence goes on from CM069131.1 coordinate 159,949,248, forward strand.
TTTGAAGGTGCAGATAGCTTTTAATGACTATGCTATAGTTGGGATCATGGAGACATGGCTCCAGGGTGACCAAGGCTGGGAGCTGAACATCCAGGGATATACAATATTCAGGAGGGATAGACGGAAAGGAAAAGGAGGTGGGGTAGCGTTGCTGGTGAGAGAGGAGATTAATGCAATAAAAGAAAGGACATTAGCATGGAGGATGTGGAATCGATATGGGTAGAGCTGCGAAACACTAAGGGGCAGAAAACGCTAGTGGGGAGTTGTGTACAGGCCACCTAACAGTAGTATTGGAGTTGGGGATGGCTTCAAACAGGAAATTAGAAATGCGTGCAACAAGGGTAACACAGTTATAATGGGTGACTTCAATCTACATATAGATTGGGTGAATCAAATTGGCAGGGGTGCCGAGGAAGATGATTTCTTGGAATGTATGCGGGATAGTTTTCTAAACCAACATGTGGAGGAACCAACGAGAGAGCAGGCTATTCTAGACTGGGTATTGAGTAATGAGGAAGGGTTAGTTAGCAGACTTGTTGTGCGTGGCCCCTTGGGGAAGAGTGACCATAATATGATTGAGTTCTTCATTAGGATGGAGAGTGACATAATTAAGTCAGAAACAAGGGTTCTGAGCTTAAACAAAGGTAACTTTGAAGGTATGAGCCGTGAATTGGCCAAGATAGACTGCCAGGTGAGTCTTAAAGGGTTGACAGTGGATATGCAATGGAAGGTATTTAAAGACTGCATGGATGAAGTACAAAAATTGTTCATCCCAGTTTGGCAAAATAATAAATCAGGGAAGGTGGTGCATCCGTGGATAACGAGGGAAATCAGGGATAGTATAAGAACTAAAGATGAGGCATACAAATTGGCCAAAAAAAGCAGCCTACCAGAGGACTGGGAGAAATTCAGAATCCAGCAGAGGAGGACAAAGGGCTTATAGATTACGAAAGGAAACTGGCAGGGAACATAAAAACTGACTGCAAAAGTTTTTATAGATATGTGAAGAGAAAGAGACTAAATAGAACAAATGTCGGTCCCTTGCAGTCAGAAGCAGGTGAATTGATCATGGGGAACAAGGACATGGCAGACCAATTGAATAACTACTTTGGTTCTGTCTTCACTAAGGAAGACATAAAAAATCTGCCGGAAATAGCAGTGGTCCGGAGGTCAAATAAGATGGTGGAACTGAGTGAAATGCAGGTTAGCCGGGAAGTGGTGTTGGGTAAATTGAATGGATTAAAGGCCGATAAATCCCCAGGGCCAGATGGTCTGCATCCCAGAGTACTCAAGGAGGTAGCCACGGAAATAGTGGATGCATTAGTGATAATTTTTCAAAACTCCTTGGATTCTGGAGTAGTTCCTGAGGATTGGAGGATAGCTAACTCCACTTTTAAAAAAAGGAGGGAGAGAGAAAGCGGGGAATTATAGACCAGTTAGTCTAACATCGGTAGTGGGGAAACTGCTAGGGTCAGTTATTAAAGATGGGATAGCAGCGCATTTGGAAAGTGGTGAAATCAATGGACAAAGTCAGCATGGATTTACAAAAGGTAAATCATGTCTGACGAATCTTACAGCATTTTTCGAGGATGTAACTAGTAGAGTGGATAAGGGAGAACCAGTGGATGTGTTATATCTGGACGAGGGAATTGAATGCAACATCTCCAAATTTGCAGCTGACACCAAGCTGGGGGGTATAGTTAGGTGTGAGGAGGATGCTAGGAAGCTGCAGGGTGATTTGGATAGGCTGAGTGAATGGGCAGATGCATGGCAGATGCAGTATAATGTGGATAAATGTGAGGTTATCCACTTTGGTGGCAAAAACATGAGGGTAGACTATTATCTGAATGGTGGCAGATTAGGAAAAGGGGTGATGCAACGAGACCTGGGTGTCATGGTACAACAGTCATTGAAAGTAGGCATGCAGATGCAGCAGGCAGTGAAGAAAGCAAATGGTATGTTAGCATTCATAGCGAAAGGATTTGAGTATAGGAGCAGGGAGGTTCTACTGCAGTTGTACAGGGTTTTGGTGAGACCGCACCTGGAGTATTATGTACAGTTTTGGTCTCCAAATCTGAGGAAAGACATTCTTGCCATAGAGTGGGTTCAGAGAAGGTTCACCAGACTGATTCCTGGGATGTCGGGACTTCCATATGAAGAAAGACTGGATAGACTCGGCTTGTACTCACTGGAATTTAGAAGATTGAGGCGGGATCTTATAGAAACTTACAAAATTCTTAAGGGGTTGGACAAGCTAGATGCAGGAAGATTGTTCCCGATGTTGGGGGAGTCCAGAACAAGGGGTCACAGTCTAAGGATAAGGGGGAATTCCTTTAGGACCGAGATGAGGAAAACATTCTTTACACAGAGAGTGGTGAGTCTCTGGAATTATCTGCCACAGAAGGTCGTTGAGGCCAGTTCATTGGCTATATTCAAGAGGGAGTTGGATGTGGCTCTTGTGGCTAAAGGGATCAGGGGGTATGGAGAGAAGGCAGGTACGGGATACTGAGTTGGATGATCAGCCATGATCATATTGAATGGCGTGCAGGCTCGAAGGGCCGAATGGCCTATTCCTGCACCTATTTTTCTATGTTTCTATGTTTTTATTCGGCCGTTCGAGCCAGCACCACCATTCATTAGGCCTCCACCCTTCTACACCTTGTTTGTCCAAGTGTCCCATAAACTTTTTATTTCTATCTGATTCCACTACCCCCTCCTGTGGTGAGTTCCTAATATTAAGCTTTTATATTCCATGCCCCAACTGGTCCACTCGATGCCCCAAATGCTATATTCAATGCCCTGCATATGGGGTGCTTATACTCAAGCATGTCATATGTCTTCTTCACCACAATATCTACCTTTGTTGTCACTTTCAGGGAAGGACAACCCCAAGGTTTTTGTATTACAAATTTGCTGTATATGCCCTATCTCTATTTGACTTCACAAAATACATCACCTTGCATCTTTCATGATTGAATTCCACCTGCCAATGCTCTACCCTACTTTCCATCTAACTGATGTCCTGCTGTAGCCTCAGACAACCTCTCACGTTTTGCACAAAGCAACTAACTTTGTCAGCAAAAATTGTTATGTGAATTACAGGTGATATATCAACCAGATGTGTCATCATAATTCACGTAACATTTGTAAATAGAACTGTAAAATTGTCTCTGTTCAGCAACACCTGATAGAAAGTACACATAACCATAATGAGATTAGCTGTGATGTTCTGCAATGTTAGCACTTAATGTCCATCTGTTATGATCGACATCTTTTATGGCTCCTCATCGCAGTCCAGTGTTCAACAGGAGCTTGTCATTGACAGATTCTTAATTAGAAAGGGTGTCAAGGATTATGGGGAGGTCGGGAGAACGGGGTTGTGAGGGAAAGATAGGCCAGCCATGATTGAATAGACCAATGATGCTCCTAGACCTTATTAAATTATTACAGTTGGAGGAAATCACAGCAAATGGAATCAGAACATTGCTCAATAAGAAAAAGAAAACACATTTTGCTCAAATTGGTGAGTCCTGGCCCTTTACCCCTTAAAACAGCTTGCCACCCAGCTATGCACATCATATGGTGAGCTCCTCAAGGATCAATTACCGGTCTCCAGCATTTTAGTGTCCGAGGCTGTTCACCAAGCAAGAATAAGTTAAAGAAGATATTGCAAGCAAGAAACAGTTCAATGCCTGCATTAGACTTTAAGTTGAACCTCATTTGATGTATGTGATTCATACCTACTGTACACTAGAACAACATTTCATCAGGCTGGGAAAGATTCAGGCAAAAATCATTATCCAAGCCCAGTGCTAACCCTATTTCTCTTTGGCTGCAGAGAATTACACTCTGGTCATTGGACATCAATAGAAAGAAATACAGCATTTATTTGTAATTCTAATTTGTCAATGTAAACAAGAAAATAATCTGCATAAATGTTTATATAAAATCTACTTTGGATTTATAGTGCCCCCTTCCAAAATCCATTTATTGATTTAAATAGATTTAAAATATTGGCAACTTTATATCAATAACCTGTCTGGAAACTAACACACTGAACATAAGAATCTAAAGATTAATCATCAATACAGCAGAATTATATACTTATGGTCATAACTCCCCAAGGGATGAGCTCCCGGTGCAGAGATCAAATTGCTTCATGCTAGAAAAAAATTGAAGAGAGGAGCATTTTGAAGAACTGTAATTTAAAGCGGCTGAATAGCTGACGATAGAGAGACACTAATCTAGCAGCTAAGTGTTGTTATTGGAATGCAGTGACAGTATACCAGGGAGATAGAACAAAATGAATGTTGAGTTAGATCTACAGTGCGACAGAATTTAATAGCTTCAAATACTTCCAGTTACACAAGTCAGAGGTTATCAATAGTCAGTCCCCCAAAGCCCCAAACGATAAGTACACCACAAGGGATAATTGTTATATGTGATTGTTAATTTGCTCACCTATAATTATGAATTTAGATTATTAAAGTTAAAATCATCAAAATGTTGCCATTCCTTGTTATGCATCCGACATACTGGCATGGCATTCTTGAATGTTATTAAGAATATATAAGGAGAAAGGGGCAAATTACACAGTCACCTCAAGCCTGGCATTCCACTCAATATATTATACCTCCATTATATCCACTGTCCCACCTGATGACCAGTTCCATTAATACAATAATAGTATTATCTCAGAGGTTTACCGCCCACAATCAACTAAGGTACAGCATTCAAAAAGTTCAGAACAGCTCGAATTAAGATAATCCTTATTAGGATACAACCCCATTATCTGAAACTGTCCCTTAATTTTTTACATAAGACACCAGAAGCTTTGGCATTTGCCGGACCAATTTCACTCAAGAGTTTTATGTCTCTTTCTTTCTTACTCAAAATGACCCCTCTGTTCCAAATCTGATTTCTGCTCCTTAAATAATCTACCAGCCATGCTTTTGCAATAATTCTAAAAAATTGGAAAGCCATATTCCAAACTTTCTGTAATTCGTTTAGCTAAAATCTTTGATTTATCCAACACTATTACTTAACCAACCTTTTCATTGTGCAATCCCATAATCTCAGGAAGCAATCCGGGGTTTCAATCTGGTGAGATACATACACGATTGTTGCAGAGACTACTAGAACTGCACACTGTGCTTCACATATAATTGCAGCACTCCCTTCATAGCATATGACAACGTATCATTTGCTTTTTCCAATTGTTTGCAGTATCTGAATGTCGAATTAATCACAGATACAAGAATATATGTTTTACTTGACTTTAGCATTTTATTAAAATCTCTCCTTACGACGTGTGATGCCCTTTGCATTTTCACAATAGTACATTCTATCTGCAGTCTTGCATATTCACTTCACCTGCTTATTGCCCTTCATCAACATTGTCCTCAGTTAACTTTTCTGCACAACCTTTTTATAATCAGCAAACTTGGAAACAATACGCCGAGTACCTTCACTTAAGCCATTAATGTAAACTGTGAATAGATAAGGCTCTGGATCTGATCCATGCAGCACTCTATTAATTACACAGTATGAACTAGAAAATGACCCCTCTGTTCCAAATCTGATTTCTGCTCCTTAAATAATCTACCAGCCATGCTTTTGCAATAATTCTAAAAAATTGGAAAGCCATATTCCAAACTTTCTGTAATTCGTTTAGCTAAAATCTTTGATTTATCCAACACTATTTTTTTCATAAAATTATATCCACTCTACCCAATCAGATGTACAAATTGAATGTTAATAACAAGGCCTAGCATTCATGGCACAACATTTCATATAAGAATGTAAAATAGTTAGCCTTAAGAAGGAATAAATTTGCAGTTGTGGTCATGATTATGCTTTGATAGTTTCTGACAACTGAAGAATCAGGTCATGAATTTTGAATTGTTAAAACTGCCAGAACTAGTTTCCAACATCAAATATGGGAATAAAAAAATAAAAAAATTAAGTCACAACATGATCTGGTTAAAATTTCCTTCCTCCACAACAATACTAGTAGTTTGGTACAAAAGAATGAAGGCAAAATGGACAAAGAGCAACTGTGCAAATAGGGGACTTGAACCCAATTAAAACCCAAATTTCACCTCCCATAGTTCATCATGAAAGATGTGGAAGGATGGCATGTTAGACCAAAGCGAGTCTGCTATCACACATGGGTGCAAAAGATCTTCTGATATTTTTAAATGGAGGACAGTGGTTTTCTCTCACAATTTGAGCAATATTTAACACTATACCAACATCACTAAAACAGATTATCAGGTCATTATCTCATTATAGTGTACACATTTATCGTGACTAAACTTCAAAGAACTTAATGTGCTGAGAAGTTGTTTAGGGCATCCTGTTGGTCAAAGACATCACATAAATCCAAGTCAACTTTTCTGTCAATTTTCATTTGAGAATCATGGAGTCAGAGTTATCCTGCGCAGACCTGGGCCTCTTGGTCCATCACATCGGGATCAACCATTTTGACCATCTACATTAATCCACTCTGCTGCACTATGTCGGTACCTGTCAACACTTTTTACTGAAATCAAACTTATTTAGATTGAAATGAAAAGTAAATTCAATTGAAATTAATGTTATCAGGAGGTATAAGACACTGCGGGTGCAGATTTACTAAAAAACCCACAAAGTGCTGGAGAAACTCAGTGGATCAGCAGCACCTCTGGAGAACATGGTAACACTTCTGGTTGGCACCCATCTTCACTTCTGCAAGTTGCTGCATGTGATGTTAACGAATAGCTGATGGAATGGTTGAGAAGCAAATCAACAATCAACTTGTAAAATCTTAAAGGAAACATCACTGGTACCAGTGACTACCACACAACTTGTTCTTGAAACAAGGACACAAGTTTCCACCAAGCAGTGCTGCGTCATTTAAGATGAAAGGAACAATGTTTAAAGATGAGCGGGGCAAGTTTTCTTTTACAGAGAGCAGTGGGTGCCCCGAAACTGCTGTCACGAGTGGCAGTGGAGGCAGATATGTGAGGGGTCTTCCCGAGAATTTAAGATGAACAAATTAAATGAAGGGAATGGAGGGTTGTGGATCAATAGGCCAAGTTTAGTTTATTGTCACATGTACAGAGGTACAGTGAAAAGCCTAACTAGGCATGTGTAGCACAAATATCATGGGCCAAATGGCCTGTTTCTGCTAATGAAGTGTTGATGAAGTAATCAATTGAGTAAACAAAGAGTAGCTATGCATAATTAATTATGCTACTTTTACAGTTATAAAAATAGTATTTACAACACTAGAAATATTTAGTCATAGAGTCATACAATGTGGAAACAGGTCCTTTGGCCCAACTTCCCCACACCAACCAACATGTCCCAGCTACACCTGTCCATGTATTTGGTCCACATCTCTCTAAACCTGTCCTATACACGCACCTGTCTAAATGTTTCTTAACATAGTATCTGCCTTAACTACCTCTTCCGGCAGCTTGTTCCATACACACACCACCCTTTGTGTGTAAATGTGACACCTCAGGTTCCTATTAAATCTTTTCCCCCTCACCATAAACCTTTATCCTCTGGTTCTCGATTCCCCAACTCTGGGAAAGAGACTATGCGTCAACCCGATCTATTCCTCTCACAATTTTGTACACCTCCATAAGATCACACCTCATCCACCTGTGCTCCAAGGAATAGAGTCCCAGCCTGCTCAACTTCTCCCTATAGCTCACGCCCTCGAGTCCTGGCAACATCCTCGTTAATCTTCTCTGCACCCTTTCCAGCTTTACAATATCTTTCCTATAACATGGTCATAAGGTCATAAAGGATAGGAGTAGAATTAGCCCATTTGGCCCATCAAGTGTACTCCACCATTCAATCATGGCTGATCCATCTCTCCCTCCTAACCCCATTCTCCTGCCTTCTCCCCATAACCTCTGGCACCTGCACCAATCAAGAATCTATCTATCTCTGCCTTAAAAATATCCACTGACGACTTCCACAGCCTTCTGTGGCAAAGAATTCCACAGATTCACCACCCTTTGACTAAAAAAATGTCTCCTCATCTCATTCCCAAAAACGTCCTTTAATTCTGCAGCTATGACCTCTAGTCCTAGGCTCTCCCACTAGTGGAAACATCCTCTCCACATACACGCTATCCAAGCCTTTCACTATTTTGTATGTTTCAATGAGGTCCTTCCTCATTCTTCTAAACTCCAGCGAGTACAGGCCCAGTGCCGACAAACACTCATCATAGGTTAACCTGCTCCTCTTGGAGCCCAAAACTGAAAACAATACTCTAAACGCAGCCTTACTAACGTCTTATATAACTGCAACATGACCTCTCAACGTATATACAAATTTATTTAACAATTTCATCACTAAAAAGAAACACTTTGGAGCTCTGATCAAATGATAAATTCAAATTTTAAATTAGATATTCCATGTTAAAATACACAAATACGAAGCTTGAGTGATCATTCAAGCAAACATTTAAATAATCTGGAGATGTATATCTAGCAATCAGTTAATTTTAATATATAATTAAAAAACATTACCATCTTCAGAAGTCATCTTTTTGACCAGCTCATTAATTCAAGAGTCATAATTATGCAATGCTACAATTTTCAGAATTTAACATAATACAGATAAATACGAGGTGCTGCTTTTTTGGGAAGGCAAACCAGGGCAGGACCTTCACAGGGAATGGCAGGGTCTCGGGGAGTGTTGTAGAGCAGAGGGATCTCGGAGTGCAGATGCATAATTCCTTGAAAGTGGCATCACAGGTCGATAGGGTAGCCAAGAGACTTTCGGTACATGGGCCTTCATCAGGCAGCGTATTGAGTATAGAAGTTGGGATATTGTGTTATAGTTATACAAGATTTTGGTGAGGCCGCATTTGGAGTATTATGTTCAGTTGTCGTCACCTTGCTAGAGGAAAGACGTTGTTGCATTGCAAAGGGTGCTGAGAAGATTTACGAGGATGTTTAGTTTAGTTTAGTTTAGATATACAGTGCGGAAACAGGTCCTTCAGCCCACTGGGTCCACGTCGACTAGCAATCCCCGTACATTAACTATCCTACACCCACAGGGACAATTTTTACATTTACCAAGCCAATTAACTTACAAACATGTACATCTTTGGAGCGTGGGAGGACACTGACGATCTCGGAGAAAACCCGCGCAGGTCACGGGGAGAACGTGCAAACTCCGTACAGACAGCACCCGTAGTCAGGATCGAGCCCGAGTCTCCGGCACTGCATTCGCTGTAAGGCAGCAACTCTACCGCTGCGCCACCGTGACTTGAGAAACTGAACTAAAAGGAGAGGCTGAGCAAACTAGGATTTTATTCCTTGGAGCACCTGAGGCTGAGGGGTGATCTTATAGTGGTGTATAGATAGGGTGCTCATCTCCCTGCTGCCTTCAGTTAGAAGGTACAGGAGCCTGAAGACTACAACAACCAGGTTCAGGAATAGCTACTTCCCCACAGCCATCAGGATAGTAAACCTGGCTCGGACAAAACTCTGAACATTAATAATCCATTGTCTGTTATTTGCACTTCGTCAGTTTATTTATTCATGTGTGTATTTACGTATATAATGGTATATGGACACACTGATCTGTTTTGTAGTCAATGCCTACTATGTTCTGTTGTGCTGAAGCAAAGCAAAAATTTCATTGTCCTATCAGGGACACATGACAATAAACTCACTTGAACTTGAACTTGAATGCACAGAGTCTTTAACCCGAGTAGGTGATTCAGGAACCAGAAGATAGAGGTTTAAGGTGAGAAGGAAAAGATTTAATAGTAACCTGAGGGGGAACATTTTTCACACAGGGTGGGTATGTGGAACAAACAGCCAGAGAAGGTAGTTCGAGAACAACATTTAAAAGATATTTGGACAGTTACATGGACAGGAAACATTTAGAGAGATATGAGCCAAATGGGCTCAGCTTGGGCAAGTGTGGATGGGCATCCTGGTAGTGTGGGCAGGTTGGGCCGGAGGGCTTGATTCTGTGCTGTACACTCTATTATAATCATAGCAGGCCATTAAGGATTGTGTGCTTTTTCACTTCACTTATTCAATGGATCATTTCTGATCTTATACCTCAGTGAGACTTTCCTCCACTAATTCCAGATCCTTCGATTCCCTTGATATCCAAAATTGTATCCATGCATCTTGAACTCACTCAGCATCCGAGCCTCCACAGTCCTCATGGGTAGCCTGTCCCAAAAAGTAATTCCCCTTTGGGTGAACACATTTCTTCTCTTCTTGCTGAATCTCTTATTTTAAGACTGTATTTTAAGGTTCCATACACCGAGGCAAGCAGTACCATCATCACAGCATTTACCCTGTCATGCTCCATAATAAATTTCAATATTTCAACTGAATCATTTCTTATTCTTTCAAACTCAATTGTGCAGGCAGAGTATGCTTTGTCTTTCCTCATTCAATAAGTTCATCCAACCCAGACATCAATCGGGTAAATCTTCACTGGTCCTTTTATTCTCCCTTGGGTCAGGAGACCAGACCTATGCACAATATTCCTGAATTTGTCTCACTAGAAACCAGATAACGGGGGCACTGCGTCTGTAGTCTTGTACACGAGGAACTTGTGGAAGGTGGCTTTTCTCTGGACTAAAGGAAACTTGGAAGGCTCTTACAATTAAAGCTATTACAAATAATGAAAGATTGTGTTGTCAAGTGTTGAGAACATTGCCTCTGTGGAGAACACAGGTTAGACAACAATTTAAATTGTTACAAACGTTAGAAAATCATCTGCTGAGTTACCACAGCACAGAATATTTCATCATTGGCTTTCTGAGGCAGTTACCAATGTATCTCTTGAGAGAAATTAACATTTGCATTTCAGAAAGAATAGTGCAACAAAATTAGTTTTAAAGTTTTCAGAAATGGAGTGTTGTCTGAGGATTTTCTGCATTGCAGCTTATAATTATTATATTTACATAACTGTGAAGTGTAGTGCTGTGATAATGATTATTAGGCCTGCACAAAGTGTTCAGGCATGTTTTTTTGTCTTATAGAAAGCAGTATTCACACAATTGCTAGATTTTTTTAAGTATTTGGAAGCATAAATGTAAATGAACACATCATGAGGAAATTCTTAGGATCACACTTTGCAAATAGAGTTGAACGATAGTTTTTATGTCTCGTATACAGTATCTGATCTGTTTGGATCGCATGCAAAACATAGATTTTCACTGTTCCATGGTTTACTTAACAATAGTAAGCCTAGACCTGATAAAGGGAGACATAAGAGACTGCAGATGCTGGAATCTGGAGCAAAAATAGAAACTGCCCTCCCCCCCCCCCCCCCCCCCCCCCCCCCCCCCCCATATATACCCTTCCAAACCTGGTTCCATCTACCCTTCATCTCCCCTCAGATATCTGTGGCAACGAAATCCTTGAACATACAGTATCAAAGCTGATTGTGGACTTTGGAAGGGGTGTGATAGGACCCACAATCCTGTTTATATCAATTGGACGATGGTGGAAAGGGTCAAGAACTTCAAATTCCTTGGCGAGCATATTTCCAAAGATCTTTCCTGGTCCCAGCACACTGATGCAATTATAAAGAAAGCACATCAGCACCTATACTTCCTGAGAAGATTACGGAGAGTCGGTATTTCAAAGAGGACTCTCTCGAACATCTACAGGTGTACAGTGCAGAGCATGCTGGCTGGTTGCATCGTGGCTTAATTCGGCAACTTGAGCGTCCAGGAGTGGAAAAAAATGCAAAAAGTTGTGACCAGTCCATCATCGGCTCTGACCTCCCCACCATCGAAGGGATCTATCACTGTCGCTGCTTCAAAAAGGCTGCCAGCATCATCAAGGACCCACACCATCCTGGCCACACACTCATCTCTCCGCTGCCATCAGGTAGAAGGTACAGGAGCCTGGAATCTGGTACATCCAGGTTCAGGAACAGCTTCTTCCCCACAGCCAACATGCTATTAATCTCGCCATCAAACAAACTTTGAACTATAACAGCCTATTGCATGTTATCTGTTTATTGATGTGTATGTATATGGTCTATGCTATATAGACACACTGAACTGTTCTGTATTTATGCTTACAATACTCTGTTGCGTGCTGCAGCAAGCAAGAATTTCATTGTCCTATCTGGGACACATGACATTAAATTTTCTTGACTCTTGACTTGTCTTGACTTAAGATAAATAAATGTTTAATCAGCAAGGGAATCAAGGGGTCTATGCATAGGCTGGGAAAATGGTCTATGGAAACGTTGATCAGCCAACTTACTGAACAGCAAAGCAGGCATGGCAAGTGAAATGGCCTAGTCCTAGTTAATGCTGGCCCTGATTAGTTCTAGCCTTTTCCTAGCTCCAGTCACCACCCCCACTAATTTCAATCTGAAGAAGAGTTCCAACCCGAAACGTCACCTATCCTTCTTCTCCAGAAGAGATGCTGCCTGACTCGTTGAGTTACGTGAACACTTTGTGTCTATCTTTGGCCTAGTTCTACATCTACTTTTAAATTTCTGAGGTACAGTCCCAGCCAGTCTGGTACAATAAAACAACAATCTTTCATACTGCTAAGATTCAGGGTTTTGAATTTAAACTGCACTTAAACCCTCTTAAAATGGCACATATATGGTTTGCTGGATCTTGCCCTGCAGATTTCATTTCAATAATAATAATGTCCTGGTTTGGGACTCTCAGCTGGTTGAGCAGTTAATAGCCCGTAATGATTTCCAGTTGAATTAGCTGATCTCAGCTGGGACATATCAATCCACAATCAGACACAACATTCCGGGATGGTGAGGGAACTAAAGAGAAAGGCAAAAGGGAAGGAGGCAAGCTGGAATCTTCCATTTCCTGACTGCCATCCAGAGGACACAGCAAGGAAACATTGTTTTCTGAACTGCAGGGAAGCAAATCAGACGTCATAACAGGAAGGACAAATATACAAAAATAAACATACAACACTTACTTCACAACAGTGAATACAGTTGAAAGATCTTTTATTCTTGGTAAGATGCAAATGAAACTTTAGAAAATTGTTAATAAATGGTGTAAAAGCAAGTCCTTCCTGTATGTTCTGGTTAGTTCCTCAAGAGATGGTATGCTTCTTGATGGCTTGCTGATATAAGACAGAAACCAGGTCATTCAAGATCAATCCACATGGTGCTTCCAATAGTTGCGGGTCAGAATTAGTTTCTGTTTCAAATCAAAATTGTTTAATTCTGCCTCTGATGTGGTAACCTTTGGGACTAAGAGGTGTGCAAGAATAAAAGAAAATGTGCAAAGATTTATCTCCAGATGCATTCAAAGGAAAGCAGAAGAGGAAAGCAGGAAGATCACTGCCACTCTTGCTAGTAGCATTATTGTCCAAAATGTTCATCACAATATCTGGAGTCTTTATGTAGCAAGATTGGAGTGCTTCATTGTAGATCATGCATGGATTTGGAATTAGGGGGAACTGCACTCTGACCCCCCCCCCCCCCCCTCCCCGAGGGCACTGCCTCAAAATAAAGGGACGCACCTTTAGAAAGGGGATGAGGAGAATTTTTTTTTGTTTGAACGAAATAGAATTTTAGTCACAAGCAGTGAATCTGTGGAATTCACAGCCACAGGCAGCTGTGGTGGCCAAATTATTGGGTATTTTTAAGGCGGGGGTTGACAGATTCTTGATTAGTAAAGGTTTCAAGGTATATGGGGAGATGGCAGGAGAATGCAGTTGAGAGGGAAGGATAGATCAGCTATGATTGAATGGCAGAATAGACTTGATGGGACAAATGGCCTACTGCTGCCCCTATGCCTGATGAACTTATGAATACCAAAGCTGCAAAAAAAAACTTTTAAAACAGAAGACCTGAATTCACCTCTGTCCCTCTCAGGTCTGCTGCACATGTGGAAATTACATTAGTCATTTACTGTATCTCACTTTCATAAAGTTATACAGCATGGACACATGTCCTTCAGCCAACTTGTTCATGTCACCATGGTGTCCCATCGAAGCCTGCCCATTTGCCCACGTTTGGCCCATACTCCTCTAAACCTCTCCAATCAATGGACCTGGCAAAATGCCTTTTAAACGCAGTTTATACTGTAGTACCTGCCACAACTTCCTCCTCTGGCAACATGTTCCAGGTACCCACCTCTCTTTGTGTGAAAAGGTTGCCCCTCAGGTTCCCAATAAATCTTGGCCCTCTCATCTTAAAACCTATGTCCTTAAAACCTTAAACGTTAAAACCTACCCTGGCTTTTGGTAGGGGCTTTTGGTTCCCCTACCCACATGATCTTATACACCTCTATGAGAATAGCTCTCTGTCTCCTCCAGCACCCTGAGGAATAAAGCCATTGCTTACCCGAACCCTTCCTATAATTCAGACCTTCGAGCCCTGGCAACATTCTCATAAATCTTCTCTGTACTCTGTCCAGCTAATGGCATCCTAGCTGCAGTGGGATGACCAAAACTGAACACAGTAATCCAAATCTGACCTCACCAACATCTTGGAGATCTAACCTCCCAACTATACTCAATACCTTGAATATTGAAAGCCAATTCAAACATTTGCCTTCCAAAAGTCTTCATTACTACACTTTCTACCTGCAATGCCACAATCAGGGAACTACGTGCCTGTACTCCTAGATCCCTCTGCTCCACAACACGCTTCAGGGTGCTACCATTGCCTGTGAAGGTCCTGCCCTGGTTTGACTTTCCAAAATGCAACATGTCAGCATTAAATTAAATTAGCCATTCCTCAGCCCATTTGCCGAACTGCTCAAGAGCCTGCTGTAATTTTTGATAACCATTTCATTCTCTATGAAATCACTTACTTTTGTGTCATCTGCAAACCTGCCTACCTGAACTCTCACCATCATTCTTTTTAAAGCATCCCACTTTCCGGATGGCCCTTTGCCCATAGAAATCCCGTTCCAATCTACTGCAAGCTCCTGTCTCATTCGAGCTAGTTGGCCTTGGCCCAATTCATATCTTAACATGTGGCCCTTTAGAAGTGTTTAGCTAGGCTGCATTTGGAATTTTGTGTGCAGTTTTGGTTACCCCATTATAGGGAGGGTGGGGAGGTTTTGGAAAGGACACAGACAAGATTTACCCGAATGCTGTAGGAAAGAACTGCAGATGCTGGTTTAAATTGAAGGTAGACACAAAGTGCTGAGTAACTCAGCGGGACAGGCAGCATCTCTGGCATTTAAGAGGCTTTTAGATAAGCACATATTATGCCTTGAATGGGAGGATATGGATCACATGCAGGTGGGGATTAGTTTAGTTTATTATCACATGTAGCGAGGTACAGTAAAAAGCTTTTGTTGCTCGCTATCCAGTCAGCACTAGACAACACATGATTACAATCAAACCATTTACAGTGTATAGATACATGATAAGTGAATAGCGTTTGACATCATGTCCAGCACAGACATTGAGGGCCAAAGGGCCTCTTTCTCTGCTATACTGTTCTATGCTCAATGTTGTAACTGGAATACAATATTAAAACTTCGTTCTGAAGGAATCAATCTTCTAGGCCCAATGTGCACATTGGTTTTGGACAGAATTAGGTTAACCAAGACTGAAAAAGCTCCCATTCATCAATGGTTAACTACAACATAAGTGTCATTTGTTCAAAGAAAATAAACAGAAATGTCAACTTTTTCCACACAGACTTCATAAAAACAATTCTTAAGTTCCAATATTTTTACGACAATGAATGCACCACTATCAGCTAAATGAGGCACAACAAACTTGTTATGCAAAATAGCCAAGGTCAGGTCCAAGAGAGAAATCAGCTTTGTCTGTGTTTTGTTCAGCAGGTTTTACGGCCTCCTGCTTCACACTGCTTAGACTCACCGGTAATGATTTTCTTCTTCTACCTGGATTCATTTGCTGCACGTTTTTCAACATTTTGCCTTCCTTTATTAATGCCAGGCACGATGTCCTCAAAATACAAGTTGTGCCAGTGACTGATGCCAACTACATTTAAGATATAAATGTAGGATATAAATGCAGGAATATTAATGATCAACCACCAGGTTAGAGTCTGCCTGAACACGTCATGCTGGGCTACATTAGATAGAATGCAAATCTTAAATATTACAATAACATGCAAATCAGCATGATTAAATTTAACCCTTTCCGATGCCTTTTAGCATTGGGAACATTAAAACCCTGCACTATACAAGCTCACAGTAATTACTTTCCCTGGATCAATTGCAAGTTTGGAGGAGCTATGAGCAGCGATTCTGGGTGGACGACCAAGCCAAGATCTTATCTATTTGTTTCAAATCAAAATAGGGAATGTTATGACTCAGTAGTAAATTACTTTACCATTAGTCATATAGGAGGAATAACTTCAGTTGCAACATATCCCTGATAAAACTCAAATCCCGTGAGCGTACAGACCACCCTAACAAATGAGCTGGGACAGGGACATTGGTCTACTCTGCACGATCTGATAATAACTCCTTCACAATCAACATACTACTATTAACCATGACCAATCACAAAAAGACCTTAAAGCAATAGGTTGGAATTTTTTAGCAAGTGACTCACCTGCAAACTCTTCAAAGGTTTTCTAGCTGCAGATTGAAAGTGGGACGATGGTTCCAATTGCAAAAGGTTTGAGTGGGTGGACTGGTCCATATTCATTTCAACTCTTCCAGCCATCTAACCCTCCATGACTGACAGCCCTTAGTTCTGGGAGCTTGTCCCTATTTCATTTTCCCTCTGCACAGAAGATAAACTTTTGCAACTCTACTAACCTTTAACGTCAAAAGGAGCAGGGGTAGAATTAGGTCATTCGGTCAATCTACTCCGCCATTCAATCATGGCTGATCTATCTCTCCCTCCTAACCCCATTCTCCTACCTTCTCCCCATAACCTCTGACACCTGTACTAATCAAGAATCTATCAATCTCTGCCTCAGAAATATCCACTGACTTAGCCTCCACAGCCTTCTGTGGCAAATAATTCCACAGATTCACCACCTCTGACTAAAGACATTTCTCTTCATCTCCTTCCTAAAAGAACATCCTTTAATTCTGAAGCTATGACCTCCAGTCCTAAACTCTCCTACTAGTGGAAACATCCTCTCCACATCCTTTTCTGTCCTTTTGATTTCTTCTGGAGAGGCAGTGTCAAAACTTGTTGATAATGCCCTTGTCATGCAACTTGATTCCGTTCAATGCAGATTGCTCTTATAGGAAAAAGGACCTGAATATTTATGTTCAGCTGCAAGAGTGATTACCAAAATATATTCAAAACATATATTTTAATATATTCTTAGCAACAGGGTGAATCAGCATTTGGAGAGGCATGGACAGACAGGGATAGTCCACATGGCTTTGTGTTTCGGAAATCTTCTCATTAATCTGATAGGGATTTTTGATGAGGAGTCCAAGATAACTGATGAATGCAGAGCGGTGTGCATTATCTAAATGTTCTTAAGAAAGACTTTTGATAAAATCCTGCATAGTAGACTAGTCTGGACTGTCAAATTGCCTGAAATACAAGGTGAACTAGCCAATGGGATTAAACATAGTATTTTAGGAAGGTTAGTAGTGGAAGGTCATATTTATAATTGAAGGCCTGTGACCAGTGGAGTGATGCAGGTGTTAGTGCTTGTTCCATTGCAGTTTGTTTTTATATTAACAATTTGGATGACATTTCAAGCAAAACTGATTATGTCAACAAATTAGGTAGTAGAATGGATAGTGAGGAAGTTACAAGTTTGTTCTAGGTTTCCAAGAAGATCTAGATTAATTGGAAACGTGGGTCAAGGTATAGTTAATTAATGGAAGCTAAATCAGACTTGAGAGATGCCCAGAAATAGTTAATGGAAGTTAAATTTGACAATCGAGAAATATTGCACTTTGGTATGTCAATCCAGTGCAAATAGTGTAGACCTTGAAATTATTGCAGAACAGAGAGATCTGTGAATAAAGGTGCATGCTTCCCAAAAGGTGGTCAGAAAATCCTTCAGAGAGGTGAACCCTCGAAAAGCGCCTTGACCTGATGGTATACCATATAACCATATAACAATTACAGCACGGAAACAGGCCCTCTCGGCCCTTCCAGTCCGTGCCGATCATTTGTTTTCCCCTAGTCCCATCTACCTGCACTCAGACCATACCCCTCCATTCCCTTCACGTCCATATACCTATCCACTTTACTCTTAAATGTTAAAATCGATCCTGCCTCCACCACTTCGGCTGGAAGTTCATTCCACAAATTGTACAAGGCATTGGTAAGACCAATTCTGGAGTATGGTGTACAATTTTGGTCGCCTAATTATAGGAAGGATGTCAACAAAATAGAGAGAGTACAGAGGAGATTTACTAGAATGTTGCCTGGGTTCCAGCAACTATGTTACAGAGAAAGGTTGAACAAGTTAGGTCTTTATTCTTTGGAGCGCAGAAGGTTAAGGGGGGACTTGATTGAGGTCTTTAAAATGATGAAAGGGATAGACAGAGTTGACATGGATAAGCTTTTCCCCATTGAGGGTAGGGAAGATTCAAACAAGAGGGCATGACATGTGAATTAAGGAACGGAAGTTTAGGGGTAACGTGAGGGGGAACTTCTTTACTCAGAGGGTGGTGGCTGTGTGGAATGAGCTTCCAGCAGAAGTGGTGGAGGCAGGATCGATTTTAACATTTAAAAGTAAAGTGGATAGGTATATGGACGGGAAGGGAATGGAGGGGTATGGTCTGAGTGCAAGTAGATGGGACTAGGGGAAAACAAATGATCGGCACGGACTGGAAGGGCCGAGAGGGCCTGTTTCCGTGCTGTAATTGTTATATGGTGTTATATGGTTATACCCGGTCGTGTTCTAAAAATCTGTGCGGACCAACTGGCTGGAGTTTTTACGGACATTTTCAACCTCTCACTTCTGAGGTCTGAGGTTCCCACCTGCTTTAAAAGGGCATCAATTATACCGGTGCCCAAGAAGAGCAAGGTGACGTGCCTCAACGACTATCGACCAGTGGCAATAACGCCGGTGGTGATGAAGTGCTTCGAGAGGTTGATCATGGCGCAAATCAATTCCTACCTCGACAAAAACCTGGACCCACTGCAGTTCGCTTACCGCCACAACAGATCAACGGTGGACGCGATCTCGCTGGCCCTCCACTCCGCTCTGGACCTCTTGGACAACAAAAACTCATATGTCAAGCTGTTATTCATTGATTACAGCTCGGCTGTAATCAATGAAGTATATTTTGAAATTAAAAAAAGATTACAGCTTGGCATTTAATACAATCATCCCTTCCAAGCTGGTTACCAAGCTCTCAGGATCTGGGTGTCTGCGCATCCCTCTGCAATTGGATCCTCAACTTCCTCATTCACAGACCACAGACTGTTCGTATGAGTGGAAATGTCAGCCTCGATAACAATCAGCACGGGAGCACCTCAAGGCTGCGTGCTCAGCCCCCTGCTGTACTCACTCTATACTCATGATTGCTTAACCGGTTATAGTGCGAACTCCATCATCAAATTTGCTGATGACACCACTGTTGTGGGACGTATCACTGATGGGGACGAGTCAGAGTATAGAAGAGAGATCGACCGACTGACCAAATGGTACCAGCACAATAACCTGGCCCTCAATACCAACAAAAGCAAGGAACTGAGTGTGGACTTTGGAAGGGGTAGGATGGGGACCCACAGTCCCATTTCTATCAACAGGTCAAGAGCTTCAAATTCCTGGGCGTGCATATTTCTGAAGATCTCTCATGATCCTAGAACACTTATGCAAGTATAAAGAAAGCACATCAGCACCTCTACTTCCTGAGAAGATTACGGATAGTCGGTATGTCAAGGAGGACTCTCTCTAATTTCTACAGGTGCACAGTAGAGAGCATGCTGACCGGTTGCATCGTGGCTTGGTTAGGCAATTTGAGCGCCCAGGAGCGGAAAAGACTACAAAAAGTAGTTAACTCTGCCCAGTCCATCATCATCAGCTCTGACCTCCCTACCATCAAGGGGATCTATCGCACTCGCTGCCTCAAAAAGGCTGGCAGCATCATCAAGGACCCACACCACCCTGGCTACACACTCATCTCCCCGCTACCTTCAGGTAGAAGGTCCATGAGCCTGAGGACTGCAACGTCCAGGTTCAGGAATAGCTACTTCCCCACGGCCATCAGGCTATTAAACTCAACTGAAAAAAAAAACTGAACATTAATAGACCATGATCTGTTTATTTGCACTTTATCTGCTTATTTATTCATGTGTGTATATATTTATATAATGGTATATGGACACACTGATCTGTTCTGTATTCATGCCGACTATATTCTGTTGTGCTGAAGCAAAGTAAGAATTTCATTGTGGGACACATGGAATCTGAGTCTGGAGGACAGTGTGTAAGCAGCTTTGGCATGCATGTCGTCTTTAGCTCATGTCCTACTGGGACATAGAAACATAGAAATTACAGGCCATCAAGCCTGCACTCTCATGGCTGAATCGTTGCCTTCTCTCCATACCCTCTGATCCCCTTCACATCCAACTCATCTTAAATATAGCCAATGAGTGGCAGAGAGTTCCAGAGACTCACACTCTGTGAAAAAAGTCTTCCTCATCTCGGTCATTGAAGCAGACTTTCGGGCAATCTTCCTGCATTAGCCTGTCTTAAGATCCCCTCTCAATCTCCTAAATTCAGAGAGTAAACCGAGTCTGGTCCGGGATGTCCTTCCTCAGAGGAGGGGTGTACTCAAATCCTTTTGGGCGTTGCCTGGGCATGGTGTCCCATGAGGTCTCGGAGCTTTCCTGTTGCCACCACAGTGGATAACCTCACATTTATCCCATTATACTGCATCTGCCAAAACATTTGCCCACTCACCCCAGCCAATCCAAGTCACCTGCAGTCTCCTAGGCTTAGTGTCATCCGCACTTGGAGGCCTTCAATTCCCCATCCAGATCATTAATATTGTAAATAGCTGGGGTACTGAGGGTTAACATATGATGAGTGTTTGACGACTCTGTGCCTGTACTCACTTCGAAGGATGAGGAGTTTTGAAGGATGAGGGGGGACCTCAAAGAAGCCAACGGAATAGTGAAAGGCCTGGATAGAGTGGATGTGGAGAAGATGCTTCCATTAGTGGGAGAGTCTTGGACTACGTACCTTTAGAAACAAGATGAAGAGGAATTTCTTTAGTCAGAGGGTGGTGAATCAGTGGTGAATCATTGCCACTGACAGCTCTGGAGGTCAAGTATTTGGACCATGGACAACGTGACTGTAATCATGTGCAGTCTTTCTGCTGACTGGATAGCACACAACAAAAAAGCTTTACACTGTACCTCGTTACATGTCACAATAAACTAAACTTGGGCATTTTAAAATCAGATATTGATAGGTTCTTGATTAGCAAGAGTGTCAAAGGTTGGCAGGAGAATGAGGGGGTAAGAGGGTAAGAAAGATCAGCCATGCTAGAATAGCAGAGTAAACGTGATGGGTCAAATGGTCTGATTCTGCTCCTATGACGTATGAACCTATGGACTTGGTGGGTAGTCTGAAAGTCAACTTTACCCAATTCACTTTTCATTTAAGTATTCCCCTGCGCCCCCCCCCCCCCCCCCCCCCCACCACACACACAAAGACAGACACACGTACAGAGGTAAGGCACCGATCACCAACACACCAAATGTTTCTTCTCACCAACTTCCATTTTAATGCCATCTTTGGTACAAGAAAACATCGCAAGGTGATTTTCAGAGAAAAAATGTCAGCATCTACCGGACAAATGAATGAATGCAAGAACACGGTAAAAAGGGGTACGTCTTAATGAGTGGTGTGGAACCAAAAGAGAATCAGGGAGAGTATTTCCGATCTTGGTATCAAAGTGGAATGTGAGTTGAGCAAGATGCCGGAATGAGAATGAGGTTGAGCAAGATGCCCGTAGATAGCTGGCAAGATTAGCAAGTTTTCTGATGATACAAAAGTTAGTGATTTTGCAGATAGTGAGGATGGTTGTGAACGATTGCCGCAGGATCTGGATCGATTGGCCAGGTGGCCGGAGGAATGGTTCATGGAATTTAATACAGAGAAGTGTGAGGTGTTGCATTTTGGGACGTCGAACAAGGGCAGGACCTACACAGTAAATGGTAAGTCTCTGGATCGAGTCGCAGGTAGAGAAGGTGGTCAAAAAGGCTTTTTGGCACATTGGCCTTCATCAGTCAGAGTATTGAGCTTAGAAGTTGGGAGGTCATGTTGCAGTTGTATATGACGTTGGTGAGACTGCATTTAGAATATTGTGTACAGTTCTGGGCATCATGTTATAAGAAAGATATTGTCAAGCTTGAAATGGTTCAGAAAAGGTTTACAAGGCTGTTGCCAGGACTAAAAGGTGTGAGCTATAGGGAGAGGTTGAGTAGGCTGGGTCTCTATTCCTTGGAGTACACGAGGATGAGGGGAGATCTTATAGAGGTATACAAAATTATGAGAGGAATAGATCGGGTAGATGCAGAGTCCCTTGCCCAGAGTAGGTGAATCAAGGACCAGAGGACATAGGTTCAAGGTGAAGGGGAAAAGATTTAATAGGATCCGAGGGGTAACTTTTTCACACAAAGGTTGGTTGGTGTATGGAACAAGTTGTCGGAGGAGGTAGTTAAGGCTGGGACTATTCCATTGTTTAAGAAACAATTGGACAGGTACATGGATAGGATAGGTTTGGAGCGATATGGACCAAGCGCAGGCAAGTGGGACTACTGTAGCTGGGACATGTTAGCCTGTGCGGGCAAGTTGGGACGAAGGGCCTGTTTCCACACTGTATCACTCTATGACTCAGGTTGACAGATAAGGAAATGGGACATCACTAACAATAGGCAATAGACAATAGGTGCAGGAGTAGGCCATTTGACCCTTCGAGCTAGCACTGCCATTCAATGTGGTCATGGCTGATCATCCACAATCAGTACCCCGTTCCTGCCTTCTCCCCATATCCCCTGACTCCGTTATCTTCAAGAGCCCTATCTAGCTCTCTCTCTTGAAAGTATCCAGAGAACCGGCCTCCATTGCCCTCTGAGGCAGAGAATTCAACAGACTCACAACTCTCTGTGAGAAAAAGTGTTTCCTCATCTCCATTGTGAATGGCTTATCCCTTATTCTTAAACTGTGGCCCCTGGTTCTGGACTCCACCAACATCGGGAACATGTTTCCAGCCACTAGCGTGTCCAAACCCTTAATAATCTTATATGTTTCAATAAGATCCCCTCTCATCCTTCTAAATTCCAGAGTATACAAGCCCAGCCGCTCCATTCTCTCCGCATATGACAGTCCCGCCATCCCGGGAATGAAGCTTGTGAATTAAGCTGCACTCCCTCAATAGCAAGAATGTCCTTCTTCAAACTCGGAGGTGTGGTCTCACTAGGGGCCCCGTACAACTGCAGAAGGACCTCTTTGCTCCTGTACTCAACTCCTCTTGTTATGAAGACCAACATGCCATTCGCTTTCTTCACTGCCTGCTGTATCTGCATGCTTACTTTCAGTGACTGATGAACAAGGACCACCAGATCCCATTGTATTTCCCCTTTTCCCAACTTAACACCATTTAGATAATAATCCACCTTTCTGTTTTTGCTACCAACGTGGATAACGTCACATTTATCCACATTAAACTGCATCTGCCATGCATCTGCCCACTCACCCAACCTGTCCAAGTCACCCTGCATCCTCATAGCGTTCTCCTCACAATTCACACTGCCACCCAGCATTGTGTCATCAGCAAATTTGCTAATGTTACTTGTAATCCCTTGAGCTAAATCATTAATATATATTGTAAATGGCTGCGGTCCCAGCACCGAGCCTTGCGGTGCCCCACTAGTCACTGCCTGCCATTCTGAAAGGGACCCGTTAATCCCTACTCTTTGTTTCCCGTCTGCCAACCAATTTTCTATCCATGTCAGCACTCTACCCCCAATACCATGTGCCCTAATTTTACCCACTAATCTCCTATGTGGAACCTTATCGAATGCTTTCTGAAAGTCCAGGTACACTACATTCACTGGCTCTCCCTTGTCCATTTTCCTAGTTACATCCTCAAAAAATTCCAGATTAGTCTAGCATGAGTTTCCCCTTCGTAAATCTATGGTGACTCGGACCGATCCTGTTACAGCTATCCAAATGTGCTGCTATTTCATCTTTTACGATTGACCAGCATCTTCCTCACCACTGATGTCAGGCTAACTGGACTATAATTCCTTGTTTTCTCTCTCCCACGCTTTCTTAAATAGTGAGATAACATTAGCTACCCCCCAATCCACAGGAGCTGATCCTGAATCTGTAGAACATTGGAAAACTATCACCAATGCATCCACGATTTCTAGAGCCATTTCCTTAATTAGCTGGAATGCAGACCATCAGGCCCTGGGGATTTATCAGCCTTCAGTCCCATCAGTCGATCTACCACCATTTCCTGCCTAATGTGGATTTCCTTCAGTTCCTCCGTCACCCTAGATCCTCTGGTCACTAGTACATCAGTAAGATTGTTTGTATCTTCCTTAGTGAAGACAGATCCAAAGTACCTGTCAACTCATCTGCCATTTCCCCGTTCCCCATAATAAATTCACCCTTTTCAGTCTTCAAGGGTCCAAGTTTGGTCTAAACTATTTTTTTCCTCATGACATACCTAAAGAAGCTTTTGCTATCCTCCTTTATATTCTTGGCTAGCTTACCTTCGTACCTCATCTTTTCTCCCCGTATTACCTTATTGCCTGACACCCTCTTTCGCCAGCAAAACAAACTTAAGGCATCTTGGAGACGGCCACGCTCCAAACAGTGGCATCTCATTGATTATGTCACTGTAGGAGCCAGGGACCGTTGTGACATGAAAGTCACAAGGGCCATGATCGATGCAGATGACTGCTGGACATATCATCACCTCATCCACTCCATGATGTCCATCAAAATCAAAAGGAAGAGGAGGATTCAAACGAAGCAGATCTGGCCAAGGCTGAACCTTGAAAGCCTGGATGAAACTGCCTCCCTGCAGTGACTTCAGGCTTCTCTTGGGGAAAGCCTCCAACAGGAATATCCTGATGACATTGAAGGGCACTGGAGTCGGCTCAAATCCACCATCCTGGATACCTGTAAAAACGTCCTTGGGTGCAGGTGCAGAAAACACCAGGACTGGTTTGAGGAGAACAACACAGAGATAGAACAGCTCATCTCCAAGAAAAGGAAAGCTTTCGTGCCTGGCAAAATGATGTAACCTGCACGGCCAAAAGAGCGGCTCACTCCAGAGCCAAGGCAGACGTCCAGAGCCGGGTGAGGGAGCTTAAGAACTCGTGGTGGACATAAGGCTCTGGAAATCCAGAAACTGGCAGACTCGGGTGACACCAAAGGCTTCTTCAGTGCTACTAAATCTGTCTATGGTCCAAGCTACCGCGGCTTAACCCCGCTGCGCTCAAAAGACGGACAAGAACTGCTGAAGGACAATGAGTCCATTAACGCCCGATCAAAAGAGCACTTCCGGGAACTCCTCAACCGTGACAGCACAATTGAACCAGACATTACCCACCGCATCCCCCAGAGTCCCATCAGAGAAGACATGGAAGCACCTCCCACTATTTCAGAGGTTCACGATGCCATAAAGAGCCTTAAGAACAACAAGGTCACCGGTCCAGATGGGATCCCAGCTGAGATCTTACAGGAAGGTGGTGGGAGCTCCTGTACCACATCCACGCTCTACTCCTCAAAGTGTAGGTGTATTTAATTCCTCCAGAATGCAGGTATAAGCACCTAGTCTAACCTCCAGTCTTTCCATCACCTTTGGAAACTTTTATTGCTGTTTCTTAACATGAGGACCAAGGTTGTGCCAATGAAAGTGAAATAAGTCATTATAGGTCGGTGGGGGAGCTGCAAGCTGGCAGCCCTGGCAGCTGTGTGTTAGTTTTTTCTACTTTTTTTGTTTTTTTTGTGTGTTTTAATGTATGGTTTTAATGTTTCTCTGTGTGTCTTGTGTCGGGGGTGGTGTGGGGGTTTGGGGGATACCGCTTCGGTCGCCTCCTCCATGGAGGGGCGAGATTTTCAATGTCGCCTCCCCCGTGGCCTAACATAGAGGATCGACGCGGCCTTTCCCGGAGATGCGCCCGGGGCTTCAGCTGTGGGCATAGCGCGGACTCTCGTCGCGGAGTGGGTGAGCCCTCGCCGGAGGGGAGCGCTCCGTTCGCTGGCCCGCGGCAGAGCTCCAGCTGGCGCGGCGTCCTGAGCCTGGTATCCCTCGTTGGGGACCCGAGAGGGGAAGAGCTCCGACCGCCGGCCCGCGGCCAACTTTTACTGCGGGCGTGGCGTGGACTTGCCACCTGGAGGGGAGCTCTGATCGCCGGCCCTGCGGTGCTTCCGGCTGCAGCCTACACCAGCCTGACGGTGCCTCCAGTAGGGAAGCACCGGTTCAGGACTTACCTGGACTTTTACCTTGTCTATTCATCTAGATGCCCGCAGCGGCGGCTGCGGAGGGTTGAGGGCCCGACCACGGGGGAAAATGGACGAGGACTGGCCAAATTTTGTGCCTTCCACCATAGTGATGGATGCCGTGGTAGATGTTTGTGTTAAATTCTTATTGTGTTTTTGTGTGTTCTTTATCATTGTACCGCTGCTGGCAAATTCATTTCACTTGCACTTTATGTGCATGTGACGAATAAAACTGATTGATTGATTGATTGATTGATGAGACTGAGAAACAAGAATAAAGCTGTTAGAGACATCAGCCAAACCTTAGGCTTGCCAAAATCAAGTTTGGAAGATCATTAAGAAGAAAGAGAGCACTGGTGAGCTTACTAATCGCAAATGGACTGGCAGGCCAAGGAAGACCTCCACAGCTGATGACAGACGAATTCTATCTATAATAAAGGAAAATCCCCAAACACCTGTCCGACAGATTGGAAACACTCTTCAGGAGTCAGGTGTGGATTTGTCAATGACCACTGTCCGCAGATGACCTCATGAACAGAAATACAGAGGCTACACTGCAAGATGCAAACCAGCTGCAAAAATAGGATGGCCAGGTTACAGTTTGCCAAGAAGTACATAAATGAGCATCCACATTTATGGAAAAAAGTCTTGTGGACAGATGAGATGAAGGTCTTGTGGACAGATGAGATGAAGGTCTTGTGGACAGATGAGATTAACATATCAGAGTGATGGCAAGAGCAAAGTATAGAGGAGAGAAGGAACTGCCCAAGATCCAAAACACGGTGGTGGGGGTGTTATGGCCTGGGCATGGATGGCTGCTGAAGGCACTGGCTCACTTATCGTCGTTGATGATACAACTGCTGATGGTAGTAGCATAATGAATTCTGAAGTGTTTTAACACATCCTACCTTCTCGAGTTCAAACAAATTCCTCAAAACTCATTGGCCGGCGGTTCACTCTGCAGCAAGACAATGATCCCAAACATACTGCTAAAGCAACAAGGGAGTTTTTCAAAGATAAAAAATGGTCAATTCTTGAATGGCCAAGTCAACCACCCAATCTGAATGCACTTGAGCATGCCTTTTATATGCTGAAGAGAAACCTGAAGGGGACCAGCCCCCAAACCAAGCACAAGTTAAAGACGGCTGCAATACAGGCCTGGCTGAGCATCACCAGAGAAGACACCCAGCATCTGGTGATGTCCATGAATCGTAGACTTCAAGCAGTCATTTGCATGCAAAGGATATGCAACAAAATACTAAACATGACTACTTTCATTCACATGACATTACTGTGTCCCGAACATTATGGTGCCCTCAAAAGGGGGGGGGGGGGGACTATGTAGAAACACTGCTGTAATTTCTACATGGTGAAACCAAAATGTATAAAAATACCCTTTATTAAAATCTGACAATGTGCACTTTAACCACATGTGATTTTTTTTTCTATTACAAATCTCAAATTGTAGAGTACAGAGGCAAATAAATAAATGATGGGTCTTTGTCCAAAACATTATGGAGGGCACTGTATACGCTGAACACAAGAACTGAACAATTGTAGAAACAAGGAAACAAGGAAAATAAAGAATTGGAGATGCTACCACTGTGGGTGCTGTCTGTATGGAGTTTGTATGTTCTCCCGTGACCTGCGTGGGTTTTCTCTGGGCGCTCAGGTTTCCTCCCAAAGACTTACAAGTTTGTAGGTAAATTGGCTTTGGTAAAATTTTAAATTATCCGTAGTGTGTAGGATAGTGTGTGGGGTTTGCTGGTCAACAAAGGGCCTGTTTCTACACTGTATCCTTAAACTAAACTAAACTAAAGGGGCTACAGATGTTGACTTACAAAAATAAAAAGACTCAATGTGCTGGAGTAACTCAGTCTGTCAGGCAGCTTTACTGGAGAGCATGGATAGTCAACGTTTTAGGATGCTGAACCAAAACCAATCAATTGTTTTGCAACAAGAACTAATGTCCTTGAGCGAAGGTGTGAAAGAAAAAGGATTACGTTGTGGTTATTAAATACTTAAGTGTTTCCACCCACCATTTATCAACAAGGCAAATATTTACAATTCACCAAGGGCATTTGATAGCAAGTCAAAAATAGATTTTAAACACTAAACTAACTGGGAACGCCACATTTAGCATGCTCCCTACAACCCTTTGCGCTCAGCTTTCAAAAGTCACGCGCTGGCTTCACAATGCAAATTGCTGGGATCAGAACTGCTTTGCCGTACAAGTGCCATGGAATGGATTCTGTAAAAGGCTAATTGGATAAATACTTGGGAAAGGAAATATTTCAAGGCTGCAAGGACAGAGAAAGGAGAATGATTACATAATTAGCCCATCCAAAGACCCGGCAGTGGCACGATAATTTGAATACCTTCCTTCTGCGTTTTATTATATGAAACTGAAAATGTTGGAAATGCTCACGGGCAGCACGGTGGCGCAACGGTAAAGTTGCTGCCTCACGGCACCAGAGACTCGAGTTCGACCCAGACCGCAGGTGCTGTCTGCACGCAGTTTGTACGTTCTCCCCATGACTACGTGGGCTTTCCGCGGGTGCTCTGGTTTCCTCCCACACTCCAAAGGCTCACAGGTTTGTAGGTTAATTGGCTTCGGTAAAGCTTGTAAATTGTCCACGCTGACCAGCACAATCCCACACAAGAGACAATTTACGGTTTTACCAAGCCGATCAGTCAACGAACCTGCACGTCTTTGGTGTGAAGGATAGTGCTATTGTACCGGGATCGCAGGTCGGCGCGGACTCAGTGGGCCAAAGGGCCTGTTTCCACGTTGCATCTCTAACACTCAAAACTAAAAACTCATCTATGGAGGGAAAAAGAGTTGCTGTTTCAGTTTCAAGACTTCTTTAACTAGTCCATGTCTATTACAAAAATGGACAAGTTGAACATTTATTCAATTAATTTTGAAGACATGGAGAGATTAGAAATCAGTAACAGGATTAGAAAAGAATAATGGTATGTCATTCAATTGATAATAGGGGTTAACATGACCTCCTGCAGTTCAGACAGTCAGTCCCGGATTCTTTGGTGCCAAAAAAAATACTATCTTGATGTGGATGGAAAACATGATGCTCGGGGTAGACGAGGAAGCCATTTACAGGCACAGATATGAGGGTGCTACTGATGTGGGTAAACAGTGAGCTGAAGTTCTGGAAAATGTATTCCGACAATTAGGAAAATGATCCAGGGCAGGTCTTCATGAATGTTACAGAGTTAAAATGCATATGTCTTGGGATGTCATTAAAATGTGTGAGCTTGTATGCCTTAAAATCTTTATAAATCTACTGCTGATAGTCATTTTTTTATTTGAAAGGCTGTATGTCATACCAAAACAGAAATCTTTCTCAAACTGGATAAGCATCGTAAATAACCACAACATGACTTAATTTAGAAAGGATAGAAATGATTAAGCAGTTAGCATCGCAATACTGGTGAAGGTCAGCTCTAATTTGCATCAAAGTCTACTCAACCAGAGTACAAGAGTCAAAAATAATGAGAAGGCCTTTTGTAGAAATTGGAAGAATGTAGGAGAAATATATCATGGGAAGGTAACTTCAGCAGCTTGTGGAGAGCTGATTGCAACTTAGAAGAGGATTTATTACCCAGTTATCAATGGGAGTAGTTTCTAAATTGTACACAGAAGTAATTTCTCAAGCATTAGGATTAAGGCTCAACCTGTTTAGTTCATTGGTTCATAAATTCGAGGAGCAGAATTTGGTAGCCCTTCAAGTCTACTCCACTATTCAATCATGGCTATATATTGACTACAGTTTTGGTCTCCTAATTTGAGGAAGGACATCCTTGTGATTGAGGCAGTGCAGCGTAGGTTCACGAGATTGATCCCTGGGATGGCGGGACTGTCATATGAGGAAAAGACTAGGCTTGTATTCACTGGAGTTTAGAAGGATGAGGGGGGATCTTATTAGAAACATATGCAATTATAAATGGACTGGACAAGCAAGATGCAGGAAAAATGTTCCCAATGTTGGGCGAGTCCAGAACCAGTGGCCACAGTCTTAGAATAAAAGGGAGGCCATTTAAGACTGTGGTGAGAAAAAACTTTTTCATCCAGAGAGTTGTGAATTTGTGGAATTCCCTGCCTCATTGGAGGCCAAATCACTGGATGGATTTAAGAGAGAGTTAGATAGAGCTCTAGGGGCTAGTGGAATCAAGGGATATGGGGAGAAGGCAGGCACGGGTTATTAATTGGGGATGATCAGCCATGATCACAATGAATGGCGGTGCTGGCTCGAAGGGCCAAATGGCCTTCTCCTGCACCTATTTTCTATGTTTCTATTGGTCCCCCACATGGATGCATTCTCAGCCCTGTATGGTGCACCCTATCCACTCACAACAATGTAGCCATATGATACCACTGCAGTGGGCCAGATCTCAAAACAATGGTGAGTTAGAGAATTCAATAACATTGCACCAAGACAAGCGCCTGTCCCATTATGTCAGCAGGATCAAGGAGCAAGTTATTGACTGCAGGAAGTGGGGTGGACTATATGCCCCAATCATTATCAATCGTGCCAAAGTGGAGATGTTCAAGAGCTTCAAGTTCCTGGGCTTAAATATCACCACCAATTTGTCCTGGACCAACTGCATTGAAGGACCAACTGCATTGAAGCAAGAATGCACACCAACTCCTCTGCTTCGTATCAAGACTAAGGAAGATCAGCATGTCTCAAATTTCTGCAGATGCACCATAGAAGCCATAGTGTCAGGTTGTATCACTGCTTGGTTTGGGGACCACATTGCCCCAGACCTGAAAAAAATAGAGTTGTGGATGTAGCCCTGTCTATCCATAGACCAAGTTCCCACAATCAACTCCATCCATACTTCGCACAGCCTCAGGTAAGTAGCCAACTTAATCCACTAACCATGGTCTTGGTCACTCCCTCTTCTCACCCCCCCCCCCCCCCCCCCCATGGGAGAAAATTTAAAAGCTTGAAATATGTATCAACAGATTCAGGAACAGCGTTTCCTCCTGCTGTTGTCTAAACGTTCATCCCATAAGCTTCGGTGCAGTCCCAATTTTCCAACCTCAATGCAGTCCTCAATCAAAAACCAAAGTACATAGGTTTAAGGCAAGATTTAATACAAACCTGAGGGGTTACTTTTTCACTCCAGATACATGAATAGTAAAGGTTTAGAGGAATTTGGGCCAAATGCAGGTAAATGTGGGCTAGCTTACATGGGGTATCTCAATCGGCATCTACAAGTTGGACTTAAGGGCCTGTTTCTGTGAAGTATGACTCTATGCATGCAACATCTAAGCTGTGTAATGGGATGTGTTCAACAACTATTGTACCTCAACTATGGTCTAACCATTGTCTTGTTATGAAGTGCAGTAAGATTCAGTCTTGATCATTATTATGGAATAACGTGGGTAGAAAATTTGGAGATCAGAAAGATTTTTCTGGGGATATGGAGCAATGATTCAATGCAACATTTTTAATATTGCAGCTGATTAGCTTAATATGAACTCAGTGGGATCAAAGTTATTATGTTCAATAATGTTGTTCAACTATATAAAGACAGCTTTATAACAACAGAAATAGAAACATAGAAACATAGAAACATAGAAATTAGGTGCAGGAGTAGGCCTTCAGCCCTTCGACCTGCACCGCCATTCAATATGATCATGGCTGATCACCAACTCAGTATCCCGTACCTGCCTTCTCTCCATACCCTCTGATCCCCTTAGCCACAAGGGCCACATCCAACTCACTCTTAAATATAGCCAATGAACTGGACCCTCTGTGGCAGAAGTTCCAGAGACTCACCACTCTCTGTGTGAAGAAAGTCTTTCTCATCTCGGTCTTAAAGGATTTCCCCCTTATCCTTAAGCTGTGACCCCTTGTCCTGGACTTCCCCAACATCGGGAACAATCTTGCATCTAGCCTGTCCAACCCCTTAAGAATTTTGTAAGTTTCTATGATCCCCTCTTAATCTCCTAAATTCCAGAGAGTATAAACCAAGTCTATCCAGTCTTTCTTCATAAACAGTCCTGACATCCCAGGAATCAGTCTGGTGAACCTTCTCTGCACTCCCTCTATGGCAATAATGTCCTTCCTCAGATTTGGAGACCAAACTGCACGCAATACTCCAGGTGTGGTCTCACCAAGACCCTGTACAACTGAAGTAGAACCTCCCTGCTCCTGACAGAAATAGATTGGGAATGCTGCGATCGCCATGTCTGGAATGGTGAAAATACGTAGCAAGCCCAGCGCAGACTACTTAACATACTGTGTTGTTTCTCGGTCATGGTATGGAGCATACCAGACACTTGACTTTTGCTGCAACTGTTGCCAGGCGCTTGTTTCAATTAATCAAATAAAGGGGGCTCTCTCATCTGCCAATTGATAATTCTGATCCACAACCTACAACATAAAACATTAACCAAGATTTGCTATTCCACATGAACTGTATTAAATTCCGCTAAATAAATGTCTACATTTGAAGGAATTAGTGTGTGTGACCTACTCAAATTACGAACAATGCCATTAGCAAATCCTGGACCAGTAGTTCATTCAAGAGACCCAAGACTAAATTGGCCAACAAAATAAAACTTTTAAAAAAAAAGCATCATCCAGTTTCAATTATTTGAACTAACGCTTCACGTATCTACCAAGTCTGTGAACCACTATCCTCTGGTGCGAAGGAATCAAGAGTGGGACAGCAGAACATAAACAAAGGCTATTGGTATACTGAGGGATTTTGGACTCCCGGTTTATGAATCATAGAAACATATACAAACGGACAAGCATTTAGGAAGGCAATTAATACATAAGAATTTATTGTAAGCATGCTGAAGTGAGCCACGATATCAGGTTTAAGTGAGATCAGATATGGAATACACTGTTTTGTTCTGGAATATATACCAAAGGAAGGATGCACCCACCTTAACCTGTTCAAAGAATATATAGGCAGCCCCATATGGCAAGGTCGTGTAGGTGTTTAATAAAATGAAAACGGATCTCTTCATATTGTACAACATTTTGAGAAGGCACAGCAGGGTTTATGCTGAGAAGCTGTTCACCTTGGACAGATTAGAACCAAAGACACAGACAGAAGATAACGCCTAACTTTTTAAGAGAACTTTCTTCACAGATTTTGACACAAAGACTCCTCGGGTCAGGCAGCATCTCTGGAGAAAAGGAATAGGTGACAGTTTGGGTCACGATCCTTCTTCAGAATTAAAGTAGGGGATTGGGGAGGGGGGTTTGAAGAGTAAAAATATTTTGCTTGGGTAGTTTACAACGCAGCGGTATGAGCGTAGTATTCTCTAATTTTAAGTAACTTCTAACACTCCCCTCTCCTCCCCTCCCCCCCTTGCCCCTTTCTCCACCCTAGTCGTTTAACCAGTTCCACAGTTCACCACATTGTATCCCTCGAGATCACACCTTCCCTAGCCAACAATGAGCCAGAAGACTATTGTTGCTGGCCCCCCTTCCACCCCCCCCCCCCCCCCCCCACCCTCCTGCTTTCAGTCTGAAGAAGGATCCCAACCTGAAACATCATCCTAACCTTTCCCTCCAGTCCAGAGATACTGCCTTGGCCTGAGAGGTGCTCCAGGACTTTGATTCAATTTTTGGTATAAAGTTCTTTGTTTCCACGATGTCTTCATAGAAAATAGTGAATTCATGGACATCTTTATACGAGGAGATCTTTATACGAGGGCATTCAGTCAATGAAAACATTTTGCATCAAATCTTATGGATTTTAGGGCACCAATAGAATCCCCCCCACAAACTTCACGTGGAAGTGAATCATCTTATTGATATGAGCTGCTATGGAAAACGCAGTGTCGCTCTACTCTTTCTTGTGTACCCTAAGTTATGCTATTCCATGAGATTTTTTAAACAGGTGATAGGATAGGACAGGATTTACTTGAACCACAATCGTCAGAAAATTGTTTCCAAATAAAAGGTGAAAACGGCAAAGAACCTAAATAGATTTTCACTCCAGCAGACACTTCCTGAACAAAGAATAAGAAAAATCTACTCAAGTCCTATCCTAAAGTCATATGCAGAATCGAGACAATTACTGGAAAAAAACAAGTTATTAAAATGTAAACACTAAACTTATTTTCAGTGGAAATTATGGCAAATTGGCAAAGCTGATGTTGCAATTTTAATTTATTTTTTGGAATTATGTTGCACTTGGGACATTATGCAAATTATCAAAGGGAGACTTCAGTATATGTTTATTCATAAATCTAACAAAAAAGAAGGCAAACTGCTCATCATTATTTAATAAACCCAAAGGAAATATATTCTGAAAGAATTCTCCCATTGAAGAAAATGTTGATTAATTTTTAAACCTTAAAATGAAGTGTGATCATTGTTGTGGCTCTTGTCTCTCTGTAAACTGACTGTCTCCAAAGGAAGCTGGAAGTTTTGGTCAGCTTGCATATGAAGCTAGCTAGCAACAGCAGACTTCAAAACACCCTCTGTTGACTGGTCACACAGTAGTAATAGCCTGGTTATGTTTCCTCAGCTGGATTTAGATGGCTCCAGACAGAATCTCAGGGTGATCCAAGCATTAAACTTCCAGCTATGTCAACACAGCCACAAATGGACTGTTGCTGCAACACTTGCGACTTTAGGGGGGGAAACAGAAGCAGAGACCAACAGTTTAGAACACTCGAGAGTTCAGAGAAGAGTTAGAAAGTATATGGTGGTTTACACTTATTTTTTGCGATTCAGCTGGGTCAGGCATTAATAGGTTCTCTCCAAATTTCACACCTCAAGGTTTCATTATTTCATTATCACAACAATATGAAGCATTATTTGACAAGTAAATGGGTGGCTCACATGGAATGCTCGCTCAGCATTTCGTTCTCTCGCTCTCACTCTACTAACGGGTAAAGTGGTAAAAATAATTTTAATGAACAACTGTCTTCAAGCAACAACTCTGCACCATTAAATTGTAGAAAAATGGAAAAAATATATATTTGCAGCCACAAATCAGCTGTGGATCAAAGCCAGCAGACAGCAAAATGAGTGTTTTCACGAGATAAATAAGGGAATGACACCTGGCACCAGACAACAAGTCATGTCTCGGATTAATTGTAGACTGGAAACTCTAATGATGGGAATAATCTCGAAATGTTTGGTGTTTGTAAACTCAGTGCTGACTTGTAGCAGTAAATTAATCCTGCTTGCTTGTTTACACATTTCACAACCTTTTCAGTTTTGTCGACCACACTTAAATACGAAGAAGATGGAAATACATCATGGGGTAAAAGTAGCCCACTAGTTAGCAGCTGTCTTCCTATACCATATTTCACTGTTAGGGAGCGTACAGACAGGCATTAAAGGCCAACATCTATTATTTCAAGCTTGCGGGAGGCACACAGTGTAATCCACTAACGGAGCATAGTCTTGTTTTGAAACACATCACTACAGATTCTGCAACCTAAATCAGGCTCAGTCTTCTGCCATACAAACCAGATTAATAAACTGGGACCCATTAATTGTCACACTCTGAGCATTCTATTTTCTACCTTTACAACTCTTGTTTATTTCAATTACTTGGAGCTGTGGTGCAGATTCATGCCGTCAGCATTCACCAAAACAAAAAACAATATTTTTTTGAAGTAGAATCAACAGCAAAGATACGAATGCGGGCAGACTAGTAAATTTAGTCTCTTGGTGCAGAGGGGAGATAATGGGCAAGGCCCCAAGAAAATGGTGAGTGTAGATGAGTTTTAACTTCTGAAAGAAACTCATCGGCTAATGCTGAAAAGGCCAAATGTATTGGTGTCCCCCCCCCCCCCCCCCCCTCCAGTTTCCAAGCTCGAATGCTCAAAATAGAGCCCCACGTATCTAACTTAATTGACAAGCATGACTTTGAACAGCTCACATACCACAGAGTTCTCTCTGGTGACTGAATTCATTCTTCTATGAACACAGCCACCATCATCCTTCATTGAGCCTTCAGCTTTTTCTCCATGTCCTCGGGTTAAAAGAATTCGAACATGGGGCTGCCTCTGGTTATGCTCCTGTCTGATTTGAAACTTGCGGGACGGTGTCTGAGGTATTGTTTCCAATGAGCTGCTACGTAGCATTTCAAGATTGTTATCCCCAACTGCAGTTCCAGCGACTTCCTCCCTATCAGCCATGTCAAAACATTCAGCGTTTCCTTTAACTGGTAAGGAGGCTGAAGTGCTTCGCCCCAGCCGGATATGTGGAAACGTGGCGGCATTTTCCCTCCTTGTGCTGGTTCGCCCAGTTTTTAAATCCATCCACGAATTCTGCAAACCTTCCTGTTGCTGAAGCTGCAAGATGAAGCAGGATTGCCCCATGTTCCCCGATATATCAGGCTGATGCTGCAAGGACCAGCGCCTGGTCACAGAAGCACCAGCTTTCTGGTGTCCATTAAAAGGCGACAGGTGTAATTGATGCACGTCCCTTGTTGGTGAATGCCGCTGTATTCTGACACCCCCAACATGTATACCAGAGGCAGACCCGTTTGCTAATTCCTCCGGGCCAAATGCACTTCGCTTTTGTTCCAAAGGAAAACGACAACGTATTCTGCAATTCGATGGAGTACTTTCACTGGTTTGTTGTGATGAATCAACAGCCTCACTGTAGGGTGGGGGATCATCTGTGCTGAGAGGCACACTTGGAAGAGAACGGCTTCTGGAAAATAAACTATCATTGCTGCCAACTTCCACTCCCCTGCCTGTTAACGGCGGCCCAGGATACTCTGGGACTCCAGCATTACATCCATTCATTGGTTTGCGTTGCAGCGAGATCTGCATCGAGGAGCTTCTGGTGGGCCGGTATTCATTGCCGTGCAACTGAGGGACGATCATGGAAGAGCTCCGATTCAGGGAGGTCCGATCCTGCAAAGGCAATCCAGTGACTGGAACTGGCTCAGGTATGTTCTCAAACGGATGAGGAGCAGTTCTTCTTGGTAAAGTGTGGAATGTCATGCAGACATCGTTTTCCCTCTCTTCATCCAGCATCCCCAGCTCTGGATCCGTGTTACTCCTGTTCGATCCAAAATAGAGACGCAGTCGATGGGCCATAGCTTAGGAGAAAAAGTTTAGTTCAAGAAACGAGTAGAGGGAAGCACACTGCCAGAAGCATATTAAAAAAAAGCAAAGATGTAACCTCAAGAAAAACTGTCCCATCTGCCAAACTGTTAGAACTACAGCTTGATAGCGACAGATAGCAGAAATAGCCCAAGTGACATGACGCATTCCAGGCATGATTGGATAAAGGCAATCAGTACTGCTGCGCAGTATGACATGGGGTAGGGTGTTAAGAGTCACATGATCCAACTTCCCTTCCAATGCACAGCAGAATTTTTTTTATAATAAGACAGCCAGTGCCTGAAACAGCACCTTCACAGCTGCTCCTCTTCCATCAAAGGGTGTAGTCCCAGCAGGAGAACACTCGCAGCTGACCAGTGCCGCCTACACTTACTGCAATAAATCTACTTGCATGATAGCATAATATACTCCAAAAGAGTTTACAAGAGAAGAAAAAATACAACTGACAAAGCCAACATTTCACAGAATCTATAAAAGATGACACAAAGTTGTGAACAGCTTTTAGTTTTGAAAGTCAAGTTTCAAAAATGGAAGACCAAAATACATTTAATGATTATACTAAACACAATTTTATGGCTGCTTTGAGTACAAAATGTTCAGCTGATTCAAACAGTCAGAGAAGATCCATTTCAGTCACAAGAAAGCTCAGAAAATATGGTTTTACTTAAACTTCAGGATAATGGCCAATTAAAAGAGCTTTACTGTCAACAGTTTCTAGTCCATATAATCTTGGCAGATTTGGCACTAGGTAACGTACGAGGAGAATATAAAAGTGACTGTAAAAGTTTACAAAGTGCATGAGCTGCATGCAAAGCTATTTCCAAGATTAATGTACGGTATTCATTTAACACAATAGAAATTTAGTGCCTAAATTATCCAGAGCTAATTTAAAAGAAAAATTAGGAAATGGTTGTCATGATAAGAAACAGAGTAAATCTAGATCTGACTGAAGTAAAAGGTACAAAATAAAGCGCAAGAAAAAAGTTGCAAGGAATATCACAAATCAACATTTTTCTTTGGTTATAAATTGAGGAAAAGTCAGAACATTGAAAAAATTGCATAGGTGGCAACTCAAATTTGCTCTGCCATTCTGCCCGATCACAGCCGATGCTGTCCCTCAACATTTTCTTGCACTTGCCCCATATTCCTTGATTCCACTAATAACAAAAAATGATCAGTCTCATTTATTAAATGTAGCCTGTGGCTGAGCTTCCACATCCCTCTGGGGTATGACTGAAGGCATTTCTCCTCATTTCAGTCATTCATGAACGAGTCCGCATTGTGATTTTCTGATTCCCCAATCCTTGACATTTCAGTCAGAAGAAACATCTTGCCATGTCAATACTATTGAGCCCTCTAAAAAATGTGATATGTTTCAATGAAGTCACGTCTATTCTAAACTCTAAACAAAACAGTCTTGCCCAATTTAATTCCCCCTCATTTGTCAGACATCAGAATCCAGGAACCGGTGGACACCAGTGGACCTTTGCTGCATTCCCTCTATATTTAAATTATATATTTTTTGTTAAGTTAGGTGACCAAACTGCTTCACCAAGACCAAATATATATATTTTTTAATAAGCCATCTTTAGCAGACAACTCCTTTGGCAATAAAAGTCAACACATCATTTGTTGTTCTACATATTATTATCTACATATCAGATAGTTGTGAATCTGTGGAATTATCTGCCACAGAAGGCAGTGGATGCCAATTCACTGGATGTTTTCAAGAGAGTTGGATATAGCTCTTAGGGCTAACGGAATCAAGGAATATGGTGAGAAAGCAGGAACGGGGTATTGATTTTGGGTGATCAGCCATGATCATATTGAATGGCGGTGCTGGCTCGAAGGGCCAAATGGCCTACTCCTGCATCTATTTTCTAACCTCACATTTTCACATATGGAATTCCAGCAGCCATATTCTTTCCTATTCATTTAGCTTGCTAAAATTCTTCTTGAAATTTTATCAACTCATAAATATAGCTCACATCTATATACTTATAAAACTCTGATCTGTGGTGTGGGTGTATTTATTTGTGTATTTGTGTGTGTGTTTATTTGTTCGTCTGATTCACATCTCCTTGAAAACACGACGCGCTAACGGTGAAAATGTTACATATTCCAATAGAGATTTACGCCATGATGTCAAAAATCGCCTCATCTGAAAATTTGTGCATTATTTCCCGAGTTATTTATGAAAATGTTCACAAATGTGCAGAAAGTAAGAAAAAATATCTGCTTTTTCCCTGTGCTTAGCCCTGCTCATAACATTGTTGCTATCCAAGTACACTGAGTTCTGCTCGCCCTATGCATTTTTTTTAGTTTAAAAATGAGGGAGGCAGAATAAGGCAAAATGAGCAGCCCCTGCGCAGTTGACAGCTATGGGTGAGTGCTGGAATAAGGGGAACGGCTTGGGTTGGGGGACCAGGCCTCCCGTGTGACACCAGTTAGTCTAGTTACCATTAAAATTTAGTGTCATCAGATAAGTGGAAATATTATATTTGGTCCGTGGACTGTGAAATGTCGGGGCATTAATATCATTCCTGTGATATCCCATCAATCACAGCCAGGCAATTAATTTGAACGGTTAGTAACAACATGGTACTTAAGAAGTATTAATGGTGATATTATAACAAGCCAAAGGAACAGGACAGTATATTCAGTGTTCATTCCCAGGAGAATGAACGTACGCATTTAATTTAGTTTATTCACACTACATGCCACGACATTACTCGTAAGCTTCTATAAAAGTGGGGACCTCTGTAAAATTCCAAGGTCAATTATCTACAAGGCAATTGCAGTTCAAGATTGTTGCAAATGTTTCCTTATCTTTTGAATTCCTAAGCGGGACTCAGCCATCACTATGTATATAATGTTTCTGAAACTACTACACATTCCTCTAACTAAACTGTAAATAAACTCTCATGGTCGTAAGAGATAGGAGAAGAATCCGCCATTCAATCATGGCTGATCTATCTCTCCTTTCTAATCTCGTTCTCCTGCCTTCTCCCCATAACCTCTGACACCTGTACTAATCAAGAATCTATCTATCTCGACCTTAAATATATTCATTGACGACCTCCAAAGCCTTCTGTGGCAAAGAATTCCACAGATTCACCAGCCTCTGACTAAAGAAATTCCTCCTCATTTCCTTCCTAAAAGAACGTCCTTTGATTTTGAGGCTATGACCTCTGGACTTAGTCTCTCCCACTAGTGGAAACATCCTTTCCACATCCACTCTATCCAAGCCTTTCACTATTCTGTACGTTTCAATGAGGTCCCCCCTCATTGTTCCAAACTCCAGCAAGTACAGGCACAATGCCATTAAACGCTCATCATAGGTTAACCTACTAATTCCTGGGATCATTCTTATAAACATCCTCTGATGCTCTCCAGAGCCAGCCCATTTTCCTCAGATATGGTGCCCAAAATTGCTCACAATATTCCAAATGTGGCCTGACCAGCGCCTTATAGAGCATTACATCCCTGTTTTTGTATACAAGCCCTCTCAAAATAAATGCTAGCATTGAATTTGCTTTCTTTTTTTCCAATTCGACTCACAGATTACATTTTAGGGAATTCTATACCAGCACTCCCAAGTCCCTTTGCACCTCCGAATTCTGGATTCTCTCCCCATTTGGAAAATAATCTATGCCTATATTTCTACTACCAAAATGCATGACTCCACAGTTTGATACGTTATATTCTATCTGCCACTTCTCTGCCCACTTTCCCAACATATCCAAATCCCTCTGCAGAGTCCCTGCTTTCTCTGCTCTACATGCCCCCAACCTATCTTTGTATCATCTGCAAACTTGGCCACAAAGCATTCAATCCCCTCACCAAAATCATTAATATACAATGTGAAGAGTAGCGGTCCCAGCACCGAGCCCTGCATAACTTCGCTAGGTCACTGGCAGCCAACCAGAAAGAACCCCCTTTCTTGCCACTCTTTGCCTTCTGCCATCCAGCCAACGTGATATCCATGCTAGTGTCTGCCCATTGACACCGTGGGCTCTCATCTTCCTTAGCAGCCTCCCGTGTGACACCTTATCGAAGGCTTTCTGAAAATCTAGGTCAACAACATCTACTGCCTCTCTTTTGCCTGTCCTGCTACTTCGGCCTATTTTATCATGAATTTCTCAGTCCTCCGTAACCTCATCCTTTATAATGGATTCTAAAATCTTACCAACCACCAGAGTCAGACTAACTGGCCTATAGTTCCCCTATTCTGCTTTGCGCCCTTCTTGTGCTGTGGAGTAATATTGGCAATTTTCCAATCAACTGGAATCACTCCTGAGTCTAGTGATTTTACTAAAGTATTTCAGTAAAGCATTCAACAAGGTTCCTCATAGTTGGCTGCTCTGGGAGGTTATATTCCATGGGATCCAAGGAGAGATAGCTGGATAGAAAATTGGCTTATTGGAAGAAAGTAGAGGGTGATGTTGGAAGATTGCTTCTCAGATTGGAGGCCTGTGACTAGAGGTGTGCCTCAGGGTTCGGTGCTGGGCCCGTTACTGTTTGTCATCTATTTCAATTATTTGGATACAGGCCAAGATTAGCAAGTTTGCTGATGATACAAAAGTTAGTGGTTTTGCAGATAGTGAAGATGGTTGTGAACGATCGCAGCATGGATCAATTGGCCAAGTGGGCTGAGGAATGATTGATGGAATTTAATGCAAAAAAAAGTGTGGTGTTGCATTCTGAGATGTCTAACATGGGCAGGACCTACACAGTGAATGGTAGGGCTCTGGGTAGTGTTGAGAAGCAGAGGGATCCAGGAGTGCATGTGCATAGCTCCCTGAAGGTGGAGTGGCAGGTACATTGGGTGGTTAAAAAGGCTTTTAACACATTGGCCTTCATCAGCCAGAGTATTGAGTATAACAATTGGGAGGTAATGTTGCAGTTGTATAAGACGTTGGTTAGGCCACAATTAGAGTATTGTGTTCAGTTCTGGTCACCGCGCTTTAGGAGGCCCTATAGAGGCCCAGGAGCCGCTGGTGAGGGAGGAACCAAAATCCGTAATGTTCTAAATCCGTAACGTTCCATTCAATTAACTGGACTTGAGGAAGCCGCTGATTGGTGGACTTGAGTACGCAGCTGATTGGCAGTCAGATTCCAGCAGTTTGTAGTGTACTGTACTTTGTATTTTGTATTGTATTTTTGTATTGTATATTGTATTTTGTGTTGTATCTAGGGTAAGGGAAGTATGAGTGCCAGGGCAGCTTACTGTTCTGGATGTCAGATGTGGGAGGTCATGGAGTTGGGTAGCCCTCCAGACGTCCACATCTGCGCCAGGTGCGTCGAGATGGGGCTCCTAAAGGAGTGTGTTAGGAACCTGGAGCAGCAGCTCGATGACCTCCGTCTGGTCAGGGAGAGTGAGGAGGTCATAGAGAGGAGTTACAGGGAGGTAGTCTCTCCAACACCACAGGAGGCAGACACGTGGCTCACGGTTAGGAGAGGCAAGGGGCAGAGGCGGGCGCTAGAGAGTACCCCAGTGGCTGTACACCTTGAAAATAAGTACTCCTGTTTGAGTGCTGTTGGGGGGGGGGACAGCCTACCTGGGGGTAGCAACAGCGACCTGGCCTGCGGTACAGAGACCGGCCCTGTTGCTCAGAAGGGTAAGGAAAAGAAGAGGAGGGCATTAGTAACAGGAGACTCTATAGTTAGGGGGTCAGATTGGCGATTCTGTGGACGCAGTCCGGAGACCCGGATGGTAGTTTGCGTCCCTGGTGCCAGGGTCCGGGATGTGTCTGAACGTGTCCAAAGTATCCTGAAAAGGGAGGGAGAGGAGCCTGAGGTCATAGGACATATTGGTACCAATGACATGGGTAAACAAAAGAGAAGAGATCCTGAAAGGAGAATTTAGGGAGTTAGGAAGAGAGTTAAGGAAAAGAACCGCAAAGATAACAATCTCAGGATTACTTCATGTGCCACTTCATGTGAGAGTAGGAATGGAGCAAGGTGGAGGATAGATGCCTGGCTGAAGAACTGGTGCAGAGGGCAGGGATTCAAGTTTCTGGATCAGTGGAACCTCTTTTGCGGAATGAGTGACCTGTATAAAAAGGACGGGTTGCACTTGAACCCGAGGGGGACCAGTATCCTGGCGGGGAAATTTGCAAAGGCTACTGGGGGACTTTAAACTAGAACAGTTGGGGGGAGGGACTCAAATAGAGAAAGCCAGTAGACAGGGTCTGAGGCAGGAGGCAGAGAAGGGAAGCACTCAGACCCAACATGTAGGGGGGAAAGAAGAAAAAAATAATAAACAGAGAATAAGAGGTGGTGGGTTTCCAGGGCAAAAATCAAAAGGGGCCACTTGTCAACATAATTGTATAAGGAGTAAGAGTGTTGTAAAAACAAGCCTGAAGGCTTTGTATCTCAATGCAAGGAGCATTCGTAATAAGGTGGACGAGTTGAATGTGCAGATAGCTATTAATGACTATGCTATAGTTGGGATCACGGAAACATGGCTCCAGGGGGACCAAGGCTGGGAGCTGAACATCCAGGGATATTCAATATTCAGGAGGGATAGACAGAAAGGAAAAGGAGGTGGGGGAGCATTGCTGGTGAGAGAGGAGATTAATGCAATAGAAAGGAAGGACATTAGCTTGGAGGATGTGGAATCGATATGGGAAGAGCTACGAAACTCTAAGGGGCAGAAAACGCTAGTGGGAGTTGTGTACAGGTCACCTAACAGTAATAGTGGAGTTGGGGATGGCATCAAACAGAAATTAGAAATGCGTGCAACAAGGGTAAATCAGTTATAATGGGTGACTTCAATCTACATATAGATTGGGTGAATCAAATGGGCAGGGGTACTGAGGAAGAGGATTTCTTGGAATGTATGCGGGATAGTTTACTAAACCAACATGTAGAGGAACCAACGAGAGAGCAGGCTATTCTAGACTGGGTATTGAGTAATGAGGAAGGGTTAGTTAGCAGTCTTGTTGTGCGGGGCCCCTTGGGCAAGAGTGACCATAATATGGTTGAGTTCTTCATTAGGATCGAGAGAGTGACATAATTAAGTCAGAAACAAGGGTTCTGAACGTAAACAAAGGTAACTTTGAAGGTATGAGACGTGAATTGGCCAAGGTAGACTGGCAAGTGATTGTTAAAGGGTTGACAGTGGATGTGCAATGGAAGGTATTTAAAGACTGCATGGATGAACTACAACAATTGTTCATCCCAGTTTGGCAAAATAATAAATCAGGGAAGGTAGTGCATCCATGGATAACAAGGGAAATCAGGGAGAGTATAAAAACAAAAGATGAAGCAAAAAAAAATTGGCAGAAAAAGCAGCCTACCAGGACTGGGAAAAAGTCCAGCAGAGGAGGACAAAGGGCTTAATTAGGAAAGGGAAAATAGATTATGAAAGAAAACTGGCAGGGAACATAAAAACGGACTGCAAACGTTTTT
The DNA here is from genome assembly GCA_035221665.1 of Okamejei kenojei. NCBI lineage: Eukaryota > Metazoa > Chordata > Chondrichthyes > Rajiformes > Rajidae > Okamejei > Okamejei kenojei. The sequence goes on from CM069131.1 coordinate 159,994,138, forward strand.
ATAGATATGTGAAGAGAAAGAGATTAGCTAAAACAAATGTAGGTGCCTTGCAGTCAGAAACAGGTGAATTGATCATGGTGAACAAGGACATGGCAGACCAATTAAATAACTACTTTGGTTCTGTCTTCACTAAGGAAGACATAAATAATCTGCCGGAAATAGCAGGGGACCGGGGGTCAAATAAGGTGGAGGAACTGAGTGAAATCCAGGTTAGCCGGGAAGTGGTGTTGGGTAAATTGAATGGATTAATGGCCGATAAATCCCCAGGGCCAGATAGTCTGCATCCCAGAGTACTCAAGGAAGTAGCCACAGAAATAGTGGATGCATTAGTAACAATTTTTCAAAACTCCTTAGATTCTGAAGTAGTTCCTGAGGTTTGGAGGGTAGCTAATGTAACCCCACTTTTTAAAAAAGGAGGGAGAGAGAAAACGGGGAATTACAGACCAGTTAGTCTAACATCGGTAGTGGGGAAACTGCTAGAGTCAGTTATTAAAGATGGGATAGCAGTACATTTGAAAAGTGGTGAAATCGTTGGACAAAGTCAGCATGGATTTACGAAAGGTAAATCATGTCTGACGAATATTATAGATTTTTTTCGAGGATGTAACTAGTAGAGTGGATAAGGGAGAACCCTCTATAGAGAAGTTATATCTAGACTTTCAGAAGGCTTTCGACAAGGTCCCACATAAAAGATTAGTATACAAACTTAAAGCACACAGTACTGGGGGTTCAGTATTGATGTGGATAGAGAACTGGCTGGCAGACAGGAAGTAAAGGGTAGGAGTAAACGGGTCCTTTTCAGAATGGCAGGCAGTGACTAGTGGGGTACCGCAAGGCTCAGTGCTGGGCCCCAGCTATTTACAATATATATTAATGATTTGGATGAGGAAATTGAATGCAACATCTCCAAGTTTGCGGATGACACGAAGCTGGGGGGCTGTGTTAGCTGTGAAGGAGGATGCTAGGAGGCTGCAAGGTGACTTGGATAGGCTGGGTGAGTGGGCAAATGCATGGCAGATGCAGTATAATGTGGATAAATGTGAGGTCATCCCCTTTGGTGGCAAAAACAGGAGGGTGGACTATTATCTGAATGGTGGTAAATTAGGAAAAGGGGAGATGCAACAAGACCTGGGTGTCATGGTACACCAATCATTAAAAGTAGGAATGCAGGTGCAGCAGGCAGTGAAGAAAGCAAATGGTATGTTAGCATTCATAGCAAAAGGATTTGAGTATAGGAGCAGGGAGGTACTACTGCAGTTGTACAGGGTTTTGGTAGACCACTCCTGGAGTATTGTGTACAGTTTTGGTCTCCAAATCTGAGGAAAGACATTCTTGCCATAGAGGGGGTACAGAGAAGGTTCACCAGACTGGTTCCTGGGATGTCAGGACTTTCAGATGAGAAAGACTGGATAGACTTGGCTTGTACTCGCTAGAATTTAGAAGACTGAGGGGGGATCTTATAGAAACTTACAAAATTCTTAAGGGGTTGGATAGGCTAGATGCAGGAAGATCGTTCCCGATGTTGGGGAGGTCCAGAACTAGGGGTCACAGTCTAAAGATAAGGGGGATTTCCTTTAGGACCGAGATGAGGAAAACATTTTTCACACAGAGCGTGGTGAGTCTCTGGAATTCTCTGCCACAGTTCATTGGCTATATTTAAGAGGGAGTTAGATGTAGCCCTTGTGGCTAAAGGGATCAGGGGGTATGGAGAGAAGGCAGGTACAGGAAACTGAGTTGGATGATCAGCCATGATCATATTGAATGGAGGTGCAGGCTGGAAGGGCTGAATGGCCTACTCCTGCTCCTATTTTCTATGTTTCTATAGGAAAGATGCTGACAAGCTGGAAAATGTACAGAGAAGATTTACAAGGATGTTACCCGGACTAGCAGGTCTGAGCAAAAGGCAGGGGTTGAGTAAGCTGGGACTCTATTCCGAGTGCAGGAGGATGAGGGGTGATCTTATAGAGGTGTTGAGAGGATTTGTTCAGGTAGATGCTCAGTCTTTTGCCCAGAGTAGGCTAATCGAGAACCATGGGACATAGGTTTAAGATCAAGGGGATAAGATTTAATCAGAATCTGAGGGCCAACTTTTTCACACAAAGGGTGGTGAGTGTATGGAACAAGCTGCCAGATGAGGAAGTTGAGGCAGAGACTATCCCAACATTTAAGAAGTGGTTAGACAGGTACATGGACAGGACAGGTTTGGATGGATATTGTCTGAATGCTGGTAGGTGGGACTAATGTAGCTGGGGCCGTTGTTGGCCGGTGTGGACAAGTTGGGCCCAAGGGCCTGTTTCCACACTGTATGACCTTATGATTGTTGAAATATCACTATCTCTGCCTCCACAATCTCTAAAGCCACCTCTTTCAGAACCCCAGGGTGCAGTCCATTTGGTCTGCATATGGAGAGTGAAAATGGAGGCCGACAGCGAGAACAATGTTCTAATCTGTCAATTACAGGCTGTCTTAGCTCACTCAGAAATATGATTATTCTATTGTTCAACATGCATCTGGAGTCTTACATAGAAACATAGAAAATAGGTGCAGGAGGCCACTCGGCCCTTTGAGCCAGTACCGACATTCATTGTGATCATGGCTGATCATCCACAATCAGTAACCCTGCCTTCTCCCCATAACCCTTGAGTCCACTAGCTCCTAGAGCTCTGTCTAACTCTCTTTTAAATGCATTCAGTGAATTGGCCTCCACTGTCCTCTGAGGCAGGGAATTCCACAAATTCACAATCTTCGGTGGTATCATCACCATAATAATAGCCATTTTTATCCTTTCCTTGTACAATCTTCGATACGCTTCACTGAACAAGGGTTGAACTCCTGGTTGGATAATTGTGGCTAGGGAAATGCTGTATGACAATATTACACATCATTGTGCAATATAATTCCGTTGTTGCTGACAGCTCAATGCACAATAGAAGCGCAGTCCCAAGTTGCTGAGCCTGTTGTGACTAATTGTGTAAAAACAAAACATCCATTTATTAATGTAATTAATTTAATAGCCAAGTATGTAAAAACATACAAGGAATTTGGTTTGCCATAGTCTTACCAAAAAAGCAACAAGACACACAACTACATAAAAATTAACATAAACATCCATCACAGCACAGTGTCAGAAGGCAATGGTCATATCTTCTTCCCTCCTTTTCTCCCGCGGACGGGGCTGTCGAACCATCCGCAGTAGGGGTGATCATAGCTCCCGAAGCTGCCACGTCGGGGGCAATCGAAGCTCTCGCGATCTGGGCGGTCGAAGCTCCTGCGGCTGGAGCTCCTGAAGTCCGTCCCTAACCAAGGGACTGCGAGCTCCACGACGTTAAGTCCGCAGGCCCGCACGGTTGGAGCTCCCAAAGGCGATACCCAGCAAATGGACCGCAAGCTCCACGATGTTAAGCCGCAGTGCGGATGGAGATATGACATGGAAAAAGTCAGATCTCCATCGAGGAAAGAGATAAAAAAAGGTTTCCCCCCACCCACACATAACACAAAACTAAAGATACACTAAACATACATTTAACAACAACAAACTAAAAACAACAAAAGAAGAAAAGGACGAGACAGATTGTTGGCGAGGCGTCCATCGTACGGCGCCACCCGCTGTTATATGGCACTTGTAATGTAACAAGGTCATTTGAGGAACATTACAGCTGCTTTATCAACCAAAATTTGGATGAGAATGTACAAATTAGTAAGTTGGCTAATGTTACAAAAATTGATGGTATCATAGGCAAAGATGATGGATATCATGAATTACAGAGGGCTCTTGATCACTCCAAAGACATACAAGTTTGTAGGTTAAATGTGTAGGAAGGAACTGCAGATGCTGCTTTGAACCAAAGATAGACACAAACAGCTGGAGTAATTCAGTGGGACAGGCAACATCTCTGGAGAGAAGGAATGGGTGATGTTTTAGGTTGAGACCCTTCTTCAGATTGAAGTAGGATCTTGACCTGACAGGCAACAATGTTGCTACCTGTCCCGCTGAGTTACTCCAGCTTTTTGTGTCTATCTCACGTTTGGAGGTTAATTGGCTTTGGTAAAAAATTGTAAATTGTCCCTCGTGCATAGGATAGTGTTAGTGTACAGGGTGATCGCTGGTTGGCGCGGACTCAGTGGGCCAAAGGGCTTTTTTTCAAGCTGTATTTCAAAAGTCCAAAGCTGGGCAAGAGGGCAGAGGAATGGCAAATAGAGTTTAATTGATATGGGTGTGAAGTGTTGCATTTTGGGACGTCAAAGCAGAACTTTCACAATGGTTGGACCCTTGGAGAGTTATAGAGCAGAGGAATCTAGGAGTATGTAGTTCCCTGAAGGTGGCACTGCCGGATATGAAGGACGTTTTTGGCATGTGGAACAACAGAAGTCAGAGAGGTACAGAAATTGCCATGTTTTGCGACGGTTATGCAAGACATTGTTGAGGCCACACTGGCAGTATTGCATTCAGTTTTGGTCATCTGATGCCATTAAGCTGGAAAAAAGAGAAGATGTATGAGGATTTTGCCAGGACGAGGGCATGAGCTGCAGGGAGAGGTAGGGCAGGCTAGGACTGTATTCCTTGGGGCACAGGGGGCTGAAGGATGATCTCACTGAAATATATCTAATCACGATGTGAATAGATCAGCCAAATGGTCGGCCTTCTTTTTCCAGGGTAAGGTGAAGCATGAAATAGAGGGCATATGTTGAAGGTGAGAGCGTGACATAGCAACGTGCAAATGTCATGTGTTAAAACATGAAAATAAATCATGCACAAAGAGATCACACACAATTTATTTTGTTAAGTAAAGAAATATGGAGGCAAAACAAAGGTAGGTGGGGTTATTACATATCAGATGTGATCAAAATGAATGGCAGAGAAGCTCAAAGAACAAATTTATGTTCATGGCTACTTCACATGTGCTGGAGATAAGAGAATCTGCAACAGGTTTATGCTTTTTTTTCTCGCAAGTTTGGCCTCCTCCTGCACCTATTTTCTATGTTTCTATGTTTCCATTTCCACCTCCTCTGAATAGATTGACAATTATTTCATCCTTAACCTTAAGGTGTCCCAGATGTGTGCGGGTCCCAAAGAGATTGTCTCCCCCTCTTATCATTTGAAACAATCCTTGCAAACATCTTCTTTGGTGTTCAGCTACATTCTTCATGGGATAAGTTTTGAGGTCTATCACCTTTTGTCAGAACTGGCAACAAGAGTAAGCCAGCTAGTTTAAAATTGCAAAGATGGGAGATGTATATGCAGAACGAGGGGGATATCTTTGATGATGGATGAGGCCAAATTGGTTAAATGTAGCAATTGGAACAGAGAATGCTTCTTTGTCTGTGTTATGTGCTGCTGAATATAGGTCTGCAGGAAATGCCTTGCCTAATGATGTCCCTTGTACAACAGTCTTACTTCCCTAGCCACGTTCTCCAAATAAATCAGCCATGGGCTTGGCGGTCGGTACTCTTTTGTGAAATTAAGGTATGAACCTTTCATTTATATTATTTTATTTTATATTAGCTCAAGGTTATAACCCAAGGTTAAGGTTTATATTTATATTAACCTTATATTAATGATTTGGACGAGGAGATTGAAGGCGCTGTGGTCAAGTTTGCAAATGATATGAAAATAGGTGGAAGGGCAGGTAGTGTAGAGAAAGCAGGGACTCTGCGGAAGGACTTGGATAGCTTGGGTGAGTGGGCAGATAAGTGGCAGATGGAATATAGTGCAGTAACGTGTGGAGTCATGCATTTTGGTAGTAGGAATAAAGGTGTAGACTATGGTCTAAATGGGGAGCGAATGCAGAAATCGGAGGTGCGAAGGCACTTGGGGGGAGTGCTGGTGCAGGATTCCCAAAAAGTTAATCTGCCAGTGGAATTGGTAGTAAAGAAAGCAAACTCAATGCTAGAATTTATTTCAAGAGGGCTTGTATACAAAAAAAGTGATGTAATGGTGAGGCTCTATAAAGAATATTGTGAGCAATTTTGGGCACCATATCTGAGGAAGAATGTGCTGGCTCTGGAGAGGGTCCAGAGGAGGTTTGCAAGAATGATCCCAGGAATAAATGGGTTAGCCTTTGATGAGCGTTTGTGGCACTGGGCCTCTTCTCCCTGGAGTTTAGAAAAATGAGGGGGGACCTCATTGAAACATACAGCATAGTGGTGAAAGGCTTGGATAGAGTGGATGTGGAGAGGATGTTTCCACCAGTGGGAGAATCTAGGACTAGAGGTCATAGCCTCAGAATTAAAGGACGTTCTCTTACGAAGGAGATGAGGAGAAACTTCTTTCGTCAAAGAGTGGTGAATCTGTGGAATTCCTAGCCACAGAAGGCTGTGGAGGCCAAGTCAGTTGATATATTTAAGGCCGAGATAGATAGATTTTTGATTAGTATAGGTGTCAGAGGTTATGGGGAGAATGCAGGAGAATGTAGTTATGAGGGAGAGATAGATCAGCCATGATTGAATGGTGGCGTTGACTTGATGGGCCGAATGGCCTAACTCTACTCCCATCACTTATGACATGACCTTATGAACTGACAAGATGCAAAATAACATGTACAACAAAGCTGAATTTATAATAAATATTAAAAGATTTCTTTAAGACTATCTTTGGCATGTGACATAGATTAACTGTGCATGTTCATAACTTCATAAGTTCAAAACTTCTAGAAGCAGAATTAGGCCATTTGGTTCATCAGGTCTGCTCCACCATTCAATCATGGGTGATCTCTCTTTCTCTATCGCCTATCTGTGCAACTGCAAGGAAGGTGGAGCATCATGCTTCTCTCATTACACAATTCCTGCAGACTAATTAACCAAGAACATTTAATAGTGTTAATTGCAGCTGGGTGGAGATGGGTTACACATGGGCATAGTTCAAGGCAGCATCAGTTACTCCGGGTACAACGGGCTTGAAATTGTGAGGAAACAACATTTTATTATTCACTCCATACCTTTGGGAATGTGAAAGTGTCACTCAAGGTGAATTGAGTGTAGTCTAATTTCATAGGAAAAAATTATAGGCTGAGAACCATGATTCCATAATTAAAACTCTAGGAAGCCAGCACTCAACTATTTAACTTGCATTAAAAATAAACGTGTTCATACCCGTTTGATGGTAAAAAAAAAAAAAAATCGGAATCAATGAAAAGGTGGCATATAATCTTTTTTTTTTTAAGTTTTTGAAAAATATCTGTTGCTTTGGTAATGCTGACCTGCCAATGGGCTAAGCATGAGAACTCAAGCCCTTACAATTGTTAATGACTACAGAATTCCAGAGAGAACATCTCAAGTTTCGCCACATATCACGATTGGCACAAACAACTCTGTTTTGAGACAAGTGAGAGGATCGACAAATCCCATGAACTGCCTTCCACATGAACCACCTGACAAACTGAGCAGCTGCCAAGGCAACTCCAAAGCAGCAATAGCTATTTCAAAAGGTCTTTGTATCATGTCAGCATCTTTTTGTACCAAAGGAAAGAAAACTAACATCTCCATGTTAGAAATGGGTGATCAATTTATTTACAATCAAAATTTAACATGATTAAAACTGTAAAAAATTCTAACATTGCTTAAGTAAAATATTCCCGAGTCTTGAAAAGAGGATTGAAATTGAAAATCCTGATAGTGCTGATGTTGTACATCCTGCATTTTCTCTTAATATCCTGAGACCTGCCCAACTGCTTTGAATGAAATCAATATCTGGTCCTTCATATCCCTCTGGTATCAATCACTAAAGATTGATCATCATCTGCATGAATATATTTCTCCTCCTTTTAGTCCGAATTATTCGATACCTTAGTTTGAAACTGTAACCCCTAGTTACAGGTTTCCCAGCTGCAGAAACAATCTCCTCCCGCCGTCCTGTCAAGCTTGGTAAAAAAATGTTGGAGCTTCAATAAGATCTCCTCTCATTCCTCAAGCCCATAGATCCGTAGAGTACACGGTCAACAACCCGGCATTCCAAGAACCAGTAGATATCAGGAAATGCAGACGCTGGTTTACAAAAAAATGCACAAAGTGTTGGGATAAGTCAGTTGGTCAGGCAGCTTGTCTGGAGAACATGGATAGGTAATGTTTCGGGTCTGGATTCATCTTCAGACTCATTGTGGTGGGGTGGGTGGGTGGGGAAGGGAAGAACGCTGGAAGAGTGGAAGGGCATGAAAAGCTTGGCAGTTGAGAGGATGCAGGTGCGTGTGTATGAGAGTGTGTGTGTGTGTGGGAAAGGGTTGAGAGGCAGATGGTTGGACAGCCATCAGGAACCAGGATAGCTTCTCAGCTCATATTTAACATAAGTTCATAAGTAATAGGAGCAGAATCGGGCCACTCAGACGATCAGGTCTATTCCACCACTCAATCATGGCTGATCTTTCTTTCCCCCTTTCCCCATTCTCCTGCCTTCCCACCATAACCCCTGACACATGTACTAAACAAGAATTCACATACTTTCCCAGAACATAAGCAGTTATTCAATCTATGGTGTATTTCAGTGTATTCCAATTAGCTTTATTTCCTGGCGAATTCCCCTCTCACTTGCTCATCAATTCCCTCATTTCTCTGACTAAAGGGTGACTCAAATAACCTGCCGACCAGCATGTCTCGACTTCCTTAGGAGATTCGGTACGTCAAAGAATACTCTCTTGAACTTCTACAGGTGGAGAATAGAGAACAGCCAATTTTTATTTGCTATGTTTTCAGGAATTATAATATGAAAGAAGGCTTGGTGATGCTGAAGGAAACAAGCCACAGAATTGCATGTAGAACACACTTGACAAGAATAAGAAAATGCAAAGTTATGTCATAAGCTTTATTATGTTGCAACCAACAGAGCACTCAGAAAGGTCAGAAAATATTTTGACCAGGTCAGATTTTTGAAATGAGATATTAAATTTACAGTGTTCCTCCCTGCTCATTGCATCATTACCATCATACAATCATAAACTTCAGTCTTTTACAAAAACTACCAGAGAATTTGTCAATTTCATTCCTTCAAATGGGAATGATCACCGACAACACTTCCCCCTCGATAAAATCCACACAGGAGCAACTCAAAGCTGTGTCCTCTGTCCCCTGCTCTATTCTCTCCATGCCCATGACTGAGTAGCTGGACACTATTACAATGCCATCTTTAAATTAGGGAACGATATTACCGTTGTTGGCAAAATATTGGGCAACGATGTGTCAGAACATAGGAGAGAAATTGCTAAGGTCATAATGTCATTAGGGAAAGTAGAATTAGGCCATTTGGCCCATTAAGCTTATTCCGCCATTCAATCATGGCTGATCTCTCTCCCTCCTAGCCCCATTCTCCGGCTTTCTCCCCATAATCTGATTGAACAGTGCCAGAACAACAATCGCTCTCTCTCTCTCTCTCTCTCTCTCCCTCTGTCAATGTTCAGGAAGGGAATGCCAGGGATCATTGGTTAGATTTGACCCAAAATAATGCACAGGCATCGCAGACAGAAATTTGTGTTTCATTCTGGCCGTAATTCTAAATGTAACCAAATGGTAGGTAGTACCAAGTCATACGCCTATTAGAGTAAAGATGACATATAACCTAAACTGATAATGGATCAAATTTAAAAAATCCCAAATAAATCTAAATAAATGAATGCTTACTCCAGTTACTTTGGATTTCCAGACACAGCTTTGATCAGAACAGTTTTGTGCTGCCTCCTGCAGTAGACGTGCAGAGGTTCTGAAGGTAGCGTATATCTTTTGCCTTCCATTCACTTTAGGCTGCTACTATATAGTCAATATTGCATTTTAAAACATTATCTTTCTGTTTCCGAGCTAACGTTCTGCTCATTGTGGTTGGTATGTTGGTTTTCCTTGAAATAAGATTACATCACTGTGAATGAATAAAGAGATGGAGGGAGGAACACGAAAATAGTTTGAAAGGGCCCAAGATAAATTTCTATGTCTCAAGCGTAAACCACATAATATTTTAAGTCTAAATGCATGCAAAGAAAATACAGTGTGTAATAAATAAAGAATCAATAGCACCTCATTTTCCATTGAATTTGCACTGTGCCATTCTAGGTGATTGGCATTCCACTGACATCAACATTCTGCAAGTCAAGCATTGCATGCTGGTTAAATACAGGTGTGTTTTTCCCTCACAGATCATAAATGCAAGCAAAAGCGATAAATCTGGACAGCGTCATTTCAAGTGTTGAATAATTGCCTTTTCAAATTTCCTGTGTATTGTAACCCGCATCAATATCGAACCATTGTTAAATTCCACAAAGCCATTTCCTGGAGCCTGATAATAATGTTTAGTTCAACACACTGCCCACAGTAAATGTACTGGAACTTCTCGGAACACGGTTGAGGAGGAACAAATGTTTTGTAACATCTTGCTCTCTGATTATCGCTTAAATTCACTTTCTGAAAAGCGTTTGATGGCACTGGGCCTCTACTCGCAGGAGTTTAGAATGGTTGAGGGGGGGGACCTAATTGAAACTTACAGAATAATGAAAGGCATACATAGAGTGGGTGTGGAAAGGATGTTTCCACTGGTGGGAGAGTCTAGGATCAGAGGTCATAGCCTCACAATTAAGAAAGGAGGTGAGGAAGATCTTCTTTAATCAGAGGGTAGTTAATCTAAGGCAGAGATAGACACATTTTTGATTAGAACAGGTGTCAAGGGTTATGGGGGAAAAGGCAGGAAAATGAGATTAGGAGGAAGAGATCTGCCATGATTGAATGGCAGTGTAGACCCAATGGGCTGAATGGCCTAATTCTACTCTTATAATTTGTGAACTTGTGAAAATAAAATGATTTGCCTTCTTTAAATAGAGGGAAGAGAAGGCTGACAGCAGGGGCACTGACTATAATATTTTCACACAATCTTTAGATATGGTGTGCGAGGATGGAGGGAGTCAACCATCGCTTAATTCTGCGATAAAGCTCAGCTACAACAGTTCAGTTGTGGAAAGGTTTTATGCGACATCAGTCTGAGACAGGACTCTCCTATTCTCTGCAGGGAAATGAACTAAGGCATTCAGCAATGATCTGTTCAGGGAAATGTGTTTAACCAATTTAATAGAATTTTCCAATGCGCCAAGAGGTAGAGTTGATGAGGGTAAGCAGCTGGTGTGGTGTAAATGGACTTCCAGAAGGATGCTGAAAAGGTGCCACATAAGAGCATCGTCAGCAAAGCTGAGGCACAGTGCACAAAAGAAACATTGCCAGCATAGATATGAAGTTGACCAGGAAACCAGTCAAGGACAGGAAACAAAAGGGCACAAGGTGCTGGAGTAACTCAGTGGGTCAGGCAGTATCTCTGGGAAACACAGATGGATGACATTTCAAAATGTCACCTATCCACGTTCCGCTGAGATGCTTTTTGACCCACTGAGTTACTCCAGTACTTTGTGCCGTCTTTGTAAATCAGCGTCTGCTGTTCGTTGCATCCAAAAGAGCAGAAGGAGGATGAATAATGGAGTTCCTCAGCGATTGACTTTGGGGCCATTAAAAAACCCAATATTAATAATCTTGACTTGGATGTGAAAATCATATACTGAATGTGTTGACAGGAGAATACTTGGCAGTTTGCCAACTGCTGGGGGATTAGTGATGAATTGCACAAGATATAGACAGGCTCAGGAATGGCTATAAGCGTGACAGATAAAGTTGAATTTGCAGAAAAGGGCGAGGTGGTGCATTCTACTTATCGAGTCCACACACAAGATTAGAAGTTATTCAGCCAGAGCTGAACACACTTCTCGGTATCTGCATACAATGGTGTCTGTCTTGTCGCTTCTTGTGGAAAGATTGGTGGAAACAGGGCCGCAATTTGAACGCTCTTCCCTTGACCCCAGGCGATGCATTTGGGTAATGAGAAGTAATATTTTAAAAAGCAATACTGTTCCTAAAGAGATAAAAGAGCAGGGTGACCTGGGGAATTTACCGTCTGGCATATTTCTGACATAAGAGGAGGCCATTTCAATCCATTATGTCTATGCCAGCTCCCAGAGTGATCTCATGCCCAATTCACCAGGTCAGGGAGGAACTAGCAAGTTGCTATGGTAGACAGCAATCATGAATGTGAAGGGCCAAATGAGCCCCTTCTGTACTCTGAGCATTCTACTCATCCCTGTTATTTCCATGATTGAACCACAAATCCATCGAAATGGAAGCAGGAAAGACCATGGATGAGTTTTGTCATAACTCACACACCAAAGTATTAGTTATTCTACCTTTGGGACCAGCAATGTAATATCACAGCTATGTAATACATTTAGGTTGAAGCGTGGAAAACATTTCGCAAATAAATCAACATTTTTCTTTCATGTTATAGAATAGCATAACTTTGAAACTATAGCCCCAGTTTTGCAGCTGGAAAACTGTGATATATAATCTTGACGTGGAAGCCTCGGGATACCTGACCATTCAGGAAAATGCTGAAGCTTTTGAGATCTGCACAAGAAATTGTTCCTTTTTTTGTCGCAGCCGCACTTTCAGGGGCTGAACCAATGAAGTTTCAAGGTTATTCAGAATTGCTGTAAAATGTGTTACACAAAGTGCCGATGAGTTTTTAAATGGTAAATTATGCTGTAAATGTTTTCTCGAATCACACTCACCTTACAGAGAAAAGCCAAGCTTTTTGTGGGCTGTAATGTCTTCAGATAAATATTTAATCCTCAAAGAATTTCATATGAAACATTGGTATTTATTTGTGGCAATTCAGCTTTGTGCTCATTCTAAACTTAATTTGACCTGCTGCAAAATAGTTAGAGATGTTTGCAAAAATGGTGTTCATTTTTCTTCTATGATTGCTGTTTAAGACTTTTTTTGAAGATGATTGGCCACTGTCACCTTGAAGACATCAGTGTTGCTGGATGTTAGAAAACCTGCCATGATGACACAAACCTACATCACTAAAAGCAATATATTTTCATTGAAGAATACTGGATCCTAATGGATACCCTTCTTCAAAATCAACAACAAGCTTTACCAGTTAGCTGTTCACCAGATAATCCAGGTCATTAAAGTTTTCTGTCTGAAGAAGGGTCCCAACCCAAAATGCCATCTATTCCTTTTCTCCAGAGATGCTACCTGAACCGCTGTGTTACTCCAGCATTTTGTGTCTATCGTCAGTATAAACCACCATCTGCAGTTCCTTCCTGCACATTAAAGTTTTCTGATAGCTTTCCTCCCCCTTCTCCATACCCTCCTTGGAAGAGAGATCTAAGCAAGTGCTTGAATAAATTTAAACCATGGTCATTTGCAAATGAATTAAAGTAAGAAATAAACAATATGATATTTTACCAATGAAACAAAGAAGCCAGAAAGAAGGGCCTGCCGAAACATTGCCTTGGCATTGCCTATGCAAACAAAATTGCCAGCAAACTTGATTAGCCATCTCAAAATCAACCAAAATTTGACAAAACATTTTCACATCACTCACCAGGCGGTTTTCATCGAAGACTTCAAACAGCAGCCTGTGATTCTGGGGATTGACCTGTAATTTATGTAATTAATATTACTGCTGGGACAACATCACACTTTTCTCACTTGTCATTTTCAACATGAACTCAAATATTGACACACATATTTTAGAACGGTAGACTTTGATGGCAGTGCAGGATCAGCTAAAGTGAACTCTTAAGCAGCTGAGCTTTCCAGTCAATGGAAATACGACCTCTGCTCATATCAATATAAGTTTATCTCATAGGTGTAGAGTACAATGTTACTCAATACTGTGCCTTTGGCACAGGTGAGCAAGGACAACAATTAATACAAGTCTTAATTTAAAAGACTTCCACAATATTATTCTGAAGAAGGGTCTCGACCCGAAACGTCGCCTATCTCCTTCGCTCCTTAGATGCTGCTGCACCCGCTGAGTTTCTCCAGCTTTTTGTGTACCCTCCACAATATTATTTATTGTTTTGCACTCCACCTAGTGGCAGTATCGAGGAGCTGCCGTCAAAGGTTCCAAAAACATTTTTGTGTACTCTTTTCCTTCTATTAATGCAAGTCCCACGATATTGCTGCACAAGAAGGGAGCAAAGCAGAAGAGTGAAAACTATAGCCTGACTTCAGTAGTTGGTAAGATTTTAGAGTCCATTATAAAGGATACGTTTTCAGAGTACTTAGAAGTGATGATAAAATAGGCCGAAGTCGGTATGGTTTTGTAAAGGGGAGATCTTGTCTGACGAATCTGCTGGAATTCTTTGAGGCAGTAAATAGCAGGACAGACAAAGAAGAGTCTGTGGATGTTGTTTATCTAGATTTTCAGAAGATTTTCACATTTGATAAGGCAACGAACGCGAGGCTGCTAAAGAAGTTGAGAGCACATGGTATCAAAGAGAAAATACTAGCATGGACAGCAGGTTGGCAGGATGGCAGAAGGCAAAGAATAGCTATAATAGGGACCTTTACTGGTTAGCTGCCAGTGACTAGCGGAGTTCCACAGGGGTCGGTGTTGGGGCCACTACTCTTCACGTTATATATGAATCATTTGGATGAGGAGACGGAAGGCTTTGTGGCCATGTTCGCAGATGATGTGAAGATAGGTGGAGTAGCAGGTTGTGTAGAGAAAGCAGGGGCTCTGCAGAAGGACTTGGACATGTTGGAAGAGTGGGCAGATGGAATACAGCGCAGCAAAGTGTGGAGTCATGCATTTTGGTAGTAGGAGTAAAGGCATAGACTATTTTCTAAATGGGGAGAGAATTCAGAAATCGGAGGTGCAAAGGTATTTGAGAGTGCTGATGCAGGATTCCCAAAAAGTTAATAGAAACATAGAAAATAGGTGCAGGAGTAGGCCATTCGGCCCTTCGAGCCTGCACTGCCATTCAATATGATCATGGCTGATCATCCAACTCAACATCCTGTATCTGCCTTCTCTCCATACCCCCTTGTTCCCTTTAGCCACAGGGGTCACATCTAACTCCCTCTTAAATATAGCCAATGAGCTGGCCTCAACTACCTTCTGTGGCAGAGAATTCCACAGATTCACCACTCTCTGTGTGAAAAATGTTTTCCTCATCTCGGTCCTAAAAGACTTCCCCCTTATCCTTAAACTGTGACCCCTTGTTCTGGACTTCCCCAACATTGGGAACAATCTTCCTGCATCTAGCCTGTCCAACCCCTTAATAATTTTGTAAGTTTCTATAAGATCCCCCCTCAATCTTCTAAATTCCAGTGAGTACAAGCCGAGTCTATCCAGTCTTTCTTCATATGAAAGTCCCAACATCCCAGGAATCAGTCTGGTGAACCTTCTCTGAACCCCCTCTATGACAAGAATGTCTTTCCTCAGATTTGGAGACCAAAACTGTACGCAATACTCCAGGTGTGGTCTCACCAAGACCCTGTACAACCTCCCTATTCTTGTACTCAAATCCTTTTGCTATGAATGCCAACATACCATTCACTTTCTTCACTGCCTGCTGCACCTGCATGCCTACTTTCAATGACTGGTGTACCATGACACCCAGGTTTCCTGCCTCTATTGTGTCCAAGCCCTTAATAATCTTATATGTTTCAATAAGATCCCCTCTTATCTTTCTAAATTCAAGAGTATACAAGCCCAGCCGCTCCATTCTCACAGCATATGACAGTGCCACCATCCTGGGAATTAACCTTGTAAACCTACGCTGCACTCCCTCAAAGCATTTTCAAAACTCAAAGCTAATTGTTTAAATTGAAACAATCCAGGCCATTCACGTCCTCACAACCTATAAATAAAATTAATGCTCAGCCATCAAGTGGAATTTGTAAATTAGTCCACAAATCACTTGTCACTGGAAGATAAAGCCAAATGAACAGCTTCAAGAGTAGTGTCATCTGACATGACTGGTTTTTATTCCTTTCCTCTGTAGAAAGGTAGTGTGGGGCTGCTGCAGCATTGACCACAGTGACGATCAAGAACAAAATAATCAGGAATTAGAAGAAAGAACCAAACATGGGTCCTCTAGTTTGGAATCACTCCAGGGTCATTTCACAACTCCAACTGGATACCAAACCATTATGGACTTTACATTACTACGATTGCTCTACAGTAATTTGGTTTTGGGCTAAGGGGATCTAAATGGTGGCCGATTAGGAAAAGGGGAGATGCAGCGAGACCTGGGTGTCATGGTACACCAGTCATTGAAAGTAGGCATGCAGGTGCAGCAGGCAGTGAAGAAAGCGAATGGTATGTTAGCTTTCATAGCAAAAGGATTTGGGTATAGGAGCAGGGAGGTTCTACTTCAGTTGTATAGGGTCTTGGTGAGACCACACCTGGAGTATTGCGTACAGTTCTGGTCTCCAAATCTGAGGAAGGACATTATTGTCATAGAGGGAGAGCAGAGAAGGTTCACCAGACTGATTCCTGGGATGTCAGGACTGTCTTATGAAGAAAGACTGGATAGACTCGGTTTATACTCTCTAGAATATAGAAGATTGAGAGGGGATCTTATAGAAACTTACAAAATTCTTAACGGGTTGGACAGGCTAGATGCAGGAAGATTGTTCCCGATGTTGGGGAAGTCCAGGACAAGGGGTCACAGCTTAAGGATAAGGGGGAAATCCTTTAAGATCGTGATGAGAAAGACTTTTTTCACACAGAGAGTGGTGAGTCTCTGGAACTCTCTGCCACAGAGGGTAGTTGAGGCCAGTTCATTGGCTATATTTAAGAGGGAGTTAGATGTGGCCCTTGTGGCTAAGGGGATCAGAGGGTATGGAGAGAAGGCAGGTACGGGATACTGAGTTGGATGATCAGCCATGATCATATTGAATGGCGGTGCAGTCTCGAAGGGCCGAATGGCCTGCTCCTGCACCTAATTTCGATGTTTCCATGTTTACTGATTATTTATTGTATATTTAATGTTGTGCTGCATCTAATGTGTTTATAAAGCTGCAGCACGTAAGAATGTAATTGTTCTGGTTCATATCCAGTGCAAATGGTAAATTAACACTCATTGTTCTTAATATTGTCCAATGTTGAATCAAAGCTCAATCAAATTGAACATTTTGCTGTTTTAAATTGACCAGCAAAATGAAGACTTTATGCCAGTGAGGGAGCAGAACTTCTAATCTGAATGATATGTTATCGATTCAAATTGTCACCCAAATATACAACATTGAGTTTACTTTATTGTCACCTGCACTGAAATGCAGTGAAAAGCTTCTTTGCTCTCTCAAGTGTCGACACTGATGTAAATATGATTTTCCAACCTGGGTACAATGACCGGTTTTCATTCAATTGAGTTGCTTAGATTGAAAAAAAAAAATCACTTTTGTTTGGGATCTAATTGGATTTTTATATTTTCACTGTGACATTTCAACAGACTTTGTCTGTATCATTAAGTTTATCATTATAGAGCTATTATAAAGCCACTATATGAACACATAAACAGAGTCAGTCATTTATTAACAAAAGAACAATAATAAAGAGCTTTATTATCACTTACCCTGAAAAGGAATTCTTCATTCCATTTTGGATTCAGTGACTGCAAAAGAAAATTGAAGATATTTGTGTTGCTTCTACATGTCAATACAAATAACCTCAAAAGTTAGCAATCTCCTGCATAAAAAAGTATCTAAATTGCAGTAACCAAAGAGAAAACGTGCACTTGTGTTAGCCAGTGAATATTTCACTTCCCACTTGACGAGAACAGACACAAACACACTTCCATAATAGTAATCTACTGCTGACAGTATTTTGTGGAAAGGATGACAGTGAATTCAAGCTGCAATAAAGGAAAAGAGACCAATACACAGTACAAATTTATTATTGTAGAAGCAACTACAATTAAATGCTTTCATCAAATCAAAATTATAACTCAAGAAATATTTTTAAAAAGCAACACCACACAAGTGATGTCAAATGCCCGAAAATAATTATACCATTAACCAATAACTGGCACAGGTTGCAAACTGAATTCATGCAGCCAGCTCATTATAACTAATGACTTCAGCATGGCATGCAGGCAGTAAAAAACTGCACTCCACATTGTATTCTCATTCAACAAGGGTTCAAATTCACAAGAGGGTGGCACTTTGAAACAACACTACAATATTTAAAGTGTAGGAAGGAACTGCAAATGCTGGTTTAAACCAAAGATAAACACAATATGCTGGGGTAACTCAGCGGGACAGGCAGCATCTCTGGATAGAAGGTATGGGTGACGTTTCGGGTCAAACCCTTCTTCAGACCCAAGTGTCCAGCATTTTGTGTCTGTCCACAATATTTGCATCTTGCCTGCCACACTTTAGGAGGTGCACTAAATGGAATGGACTGAAGGTGGAAGGCAGGAGAGAAGAGAACATAGGAGACTTTAGCATTACATTTTGTTCAACCATAACTTTAGGAATAGGATTAGGCTGCTTGCCCCTCAAGCCAAAACCACTTTCTCCAGCTGGTGTAAGTGCAATCTCAGTTCTGTATTCCAAACCATCTGCAGTAACCTTTCACTCCTTTGCTTATCAGATGTTTATTTAAATCTGCCTTTGGAACACTCAAAGACTGCTTTTACAGCCCTTAGAGGAATAGTGTACTAAAGAATCAAATTGCAAAGAAAATAATATTGCTGGTGAGGATTCTCATTAATAGATGCCACGTTCCTGAGGCAGCGCCCCATATAAATGCTTTTGATGGAGGTGAGAGCTGTGCCTGAGATGGACAGGGATGCGTACACCACTCTCTGCAGTATTTGTGTTCCTGTACATTGGTATTGCCGTAGCAGGCCACGATGCAACCGTTAGGATATTTTCTACAGGACAAAAGTAGAAGTTTGTTCGAGTATTCGGAGACATGTCGAACCTGTTTACACTTCTGCGTAAGTTGAGGCACCGGCATGGTTTCTTTGTAATTAATCAAACGTTCATGCCCTTATTGGAAACGGGTGTTTTGTAGCCATCAAGAGGCTGGTGAAGTGGGAATATTATAGCCATAATAGAAACATGGCTGAGAGAAGGGCAGGACTGGCAGCTCAATGTTCCAGGGTATAGATGTGACCCCCTGTGATAGAGATCCAGGCAAGATAGGAGGGGGAGATGTCCTTTTGATCGGGAAAGGATAACTATTCCTTTACTTAGAAAATACTTAGTGAGACTTCATGGGGTGAACTTAAAAAACAGGAAGGGAATAATCATTTTGATGGGACTGTATTACATGCCACTCAATAATGAGTGGGAATAAGAGGAGCAGATGTGTCGAGAGTTGGCAGACAACAGTAAAAATAAAAGGGTAGTATTGGCGAGAAATTCCAAATTCCTTAATATTTACTAGGTCTCTCATAGTGTGAAGGGCTGGGACGGTGGAATTTGTTCAACATGTCTGAAGTAAGAATCCAGAAAAGATTCACCTGGGTGTCACATGGGCTTGCAGGCTTGAATTAGAGGTTGGATAGGCTGTGACTTTATGAGGTATACAAGATCATGAGAGGCATGGATAAAGTGAATGCTCAGTCTTTTTCCCTGGGTAGATGATTCTATAATCATCAATAGGCTTAAGGTGAGAAGGGAGAGACTTAGGAAAGACCTCGGAGTCACCTTTTTCACTCTGAGGGTAGTCAGTATCAGGAACAAGCTGTCAGCTGAAGCGGATCCAATGACAACTTTGAAAAGACATTAGGCAGATCTGCATGATCGGAAGGGGTTGGAGGGTTATGGGCCAAATCAAGCAAATCATGTATTGTTCCTGTCAGAAATTCCCACAGAAGGCTGTGGAGGCCAAGTCAATGGCTATTGACTCTGTACGGTGTCAGGAGTTGTGGGGAGAAGGCAGGAGAATGAAGTTAGGAGGGAGAGATAGATCACCCATGATTGAACAGCGGAGAAGACTTGATGGGCCGAATGGCCTAATTCTGCTCCTATTACTTATAACTTTATGACCGTATTTATTCAATTCGGAGTTATGGTTGTTGTCAAGTGTGTCTACAAAAGATGCAAAGACATCCGTCAGGACCCCAGGTTTCCGACTCCTTTGCTTTCTGTAGCATTCTGGAGTGGATCTCGTCCATCCCTGGAGAATTATCAAAACTAATGCTTTCCATGACATCTAGTATCTATTCCTTATTATTACCCATATCACACATCTGAGCTATGCTTTTACAAAATTGTATTCCCTTCGTTTTGAGTGCCAGCAGGGTTAACTGGGGAATATTTTCTTGTATTCCCCTTTCTTGCGAACGCCTATGGACTTTACGTGTTAAAACAGCGGTAAATATAGTCTTATATTCCCCTGGTCTCACATCCGGGAACTTGGCAATGTGACGCTGCGTGGGAAATTTAGTCTCGACAAAACAAGCAAAATGGCAGCCTCCTGCGAGAAGAGGTTCGCGACTTTTGACAGAAGATTTTCCTCTAGATGTCTGATATGGGTAATAATAACAATATTGACTGTCCTCTTTCGGGGGATACGACATATATTGCCCTCACTAGATCCATATTGCCCTCGTCTTCGACTCGGGCAATATGAATCTACTTCAGGCAATATATGTCGTATCCCCCTCAAGGCCAGTCAATATTCTATTAATATTGACCTACAAATAACCTTCTTTAAACTGACTTTCTTTGTGATCCCACCCTCATTGCCTAGCTGCATATTTGGATTACCCGTCTGGTCTATAAGGAAAACCACTCTTTCCCTGGCCACATTCTGCTCCTGATATACACACAGAGTGCACTGGGACTGTCCCCAGACGACAGTATTATATTGAAGTCACATCCATCTCTAGCATGATTATTCTCAAGCCCATCATAATGTTGAATTGCCCTTGTCCAAAATGGTCAGATTCTATTTCACTTGAGAGAAGGAATGGGTGACGTTTTGGGTCAAGACCCTGTTTCAGACACAGATGCTGCCTGTCCCGCTTAGTTACTCCAGCATTTTGTGTCTACCTGGGAACCAATTGGCCACTGTGCTATCTTTCATGTTAAAATGAAGAAGCTTAAACTAAACATTTATTTTGATCACTTTTGACCAAATTACAAAGAGCGCTTGTAAATCTCAACGAACAACAGATTTTGTGCATTTTTGGCAAGCAAAATAACCTACCTTTTTAATTGTTTTTGTCTGAATCAAAGCAAGTTCCCGATTCTCATCGGCCACATACAGGGATAATTTCACATAGGGATCACTAGACAAAGGAGAACAAAAATGTCAAAATTAACAATCACTTCAATTCTGTCCGACAATCAGAGCCTAATTAGCAAGTTGAGTTAAGGGCCTGTCCCACTTGGGCGTCATTTGAGCGACACGCAGGTGGCGCGTGAAGATTTTGTGAATCCCAAAATCCTGGGACGAAGCGCATGACCACGCATCACTGCCTAGGTCACCACGCACCATGTGCGCGTAATGCATGACATGTGCGTGTAATGCACGCCATGCGCGCATCGTGCGTCGTGACACGTAAATGATGTTGCGTAAATGACACGCAAATGACGCCCACGTGGGACAGGCCCTTTACTGTGCACTGCGCTCGTGCATTTCTCTTCTCAACAGCAGAGCACAGTTGGCCAGCCATCTTAAACAACCATTCAATTGTAGCACCAAGCATTAAGGAGTCAGAAAGAGCTAAACTGTCTCCAGCTTCTTTGACCCCAACAAAATTCTCCATTGTATATAATAAACTGGCTGGTAAAATAACATCTGTTGGTCTTTAGAAATGTTTATTACAATACCAGAAATCCTTTGTGCTCAAGAAATAGCTGGGGAGAAGTACCATGAACAGGGACGACAAAGGAGACAATGAAATGCATGTAACAATTTATGAACTGATTTAAATTACTATTAAGAACAGTAAAGTGTGTCGGATAGAACTAGTGCATGGATGATCATCGGTCAGCATGGACTCAGTGGGTTGAAGAACCTATTTCCACGCTGTATCTCTAAGTAAAACTAAACTAAGATCCTATTGTAAACGTAGGTACCCTTCCTCACTGTCAACCATAATACCAATGTTGTTGTCATCTACAGATTTATTAATAATGTTAACTAAGTTGTTTGGCATATTGCTGCAACGGACGCTCCTTTATACCTTCACTTCTGTTTGGCTGCTGTGCCTCTCAATAAGAAAATTGAACAGCAGACTTCTAAACATTTCCACTGCTACTCAGCTTTTCCCCAATTCCTGGCTGGATACTCACAGTTGATGTAATGAACCCAGCTCTTCAAATGGCTTAGGTGCAATTTATATGAATGATGCAGAGAATAGCGGGCAGGGATGTGTGGCTTCCAGTCACAATCCTGCCATCTACTTTGATCAATTTCCCTCCTGGGATAAATAAAGTTCTATCGTATTTTATCATATCGAGAGACAAGGGGATGCCAAAGCACTGGGAATCGCATCTCAAAATGGCAAGTGGAATGTACGTAAATAAGAACGGAAATAAACATCGGTTTTTGTGTTCACAGACATAAAAGCTGAAGTTGGTTTGTTCACAAAATTGAAGAACTTGAGATTAAAAAAAGGGTAGCAGCAGTAAAAACAAAAATTAATGGCGAGGGGTGAACAATTTCAAAATTCAATGTTTGGGTCACTGAAGCCATTGATATGCAATTAATTTTACTACACCGTTCAAGAAGGGAACAAGGCAAAAGAGCGGAAACTATAGGCCGGTTAGCCAAACTTCAGTGATTGGTAAGATTTTAGAGTCCATTAAGCATGCGTCATTGGGAGCACAGGATAAAATAGGCCGAAGCCAGCATGGTTTTCTGAAGGGGAAATCTTGTCTGATAAATCTGTTGGAATTCATTGAGGAAGTACAGTGAAGAGGATAGACAAAGGAGAGTCAGTGTATGTTGTTAATTTGGTATTTCAAAAGGCCTTTGATAAGGTGCAGCACATGAGGCTGCTAAACAACGTGAGAAGTCATGGTATTAGAGAGACGATACTTGCACAGACAGAAGGTTAGCTAAATGGCAGAAGACAAAAAGTACAAAAAATAGGGGGGACCTCATTGAAACTTACCGAATAAGGAAAGGCCTGGATGGAGTGGATGTGGTGAGGATGTTGGCACAAGTGAAAACCAGAGGGCACCACTTCAGAATAAAAGGATGTACCTTTAGAAAGGAGATGAAAGTGGTCGGTGGGGGTGCTGTGAGTCGGCTGCCCTGCCAGCAGCGTGTTCGTTATTTCTACTTTTTTTGTTTTTTTTTGGTGTGTCTAATGGCGGTTTGGGTGTCTCTCAGTATGTCTTGTGTGGGGAGGGGAAAGGGGGGAAGCGTTTTCGGTCACCTCCTCCATGGAGAGGCGCCTTTTTCCATGTTGGTCCCTCGCGGTCTAACCGCATGGATTGTAGCGGCCTTTCCCGGAGTCGGGCCAGGAGCATCGGCAGCAGGCGCAGCGTGGACTTTCCATCGCGGAGCTGGCGAACCCTTGCCAGGAGTCGCCAGAGAGGAGCCTGGGATCCCTTGCCGGGGCTCGCTGGAGAAGAGCTTCGACCGCCGGCCTGCGGGCTATGACATCCTGAAGCCACAGTGTCCGGTAGGAAAGTGCCGATTTGGAACCTCCAAGCCGCGGAGTGTGTTCGACCGTCCCGACGTCGGAGTTTCAATCATCCCGACGAGAGCGCCTGTAAATCGGGCCATCCATAGCGGCGACTACGGAGGGTTTATGGCCCCGACCACGGTGAATAAGGAGGAGGACTGGCTGAACCTCGTTGCCTTCCACCACGGGGAAGAATGCTGTGGTGGATGTTTGTGTTACATTTTATTGCACATTGTGTGTTCTTTTTAAGTGTATCGCTGCTGGCAAATTCATTTCACTGCACCTTCGGGTGCATGTGACGAATAAAATTGACTTTCACTTTGAGATGAGGAGGAATTTCTTTAGCCAGGGATGAACCTGTGGAATTCGTTGCTGCGGGCGGCTGTGGAGGCTGTCGTTTGGTATTTCTAATGTGGCGATTGACAGGTTCTTGATTAGTAAGGATGTCAAGCGTTACGGAGAGAAGCCAGGAGAATGGGGTTGAGTGGGAAAAATCAGGTCAGCCATGATTGAATGGCGGAGTAGACTCGATAGACCGAATGGCTTAGTTTTGCTCCCATGACATATGAATTAATAAACTGCTGGATCTGGCCATGTTGCACACCAATCTTGGAAACATCATTTACCAATATCCTCAATAAAGCACATGGGACTTCGCAGTCCACAGATTGGGACATTGTGATTTTCAGCTGACATTGTCCCTGGGATGTTGCTTTCAATTCTAAGTATTGTGCTTTAGGAAATGTGAAGGTTTTGGAAAGGCACCAAAATAGATATACCAGACTGATGACAGAGGTGGAGGATTGCTGAATATCCCCAAATCCCTGATATCCTGCATGATTTTTATTCTTTCATTATTAATTAAATCTTCAGCTGTCTCATCCTTAAGCTCTCGATACCACACACAACCAGACCCCACCACCACCCCCCATAAATAACGATGCACTTACTTATATCTTTCCTTTCTTACGTAGTTCTTTAATACCCACCAATCTTTTGTTCACTTTTATTAATATTTTGCGTAGGAAGGAACTGCAGATGCTGGTTTAAACTGAAGATAGACACAAAATGCTGGAGCAACTTAGTGGGATCAGCAGCATCACTGGATAGAAGGAATGTGTGACGTTTCGGGTCGAGACCCTTGTTCCCAAAATGTCACCCATTCCTTCTCTCCAGAGATGCTGCCTGAGTTACTCCAGCATTTTGTGTCTATCTTTTATTAATATCTTGTTTTGTACCCGGACTTTTATTGTCTGATAAAGTGCCTTGGGATATTCTCTGATGTTTAATGATATTATTAAAAATCCAAGCTGTTTTTCGAACTTGACCACTGATCAATGGTGCGCAGATCAATCCAAAATGCATAAACAGGCTGTTTGAATCGTTACGATTCATGGCCCAGAGGGTCACTTTGAAGGCCAACATCTGGCATGACACATCATGGCCAGGTGACGTGCAGACAGAGGATGCGTGCTCCTCGTGATGTTCTAAATCATCAAAGCAAGAAAATTAGAATGTAAATAAAAACAAATTACATTATTCAGCTTTGGGAGAATCTTTCAGCAACATTTGTTGCATTTATGACTGCATTGGTAACTTTCTCAGTTATTAATTACTGCAATAAATCATAAATTTGATAAGGCAATGAAATGTGTCTCTCCTTAAAATACTTAAAACACAAATCACATTAAATCAATTAATATGAAACAGTTATGCTTTATCCCTCAAAATACTTCGAATCACTGTTAAATATTTAAAGCAGTTTCCTTCAGAGTAAGAAATATAAATTAATCCATCACAACATCAAAAGGTGATCAAGTAACGTCTAAATTAAATTCAGCATTAATGAGTTGTGAACAATTAAATATGCAGTTTTTCCAAATTTATTGTGTTTTTCTGAAACCCAGAGTGGAAAGGTCCTCACGCAGAAATGCCAACATTGATTAGGACATTTTGAACACAAAAAAAAAAAATTCACTCACAATGGGCAGTCAAAATAGGCTAGACAACCTTCGCATTGGTCTATCAAAGCCAACCCTCCACAAATGTGGGTTTAGGACAATAGAACTAGAAAGCCAACATCTTCCATGACACATCATGGCCAAGTGGACGTGGAGACAGAGAATTCAAGCTCCTTGGGATGTTCCAAATCATCAATGCTTCAGTAATACCAATAATACTATCTAAGGTTACAACTATGAATGTTTCAAAAGGCATAATTACACAATACGAGCAGCAGGGGGTGCTCTTTATTAGGTATACCGCTCTTAACACTTGGAGCAGACTCAAGGTGGCCTCACAGGAATTATTCATACGTTTATATGTTCATAAATGATAGGGGATGAATTAGGCCATTCGGCCCATCAAGTGTACTCTGCCATTCAATCATGGCTCGCTGCTGCGGCCCGGCTCCAGCTCCAGCTGCGGCCCGACTCCGGAGCACCAGATTACTGCCGGTGGACTGTCGGGATATCGGGAGCTCTGGGTCCGGGTGGGAGACAACTTCTCCAGCCCGTGTCACGGGGTTGGAACGACCCGGAGCGGGGCCTTACATCGCCCGGCGCGGCTTTATTGGCCGCGGGACATTCCAGCGCCCGCCGGGGGCTCCAGCTTTGTGACTTTTGGGCTTAGAGCGGGGCCTTACATCACCCGGCGCGCCTCAATGGCCGTGGGACTTAACACCGCCCGCCTGGGGCTTCGACATTGGGAGAGAAATGGTGCGGGGGAGAGAGAAGAACTTTGCCTTCCATCACAGTGAGGAGGAGAGTCACTGTGATGGATGTTTGTGTGAATTGAATTGTTTGTGTTTTTTTAATTTATTTTTTATGAATTGCTCTGTTTGGATAGCTTGTAGAAACAGAATTTCGTTCGAGACTCTCTGAGGTTCGAATGACAAGTAATACAATCTAATTTAATCTAATCTATCTCGCCCTCCTAACCCCATTCTACTGCTTTCTCCCCATAACCCTTGACACCCGTTATCCTATACTATCAATATTGTCCACAAAAATCAGATCATCCTTTCACAATTCAACTGCCACCTACATTTCCCATTAAAAGTATTTACCCACTTCTATAAGGAAACCTTGCAAAGAATGCAACAGAAGTACAAAATGAAAAAGTAATTTATTTTGTACTTCAAATCTTTGAAGAGCTCGCTTTAGACAGAATATGTAGGAAAGGACGGCAGATGCTGGTTTTCACCAAAGATAGACACAAAATGCTGGAGGAAATCAGCAGGGTAGGCAGCATCTCAGAATTGAAGGAATGGGTGACGTTTCTGGTCTGCAGAGACTGTTCCCTCCATATCTGCAGAGACCGTTCCCTCCACAACTCCCTGGTCAACACGTCCCTTCCCACCCAAACCACCCCCTCCCCGGGTACTTTCCGCTGCAACCGCAGGAGAGGCAACACCTGTCCCTTTACCTCCCCCCTCGACTTCGTCCAAGGACCCCGACAGCCCTTTCAGGTGAGACAGAGGTTCACTTGCACCTCCTCCAACCACATCTTTCTTTCTTTTAAAATCTTTTTATTGGGGTTTTTTTTCCAAAGAAAACAAAAATAGAACATTAAAAAAAAACCAGAGCAAAAAAAAAGTGATAAACATAACAATGATATTGATACATAGGGATCAGGATTACATTAATAACAGGTATAACCTGATATGAGACCAGTGTCAAAATACACATTGAATATAGACCTCCCGGTCTCTATGTAAATATAGTTAAATCTTTAAAAGAAAACTTATAAATGTAGAAAAAAAACACAAAAAGAAAAAGACAAAAAGAAAAGGAAAAAAGGATAAAGCTAAACCCCCCCTAAACTAAAAAAAATAAAAAATTAATAATAATAAAATAAGACTAAAAATAAAATAAATAAATAAAAACTAAACAAAGCAAAACAAAATCTGAACTAAAAGTTTCAACATTTTTAGTCTGTATGACATCATTCCACCATATCGAGGTAAAATAGTTTTTTTAACGGTTAAAGAGGGAGCAATTTTTCTTGTATGAAAGTGTTGAATAAATTTTCCCCAAGTCTTATCAAATTTAACCAAGGGTTCAACAATGTCACTCCTATTCTTTTCTAAATTTGAACATGATATTGTTTCAGAATACCACTGGAGTGTGGTCGGAGGGTTGGAGTCTATCCATTTAAATAAAATAGATCTTCTGGCGATTAATGTGGTAAAAACAATCAACCAATGGGCGGAGCGGGACAAATGAATAGAATCTAACATTGGTAGCCCAAAATTGCAGTAATAGGATGAGGTTGTAAATCAATACCTAAGACTACAGAAATAGTATGAAAAATGTCCTTCCAATATTTTTTCAAAAGTGGACAGGACCAAAACATATGGGTCAGAGAGGCCACTATCACAAGTAGGGTTTATATGACCATAAAAATTAGCCAACTTATCTTTTGAGCTCTATGAACCACCTTGAATTGTATCAAAGCGTGTCTTGCACACATTGAAGAGGTATTGACTAATTGAAGAATCCTCTCCCATTTTTCTATAGATAAAGAGTTATCTTTCCCAGTCATTCTTAATTTTATCAAATATATTATCATTTGTAATTTCAAAATCAACTCATAAATAGTCGTTATTAATCCTTTCTGATACGGGTTCAGCTGTAAAAAAAATTCCAAAATTTTGGTTTGATGTGGTAGCGGAAAAAGGTGGTGGAGTAGCCTTCAAAAAGTGTTTAATTTGTAAATATCTAAAAAAGTGTGAATTAGGCATATTTATTGGAGAGTTGTTCGAAAGACATAAAACAACCCTGCAAAAACAAATCACGAAAAGCTACTAAATCGTTTCTCTTCCATAATGTGAAATATATACATCTTCTAGATGAGCTGGGACGCATCCTCAGTGATGTGACCTTGGGTCATCGGGTGTTTCGGGTCTCACAACATCAGATACCCTCGCCCAGGTGACCCAGCCGGGGTTGTTCAGGCCCCGACGTGTGTCCCAGCAGCAATCGCCCACGGATCAGCCATCTTAATAACTACTCTGCAGGGGTTAGGAGACTCTAGTGCATGGAGGGACTGGGTTCAAGGTGACTCCCGGCCGGGCTCCTCTTGCGTCTCACCAGGTTCAAGGCCTGTGCGCTGCACCTCTTTCTCCGTCTCCAAGCATTTCATTCTCGCCTGATGGATGTTTAGACCACGATGGTTCATTAGGCCTTTCCATAGCTTTGTTGGGTGTCTTTCTCACGAAAGACACAGACTGGGGTGCTAACCCAGCCTTTCCCGGGTGCCGTCTTTCCGTGCCGTCAACTGTCTCTCCAGTAGTCACCAAACTATTCTTGGTCAGTACTAGATGGTTGGAAGAGAAAATTGGATAAAATACGACTCGATAAGATAAAATCATTTAGTCCAAAAAACTTACGAAATTGTAACCATATTCGTAACGTATGTCTTATTATTGGGTTAGTCGTATATTTATTCAATCTCGTAATTGTGAAAGGTAAGAAGCCCCTAGAATAGAGGCCAATGATAGCCCTTGTAAGGAATCACGTTCAAGGTTTATCCATCCTAGGCATTGGGTATCTTCTAAATCTTTTGTCCAAAATGTTAAATAACGAACATTGACTGCCCAATAGTAAAATCTAATGTTCGGTAATGCCAAACCGCCATTTTTTTTTAAATTTCTGTAAATGTTTTTTACTTAGCCTGGGATTTTTATTCTGCCATATATATGAAGACATTTTGGAGTCTATAGTGTCAAAGAAAGATTTGGCAATAAAAATTGGTATCGTCTGAAATAAAAACAGAAATGTAGGTAAAATCCGCTGTTCCAGGTGTGGACTCCTAAATATCAGCAAGACCAAGCGCAGGCCTACATGATCTCCCAGTTGCTAAACACTTTAACACCCCCTTCCCATTCTGTCCTGGGCCCCCTCCACTGTCAATGAGGCCAAATGCAAATTGGAGGAACAGCGCTTGTGCAGCTGAAAACCCAGCGGAATGAACATTGCCTTCTCTAACTTCAAGCAACCCTCTCTCTCCATCCCACCCCTATCCGTTCTTCAACCAGTCTGACTGTCCACCGGATTACATTTTCCATTGTATGCCTCATTGTCACCTTCCCCTAGCTGACAATCTATTCCACATTTTCCTTGAACTTCATCCACTTTGATCTCTCCTCTTCACGCCTATACGTCTATATTTCTCGAGCCAAAACATTACCCGTTCCTTATTTTTTGGAGATACAGCGCGGAAACAGGCCTTTTGGCCCACTAAGACTGCGCCGACCAGTGATATACGACACACACTCAGGACAATTTACAATTTTACCAAGCTGATTAACGTACAAACCTGTACGTCTTTGGAGTGTGGGAGGAAAGCAGAGATCCTGGGTAAACCCATGAGGTCAAAGGTTTCAAAGGTCTTTTATTGTCACATGTACCAATTAAGGTACAGTGATATGCAAATTACCACACAGCCACACGTGGAAAAAAAGTAACAAGACATCCAACTACATAGAAGTTAACATAAACATCCACCACAGCGGATTCCCCACATTCCTCACTGTGATGGAAGGCAAAAAAGTTGAATCTTCTTCGAGCCATCCGTCGGCGCGATCGAAGCTCCCGCGTCAGGGTAATCCAAGCTCCTGCGGCTTGGAGTTCCCGAAGTCAGTCTCTGACCAGAGATCGCGAGCTCCATGATGTTAAAGTTCCGCAAGTTCTCCGTGGTGGAGCCAGCAAAGGCCGCCAACTCCTCAATGTTAGATCGCAGTACGGATAGAGATACGATACGGAAACAAATCGCACCTCCGTCGAGGTAAGAGATTAGAAAATGTTTCCCTCAACCCCCCCCCCCCACATAAAGCGAGCTAAAGAACACTAAAAACATACATTTAACACATACTATTAAAACACAAAGATGGAAGGGCCAGACAGACATGTGTCAATTTAAAAGCCTCTTAAACACCACTCCCCCATCTGCCTCTATCACTACCCCAGGCACCCATCACCCAATGTAAACAAAACATGCCCCACACATCGCATTTAAACTTTCCCTCTCTCACCTTAAAGATTTGCCCTTGAGTTTGATATTTCAAACATGGGAAAAGAATTCAAAATGCTTCTCACAACTTTATAAACTTTTATCAGGTCTCCCCTCAACCTCTGGCATTCCAGTCTATCCAACCCTTTTTAGAAATTACACCAGTTGCAGATGTAGCCCAGTCCATCTTCCCCTGCTCACATCCAGCAGAAGGTGCAGAAGCTTGAAAGTACACACCACCAGACTCAAGAACAGCTTCTTCCCCTCCGTTACCATTAATATTACAAACTATATGTCGCAGACCAACCACATTGATGCGATGGCCAAGAAGGCACACCAATGCCTCTACTTGCTGAGCAGACTGAGGAAATATGGTGGGTCTCCAATGACTCCTACAAACTTCTACAGATGCACCAGAGAAAACAAACAGTTGCATGTCAGCTCGGTTCGGCAACAGCTGTCCCCAGGCAAGAAACTGCCGAGAGTTGTAAATGTAGCCCAGTCTTCCGCCATTTATTATCCACACTTCACAGTGGAAAAGCAGCCAATATGATTAAAGACTTGAAACCAGAATGGCATGCAATACATCAAAAGCGTCTTTATGAAACTCCCATAAAGCTGCAACATGACTTCCTGACTGTTATATTCAATGCCCCAACTAATTGAGGCAATCTTACCATATGTGCAGGCAAGAACTGCAGATGCTGGTTTGAATCGAAGATAGACACAAAGTGCTAGAGTAACTTAGCGGGACAGGCAGCATCTCTGGAGAGAAGGAATGGGTGGCATTTCATGTCGAGACCCTTGTTCAGACCCTATGCCTTCTTACCCATTCTATCTACTGGTGATTATATAGAAATATAATCCCCTTACACTCTATGGAACAAGAAGCACGACTCATCAGTAAATCCGATTCAACAATAAGGAATTTGTTATCCTGAATGTATATACACCCTGTGAATGCCATTAGAATGAGGATGAATATTTAAATAGACTTGCTTTCATCTATTCTTTCATTCAAAACAATAATTATTGTAGTGTATATGTCATTGGGGATATGAATGCAGATATCTCAGATAGGAACTCATTATTTGCCAATCATGTGGCTCAGTTCTGTCAAGATAATAATTTAATATTGTCAAGCAAAGTGTTTTTACCTACAGATAGCTATACTTATATTAGTGAGGCCTGGCACACCACATCATGGCTGGACCACTGTATTACTACAGCTGATGCACTTGCCTCATTGGGGTGTATGAGCATTCTGTACGGGGCAGCAATGACTGATCGTATACCTGTTGCTATGACAATAAATGTTGAACACATACCTGTGGTATCCACAGATAGAAATAGCTTTAAAACAGAAAAACTGGACTGGTCAATGCTTACAAAGGAAGACAGCCTAGCCTATTATGCCCATACAGATAAATCCTTAAGCAATATTCATCTACCTAAAGATGCAATAATATGTAGTAATGTTAACTGTAAAGATATGAAGCATAGGAGAGATATCTGCTCCATGTATAATGATATAGTAAGCGCCTTATATGTAGGCAGTATGCCCTACTGCAAGCATAAAAATAAGACACATAACATCAGACCTGGCTGGAATAAGTATGTAGCTGAGTATCGTACTGAAGCCCGAGAAGCCACCAAAGCATGTGCTATGGCAGGTAGACCCAGACAGGGGCCTGTGTTTGAGCACAAGAAGCTCACTAATGCAAGGTATAAGTATGCTGTTCGCTTCATCTGTAAAAATGAGCAAGCTATGAGGGCTGATTCCATGGCTAAGAAGCTGCTAAGTAACAATGCTACTGATATTTGGCAGGAAGTCAGAGCTCTTAGCAGTTGCAAAACATCTCTACCATGTACTGTGGATGGAATCTCCAGAACAGCTAATATCGCAGAGTTATGGCAACAACATTATAGCACTTTATTCAACTGTGTCCAAGGTGACTTGTATAGGGTGGACAATATTGAGAGTAATGACTCGATGGTGATTATGTCACATGAGGTGTATCATGCCATGAACAAGCTGTCCAACAACAAAGCAAGTGGCTTGGATCATATCTCTGCTGAACATCTTCAGTATGCGAGTATGAGGATAGCTCCTCTCCTAGCTATTTGTTTTACTGGCTTTATGATTCATGGCTTGTTACCAGACTCAATGTTGTCTGTCCTGTTAGTGCCGGTTATTAAGGACAAAGCGGGTAAAGTAGGCAGTCTAAATAATTACAGGCCCATAGCTTTAGCCAGCATATTGTCAAAAGTCTTAGAACGAGTTCTGCTGGATAGAATAAATGAGTTTGTTAACTCCACAGATAACCAGTTTGGCTTTAAAGCTAAACATGGCACTGACTTATGCATATATGCCCTAAAGCAGATTGTAATCAAATATAGAGGCAAAAACTCTTCAATCCTTATGTGCTTTATTGATGCTTCCAAAGCCTTTGACCGTGTTAATCACAGAAAGCTGTTTGGTAAAATGCGTCAAAGAGGGGTGCCTAAATACATTGTGAGAATACTGGCCTACTGGTATGCCCACCAGACTATGCAAATAAAATGGGGCAATAGGGTCTCAGCCCCATTTGGGGTTAGCAATGGTGTTAGACAAGGGGGAATTTTATCCCCAGTCCTTTTTAATCTATATATTGATGATCTGTCTAAACAATTGAAAGCCTGTAACACTGGGTGCGTGATTGGTAATATTTTAGTGAACCATATTATGTATGCAGATCATCTTGCGGTCTTTAGTCCATCTAGCG
Source organism: Okamejei kenojei (assembly GCA_035221665.1). Lineage (NCBI taxonomy): Eukaryota > Metazoa > Chordata > Chondrichthyes > Rajiformes > Rajidae > Okamejei > Okamejei kenojei. Next base: position 160,027,328 of record CM069131.1, read on the forward strand.
CTGGTCTCCAGCAGCTCCTTACTGCATGTTCCGTGTATGGTGTGGAACATGACATTAAATATAATGCTAGTAAGAGTGCTGTTATGGTCTGTAGAACCAAAGAGGATAAAAGCCTAAAATATCCTGATTTTAAATTGTCTGACAACAATCTTAGTGTCTGTAATAAGATAAAGTATCTAGGGCATATTATTACAGAACAAATGACAGATGATAAGGATATTTATAGGCAACGACTCATGCTGTATATACAGGCGAATATCCTCTTGCGTAAATTTGGTGCGTGTGCAGATGTGGTGAAGATGTCGCTATTTAGAGCATACTGCACACCCCTCTACACTGCGCACCTGCGGTCGAACTATTTAAAGACAAGTATGCAGAGACTAAAGGTGGCATATAACGATGCCATGAGAACCCTGCTAAGGCAACCAAGATGGTGTAGTGCCAGTAATATGTTTGTGGCTGCAGGAGTCAGTACTTTAGAAGCTATCCTAAGACACCACATGTATAAATTCATTTGCAGGATAAATGATTCTAAAAATGTGCTTATTGTGGCCTTGACAAACCTAATGGTTAGCACTACACGCTACAAATCCCAGCTGTGGAGACACTGGTATCGTTGTCTTGTTGTACGACATTGATCATCTTTTATCCTGGATTTTTATAAGTATTGTGGTTTTTTTAAATTATTAGTTATGATGTTTTTATGTGATTTACCATGATTTTATATATATTTATGATATTTGATATGCAATCCATTTTTAATGTAATGTTGCCCCTTGTCTGGACCTTGAGTCCGTAATAAAGTTATTATTATATTATTATAATAAAGCTATTATTATTATTATATTGCATGCACCCTTTTTTCTGGTGGTCAGATGTAAAGTATTAAACAGAGTTGGCAACTAACAACTGCAATTAACCATATGGATTACAAAAGAAAGGCTGAGGGGGCCAGGATAATTGGGAAGAGAAGAAAGTCATATAAGTGGGCACATTATTAAGCAAAATATTGCAGTGCTGAAGAGAGTGTCTGGGAACAATCAAGAACAGAATCTGGTATTAAGAAGCAGACCTGTGGCTGTATTACATGTTGCCAAGCACTGTAATGGGCAGTATATTTCGAGGAGTATATTTGCAGGAAAATAGCAGAGATTTGCAAAAAACACAGAGCAAGGTTGGTAGGAGATTTCAACAATTCAGATATCGACTGGGACAATAATATCATTAGGGGCAAAGCGTTCTGTTTAGTTTAGACACACATAGCTGGAGTAACTAAGCGGAGCAGGCAATATCTCTGGAGAGAAGGAATGGGTGACGTTTTGGGTCGAGACCCTTCTTCAGACTAGTTAGGGAAAAGGGAAACGAGAGATATAGATGATGATGTTGAGAGATAAAGAACAACGAACGAAAGATATGCAAAAAAGTAACGATGATAAATGAAACAGGCCATTGTTAGCTGGCTGTTGAATGTAAACGAGAAGCTGGTGTGACTTGGGTGAGGGAAGGATAGAGACGGAATGCTGGGGTTACTTGAAGTTAGAGAATTCAATATCAATACTTCTACATTCACCAAGGGTCTGTGGAGTTTCATAAGCAAATGGCTGGACAAATGCCAGAATTGAAGAAAAGGTATGATACAAAAGGAATGAATAGATGCGAATTGTGAAACCAGAGGAAGGAATCTAGGTGGAAGTGGAAGCAACCCAGGACAGAAATGTCAGTATGGGAATGGGAAAGGAAGTTTAAATAGTTAGTAAACAGAAGATTCAGTAGACCTTCGCAGACTGAATGCAAGTGTTCGGCGAAACGGTCACCAAGTCTATGTTTTTGTCTCGCCGAGAAGGCCATGCACTGGCAGACCAAGCGCATGTTCGGCAAATTGGTCAGAGGGATAAGATATACATTCTTCTGGAAATAGAGGGGTTGATTAAGGATAGTCAGTGCGGTCTTGTGTATGGTTAATCATGTCTCGCGAACTTGATTTAGTTTTTTGAAGTAACCAAGCAGGTTGAGAATAGCAGGGCTATAGACAGAGTCTATAAACACTTTGGCAAGGACTTGGAAGAGGACTTTCTCAGGGAAGAGTGTTCTGGAAGGTTAGATCCATCACGTGGGATCTATGGAGAGCGAGCTAACTTTGTACAAAATTGGCTTCATGATAGGAAGCAAAGGGTGGTGGTAGAAGGATGTTTTATGACTGGAGCCTTGCTGTTTGTCGTCGATATCAATGATTTAGATGAGAAAGTGCAAGGCATGATTAGTAAGTTTGCAGGCATTATTATAGTTTACTTTGTAGGCAGTGAGGATGATGAATAAGAATGACAGCGGGATCTTGATCAGCAAGGCAGGTATGCCAAGGAATGGCTCATGCAGTTTAATTCCGATCAGTGTGAGATGTTGCCCTTTGGTAAGTCAAAACAGGGCAGGACCTACACAGTGAAAATTAGCACCCCAGGGAGTATTGTAGACCAGAGGAATCTAGGAGTACAAGTACACAGTTCCCTGAAAGTGGTATTGCAGGACCAAAGAATGGTAAAGGAGATTTGTGACATGTTGGTCTTCATCAGTCAGAGAATTGAGTACAGAAGTTGGGTTATGTTGCAGTTGTACAAGATGCTGGTGAGGCCATTCAATTTTGTTCACCCTAATCTTGGAAAGATGCCAGTAAGCTGGAAATAGTGCAGAGAGGATTTACAAAGATGCTGCCAGGACTCGAGGGATCTATAGGGCGTGGTTGGGAAACCTAGGACGTTATTCCTCAAAACGCAGGATCCTGATCTTCTAGAGGTGTCTAAAATCATGAGAATGAATGATTGGACACAGTCCTTTTTTCCTCACGGGGTAGGGAAATCCAAAACATTTGGACTGGTACATGGATAAAAAAGGGATATGGGCCAAACATTCTCAAATGAGACTAACATCGATTGGGCAGCTTGGTGAGTTAGGCAGAAGAGCTGTGTAACGGTGCTGTGCAACCCACAACTCACATGGTCTCGAATTTCACTGCCTCACTCCCCCATAATTTAACCTATCAAATTTAAAACATTCTGTGCTCATGAAATAGGAACTAGAAACATAATTACAAAGTGTAACCTTCAGACTTTCAGAACGAGAATGTCAAGCACATATTTTTTAATTCATAAGCAACTTGTCAGTTTCTGGCAAGGCGAGTATTCACTGCTGTTCCAAATTGCCTTGATGGGATGCTGCCAAGTTGCTTCCTTCCTTGGGGAGGTAATTTAAGACTGAGGTGAGAAAAAGCTTTTTCACCCAGAGAGTTGTGAATTTGTGGAATTCCCTGCCACAGCGGGCAGTGGAGGCCAAGTCACTGGATGGATTTAAGAGAGAGTTAGATAGAGCTCTAGGGGCTAGTAGAGTCAAGGTATAGGGGGAGAAAGCAGGAACGGGTTATTGATTGAGGACGATCAGCCATGATCACAATGAATGGCGGTGCTGGCTCGAAGGACCTCCTCCTGCACATATTTTCAATGTTTCTATGTCTATGTCTTCTAATCACTGTTGTCAGTGTGCTGCAGGAACAAGTTAATGCCCATGGGTTGGGAGCATTAAGGGCCTGTCCCACTTGGACAACCTAATCCAGGAGTTTAGAAGACCCTAGACGAGTTGAAAAAAATGTCATGGTCGTGTTGAGTCGCCGAAGTGAAAGACCTCCTACGACTATGTCTACGTCCTCATATGACTATGTCTACGACCTCCTACGACCCCCTCGACCTCAGTCTTCCACACCTAAGACCATCTATGACTAGCTACGAGTGGAAAATGATCACATGATAAAATGATGTATGTTTTTTTTTGTAGGGCCAGTTACCGACCTACGACTATCTACGACTGCCTAGGACTCACGACTACGGACTACCCATCACGACCTTTATTTTACCTACTACGACCTACTCGTGAGCATGAGGAAGAGTTACGAAGACCTCCTACGACCTCGTGGCGACCATGCTGCGCATATGAGTCAAGGGCAAACTCGGCAGAGGTCGCCAATTAGGTGGTGAAAGTGGGACAGGGGCTTTACTCAGATCTGACTCAGCAGCGAAGGACAGGCCATATCTGCACTGAAGTCAGATACTGTAAACCCACAATCAGTCAATATTGGAGGTGGTTGTCATTTTTATTTGTTTCACACAGCGTGGAAGCAGGCCCTTCGGCCCAACTTGCCCACATGGCCCAACATGTCCCATCTACACTAGTCCCGCCTGCCTGCGTTTGGTCCGTATCGCTCCAAACCTGTCATATCCATGTACCTGCCAATTCCTGGGATGTCAGGACTTTCATACGAGGAAAGACTGGATAGACTTGGCTTGTACTCGCTAGAATTTAGAAGACTGAGGGGGGATCTTATAGAAACTTACAAAATTCTTAAGGGGTTGGATAGGCTAGATGCAGGAAGATTGTTCCGGATGTTGGGGAGGTCCAGAACAAGGGGGTCACAGTCTAAGGATAAGGGGGAATTCGTTTAGGACCGAGATGAGGAAAACATTTTTCACACAGAGAGTGGTGAGTCTCTGGAATTATCTGCCACAGAAGGTAGTTGAGGCCAGTTCATTGGCTATATTTAAGAGTGAGTTAGATATGGCCCTTGTGGCTAAAGGGATCAGGGGGTATGGAGAGAAGGCAGGTACAGGATACTGAGTTGGATGATCAGCCATGATCATATTGAATGGCGGTGCAGGCTCGAAGGGCCGAATGGCCTACTCCTACACCTATTTTCTATTTTTCTATTAGCGTTACCAATGTCCCTGCTTCAAATATCTCCTCTGGCAGCTCATTCCACGCACCCACCACCCATTGTGTGAAAAAATGTACACGTGATGTGGGAAGGTCACCGATGAAGCAACTGAAAGTAATAGTTTCCACTCTGTCTGACAAACATCTGCAGTAATTTCCTGAGGCTGTGATAATTGGCATCTTGCTACAAAAAGCACCGTGTGACAGTTGGGACTCCAGACTGTGGAAATCTTGCTCCCAGACTCTCAGTGCTTTAATTTTTACAGGGTCACCTTCGTCGTATATGGTCAAGTTCGCCTTGATTTACCACATGTTGTTACCTTACAGCCTTATTCTAAAATGAACTAAATTCATTTTTTTAAATCATCAATCTACACACAATACCTCATATTAAAAAAGCGAAAAACAGGTGTGTAGAAATGCTTGCAAAGTAATTAACAAGAAATAACTGAAATATCACATTTACATAAGTATTCAGATCCTTTGCTATGCAACTCAAAATTGAGCTTTGGTGCATCCTGTTTCCATTGATTATCCTTGAGATGTTTCTACAACTTGAATGGAGTCGACAAGTGGTAAATTAAATTGATTGGACATGATATGGAAAGGCACACACCTGTCTATAAAAGGTTCACCAGTTGTCTGTGCATGTCAGAGCAAAAACCAAGCCATGAAGACGAAGGAATTGTCCGTAGACCTCCGAGACAGGATTGTGATAAGACACAGATCTGGGGAAGGGTATAAAACAATTTCTGCAGCATTGCATGTTCCGAAGAGCACAGTGGCCTCCGTCATTCTTAAATGGAAGAACTTTGAAACCACCAGGACTCTTCATAGAGCTGGCTGCCTGGCCAAACTGAGCAATCGTGGGAGAAGGGCCTTGGTCAGGGAGGTGACCAAGAACCCGATGGTCACTCTGACAGAGCTCCAGAGTTCCTCGGTTGAGATGCGAGAACCTTCCAGAAGGACAACTATATCTGCAGCAATCCACCAATCAGCCCGTTATGGCAGAGTGGCCAGACGGAAGTCACTATTCAGTAAAAGGCACATGACAGCCCGCTTGGAGTTTGCCAAAAGGCACCTCAAGAAGATTCTCTGGTCTGATGTAACCAAGATTGAACTCTTTGGCCTGAATGCCAAGTGTCACGTCTGGCGGAAACCAGGCACCGCTCATCACCTGACCAATACCATACCTACGGTGAAGCATGGTGGTCGCAACATCATGATGTGGGGATGTTTTTCAGCGGCAGGAACTGGGAGACTAGTCAGGATCGAGGGAAAGATGAACGGAGCAAAGTATGGAGAGATCCTTGATGAAAACCTGCTCCAGAGTGTTCTGGACCCCAGACTGGGGCAGAGGTTCACCTTCCAACAGGACAACGACCCTAAGCACACAGCCAAGACAATGCAGGAGTAGCTTTGTGACAAGTCTGTGAATGTCCTTGAGTGGCCCAGCTAGAGCCCGGATTTGAACCCAATCAAACATCTCTGGAGGGACCTGATAATAGCTGTGCATCAACGCTTCCCATCCAACCTGACAGAGCTTGAGAGGATTTGCAAAGAATAGGAGAAATTACCCAAATACAGTTGTGCCCAGCTTGTAGCGTCATACCCAAGAAGACTTGATGCTCTAATCGCTGCCAAAGGTGCCTCAACAAAGTACTGAGTAAAGGGTCTGAATATTTATGTAAATGTGCTATTTTAGTTAATTATTTTTAATTACTTTGCAAAAATTTCTGAACAGTAATTTTCGCTTTTTTATTATGGGGTATTGTGTATAAATTGATGATAAAAAAAGAGAATTTAATCCATTTTAGAATAGGAGTAACGTAACAAAATGTGGAAAAAGTGAAGGGGTCTGAATACTTTCTGAATGCACTGTAAGTTTCTTTTGTGTACACTGAAGGGTCAGAAGGGATGACGGTGGACACTGGCACATAAAAGAAGCCCCAGAAAACGCATCCATGCGGGAGAACTGTAGGACAGCTTGTCCGATTCTGATGCATAAAAAAGGAAAAAGAACAAATTAAATGAGTTGTACAGTCATCAGCTCAATTTCCATGGCTGCAAAAATAATGGAATCCTTCTTCAGGGATTAAACAAAAAAAAACATTCAGACTGAAAATATAACAAAGACTATTCAGAGCAGATTTGAAAATTGAAAGTCATGGTCGGGTAAATTCACTGATATTTTAGAAGTAACATGAAGAGTAAACAATGGCAATGATGTGGTGCAAATGCATTTGGATTTTCACACAGGAAACTCATGACTAAAATCAGAACATATTTTATCAGATGTGTTAAAGAAGGAATTTCTTTTTATCAGATGACCAGTGGCAGAAAAGCCATTTAAAATGGATTTAGGAGTTAAAAGAGTTTGTTCTGACGGCAAAAAAATGAAGTGGAAATTGCTTCCTTGTCGGAACATCGCTGGGACCACTGTTGTTTACCATCACCTTTGAATAAATTGAATACATTTTATTACCCAATTATGACATGGAATTTGCCTTGGTGCTTTGCTCGCAAGGATAACAATACGATATACAGTAGATAGGATAAAACATTATAATTTAAACATGTGAAAAATGAAATAAAATACCAGAGCAAAAGACGGCCACAGACGATTGGCTGTTGAGTAAAGCTACTGCTCGTGGAAAAAAAGTTTTTATGTGTCGGCTTTGACAGTCGGGAGTCGCCTCCCAGAGGGAAGTGCTTCAAAGAGTTTGTGGCCAGGGTGAGAGGGGTCAGAGATGATCTTACCCGCTCGCTTCCTGGCCCTTGCAGTGTACAGTTCATCAGTGGAGGGAAGTTTGCTGCCAACAACCTTCTTGGCTGATCGAACGATTCGCTGCAGCCTCCGGATGTCGTGCTTGGTGGCTGAGCCAAACCAGACCAGGATGGAGAAGGTGAGGACAGTTTTTACTTCGGAGTCACTTGAGTGATTCCGTGAAGAACCCCGCCAGTCGGCATGCGCGCATTACGTCTGACACATGGCGCAGCGACCGGCTGGGAGGAGCAGCGCTTCTCCAGCGGTAAGTTTAAAAAAGCCACAGGTAAGTGTTAAACACGTGCGAGGTCTCTGCGTTTGGTAATTCTTGTTGCAGGAGGACAAGTACAAACATGAAAAAAATCAGGTGAAACATGAAAACAGCAAGGCGAGCCGTAGTGTATATGTCTCAAGCCCGCGGGAGTGCGGGTCGCGGGCGGCCGCCTAGCTCATCCACGGAGTCGTTGGATGTCAAACCAACGACCACAGACTTGGTGTCTGAGAACACTGTACCTACGCCGGAGGGGCGTAAGCTTAACGAAAGTCTGTCCGGCCGATACACTCAGACGAGTCCGGCTGAGAGGGTTCGACCCTAGAAACGGATACCGCAGAACGGGTATCCAGGATGGAGCTCCTGTTGGAGAGGATGCTCCATCAAGAGCGCCGGCCTCTCCCAGAGCCCGCGCCAGCAACACCTACAGGGCTGCCAAGTATCTCCCTCCAGGACGAGGAGAGTATACCGGGTCAGATTGAATCTGACGCCGATTCAGAGGGCTCAGCGATGGAGGCTGCCCCACGGGACGAGCTGCAAGCGCCAGAGGTCCCATTCCTGGCGGCCAGGTTTGCCGTCCCTACAGACTCTGGCGAGTCGCTTGGAGAGGAGCTGCCTGCCAGCATAAATTAGCTGGCCTCCCTCCAGCTCCAGGATCTGGCTATGGACACTATTGCCAAAAAATACGAGACCCCAGAGAACTGTATGCTGCTGAAGGTGCCGACAGTAAACCATGCCATTTGGGGCCACATGGGGGAAAGCATCCGAGCGCAGGAGATTAAACTGAAGCGGGTGCTCAAGCTGCTGGCGTCTGGAATAACAGTCGGTCGGTGGATGGTGGATTCTGACTGAAGTTCAGCAGGATGCCTTGACTCTCATGTGCAATGTGCACTTTGAGATTAATTGTCTCAGAAAGAGCACCATCCGCCCCACCATTAATCCCAGGTTTGCTACACTGTGCAAGCTTGGCACCTTCCAGCCGCCAAACCTGTTATTTGGGGAAGACCTGGCTAAAAGAGTCAAGGAGCTGGACGACGAGGCCAAAACCATTGGGCTCATCAAGGTGTCGGTGACCAGCAGAACCCTCCGATGCCAGTACCCCTACAAGCGGTTTGCTGAAACCGGGGCTGGGCAAGGTCCAAGCCGACCGTTTAATGTGCGCAACTGGCGTTCCCCAGCAGCAGCAAGGGGAAACATACCCTTTCCACCCAGAACCAGGCAAAGAGCACCGGTAACCATGAAGGTAGGTGGGTCTGGCTCTTGTCGAAATATATTGCGAGAGAATTGCCTACCAGTTGGAGGAAGGTTACACAGGTTTCTGGGAGAATGGTATAAAATAACCTTGAATGTGTTTATACTGCAGAGTATTCAAGAGTTTAAAATTGAATTTATTCCCAACCTGTGTCCACCCACCCAGCACAAACCAAAACAGGCACTCATCTTCTCACAAACAGAGAATTTGATGATCCAAGCAGAAATAACAAAGGGAGTAATTGAGAAAACAGTTTATCAGACCCATCAATTTGTGTCTAATGTGTTCCCAGGACCAAAGAACGATGGTGGGTGTAGGATCATCTTGGACTTAACAGGACTTAATCTGTTTGTGTAGGATCAACATTTTAAAATGGAAACCTTTGCTACTGCCAAGCAACTGCTTTCCAGGGGATGTTATATGGCATGTATAGATCTCATCGATGCGTATTATTCAGTGCCTGTTCATAAAGAGTATCGCAGATATTTGAAATTTAACTGGATGAGACAATTGTGGCAATTTCGAGCTCTACCTAATGGATTAACATCAGCCCCTCACCTATTTACAAAACTGCTAAAACCAGTACTTGGGTTATTACGGTCACACGGCCAGAAAATCATGGCCTATTTGGATGACATTCTAATCATTGGAAACTCTTTTGACGAAGCTGAGTTATCAGTTTCAGCTGTTCAACTCATGGTGCTGAGGCTCGGATTAATTGTCCACCCAGTTAAATCAAAATTGGTGCCGGTTAACCTAATTGACTATCCGGGTTTCACAGTTAATTCCAATCACATGTCTGTAATTCTGCCCCAGGGAAAGAGAGTATATTTAATTGAAGGCTGTATCAAGCTCTTAAATGAGCAAACACCCTCAATTAAACAGATTGCGAGCTTAATTGGTAAATTGGTAGCAGCTTTTCCAGCAGCCCAATATGGAACTTTGCATTACCAGCATTTACAGAAGTCAAAGGTACAGGCACTGAGAATACATGCAAACCATTACAACCGGCCCATGCACTTACTATCTGAAGCCATCGTAGAGCTACAGTGGTGGATTAGAAACATATTAAATTGTTATGGCACAATTTTGACCAAAGCGCCTTCACTTATTTTACAGATTGATGTCAGTGCCCTAGGTTGGGGTGCTACTGATACCAGGTCGAGCTGTGGAGGCAGATGGGATATGCATGAGGCACAGATTCTCCAGTCACATGGAATCAATTATTTAGAACTTTTAGGAGAATTCTATGGGCTCAGAGCTTATTGTACCACTAAGCATCACTTACATGTCCAACTGCAGATTGACAACACACGGCAGTGGTGTATGTCAATCACATGGGTGGAATCAAGTCGAAATCATGTGATGGGTTGGCTAACACAATTTGGCACTGGTGCATAAAAAATAGTATTTGGATTTCAGCTGTCTACTTGCCAGGCAGACTCAATATGGTGGCAGACATCAGGTCACACAAATTCAACGATAACACCAAGTGGATGTTGAATCAGGATGTATTTGATGAAATTGTTCTTCGGTATGGGATGCCAGATATCAATTTATTTGCATCCAGACTTAATCACCAGGTACTGAAGTATGTTTCTTGGGAACCAGACCCAGGGGCAGTGGCAGTGAATGCATTCTCACTGCACTGGGGCGGAATGTTTTTATATGTCTTTCCCCCCTTCTGCCTCATCAGCTGGTGTCTGACTAAGATCAAACAGGACACCGTTACGGGGGTTCTGGTGGTACCCGACTGGCCTACACAGCCATGGTTCCCGCTCATTTCGGAAATAACCACGGACCCTATTATGGTGGTTCCAAATTGGAAACATTTATTGGTGCACCCTGTGACTGGGGATCCACACCCATTGAATGATCGTGTAAATTTGTTAATTTGCAGATTTTAAGAAGGCCGTACCTGGTCTGGGACTATCCAATCAGACTGTGGATACCATCACGTCATCCTGGAGGGATAGCACAAAGAGGCAATACCTCTCCCATATCAGGAAATGGGAGGAATTTTGCGTGCATGGTAACATCACTTACCACACAGCCTCCATCCCAGATGTGCTAGAATTCCTATCCCACTTACACTCCAATGAAGGGTTGAGTAATAATGACATCAACAGTGGCAGGAGTGCCCTATCTGCGTACCTGTGCCGGGGGTCAGAACTCCAACCGTTAGGGTCCCACCCGTTAATATCAAGATTCATGATGTATGTGTTTAATTCAAATCCTCCTGGGCCTAGGTACTCTCAAATCTGGGATGTGAGCATGGTACACACAGTGCTCCGTCAATGGGGAACAGCCACATCATTGTCTTTACTAAAGATCACCCTCAATTGGTTATGCTCATGGCGCTTACATCAGCACAAAGGATTCAGACTCTCCACAAACTGCGTCTGGGCAGGATGGTGTCATCACAAAATGATGTTACTTTTCACATCTATGACTTACCCAAACAGAGCAGACCAGGGGTGTCCAGATACAAGCTTGTATTGTCAGCTTATCGCACAGATTCACGGCTGTGTGTAGTGGTGCATTTGAAGCGTTATATTAACGTCACACAAAGCCTTAGAGGCTCCGAGATAGCACTATTTATAAGCCACAAAAAGCCACATAGGCAAGTGTCATCTCAGACCATCTCACAATGGCTGAAGCAAGTCCTGGGGTGTGCAGGAGTTAATACTCAAAACTTTAAATCTCACTCCACCAGGGCAGCATCAACGTCAGCGGCGAGGGCAATGAACGTCCCTATAGACCATATCCTTGCGGCCGCAGAATGGTCAAATGAATCGACTTTTCAGAGGTTCTCCAACAAGCCGCTTGTTGAATCCTGGGTGTTCACCCACTCTGTGTTAACTGGGAGAGAGTAGTCGCTATTGTATATATTTTTGTTATTTGTGAATTAAAGCATTAACATGTTAATCAGTATCATGAATCAATGTTGTTACTAATTCACTCCTCCTGAGTCAACTGCTTGTAGTGTGATACGGCTGGATTTGGATCGGCGTGAAATCAGAGACCTTTAAAGTCTTCACGGAATTACTCACGTGACTCCGAAGTAAAATAGTAAGATTAAACGAGAACTTACCAGTTTGAAGTTTGATTTTTATTTTATGAGGAGTTACGATGAGCGATTACGTGCCCACCGCTCCCAACCCTCATATAACGAAGCTCATCTGGTAGTTCTAGAGTTATAATCTTACTATAATACTTCAATTTGTTGTTCTTCTGTGATTTCACACCGCTGCTTTGAAAAGTGACGCGCATGCAGACTGGCGGGGTTCTTCACGTAACCGCTCATCGTAACTACTCATAAAATAAAGATCAAACTTCAAACTGGTAAGTTCACATTTAATCTTACTATTCTATGAAGGCAGTATAGAATTGGACCATCATTGCCTGTGGCAGATTGTGTTTTCTCATCTGCCGTAGGAAGTACATCCTCTGTTGTGCCTTTTTGGCTGTGAAGTCGATGGTAGCCCCCATTTAAGGTCACTGGAGATGATGGTTCCAAGGAACTTAAATGACTTCACAGATGTGACTGTGGTGTTGTTGATGGCGAGTGGGGGGAGGGGAGGGGGAGCTCTCCTAAAGTCTACAATCAATTCCACTGTATTAAGAGCATTGAGCTCCAGGTTGTTGCGATGGCACCAGGGAGACAGCTATGTCACTTCCTGTCTTTAGACAGATTCCTCCCCATCCTGGATCAAGGTTGTATCGTTCGCAAATTTGTGAAGCTTGACAGAGGTGTCTGTGGAGGTGTAGTTGTTGGCATTGAGAGAGTAGAGGAGAGGGGAGAGTACGCAGCCTTGCGGTGCCCCTATGCTGAGCGTCAGCTGGTCTGAGATGTACTTTCCCAGCCTCACATGCTGCTTCCTTTCTGACAGGAAGTTGGTGATCCACTGACAGAGGGCTTCAGGCACAGTCAAGTGGGAGAGTTTGGAGTGTAGTAGCTCTGGCACAATGGTGTTGAATGCAGAGCTAAAATCAACAAACAGGATCCTCACATAGGTCCCCTGGCAGTTTAGCTGCTGGAGGATGTAGTGCAGGCCCAGGTTGACTGCATCATCCATGGATTTATTTGCCCAGTATGCAAACTGCAGAGGGTCCAGCAGAGGGATTATAATATTTTTCAGGTGTGCCTGCACAAGTCTTTCAAAGGTTTTCATGATCACATAGGTCAGTGCGACAGGCCTGTAGTCATTAAGACCAGTAATCCTTGGCTTTTTGGGTACAGGAACAATAATGGAGACTTTGAAGCAGGCAGGGACAGTGCAGGTTTGCAGGGACTGGTTGAAAATGTTTGTGTAGACTGATGCCAGTTGTTCGGTACAGAGCTTGAGGGTAGAGGGGGAAACATTGTCTGGTCCTGGAGATTTCCGGCTTTCCTGTCTCCTGAATAGCTTTTCCACCCCCTCAATTTCTATTGTTAGTGATGGAGAAGTGGCCAGACCGATGTTGGGCAGCAAGGAGGGGGTGGGTAGTGGACGAGGGCCCAGTCTTTGCCGACTGGAGTCAGACTGTAAGTAGATGTGAAGTGGTAATTGGGGAGAAGTGGGTGGGGGAGGGGAGGAGGGGTACCGGGGTTATGTTTCCGTCTATCAAACCTACAGTAGAACTCGTTCAGGTCATTGGTCAGCTGGTGATTGTCCAAGGAGCGGGGGATTTTCCTCTTGTAGCTGGTGATTTCTTGCAAGCCCTTCAACACTGAAGATGAGTCATTAGCTGAGAACTTGCTCCTCAACTCAGAGTACCTTTCCACATATCCATATAGCAATTACAGCACGGAAACAGGCCATCTCGGCACTTCTAGTCCGTGCCGAACACTTACTCTCACCTAGTCCCATCTACCTGCACTCAGACCATAACCCTCCATTCCTTTCCCGTCCATATACCTATCCAATTTATTTTTTAATGATAAAATCGAACCTGCCTCCACCACTTCCACTGGAAGCTCATTCCACACAACTGCCACTCTCTGAGTAAAGAAGTTCCCCCTCATGTTACCCCTAAACTTTTGTCCCTTAATTCTCAAATCATGTCCTCTTGTTTGAATCTTCCCTAGTCTCAATGGAAAAAGCTTATCCACATCAACTCTGTCTATCCCTCTCATAATTTTAAAGACCTCTATCAAGTCCCCCCTTAACCTTCTGCGCTCCAAAGAATAAAGACCTAACTTGTTCAACCTTTCTCTGTAACTTAGGTGCTGAAATCCATTATCAATTTATTCATTCATGTGTGTATTTAAGTATATAATTGTAGTCAATGCCTACTATGTTCTGTTGTGCTAAGCAAAGAAAGAATTTTATTGTCCTATCAGGGACACATGACAATAAATTCTTTTGACTTTGACATTCTAGTAAATCTCCTCTGTACGTTCTCTATTTTGTTGACATCTTTCCTATAATTTGGCGACCAAAATTGTACACAATACTCCAGAATTGGCCTCACCTCTATCAAGTCCCCCTTAACCTTCTGCGCTCCAAAGAATAAAGACCTAACTTGTTCAACCTTTCTCTGTAACTTAGGTGCTGAAATCCATTATCAATTTATTCATTCATGTGTGTATTTAAGTATATAATTGTAGTCAATGCCTACTATGTTCTGTTGTGCTAAGCAAAGAAAGAATTTTATTGTCCTATCAGGGACACATGACAATAAATTCTTTTGACTTTGACATTCTAGTAAATCTCCTCTGTACGTTCTCTATTTTGTTGACATCTTTCCTATAATTTGGCGACCAAAATTGTACACAATACTCCAGAATTGGCCTCACCTCTATCAAGTCCCCCCTTAACCTTCTGCTCTCCAAAGAATAAAGACCTAACTTGTTCAACCTTTCTCTGTAACTTAGGTGCTGAAATCCATTATCAATTTATTCATTCATGTGTGTATTTAAGTATATAATTGTAGTCAATGCCTACTATGTTCTGTTGTGCTAAGCAAAGAAAGAATTTCATTGTCCTATCAGGGACACATGACAATAAATTCTTTTGACTTTGACATTCTAGTAAATCTCCTCTGTACGTTCTCTATTTTGTTGACATCTTTCCTATAATTTGGCGACCAAAATTGTACACAATACTCCAGAATTGGCCTCACCAATGCCTTGTACATTACATCCCAACTTCTATACTCAATGCTCTGATTTATAAAGGCCAGCACACCAAAGGCTTTCTTTACCACCCTATCTACATGAGATTCCACCTTCAGGGAAATATACACAGTTATTCCTCGATCCCTCTGTTCAACTGCATTTCTCAATTCGCTTGGCAGCTAACACAACCTTTGTGCAGGAAGGAACTACAGAGGCTGGTTTTATCCAAAGATAGACACAAAAAACTGGAGTAACTCAGCGGGACAGGCAGCATCTCTGGAGGGAAGGAATGGGTGATGTTTCGAGTCAAGACCCTTCTCCAGACCCTTCCAGAGAGAAGGAATGGGTGACGTTTCGGGTCGAGACACTTCTCGACCCGAAACGTCACCCATGTCTTCTCTCCAGAGTTGCTGCCCGAGTTACTCCAGCTTTTTGTGTCTAACACAACCTTTACTCAATTGATCAGGGATTTAAACCTAACACATAACTCACAGTCTTAACCTTGCAGCAGCAATCACTGCCTTGCTACAGTAAAATGTGGATGGCTGCAGAGACCCTAAGACGCTCAGATTTAAACATTTCTGTATTTGCAAAGTCCTGCGAATTCTTCGAAAGATTAAGCAGAACCAAATTCAGCATCCCCTTCCAGGCCAACATTCCGAGCACAGGGGCCCTATTCTCGCTCAGTTGGGCAGGCTACATTAATTGCATGTTCAACATCAGATTCGCAAAACAGACACATATTTCTAAACTTTGTCAAAGGAAGAGATTTCCAGGTGTAGAGAGGAAGAGAGTCATCGATGTCCTTGATGGAGAAATCCAAATATCCTGGACTTTTGGGAGTTCCTGGCCCATGACCAACATGGAACATGGAGGATGACACTGAGAATCTCAAATCTGTGCATCCAGAGAGTATAGAGGTCCCACATTAATGACAAAAAGGAATGCACCACCTCACATACGACTCACTCATCCCATCAGAAACCTCCTGTCCCATTTTGTGATAAGTCTTCAATTTCAATATTGGCCTCACCAACTACCTCAAAACATCAAAAGTGGAACGTCACCTTCCATCCTTTGGGTACTGAAGACAATGAAGAAGAAAAGGGAAAGAAAATCACACTTTTGATACCAGTGAATGATATTTAAGTGGGGGCATAGATAACACAACAGAGGTCTCTGATAAAACAAAAATCTTGCACAATTGGTAAATAGCTTAAAAGTTGATAAATGACAGGTGATATAGTTGGCAGGAAAAATAATGATATAATTCCTTTAAATCCTAATGAGGACCCGGGGAAAGGAGAAGAGAGCAAGAAAGAGATCAGATACAAGAAAGACAGAGTTACAAAAATAACATTAATAAAGCCCTGGGATAACATTGTAGAAATACAAAATTTAAAAACATGGATTTACACTTCATAATTCATTTGGACCACTCAGAACAGTTCTAAACCTGTTATGATAACAAACATATGAAAAAGGCATGTTAAAGATATTGTTTCAAAAATGATATATCAGGGCTGAAGAATATATCAATCTGGAAGAATGGGAAAAAAAAATCAAAGTAGGTGTTGAATGTTTTGATGCAGTTTATGCAGTTCCAAGTATTTCCTTTTGCTGATGAGACCAGAATTTAGGAGCATGAATAATTAATATTCATAAATAAAAGAAGAATCCAAAAAGAGATTCGTTGACAAGAAGTGATTAGGAATAATAATTGCGAGAATTTATCGTACAGAAACAAGGACATGCAGATGCTGGTTTACACGAAAGAACACGAAGCGCTAGAGTAAATCAATGGTTCAGGCAGCATCGCTGGAGAACGTGGACAGGTGATTTTTCGGGTTCAAGGTTTCAAAAATCTTTTATTGTCACGTGTACTAATTAAGGTACAGTGATATGCGAATTACCATACAGTCATACGAAAAAAAAGCAACAAGACACACAACTACATAAAAGTTAACATAAACATCCACCACAGCGGATTCCCCACATTCCTCACTGTGATGGAAGGCAAAAAGTCCAATCTTTATTCTCCCACGGTCGGGGCAGTCGAACCATCCATCGGGACGATCAAAGCACCCGCAGGCGGCAGTCTAAGCCCCCGTGTCGGGGCAATCAAAACTCGCACGTCGGGGCGGTCAAAACTCCCGTAGCTTAGAGTTCCCAAGTCGGTCTCTGATGTTAAGTCCACAAGCACCCATGGTTGGAGCACTGAGGTCAACCCCTGCCAAAGGGATTGCAGGTTCCATGATGTTGAAGTCCCGTAGGCTCTCAAATTCAGTCTCCAGCAAAGGCTGCCAGCTCCTCGATGTTAGGCTGCACTGCGGACGGAGATATGATACCAAAAAAATGTGCATCTCCATCGAAGTAAGAGATTAGAAAAAGTTTCTCCCAACCCCCCCCCCCCCCCCCCCCCCCCCCCCCACACTCAAAAACAAGCTAAAGAACACTAAAAACATACATTTATAACACATACAATTAAAGCACAAAGAAGGAAAAGACAGACAGACTGTTGGCGAGGCAGCCAATGATGGCACCACCCGGTGCCCGGAAGGGTTGGGACCCTTCTTCAGACTAATTGAGGGGTGGGAAAGGTGCGGGGAAGAAAGCTGTGAGAAACACCCTCGTCTGTGTTTACCTATTACCTGCATGCTTTCCTGCCTCTCATTTCTTCCAGCTTTCCCCCTCCCCCTTGCAATCAGTCTGAAGAAGGGTCCCAACCCGAAACGTCACCAATTCCTTTCCCTCAGGGATGATGTGTGATCCGCTGAGTTACTCCAGTTTTTTGTGTCTATCTTCGGTGTAAACCAGCATCTGCAGTTTCTTCCCACACATAACCTGGGGAGAACCTGTATATAAATTAACAAAAGATGAACATTACCTGAACCTTACTACTCTCCCTCATTTCTCTCCACTAAAATGGACTTGCTGAACTTTAACCAAATCTATATTGACATTAGTTCAACAGGTAACACCAGCATAGCTGTTGGGAAATGGAAAATTCTTACTGAACAGGCAGCCAAAGGAATCCAGTATCCCTTCAGGATGTGGAACCTTAGCATTGTAAATTCACCGAACATTAGAATGAAAGATGTTGTCACATTCATGAGTTGGCACATCCTGCTTATTTTAACATTCAATCATACTATGAATTGAACAGAGTGCAGTGATCTTATCAGTTGCGATCAGCTGAGTATTGTTTCTGAGCTTCAGATTTCACATACTTCTGTTGCAACCGGGACATTTTCACAATTAGGAGCCAGCTTCAGACTCACAGTAATAAAAGTCCTTTTGTTTCATGCAGGATTTTATAAAATAAAATAATTTTTTTAACTTTTATTTTGTTACCGTAAGCTAAAAATTCAATGTTACATTGTTTAAATTGAGTAACACTGCACGTGTCAATAGAAGTAATTGCTTTTTATTTATAATGGCCCCTTAAATTGAAATAGACAAATTGTGTCCATAAGAGCCAATGGTGTCTACTCTCTGCAGTCCTTCCAGGTGAAACAGAGGTTCCCGTGCACCTTTTCTAACCTTATTTTCTGCATCCGGTGTCCCAAATGTAGACTCGCCGACTGCCTCGCTGTACACTTGCGTCGGTCTATCAAGGCGCACTCGTTCTCCCGGTTGCTAATCATTTTAACTTCCCTTCCCATTCCCACACTGACCTTTCTGTTCTGGGCCTCCACTAACACCAGAGTGAGGCAACATGCAAACTGGAGTAACAGTACCTCATCCTCTACTCCAGTAGCTTCCAACCCAACAGTATGAACATTGAATTCTCCAATTTTAGGTACTTCACTAATTTCCCCCCCCCCCCCCCCCCCCATATCATTTCCTTCTCCCCCACCCATCTCTTCCTCCCCGCCCCCCCCAATTCCTTCCCCTGTGCCCCTCCTGGACTTCCACCTATTTCTCCCCTCTACTCACCCCCAACACCCCACCCATTTCCTCCTTCTGGCTCCACTATCCATAACTCTTCAGCTCTGTCTCACACCTATTATTCTTATCTCTGCCTCTTGCTCCAACCATCTCCCCATCAAACCCCACCGTCCCCACTGTTGACCTCTGGACTGCCACTCCCCTTTTCCGTCTGTCTTATCCACACCGCTACAATCAGCCTGAAGAAGGGTCTTGACCCGAAAGGTATCCATGCTTTCCAGAGATGCTGCTGCCTGACCTGCTTAATGACTCTAGTACTGTGTGTCCTTTTTTAATTACTGCAGGGTGGTAACATGGAAACAGTATTATTTTTTTTCGCCACTCATCTCTTTCCAAGAGAGTTTTTTTCGTGCTCGTCAATTTTAAAACCAACTCACTTGGCTCTCTCATTCCCAATCAAAGCCAGTTTTTTTGCCAGATCAGCCAGTGAAATGCATAGTGTTCAATAGTTTGTCAGTAGCATTACATCCATTTAACTTTGTGGAAACACGTGTTTTAGCAAAAATACCAGTATGACGAAGCATGTTCTGCCCTGATGAAAGCTTATTTTAGTGAAACAAACCAACTTTGATCGACAGCACAATGGAGAACATATTTTCCTTCTTCACCAAGCTTGTCAACACAAATCATAGCAGACACCAGTAATATTGCTAATCCACCTCAATCCTGCAACGGCATTTGAAATGACTTTGGCGCTGGCAGAAAAAAAAATAGAAACAAACTGTTCAGAAAATAAGGCAGTCTGCTGCGAAGGGACTTCAAGTCCTCAACATTTTTAGGGTTAAAATAAGACAGTTTTACCAGAAATTCACTGAAATTTCTCATTGTACACTTTGAAGCTTATGCATCACAACTTTGTTTGGAAACAGCTCTGCACAAGACCTCAAGATATTACAGATAATTGTGGATGATGCCCAGGACACAGACCGACTTCAGAACATCCTCGAGTGGGAAGGTGAGCAGCCGGATGTAGTTGTGCATGTAGGCACAAATGACATTGGTTAGAAGAGGAAGGAGGTTCTGCAACGCGAGTATAGAGGACGAGGTAGGAGGCTGAAAAGCAGGATTTCTAGGGTGGCTATCTCTGGGTTGCTTCCAGTACCTCGTGCTAGTGAGGATAGGAACAGGGAGATAGTGTATCTGAATGTGTGAGGAAGAGGAGGTGGGGTGGCATTGCTGGTTAAAGAGAAGATTAATGTAACAGCAAGGAGTGACATTAGCTTGGATGCTGTAGAATCGGTATGGGTAGAACTGCGAAATAGCCAAGGGCAGAAAGCGCGTGTTGGAGTGGTATGCAGACCACCAAACAGCAGTAGGGAGGTTGGGGATAGCATCAAGCAGGAAATTAGGGATACGTGTAGCAAAGGTACAGCGGTTATCATGGGTGACTTTAATCTACATATAGATTGGGCCAACCAAAATTGTAACAGTGCTGAGGAGGAAGATTTCCTAGAATGTATACGCAATGGGTTTTCAAAACAAAATGTAGAGGAACTGAATAGAGGGCAGGCCATCCTATACTGGGTATTGTATATGAGGAAGGATTAGTTAGCGATCTTGTTGTGCAAAGTCCCTGGGGCAGCAGTGACCATAACATGGTGGAATTCTAGGGTCCTGAACTTGAATAAGGGAGACTTTGAAGGTATGAGATGGGAATTGGCTAGGATAGACGGGCAAATTATACTGAAAGGGTTGACAGTGAAGATGCAACGGCGAAGATTTAAAGACCATATGGATGAACTCCAGAAATAGTTCATCCCTGTCTGGCGAAAAAATAAACTGGAAAGGCGGCTCAACTGTAGCTGACAAGGGAAAGCAAGGATAGTGTTAAAGCCAAGGAAGGTGCATTTAAATTGGCCAGAAGAAGTGGCAAACGAGAGGACTGGGTGAAATTTAGGAGGACAAAGCAGTTAATTAAGAGGGGGATAAAAGAGCATGAAAGAAAGCTTGCAGGGAATATAAAAACTGACTGTAATCGTTTTTTTAGATATGTAAAAAGGAGACAGTCACCAGACAGAGACAGGTGAATATATAATGGGGAAACAAGGAAATGCCAGAGCAGTTACACAAGTACTTTGGTTCTGGCTTCACTGAGGAAGACACAAACAATATCCCGGAAATACTATGGGACTGAGGATCTAGTGGGAGGGAGGAACAGAAGGGAATCCACATTAGTCAGAAAATGGTGTTAGGTAAACTGTTGGGACTGAATGCAGATAAATCCCCAGGGCCTGATGATTTGCATCGCAGAGTACTCAAGGAGGTGGCCCTAGAAATCGTGGATACATTGGTGGTCATTTTCCAATGTTCTCTCAACTCTGGATCAGTTCCTGTGGACTGGGGAGAAGCCAATGTGACTCCACTTTTTCAGAAAGGAAGGAGAGAAATTGGGGAATTATAGACCAGTTAACCTTACATCGGTAGTGGGAAAGATGCTGGCGTCAAATATTAAAGATGTTACAGCAGCGCATTAGGCAAGCAATGTCGGGATCAGTCAAAGTCAGCATGGATTTATGAAGGGGAAATCATGCTTGACAAATTTCTTTGAATTTTTTGACAAGTAGAATTTAACAAGTAGAATGGATGAGCTAGTTGATGTGTTGTAACTAGACTTTCAAAGAGCTTTTGACAAGAGATTAGTATGCAAAATTAGAGCACATGGTATTGGGGGTAGGGTATTGACATGGATAGGCAACTGGTTGGTAGACATGAAGCAAAAAGTAGGAATTAACGGGTCCTTTTCAGAATGACAGGCAGTGACTAGTGGGGTGCCACAAGTCTCAGTGCTGGGACCCCAGTTGTTTACAATGTATATTAACAATTTAAACAAGGGAATTAAATGTAACATCTCTAAGTTTGCAGATGACACAAAGTTGGGTGGCAGTGTGAGCTGCGAGGAGGATGCTATGAGGCTGCAGGGTGACTTGGTTAGGTTGGGTGAGTGGGCAGATGCATGACAGATGCAGTATAATGTGGATAAATGTGAAGTTATCCACTTTGTTGGCAAGAACAGGAAGGCAGATTATTATCTGAATGGTGTCAGATTAGGAGAAGGGGAGGTGCATCGAGACCCAAGTGTGCTTGTACATCAGTCACTTAAAGTAAGCAGGCAGCAGGCACGTGCCGTCAGGGTAGGCAAGGTAGGCACTGCCTACCCTGACTAAAATTATAACATAGTAATTACTAAATATAAATAATAAAGGCATGGCAGAATTATGCCTATCTGAGAGATCGATCTCTCAGATAGGCATAATTCTCCATGCCTTTCAACCGCAGCGCTTGTAACCCTTGAAGGTCTATGCAGCCCACGTGCCGTCAGCGCTGCTTGAAGCCGTCAATGACAAGCGGGGCTGAAGGCAGCAGAAATTCTGCCTTTGCAGCACTGCGCATGCACAGCAGCCTACTGCCCATGCGCAGCGCTGGTTTCTTGGCGGGGTTTTCAAATATGGATTGTCAATATTTTAAGTGTATGTTAGGAAACAAAGAGAGAAGAATGGAGTTCGTGTACCAATAATGTGATAAGTACATTTTGTGTTTATGTTTTTAAATACTGTATTTCCCGGGGTGTGGGGAGAGCTCCTTTCACAATGTTTGGGGAGTCTGGCCCGGGGTAAAGTTGCGGGGAGGGCACGAATCTTGTGAAGGAGGGGTCGGGAGCATGCCACTTGCGACGCTCCTTGCACCGAGGCGTGCAATGCCACCGCATTGAGGCGGGGCGGGGGGAGAAGTAGCTCGGGTGGCTGAGCGGCCGCCGGGCCGGACAGCGGAACCAGCCGCCACTTTAACTCCTTCTGCTGGCCCCCGCTCACCTCTGGCAGCTCTCCATCTAAAAACCTCTCTCCTGCCGCTCGCTGGCCTCACTCATGTCAGGTTGAGGTTACTCGGCTGTGGGAATTTAAGGATTTGCAGGAAGCCGCTGACATGAGCAAGCGGCAGGTGAGAGGTGTTCAAACGGAGAGCACTGCCAGAAGTGAGCGGGCTGGCAGAAGGCGCTGAAGTGGCGGCCAGTTCTGCTGTCGGCTCCCGGCGGCCGCTCGCAGCTCCCTGAGCTGCTTCTATCCCCGGCTACAGTGCGGTGGTGCCTGGAGCGCTGCGGCAGCGGTGAGTGAGTGAGTTACTGGCATTATCCCCGACCCAACACTCCTGCCCTCCCCGCAACTTTACCCCTGGCACAGACTCTCCACACGCTGTGAAAGGAACTCTCCCCCTAATTGGTCCCTTGAACAAGTGTTGTCATTCAATTAGATGACAACTGGTTCATCTTTTCCATGTACTCCCGTTTTTCCCACCATCTGTCCACCTGCCATCACCCTTCACCCATTCAGTAATTCAGAATAAAGGAGGCTTGGAAGCCTTGGGCAAATTGAATTGTTACTGTCTTTATTTTTATTCTTTATTTTTACGGAGAGATCAATCTGCGCATGCGCAGTTTAAATTTTTTTTTAAAAGCTGACTGACTGCCTACCCTGAGTAATTACTCAGGGCACGTGCCTGGCATGCAGCTACAGCAGGCAGTGAAGAAAGCCAATGGCATGTTGGCCTTCATTGCAAGAGGAATTGAGTTAAGGAGCAAGAAGGTCCTACTGCAGTTATACAGGGCCCTGGTGAGACCGCACCTGGAGTATTGTGTGCAATGTTAGTCTTCTAATTTGAGGAAGGACATTATTGCTATTGAGGGAGTCAGTGTAGGTTCACCAGGTTAATTCCCAGGATGGCGGGACTGACGTATGATGAAAAATTGGTCGGCTGGGCTTGTAATCGCTGGAATTTAGAAAGATGAGAAGGGGCCTTATAGAAACATACAAATTTCTTAAAGGATTAGACAGGTTAATTTTTTCCCATGTTGGGGGAGTCCAGAAACAGGGGTCACAGTTTGCGAATAAGCAGTAGGCCATTTAGGACTGAGATGAGAAAAGCCTTTTTCACCCAGAGAGTTGTGAATCTGTGGAATGTTCACTGGATGTTCTCAAGAGAGAGTTAGGTTTATCTCTTAGGCCAAATGGAATCAAGGGATAAGGTGAAAAAGCCAGAACGGGGTACTAATTTTGGATGATCAGCCATTATCATATTGAATGGCGGTGCTGGTTCGAAGGGCCGAATGGCCTACTCCTGCACACATTTTCTATGTTTGTATTACACAATCAAGACTCTTCACCGTTGACTCCATCTACACTTCACCTTGCATCGGAAAAGTAGATAGCATAATTAAAGACTTGACCCACTCCGGTCATTCCTTCTTCTCTCCGATCCTGTCAGGCAGAAGATACATAAGCTTCAAAGAACACACCAACAGAAGATGGACGCAAAAAACTGGAGTAACTCAGTGGGACAAGCAGCATCTCTGGAGAGAAGGAATGGATGACGTTTCGGGTCGAGACCCAAGAAGGTGATGCTGCCTGTCCCGCTGAGTTACTCCAAGCAATCAATAAATCAATCAATCATCTTTTTGTGTCTATCTTTGGTTTAAACCAGCATCTGCAGTCCCTTCTTACACAACACACCAACAGAGTCAGGAACAGCTTCTTCTCCTCTGTTACCTGGCCTCTGAAGGGTCCTTCCATAAGCTGGGTTATTGTCCGATTCATCTCTACCCTATTGCAGACGTTAGACAGTCTATGGAACTGGTGCATTGCTATGCTGAGAACTATACTCTGCATCTTCCCCTTAGCTCCACCTATTGTACTTGTATGTGCGTTTGGCTTGATTGCATGTACCATATGCATAGTATCATCTGATTTGATTGGGTCGCATGCAAAACAGGCCACAATAATAAAGATATAGCTAATCCAAAGCTCTAAATTC
This sequence comes from Okamejei kenojei, assembly GCA_035221665.1. Classification (NCBI taxonomy): domain Eukaryota; kingdom Metazoa; phylum Chordata; class Chondrichthyes; order Rajiformes; family Rajidae; genus Okamejei; species Okamejei kenojei. The sequence goes on from CM069131.1 coordinate 160,052,226, forward strand.
TCTTGCCACCTTAAACATTCTAAAACAGCATTTTATACCCCTGTTCAACACATTAGAGTGACCAATTGAGAATTGAGAATTGTGAGTGGGATTTCAAACTGAACCAAGCATTCACATTTCAACAAACTCAACATTCTTAATGGAAAATGTGCAGATTGTAGGAGTGTTCGTTAACAAGCGTGACATTTTCAACAAGTGCAAATTAACAGGAGTCATTTAAAATGTACTAACAAGCAGCACATGGAAGACACATCTATTTCAAATAGGAACTGTAATCTATATGATTCAGCCATATCTATTAGCTTTTCCAATCCCTCATGATCCCTCATCAAGGCTGTTCAAAACATCATTAGATCAGTTTTCAGCTGCAGCTTTGTTTCATCTGCACAACTGAATTTGGGCTGATGGATCCACAAGAACTTCTTTATGGCAGTCCCTCGGGATCAAGGATGACCTGACCTGAAGGAGCCTGAAGGATGACCTCTGGTTCTGTGGGTTCCAAAGTGTCCGATGAGACTAAAATGGGAACAACAGATTATTTCACAAGCGGAGACTGACAGAGTGGGTGCATTGCTCGTTTGAGAGGTAGTACGCTCCTTCTATCATTCACACAAAGCCTCTTTGCATTCCCAATGCTAAAACTTAAGGCTTTTGATAGTCATAGAGTCTTGCAGCATAGAAACATGCCCTTGATTGTATTCATGCATTGTCTTTTTTGACGATAGCAAGCAAATAAAAGCTTTTCACTGTATCTTGGTATACGTGACAATAATAAACTAAACTAAATTAATTCCATTTATCCCTTGGTGATTCAAATGCTTATGTAGTTGTTCTTGTACGTTGTACAACTGACCCCTTTTGATGGCAGAAGAGCTGAACTTCAAATCACAGTGCAGATTCTATCTACAAGAACAGCTCCCTAACAAGAGCAACATGAACACATCCCAAGCCATATCTGCATCATCTACAGATAATAATATACATGACACATGATCGACATGATATATACGTGTCAATTCAAATATTAATTGAATTTCCATACTGTAATTTTACTTCCAAATAGATTGAAGTTTATTTTTAAACAGCATCTTTAATTCCAGAGTAGTTGAATAAATGTCATTGAAACAAATTTGGGTGGCACGGTGGTAGAGATACTGCCCTACAGCGCCAGAGACCTGGGTTCGATCCTGACTACGGGTGCTGTCTGTACGGAGTTTGTATGTTCTCCCCGTGACTGCTTGGTTTTCCCCCGGATGCTTTGGTTTCTTCCCATACTCCAAAGACATACTGTACAAGTTTGTAGGTTAATTGGCTTTGGTAAAATTGTAAATTGTCCCCCAGTGTGCAGGATTGTGCTAGTGTAAAGGGATCGGCAGTTGGCACGGACTCAGTGGGCCGAAGGACCTGCTTCCCCACTGTATCTCTAAACCAAACTAAAGTCAACCTTAAAAATAAATATGACATCAGCAGAAGAAAAGGAACCCATTATCGAGAGAAAAAAAAATTGCAGGTCGAACAGTTAAAACAGGAAATAGAAAAATACGAGATACAGTGGACTGGAATTGTGTCAAATTAACAATTTTCACTCAGTGTTTACCTGGCATTTACTCACTGAATACTAAGATTGGAACCTTTATGCTGAAATATGAATTAATTTTCAACAACTTAACAATTGTCAAACAACTTCACTGGCACTAATGAAGGCATATAGTCACTAGATTTTAATAATCAGTGGAGATGGAGCAAAAAACACAAGTTTTAGAAAAATGAACTTTTCTGCCTCTCAATACTCATTTTCCTTCTAGCTCTTTTTAAAATGTTTTCCATGAATAAGACCTTGTTGTGAGCAAGTAAAATGAGCAAGTGAGGTTGAGGGATTAAACAATTACACATAGTTTAGGGTGGCACGGTGGTGCAGCGGAAGAGTTGCTGCCTTACAGCGCTTGCTGCGCCAGAGTCCAGGGTTCGATCCCGACTACGGGTGCTGTCTGTACGGAGTTTGTACGTTCTCCCCGTGACCTACGTGGGTTTCCTCCCACACTCCAAAGACGTACAGGTCTGTAGGTTAATTGGCTTGGTATAAGTGTAAATTATCCAGAGTGTCAGTACCATTAGTGTGCGGGGATTGCAGGTCGGTGCAGACTTGATGGGCTGAAGGTCCTTGTTTCCACGCTGCATCTCTAAAACTAAAACTAAATCAGATTCGATGGATAGTGAAGGTAGACAGAAAATGCTGGAGTAACTCAGCGGGACAAGCAGCACCTCTAGAGAGAAGGAATGGGTGACGTTTCAGGTTGAGACCCTTCTTCAGACTGATGTCAGGGAAGTGGGCGAGACAGAGATAGAATGTAGTCAGAGCCTGCAAGACTAGTGGGAGAACTGGTAATGGGGAGGGGATGGAGAGAGAGGGGAAACCATTTAAAGTTAGAGAAGCCAATGTTCATACTGCATGGGGTGTAAGCTACCCAAACGAAATATGAGGTGCTGGTGCCTCACTCTGACAATGGAGGAGGTCCAGGACAGAAAGGTCAGATTGGGGATGGGAGGGGGAGTTAAAGTGCAGAGTCCGGGAGATCAGGTCGGCTAAGGCGGAGGTGTTCATCGAAAGATTGCGGAACCTGCGCTTGGTCTCGCCAATGTACAGGAGTTGACACCTGGAGCAGCGTATACAGTAGATGAGGTTGGAGGAGGTACAAGTGAACCTCTATGTTGCCTAGAAAGACTGTCGGGGTCCTTGAATTGAGTCGAGGGGGGGAGGTAAAGGGACAGGTGTTGCATCTCCTGCGGTTACAGGGGAAAGTACCTGGGGAGGGGTTGGTTTCGGTGAGAAGGGACGCGTTGACCAGGGAGTTCCAGAGGGAATGGTCTCTGTGGAAAACAGAAAGGGGTGGAGTTGGGAAGATGTGGCCAGTAGTGGGATTCCGTTAGAGGTGGCGAAAATGTTGGAGGATTATATGCTGTATGCGACGGCTGATGGGGTGGAAGGTGAGGACAAGAGGGACTCTGTCCTTGTTATGAAGGGGGTAGAGGGAGCAAGAGCGGAGCTGTTGGATATCGAGAAGACCCTAGTGAGAGCCTCATCTATAATGGAATCCTATAATTCTAAAGAATGAGGACATCTCCAATGTCCTGGTATGGAAAACCTCATCCTGGGCGCAGATGCGGCGTAGACGGAGGAATTGGGAGTAGGGGATAGAAGCAGGAAGCAGGGTGGGAAGAAGCGTAGTCTAGAGAGCTATGGGAGTCAGTGGGTTTGTAATAGATGTTGGTCAATAGTCTGTCTCATGTGATGGTCTGGAAACGGTAGGGAGATGTCGGAGAGGTCCAAATTAATTTTAGTGCAGGATGGAAATTAGTCGTGAAGTTGATCAAGTCAGTGAGTTCAGCATGGGTGCAGTCAGCTTTTGAGATAATGTGCCTTGTAGTATGTTTTTAATTCATTTAGTGGTATTATGTTTTTTGGGCTCCCAACCTTAGAAATTACTTAAAGCTGGAAAACTTTGAGCTACTAACACACTTCCACCAGAAATGGCTGCCTCGCCAACAGTCTGTCCGTCCCTTCCTTCTTTTGTTGTTTGTTTGTATGTGTTAAATGTATGTTGTTAGTGTTCTTTAGCCTGTTTTACGTGGGGGGTGGGGGGGGGGGGGGGGGTGTAGTTGGGGGAAACTTTTTCTAATCTCTTACTTAGGCTGAGATGCGATTTTTTTTCCATATCGTATCTCCGTCTGCACTGCGGCCTAACATCGAGGAGTTGGCGGCCTTTGCTGGAGACCGATTTTAAGAGCTCCACCGCGGGTACCTGCGGCGTTCAACGTCACTGAGCTTGCGATCCCTTTGCCAGGGATCGACCTCTGAGCTCCACCGCGGGAGTCTGCGGGACATTAACATCATGGAGCTTGGAGTCTCTGGTCAGGGACTGACTTTGGGAACACCAAGCCGCAGGAGCTTCAAACGCTCTGACGCGGGAGCGACGATCGCCCTGACTGTGGATGGTTCGACTGCCCCGACCGCGGGAGAATAAAAGAGGAAGTTGGACTTTATCGCCTTCCATCACAGTGAGGAACGTGGGGAATCCACTGTGATGGATGTCAACTTTTATGTAGTTGTGTATCTTGTTTTGTTTTAGTATTGCTGTATGGTAATTTGAATTTCACTGTACCTTAATTGGCACATGTGACAATAAACTGAGCTTGACCTTGAGATGACAAAAATCCCTATTTCCAAGTTTATGAAGAGACACATTTTTCCTTAGTTAATATTCTAATGGAGTAAAGCTACTACGAGAAGAAATCTTGAACTCAAGACTAAAGGTTAAAGTTTTAATTACAATTATCGGCATGTTTTTTTTGAAGCAAAGTAATTTTTGACAGCTGCATGGAATTAGAGATAAGATATGGCTTTTAAGTCAAAATTCAGCTATGGTCACTGACTCTACGTCAATGGAGCCTGTAAAATAGTTTCTTACCTTGGTTAAAGAAAGACATTTAATTTGTTGCATGCAGTCTGAATTAATCATAGAGTTATACATTATGCAAAAAAGCTCTTTAGCCTACCCTAATGCCGACCAAGTTGTCTGACTGAGCTAGTCCTATTTGCCTGTCAGGGCTCGAAATTAACGGCTGCCCGGGTGCCAATGGCGACCTAAACTCCTGCCGGGCAACCTAAAAGCCTGCCATTTTGCCCGACTTGGCAATTACCCATAACACCTATCGTTCAACTCTGAGCAGGCCCTTCTCTCTATCTCTCTCTCTGTCACTCTCCGTCTCCGCCCGCCATCCGTATCCGTGTCCGGTGCCGCCGGGTCTTCGCTCTCCACCCGCTCCTCATCTGCTGGCATGGCCCACCGCCTTACACTTGCGCACTGCCATGGCCTGCACATCCTCCCCCTGCACATGCGCACAACCATGGCCAGCACATCATCGGCCGCCCTGCACATGCACACTGCCACGGCAACTGGCCAGCGCCGGGCACGTTCTCCCTCCCTTTGCATTGTGGGAGATCTGGCCGCCATCGCTGTCCAGTCGCCGCCTCGCCGCGACCGCTGAAAACAAACGCAGAATCACTCTCCGGAGATGGAGTAACTCCCTGGAGTAACTCTTGCTTCTTGGTTTCCTGGACCTCCAAAAATATTCCAAATGGAATTTAAACTGGAATGGACCTTCTACCACCAAACTCCAAACTCTGAAAAATAACAGCCTATTGCACATTTTTCTGTTTATTTATTGTGTATATATATGATCTATGGTATATAGACACACTGAACTTTTATCTCCTGTTCTGTATTGTGTTTACATACTCTGCTCTGCTGCAGCAAGCAAGAAATTCATTGCCCCATCTGGGACACATGACAATAGAACTCTTTTGACTCCTGACTTGGACAGAACCAAAAAAAGGATTCTTGGGGAAAAAAAACTACCTTAAGTTTAGTTGCGTCTGGTTGGGTAACTATGGTAGGGTGAAGACTATTCCATGCTTTTATTGAGCGGGGGAACTCCATGGAGCAGCCAACATATCTGGATAGAAATAAAAGGGTGGCGTTTCGGGTAGAGACCCTTCTTTAGATTTCCGCTGGTTTTAGTGTTTTTAGTTTAATTTAAAGAAACAGCGTGCAAACAGGCCCTTCCACCCACCATGTCCACGCTGACCACCGATCACCCGAACATTAGTTCCATCCCACACATTAGCGACGTAAGTCAAGAGTGTTTTATTCTCCTATGTCCCAGTTAGAGCAATGAAATCCTTGCAGCAGCACAACAGAATATGTAAACATAGTACTCTGTAAACAATGTTATAAACGAGAAAACAAAACAGTGTATATTTATATATGAATGTATAACTATATATTATATATATATATATATATATACACACATACATACATACAGTGACTTGCAAAAGTTTTCATACCCCTTGAACTTTTCCACATTTTTGTCACGTTACAACCACAAACGTAAATGTATTTTATTGGGATTTCATGTGATAGACCAACACAAAGTGGTGCATAATTGTGAAGTGGAAAGAAAATAATACATGGTTTCCAAATTTTATTACAAATAAAAAACTGAAAAGTGTGGCGTGCAAAAGTATTCAGCCCCCGAGTCAATACTTTGTAGAACCACCTTTCGTTGCAATTACAGCTGCAAGTCTTTTGGGGTATGTCTCTACCAGCTTTGCACATCTAGAGACTGAAATTTTTGCCCATTCTTCTTTGCAAAATAGCTCAAGCTCAGTCAGATTGGATGGAGAGCATCTGTGAACAGCAATTTTCAAGTCTTGCCAGAGATTTTCAATTGGATTTAGGTCTGCACTTTGACTGGGCCATTCTACACATGAATATGCTTTGATCTAAACCATTCCATTGTAGCTCTGGCTGTATGTTTAGGGTCGTTGTCCTGCTGGAAGGTGAACCTCTGCCCAAGTCTCAAGTCTTTTGCAAACTCTAACAGGTTTTCTTCCAAGATTGCCCTGTATTTGCCTCCATCCATCTTCCCATCAACTCTGACCAGCTTCCCTGTCCCTGCTGAAGAAAAGCATCCCCACAGCATGATGCTGCCACCACCATGTTTCACAGTGTTCAGGGTGATGTGCAGTGTTAGTTTTCCGCCACACATAGCGTTTTGCATTTAGGCCAAAAACTTCAATTTTGGTCTCATCAGACCAGAGCACCTTCCTCCACATGTTTGCTGTGTCCCCCACATGGCTTGTGGCAAACTGCAAACGGGACTTCTTATGGCTTTGTTTCAACAATGGCTTTCTTCTTGCCACTCTTCCATAAAGGCCCAGATTCTCCCACCTGCGGATCTCTGCAGCTCCTCCAGAGTTACCATGGGCCTCTTGGCTGCTTCTCTGATCAAGTGCTCTCCTTGCCCGGCCTGTCAGTTTAGGTGGACGGCCATGTCTTGGCAGGTTTGCAGTTGTGCCATACTCTTTCCATTTTCGGACGATGGATTGAACAGTGCTCCGTGAGATGTTCAGTCTGGGATATTTTTTTATAACCTAACCCTGCTTTAAACTTCTCCATAACTTTATCCCTGACCTGTCTGGCGTGTTCCTTGGGCTTCATGATGCTGTTTGTTCACTAATGTTCACTAATGTTCTCTAACAAACCTCTGAAGCCTTCACAGAACAGCTGTATTTATACTGAGATTAGATTACACACAAGTGGACTCCATTTACTAATTAGGTGACTTCTGAAGATAATTGGTTGCACTGGATTTTATTTATTTGGGTATCAGACTTTGGGTTGGTAAAGGGGGCTGTTCAAATACTTTTGCACGCCACACTTTTCAGTTGTAAAAAAAGTTGAAAACCATGTATCATTTTCCTTCCACTTCACAATTATGCGCCACACACTCATCTCCCTGCTACCTTCAGGTAAAAGGTACAGGAGCCTGAAGACTGCAACAACCAGGTTCAGGAATAGCTACTTCCCCACAGCCATCAGGCTATCAAACCTGGCTCGGACAAAACTCTGATAACTAATAACCCATTATCTGTTATTTGCACTTTATTAGTTTATTTATTCATGTGTGTATATATTTATATATGGTATATGAACACACTGATCTGTTTTGTAGTAAATGCCTTCTATGTTCTGTGTGCTGAAGCAAAGCAAGAATTTCATTGTCATATCAGGGACACATGACAATAAACTAACTTGAACTTGTAGGGCAGTGGATGCAATAGATGAGGTTGGAGGAGGTGCAGGTGAACCTCTGCCACATCTGGAAAGACTGCTTGGGTCGTTGAATGGAGTCAAGGGGGAAGGTAAAGTGACAAGTGTAGCATTTCCTGCAGTTGGAAGGGAAAATGCCAGGAAATGGGGTGGTTTGGGTGGGGACGAATTGACCAGGAGGTTACGGAGAGAGTGGTCTCTGCGAAAAGCCGACTGGGAGGAGATGTGAAGATGTGGCCAGTGGAGGGATGCCGTTGGTAGACAAAGCTGGAGAAAATCAACGGGTGAGGCAGCATAATAGAAGGAATAGGTGACTTTTCGGGTCGAGACCCTTCTTCAGACTGATGTAGGGGGGGGGGGGGGGCGGGAAAAAGAAAGGAAGAGGCGGAGACAGTAAGCTGTGGGAGAGCTGGGAATGGGAAGGGAAGGAGAGAGAAAGCAAGAAATTGGAAGAAGTTACCTGAAATTGGAGAAGCCAATGTTCATACCACTGGGGTGTAAACTACCCAAGCGAAATATGAGGTGCTCTTCCTCCAATTTGCGGTGGGCCTCACTCTGGCCAAGGAGGAGGCCAGGACAGAAAGGTCGGATTCGGAATGAGAGGGGGAGTTGAAGTACTGAGCCACCGGGAGATCAGGTTGGTTAACGCGAACTGAGTGGATGTGTTGTGCGAAGCGATCACCAAGCCTGCACTTGGTCTCACCGAGGTTGATCATACGCTGAATAATCCAACCAGATTTTTGTTTGGAAGTGGAAAGAAATAATAAATTGCATTCATTGCAACATGTAAAAAGAGATGAGATAATGTATTTTAATTTTGCTGCATCTCATTGTGGTATATATCATGTCTTGATTGGTGAATATGTTTAGTTTGTTACTTTATTTGAAGCAGAAATAATATGTGAATGCTTCATTTACCATAATGCCGGATGGTAACTACACACTTCATCCAAGCACATTATCGCACGCGTCATGCAAGCCGTCTTAAATGACCACCTGAACTGTCATTTGGCAACCTGAAAAGTCAAGTCAAAAAGTCAAAAGAGTTTATTGTCGTGTGTCCCTGACAGGACAATGACATTCTTTCTTTGCTTAGCACAACAGAACATAGTAGGCATTGACTACAAAACAGATCAGTGTGTCCATATACCATTATATACGTAAATACACACGAATAAATAAATTGATAAAGTGCAAATGACAGATAAAGGGGTATTAATGTTCAGAGTTTTGACCGAGCCACGTTTAATAGCCTGATGGTTGTGGGGAAGTAGCTATTCCTGAACCTGGTTGTTGCAGTCTTCAGGCTCCTGTACCTTCTACCTGAAGGTAGCAGGGAGATGAGTGCATGGCCTGGATGGTGTGGTCCTTGATGATGCTGCCAGCCTTTTTGAGGCAGTGATAGATCTCCTCGATAGAAGGGAGGTCAGAGCCGATGATGGACTGGGCAGTGTTTACTACTTTTTGTAGTCTTTTCCTCTCCAGGGCACTCGAGTTGCCGAACCAAGCCACGATGCAACCGGTCAGCAAGCTCTCTACTGTGCACCTGTAGAAGTTAGCGAGAGTCCTCCTTGACAGACCGACTCTCCGTAATCTTCTCAGGAAGAAGAGGCGCTGATGAGCTTTCTTAATATTTGTGTTCTCGGACCAGGAAGGATCTTCAGAGATGTGCACGCCCAGGAATTTGAAGCTCTTGACCCTTTCAACCATCGACCCGTTGATATAAACAGGGCTTTGGGTCCCCATCCTACTCCTTCCAAAGTCCACAATCAGTTCCTTGGTTTTGCTGGTGTTGAGGGCCAGGTTAATGTCCTGGCACCATATGGACAGTCGCTCGCTCTCTCTGCTATACTCTGACTCATCCCCATCAGTGATACGTCCCACAACAGTGGTGTCGTCAGCGAACTTGATGATGGAGTTCGCACTATGACCGGCTACGCAGTCATGAGTATAGAGTGAGTACAGCAGGGGGCTGAGCACGCAGCCTTGAGGTGCTCCCGTGCTGATTGTTATCGAGTCTGTCACATTACCACCAATACGAACAGACTGTGGTCTGTGAATGAGGAAGTCGAGGATCCAATTGCAGAGGGATGCGCAGAGACCCAGTTCTGCGAGTTTGGTAACCAGCTTGGAAGGGATGATTGTGTTAAATGCCGAGCTGTAATCGATGAATAACAGCCTGACATATGCGTTTTGGTTGTCCAAGTGGTCCAGAGCGGAGTGGAGGGCCAGCGAGATCGCATCCATCTGTTGTGGCGGTAAGCGAACTGCAGTGGGTCCAGGTTTATGTCGAGGTAGGAGTTGATTTGCGCCATGATCAACCTCTCGAAGCACTTCATCACCACAGGCGTTAGTGCCACAGGTCGATAGTCATTGAGGCACGTCACCTTGCTCTTCTTGGGCACTGGTATTATTGATGCCCTTTTGAGGCAGGTGGGAACCTCAGACCTCAGAAGTGAGAGGTTGAAAATGTCCGTTAAAAACTCCAGCCAGTTGGTCCGCACAGGTTTTTAGAACACGACCAGGTATACCATCAGGTCCAGACGCTTTTCGAGGGTTCACCCCTCTGAAGGATTTCCTGACGTCGGCCTCTGTGACTGAGGCTGAAATACCATCACAGCGAATGGGGGCTCGGGAAGGCACATCGGTGTTCTCCCTATCAAAGCGTGCGTAAAACGCATTGTGCTCGTCAGGGAGTGATGTATCGCCGACATTCGAGCTGCCTCCTGGTTTCGCCTTGTAGGAGGTGATTGCATTCAGGCCTCGCCACAGCTGCCGAGCATCTGTCTCATCCTCCAGCTTGAGGAGGAAAAGCTGCCTAGGTTCCCCGGCTGGCATCAGAGAAAAAAAGTTAAGTGAGAGCCCTGCCTGTGCTCCTCACATGCCTCCAAACCTTTCCAATCCACAAAGCGGCAGCAAGCAAGAATTTCATTTTTCTGGTGCATATGACAATTAATTAAACACCCTTAACTCTTCATGCAGCTGTTCTGAGAACAGAGAAAGTAAAGAGATGAGAGGTCATCAAACTGAAATGTCACCTTTCCACAAATAGCCACGGCTGAGTATTTCCATAATTTACTGTTTCTAATTTGCGAGCACCTGCACTATTTGCTTAAGTTAAAGAAAAAATAAGAACATTTCTATGTTCTATGTTAATTGTCCAATATCAAGCATTTTAGCAAGTAAATAAGGAGTTTTTTTTTTTCATGAGCGGAATTCGCTGCACCAAAAGACACAGGTTTAACGTCAGTGGTAAATAATCAAGGAGTGAGATGAAGAAATATCTTTACAGGTTCATATGTTTTAGGAGCAGAATTAGGCCATTGGTCCATCGTCTATTCCACCATTCAATCATGGCTGATCTATCTCTCCCTCCTAACTTGATTCTCCTACCTTCTCCCCATAACCTCTGACACCTGTACTAATTAAGAATCTATCAAGTGACAATAAACTGACCTTTGAACCATCTGTACTAATCAAGAATCTATCTATCTCTGCCTTAAATATATCCACTGACTTGGCCTCCACAGCCTTCTGTGACAAAGAATTCCACAGGTTCACCACCCTCTGACTAAAGAAATTCCTCCTTCGTAAAGGAACTTCCTTTAATTCTGAGGCTATGACCTCTACTCCCCCTTTAATTCTGAGGCTAAGACCTAGACTCCCCCACTCGTGAAAACATCCTCTCCACATCTACTCTATCCAAGCCTTTCATTATGCAGTACTTTTCAATGAGGTCCCCCTCATTCTTCTAAACGCCAGCGATTATAGACCCAGTGCCAACAAACGCGCAACATATGTTAACCTATTCATTCCTGGGATCATTCTTGTAAATTTCCTCTGGACCATCTCCAGAACCAGCACATCCATCCACAGATGTGGTGCCCAAAATTGCTCACAATATTCCAAATGCGGCCTGACCTGCACCTTATAGAGCCTCAGCATTACATCCCTGTTTTTGTATACAAGTCCTCTCTAAATAAATGCTAGCATTGCGTTCACTTTCTTTTGACTTGCAGATTAACTTTTTCTCTCATATCTCGCATGGCTCTAAACTTTAAAGAGTGAAGTCTGCTCAATTTCTCAATTCATATTGCTCCTCGACATCTCTGCAGCCAGTATTAATAATCATGACTGGGTCCCATACAGAATACATCCAACTCAGTAAAGCTCACTCTCTTCTCTAATGTTGGGACTCAAAATCTGGTCCAATGTTCAGGCGATTTGACTAACTTCAAATCTAGGATATTTTTTGAAAATTAAGCTTCAGCACTTATGACATCTGAAATAAAAATTGCAAGAAATATTAGGTAGCACCTGTGGAATGCAAAACAGAACCAAAAGCCCTTTGCCAGAACGGGGATAATTTTAATATGTTGAGACGGTGGGGAAGAGATGGATAAGAAAAGGGCTAATTCTGATCCAGTGAGACATGTGAGTTACTATAATGATAAGTTGTTGAAGGTGTTATCTGGTTGATAAATTATTGAACAGTCATAGAGAGAACACAAACAAAGGAATATCCAGTTCTGATACAGAGAAATCAAGACTGGGACATGACATTCAATGAAGGCTCAATCTCATCTTGTTGAATGGCAGTGTAGACTCCAGGGACTTTATTACCTATTCGCATTCGTAAGCTGCTGTAATATCATTACTGTTATGTCTCCAAGGAGCTAATCGTTTACTCTTGCAGTGAAATCTTGTCAAAACAAAAAATGATTTCTGAAAATGGTAAATGATCAGGAGAAGCTAAATTCATCGTTAAGTTATAAAAATGATCATTAGACTATTTGAAAGCTTAGCCGAGACAGGGTTTGTCAATATCTATTGTTTTACATTTGTTCATAGAACATGGATGTTGCTGGGCTCAGCAGCCATTATTGTCCATCAATATTTGCCCCTAAAATGAGTCAGCTTAGTGTGAACCACACTGGTGGGTCTGGAGCCACAGAAAGAATTGATCGATGAAAATACAGTCATGTATAAAATCATGATAGGAATAGATCGGGTAGATGCACAGAGCCTCTTGCCCAGAGTAGGTGAATCGAAGACCAGAGGACATAGGTTTAAGGTGATGGGGGAAAGGACTTAGGAATCTGAGGGGTAACTTTTTCATACAAAGGGGGGTGGGTGTGTGAAACAAGCTGCCAGAGGAGGTAGTTGAGGCAGGTTTGGAGGGATCTGGATCTGGACCAAACGCAGGCAGGTGGGACTGGTGTAGCTGGGACATGTTGGCCGGTGTGGGCGAGTTGGGCTGAAGGACCTGCTTCCACACTGTATCACTCTATCACTATAGATTTCTTTGCCTGAAAGACATTGGTCTTCATGGCATTCCAGCAATTTCATAGATCCTATTATATTGAGACAACCCTCAATTAACTCTCAATTAATAATTCAAGATTTGATTCATTATTTAAATTCCTCAGCTGCCATTTGCATCTGAATTTGTGTTTCTGGATCAATGATCCAGAACCATGACTGATCCACTGTAACAAAAAACAAAACAAAACTTCTGGAGGAATTCAGTGGGTCGAGTAGAATATAGGGGAGGAGATATTATCGGCATTTCAAGTCATGACCCTGCTTCAGCAGTTGTGTCTCCAAACAATTTCCCCCAAGAGATGCAACATCTGTTGTTATAGCTCCTCTCTCAACTCTACCCAGGGACCCAAACAGTCCTTTCAGGTGAGGCAGAGGTTCACTTACACCTCCTCCAACCTCATCTACTGTATCTGCTGTTCTAGGTGTGGACCCCACTGTATCGGCGAGACTAAGCGCAGACTGGGCATTCATTTTGATGAACACCTTGGCCAATGCAATCTCCCGGTTGTCAAATACTTTAACTCCTCTTCTCATTCCCATACTGATCTTTCGATCCTGGGCCTCCTCCACTGTCAGAGCGAGGTCAAACGCAAATTGAAGAAACAGCACCACATATTTCGCTTGGGCAGCTTACAACCCAGAGATCAATGATCTGGATGATGGGGTGGAAAATTGGATAAGTAAGTATGCAGATGATACTAAGATAGGTGGTATTGTGGATAATGAAGTAGATTCTCAAAGTCTACAGAGAGATTTGGGCCATTTGGAAAAGTGGGCTGAAAGATGGCAGATGGAGTTTAATGCTGATAAGTGTGAAGTGCTACATCTTGGCAGAACAAATCAAAATAGGACGTACATGGTAAATGGTAGGGAATTGAGGAATGCTGTGGAACAGAGGGATCTAGGAATAACTGTGCATAGTTCCTTGAAGGTGGAATCGCATGTAGATAGGGTGGTAAAGAAAGCCTTTGGTGTGCTGGCCTTTATAAATCAGAGCATTGAATATAGGAGTAGGGAAGTAATGTTTAAAATTGTACAAGGCATTGGTAAGACCAATTCTGGAGTATGGTGTACAATTTTGGTCGCCTAGTTATAGGAAGGATGTCAACAAAATAGAGAGAGTACAGAGGAGATTTACTAGAATGTTGCCAGGGTTCCAGCAACTATGTTACAGAGAAAGGTTGAACAAGTTAGGTCTTTATTCTTTGGAGCGCAGAAGGTTAAGGGGGACTTGATTGAGGTCTTTAAAATGATGAAAGGGATAGACAGAGTTGACGTGGATAAGCTTTTCCCATTGAGGGTAAGGAAGATTCAAACAAGAGGACATGACATGAGAATTAAGGGACAGAAGTTTAGGGGTAACGTGAGGGGGAACTTCTTTACTCAGAGGGTGGTGGCTGTGTGGAATGAGCTTCCAGCAGAGGTGGTGGAGGCAGGATCGATTTTAACATTTAAAAGTAAAGTGGATAGGTATATGGACGTGAAGGGAATGGAGGGGTATGGTCTGAGTGCAGGTAGATGGGACTAGGGGAAAACAAATGGTCGGCACGGACTGGAAGGGCCGAGAGGGCCTGTCTCCGTGCTGTAATTGTTATATGGTTATATGGCTTGGGCAGCTTATAACCCAGTGGTATGACATTAATTTCTTCAATTTCAATTGACCCTTGCATTCCCTCTCTCTCTGACCCTTCCCCACCCGAGTCATTCTACTAGTTTCACTGTTGTTCTGTTTAGTTTCACTGTTTGTATCTACTCATTATCACCTTTTTCACAGCCAACAATGGACCATTGTGGGCCCTGACTTTCCTTGATCATTGTTGCTGGCATTGATTTGTTCTTTTCAGACCTTTCATTCATTCGTTCTTTGTGCATTTTCTAACCTCTAGTTTCCCTCTACACTGACTCTTAATTTGAAGAAGGGTCTCAACCCAAAACGTGACCTATACCTTTTCTCAAGAGTTGCTGCCTGACCCGCTGAGTTACTCCAGCATTTTGTATCTATCATCAAAATTTCCTTGACTTGGTTTGAAGCAAGCGCATTGGTTCAAAGCTCTTCTTTAAATACATTTGAGATTGGAATGGGATAATTAAATAGCTGACTTAATGAGGAAGTTCTAATAATATTCTTTAATGATTGAAAATGTGCAACAGATAACTTTCTGTCTGTTCACAAAAACAACCATAATTCAGAAATTTCATGAAACAAGTTAATGGATGAAAATAACAAGAACTGTTGCACATGCATCAAACATACAGCCAAAATATTCAATAATTGTAACCGTGGTGAGTTTTTTTCTCCCCAAATAAATATTGCTATGCTTAAAATATGGACTTTTTTAAAAATCAAATTCAAGTTCAAGTGAGTTTATTGTCATGTGTCCCTGATAGGACAATGACATTCTTGCTTTGCATCAGCACACAGAACATAGAAGGCATTTACTACAAAACAGATCAGTGTGTCCATATACCATATATAAATATATACACACATGAATAAATAAACTAATAAAGTGCAAATAACAGATAATGGCTTATTAGTTATCAGAGTTTTGGCCGAGCCATGTTTAATAGCCTGATGGCTGTGGGGAAGTAGCTATTCCTGAACCTGGTTGTTGCAGTCTTCAGGCTCCTGTACCTTCTACCTGAAGGTAGCAGGGAGATGAGTGTGTGGCCAGGATGGTGTGGATCTTTGATGATACTGCCAGCTTTTTGAGGCAGCGACAGCGGCAAATCCCCTCAATGGAAGGAAGGTCAGAGCCGATGATGGACTGGGCAGTGTTTACTACTTTTTGTAGTCTTTTCCTCTCCAGGGCGTTCAAGTTGCCGAACCAAGCCACGATGCAACCGGTCAGCAAGCTCTCTACTGTGCACCTGTAGAAGTTAGAGAGAGTCCTCCTTGACAAACCGACTCTCCGTAATCCTCTCAGAAAGTTGAGGCGCTGGTGAGCTTTCTTGATAATTGCATCAGTGTTCTCGGACCAGGAGAGATCTATTGGGCCAGGTTATTGTGCTGGCACCATACGGACAGTTGCTCGATCTCTCTTCTGTACTCCGACTCATCCCCATCAGTGATACGTCCCACAACAGTGGTGTCGTCAGCGAACTTGATGATGGAGTTCGCACTATGACCGGCTACGCAGTCATGAGTATAGAGAGAGTACAGCAGGGGGCTGAGCACGCAGCCTTGAGGTGCTCCTGTGCTGATTGTTATCGAGTCTGACACATTTCCACCAATACGAACAGACTGTGGTCTGTGAATGAGGAAGTCGAGGATCCAATTGCAGAGCAATGCGCAGAGACCCAGGTGGTGGAGCCAAATTACATTTGCACCCATCTCTCCAACAGATCCTCATTTCAACAGATCCAATGAATTTGCTGCTTTAGGTTGCAGCCCACCTGCATTCATTGTACATATTGCCTTGGATAGAGTGGATGTGTAGAGGATGTTTTCACTTGAGGGAGAGTCTAGGACTAGTGTCATACCCTCAAAATTAAAGGGCGTTCTTTGGGGAAGGAGATGAGAAGGAATTTCTTCAGTCAGAGGGTGGTGAATCTGTAGATTTTTTTGCCACAGAAGGCTGTGGAGGCCTTCTGTGGCAATATGACCTTATGTTCTTACAAAAATGTAGAAGTTCACTGTTGGGTCCATTTGGTGTATATGCAGATTCAGAACCTTACTACACCAAATACAAGTTGTGACAAGACCGACAAAGCACGAATAGTAATTAAGTTAAAAATCTACAATTAAGCTCATTTAAAAGCTCGTTTCAGTCTACACATGCCACTGAAGAACATTTCAAAATTATGATGTTCATTAATTAACCAGATGGGAATTGAATGAGAACATGCCGGTTAATGCATGATATTCATGTTGATGTTCTTGTTCTTTTCTGCATAAAAATGCTTTACATCACTGCAGGTCAATATTTATTTGTGAAAATTGAAAGAATGCAGCATTATTTTCTCTGCGTTTAATGTGGGCAAGCAAAATAGGAAAGCACATTCTACAAATGTCCAGAAGAGCAAACTTAGCCAAGGATCATACCTCTGATAGATGAAGCAGAAGGCGGTAACATCATAGTTTGTAAAATCAATTTGTCAAGCCAATCAAAACAATTAAGGCTGTTTTGATTGGTGGCACTTATGAAAAAATTAATTGTTGGAAAAAAAATGGTGTTTGATGCAAACATAGAACTAGCATCTGCTTCAACTACCAACCCCCGGCAGTACATTCCAGGCACTCAGCAGCCTATGTGCAAAAAAGAAAATTGCCCTGCACATGTCCTTTAAACTTTGCCCGTTACGTTCAAACTTTGATACAAAAAACATACACCAGCCGGAAATGTCGGTTAAAAAGCCAATGGCTTACATGCATGGTTCTACATGATTGCAGGACTCCCACATATGTAGCGGCAACACAGAAATCACTTGCTTCAGCATGGCTGCCGTCATTCTAATCCAGCCCTGTGGCTGATCACAAACTATCAAAGCTTCACAGCAGTTAAGCTGTTTGTTCAACTCATACTGGATGCAACCTGGCACAGATTTAGCAAAGCTCTTCATTGTTTGATTTTTAATAGTTCCCCCGTGTTCAAACAGGAACTTAGCTTCATGAGTTGCAAAGTTTTTTCGTGGGATTTACAATCAGCATGACACCAAATCACTCAGAGCCTCACAAATCAAGTCTTGGTGGAAATTCAGACGCAAAGAACTAGAGATGCGGGTTTACAAAAAAAGATACGAGAGTAACTCAGCAGTTTATGCAGCATCTCCAGAGGACCTGGACAGGTGATGATGCGGGTCGGAATCCTTTTTCAGACAGGTTGTGGAGGGGGGAGAAAGCTGGGAGGGGCAGAGCAAAGTCTGGTGTGTGATGGACGGATTCATGTGAGGGGGAGGGGGGTTGACAGGCAGATGGTTGGACAAAGGCCAGAAATCAAAAGACAACAGGGGTGATAAAAATTGAAAAGTCAGAGGAAGGAATATGTGGAAGGGCAGGGGGAAGGGGCAAAATGGGAGCAAATCCAGTTGGGCCACTGAGAAGAATGGGGGGGGGTGGGTGGGGCAGATGGGGGGGCGGTATTGTATTGTGTATAGGTTAGTTATGTTAGTTAGTTATAGAATTGTGTATTGTGGTGTGGCGGTGCCTATCGGCAGCCGCTCAACTACAGTCCGTCTGTCTTTTAAAACATTTTTGTATTGATAAATGTATGTCTTGAGTCTAGTTTTTATTATTTTTCTTTAGCTGTGTATATGTGGGGAGTGGAGGGGGGTGTGGGGGAAACAGTTAGTCTCTT
This sequence comes from Okamejei kenojei, assembly GCA_035221665.1. Taxonomy (NCBI): domain Eukaryota; kingdom Metazoa; phylum Chordata; class Chondrichthyes; order Rajiformes; family Rajidae; genus Okamejei; species Okamejei kenojei. Next base: position 160,070,524 of record CM069131.1, read on the forward strand.
CCCCGTTCGGGGACCAAACATTTTCCCTGTCGGGTCTCCGGTGTCGTTGGGCCTAACATCGTGTAGCCGGCGGCGGCCTTCGGCCGGGACCAACCTAGCGACTCCAGTCGCGGAGCCTACGGACCTGACATTGCGGAGCTTGCCGACTTCGGAGCGGGAAAAGCGGTGGTGGCGCGCGGCTGCGACCAGACTTCGGAGGCTCCGGCCGCAGGCACGGTGGACAGGAACATCGGGAGCTCGCAGGTCCATGGTTGGAGATGGCTTTTCGGTGCTCCCGCAACGGCGACTTCTCCCCCTGGAATCGCGGGGTTTAAATGACTAGGAGCGGGGCCTAACATCGCCCGGCGTGGCTTTAACATCGGGCGCCCCAGTTCACCTTGACGCTGCAGTTGCAATGCTGGACCGCGGGAGAAGAACAAAGGGAAGAGATAAGACTTTGCCTTCCATCACAGTGAGGAGGTGTTGGAGATCCACTGTGATGGATGTTTATGTAAACTGTGTTAAGTGTGGGTCTTGGGTTTTTTTTTTTTTGCAATGTAAGACTGTAGAAAATGCAATTTTGTTCAAACCAAGCTGTTTGAATGACAATAAAAGCCATTCTATTCTATTCTTCTAGTTACCTAAAATTGGAGATTTCATTTCAATAAAATTTGAAATTTGCTCATTTTGTTAACTGCCTTCAAGATACAAGATACAAGATACATTTATTTGTCACGTGTGCCAGATGGCACAGTGAAATGTGATCACCACACAGCCATACACTAAAATAATGAACACAACACACAATAGATTTAGACATAAAACATCCTTACACAGCAGAATCAAAAGTTTCCCACTGTGAGCGGAGGCACCAAAGTCAGTCTATTCCTCGATGTTCACCCGTGGTCGAGGCCCCCGGAGCCCTCCGCAGTCGCCGCTACGGGCAGCACGGGATGTTGGCTCACCGACGTCAGGATTGGAGGCCAACCTCAGCGGCTTGGACCTCCAAAACTGCCGCTTCCCACCGGAGTCCGCAGCTCCCGACGCCCCCAGGCCGCGCCAGGCGGAGACTCAACACTGGCGGCCCTCGGCAAAGGGTCCCAGGACTCCGTGATGTCGGTCAGCGCCGCCCGCGTTGGGAGCTCCTCGAACCACAGCTCCACGATGTTGATGCTGCAGCCCCAACGCTCCGGAGCTCCAAATGGCGATCGAGGTAGATATCGCCCGCTCCGCTGTGAATTCAGCGCCGCGCCGCCGCTGTTGCAGTTCTGGTCCGGTTCCCGGTCCCCGGCAGGAAAGGCCGCTCCGATCCAGGTGATAGGGCGCGAGGAGGGGGGCGAGGACGCGACTCGGAGAAATAGTCGCGTCCCCGCCAGGAGGCGATTGGGAAACAGTTTCCCCCCTTACCCTGTCCCCCTCCCCCACATAGAAAAGCTAAAGTAACCCCAAAACAAACAATTTAGCCAAACTAAAATTTAAAAAAGGGAAAAAACCGGACAGGCTGTAGGCAGAAGCGCCTTCAATGCAGCGCCCCTTTTCAGGAAGATTACTATTTATCACTTTAATTATCAATTCTCACTGTGAGTCATTATTTCATATTTTCAAGTACAATGTCAATGGAATCAACACACAAAAACATTACAACTCTGGATCATAAACTTGAAAGCATGAAATAATTACCTAAACATTCAAATTCATATCTGATTGAGCAGATCAAACAGTAAGAGCACTGATGAATAACACAGACTGCAGAAACCAGTAATTAATCCCCTCAAATTTCATTGTTGTTTGCATGCTATCCATAGTGTAACTGAGTCATACAGTGTGGAAACTGGTCCTTCGGCCCAACTTGCCCACGCCGATCAGCATGCCTCATCTACACTAGTTCCACTTGCCATCATTTAGCCTATATCCCTCAAAACCTGTCCTATCCATGTACCTAAGATAGACATAAAAAGCAGTAGTAACTCAGCGGGACCGGCAGCATCTCTGGAGAGAAGGGATGGATGATGACTACTGATTTTTGTGTCTATCTTCGGTTTAAACCAGCATCTGCAGTTCCTTCTCCCACAATTCATGTATCTGTCTAATTCCTTCTTAAACATTGCGAAAGTCCCTGCTTCAACTACCACCTCCGGCAGCTTGGTTCATACACTCACCACCCTTTGTGTGAAAAAGTTACCCCTCTGATTTCTATTAAATCTTTACCCCTTAGAACTATGTCCTCTGGTTTTCGATTCAACTACACTGGGCAAGAGACTCTGTGCATCTACCCAATCTATTCCTCTTATAACCATATAACCATATAACAATTACAGCACGGAAACAGGCCCTCTCGGCCCTTCCAGTCCGTGCCGACCATTTGTTTTCCCCTAGTCCCATCTACCTGCACTCAGACCATACCCCATATGATTTTATACACCTCTATAAGGTCACCCCTCAACCTCCCACGTTCCAGGGAATAGTCCCAGCTTGCTCAACCTCTCCCGAAAGCTCAGACCCATGAGTACTGGCAACATCCTTGTAAAACTTTTCTGCACCCTTTCCAACTTAATAACATCTTTGCTATAACATGGTGAACAGAACGGAACACAATGCTCTAAATGCTGCCTCACCAACATCTTGCATCCAGCCCAGGTGCAGACCATACTGTTTGGGACCAGTACAAACAGGACGGTCTGCACCTGGGCTGGAATGGAACCAATGTCCTTGGGGGAGTGTTTGCTAGTGCTGTCGGGGAGGATTTAAACTAATGTGGCAGGGGGATGGGTACAAGAGCAGAGAGGCTGGTGGGTGTAAAATGAGGGTAGAAGCAATAGGTAGCAAGGTGAAAAGTAAAAGTGGCAGGCAGACAAAACCAGGGCAAAAATCAAAAAGGGCCACTTTTCAACATAATTGTATAAGGGGTAAGTGCGTTGTAAAACAAGCCTGAAGGCTTTGTGTCTCAATGCAAGGAGTATTCGTAATAAGGTGGATGAGTTGAACGTGCAGATAGCTATTAATGATTATGATATAGTTGGGATCACGGAGACATGGCTCCAGGGTGACCAAGGCTGGGAGCTGAACATCCAGGGATATTCAATATTCAGGAGGGATAGAGAGAAAGGAAAAGGAGGTGGGGTAGCGTTGCTGGTTAGAGAGGAGATTAACGCAATGGAAAGGAAGGACATTAGCTTGGAGGATGTGGAATCGGTATGGGTAGAGCTGCGAAACACTAAGGGGCAGAAAACGCTGGTGGGAGTTGTGTACAGGCCACCTAACAGTAGTAGTGAGGTTGGGGATGGTATCAAACAGGAAATTAGAAATGCGTGTGACAAAGGCAAAACAGTTATAATGGATGACTTCAATCTACATATAGATTGGGTGAATCAAATTGGCAGGGGTGCTGAGGAAGAGGATTTCTTGGAATGTATGCGGGATAGTTATCTAAATCAACATGTAGAGGAACCAACGAGAGAGCAGGCTATTTTAGACTGGGTTTTGAGTAATGAGGAAGGGGTAGTTAGCAGTCTTGTTGTACGTGCCCCCTTGGGCAAGAGTGACCATAATATGGTTGAGTTCTTCATTAGGATGGAGAGTGACATTGTTAATTCAGAAACAATGGTTCTGAACTTAAAGAAAGGTAACTTTGAGGGTATGAGACGTGAATTGGCCAAGATTGACTGGCAATTAATTCTAAAAGAGTTGACGGTGGATATGCAATGGAAGACATTTAAAGACTGCATGGATGAACTACAAAAATTGTTCATCCCAGTTTGGCAAAAGAATAAATCGGGGAAGGTAGTGCATCCATGGATAACAAGGGAAATCAGGGATAGTATCAAAGCAAAGGATGATGCATACAAAGTAGCCAGAAAAAGCAGCATACCAGAGGACTGGGAGAAATTCAAAGACCAGCAGAGGAGGACAAAGGGCTTAATTAAGAAAGGAAAAATAGATTATGAAAGAAAACTGGCAGGGAACATAAAAACTGACTGCAAAAGTTTTTATAGATATGTGAAGAGAAAGTGATTAGTTAAAACAAATGTAGGTCCCTTGCAGTCAGAAACAGGTGAGTTGATCATGGGGAGCAAGGATATGGCGGACCAATTGAATAACTACTTTGGTTCCGTCTTCACTAAGGAAGACATAAATAATCTGCCGGAAATAGCAGGGGACCGCGGGTCAAAGGAGGAATTGAGTGAAATCCAGGTTAGTCAGGAAGTGGTGTTGGGTAAATTGAATGGATTAAAGGCCGATAAATCCCCAGGGCCAGAGAGGCTGCATCCCAGAGTACTTAAGGAAGTAGCTCCGGAAATAGTGGATGCATTAGTGATAATCTTTCAAAACTCTTTAGATTCTGGAGTAGTTCCTGAGGATTGGCGGGTAGCAAACGTAACCCCTCTTTTTAAGAAGGGAGGGAGAGAGAAAACAGGGAATTACAGACCAGTTAGTCTAACATCGGTAGTGCGGAAACTGCTAGTCAGTTATTAAAGATGGGATAGCAGCACATTTGGAAAGTGGTGAAATCATTGGACAAAGTCAGCATGGATTTACAAAAGGTAAATCATGTCTGACGAATCTTGTGGAATTTTTCGAGGATGTAACTAGTAGCGTGGATAAGGGAGAACCAGTGGATGTGGTGTATCTGGTCTTCCAGAGGCTTTCGACAAGGTCCCACATAAGAGATTAGTATACAAACTTAAAGCATACGGCATTGAGGGTTCAGTATTGATGTGGATAGAGAACTGGCTGGCAAACAGGAAGCAAAGAGTAGGAGCAAACGGGTCCTTTTCACAATGGCAGGCAGTGACTAGTGGGGTACCGCAAGGCTCAATGCTGGGACCCCAGCTATTTACAATATATATTAATGACCTGGATGAGGGAATTGAAGGCAATATCTCCAGGTTTGCGGATGACACTAAGCTGGGGGGCAGTGTTAGCTGTGAGGAGGATGCTAGGAGACTGCAAGGTGACTTGGATAGGCTGGGTGAGTGGGCAAATGCATGGCAGATGCAGAATAATGTGGATAAATGTGAGGTATCCACTTTGGTGGCAAAAACAGGAAAGCAGACTATTATCTAAATGGTGGCTGATTAGGAACAGGGGAGATGCAGCGAGACCTGGGTGTCATGGTACACCAGTCATTGAAAGTAGGCATGCAGATGCCGCAGGCAGTGAAGAAAGCGAATGGTATGTTAGCTTTCATAGCAAAAGGATTTGAGTATAGGAGCAGGGAGGTTCTACTGCAGTTGTACAGGGTTTTGGTGAGACCACACCTGGAGTATTGTGTACAGTTTTGGTCTCCAAATCTGAGGAAGGACATTATTGCCATAGAGGGAGTGCAGAGAAGGTTCACCAGTCTGATTCTGGGATGGCACGACTTCCATATGAAGAAAGACTGGATAGACTCGGCTTGTATTCACTGAAATTTAGAAGATTGAGGGGTGATCTCATAGAGACTTACAAAATTCTTAAGGGGTTGGACAGGCTTGATGCAGGAAGATTGTTCCCGATGTTGGGGAAGTCCAGGACAAGGGGTCATAGTTTAAGGATAAGGGGGAAGTCTATTAGGACCGAGATGAGAAAATCGTTTTTCACACAGAGAGTGGTGAATCTATGGAATTCTCTGCCACAGAAGGTAGTTGAGGCCAGTTCATTGGCTATATTTAAGAGGGAGTTAGATGTGACCCTTGTGGCTAAAGGAATCAGGGGTTATGGAGAGAAGGCAGGTACAGGATACTGAGTTGGATGATCAGCCATGATCGTATTGAATGGCGGTGCAGGCTCGAAGGGCCGAATGGCCTGCTCCTGCACCTAATTTCTATGTTTCTATACTCTCTAGAATTTAGGAGATTGGGAGGGGATTTTATAGAAACTTACAAAATTCTTAAGGGGTTGGACAGGCTAGATGCAGGAAGATTGCTCCCGATGTTGGGGAAGTCCAGGACAAGGGGTCATAGCTTAAGGATAAGGGGGAAATCCTTTAAGACCGAGATGAGAAAGACTTTTTTCACACAGAGAGTGGTGAGTCTCTGGAACTCTCTGCCACAGAGGGTAGTTGAGGCCAGTTTTTGGCTATATTTAAGAGGGAGTTAGATGTGGCCTTTGTGGCTAAGGGGATCAGAGCGTATGGAGAGCAGGCAGGTACGGGATACTGAGTTTGATGATCAGCCATGATCATATTGAATGGAGGTGCAGGCTCGAAAGGCCGAATGGCCTACTCCTGCACCTAATTTCTATGTTTCTATAACTGCAACATGACCTCCCAACTTTTATACTCAATACTCGGACTGATAGAAATCATACTGAACAAGCCATGTATAATATGCACAAGTATAATATGCAGTGCAAAATGAAAAATAACCAGAGAGCAGAAAATGGTTTTACATCATTAATGTTACAGCTACAAAGTGCAGATTTTTTTTTAAGTGCAAGGGCACAGGTAGATCAGGATTAAATTAGCTTATTGGAGGTCTGTTCAGTACTCTAACAATAGTTAGGGAAAAGCAGTTTTTGAGTCTGGTGATACACGCTTACAGACTTCAGCCCAATAGGCTTGGAGAGAAGAGGAAATGTAGGGTGTAGTGATGCGGCTGGTGTTTGTAATGGACTGGGCTATATCCACAATTGCATCCACAATTTTTGTCTACCTATATCCACAATAGGTAGACAAAAATGCTGGAGAAACTCAGCGGGTGAGGCAGCATCTATGGAGCGAAAGAAATAGGCAACGTTTCGGGTCGAGACCCTTCTTTAGTCTGAGCCTTCCAGCATCTGCAGTTCCTTCTTAAACAGCAGAAACTTATTTCTCCTTTTGTAAGCATGATGAAAACTGAGACTCCTACTTAATTATGTGCTAACACGGAACTCCCATTTGGCTGATATCCTTTGAGGAAACACTGCATTCTTGACTCCATCAAGAGTCTACTGCAGGATTCAAGCAATGTTATGTAAACGTCCACACATTTCCGGCATTTGCACATGGAAATCAACTTACTGGACCCATGCCAGGTTAGATTTTGTCCAAGTAAAACAAACGCATTCATTTGACTGCAGAAGGACAGCAGCATGGGTGAAAGGGTAAAATTAAACAAGCAAAATACCATAGATGTTGAAATGCTTGGTTTAAACTAAGTTCAGCTTACTATATTTGGTTTCAGATGCCTTAAATAGTTTTACTTTGTATTTTGTAACTTTTTTAATTAAACAAAAACATTAGACAATCAGACATTGACCATCAAACCTTTAATAGCCTACTCAGCTTTGGGAAGTGGTTTTTCACTGACAAGGCTTAACAATGGGATTTATTATCAGGTTGGTATCAGTTTGAATAGGCTCATGCCAGTCAACCAGTGGGTTCTCGGTTTAACAAACTAGTTGGTTTAACTGGTGAGCACGAGTAGGTTTGTGGTTTTTATTGTCTATCAAATGGGCCACCTGAACTGTTAATAGTTTCCAGTAAGACCAGCCACTATCAATTGCCAAAGCTTAGCAAAGATCTTCCTAGTTATTCAAGATAAACTAGAAACTGCACTTGTGTCAGAATGCATTGTGATGTTAACTTCAAGAGTCAAATCAAGAGAGTTTTATTGTCATTTGTCCCAGATTGGACAATGAAATTCTTGCTTGCTCCAGCAATACAGAACATGTAAAGATATGCAGAACACAGGAGATAAAAGTTCAGTGCGTCGATATCGTGGCTATATACCATAGACCATATATATACGGTACACAATAAATAAACTGATCAGGTGCAATAGGCTGTTATTGTTCAAAGTTTGTGTGATGGCGAGTTTAATAGCCTGATGGCTGTGGGAAGAAGCTGTTGCCGAACCTGGATGTTCCAGATTTCAAGCTCCTCTACCTTCTTCCCGATGGCAACGGGGAGATGAGCGTGTGGCCAGGATGGTGTGGGTCTTTGATGATGTTGGCAGCCTTTTTGAAAAAGGTTCTGAATGCCTACTCTACGCTTCTTATAATTTTACATACTTCACTCAGCCTCCTGCACTCCAGAGTAAACAATCCAAGTGTGTCTACATAACCTCTCCTTATAGCAAATACCATCTAATCCTGGCAGCATTCTTCGCCCTCTCCAAAGCCTCCAGATCGCTCATGTAATGGAGTCACCTGAACGGCGCACCACATTTTAAACGAGCTTAAGCAAAGATTTATATGGCTGCAACATGACATCCTGACTCAGTTGGTCACCTGGAGGGTTGGTTTTCGCTGGGCTTTGTTCAGACAAATTCAACACATTTGCGGGATTCAAACTCGGGATCTTTTCCAAACCACACTCATGGTTTTCAGATTTAGTGAAATTAAATATTCCACTGCAGGGAATGTTTCTCGACTTAGTGAAAGCACTTACAGCTGCTTTGGACCGAGCCCCACAGCAGAGACATGGACATTTCCAAGCAATTCAGAAATGCAGAGGAGAATGTCATTGTTTTGATGAGGGATATATTGGTACTGGAAGAACGAACTATGCTCTAGTTGGCCGTCACGTTAAGTTGCAGTAGTAACAACCCTGCAGTATTTCTGTGGAAATTATACGTACTTTCACACTCTGCTCATCGGACAACTATCACCCACAAGATTCAAAACAACAGTTTCCAGAGTCCTTGATCAGACTGCCTTTGTCAAACAAAGGAACCAACTCCCAGTTGCAGCTCAGCAGCATTTGTGGGACGGCCATGCTGGCAGAAAAAAAGCTTCTTTCAAAATGTATTTTGTGCCTTTCTCCGATACTTCAGTGAGATTTACAAGTTTAATATAATTGAATTGCATCCAAGCTTATTGTCATATGCATGTATGGTGATCTACGGGTACAATGAAAACCATGCTTGAGGCAGCATCACAAGCATATAGACACATAGCGATCAGTCGGAGCTCATCTCCAGGGATCCCCGGCGAAGGATCCTGCTCTGAATGGTAAGTCTCCGCCGCGCTCACGGTTAGAACTAGGCCGCGGGCCGGCGGTCGGAGCTCTTCTCCTCCGGGGTCCCCAACGAGGGATCCCAGGCTCCGGATACCACATCAGCTGAAGCTCCACAGACCGCGGCTTCAGGCTGCCGCAGGTCAGCGATCGGAGCGCTACCTTCTGGCGACCCCCGGCGAGGGCTCGCCCGCTCCGTGATGAAAAAGTCTACTCTGCGCCCGCCGCTGAAGCCCCAGGCCCGTCTCCGGGAATGGCCACACCGATCCTTTGTGTTAGGCCGCGAGGGAGGCGACATGGAAAAATTTGCCTCTCCGTGGAGGGGGTGACCAAAGCGGTTTCCCACTCAAGCCCTCACACCATCCCCCACACAAGACACACCGAGAAACATTAAAACACACATTGAGACATGCTAAAAAAACAAAAAAAAGTAGAAAATTACTAACACGCTGCTGGCAGGGCAGCCAGCTCGCAGCGCCCCCACCTACTGCACACATTAACCCCCTAATTCAATTAGAGGAAGGATGTAGGAGTAACGTGCAGAATAAATGCAGTATGTTGCCTGAAATAGAGAGCCATGGTTAAAAGAAGATAAATGATAAACTGGTTTTATTCTCACTGGGGTAGGTTGAAGAGTGACTATAGGGCTTTCTGAAAATTTGTGGATCACAGGATAGATATTCAGAATATTTTCCCCCTGGGCAGGGGAGTCTAGAAAACTAGAGTGCAAATGTTTAAAGGTGACAGGGGAAACATTTAAAAGGAGATTTGAGTTCTGTGTTTTTCCATAGAGTGTAGTGGCTGGAATGAGTTGCCAGAGGAGGTTATGGAGGCAGATATAATTACAATATATGAATGGCATGTCGATACATACTTAGAATGGAAAGGAGCAGAGGGACTAAAGTGGACAGGCATTATGTTCACCATGGATGAGATGGAACTAAAGGGTTCACTTCTATGCTGCATGTTTCTTTTTCTCTATGATTCTGTGACAAGTACAAACAATATTTAAAGTTCATACAACAAGGAACCATTCCAACCGCTATAATTGATTTTAAGGATACCACCATGAAGAAGTAAAAAAACTCTCCTTTCAATCTTTATTTAATTATTTCACAGCTGAGAACTTTGCTGTCAAGGCCACAATAGACAATAGGTGCAGGAGTAGGCCATACGGCCAGATTGGTCACCATAAACACTCCCTGCTACTCCATTTCAGAGGGCAGTACTTGCCAAACACATTGTTGTAACACTGGAGTCAAATGTGGGCCAGAATGGGTTTCCTTTGTTCAAGAATGGCAAGAGAGCCCAAATTATTCACTGGTATTCAAAATACAAATTGTTTTTTAAGGGTTTAACAGCTAATCTTTCAGGTTAAACTTTAAACATTGAACTTCAGAACTTGGTCCCAGATTTATTGACATCTTCAGCAAACCTCAGGCTCGTACGAAGCTTTTCAAAAAGGGGGGTGGCATGACAGGATTATAAAAATATTACGTGAAATTATGTGCACGCAGCGCACATCACAAGCGCGAAGTCCCTTGCGGCTGGGGTCCAGGGCCTGCTTAAGGGCTTTGGAAGCTCTGGGGTTTTAGACGCTCTCTGGTGCATTAGCCTTATTTTGGAATATTTTTGCACATTTTGTAAAATGTTATTAAAGGAGCATGCAAAAAAAGCAAGTAAAATAATGTGTTTTTGCAGTAAAGAAAACCTTTCCTTAGAAAATGTTTTGTGTGTTGATTTGATTGCCTGTTACTGTTAGACTGTGTTAGTGTGTGCAGTGCACCTTTAATTGTCCTCCTCACCTAACAACTTCACATCACATCAATTTCAACATGGAATATGCGAATACAACATTTAGTCCAACTTCAATTTCCATCATGAAAATTGAAGTCAAACTTAATGGTGCATTTACATTATCGCTTTACTAAGATCGCTTTCAAACTAACCTATTTTACTGTCATACTATTCTAGCTCCATGTTGACTCATAAACAAGATCACAAATCACATTTTGAATTCTCAAACACAATGTGAGTGTGACTAATTGCAGAGCTGCTAAGTTTCACTGAGCATTTCCGCATTTTGATGGCTGAAAATCAGTATTTTGTTGGGGAAATCGGTATTTCTCACATAAATGCAATAGAATGTACTACACAGAACCTGGATTTTTGAAAATCAGTGTTTTGCATGCAACCTCATGTATTCTCAAATATCAGTATGGAATAGTGAAAATCAGTACTACTGAATTGTGAAACCATTTTTCAAATTTGAGTTTCTAATTCTTGAATTGCATTCAATAACATAAAAAAATAATTACTTCAGAGAGAGAAAGAGAGAGAGAAAGAGAGAGAGAAAGAGAGAGAGAAAGAGAGAGAGAAAGAGAGAGAGAAAGAGAGAGAGAAAGAGAGAGAGAAAGAGAGAGAAAGAGAGAGAGAAAGAGAGAGAGAGAAAGAGAGAGAGAGAAAGAGAGAGAGAGAGAAAGAGAGAGAGAGAAAGAGAGAGAGAAAGAGAGAGAGAAAGAGAGAGAGAGAGAGAGAGAGAGAGAGAGAGAGAGAGAGAGAGAGAGAGAGAAGAGAGAGAGAAAGAGAGAGAGAAAGAGAAGAGAGAAAGAGAGAGAGAGAGAGAGAGAGAAAGAGAGAGAGAGAGAGAGAGAGAGGGAGAGAGAGAGAGAGAGAGAGAGAGAGAGAGAGAAATAGGTAGATCAAAGGAGAAGATACAGTGCAGAATTTAATTCTCAGCATCATAGCAGAAATGTTCCATAGGGAGGTTTCCTTATGGGTATATTTTAAGATCCCAGCAACTGCAAACCCTTGTGTTTCTATTCTCAACTCCCCAGGAAGGAAAGAATTGCTGGCCCTTGTCATGAGGAATGAAATAGAAAAATAAAACAAAGGAGCATTGATAATAATTAGACAAAGTTAATACTGAATCGTTCAACTTTCTTTTCTCTGAAACAATTACATCTTTCTTCAACCATAGTTCACAAAATCATCCACAATATTCCAGCTGATATCCCAGCATGGTCTGGGCACTGATCTATCCAAGCCCGCAGGAAATTGCAGAGAATTGTGGACACAGCTCAGGCCATCGCACAAACCAGCCTCCCTTCCATTGACTCCATTTACACTTTGCACTGCCTCTGTAAAGCCACCTGCATAATCAAGGAAGAGTCTCACCCCGGTCACTCCCTCTTCTCCCCTCTCCCATCAGGCAAGAGGTATAGAAATGTGAAAACACATCCTGCCAGATTCACAGTCATTTACTTTCCAACTGTTATCAGGCAACTGAACCATCCTGCAGACAATGAGAGAGTAGTGCTGAGCAACTATCTAGCTCATTGGAGACCCTCCGGCTATGTTTAATTGGCCTTTATCTTGCACGGAACGTTATTCCCTTCATCATGTATCTGTACACTGTGGATGGCTAGATTGTAATGATGTGTTGCCTTTCAGCTGACTGCTTAACACGCTCGGTACACATCTCGGTACACATGACAATAAACTATGAGGCTTTATCAATAATTTATAAAGTTAAGCATGACTCCTGCTTTAATGTCTTATTCTTCCATTTACAACCCAAATAACTTGCACACTTGTTTTTAAACAACATTGACCTATTTTGTCACTGGGAGAGATGGTTTTGAGCTCATCTATGTTTTTACAGGTAACAATCAAATAGATAGTGAGCACTTATTTTTGAACATTGATAAAATATATTTTTAAAAGATCAGCTTAGGAAAGCAAGAAAATAAACTATTCGAACAGAAAGGGCTGATAATGTTTTATTTCAAATCAATTACAATGAAGCGCCAAGGCAGAGAAATTTAAATTATAGCATAATTAATATCTCACTTATGCCAAATAATACATTAGTCCACAAGATGAAAAGCTTGAAATTGAGTGAAAACTGACCAAGTAGAGGTGGGAGCAGGTTTGCGGCAAATCAGTAAGCAATCATCAAGCAAGAAGCTTTGGAGATCAACCACTCAGAAATTTCACAATGAAGAGAAACAAAAGGAAAAACATCACTTCTGCAAATGAAAGGAATTAGAACTGCAACCAACTAGAAAGGAGGCTGATTTAAAAAAAAAATAACCAAAATAGTTTGGAAACCCGGGATGAATATGCAAATGCAGAGTTTCGAGAGCGAGACAGGATAATAACCGTTCGCTCACAAAACTAATAGAATTATGCCGCAGTAAATGGTACAGAGAGGGACTTGGAGATGCTCCAAGATAAACTGCTGATGCCATCAACATGGGAGAAATCAAAAAGGCTTTTGAGTCACATTGGCAGAGGAATGGATCAAATGGAATGGATTCTCTGAGGTTTATGCTGCGCATTTTCCTGCTGCACTTGGGTATTCCGATCTTTCTTCACACAATAACCAGAATTATTCAGAGTGGGTGGAATAGCTGCAGAAACAGGGCTGGCTTCTTGAATTATGAACCAAATGTTGATCTTTAGAATAACAATATTTCATTTGAGAAAAGTAGGTTAGAAAAATGATCATGAATTCTGCACCACTGACCTCAACAGTGACATAGGCAATGATGGAAGAGTCTTTGTGTTACAAATCTGCCTACTGAACAGAGCCAAGTTAGAGGCTGGCAAGGCATTGAACTTCAATGTCAGGCTCTTACAAAAATTAAAGGGAACTTTAATTGAATAAAATGGAGAGAACTGCCAACCAAAACTACCAATGACCAGATTGTAGATGGAACTTTATATGGCTGAGAGACACAAGAGATGGCAGATACAGGAAACTTGAGCAAAAAGCAAAGTACTGAGGAACACAGCGGGTCTGACAGCATCTATGGAGGGAAACGGTGACATTTCTGGTCAGGACAATTCTTCAAGACTCCCCCTCCCAGACTGGGAGGTTCCAACAAGAAATATTGTCAACTGCTCTCTGGCCCAACGGAGGTCCTCTAACACTGGTTATTTTTGTGTGAAGGAAGAGAGTGGATCTTATAGAAACATATAACATTCTTAAAGGTTTGGACAGGCTAGATGTAGTAAAAAAATTCCTGATGTTGGGGGAAGTCCAGAACCAGGGGTCACAGTTTAATAATAAGGGGCAGGCCATTTAGGACAGATGAGGAAAAACTTTTTCACCCAGAGAGTTGTGAATCTGTGGAATTCTCTGCCACAGAAGGGAGTGAAGGCCAATTCACTGGATGTTTTCAAGAGAAAGTTAGATTTAGCTCTTAGGGACATGGGGAAAAAGCAGGAACGGGGTACTGATTTTAGATGATCAACTTGAATGTTGGTGCTTACTCGAAGGACCGAATGACCTACTCCTGCACCTATTTTTCTATGTTTCTAAGCTTCTACAATAGCCGGACAAAGAAAACTCAACCATTTTTTCTTACTGTCAAGGCAAGCAAGCAAGATACAACATAAAAAAGGGGAACAAGCTCCAGAGGAGCAGCATTTGGAGCGGCCATTTGGAGAAGGATTGTTCTGAGGTGGAAGTGCATTGTTTGAAGCTAAGTGCAGAGGCTTTGCAAAAGGAAGAATTTTGTGTAGAGGCTGAGCGAGCCTCATCGCAAGTCATGGTAAATCTATCACTTTCCTTTCCTGTAACCCATTATTAACTTCAGAGGGAGAAATGGCAGCCAGTTGAGTGGATGATCCTCCTGTGAAATGTGACAGATCGGGTTCATCACGTGTCCCTGACGACTCCATGTCCATCTTCAGCAAATCTCAGACCACATGGATGGATTGAACTCACTGAGCAGCATAAACGAGGAAGAAAGTATTGTTGATAAGAGCTCCGGGTGATGGTTACATCCCAGTTTCAGCCATAGACGGATGGCCACTTGGAAGGGCAGGCAGATAATGCAGGAGTCTCCTGTGGCTGTTCCCCTCCTTCACAAATATACCATTTTGGATACTATTGAGTGGGCAGGGGGATGCAAGCTCAGGGGAAAGCAACAACATCAGCCAGATCAGTGATAGTGGCAATGGCTCTATTGTAAAACAGAGGTGGGCAGATTCTAAGCCGGTGATAGTGATGGAGGCTCCGTAGTTAGCAGCACAGATAAGCTCTTTTGAAGCATTCCTTCAGGATGGTATGTTGCTTCCCTGGGGCCAGAGTCAATGATGTTTCTGAACGGGCACACGACATTTCAAAAGGGGAGGGTGAACTCTATTCGCAGATTCACCCCTGCTTTCAGAAGTCAATTTTCATCCTGGTGCCAAAGAAAAGCCAGGCAGTGTGCCTTCATGACTTCAGTCCAGTGGCTCTGATTGAAGTGCTTCAACAGACTGGTCATGATGCATATTAGCTCCAACTTCCCAGACCGCTTTGATCCACTGCTAGTCACCTACAGTCACAACGGGTCCACGGTAAATACTATCTCTGGGCCGAAAATTCATACTGGAACATTTATATAACAGGGACACCTACATCAGCGCTCTTTAACCAACCAAAATTATCTCCAAACTCTGGGACCTACGAATCAATAACACCCCCCCCCCCACCCCCCGCAATTAAATCTCGATTTCCTGCCCCATAGACCAAAGGATAGGAAACAGAACATGCTCCATGATAATTCTCAACACCAGTGCCCCACAATTATATTTCTCAGCCCATTACTATACTCCCTATACATTCATGACTGTCCAGTCAAATTCTGCTCCAACTTCATCCTCTAGTTTGGAGATTACACCACAATGGTGGGGCGGATTTTGAACAATGACAAAGTGGAATACAAGAAGGAGATAGAGAGCTTACTAACATGGTGCCGAGACAACAACCTCTCCCTCAATGGCAACAGGAAATGAACTGGTGTACACACTGCAGTCAGCATCAATCATGCTAATGCAGAGATGGTTGAGAGCTTCAAGATTCTTGGCGTAAATATCACCAACAACCTGTCCTGCACTAACAACATTAAAGCTACAGCCATGAAAACTACACTTGTACCTCTACTACTTAAGACGCCCTAGGAGGTTTGGCATGCCTCCAACTAAACGTACCAATCTTTACAGATGCACCTCTCAGGAGTTAACTTGGTTGGACAACAGCTCTCCCCAAGACTGCAAGAAACTGGAAAGTTATGGACGCAGCCAGTCCATCATAGAAACCAGCCTCCCCATCATAAACTCCATGTACAATTCATGCAGCCTCAGCCCAGCAGCCAACATTATGAATGACTTGTCCCACCCTTCATCATTCCATCGTCTCCCCTCCTCCATTCTGCAGAAGATGGACAACTTTGAAAGCACGTTCTATCAGATTCAGGAACAGTTTCTCCCATGCTGTTGGCAGACTAGCATATGGTCCTCTAAAAGGCCAAATGTGTAGTCTCGATCTCCCAACCCATCTCATTGCATCCCTTGTACTACTTTTTTTGAAAATCTGCACATTCTTTCCCTGCAATGCTGTAACTCTAGATTCTGCACTCTGGTATTTTTTTTTCTCTTTGCAATACTGTCACACATGTGTATGACTTCATTGTGCTCGTGTTTAGTAAGATTTCACTGGCTAGCGCGCAAACAAAGATTTTCCAGTGTCTCAGGTCATGTGATAACAATAAACCAAAAACAATACCAAGGGGGACCAGCTGCATCTGTTTTGGGGGCATTGAGGTTTTCCAGTGTTGGAGCAATGTTGTTATCAATGTGCAGAACCACAAAAAAGTAAGATCAGGACTTAAAAGTAAGATGAGGACATCTCATCTGTATATACCATGGAGAAGAACATGAAAGTGAGCGAGTTCATGTGGAAATATTGATAATCTGGACATATCGACATTACCACAGTAGTGATGGGGAGGGCTTGAAATGCATAAAGGAGGCCTAAAGGCTTAATGACCGCAAGACAATAGACATTGTTAACATGGACTTTAGCAGGGCCTTTGACAAGGTCTTGCATTCTAGGCTAGCCCAAGGCGAGCTGGCCATTCGATACAAAATAGGCTTAATGGTCAGAGGCAGAGGGTGAAAGTGGAGATTTGTTTTTCTGCTTGGAGGCCTGCGACCTGTGGTGTGCTGCAGGGATTGGTGTTGAGTCCACTGTTGTTCATCATTTATATGAATGATTTATATGAAAACCTAGATGGCATGATTATTAAGTTGCGGATTACACTAAAATCTGCGGTAAAGTAGACAATGAAAAATGTTGTCCAGGCTACGAAAGGATCCAGATTAACTGGTAAAGTGAGCAAAAGTAATGGTAAGCAAAATACATTTTCAGGGCATAACAGGGCCTTGAGCAACGTTGTTGATCAGAGAGACCTGGGGGTATGAATACTTTGATCCCCAAGTGTGACAATATGGCAAGGGCACATAAATGTTTGCTTTCTTCAGCTGTGGCATGAGTACAAGAGCTGGGATGTCATCTTACAGTTAGACAAAATATTAGTTAAACTCCACTTGTAATATTGTGTGCAGATCTAGTTGCCACACCACAGGAAAGATATGATTGAGCGAGGGGATAGAGAAAATATTCACAAGGATATTGCCGTGATTGAACGGACAGAGTTATAAGCAGAGACTGGTTGAGTGAAGTAAAGGAGGCTGAGAGGTGATGTTTGAGATGTAACTAAAATTATGAGGCATAGATAGGGTAGATGGTCAGAGTCTGTTTCCAAAGGTACGTGTGCCTAAAACTAGAGGGGATAGATTTAAAATGAGAGGGGCAAGGTTTAATGGGGATCCAACCAGTAAATATTTCATACAGAGTAGTTGGTATCTCAAACAAGGTGCTAGAGAAGTTGGTTGCAGCAGGAACAGTAAAAACTCTTGAGGAGACATCTGGACTGATACATGAATATGCAAGGCATAGAGGGAAGTGGAATGAATGCAGGCAAGTAGGACCCATACCGACGGGCATGATGGTCCACATAGATGCGGTGGGCCAAGACGTTTCCATATCTCTAAAATTCATTGCGCTCCATCTACAAACTCAAAACTCCGCAAAATAGCAGCGATCATTATTTTTTAAATACCCGTATTAATTTATGTCACATGCTCAGTGGCAGGTGCAACATCAATTGTCATATATACATATTCCAGAAAAGTCCACGAGCTGCCTTCTTATCACTAGCATCCATATGGCTATTTAAACAGAAATCTTTGTTAACATTTACTAATTATACATCTTCAAGTCCCCCGGTATGATAAAAAAAAGACCTGTTAATATGTCATTGTGTAAATGTACCCTTTGGCCAATAGTGGTAATACAACACATTATTTGTGCCAATCTTCATTTTAAGAAAGGTTTTTATGCAAGCATTTAAAAACTTGAAATGTTAAATTATGCAACAGACATGATAAACTCCAAATGTTTAAATAGTGCTGTAGCTGTGCATGTTTACCATCTGTATTTACCTGCAAGTTACATGAAATGGGAGATTAGCTAATCAAATTCTCCACGGTAAAATGCCTCTCATGTGCAGATTAGTAGAATCTAGGTGGGAGGAGAGGGACGGAGAGGAGGATCATTAGGAATGTGGGGAGAAAAGAAGAGAATAAATTTAGCTTAGATGAGTTATAGATTGGTGTAGACACTAGGCCGAAGGACTCATTTCTGCAAATATGTCTCTGAAATTTACAAAATGTATTTCTTAGGATTTGATTGCGCTTGAGGTTTGCTGCAATTTCATTGTCCATGCATGCATTTCTTCATGAGCATCTTTTAATCAATCTGTTAACAGTAAGAAATTAAATGTAATGACAGTATACTCTACATACCTTGCTCCAAAAATGTCTTTTTTAGCCAGATCAATGCCTGAAATAACCTTGACTCGGAGAACACGGGTTTCTTCCTGAAAGCAGAAGAATAAAGCAAAGCTGTAAGAAACATTGTTTGATTACTAAAATTGTATAGATGTACAATTCATATGGTGGGAAAATATGACTCTGCTGTGTCGCGGCCTGTCCCACTTGGCAATTTTTTTTGGCGACTGCCGGCATCATTGACTGACGTATTAGAGTCGCCGAAAGATGTTGAACATTTCAAAATCCAGCGGCGACAAAAAAACATGTTGCAACACTTGAGGAAACGCCGCGCGTCAATACGTCATCACGACGCGTCACCGCCGCGACTTTTTCGGTGACCTGATGCGTCAGTCAATGATGCCGGCAGTCGCCGAAAAAACTCGCCAAGTGGGACAGGACCTTCACTTGTTCTAATAGCAAGACAGTGAGCTGACTTCCCTCTCATACAGAAACACCCATGGAAAGGGGACTTACAATTTTTTTTTTCAACAATAACAAAACTTCATAAATGCCCATTATCCAAGTCTTGCATTCTTATTCCATAATGACGAATGCAAGAACATTTTGCTGGCCTGATTAATTAACTGGCACATCAGCTCAAAAACGAAAAATCCAATATGCTTTAATTACCTTAAGCACCATGTAGGTCGAGTCAAAAGCACTCGTAGTCTGCATTTTCTACGAGCAAACTTGAAACTGCACACCAAATCAAACCACCTTAAGCTACCGAAAATCTCAACTGGCCAAATGTAAATAATGATAATAGGACTAGAAATTGAGAAAAAATATTGACAGCCGTCTCATCTGAAAAGGCACTGAATAATTAAAAGCGACTCTTCAATTTTAATTATGGAAGCTTTCAGAGAATGTTCAATCATCCGGACTCAAATTTAGTGGCCCACTGTTTGGCCATCAGTAACTCAGCCGATTGCATCGCAGAAGCCCTCGATGCCTGATTTTGCAATGCCCCTGTATGTTTTTACTTTAATGGCATGGGCAAGCGCATGGATCGAGTTTGACCATGTGAACAAAAGTTAGTTTTCATTGTTCCACACCTACACACTTCATTAAATACAATTGATTAAACAAATTGATCAGCTGCAAGGAGCAAGACTGATTGTAGTGCTGGGGAGAAAGCTGGAAGAAAGATGGGGCTGGATAAAACCTGGCAAGAGATAGGTGGATTCAGGGTGAGGGGTTGGCATTGGTAGATGGTTGGACAAAGGCCAAAGATGGAAGGACAAAAGGCTGTGAGATAAGGATATAAAGAGAGAAGAGGCATGACATTTGAAGCTAGATACAGTGAGACAAAGTATAAGGATACGGGGTGAAGGAGAAAGGGGGGGCAGGATTGTGGGAGAAATGTGTGTGCTGGTCAACCAATTACCTGCCACCTGCACCTGAGATGTGAATACCTCAATAAATCCCCAATTGATCATGTTCTCAGCATCTTGGATGATCCCAAGCTTGTCCAACCCCAGCTCCAGTTCCTTGACACAGTATGTCAGGAGCTGTAGGTGGGTACATTTCTCACACAGTGTTAGTTACTCGAGACACTGGAAGGACACAAAGTGCTGGAGTAACTCAACGGGTCAGGCAGTATCTTTGGAGAACATGACAGGTGATGTTTATGAGCATAAGACATTGGAGCAGAATTCAGTCATTCAGCCCATCGAGTCTATCTGAAATCATTCAATCATGGCTGATCTATTTTTCTGACCAACTCCATTCCCCTGCCTTCCCTTCGTAAACTTTGACACCCTTACTTATCAAGAACTTGTCAGTCTCTGCTTTAAAAATACCCAATATATGTATCGGGTCAGGAACCTTTATCAGACACTAGAAGTTTCCCTGATCTCCTACATCCTACAGGGGGACTATTACAAGACCATTCAAGTCTGAGGAGTAAACTTAATAGATTTACTAATTTTTAATATACCTCTGCAGAATGGTCTCGACCCAAAATGTCACCCATTCCTTCTCTCCAAAGATGCTGCCTGACCCACCAGAGGTCTGGTTCTCTGAAGAAACCAGTATTCACTATACCTCTGTTTAGCCGACATGTCAAAGTCTCACAAGACAAAGGCTCAAACTTATTACTCAAACACACCACTTGGAACTTAAGCATAAACCACCCTCACAATGTCAATCAGACTTGGGATACCTTCTCTAAAACAGCTTTCCTCCCTTCTATTAACACAATCACTCCCATATATTTCTATTTCCTAATGCTGCTCAGTGTCATTGTTTTTGGTTTGATGGGTCTCCTGTGAAGTATCGTGGAACATCCTGTTGCACTAAGAATGCAATAAAAAGGATTATTGGCGAGTTATTTCTCAGTTCAGATCCTGAGGAAGAAAGGGAGTGAGGTCACTATAGTTAGAAACCAGGACTTACTAAGGAATCGCAACAAAGTTATCAGAAACAAAGAGGAAGAATGCACTCTTATTCCCGGGAGTGCATCCTTGATTGATAACAAAGACTCCTGCGCACTAAAGAACAAAGTAAGTTCAGTATATTGAAGTATTTACCGTGAATCAGCAGAAAATGTACACCCAGGCTATGTTTTTTTTCCCCAATGAATCTAACCCTCAATTAACTCCAATAAATGTAATGAAATCCAATTATTTAATTTCCACTTTAAAAAAGTTTTTTTTCATGCTAAATTACTTGGTTTGGATTGTAACATTTAATCCCAAGCAGGTATACTTTGTCAAACAAAAAATATGGGAAGCTCTTGTCAGCCTGTCCATTTCCTGGTTCTGCGATTTAACTGTTGGTAAACTATGAACAAAAACCAACAGAAAACAAAAATATTGAACATCCTGCACCGGGTGCAATAAAAACAGAAGGTAGCAGGCAGTGCACACAATGTAAGGATTACTTCAAGCAAGTTATCACATGGATTTTTCCACAATTACTTACAATTCAAGGGCTGTTGTTAAATAACATTTGAAACAGATGAGCAACGCTGAACAATGACCTGTAAGCAGCAAATGGATGAAACCAGAGGTCTGGTTCTCTGGATGCTTTCAAGAGAGAGTTAGATAGAGCTCTTCAGGGTAACGGAGTTAAGGGATATGGAGAGAAGGCAGGAATGGGGTACTGATTGTGGATGATCAGCTATGATCACATTGAATGGCGGTGCTGGCTCGAAGGGCGAATGGCCTACTCCTGCACCTATTGTCTATTGTCTCGACCCTAAACATCTCCTATATATGAAACCACAGATCATCTGCCTTTGCACTGACGCACAAGAAGGAAATGTTGGCCAAGAAACTGAGAGCATTTCATATTCTTTCCATCAAGTTACTCTCTTAGATATTTTAATATCGAACTGGGTAGGCAGGCCACTTTTCAAAATATCTTAAAAATGTACTCACCACAAAATGCAACATTGTGCCTTAATGTGCAGGACAATAACTAAAACTGGATATTCAAATCATTATCCGAGCTTAAACGTGGGGTCTTTTGACATTAATTTGAAATTGCCTCCATGGATTCTTAATTAGAACTCGACTTAAACCAAAACCCTAGCTTTAGCTGTGTCAACAGTTAAATTAATGGTGTTTAAGAGGTGTTGAGATAGGCATATGGATATGTATGGAATAGAGTGAAAGGGATCATGGACAGGGCGAAGAGGCCAAATCAATTTGATATCGTGATCAGCACAGACATTGTGGGCCAAAGGAGAGAGGTATAAGGTACACAAGGTATAAATAACAGTGCTGTACTCTTCCAATGTTCTACAACCAATGTTCTCAAACATTGATTATTCCCATCCATTTTCATACGAGTGTCAGGTATGCCAGGTGCCACCCCCAGATTGGTTGGTTGCTATGAAGCACATACACCAACTTAGGTGCATTCTCAGGACAAGTGCACGCAAATGAAATCTGCGTTTAAAAAGCAGTCAATATAACATTATATTTGTAAATACCCATTACTGGTAGTGCAACTGCGCAGAAACCTGGCACAAAGCCCTGCCTTCACTGCTGCTGTGCTGGCAACCTGATTTGAAGATTTGGCCCTCTCACAATAATGAAAAGGTTAGAGGTAATCTCATCGGCACATGGCCCAATGTAGAGAGAACTATGAGGATCATGTACAGAGACTGCCTGTAGATGACTGGTTGTGGGGCGGACTGGAGCACGGGAGTTGGATACCCCGACCTGAATAATGGGGCTCACTGTGCACCTTGGCCAACTTTTCTTTGCTGTTGGCCATTGCTGGGGACAGGCAGTCGGTGCTTCATGTGTTGACAGAGCGCCCAGATAACTTGGTCTCTTTCATCACCTCTTGACAGTCATGATCTAGGTATGTTACAAAACTTACCTTCAGCGGCACTGAAGTTCTGCCACTGGCCGTGAGCCCAACTTTGACGCCTTTGGGGGGGGAGGAGAAAGGGTTAAAATGCGGTTTTCTCCTGCCTGTCCGATATATATCTTCTCGGGCTGCTAGCTAATCCTGAAGAATTGTTCCGACTGCCGTTCTGTGAATTTTTTTTTTTAGCGCTGGAGTAAAATAAATATCTGCTTCTAACGCCGTCAACGCCGACAGATCTCACGTACGGGACAGCTAAACGTAAGCCGTTTATTTTACTTATAATCGTGCTTCTTAGGATTACCTTAATTCAAAATTTACATTGCGAAAAGGTGATTTGGGCCCCATACGAACCGGCAGTGTTTTTCCTGCCAATATGGGGGTTTAAATTCACCGCAAACCGCAACGTCCCAATCGATCGCGTTCCACAACATCTCACTTGCAAGATGATTTAAATGGCCATTAATTTACGGGAATTAAACACTAAATTCCTTCCATTTGGCCTATAAATTCATGACAATGAGATTTTAAAATCATGTTATATTGTGAATTCTTGTCTGAATGTTATTTGGACACTTAAGCTATTTAAAAATGTTATTCTTAGGAAATGGATAGATGTTTAGATCTAGTAATTTAATTTTGTAATTAGCTACAATTAGGTAACTAACTAATTATATGCTTTAATTTCAGGTCATTCAAGCAAGATTGTTTCATATTTGTTTCAGAATGCTTCAATCTATAATAACTGAAAATTTATTTCAGTTCTCTTAATTTTTAAGAAAGTTATGGGCTTTTGACTGTCCTCGATCATAGCTTTTGTGTTAAGTCAATGGAAAAGCAATGGGGAACAAGATGCTAATTTCCGAGTATGAAAATGGCCATAACTTTGTTAATACTGAAGATATGAAAGTGAATTAGGTGTCAAATTAAACGTATTTTTATGTTTTAGCTGATGGGATAAATTGCAGACTTGATTTTTAAAATCTCAAAATATTGTAACATTGCTACATGATCGGAAGACCCATGGTTTATCCCTCCCGTCCACAGATATTTCTTCGGCCACAAGCTCAATGGATGGGTAGCCATGCAGCCAAATACATAGAAAGGGAGATGACAGCTTTCATCATGTCCAACCAGAGATGCAGCGAGACATACAACTTAGGGGCTCGGCCAAGAGGTCGAGCATGTGGGCCGGACGTGGCCTGCTGCAGTGGAGCAGCGGTGGAGGACACCAGGGCTATGCTGGGCCAGGCCGACCCTGCAGACCTTCATGGTCAGATCAAGATCCTTGCACTTCCAACAACTGGGACTTGGAAATGGCACCAAACAACCTCCATACTCTGTATTGTGTCTCAGTGTACTACTACTATACACTTATACTGTATCTGAGATGTGTACCTAATATGTATCTAAGTGCTTATGTATGTCTATGATATAGTGATACTTGTACGGATCTGTATACAAAAAAGAATTTCACTGGACCTCGGTACCTGTGACAAATAATATACCATTCCACACCATGTCACTAACATAGCCTGTTGCCCACACTCATCGTGCTGGGCAAAGTGCAACTCCTGAACATCATATCGCAACAATCAACAGCCACAGAGCTTGCCGCATAGGTCTAATACCAGTTCTCACAAATTGCTACTGTGGTTCACTATGCACAAGCCATGCAGCAAAGAGATCATATCTTTATTTGTACCATTCTTGCAGTTCGGTTGAAGACTACCCAACATGAATAAGTTGCATCTACCCAATGCTGTCAGTCATGATTTGATGCAAGTTGAACCATGGACTATCCACAAGGCACAAATATGCTTCCCATGACTACTCTTCCTTTCCCTCCAACCCTTCAGTTGGGGAAACATTTGTATATAATTGAGAAGTGTTAAGTCTGAAGAAGGGTCTCGACCAGAAATGTCACCCATTCCTTTGCTCCAGAGATGGTGCCAGTCCCGCTGAGTTACTCCAGCATTTTGTGTCTACCTACGATTTAAACCAGCATTTGCAGTTCTTTTTCGCACAAGGTATCCATCTAACCATATAACAATTACAGCACGGAGACAGGCCCTCTCGGCCCTTCCAGTCCGTGCCGACCATTTGTTTTCCCCTAGTCCCATCTACCTGCACTCAGACCATACCCCTCCATTCCCTTCACGTCCATATACCTATCCACTTTACTTTTAAATGTTAAAATCGATCCTGCCTCCACCACCTCTGCTGGAAGCTCATTCCACACAGCCACCACCCTCTGAGTAAAGTTCCCCCTCACGTTACCCCTAAACTTCTGTCCCTTAATTCTCATGTCATGCCCTCTTGTTTGAATCTTCCCTACCCTCAATGGGTAAAGCTTATCCATGTCAACTGTCTATCCCTTTCATCATTTTAAAGACCTCAATCAAGTCCCCCCTTAACCTTCTGCGCTCCAAAGAATAAAGACCTAACTTGTTCAACCTTTCTCTGTAACATAGTTGCTGGAACCCTGGCAACATTCTAGTAAATCTCCTCTGTACTCTCTCTATTTTGTTGACATCCTTCCTATAACTAGGCGACCAAAATTTTACACCATACTCCAGAATTGGTCTTACCAATGCCTTGTACAATTTTAACATTACTTCCCTACTCCTATATTCAATGCTCTGATTTATAAAGGCCAGCACACCAAAGGCTTTCTTTACCACCCTATGTACATGCGATTCCACCTTCAGGGAACTATGCACAGTTATTCCTAGATCCCTCTGTTCCACAGCATTCCTCAATTCCCTACCATTTACCATGTACGTCCTATTTTGATTTGTCCTGCCAAGATGTAGCACTTCACACTTATCAGCATTAAACTCCATCTGCCATCTTTCAGCCCACTTTTCCAAATGGCCCAAATCTCTCTGTAGACTTTGAGAATCTACTTCATTATCCACAATACCACCTATCTTAGTATCATCTGCATACTTACTTATCCAATTTTCCACCCCATCATCCAGATCATTGATGTACATGACAAACAACAGTGGACCCAACACAGATCCCTGAGGCACCCCACTGGTCACCGGCTTCCAACCTGACAAACAGCCATCCACCATTACTCTCTGACATCTCCCATTCAGCCACTGTTGAATACATCTTGCTACTCCGCCATTAACACCCAAAGATTGAACCTTCTGAACCAACCTTCCATGGGGAACCTTGTCAAAGGCCTTACTGAAATCCATATAGACAACATCCACTGCTTTACCCTCATCAATTTCCCTAGTTACCGCTTCAAAAAATTCAAGAAGGTTTGTCAAACATGACCTTCCAGGCACAAATCCATGTTGACTGTTCCTGATCAGACCCTGTTTATCCAGATGCTTATATATATTATCTCTAAGTATCCTTTCCATTAATTTGCCCACCACTGACGTCAAACTAATAGGTCTATAATTGCTAGGTTTATTCTTTGAACCCTTTTTAAACAATGGAACAACATGCGCAGTACGCCAATCCTCCGGCACTATTCCCGTTTCTAATGACATTTGAAATATTTCTGTCATAGCTCCTGCTATTTCTACACTAACTTCCCTCAATGTCCTAGGGAATATCCTGTCAGGACCTGGAGACTTATCCACCTTTATATTTTTCAAAAGTGTCAAGTACTTCCTCCTCTTTGAATCTCATAGTTTCCATAGCTACTCTACTTTTTTTCCTTACCTCACAGTGTTCAATATCCTTCTCCTTGGTGAATACCGAAGAAAATAAATTGTTCAATATCTCCCCCATCTCTTTTGGCTCTGCAGATAGCTGTCCATTCTGGTTCTCTAATGGTCCAATTTTATCCCTTGTTATCCTTTTGCTATTAATATAGCTGTAGAAACCCTTTGGATTTACTTTCACCTTTCTTGCCAAAGCAACCTCATATCTTCTTTTAGCCTTCCTAATTTCTTTCTTAAGATTCTTTTTACATTCTTTATACTCCTCTAGCACCTCATTTACTCCATGCCTCCTATAATTATTGTAGATATCTCTCTTTTTTCGAAACAAGTGACTAATTTCCCTTGAAAACCATGGCTCTTTCCAATTTTTACTATTTCCTTTCAACCTAACAGGGACATAAAGATTCTGTACTCTTACAATTTCCCCTTTAAATGTCCTCCATTTCTCTTCTACATCCTTCCCATGAAACAAAGTGTCCCAATTCACTCCTTTAAAATCCTCACGCATTCCCTCAAAGTTAGCCTTTCTCCAATCAAAAATCTCCACTCTAGGTCCTGTTCTGACTCGCTCCATAATTATATTGAAACTAATGGTATTGTGATCACTGGTCCCGAAGTGCTCACCAACGCATACCTCCGTCACCTGTCCTGCCTCATTTCCTAACAGGAGGTCCAGCACTGCCCCTTCTCTGGTCGATACCTCTATGTACTGCTGCAAAAAACTATCCTGCACACATTTTACAAACTCCAAACCATCCAGCCCATTTACAGAATGTGTTTCCCAGTCTATTTTTGGGAAATTGAAATCTCCCACAATCACTACCTTGTTCTTACTACTAATATCTGCTATCTCCTTACATATTTGCTCTTCCAATTCTCGCTCCCCATTTGGCGGTCTATAGTACACCCCTAAAAGTGTTGCTACACCGTTCCCACTTCTCAGTTCCACCCAAATAGCCTCCCTAGACGAACCCTCTAATCTATCCTGCCAAAGCACTGCTGTAATATCCTCTCTGACAAGCAATGCAACACCTCCACCTCTGGTCCCTCCAATTCTATCACCCCGGAAGCAACGAAATCCTGGAATATTTAGTTTCCAATCACAGCCCTCCTGCAACCATGTTTCACTGATTGCCACAACATCATATTTCCAGGTGTCAATCCAGGCTCTAAGTTCATCCACCTTACTTACAATGCTCCTAGCATTAAAATATGCACATTTTATAATCCCACCATCCTTTATTCTCTGTCTATTATCTTTTTCATCTTCCTCGCCTACATTTTGGGTCCGAGTGCTTCCCTTCTCTGCCTCTTGCCCCACACCCTGTCCCCTAGCCCCCTCTACCCGAGTCCCTCCCCCCAGCCTTTCTAGTTTAAAGTCTCCCCAGTAGCCTTTGCAAATCTCCCTGCCAGGATATTGGTCCCCTTCGGGTTCAGATCATGCCTTCCCCAAAAGAGGTCCCAAACCCAAATATTTTTTTTTAATCTTGTGCAAAAGGCATTAGAATTTGAAAATAAGATCTTCAGCTTTGTTCACAAACTACAAAAAAGGAGATTAATGATCCTATATTAAACATGGATATATTCAAGACATTTACAAGAAACTGATTAATGTCCAAATAATAAAAAATAGACACAAAATGCTGGAGTAACTCAGCGGGACAGGCAGCATCTCTGGATAGAAGGAATGGGTTACGTTTCGGGTCAAGACTCTTCCAGCATCTGCAGTGCCCTCCTACACATAATGTCCAAATAATCCTTCCTAGGTGAATTTGGCTGAAACTATAGAAACATCGAAAATAGGTGCAGGTGGCCATTCGGCCTCCTGGCTGATCGTCCCAAATCTATAACCCGTGCCTGCCTTCTCCCCATATCCCTTGATTCCACAAGCCCCTAGAGCTCTATATAACTCTCTCTTAAATCCATCCAGTGACTTGTCCTCCACTGCCCTCTGTGGCAGGGAATTCCACAAATTCACTACTCTCTGGGTGAAAATGTTTTTTCTCACCTCAGTCTTCAATAGCTTCCCCTTTATTCTAAGACTGTGGCCCCTGGTTCTGGACTCGCCCAACATTGGGAATATTTTTCCTGTATCTAGCTTGTCCAGTCCTTTTATAATTTTGTATGTTTCTATAAGATTCCCCCTCATCCTTCTAAACTCCAGTGAATACAAGCCTAGTCTTTTCAATCTTTCCTCATATGACAGTCCTGCCATCCCAGGGATCAATCTCGTGAACCTACAGTGCACTGCCTCAATCACAAGGATGTCCTTCCTCATATTAGGAGACCAAAACTGTACACAATACTCCAGATGTGGTCTCACCAAAGCCCTATACAACTGCAGAAGAACCTCTTTACTCCTACACTGAAATCATTCCATTAGCTTTCTTCACTGCCTGCTGTACCTGCACATCAACTTTCAGTGACTGGTGTACAAGGACGGCCAGGTCCCACTACACCTCCCCCTTACCTAACCTAACACCATTGAGATAATAATCTGCCCCCTTGTTTTTACCACCAAAGTGGATAACCCCACATTTATCTATGTTATACTGCATCTGCCACACATCTGCCCACTCACTCAATCTGTCTAGGTCACCCTGCAACCTCCTAATATCCCCTTCGCAGTTCACACTGCCACCCAGCTTTGTATCATCCGCAAACTTGCTAGTGTTGCTCCTAATTCCCTCTTCCAAATCATTAATATATGGTAAACAGTTGCGGCCCCAACACTCGGCCACTGCCTGCCATTCTGAAAAGGACCCGTTCATTCCTACGCTTTGCTTCCGGTCTGCCAATCAATTTTCTATCCATGTCAACACCCTACCCCCAATACCATGTGCTCTAATTTTAGTCACCAGTCTCCCATGCGGGATCTAATCATTAAATGTCAGATGGCTATCTCTTTCCTGTGTTGAAATTTGCTGCCTAGTGGTTTCATGGTTTACAGCTCTTCTAAGACAAAACAAGAGGGATGAAGCAAGTGACCCATTCACCGTACGAGCGAGTGAAGAATGCCCACATTTTCTTTCAGTTTAGTAGGTACTTTATAATTCAGCAGTCTATTCAAGGACTAATCCACAGGAAGAAAGCAAATAACTCTTCTGTTCAGATGTGTCATTTCAATGCCACGTACTTTAGCAATAAATTGAGGACAAAAACTGGTGAGGAAACAACAGTTCAATCATATAGATGTTGCTAATGCAATAATAACACGTTTCAAGGCTGAAGAGGTAGGAGAAACGAAAAGAAAGACACTATTTAATAGAAACCAAATTTTTATTGCAATTTAGTACAATGCTTCAGTTTACAGAGTTTGTATGTGTTATATTAATGCAAAGAGCTTTGTTGAAACTTATGGGATGTGGGCATCAGTGGCAGACAGTTATTTATAGCTTAAACTTAGCCTCGAGGAGGTGGCGGTGAACTTCCTTCTTGAACTCCTGCAGTTTATCTGATAAACTAACTCCCACACTATTGTGTAGGAATTACCTGAAAAAATATTGTGTAATAAATTTTGATTCCAAGCACGGTCAAACATTTGGCACATTATTTCAAATCTGGACTGTTCACACAATCTCTTACTCATAGGAGGCAAAAGAGACGGCTGATGCTGGAAGCTTGAGCAAAAAATGCTGGAGGTCAATGGAGGTTAATACCAAAGATAGACACAAAATGCTGGAGTAATTCAGCAGGCCAGGCAGCATCCCTGGAGAAAAAGAATAGGTGCTGGCTGTTGCAGATCGGATCTGAGGTTGGGGGGTTGGGGGAGAGCGGGGGGAAAATGAACTGGAGATGAGATAAGGCCAGAACAAGGGCTGGCATCAAATGGTTTGTTCTGGACTATTCTCATCTCCATTTAATCCCTCCCCCCATCTCTACTTTAAGTCTAAAGAAGGATTCCAACCCGAAAAGTCACCTATTCTTTTTCTCCAGAGATGCTGCCCGACCCGCTGAGTTACTCCAGTATTTTGTGTCTATTTTGTGTCTATTTTGAGTCAGAACCCTTCTTTTAGACAGTCTGAAGGAGGTTCCCAACCAACAACATGGTCTGTCCATTCCATCCCCAGATGCTTCTGGACCCACCGAGTTCCTCAAGCACTTTGTTTTTATCCCGTTGTTTATCACATTGTTTTACATGTCATAATTCCTTATTCTTTTACCTAAATGTGCAAATCGCTCTTCTTGCCTTCTCTGCCCCCCAGTTTCTTCCTTTGCATTATCTGAACTCATTTTCTTCATTCTCTACTTATCTGTGTTCATTAATTTAAGGGTTCCTTTCCTTACCTCTTATTAAAGCCTTTACTCATTCTCTTTTACTGCATCACCCCATAATGCTCCAAGGTAGGAAATATAGCTTCCTTTCACCTAACATCATCTGTCTACAAAATGTGTAGTGTTTATCGAAGGTGGACACAAAATGCTAGAGTAACTCAGCGGGTCCGGCAGCATCTCTGGAGAGCAGTCCTTCATTTTGTGTCTATCATCTGTCCACACCCTTTTCCAGGCACATTTGTGACCAGGTTATTGCATTTGTGGTTGAGGCATTAGTCCAGGCCTAGGTGTAATGCATTCTCCTGAAGGGACAAGAAATAATTTTGTTCAGCTTAGTGATACAAGAGGATATATTTTTTTTTAAATTACATTTTAACAACTCAAATTCTACAATCTTTTTACTAGAGTGTCTGATCCTGCACTTACTAAATACTGCTTTGATGTCAAGTAATATTATATTCAGCTCCCTCAGAAATTCAACCTTCCTAATCTCCAGGGGTATGGAGAGAAGGCAGGTACAGGATACTGAGTTGGATGATCAGCCATGAT
Organism: Okamejei kenojei; assembly: GCA_035221665.1. NCBI lineage: Eukaryota > Metazoa > Chordata > Chondrichthyes > Rajiformes > Rajidae > Okamejei > Okamejei kenojei. Next base: position 160,101,991 of record CM069131.1, read on the forward strand.
CATATTGAATGGCGGTGCAGGCTCGAAGGGCCGAATGGCCTACTCCTGCACCCATTTTCTATGTTTCTACCAAAATAACGGAATTTAACCTGGTCTTCCCCAACACCATCCAACTGGACGGTGCCTTTTCAGCTCTCCAGCCACAATATATTTTTCTCCAGTGGCATTAATTTATACACACTGACTGCGTGAGATGTGTACCAAGGCCATGGATAAACGTGTCACTTTGCTAATGCATCAGAGATGGAGCGGCAGGTCCACCTCTTGTTGCAGTTGAATTATCATCAGTGTAATTACAACCATACACATTTTTCTCTTGCAGCTGAACCATTAAAAATCATCCTCCTCATCCAGCAGCGAGGCAATTAGTATTCTGTGAATAATAATTTTTTACTAGAGTGTCTGATCCTGCACTTACTAAACACTGCATTGATGTCAAGTAGTATTATATTCAGCTCCCTCAGAAATTCAACCTTCCCAATCTGTTTGATGCCAACCATCATGGGATCTGCATACTATTTGTGACAATTGCTAATATTTGTAATGCATTTGCTTAATTTAATATTTGCAAGTTTATTTTTAGTTTTATTTAGTTACACAGGGCTCAAAACAGCACAATGTCATTAAAACAGAAAATGCTGGAATAGCTCAGGAGGTCAGGTAGCATTTGTGAAAATAAGACAGACAGTTGACCAGAAAACTTAGAAACTAAGTTTCTCTTTCCCTTGATGTTACCTGCCTTGCAGTGTCATTCCAGCTTCAACTGTAGATTTAAGTTTATTTTTTAATTTCAGATTTCCATTGCCTGTTATTTAGCCATATTTAGGATCATGTGACATACAGGTAACATCACCTACGATGACAAAGCTTCTGTCCATGGATAATGACATTCATTTTCACGTGATCAGCTCTGTGTTTCACAAATATGTCATTTACCACTTTGGTTGGGATCAAGTTTGGATGAACGAGATTTAGCCAGTCACTGCTACTTAATCCAAAGTGGGTGCAACAATGTTTTTCAACCTGCTTAAGGGCAGCACGGAGGTGCAGCGCCGGAGACCCAGGTTCGGGTGCTGCCTGTATGACGTTTGTATACTCTCCCTGTGACCTGCGCGGGTTTTTCATCGAATTCTTCAGTTTCCTATATCCTTTTATTTACCAACACGTTTCCTACTCCAAAGATGCACAGGTTTGTAGGTTAATTGGCTTGGTAAAAGTGTAAATTGTCCCTAGTGTGTGTAGGATAGTGTTAATGTGTGGGGATCGCTTGTCAGTGCGGACTCGGTGGGCCAAATGGCCTGTTTCCGCGCTGTATCTCTAAACTAAACTATCCATTGTATCATGGAATATGTAGGAAATGTGTAGGAAATCTCTGAAAAATATTTCCCAAATTTTTTTTTTTTTAATTATTCTTGAAGCAGAATGCAGTTCTTCTTCCCAAAGTATGCATTATTTAAACTTGTCAAAAAATCAATAAATGTGCCTGCAGTCAGCCATTAATGCATAAATAAATTAGTTTTCACAATTCAAACTCGAGTCTTCAAGTACGAATTAATTGCAGTAGATGAAACAATTAGTCTACTCCATTTCTCATTAAGCAAGTACAGGGGAGTAAAATGTAAAATTGTACATAAGATTAAAATCAATTATTTGCATGGATGTATAGCATGTAGTTTATTTTGTAATGACAGCTCATATTGCAGTTAAGCATAAGCACATTACGACTTATAAAGACAAAAATAATTGTTCTAAGTTGGAGTACCCCAAATTAATGTTCAACAGAGAACTAGCAACATGCTCTAATGAGCAATGGTATGACTGGAATGCTTGGAATATTTTGTACGATGGTTCATCTGTTTCATATATCCTTTTATTTACCAACACGTTCAAGGAAACTAACAAAGTAACTTGCAAAGAAACAAATTAAGCAACCATATTTGATGGGATGAAAACAATCCAGAAAATAGACAGAACAGTTTATAAACTTCCAGTTATGTAACTAAACCAGAACAGGTACGCATGCCCACAGTGTGGAACCAGGCCTTCCGGCCCAACTTGCCCACACAGGCCAACATGTCCCAGCTACACTTGTCCAACCTGCCACCATTTGGTCCATATCCCTCCATAACCTGTCCTATCCATGTACCTGTCTAACTGTTTCTTAAATGTTGGGATAGTCCCAGGCATGGAAATCGCTATCAAAATATGGAGGGGACCGGGGGACAGAGGGACACACAATTTCTTAGCGGCCGCACGCGCATGCGCACACTCACACACGAGGCTTCGGAGGCTCAATCCAGCGCTAAATGCAGCTCAACCATGCCTGTCTTGCCGGGTTAACTGACAGCCCTGCCTGGACTGACGGGATACCAGTGCTGCTTCTCCGCGCAGGCTGTAAACGTGGGCCATATTTCCCGCAAGTCCAGGCAGGGCTGTAGGTTAACCAGGCGGGACAGGCAGAGTTGAGCTGGGTTTAGCGCTGCTTCTCTGTGCTGGCTGTGGGTCTGGGGGCATCGCGCCCATCTGACTCCCGAAGTCTCTGGCCACCCCCGGGCGGGGGGGGCACTCGGGTGGGGATGGGACAGCGTCGGAGAGCCGGGATCGATCCTGGCTGTGGATGAGGCGCAGGTCTGTGCTGCCCCCATTGCCTGCTGACGGACATCTCTCTTGTCCAAACGGCGCCCTCGATCAGCAGTCCCACCCCCACTGTCTCACGGGAAGCGGAGATTTCACCGTGTTTTAAAATCCGGATTACAAAAAATGGGGGGGGGGAGGAGAAACCTGTCTCACCTGTCTCCCCCCCCCCCCCCCCCCCGGGTTTATGCCCCTGGATAGTCCCAGCCTCAACTACCTCCTCTGGCAGCTTGTTCCATACATCCACCTTTTGTGAAAAAGTTACCCCTCAGATTCCAATTAAATTCTTTCCCCTTCACCTTAAACCTATATCCTCTGGTCCTCGATTCACCTACTCTGGGCAAGAGACTCTGTGCATCCACCCGAACAAATCCTCTACACCTCATGATCTTATAACACCTCCATACGATCACCCCTCATCAACCTGCACTCCCAGGAATAGAGTCCCAGCCTACTCAACCTCTGCCCATAGCTCAGAACCTCTAGTCCTGGTAACATCCTCGTAAATCTTCTCTGTACCCGTTCCAGCTTGACAACATCTTTCATGTCACACAGAGCCCAGAATGGAACACAATACTCTAAATGTGGCCTCACCAACATCTCATACAATTGCAACGTGGCCCCCCAAATTCTATATTCATTATTCCCGTTCATGCACATGATTCCCATCTCTTCATACATGGCTGATCCACTATATATTTCCAGTATTTTGTCATATCTGAATCCTAGAGCTCTTTGAATAAGGGAGAAATCTGATCAAAGTGTTTGGCCTTGTGTACATAACAGTTAACTGTACACTGAGATAGATACAAAATGTTGGAGTAACTCAGCGGGACAGGCAGCATCTCTGGAAGGAAGGAATGGGTGATGTTTTGTGTTGAGACCCTTCTGCAGATTGATTTATTTGGCCAACATAAAAGTAGAGTCTGAAGAAGAGTCTTGACCCGAAACATCGCCTATTTCCTTCGCTCCATAGATGCTGCCTTACCCGCTGAGTTTCTCCAGCATTTTTGTCCATCTTAAAAGTACAGAAAGCTACTTTGTCAAATATATGTCAAAATGAATGTTCCCTCTTAATTTATCAGATTGCCATACTGCTATGCTAAAGCAAAACAGCTGGTGGTTAAGCGTAACCAAAAAGCGGCCACATTTTTGAAATCCCTGCACAATAGCAGTATGGGTGGGGGGAGGGGGGAGAGCAATAAAATTGAATATGCAGGCTAACTCTCAGCAGGTCTTTGATCCAAAACATGAACACTGTCAATTTCCAAACATGCCAAGTGCTTCCAGTATTGACTGCTTTCATGCCAGATTTATATTGCTGTTTTTTTTTAAATTTTCTAAAGTTGTGCATTCTACAGTGGTTCAATAAAGTGGCTCACCACTATTTTCCCAGAAACAAAAGGAGTTGAGCAGAAAAGGTCGGCATTGCCAGTAGCAGCTTCACCCCAGCTACACTACAATGCAATTATACATTATAAAGTGTGACAGCATTGCCATATTTCCCTAAATTAGATATTATATAGAAAATTCTCTCTTTGGATACAATTACATTTTGGTAGTGTAAAAATAAAGTACAACTCTGATAACCCAACATTCTTAGGGCTTTGTGTGTACGAAGGAACTGCAGAAAACTGGTTTACACCAAAGAGACAAATTGCTAGAGTAACTCAGCAGGACAAGCTGCATCTTGGGAGAGAAAGAATGGGTGACCTTTTGGGTCGAGGCCATTCTTCACACTGAGAGTCAGGGGAGAGGAAAACCAGAGATATGGAAGGCTACAAAGAACATGTAAGGAATAAAATGGACAGATCAAAGCAGACAATGATCATCCTCAACATTTTTTTCTATTAAAAAGGCTACAGAATATTAGAATCAATATCCCAGTGAATCTGGAGAGAATGGAAAGGTGACATTCCGGGTAGAAATTTCAGGAAAGGAATAGGTGACCCTCGATCGGAAAAGTCACCTATTTCATTTCATCAGAGATGCTGCCTGACCCGCTGAGCTACTCCAGCACTGTCTGTCTCTCTTTGTGTAAACCAGCATCTGCAGTTCCTTCCTCCACTTCTCAGCAAACCCGTTAGGGAGCACTGGAACCACGGCCATGTCAAATCAGAAGGGAGCAGAGGTAACATTACCAGATGCCAACCTATCAGGATTTCTAAAAATGACGCAGAATTTCATAAATTTTCACAGAAACCTACAATGAGGCCATGGAGGGCATTGTGCTGCTTGCTTCAAAGTGCCTCATCTCTCTCATTCACACAACCTCCCATATTTACTTAAAGGAAGCACCTTTATGATGAGACAATGCATGATATTGTTATCATTATCTAGTGATCATTACCTAGTGATTAGTGAGAATGTATCTGCATGGTCAACAAGAACCCTCTGCTCATCAACACTTACCCAAATGGCACCATTTAGTGTACATGTAAGATATTGCATTACATTTTTTTTTGTTATTGCATCACTTTCTACCTTTTTGCATTATTCTTCCCCCTTCACCATCTGTATCATCCTCCAACTTACTTAATGACTAACCTCTTAAAATTTACCGTCATCTGCAAGCTTAATTTTGCTATTCCTTTCAGTATTTTTCCCACATGACTTCATTTTTTTTTTTGGAATCTGATCATCACTATCAAGGCCAGTAGTTATCACATGACAGCCCCAGGATGTTGAATCATTCAACATTAGTAATGCAATTCAATGTTAAGGGGGGGGGGGGTTCAAGGGAAGGCATTCGACACTCTCTGCGTGACTCTTTTGCAACAGCAACATTGCATGCCAGCTCTCAGCTCATTTTCAAAATATGCCACTCTCTCTTGCAGGTATGGTCTGCAGAAGAGTTGCTAATGGAATTCTACTGTCTGTAATCATCTGCACATATCTTCACTTCCTTATGGGGAAAGAAACATAGAAACATAGAAATTAGGTGCAGGAGCAGGCCATTCGGCCCTTCGAGCCTGCACCGCCATTCAATATGATCATGGCTGATCATCCAACTCAGTTGGGGTTTTGCACGGCTGAGGAACTGCAGTTGTGTCCAGATAATCCTCCATTGTGGAAGATACAACTTTAACCACTGAAGTGTTTTCTTTGCAGCATTTGATTAAATGCTCCTTAGATTTCCAGTACTCTCAATTAATCAGCAGAACTGTAGAGTTTGATTTGATCTACTGATTATGAGATTAGTTATGATTGATTATTGCATGTAAGTTATCATCCTGAAGGCATATTACCTTAGTTGACTCTCATTTTTAGGTATGCATCATAACGCACCCTTCCACACAGGCTAGTGAAACAAGGTTGATCCCAATTTTAAGCTGTCACATATGTTCTGCGTCTATCCATTTTGCACATCTGTAGAGCCCAACAGCATGATGGTAGGACCTTCAATGTAAAGACCAGAGCTTTATCTCCACATCGACTGTTGGTAGTAGTCACATCCAACTCTTTTGTACTGCTGCATCTCTGAGAATGGGGGAGGAAGAGTTCACTTGGGTTTATCCCTCATCTTTCTTCATTTTAAATCTGTTGATCATGCATGATTTCCAGCTTCTATTTAAATAAACACAATTACCTGCTGTAGTTGTGACAATGAGCAGCAGCAGCACCTGAAACCAGAACCTGAGAGGGAACCAGCAGCATTTCTGTTGATACATGCTCCAATGGTCCCAACATAAAAACGCAACTTATCTCAGTGCCAAGATGCTGTTCTAAACGACACTACCAAAGGCATTGTTATCCTTATCTGCGTGCCTACAGATAGGCAGAGTTGCTGCAAGCGTTTACAGACCAGGGCAGCACAGTGGCTCAGCAGTGGAGTTGCTGCCGTAAGGGCCTGTGCCACTTGGCCGTCAGTTGCGCGTCTTGCAGATTGCGCGCAAAGATTTTGTACATCACAAAATCCTGCGACGCCGCGCGTCACTGCCTATGTCATCGCGCACCATGCGCGCACCATGTGCGTGTCACGTTGTGCGTGTCGTGATGCGTAAATGATGCCACGTAAGTTACGCGCAGATGACGGCCAAGTGGGACAGGCCCTTTAGTGTCCAGCAACCGGGAGATCAGGTAGGTTCAGGCAGGGTGAGAGCAGGTGTTCCGTGAAACGATCACCCAGTCTGTGTTTGGTCTCGCCGATGTATGTATTAGAGTCCACATCTTGAACAACGGATACAGCAGATGAGGTTGGAGGAGGTGCCTAACCTGAAAGGACTATCGGGGGTCCCTGGAGAGAGTCGGGGGAGGAGGTATCGTGAAAGGTGTTGCATCTTCTGCCGTTGCAGGGGAAGGTGCTTGGGGAGGGGGCGGTTTTGGTGGGAAGGGATGACTTAACCAAGTTGTGGAGGGGAGGGTCTCTGCGGAAGACAGAAAGGGGTGGAGATGGGAAAATGTGGCTAGTAGCAGGATCCCGTTGGAGGTGGCGGAAATTTCAGAACATTATGTGTTGTATGCGATGGTCGATGTTTGTGGAAGGTAAGGACTAGGGGACTCTGTCTCTGTTGCGACTAGTGGGAGGGGGAGCAAGGGCGGGGTACTGAGGAGACACGAGTGAGGGCCACATCTATGAAGGGAGAGGTGAACCCCTGTTCCCTAAAGAATGAGGATATCTCGGATATCAGAGTATGGAACATCTCATCTTGGCCACAGATGCCGCGTAGAGGGGAGAATTGGGAGTTGGGGGATAGAGTCTTTGCAGGATGCAGGGTGAGAAGTGCAGTCGAGATAGTTGTGGGAGTCAGTGGGTTTGTAATCGACTTCAGTCAATAATCTGTTTCCTGTGATGGAGACTGAGATCAAGAAAGGGGAGGGAGGTGTCAGAGATGAAAATTGATGGTGAAGTTGATGAAATCCATGAGTTCTGCATGGGTGCAGGAGGGAGCACCGATGCAGTCATCAATGTAATGGAGACAGGGTTTGGGGATACGGCCAGTGTACACCTGGAACACGGATCGTTCAACGTACCCTACAAAGAAGCAGGCATATCTGGTGCCCATGCGGGTGCCCATAGCTACACCTCGGAATTGGAGGAAGTGGGAGGAGTCAAAGGAGAAGTTATTGATGGCGAGGACCAGCTCCACTAGGCGGAGTAGAGTGTTAGTAGAGGGAAGTTGGATGGTTCTGCGGTCGAGGAAGAAACGGAGGGCTTTAAAGCCTTCCTGGTGGGGGATGGAGGTGTAGAGCGACAGAACGTCCATGGTAAAGATGAGGGAGTGGGGGCTCGGAAAGCGGAAGTCATTAAAGAGACGAAGGGCATGCGAGGTATCTTGGACATAGGTCGGGAGAGATAGGACCAGGGGGGCAGGGCTGGCCTTAAGAGGTGCGGGGCCCAATTGGGAACAATTTAGTGAGCCCCAAGTTCCCAGCCAACGTCTGTTGAATCATAGAAATATAAATAAAGTCTATTATAGACTTTATATCTCTATGGTAGAATGGAAAGTAATCAAAATGTGTGCTTAAAAAGTGCATGCTAGATAATGGACCAAACAGATCCAAGATATATTTTAATATAAAATTGCATCCATGTAACAAGTAACAAGTAACAAACAGGCATTAAATTTTGGGCTTCAGCCCCATCCTACCCTTTATGGGCTTTGATTCCTGCAGACATTTTTAAATGGAAGACTTGCTATAAAACCATGGATTTTACAATTTAACTACTTAGTTTCCCTCCCAAGTTGACTCTCTCCAACTTTCCCCACGAGACCTCGCTTAAACCAAATATGAAAAGAATCACATTTGGCTGCTTCTCTCCAGAAGCTGGTAAATCCAAATCCAGAGATTTATTGAAAGTTGAGTGGTGTTTTCCACATGTAGATGTGGTGTCTGTACTCAAAACATCATTGCAACATAACTGAGGTCACGGGGGGAACGTACAAACTCCGTACAGACAGCACCCGTAGTCGGGATCGAACCCGGGTCCCTGCCGCTGCATTCGCTTCTACCGCTGCGCAACCGAGTCGCCCGGCAGAAGGCTCCCGCCGCCCCGTAGATACCAGCAAATCCATCCCCATTGCAAACCACCACTCTCCCGGACGCCCGGGTTAATTGCCCGCAGCTGGCCAGCAGTATGGCCATGGTGCCACGCTCGCAACGTCGAACCATGTCCCTTGCACTCTCCCGATCGCACACGAATATCACGCGCAGCCACCCGACGGAGGGCCCAAGCCGCCTGGCAGACGACGGGAAATCCATTCCCATTGCCCACCTCATAGGTATCGATCGATCCACGCTAATATTTTCCCCCGCAAATTATGTCACATATATATTGCAATGTGTTGTTGCGTGTGCTTGACGAGCCGAGAGCAGATTACTCTAGCGCGGGGCCCCCTTAGGCGCGGGGCCCCAATTGTGAGCAATTGATCCTATTGGCTTAAGGCCAGCCCTGCAAGGGGGGGGGGGGGAGAGATAGGTTGGAGTTGAGGTACGTGGAAATCATTTCCGTGGGACAGGAACAAGCAGAAACATTGGGTCTCCCAGGGCAGTTGTGTTTGTGGATTTTGGGGAGAAGGCTGTCGGGACTGGGAAACGATAAGGTTGGAGGCTGTGGAAGGGAGGCAGCCAGAAGTGATGAAATCAGAAATGATGTGTGATATTAAGGCCTGGTGCTCAACTGTGGGATCATGTCCAAGGATAGGTAGGAGGAGGTGTCTGAGGGTTGTCGCCTGTCCTCAGCCCGGTAGAGGTCAGCGCACCGGACTACCACGGCACCTATCATGACATATGTACTCATGGAGATTAGCACAGAATTCCAAGTCCTTCACTTTGCAAGCAACCAACTGTTTCACAGTTCAACACAAAACTTTCATTATTGATCTTCTGCAGAGTGTTTGTTAATCCATTCAGAATCATTTCCTTTGAACAATTAGATTTTATATGCTCTGTAGTAACAAGCTGTATCTTTCAGCATGATGCAACCAGTCAAAATCTCTCTGCATGCATGTTTATTAACTTTGAATATCCATAACATGTCCAGGTTTGCCACTGAAACGAAACTGGATGAAAATACAGGTTGTGAAGAAAAATGCAAAGAAGCTTCAAGGTTAGTTTGACAAGTTGACCGAGCTTGGATATATGTAGTTATCCATTACAGGCAGAAATACAAAAAGGCCAAGTATTATTTAAAAGGCACCAGACTGTGAAATGATGTACAAAGCGGTCTGGGTGTCCTTGCATACCAGTCATTGCAAGCGAACATACTGGCAAAGCAAGCAGTTAGAAGGTAAATAATAGGTGTGCTTTCAAGAGCAGGTATGGCTGACTACAATTATACAGGGTTTTGAGACTGCGTCAGGAGTACTCAGGCAGTTTTGGTCTCCTTGGCAGTTTAGGAGTGTACTGAAGGTTTACGAGACAGATTCATAGAATGCCGGTACTGTTGATTAAAGACAGATTGGGTTACTAGGCTTGGATTTCCTAGACTTTAGAATTAAAGGAGATCATGTTGCAATGTACATAGTTCAGACAGGTCTCCGTACGCTGGATGTTGGAAGACAAGTCCCCGAATGGGAAGTTCAGAACCACAGACTCACAGAGACACATAGCACAGTTACAGCCATGATAGTTACACTTTGAGCCCATCTGAAAGTCCATTTGAAAATTTACACTCATCCCATATTAATCTTTAAGGGTAAGATGCTCTGGAAGAGCATGCGTGCAGTTAACGAGTAAAAGAGTGTAGGAAAGATCATGTTTAAACGTCATGTTTATCAGGGCAGGGGAGTGGGAACCAATGCAAGGAGACAGAGGGCCATAAAAGGAGGGCAGAAGCAAAAGGTAGAAGGGAGATAAGAAAAACAAACCTGAAAGCATTGTGCCTTAATGCGAGAAACATTCATAATAAGGTGGATGAATTGAATGCGGATAGAAGTTGAGGGATATAATATAGTTGGAATTACAGAGATATGGCTCCAGGGTGACCAAGGCTGGAAGATGAACATGCAGGGGTATTCAATATTCAGGAAGGATAGACCGAAAGGAAGAGGAGGTGGGGTGGCATTGCTGGTTAAATAGAAGATTAATGCAATATGCAGATATTCACGAAAGGGTAACAACCTGCAGATGCTCAGTAAGCAGAATCAGCTATCTTTGATACAAGGCCATCTATTCCTCTTTTATGAAGAACAACGAGAACATTGTCTGGATTTGATATTCAAATGGTATTTAAATACACACGCACACACCAAGTCCCCACAGTATTTCAGATCAGCATGAAATCGCTCATTGAAGACTATCACACCAAAAATAATAAACTAAAGGCACTTGAAACTGGAATAGGAAAACCGGCATGACAAGCTGTTGCCAAAAAACAATTTACCTGCTGGAAAGATAAACACTTGCATACTTGGTCATCCACCAATTCCTCAATTGAATTCTGGATCCAAATTTTTGCAGAACTTATCCTCGTTTTAAAATCATGATTTAGGTTTAGGTTTAACATTGTCACAGATACCAAGGGACAGTGAAAAGCTTTGTTTTGCATGCCATCCAATCGGATCAGATACTGCTATACATAAATGAATATAATCATGGAATGAAATATGGAATGGAATACTTTATTGCCACATGTGACAAGGCACAGTGAAATTCTTTGCTTGCATACCCAAGGTCTACAAATAGTGGCCACCTACAGCGCTGACAAAATTATAAAGTACCCCCTTTTGTTCATCCCCCCCCCCACTCCCCTCCCCTACAGCGGTTCCCCCATGATGGGTGCCCATTGTCCATTGTTATCCCTCCCTACCCATTGTCCAGTGTGTTCTCCCCCCTCATGGCGGTCCCCCACGTCGGGTCCTCCATTGCACTTCACCCCACCTCGCCAGGTCCTCCATTGCTCATGTCAAACGTAGGCAGAATAGAGCAAAAAGGAAGGTACAGTGCAGAATATAGTTCTCAGCATTGTAGTGCACCAGTTCCACAGACAAAAGCCAATGCCCGCAATGGGGTAGAGGCGAATCGGCCTAATCTTGCTTACAGAAGACTGATGATAGAGGGGAAGAAACTGGTGGTGCGCACTTTCAAGCTTCTGTACCTTCTGGCAGACAGGATCAGAGAGAAGTAGTAAGTCAAAAGTAAAAAAAGTCAAAGTATCCTTTATTGTCATTCAGACCTTTCGGTCTGAACAAAATTTAATTGCCTTGCAGTCATACACATAATAAAAAACAAAACATCCACCACAGTGAGTTCACCAGGCACCTCCTCACTGTGATGGAAGGCAAAAATCTTAACGTCTTTGTCTTCTTCCCTCCTTGTTCTCCCTCTGCGCTGAAGCGATCCAGGCCTCCGATGTTGTCGTCCACTAGGCCCGCGGCCGAGCCTCCGAAGCCGGGCTGCCGCCACCGCCGTCGCCGGAACCCCGCCACAGCTCTGAAGTCCGGACCGCTGCCGGAACGCTGGAACACCAGAGTTCTGAAGCCGGGTCCGCCGCTGGAATGCCGCCACAGCTCTGAAGCCAGGCCGCCGCCGCTGCTGGAACGCCGCCACATATCTGAAGTCGGGTCTGCCGCCGGAACACCACAGCTCTGAATCCGGGTCTGCCGCCAGAACACCACAGCTCTGAAGCCGGGTCCGCCGCTGGAACGCCGCCACAGCTCTGAAGCCGGGTAACACTGGAACACCACAGCACCGAGGCCGCCAGCTCCGCCATTAGGCCTCAGCACAGACGGAGACGGTAACGGGGGACACGACACGAAAAAGTCGCATCTCCCCCGACGGGAGAGACTAAAACCTTATTTCGCCCCCTCCCCCTCCCACACACACATACACAGCCTAACAAACTCAATTTAACTAACACATCACAAGGTGGGATAAGTCTTTGATTATGTTGGCTGCTTCTGAGACACAATGGGAAGTATAGATGGAGTCAATGGTCGGAAGTCTAGACAGGACTACACTTAAAACTCTGTAATTTATTACAGTCTTGGGCAGAGCTGTACTCAATCAAGCAAGGTGTAATGCATTCCAACTGTATGCTTTCTATGGTACATCTGTAGAAGTTTATAGACCATCCTGGAGATGGTCTTGGAGGGGAGGATGTTCCTCAAACTGTGGAGCATCTTGGACAATACAGCTCACTCCCACTATGACACACTGGTCAACCTGAGGAGCACCTTCAGCCACAGACTGGTTCCACCAAGATGCAGCACAGAACGCCACAGGAGATCCTTATCCCCTGTGGCTATCAAACTGCACAACTCCTCCCCCTTCAGTTGTGGGGTAGACCGACTGCCCACTCCCTCTCTCCCCACCCCCCCATCCCCAATCCTGGAGAGGGGAAAAAAACTGAATGACGGGGTGTTAGTGGTGGGGGCGCGAGGTGACCAGTGATCACCCCGTACACCAGCACTACCCTACACACTAGAGAGTCAAAAAGAGTCAAAAGAGTTTATTGTCATGTGTCTGACAGGACAATGAAATTCTTTCTTTGCACAGCACAACAGAACATAGTAGGCATTGACTACAATTATATACGTAAATACACACATTAATTAATAAATTAATAAAGTGCAAATAACAGATGGAGGGGTATTAATGTTCAGAGTTTTGTCCGAGCCAAGTTTAATAGCCTGATGGCTGTGGGGAAGTAACTATTCCTGAACCGGGTCGTTGCAGTTCTCAGGCTCCTGTACCTTCTACCCGAAGGTAGCAGGGAGATGAGTGTGTGGCCAGGGTGGTGTGGGTCCTTGATGATGCTGCCAGCCTTTTTGAGGCAGCGACTGTGGTCACTAGGGACAATTTACAATTTTACCAAAGCCAATTAACCTACAAACCTGTACGTCTTTGGAGTGTGGGAGGAAACCAGAGCACCAAGTGAAAACCCATGGGGCCTCAGGGAGAATGTACAAAATCCGTACAGGCAGCACCCATTGACAGGATTTAACCCAGATCTTTGGTGCTGTTAAGGCAGCAACTCTACCGCTGCTGTCCTGGAATAGAAGGCTTCATCTTGAGAGCAGATGCATCAGAGGCTGAGAGGCTGCGAGAAGGGGATGGCATCCTTGTACAAGACAGAGTGGAAGGAAGTATGGTCAATGTAGCTCTGGGGGTCAGTGACTTTATTGTAAATGTCAGTGCACAGATTGTCTCCCGAGATGAAGACAGAGAGAACCAGGCAGTTGAGTGTGTTTGTGAAGAGTAGCTGGTTTCGTATTTGTTCCAGAGAGAAGCAGAGTTCCCCTAAACCATTTGGAAGGGCAATGTAAAGATTCACATGCCATCTCCTCCAACCTCATTGACTACATTTAGTGCTTTCGATGTGGTTTCTTCTACATCGACTGACCAAAGGCAGACTGAGTGACTGCTTTGTAGAACTGGTTCATGCCAAGCTAATACACTTCCCCATTCTTACACCAACTCTTCTGTTCTCAGCTTTCTCCACTGCCAGGATAAGGCCAAACACAACTGAAGGAACATCACCCCATATTCCACCAGGGTCAGCTACAAATCAAAGGTATAGAGCATAGAACAGTGTAGCATAGGATTCATACGGCCCATCATTTCTGGATGTCAGGACTGTCTTATGAAGAAAGACTGGATAGACTCTGTTTATACTCTCTGGAATTTAGGAGATTGAGAGGGATCTTATAGAAACTTACAAAATTCTTAAGGGGTTGGACAGGCTAGATGCAGGAAGATTGTTCCCGATGTTGGGGAAGTCCAGGACAAGGGGTCACAGCTTAAGGATAAGGGGGAAATCCTTTAAGACCGAGATGAGAAAGACTTTTTTCACACAGAGAGTGGTGAGTCTCTGGAACTCTCTGCACAGAGGGTAGTTGAGGCCAGTTCATTGGCTATATTTAAGAGTGAGTTGGATGTGGCCCTTGTGGCTAAGGGGGATCAGAGGGTATGGAGAGAAGGCAGGTACGGGATACTGAGTTGGATGATCAGCCATGATCATATTGAATGGCGGTGCAGGCTCGAAGGGCTGAATGGCCTACTCCTGCACCTAATTTCTATGTTTCTATCATTTCTGTGACAAACACAATGTCAAATTAAACTAATCCCTCTTGTTTGCAAATGATCAATATGCCTCCAAATTCCTGCATTTCCTATCTAAAAGCCTCTTAAATGCACGATCATCAGGTGTTTCTACCAGCATGCTTGGTAATGTGTTCCAGTCGCTCACCACACTCTATAGAAAAAGCTCACCTCAGACTCTAACGTTCCAGAGAAATCATTCCTAGTTTGACCACCTCCCCTTGTCACCAATACCCCCTAATCCAGGTAACATTCTGGTGTACCTCATCTGCACTCTTTTCAAAACCTCCACATCCTTCCCGTAATGAGATGAGCAAAACTGCACACAACTGGTAAAGCAGATATGCACCCTAACTAAAGTTCTCTAAATCTGCAACATTATTTTTCGAATTTAAGATAACTCATATCCCCTGCGCTTCTTTCTCTCTTTCTCTCTACCTTCAGCCTCTGTCTGTCTTCTTTCAACTGTCCCCACCCCTCGTATTTCCCCTCACTTAATCCCAGCCACCCCAATCACGTTATTCAAGCACTTACTACAAGAGAGCTAGATAGGGCTCTTAAAAATAGCAGAGTCAGGGGATATGGGGAGAAGACAGGAACGGGGTACTGATTGTGGATGATCAGCCATGATCACAGTGATCATTGTCTAAATGATCTAATCTATTGTATAAACTAAACTGCAAACCGAACTACTGTCAATCCCACCCTTCATTCTAACAGGAACATGTAGGCCTTCAACTCTCCCTATCTCACCTTTAAAAACCTCCCACTGACTCAACGTCCTTTACCTGCGTCTGAAAGTTCCTGTCTAATATCATCAAAATAACCCTTTCCCAATTTCGGACTTTGGACATGAACACTTCAGTCATGTAGCCGAGTAAGTAATTAGCTAGCTAGATTATTAATCCCGGGGCAGGTTTGATTCCCACCGTGCCTGCCACAGATTTCAGAAACAAATACAGTATTTATAGATAATTGAAAGTTAAGAGAAGTCTCAGTCACAATGACCACAAAGCTATTCGATTGTTGTCACTTTTATAAAGTCTTCAAAAGCCATATCTCTTAATAAAGTACAGTATTTCCCAATAATGAAGAAGCACCCCCATTTTGAGTTGCTAAATTTTGAAAGAAGGCTGGCAGGACATAGAATTTCTCACACTCAAAAAAAAAAAAAAAAAATAAAGTGACAATTCAATTTGCCCAAGGCTTCCAAATCTCCTTCATTCTGAATTACTGAATGGGTGGGGGGTGGAGGGTGACGGCTGGTGGAGAGATGGTGGGAAAAACGGGAGCACACTGGGACAAGTTGAATCAGTTGTGATCTTATTGAATGACAATGCTTGTTCAAGGGACCAATTGGGGGGGAGAGTTCCTTTCACAGCGTGTGGGGAGTCTGGCCAGGGGTAAAGTTGCGGGGAGGGCAAGAGCGTTGAGAAGGAGGGTGTCGGGGATCATGAAAGTAACTCACTCACCGTGTCTTCATTGCCGGGAAATACGGTATTTAAAAACATATAGCTCAAAGAAATGTACTTACCACATTATTTGTACACAAACTCCATTCTTCTCTCTTTGTTTCTTAAGATACTCTTAAGATAATGGCAATCCCCATTTGAAAACCCACCAAGAAACTTGCGCTGCGCATGCGCAGTACGCAGTTCATGGTGCAAAGTATGATCTTCGGTGCAAAGGCAGAATTTCAACTGCATTCAGCTCCCCTTGTCATTGGCGGCTTGAAGCCGCATCGACGGCACGCAAGTTGCCATACTTTCACGTATTACATGCACTGCGGATGAAAGGCAGGGGAGAATTATGCCTACCCAAGAGATCGATCTCTTAGGTAGGCATAATTCTCCCGTGCCTTTACTATTTATATTTAATAATTATCATTTTATAATTTTAGTCAGGGTAGGCAGTGCCTACTTTGCCTACCCTGACGGCACGTGCCGTGTGTGTGTGTGTGTGTGTGTGTGTGTGTGTGTGTGTGTGTGTGTGTGTGTGTGTGTGTGTGTGTGTGTGTGTGTGTGTGTGTGTGTGTGTGTGTGTGTGTGCACACACACGTGTACATATACACACACTGAACTTCTTTTTTTCTCTCTCGTTTATCATATTGTTTAATGTTTAAGTAAGAACTGCAGATGCTGGAAAAATCTAAGGTAGACAAAAAAGCTAGAGATATTCAGCGGGCGAGGCAGCATCTATGGAACGAAGGAATAGGCGACGTTTCGGGTCGAGACCCTTCTTCAGACATTGTTTAGTGCATTATGCTTACATATTCTGTTGTGCTGCAGCAAGTAAGAATTTCATTGTTCTATCGGGGACATATGACAATAAATCACTCTTGACTCTTGGCTTGCTTATGGATTGATCTTGTCTACATGCCCCAGAGCATAGCCATGTCATTGACTCTTGATTGCCCTTTTACAAGGACTTTGATCACTGCAGTTCAGGAGGCAATGAGCAACAGACAATAAACATAGGCCTGGCGAGTCACACCAACATCTAAGAACAAATTAGAAAAAAACACCTCTGCGAATTACATCTTCCATGGCCCCAGGGCAAAGTAAGAAACCCAAATACATAAGTAGGTGATGGATAGGTTTCTTTTCCAGACAAGCTATCCGAGATTGTGTTCTACTCTGCTGTAAGCTACAAGACAGTCAAGGGGCTGTCCCACTTGAGCGACCTAATCCGTGAGTTCTGGCGAGTTTGCCCTCAACTCATACTCGCAGCATGGTCGACACGAGGTCGTAGGAGGTCTTTGTAACTCTCCTTCATGCTCGAGAGTAGTCCCCGTGTACAGGAGGCCTCAGCTAGGTCGCAACGTATTTTTCAACATGTTGAAAAATGCCCGCGAGTAAAAAAAGGTCGCCATGAGAAATATCGTTACTTTTTTTAACTCGTACGTTTAGTCATAGTAGGTCGGCATGTTAGTCGTAGGTGATCGAGAGTAGTCGAAGGTAGTCGTAGATCGTCTTCATCATAGTCGAAGGGAGGTCGAAGGGAGATCGAAGGAGGGCGTCTTCACTCTCCACTATTCGGTGTCCAATTTTCCCGAAATTAGTCATAGCTAGTTGTAGCAAGTCGGAGCTAGTCTTCAACATGACATTTTTTTCAAACTCTCCTAAACTCTTCTCAACTCGCCAATTAGGTCACCCAAGTGGGACAGCCCCTTAAGTTAATCATGAGGCTCAAATTTCAAACAGCATGTCCAAAAGTTGTTTAACAAACATTTTCCCAAAAGAGATTAGTCGAACTATTTCATGTCATCGGCAGTGCGGCATAGATTGTTAATTTGTTGAAATCTAAGGGACAGTAAGAATGATTGGGATATATTACCTATGGCGCCCACATAATGACATTTAACCCTGTACTTTTAATGCCTTCAATGAAGAAATAGGAAGTTCTGCATCCAAAATATGCAATTACACAAAGAGTTAGCAAGTAGTAATGCATATTAATCTGAAAAATGTAAACATCAGACAGATCCTCTCCAAAACTACTGACAGTTAGAAATGGCAGAAATGTATAAAATAATTTGGAGGTGGTGTAGTAGAGATTAGTTTGATCCCTAATTCCATTTGAAATTTTCAATCCACAAATCATATTTAGTTCAGTTCAGTTTACTTTACTGTAACGTGTACCGAGGTACAGTGAAAAGCATTTGTTGCGTGCTAACCAGTCAGCAGAAAGACAAAGCATGATTACAATCGAGCCATTTACAGCGTATAGACACATGATAAGGGAATAATGTTTGTTGCAGGGTAAAGCCAGCAAAGTCTGATCAAGGATAGTCTAAGGGTCACTAATGAGGTAGATAGTACAGTAATATGCACCTAGCACTACAGCATCACACACACATATTTTCTTTGTATCTTCTCTTTCTCAAATATAAAATTTAGTTTTTAAACAAAGCGATCAAAAAAATAGATTTCTCAACAAATAGATTCCTGCATCTGCTTCAGTTTATTACACATCTTGGTTTGGTTCTTTCATTCAAATAGCTTTACCCAAATCATTCTAATCAACCTTTCAACCTTGGTTATCTTGTAAGAGAATTTGTTACTCAATTGTTGCTTCATTGCCAAAGCACAAGGTGTTGTTTAAGTTAAATTTTAACACGCGTTCACATTCAGCAAAAGAACTGACATTTAATGCTTTACTGATCAAACACCATCATTTTTGTTGATGCTTTAATGAATATTATTCTGACAAGCCTTGCAATACCACCACAAGACGAACACATGATAAAACACACACTCAAAATGATTATCAACAGCATCACAAGTCAAACATACATATTTGAGTCACATTTAGAGAACAATAATGATCATTTTTCAACACCATGATTTAATCAAGAAATTAGTGCTGTAACAAGTTGAATTTTCCGCATCCTTTCACATAAAGATAGAATAAAAGATGCAAATGTACATGCAAACAATCCACTATACTGATAACAGGCAAAAATTAAAAAAAAAAAAAAAAATGTCACCAAATACATTTTAGTTTCACAAATTGGAACTAATATCTTTGAAAGATGTTTGCATCTCAACGATAAATCTTGTGCAATTTAAACTTCCACGATAAAACGGAGCACTGACGCTCAAATGAGTGACTTACATTTTCTTTATTTTACCATGATTCAAATGATTCACTCACACCATGTTCCTTGGTTTCATGCATCTTCTTCCTACCAATAATCATCTCACCAATGTTCAGGCCAGGCAAAGTCCACTTTGTGACAAATTACGCACAATGGTTGATTCTTTCATTCTGATGTGTGATCCAACAATAAAGAAAAACAGATACTACAGCTAGCTTTTTTATGATGCTAACTGAATATACATGCAATTAATTAATTAGAGAACACTGTATTACGCAAGCCAGATTACTTAAAAAAAAAAGATTGTGATCAGGAATGAGAGTAAATTTGCACATTACTCTTAAAACGTAATGTGCAAATTTACAAGCAAAAAAGCCTTCTTGGACTGAAATAGTATAGAAAGGGAAAAAAATGTTCCCTTGGAATCTCCAGGCAATAATCAGACACATTTGTCTTTTCATAACACAGTCTATCAATTTCACAACAGGAGGCCACTGAAATTGACAAGCATATAACCATATAACAATTACAGCACGGAGACAGGCCCTCTCGGCCCTTCCAGTCCGTGACGACCATTTGTTTTCCCCTAGTCCCATCTACCTGCACTCACACCATACCCCTCCATTCCCTTCACGTCCATATACCTATCCACTTTACTTTTAAATGTTAAAATCGATCCTGCCTCCACCACCTCTGCTGGAAGCTCATTCCACACAGCCACCACCCTCTGAGTAAAGAAGATCCCCCTCACGTTACCCCTAAAACTTCTGTCCCTTATTCTCATGTCATGTCCCTCTTGTTTGAATCTTCCCTACCCTCAATGGGAAAAGCTTATCCACGTCAACTCTGTCTATCCCTTTCATCATTTTAAAGACCTCAATCAAGTCACCCCTTAACCTTCTGCGCTCCAAAGAATAAAGACCTAACTTGTTCAACCTTTCTCTGTAACATAGTTGCTGGAACCCTGGCAACATTCTAGTAAATCTCCTCTGTACTCTCTCTATTTTGTTGACATCCTTCCTATAACTAGGCGACCAAAATTGTACACCATACAAGCAGTGGCCTCTATTGACATTTCATATTCTGACCACCCTTTTGCCCTCTCTATGATGCAGCTGCTTTGATATTCGGCAAATAGCCACATTTCTGACATGTCCTGCCCACCTCCTCTGTGATACTTTCAATATTGCAAACAATGGTGACATTTATTTGGAACAGAATCTGCGCATCCCGAAACTTGGCTGGCCACTTTGTTGCGATGTATTTAGTGCAGGTCACGTGAAAGTGGTTAAGCTGTGCACTGTCCAAACATAGAGTAAGCTGCATCCGACAACAGCATGGTACATGTTCAGCTTGGTCTTCAGAATGATTCCTCCTCATTCCCACTGGCTTTTGCTATCCTGTTGTTGACTTTGTCGAAGATGGGACACAAAATGCTGGAGTACTCATTGACTTTGTCAATGTTGACTGATCTTTGGACAGTGTTGCCAAGTGGATACGTTGTCCACTACTGAAAGCCACTGACCATTAATGAGGATGTTTGGTTCTGTGTTTGAGGCATTTGGTGCTGATCAGAGCATAATTTATCTCTTTTTTTTGTGCTAATTGCGAGACAAAGTTGCAATAGACACAGGCAAACATTTCCAAGCTTTCCAGCATATCACCTTCTAAAACTGCATTGCGTGCACAATCACTAGCAAAGATGAAGTCCCTTAAAATGGATTCTGATCATTTTGGATTTGCTGGGCGTCTCCTTGGGTTAAAAAGGGCACCATCAGTCAGTCCCACCTCTAAAGTTATTTTCTTAATCTTTATCAGAGTGGGCATCAGGCAACACTGCAGAGAACATCTTTGCAAACATCGATGTAGCTGGTTCAGATTCCCAATCAATACTGGGCCTCATTATTTGAAGATGTCTGCAAATAGCGCAACTGCTCCTGGAGGTAGCGCATCTGCTCCTATTGTCACGTGTACCGAGGTACAATGAAATACATTTTTGCTGCGTGCTATCCTGTCAGCGGAAAGACTACACAGTTACAATCAAAACGTCCATGGTATACAGATATAATATGAATAAATGAAAAATGTTTATTAGCCAAGTGTGTATACATACACGGAATTTGCCTTGCTGCTTTGCTCGCAAGCAACACACGATATACAATAAACAATAAGAATAAAACATTATAATTTAAACGTGAAGGATGAAATAAAATACCTGAGTAAAAGGAGGCTGCAGACTTTTGGTTGTTGGGTAGAGCTACTGCTCGTGGAAAAAAAGCAGTTCTTTTTTGTCTGGCGGTGGCGGCGGCTTTGACAGTCCAGGGTTGCCTTCCAGAGGGAAGTGCTTCAAAGAGTTTGTGGCCAGGGTGAGAGTTTGTGTCCAAAGAGTTTGTGGTCAGAGATGATCTTACGCTTCACTTCCTGGCCCTTGCAGTGTACAGTTCGTCAAAGGGTGGGGTGGAAGGGGGAGGGGGGGGGGGAAGGTGGCACCAACTGTTGTTGGTGCCACGATCTTGGCTGATCGTACGAAGCGCTGCAGCCTCCGGATGTCATGCTTGGTGGCTGATCCAAACCAGACCATGATGGAAAAGGTGAGGACAGACTCGATGAAGGCAGTATAAAACTGGACTATCTTTGTCTGTGGCAGATTGTGTTTACTCAGCTGCCGCAGGAAGTACATCCTCTATTGTGCCTTTTTGACTGTGGAGTCGATGGTGACCTCCCATTTAAAGTGCCGGGAGATGATGGTTCCAAGGAACTTAAATTACTCCACAGATGTGACAGTGGTGTTGTTGATGGTGAGTGGGGTGAGGGGAGGGGGAACTCTACCAAAGTCTACAATCAATTCCACTGTCTTAAGAGAATTGAGCTCCAGGTTGTTGTGATGACACCAGGACGCCAGCTGTGTCACTTCCTGTCTGTAGCAGATTCCTCCCATCCTGGATCAGTCCAATCAGGGTTGTGTCACCCGCAAACTTGAGAAGCTTGACAGAGGAGTCTGTGGAGGTGCAGTCGTTGGTGTAGAGAAAGTAGAGGAGAGGAGAGAGTACGCAGCCTTGCGGTGCTCCTATGCTAAGGGTCAGCGGATCCGTGATGTGTTTTCCCAGCCCCACATGCTGCTTTTCTTGTCTGTCAGGAAGTTGGTGATCCACCAACAGAGGGGTTCAGGCACAGTCAACTGGGAGAGTTTGGAGTGTAGTAGCTCTGGCACAATGGTGTTGAATGCAGAGCTAAAATCCACAAACAAAATCCTTGCATAGGTCTCCTGGTGGTCTAGGTGCTGGAGGATGTAATGCAGGCCAAGGTTGACTGCGTCACCCTTAAAGGGAAAGGGAATAAAGTGGGACCAAGATAAAGTCCCAAAGAGTCCAATAATTGCAACATTGATTTCCACCAGGTCTTGGGATTCAGCAAAACAAAAGATTTACTGGAAATTATGACAGGCAATCTATTACTTCCTTACATATTGTACATGCTCTATTCATCTCATCTCTCCAAGATCTGTTTCTTTTTGATGATGGGTGTCATATTTTTTTTTAATGTATGAGTGTTGGTTGTAGGAGCTTTAAAGGACACAAATTGCTGGAGTAATTCAGCAGGTCAGGCAGCATTATCTGGAGAACACGGATAAGTGATGTTTTGAGTTGGGACACTTCTTCATACCCAAGAAACTGCCTCCCCTTTTGAAGAGAGCAACAATTCCACAAAATGTACACGTCCCTCTTTGCTTTCTACATCATGTGGAATGTCAGTGTTGAACCAGCCACTACTGTAATTACCTGAAATATATGACTACTTATTGCTGGCTGCATCCTTTTGCGAATGACAACATTTATAGGCCCTACAACTTGCAACGAAGAAGAGAATGATAATGGGAGGTGCGCTGTAAGGACTGGTGTGGGAACTATAAAAAATGCAAAGCTATTTTGTGATGGGGAACAAAAATATACTGCAAATGTATCCAGACAGTTGGAGTGAATAGCCAAACATAATAAGGTTGAGCACAATGAGTGGAAATGTGGGAGGAAAAGGATAATTTGGGAATGTCACCCTGACTTTAAACCAGATTTTGCAAACACATTTATTGCATGGAAGCATGATGCAAACTGCACATATTACATATGAACATTTGAACATTTCTAAACGTGCAACATCATCAATTTCCACCCTTGCACCCGACAACCATCGAGCGATTAAATACTACAAACTCAGTTTAGTTTATTGTCACATGTAGCAAGGTTTTTTGTTGCGTGCTAACCAGTCAGTGGAAAACAATACATGATTATAATCAAGCTATTTACACTGATAAGGGAATAATGTTCAGTGCAGGGTAAAGCCAGTAAGGTCCGATCAAAGGTAGTCCAAGGGTCATCAATGAGGTATATAGTAGTTCAGGACTGCTCTCTAGTTGTGGTAGGATGATTCAGTAGCCTGATAACAACTAGGAAGAAACTGTCCCAGCGTCTGGAGATGAGCATGTTCACACTTGTATACCTTTTACCCAATGGGAGAGAGGAGGACAATGGCCAGGGTACTGCTGGCTTTACCGGGGGGGGGGGGAGGGGGGGGGGTGGGGGGAAAGGGGAGGGGGGGGGGAGGGAGAGCGGGGGGCGGCAGGTCGCAGGGGCCCTAGCGAGGCACGGAGCAATTGAGGGAGCAAAGATCCTATAGGCTCTTTGCTGAGCTGCCAAAAGCAGTGGACGACCAGCTGATCGTGGCTTCCGCTAGTGTTACAGTCTTTTTTTCTATTCTCTTATTTTTTTATTTATCTCCTTCTTTCTTCTTTTTTATCTCTCTTCTTCATTTTTTATCTCTATTCTTCTTTTTTATCTCCTCCTTTCTTCTTTTTTATCTCTCTCTTCTTTTTTTATCTCCTCTTTTTTTTTATCTCCTTTTTTTTTATCTCTCTTTTATCACTCTTCTTTTATCTTCTTCTTTTATTCTTTCTTTTATCTCCTCTTCTTTTAATCTCCTCTTTTTTAAAAAACGTTTGGGACGTGGACACGGGGAGTAGATGGTCCCTGTGACGGGTCCAAGAGAGCGATGTGTGAGAAGAGGAGGGGGGGGTGGAGGAGTGAGGGGGGGTGAGATAGAAGAGGAGTAACAATAACATAAAGAGGGGGGGTAAGAGTGAGAAGGGTGAGTATATGAGAAATAAGGGGGTGAGAGAGGAGGGGGTGAGAAGAGGAGAGAGAGTGGGGGTGAAGAGGAGAGGAGGAGGGGGTGAGAAGAGGAGAGAAGAGGAGGGGGGTGAGAAGAGGAGGGGGGAGAAAGAAGGGGGGAGGAGGGAGAGAAAGAAGGGAAGAAGAGCGGGGGTGAGAAGAGGAGGGGGAGAGATGAAGAGGAGGGGGAGAGGGGGGAGAGAGAGGGGAGAGAGAAGAGGAGGGGGGGAGAAGAGGAGGGGGGAGAAGAGGAGAGAGAGGAGGGTGAGGAGGGGAAGAGAAAGGAGGGGTGAAGAGGAGGGGGGGAGAAGAGGAGGGGGGAGTGGGAGAGAGAGGAGACGGGGAGTAGAGGAGGGGAGAAGAGGAGGAGAAAGAGGGGGGAAGAGGAGGGGGGAGAAGAGGAGGGGGGAGAAAGAGGAGGGGGAGAAGAGGAGGGGGAGAAAAGAGGAGCGAAGAAGAGGAGGTGGGAGGAAGGGAGGAGGAGGGGGGGGAGGTGAGGAGAGGGAGTGGAGAGGAGGGGGGAGGAGGAGGGGGAGGAGAAGAGTGGGGGGAGAAAAGGAGGAGAAGAGGAGGGGGGGAGAGGAGAGGAGGGGGGGGAAAGAGGAGGGGGGGAAGAGGAGGGGGAGAGGAGGGAGGGGGAGAAGAGGAGGGGGGAGAAGGAGGAGGGGGGAGAGAGGAGGGGGAGAGAGGAGGGGGGGAAGAGGAGGGGGGAGAAGAGGAGGGGGGGAGAAGAGGAGGGGGGAGTGGAGAGAGGGTGGAGAGGAGGGGGGGGAGGGGGAAGTGGAGGAGGGGGAGTGGAGGAGGGGGGAGTGGAGGAGGGGGAGTGGAGGAGGGGGGAGTGGAGGAGGGGGGGAGTGGAGGAGGGGGGAGAGGAGGAGGGGGGAGGGAGGGGGGATGAGGAGAGAGGAGGGGGGGAGGAGACAAGGAGTGGGGAGTGAGGAGGGGGGAGAGGAGGGGGGAAGAGGAGGGGAGAAGGAGGAGGGTGAGAAGGAGGGGGGGAGAGAGGAGGGGGGAGTGAGAGGAGGAGGGGGGGAGTGAGGAGGTGGAGGAAGAGGGGGGGAGAGAAGGAGGGGGGGAGTGGGAGGATGGGGGGGGGGAGTGGAGGAGGGGGGAGTGGAGTGGAGGAGGGGGGAGAGGAGGAGGGGGAGAAGGAGGAGGGGGGGGAGGGGGGGGGGAGTGGGAGGAGTGGGAGAGGAGGAGGGGGGCGGGGGGGGAGGAGGAGGAGGGGGGAGTGGAGGAGGGGGGGGGAGGGGGGGAGTAGAGGATCTGGGGGAGTGAGGAGGAGGAGGAGGGGGGAGTGGAGGATGGGGGGAGTGTGAGGAGGGGGGAGTGGGGATGGGGGAGAGGAGGAGGGGGGGAGAATGGATGAGGGAGTGGAGAGAGGGGGGATGGAGGAAGGGGGGAGTGGTGGAGGAGTGGAGGGGGGGAGTGGAGCGGAGGAGGAGGGGGGAGTGGAGGAGGGGAGTGGAGGAGGGGGGAGGGGAGGAGGAGGATGTGGAGGAGGGAGGGAGGAGGGGGGGAGTGGAGGAGGAGGGGGGGGATGGGAGGAGGGGGGAAGGAGGGAGTGGAGTGGGGAGGAGGGGAAGGAAGGAGGGGGGAGTGAGGTAGGGGGGGAGTGGTGAGGGGGGAGTGGAGGAGGGCCAGGCGAGTGAGTGGGCTGCGAAAAGCTGCGGCTGAGTGAGCAGGCATTTGGGAGAGGGGCAGGGCTTCACGAGCTGCATAGGCAGCGAGAAAACATCGCTCACTCGAGGCGTCGCTCACTCGCAGCCAGATGCTTCTGAATCCTCTCCGTCTCACCCGCCCAATCGTAGAACATGGCAGCAGCAGCCGTTATCGTTGCACGGGGCAAGCGATGAGAAGGTGGCCCTGGCGGCCATTACTCCCTATGGATCTTTGGTCCGCAGCACCGGAGGCGAAAAAAAATGACTTGAGTGGGGGGGGGGGGGGGGAGGTAAGTGAAAGTGCACCTGCGCGTGAGTGCATCTGCTTTAAATCGAGAGTGGGGGGGGGGGGGGGGGGGAACGCGTGCCATGTGGCAAGGGCTTGTGATGTCCGCAGCAGTTTGATTATTTAAAAAACAGTCCGTTTGTGAACAATTTTATTGAAAATGTGGTGAGATAAATGACCAAATTTATAGATTTATAAAATCATAATGTAAAACGCTAGTGAAATCTGTAAAAATTTGTCCGTTTTGGTGTCTGGTTTTTGAGGAGATAAGTTTCAAAGGCAAAATGACACACACACACACACAGTTTTAAAAGTATATAGATTATCAATTAAGTGAAAAGGAGGAGAACACCTGGCTCTTTCACCATCTTGCACATCAATCTGAGGCTCAGACTGGATGGCGCTATCCACAGCCTGGAATATTCCACTGACAAAAGCAATTCCTGCAAATGCAGAGATTCTCCATTTTTATAGTGTTTTTAATTTAGTCAATATTAACACTGCTGCAAGTAAAAATGTTATTGCTTCATTTCAGGACACTTGACAATAAAACACTCTTGACTTGACTACTTTCATAATTTATCCTAAATGAGAGTTTGGAATCCGGATGTGGGGCCAAAGCTGGAGGGCTGGGATTAGGTTACAGTGCATTTGCTTACCCTCGTAAAGTTAGTCACCAAAATGATTGATGTCATCATATGACAGTCTCAGGAATTAACCTCGTGAACCTACGCTGCACTCCCACAATAGCAAGAACATCCTTCCTCAAATCAGGGCAAATTAGGATGAGGAGTTTCAGTTTATTGCAAAAGAGTGACTATTCCTTGAGGGGTAGAAGATGAAAGAAAGATTTTTTTTTTAATTATTCAAATTCTTCTGGCACTTTAACAACAGCTAAACTAAAAAAAGAGAAATCTTCATTACTCCAAGGAAAAATGTTAAGTAGTTTAAAAATTAAATTATCGTGCTGAACCCTTACACAAAGTGCATTTCTCTCCATCACCGCCCACACAATCGAAATTGCAAACATGGAGGTATTAGATTATATTTTAAACCCATTCTATCCCTTAAATGATGGTCCATGTGCATCTTTTTGGCCTGTCAGTTCCAAACAAGCATGAATATGACTTCCAAGTCAGTAAGCACATTTCAATTTTTTGCTTTTTCCTTTTCATTGCATGAACATGTCAAAATGGTCGATTCATTATTGTACTATAGATCAATTCATCGTTGCGTAACGGTGAATGTTTCTGTGGATAAAAAGAGGATTTCGACATACGTTCTACCAAGTATCATTATTTCAGAAAATGCAGCTGGAAATGAAGACTTTTGCTGCTTGATAGGAATGGTTGAATATTCATGAGCTTCTTCACAATGCACATTGTGCTGGCATATTGCTGCGCTGCTTCAGAGAGATACTGCTCAGCAAAAGTAATGACCTATCTTCCATTTCTCCACACCTATGGATTACATCTTCACTTCTAATAATAACTCACTTCAGGCGTTGCTTTGTATAATGTGCAATATACGGCACTGTCATCTGGAAACGTGGTAGAGTATAAGTGACAATTTTTGCAGACGAGCTTAAATGAAAAGGTCATCAACCTGTTGCAACATTTTTCTTCATGTACAGATACTACCCAAACCTCTGAGTATTTCCAGCATTTTTTTCTAATTCACACTTTATCCATGGATGAAACACTTTTAACAGCAGTTTATCTTCTCTTTTGCATTACCTGATGCACTCACGTATGATATGCTTTACAAGGAGACCATGCAAAACAGAGTATGGTGAAAATAAAAATTGAAAACCAAATGTCAATCCCATTTTC
Organism: Okamejei kenojei; assembly: GCA_035221665.1. Classification (NCBI taxonomy): domain Eukaryota; kingdom Metazoa; phylum Chordata; class Chondrichthyes; order Rajiformes; family Rajidae; genus Okamejei; species Okamejei kenojei. The sequence goes on from CM069131.1 coordinate 160,130,151, forward strand.
TTTATTTTAAAAAAATCTTGATTATTCTGGCAAGTGGGAGATATTCTAAAGTTAGATTGAGATAAATCCAGGTCAGCATGTTCTTGTTGGATAACAAGGGAAATCAGGGATAGTATCAAACCAAAAGACGAAGCATACAAATTAGCCAGAAAAAGCAGCCTACCAGAGGACTGGGAGAAATTCAGAGTCCAGCAGAGGAGGACAAAGGGCTTAATAAGGAAAGGGAAAATAGATTATGAAAGAAAACTGGCAGGGAACATAAAAACTGACTGCAAAAGTTTTTATAGATATGTGAAGAGAAAAAGGTTAGTTAAAAAAATGTAGGTCCCTTGCATTCAGAAACAGGTAAATTGATCATGGGGAACAAGGACATAGCAGACCAATTGAATAACTACTTTGGTTCTGTCTTCATAAGGAAGACATAAATAATCTGCCGGAAATAGCAGGGGACCGGGGTCAAATAAGGTGGAGGAACTGAGTGAAATCCAGGTTAGCCGGGAAGTGGTGTTGGGTAAATTGAATGGATTAATGGCCGATAAATCCCCAGGGCCAGATAGGCTGCATCCCAGAATACTTAAGAAGTAGCCCCAGAAATAGTGGATGCATTAGTGATAATTTTTCAAAACTCTTTAGATTCTGGAGTAGTTCCTGAGGATTGGAGGGTAGCTAATGTAACCCCACTTTTTAAAAAGGGAGGGAGAGAGAAAATGGGATTACTGGACCAGTTAGTCTAACATCAGTAGTGGGGGAATATGCTAGATTCAGTTATTAAAGATGGGATAGCAGCACATTGGAAAATGGTGAAATCATTGGTCAGTCAGCATGGATTTATGAAAGGTAAATCATGTCCGACGAATATTATAGAATTTTTTCGAGGATGTAACTATTAGAGTGGATAAGGGGGGAAGCAGTGGATGTGTTATATCTGACTTTCAGAAGGCTTTCGACAAGGTCCCACATAAGAGATTAGTATGCAAACTTAAAGCACACAGTATTGGGGGTTCAGTATTGATGTTGATAGAGAACTGGCTGGCAGACAGGAAGCAAAGAGTAAGTAAACGGGTCATTTTCAGAATGGCAGGCAGTGGACTAGTGGGGTTCCGCAAGGCTCAGTGCTGGGGAACTCCAGCTATTTACAATATATATTAATGATCTGGATGAGGGAATTGAATGCAACATCTCCAAGTTTGCGGATGACACGAAGCTGGGGGGTAGTGTTAGCTGTGAGGAGGATGCTAGGAGGCTGAAAGGTGACTTGGATAGACTGGGTGAGTGGGCAAATGCATGGCAGATGCAGTATAATGTGGATAAATGTGAGGTTATCCACTTTGGTGGCAAAAACAGGAGGGTAGACTATTATCTGAATGGTGGCCGATTAGGAAAAGGGGAGATGCAACGAGACCTGGGCGTCATGGTACACCAGTCATTGAAGGTAGGCATGCAGGTGCAGTGAAGAAAGCGAAAGGTATGTTGGCATTCATAGCAACAGGATTTGAGTACAAGAGCAGGGAGGTTCTACTGCAGTTGTACAGGGTCTTGGTGAGGCCACACCTGGAGTATTGCCAGTTTGGGTCTCCTAATCTGAGGAAAGACATTCTTGTCATAGAGGGAGTACAGAGAAGGTTCACCAGACTGATTCCTGGGATGGCAGGACTTTCTTATGAGGAAAGGCTGGATAGACTCGGCTTGTACTCGCTAGAATTTAGAAGATTGAGGGGGGATCTTATAGATACTTACAAAATTCTTAAGGGGTTGGACAGGCTAGATGCAGGAAGATTGTTCCCGATGTTGGGGAAGTCCAGGACAAGGGGTCACAGTTTAAGGATAAGGGGGAAGTCTTTTAGGACCGAGATGAGAAAATCATTTTTCACACAGTGGTGAATCTGTGGAATTCTCTGCCACAGAAGGTAGTTGAGGCCAGTTCATTGGCTATATTTAAGAGGGAGTTAGATGTGGCCCTTGTGGCTAAAGGGATCAGGGGGTATGGAGAGAAGGCAGGTACAGGACATTGAGTTGGATGATCAGCCATGATTATATTGAATGGCGGTGCAGGCTCGAAGCATCGAATGGCCTACTCCTGCACCTATTTTCTATGTTTCTATGTTAGAGTGAAGGGCAAGGAGAGCAGGAAGAGAGAACCCTGGTACACAAAGGATATTGAGGTTGGGAGAGCAAAGAATCCCGGCCCCTCAGCCCAACTTGTCTCCTTGCTGGCCAAAATGTCCCATCTAAGCCATCTGTATTTGGTCCCTTTCCTTCCAAAACTTTCCTATCCTTGTACCTGTCCAAAACCTTTTTAAAATATCATTATTGTATCCCTCATTTACTTCCTCTGGCAGCTCATTCCATATAACCACCACCCTCAGTGTGGAAAGAAATGTCTCTTGGATTCCTATTGTCCTTCCCCATTCACTTTAAGCCTTTGCTCTCTAGTTCTTGATACCCCTAACCTGTGAAAAACACTCAATTGAGCCAAGCATGTTTAATTGGCATACGTACTGAAAACAGAATGCCAAAATTCCTATTTGCAGCAGCACGACAGGTCTCTACACACAGAAGAGTCATAGAGTGATAGGGTGTGGACCAACTTGTCCACAACGGCCAACGTGCCCCAGCTACACAAGTCCCACCTGCCAGCATTGTTGATATCCCTCCAAACCTGTCCTATCCATGTGGCTGTCTAATTGCTTCTTAAATGTTGTGATAATCCCTGCCTCTACTACATCCTCTGGCAGCTAGTTTCATGTGAAAAATTTACCTCTCAGATTCCTATTAAATCTTTTCCCCTTCACCTTAAACCTATGTGCTCTGGTCCTCGATTCACATACTCGGCAAGGGACTCTGTGTGTCTACCTGATCTATTCCTTTCATGATCTTATACACCTCAATAAGATCACCCCTCATCGTCCTGTGCTCCAAGGAATAGAGTCCCAGCCTACTCAACCTCTGCCTATAGCTCACACCCTCTAGTCCTGGCAACATCCTCGTAAATCTTCTCTGTACCCTTTCCAGCTTGACAACATTGGGGGCGGAAGGGTGGGGGGGGAAGGTGGGAGGGTGGGAGGGAGAAGGGGTGGAGACAACTTTTAAGAAGCCAGAGATACACGGCTGTGAAGCTTGGCGGACATTTAATATTACCAGTCGGTTATCCTTGGTTCTGAAAACTACTGCTTACGTTTTTTTTCCACAATGAGCCAATGAAATTCACCAGTCAGCACCGGCTACAACCTACGAGAAACTTCAACCTCCTGGAAACCCACTAGGACCTCCTAGCGACCCACCTACGGCACGAGAATTCTCGCTACTCGCGCCGCAAATGTCTCAATGCACCGACCATAATGAGGCCGCGACTAGTTCCCAGAATGCGGGAACTCCTTATAACCATGAAGGCAACTCCGCGACAACGACCCACGAACGTGTGGCGATCGCATAGTCTCCTGCAGTCGCCTAAAAATGTGCCTAAAAGTTATAAAATCTCTTTGGATTCTACTTAATTTTCCCTGCCAGAGCAGGGCGCCTGATTGGCCGCCTGATTTCCTTCTTAAGTATTCACCTCAATCCCCTATTCTCCTCCAGGAATACACTCGATTGCAGCCGCCTATACGTGACCCATACCACTATCTTTTCCTGACCAGAGCCTCAATTTCTCTCATTATCCAGGGTTGCTCACTCCTACCTGCCTTGCCCTTCATGCTAATCGGGACATGCATGCTTGGAAGTCTCACCATCACACTTTCAAAAGCATCCCATTTCCAGACATCACTTCACACGGACAACCCCACTCCAACCAACATTTCCAAGGTCCTGTCTAATATCATCAAAATGGGCCTTGCCAGATACAGAGTTTTGACGTGAGCCCGCGCTGTCTTTATCCATATCCTTTTAAGCTAGTAGAACTGTGTTTGTTGATCATTTGCCTTGCCCTACTCCTGAAGAATAGGTCGAGCTTTACCCTTTCCCTTTTAGGGACCTCTACATATTGCCTGAGGAAGCCTTGCTGAACATATTTGACAAATTCCATTGGCTGTCGCAATCTCTATGGGGTGTTCCTGTGAGTTGCTGTATCAAGCCAAGATGCAACCAATGCGGATACTTTCTGAAGTGCATCTGTACATGTGTGTTACAGTATTCAGTGACATGTAAAACCTCTTTCAACTTCTAAGAAAGTAAAGGCATCGGCGAGCCTTTTGCATAATTACATCTACGTGCTAGGCCCATGGTAAGTCATACAAGATGTTTACATGCATTTGAAGCTGCTAATTCTCTCCATAGCCAATGCACCAATGCAATGTGGCACATGGTCTCTTGACTTCCACTTTCTGAAGCTTTCCCAAGGGCCCTTACGTTCACTGCGAAAGTCCTAAATTCTTTTTATCGAGTCCACATCACAAGATTAAACATCGTTCAGCCAGAGCTGAGCACACTTCTCGGCACCTGCATCCAACGGCGTCTTGCGCTTCTTGTGCGTAGTGGTGAAAAGATTGGTGGAAACAGTTCGCGACGTGAACGCTCTTTCCTTGACCCCAGTCCTGAAATGAAGTCCTTTGACTTCCCAAAATGCAACAGCTTGCTGAATTGAAAATTGCTTTTTTGCCATTCATCAGTCACTTATCTCACTGATCAAGATCCCACTCTAGGTGTTGACAACGTTCTTCACTGTCAATGATACCTCCTATTTTGGTGCCACCTGCAAACATTGTAATCATATTCACTGCAAAAAGTTTCTACATTTCAGTTCTATACGGCTTTTGATACTCTGATCCAAATCACGGACTGTTACTGTGAGAATTTAAACCGATCTTTGCATCATGTTACTGATCATTGATGCCCAACTTATAGTCCCCCCCCCCCTGTTTTTGTTCAAATCACTGTGCTGCTCAGTTTTCTGTCTGCCTTCTACTTGTCAATCTTGGCTGATCCATCTTTCAACGCCATTCTATTGCCTTCTTCTTATAACCCCCGACACCCGTACTAATCAAGAATCCATCTATCTCTGCCTTAAAAATATCCATTACCTTGGCCTCCACAACCTTCGGTGGCAATGAATGCCACAGATTCACCACACCCTTCAATCATCATGAACAGCTCTCCAAACTGTAGAATTTTGGAAGATGACCAACAGAGTATTCCCTGTCAACTTCAAAACCCGTAGAGTAACTCAGCAGGACAGGCAACATCTCTGGAAAGAAGGAATGGGAGACTTTTCGGTTGAGACCTTCATCAAACTGAAAAATCCCTGCACATTAACACTATCCTACACTGCTATCCTTTGTACATCTGCTTCTTGCAGCAGATGATGATGTAGAAGCCATTTTGGAAGCCTCCCTCTCCCTCCCTCTCTTATTTCCTCCTTCCCTCTCACTGCCTCTCTCCTTCGCCCTCTCTCCTTCTCCCTCCCTGAATAGTCTGTGACCCATAGCACTGTGGCCATAGCGCTGTGTGACGCCCATAGCGCTCCAGCTGGTAGCGCCATAATTAGAACCCACAGCGCTGTCCGTTTAAATTCCCACGTGCTAAACTGACAGCGCTGTTTAAACCTGGAGTGGGACAGGCAGATCAAAGCTTACAAAAATAATCATCCAGATCTTGAAATTTAAAATACTAATAGATTTAATCTGCTATACTTTTCAGAGTTACAGTAAGACTTTTTATATCCTTGCATTTTTTAAGCAGCAAGATGAAATAGGAAGTCGGGCCGATTTAAAAAAATACGTATTTTACAAAGCAAATCCGTACATCCGTATTCTTATCGCATTTCCGTACAAAATACAGAAAATCCGTGCTACTTGGCAGCTCTGTGTACATTTTCTAGCTTGACAACATCTTTCCTACAGCATCGTGCCTTCTTCTTCTTGTGTATGGTGTGCACAGCCTAAAGTTGTAGGACAACTTGTTCTATTTGATCTTATTTGATTGTGCACGCCGGGTTGATTGCATTCGTTGAAATAGGGCGGACCACGTGAAGGTTGCAATCTTTCACCCCAAGCATGGTGCCCAGAACTGAACACAATACTCTAAATGCAGCCGCACCATCATCTTATACAACTGCAACATGACCTCCCAACTTCAATACTCAATGCTCCAACTGATGAAGGATAATGTGCCAAAAGCCTCCATCTTCAAGTAACTATGCACCTGCATTCCTAGATCCCTCTACTCTACACTTCCCAGAGCCCTACCATTCACTGTGGGACTTCCCAAAATGCAATACCTCACATTTCTCCGTGTTAAATTCCATCAACCATTCGTTAGCCCACCTGGCCAATTGATCAAGATCCTGCTGCAATTTTCCACAACCATATTCACTGTCTGCAAAACCACCCACTTTTGTGTCAGTTGGACAGTGGCCAAGGAAAGGTTGACCAGCTACAGTGGGCCCAGTTCTGGTCACCGAGCCATTGGAAAGATGTCACTGAGCTGGAACAGCTGCAAAATAAATTCACCAGGATATTAACTAGTCTTCCACATTTGAGTTATTGGGAGAGGATGGATGGGCTTTTCTTTGGAGTGCAAGAGGCTGAGCAATTACCTTTTTGTGGTATACTAAATCATGAGGGACACAGATGAAGAGAACACTCACCGTCCTTCTGCGCACCGTCTCCCCCCACAAACCCAGAGTAGAGGATTTTAAAACTAGAGGGCATAGGCTTGTTGAAAGATGAAAGGGTGAAGACGGATATCAGGAACAACTTTTGTCCTTATCTGCAATGAGCTGCCAGAGGAAGCTATAGAAGCGGTTGCAATTATGACTTAAGACTTTTGGATGGATATATGCATAGGAAAGGATAGATGGATACAAGGACAATACAGAGGGCCCGTTTCCATGTTGTATACTTCTATGACTTAACGTACTTTACTCTTCACTATGGTAGTAAGGAAAGTGTATTCTAGGCTTTAAGCATCCTTACCTGAAACATTCAGTTCAGTTTAGTTTATTGTCACGTGCACTGAGGTACAGTGAAATGCTTTTGCTGCATGCTACCCCGTCAGCAGAAAGACAATACATGATTACAATCGAGTGATTCACATGTTAAAGGAAATAACATTTAGTGCAATGTCTGTCAATAGACAATAGGTGCAGGAGTAGGCCAGTAGGCCCTTCGAGCCAGCACTGCCATTCATTGATCATCCCCAATTAGTTGCCCATTCCTGCCTTCTCTCCATATCCCCTGACTCCGCCATCTTTAAGAGCCCTATCTTGCTCTCTCTTGTACGTATTCAGAGAACCGGCCTCCACCGCCCTCTGAGGCAGAGAATTCCACAGACTAAAAACTCTATGTGTGAAGAAGTGTTTCCTCATCTCCTTTCTAAATGGCTTACCCCTTATGTCGGTCTGCAACCACCACAGATGCTGCCTGACCCACTGAGATCCTCCAGCATTTCGTCTTTTGAAAGCGCCGCTGCTTGCGAAAGGTGCTTTCAAAACAAACCCTCCCGCATGCCGAGGCCGGGAGGAGGGAGGGAGGGAGGGAGGAAGGGGGAGGCCTCCTTCCGCCATCTGAAGCACCTGCACCGCTCAGCCCCGCACCTTCCTGTTGGTTGGCGGAGGAGGGGAGGCGGTGGCAAGGAGATCCCAACTGCCTCCCCCTTTAGCGGCGGCACTTGGCGGTGGACAGGGACGACCAAGGCAGCGAAGATGCCGGTGTTGTCCGAGGAGCGCTGACCTTCCTTCCCACCTCCTCTGCCCCTTCCCCTCTCTCTCTCTCCCTCTGTCGTATGCCCCCCTCCACCCCCCTTATCCTGGGACCCCTACTCTCCATCCCGCACTGATACCCATTCCCACCTCTATTCCATCCTGCACTGATCACCCTATCCACCTCGCATAGATTCTCCTGCCACGCCCCTTCAATCCTACACTGGTCCCCCAATTCATCCTGTACTGACCCCCCCTTCCATCCATCCTGCACTGCTCCCCACTTCACCCTGCGCTGCTCCCTCCCATCCATCCATCCTGCACTGCTCCCCCCCATTCATCCTGCACTGCTCCCCCCCCATTCATCCCATACTAACCCCCCTCCATTTATCCTGCACCGATCCCCCCATCTATCCTGTACTGATTATCCCATTCATCTTTTACTGATTCCCCCCCATTCATCCTGTACAGAACCTCCCATTCATCCTGTACTGAACCACCCATTCATCCTGTACTGATCCACCCATTCATCCTGTAGTGATCCCCCCATCCATCGTGTACTGAACCACCCATTCATCCTGCACAGACCCACCGATCCACACTGTACTCGAAGAGAGTCTCCAAGAACAGTGAATTAAGCAAGTAAGAGCAGGTGCAAGAACAGAGTCTGCCTGTGTGACTGGGCAAAATTACGTCAAGAGGATTATAAATTAGCTCATCTGGTTTGGAACCAAGAAATGAGAGTTTTGTGTTTCAACAACAGGACCAGACTAAGAGCCAAAATAAACATGTCTGTGCACAGAAAAACTACAGCAATTATTTTTTTCAATAATTAAATTCCCTCAACTGACATCGTAATTTTGGCCAGACATCACATCAAGTAATAAGTTCAGTTTTATGAATTAAACCTCAGCGAATTTAAATTAATTTTGTAAAGGGTCTAGCCAACATTCATAAAACAGACCAGAACATGAAGATTTATCAAACTGAGAGGCCGTAAATTTGCCTTGTGCTGTTCAGCCAAGATTCCTTTCCTGTTATTTAACCCATAATTCTTTTGGCTTTCATGTCTTTGGAATTATCCAGTTTACATTTCACTTAACTTGGCGAAACAAGCTATTTAATGACATGAATGAATTTATTCCTCCGTTTTTCATCCATCTCATACTTTACACAAATACATCAATCTTTTCACCACTTTAGAATTACTGATCTTGATTTTGCTTTCCCAATTTCTTTTGCATGGCATTTGGTTGGCTAAAATATTGAAACTAGGAACAAGAAAACATAGTATTATTGTCAGGCCCCGATTGCCTTTGAGACACAGGTACGAGGCCGTGGAGGCTAAGTCAATGGATATTTTGTAAGGCAGAGATAGATAGATTCTTGATTGGTACGGGTGTCAGAGATTATGGGGAGAAGGCAGGAGAATGGGGTTTGGAGGGAGAGATAGATCAGCTATGATTGAATAGCGGAATAGACTTGATGGACCCGATTCTGCTCCTATCACTTATGAACTTGTACACCGCCTTGAACTGACAATGTGCTGTTAACAACAGTACCAAGATCATGTTTCCATGACATTAACTGCACTGTGGGCAAGTCAAGATGATGGCTACTTGGATGGGTACTAACAGATAACGCACAACATGCAGCCAGTTCCCTGTGGGGGAGGGGGGGGTGTGGAGGAGGGGGTGTGGGGGGTAGGGAGGTGTGGGGGGTAGGGATAACACAGACCCCGCTCGCACTTTGTTCACTACGCTCCTTCAGCTTTATTCTCGCAGCCGGTGATTGATAGCGGGTGCCGGAAGGGGCGTCGCCGTCCTGGCGAATAACTTTTCTAATATTACACCAATCGGAACAAAACTTATTTCACTTGCAGCAGAGGAGAATGGTGAGCAAGGTGGCGAAAAATCGTAGCGCTACGGGGGATCGTTTTCGCGCAAATTTAATTACAACGCAGACCGGAAGTGGTCAAGGTGAGAGTTTTAGTAATAGTATAGATTATCTGATGTGTTTGGATACCATGCAAAAGAAAGCTTTTCACTGCACACATGACAATTAAAACAAATCTGAGTAATAAGAGTCACAGTCATAGCACGAAACAGGCCCTTCAGCCCAACTTATCCATGCTAAGCAGAATGCCCCAACTAAGTTAGCCAATTTGTGTCCTTTAAATGTTATTTATATTACCTGCTACCTCCTCTGGATCTCATTCCAATTGACCACCAGCCCCCACAGAGTGAAAAAGTTGCCTCTCAGGTTATTATTAATTCTATTAATTACAGCGACCTTGGTTCTGCAGTTAAAATTCAATTCTTCTCTGCTCCATCTCCAACTACATTCCTAAACAATTTGCACCTTGTCCATCCTCCAGCTACACAGCAGGATGTTTCCACGAGTGCGAGAGTCTAGGACCAGAGACCAAAGCCTCAGAACAAAAGGACGTACCTTTACAGAGGAGAGGAGGAGGAATTTCTTTAGTCAGAGGGTGGTGAATCGGTGGAGAGCATGCCACAAAAGGTTGTGGAGGACGTAAATGGAGATTTTTAAGGCAGAGATAGATTCTCAATTAGTACAGGTGTCAGAGTTATGGGAAGAAGGCAGGAGAAAGGGTTTGAGAGGGAAAGATAGATCAGCCATGATTGAATAGCAGAGTAGATTTGATGGGCTGAATAGCCTAATTCTGCTCCTACAACTTATGACCAATTTGTAACTCTAAAATCCTCTTTGTCACACCTTGGGCATGTTCATCTCTGTCCTTTGTCCAACGATCTAACTATCAAATTAAAAAAAACCTTGCCTGTGTTCACCTATCACCTGCCATGCCTCTCCACACTTCTTGCTTTCTTTATTCCCACTCCTGCAATCAGAATGAAGAAGGGTCTCGTCACCGATCCGTGTCCTCCAGGGATGTTGCCCGACCCCACTGAGCTACTCCAGCATTTTGTGTCTTTCCTTTCATTGCAATTTGATTTTTTTTTGGAAAAGAGAAAAGCAATATTCCAGTGAAAAACATTGACAAAAGAATTGGAGCAATGGCTAATGAAAAATGTTAGCCTTCAAAATGAGCCTGTAGTCAATTTGGGTAGCTCACTGCATTCCTTGAGGCATGCTTCAAAGACTGGTAAATTGATGCGAGAGAGTCATATATCTAATGGAGCTGAAAGTTGTAGGCACGGATCTACCCTTGTGACATTGCAGCAGCTGCATTGTGTCTTTCTGTCAAAATCCTGGATTAAAGCAAAACAATACTGGCGACATAGCAAAAGCCTTGCATTCAACATGCTCAGCTATAACACAATAACTACACAGGAAGTCTTTCTTGCATTCAGTTATGAAATACATAGCAAAGAAAATAATGCAGTGAAAATAAATGAAAGCCTCGCAAAGCACTTGCCTATAAAGGAACCACTGTGCGAGTATTAATCTGCTGAAACTAATTGAGCACCATTTCTCCGATTATCAAAAGAACTGGCACCTTCCCTACTCTAGCCATTCCAGAAGTAACATTATTATTTTTTCCCCATTTTGGGAGAAAAGAGCATGGTTGTTGCTTTATTAATCTATTCTGAAGAATAAATTGTTTATAGCCATCCATCCAATTACCTCAGGTGTCTATCCACATTTCAAACATCGTTGATTTAGTTTAATTTATTAACACCACTGGTGCAGTGAAAGGCTTATTCTGCATGCTATCCATACTATATCATACTATACAGGAAGGGGTATGATAGAACCTCTTCTGGAATAGCACATAAAAGTACATCATGCTTCAACACCATCTTGCAGCTTCCAAGTGCCTGAAAATCTCCAACATTGGCCCAAGGAGATATGTAATTTATTATTTTCTGACTGGAAAGACCAGTGTCCCTGATGGCCTGGGAGGCAACATGTGTTTTATCAGGTTGTAAGCTGCTTTTGTGAGATCAATCATCACTGTACGGTCAAGATACATTGCAAGATAAAACTTTTAACTTTCAGCAATTTTCTTTGTGGGGGCAATTCCTAACGTAATTTTGTATGGATAGAGTACTTGGCAGAAGCTTGAAATTTATATCCAAGAACCAACAACAAAAAATTGTCACAGCACTGAAAAATTAACCTTGGTCATATTGAACAGCAGGGCATGCACCAGGCATTTTCACCTGTCTATTTTTTATGTGCTCATGATATTGAAACATAGAAAATAGGTGCAGGAGTAGGCCTTTCGGCCCTTCGAGCCTTCAATATGATCATGTCTGATCACCCAACTCAGTATCCCTTACCTGCCTTCTCTCAATACCCCCTGATCCCTTCAGCCACAAGGACCACATCTAATTCCCTCTTAAATATAGTCAACAAACTGGCCTCAACTACATTCTGTGGCAGAGAATTCCAGAGATTCACCACTCTCTGTGTGAAAAATGTTTTTTCTCATCTCGGTCCTAAAAGATTTCCCCCTTATCCTTAAACTGTGACCCCTTGTCCTGGACTTCCCCAACATTGGGAACAATCTTCCTGCATCTAGCCTGTCCAACCCCTTAAGGATTTTGTAAGTTTCTATAAGATCTCCCCTCAATCTTCTAAATTCTAGCGAGTTCAAGCCAAGTCTATCCAGTCTTTCTTCATATGAAAGTCCTGACATCCCAGGAATCAGTCTGGTGAACCTTCTCTGTACTTCCCCCTATCGCAAGAATGTCTTTCCTCAGATTGGGAGACCAAAACTGTACGCAATACTTCAGGTGTGGTCTCACCAAGACCCTGTACAACTGCAGTAGAACTTCCCTACTCCTATACTCAAATCCTTTTGCAATGAATGCTAACATACCATTCGCTTTCTTCACTGCCTGCTGCACCTGCATGTCTACTTTCAATGACTGGTGTACCATGACACCCTGGTCTCGTTTCATCTCCCCTTTTCCTAATCGGCCACCATTCAAATAATAGTCTAGTTTCCTGTTTTTGCCACCAAAGTGGATAACCTCACATTTATCCACATCCTGTTAGTCAGGAGAAGCAGCAAGCCTGGACCAGACTGTACATTGTAAGCTGGCATCAATGGCAATCTCCCATGTGGAATTCTTCAAAGTGCTCCTGATTGACTCCATTCTGTATCATTGTTCCTCTATTCCCGGATCTCAGCAGGGCTGGCCTGTTTGTGAATAAGCCAAAAATGTTCCAGGGATTTCTGAAAAATTCAGAATTATTGTTACTGCCAACTGGAGCTGAGCACTTCAGCTATTAAACTGTGCTATTCAAATGGAGCACCTACACTCATTCTACCACCATCTTCCTCAGGAATTTTCATTGGAATTTAACTTTTACAAATGCCTGTATATTTATTTTTTCCTTCGTTTTCGGATAGAATTTCCAAGATCGGGAAAAACTATCATTTGTGGTTAATTACCTGCTGGTTCTCTCGGCTGTTATTACAAAAGCAGTTCTGATATATCTTCCACTTAGAGAAGCCAAGAGGTTCTTCATTGGTTGGCACAGAGGAAAGAAAAGATAGGGATTAACGGGTCCCTTTCAGAATGGCAGGCAGTGACTAGTGGGGTGCCGCAAGGCTCGGTGCTGGGAACGCAGCTATTTACAATATACATTAATGATTTAGATGAATGAATTAAAAGTAACATTAGCAAATTTGCAGATGACACAAAGTTGGGTGGCAGTGTGAACTGTGATGAGGATGCTATGAGGATGCAGGGCAACTTGGACAGGTTGGGTGAGTGGGCAGATGCATGGCAGATGCAGTTTAATGTGGATAAATGTAAGTTATCCACTTTGGTGGCAAAAACAGGAAGGCAGATTATTAACTGAATGGTGTCAAGTTAGGAAAAGGGGAAGTACAACGAGATCTGGGGGCCCTTGTGCATCAGTCACTGAAGGTAAGCATGCAGGTACAGCAGGCTGTGAAGAATGCGAATGGCATGTTGGCCTTCATAACAAGAGGAGTTGAGTATAGGAGCAAAGATGTCCTTCTGCAGTCGTACAGAGCCCAAGTTAGACCACACCTGGAGTATTGTGCGCAGTTTTGGCCACCAAATTTGAGGAAGGACATTCTTGCTATTGAAGGAGTGCAGCATAGGTTCATGAGGTTGATTCCCGGGATGGCGGGACTATCATATGTTGAAAGAATGGAGTGATTGGGCTTGTATACACTGGAATTTAGAATGAGGGGGGGTCTTATTGAAACTTAAGATTATTAAGGGATTGGGCACGCTAGAGGCAGGAAACATGTTCACATTGTTGGGGGTGCCCAGAACCAGGGGCCACAGTTTAAGAATAAGGGGTAGGCCATTTAGAATGGAGATGAGGAAAATATTTTTCACCCAGACAGTTGTGAATCTGTGGAATTTTCTGCCTCAGAAGGCAGTGGAGTCCAATTCTCTGGATGCTTTCAAGACAGAGTTAGATACTCTTAAAGATAGTGGAGTCAAGGGATATGGGGAGAAGGCAGGAACGAGGTACTGAATGTGAATGATCAGCCATGATCACAGTGAATGGCGGTGCTGGCTCGAAGGACCAAATAGCAATCAATCAATCAGTTGCCGAGACCTTTGACAATGATTTTCTTGTAGCCGTATTACTGTTGCTGTCACGATTCTTTGATTGCGGGTGGGGGTACTACACTGAGAGAAGTAGCAGTAGTAACAATCCAAACAGTTAATGGCACCATTCATCTTTCTGACGATACAGGCATCCTAAAGCACACATAGCTAACCTACAATTTCCCTCTCCTTTACTGGCCAATGTTAACAAACAAAGGAAAAATACTCGCAAACAGAAAGATAAGACAACAAGAAAAGGCAAAATACGTACCAAATACACAAGTTACAGTATTCAAATGGTACAAAACCCAACACTTGTATCATGTCATATTCTTAGACAAGGAATTCCTCGTGCAGAATTATCTCAATCAACCCCATCAGCTTTCTGATCACACAAGTGAATGATAAAATTATCAGTAACAATGCTATCAACTTCAACAAATTAGTCAACAACAGTATCATGTGAGATTGCATTCTTACCATTATTACCCTCCCTCCCACTCCCCCCACCCCACCATCTGAAGGTTTCTGCCGCATTTTGTTGGTTCACATGCTTGATCAATGTTGTTTTATCATTAATGATTTATTATTATTAATGTTTAGTGTTTTCTGAGTCATTCATAACTGCCACTGTATGTCATGATTTTATAGTCCTGCCTCCCCCATCCCCCCCCCCCCCACCCCACCCCAGAAGGGGCATTACCTTCATCGCGGTGATTGACAGGCGAGAGGACCAATCAGCTGATCTCAAGGTTTCTTTTAAACACTCATAATTTTTTTACTTTTCATCGATGGGAAAAATCCTTGGTGCTGGCTCAGCGGAGGAGGACTGAGTAAGATGGCCAAAAATCACAGCGATACAGGGTAGCGTTTTTTCTAAAATCAATATACAGCGCAGACAGGAAGTGGTCAAGACGAGACTTTTAATTATATAGATGGGCCAGAAGTGGGCAGGTGAGATTAGTGCAGATAGAGCATATTGGTCGGACGAGCAAGTTAGGCCAAAGAGCCTGTTTCCATGCTGTATGACTCTTCGACTCTATCTATAACTCTAGTATGATGGTGGCGGGACATTATTGTATTTAATGGGCAGGTGAGGAAGAGTAGGTTACAAGGCAACAACTGAATGAATGGGGCTTATATGAAACAGAACTACTATCACCCCATTCAATTAGCCTTCCTCCAACTAATTAATTTTGGATTGCCCTTTTCCCTTCTCTTAACTAATCTTTACATTTTCTGACGCAAGGGTCACTGGGATACTGAGTTGGATGATCAGCCATGATCATATTGAATGGCGGTGCAGGCTCGAAGGGCTGAATGGCCTACTCCTGCACCTAATTTCTATGTTTCTATGTTTCTAACTTTGATGTAGGCACAAAATGCTGGAATAACTCAGCGGGACAGACAGCACCTGTGGAGTGAAGGAATGGGTGCCGTTTTGGGTCTCAACCCGAAACATCACACATTCCTCTCCAGAGATGCTGCCTGTCCCGTGTCCCTACTCTGGCATTTTGTGCCTATCTTTGGTGTAAACCAGCATCCCCGCAGGTCAGTCCTACACCAACTTTGGTGTGTTCACCTACCAAACCTATATGAGCTACCGACCTCGTATCCAACAAACAAATTCAGCTAAACCTTCCTCCTCATTGAACCAGAAACACTGCTCCAGATAATTATCATGGAGGTATTTCTGTTTAAGAAACTTTACTTCCCCTCTGCCCTCAATACTATTAATATCACTGTTTACATTGGGATAATTACGTACCCAATTATCTACCCTGTATTTGTTCCCTTGTCTGTAATCTGCCTGCACGTTTGTACCTCCCATTCATTCCTGAACCAAGGAGTCTTTCCAGCAGTCTAAATGTTCCCTCTCATATTTCTTAGTTCTATCTTTTAATCCATGTGTCATTGTTAGTTTAAAAAAAATATCCACAAGTCAAACACAGTAGCATAGTTTATCGGGTTGTACATCATGGAAACGGGCTCTGCAATCAGTGTTTCCACTTAGAAGGAAATTACCCAAAATTTAGGAAATTCTCGTTGTCTTCGGGTGATTTTGAAAAAAAAGTATAAAAAAGTATATGTACGACCATCTGCGCCTGCGCAGTTGGGGGAGGCCCGTCAGGCACGTCACATTGAAAATGGTGCCGGTAACGTGCAACTACCCGCGAAGAGGTCCAATTCTGCTCACGGGATGATTTAGGTGCTCGCTTCTCTGTGCATAGCACTGTACAAGTGAGTAACAGAAGGAGGCAGATACGGTGCAGTTACATAGATCTGTTTTGCCTTGTTTTTCTTTGTGTTGTTAACGTGTGCCCGAGAAATAAAACAACAACAAATAGCCCGCAGGAAGTATTTCTGAAAATTTTAGGAAATACCATCAAATTCCAGAAAATTTGGGATTCTATTTCAGGAAAGAAAAATGCGAGGTGTGGAAGCACTGTTTTCAACCCAACTCCTCCGCACTGAATAGGATGTCTACCCAAGGTAGTACCATTTGACTGTCCTTGGCCCATATCCCTCAAAACATTTCCTATTCATTAGCTTGAAAAGGAATTTTCTTTTAAAAATTGTAATCGAACCTACCTCAAAGCTTCCTCTGGCAGCTTATTCTATATACTCACCACCATCAGCATTATGAATATGCTGTTCAGGTCCTTTTGAATTTTTCTTTGAGGGATTGTAATTTTTCTTTGAACTTATGTAAAACTTAATTGCAAAATTATAACCATTAATTGATTGGCTCACTGAAGTCAATAATGTATTTTAACAACTTCTTTGGGAAAAACGAAGAACTGTACATCTTTTTTTTAGCACTTCACAAAACTCTCTAATAATAAACTCACCCAACTTTTAGAGGCTTTACAACACAAGAAAAATAAATTGATCATTTGTTTTTTGTCATTACGGTCAGAAGATAACTGCGACATTTTACTGCTGAACAATATGCCCATAGTACAGAAATCACTCGTGTTTTTATTCCCTGAAGACACATGACAGGCGAGATTCTTTACTGTATATCCATTTGCAAACATAAAATAATTCAAATTCACAGCTGATTATATCCCTTAAAGATAACTATCAATAAACATGAAATTAAAGAAAGTCAAACAATTTCTGACTTAATCCACTTGTTAGTTCTGTTCGTGCCTTGAATATCAACCAAAATATATATACAGATATACTTCAGCATTAATTGAAAAGAAAAACAAATCAATTGCATGGGTTCTGTTGAATGACAAAATAACATTATCCGATTTAATTAATGATAAACATCCTATCAGAGGTCAATTCCAGCATAAACAGAAAATGCTGCAAAGACCAAGGAGGTCAGGTAACTTCTGTGGAAATATAAATATAAATAATATTTCAGGTCAAAGACCCTTCGTCAGAAATGGAAAAGAGAATAAACAAATTGGTTTTAAGTTGCAGAGAGAATTGGGGTAGGTCAAATTAAATATCTTGTTTGAAACCAGGCGAGGGTCATAGTCACAGTCATACAGAAAACAAAATCTGCACGGACAATCAACCAAGCATTTACACTAATCCGACATTAATGCCAAATAATAAACTTTTGGAAAAACTCAGCAGATATTGTTTCACATGCTGATCCTTCCAGCAGTTTATTATTGCTCAATATTCCAACAACTGCAGTCTCTTGATATGAATACAAGTTTTAAAAACTACTTTCTGGATTCTTACAGGTCATGTATACACCGGGAACAATTTCCAACCAACCCAGATCCCATTGGAATTTAAGAGCACACTAGATCTTTGGAGTAAACAAGTGACAAGAGAAGGTGCAAACTCCACGTTGGCAGCAGCAGAGGTCAAAATTGAAACCAAATTTCTGGCATTATGAGAAAAGATCTACTAGTTATGCCAGTGCCACAGAGATCAAACAATCATCGTTGCATTGCATGGAAAGTTGGTATCTCCATGGTCCATGGTGACTGACATGCAACTACGTAT
Organism: Okamejei kenojei; assembly: GCA_035221665.1. Lineage (NCBI taxonomy): Eukaryota > Metazoa > Chordata > Chondrichthyes > Rajiformes > Rajidae > Okamejei > Okamejei kenojei. Next base: position 160,148,295 of record CM069131.1, read on the forward strand.
CTACACCAATCTTATCTTTACTTCTCTAACTATCCCATCAACCATGTCATTCCTCGACCTCACCGCCCACCTACACACCCCTCTTCTCCCCACCGCAAGACACATCTTGTCTCCTCCCCTTCGTTGGGGAAACACAGTAGCCAATTAGTCTTTCATATGGAAAGCACCCTGTAAAATCCCTGCAGTGTCAAGGAAAACAAGCAAATTCCACACATACAGCATCCCACTGCTATGCTACGGCCACATGCTATGAATGAAGTCAGCTGGTTGATGAAATGGTAGGCAATTAGAGCGTCAACGCAAACGAAGGAACATAACAAATTCTGAAACAATGAAACTACTGTAACAACATTCAAAAGATATTTGGACAGATACAAGGATCGGAATGGTTTAGAGGGAGATGGGCCAAATGTGGGCAGATGGGACTAGGTTAGATAGATCATCTTGATCGGCAAATTGGGCCAAAGAGCCAGTTTCCATGCTATATGACTCATGCAGTTAGACAGTGAATGCACAAAACAAGGGAATGCTAAAGCTGTGAAATGAAAAACTGTCTAACACATCCAGCAGGTCAGACTATCCTAATGGAGTGAGAAAAGCTGGCAGTAACAGAGATGGGCTGGCCAATCTGACAGAGAAACCAAGTCGCTCAAAGTTGAATTTGTAGAAAGTCCAGAAGGGTGCAATGTGCCTAAATGCATTGTTCCTCAAGTTCACATTGGACCCTGTTATAACAGTCCAAGCATGGATCACTCACGGATTAGAGTGGGCATGACATTCCAAGTGTCTGACAACAAGATATTCACGGTCACCCATGGGGGCTGAAGACAGGTGCTCAGCAAAATGACGATGCAATCCGACACCCAACAGAGAGAAGGTTACAATGTTGATACCATATGCAGTTGTACCACAATTGGAAGAAGCGCAAGTGAATTGCTGCTTCACCTGGACAGGTTATCTAGGTTCCGGGATGATGGAATGTGAAGTGACAAAAAGACAACTCGCTTCATTACAAAGCGGTATAAGAAGGGGAGAGCTTGGTGGAGATAAAATCACAAATGGAAGAGACTCTTCAAGTCGCTAAAAATGAAGTAGTAATTCATCAAAAGCATCTTGCTTCTTCCGTCATTTGTTTATTACACCAGCAATTGCACATTAACCTTGAACAGTCAAATTAAGAGGAAGCCATATGGCCTCTCAAGATTAGTCCAAAATGTAATAAATTCATAATTCATCATGTACAATGACGACTCAAACAAACCGACGCAGGGCAAACTTCTATATCTTGCTTATCAAAAATCTATTTACAGCCATCTCAAAAATATTTAAAAACTAGCATCACTGATTAAAAAACAGCCGCATGCGTCTTAAATGGGCCACTATTTTTAAACACTCACTGCTCATCTGGATCCTCCCATCAGAAAAGAAACACTCCTCAGGATCTCCAATGTTTCAATCAAATCCCCTCTCACTCATCCACATGCCATCAAATACAAATCCATCCTCAAGGCACTGGAAAGACACCAATGCAAATTCCACAAAATCTTCCAAATTCCCTTCACGGATTTGGAAACTAATATCAGTCCAACATCTCCAGCACTGCAGTCCCAGATGCACAGCAGGCTACCCTGGGTAGACCATGTATGTGCCCGACACCAGGATCCCAAAACAAACACTATCCCAAGCCCTGTCATGGCGGGTGGGGGGGGGGGGGGGGGGGGGGGGGGGGGGGGGGGGGGACAAACTATCAGAGAGGTTCAGGGAAATATTCAAGCACGTTTCACCTTCCTTAGACCAAAAGAAGCAACTTGACTACCAATTGCTTCTTTTGGCCTAAGGAAGCTCAAACGTGCTTGAATAAGCATACTTGCTTAAACGTGCGTGACTAATAACACTTAAGATGCTGAAAGGTATGTCCATGTATATGGAGAACCCAAGCAGTATGTTGGGAACACCACCTCACAAGCCTGTCTCCTCAGTCAGTTGAACCAATCTGCAGTACCAAGAACACCAACAACTCCATTTGATGCTGACAGGGACATGCACTCTACCCTGCTTCCTGAAGTTTTTGAATAGCTCCTTTAGTTTGCTGTAATGTAAATATAATTTGAAGGCATTCAATTAGAGCACACATTTCTTCCTTAAGGGCCCGTCCCATTGTACGAGGCAATTCAAGAGCTCTCCCGAGTTTAAAAAAAAAAAAATCAAACTCGTAGTAAGTCCGTAGAATGTATGTAGAGGCTCCGTCGGAGCTCGTGGATGTCTTGTAGCGGCTCGTAATGCTAACGGCAGGTACTTGGGAAACGCGGTAACTCGTGAAGTTTTTTCAGCACTGTGAAAAATGTCCACGAGATTCCCGAGTACCTACGAACGGCTATTACCGTAATTCTCCGAGTTCGAATCAGGGGAAACTCGGAAGAACTCTTGAATTACCTCGTACAGTGGGACAGGCCCTTTAGAATTTCAAAAGGCAATGTTTGGGGCTGCAGGTGCCCACTGCACATGGGATGTAACTTGTAAGGGAAGCAAATTTCCTCTCAGACCCTTTTGAAGGTAATGGGGATTCTAACATGCTCATTTAATTATCTTTGCTGGCTAAAATTGTCCTGTCAGATAGCATATGGCATGAGGATCAATTTGCAATGCATGGGTGAATTTTGAAATTGTTTCATGTCAGATATGATCAGCTTTCTGAAACTCACACTTTCACTTTGATAATAGTGACAGTGCATTTAAAATCAATGAAATGCAAACAACTACCTTGTGTTTTCAAGTCCGTATTAAAAGCCAAATCTGCTCCATTCTCAGATCAAAATTCAGGCCCAGAATTCCTTAACCTCAGCTTTTCTTTTCCATAGACCTACTGTAACTGCTTCAGTACAGTCCATGCTGGTAACCTTTATTTATTTTTATTATTTATTATTTAATTCTTTATTTCAAACAGAATAAAATAATAAAAAGCAAGTGTGAAACAGTATACAAAAAACAAAACAAGAATATTTATAAAGTGTCATAAACAATATCTATAAATAAATGAAATCGCATGTGTTCGAAAAGGAGCAGGAAGAAGCCAAAGCTTATTAATTCCCACCCCTTATTCAACTGCTTATAATTTTCTTATACAAATTTAGCAGCTATATGTGCACCAGCAGCGATATGTACACCAAATTATTTACATTCATACACTAATCAAATATTTACAAAGTCATACAAAAAAAGAGAAAAAAATAAAAAAATAAAATTATTCAACCAACCATAACCTTCAACATCTAGATTTCTGCTACCCACTAAGCTCCTTCATTATACAATATAAATTTAAACCATTATCATCCCCATATACTTGAGAGTTTTCCCTTTACCATATCAACTTTCCTCTCAACTGTTGTCATCTGTTCCAGCCATACATTATTCCAAGATGTCACAGACCAATATTAGACTCTGGCACTTCACCGATGTTAATCACTCCACCATTGACGACCTGCTCGTCTACTGGGAAATCTTTGTATCCTGGAATTCTCTCATAAATCTATTCACCTCCCTTACCTTTACAAATCTCACCCACCTGACTTTTATTCAGACATCCACGGTAAGGCAGCACCAGATTAAAAAATACAGCTACCATCAGGAAACACTCAAATTTACATTTACCCCTTCAATGTGTTTTTACAGTAAACAATTTGTAATATTACCTGAAATAGAACAATTGATCATAAGTACATCTTTGTGAAAATTGATTAAATCACGAGTGGAATATGTAATTTTTTTCATATGATGAGTTTCTATTTCTACCATTTGTTCTTATATTTCCTTGAATCTCCACACATTTCTCCAAAAAAAAACGAATTCTGGTCAGTTCAGTATCCATGTATTCATTTCCAGTAAAACATGAAATTTTACTTCATTTGGATGTGAAAATCCTGTGACAAATTCTGAAAGCTATGACAAAGAATAAACAATGCCTGTGGGCCGTAATATATAAAGACAGGACATGCAAGGCGTTATGGAGCATGTGGAGAAAGACATTATTCAGTGAGGAAAGCTATTTCCGGGTGCAGGGCCAACATGCTCAAGATCAATTGGAGAGCTGGTGAGAAAATGCCACGTTAACCAATTCAGTAGACAATAGGTGCAGGAGTAGCCCATTCGGCCCTTCGAGCCAGCGCCGCCATTCAATGTGATCATAGCTGATCATCCACAATCAATACTCCGTTCCTGCCTTCTTCCCATATCCCTCGACTCTGTTATCTTTAAGAGCCTACCATCTTTAAGAACCTACCAGGTGGTGCTGTGAGCGGCAGCCTCGCCTGCAGCGTGCTCGTCCTTTCGATTTTTTTTGTTTTTATTCTGTCTAAAAGTACGTTTTAGTGTGGGGGGGGGGGGGGGTGATGGGGGAGGGGGAGGGGAAGGGGAAATCGGGGGAAACCATATTCAGTCACTTACCTCGATGACGATGTGACTTTTCTCTTTGTCGCATCTTCGTCCCCTCGCGGCCCAACAACAGGACTGATGCGGCCTATCTCGGAGACCGGCCCAGAGCTTCAGCAGCAGATGCAGCCCAGACTTTAACATCTCAGAGTAGGGCGATCCTATGCTGGGGATCGCCAGAAGAGGTGCTCCGACCGCCAGCCTGCAGACTATAACATCGTGAAGCTGCGGTCTGCAGAGCTTCTAGCCGTAGGCACGGCGTTGACTTTCCATCATGGCACATGGGATCCCTTGCCGGCGATCGCCAGAAGAAGTGCTCCGACTGCCAGCCTATAACATCGTGATGCCGCGGTCTCCGTTAAGAAAGTGGCCGATTCGGGAACTCCAAGCCGCGGAGAGTGTGTTCTGATCCGTCCCGACATCGGAGTCTCGATCATCCCGATGAGAAGGCTTGTACATCAGGCTGTCCATAGCAACCACGGGGGAACAAAGGAGGAAGTGTGAAGAATGTTGATTCACTGTGGTGGATGTTTATGTTAAACTCTATTGTGTTCTTTTTGATTGCATGGCTGCATGGTAACTCATTTCACTGTACCTTAATTGGTGCATGTGGCAAATACACGTGAACTTTAACTGGAGCTCTATCCAACTCTCTCTTGAAAGCATCCAGAGAATCGGCCTCCACTGCCTTCGGAGGCAGAGAATTCCACAGATTCACAACTCTCTGGGTGAAAAGGTTTTTCCTCATCTCCGTTCTAAATGGCCTACCCCATATTTTTAAACTGTGGACTCCCCCAACATTGCGAACATGTTTCCGGCCTCTCGCGTGTCCAATCCTTTAATAATCTTATATGTTTCAATAAGATCCCCTCTCATCCATCTAAATTCCAGTGAATACAAGCCCAGTCGATGCATTCTTTCAACATATGAAAGACCCGCCATCCCGGGAATTAACCTTGTGAACTTACATTGCACTCTCTCAATAGTAAGAATGTCCTTCCTCAAATTTGGAGACCAAAACTCCAGGTGTGGAGTTCATTAGCTATACCTAGATGACGGAATGGTGAGATTGCCTGAATATATCAATGTTTTACATGGAAGAGTGGTGCCAGAGACAGCAAATACTTTTCTAGATGGATCTGGGATATTCCAGCAAGATCATTCACCATGCCACATATCAAAGAAAGTGACCCAATATATTTTACAGCGGACAGACTGGCTTAGCCACTTGGATGGCCTGAATCTGATTGGCTCAGTGTCAGTACCTCACCATATAACCATATAACAATTACAGCACGGAAACAGGCCCTCTCGGCCCTTCCAGTCCATGCCGACCATTTGTTTTCCCCTAGTCCCATCTACCTGCACTCAGACCATACCCCTCCATTCCCTTCACGTCCATATACCTATCCACTTTACTCTTAAATGTTAAAATCGATCCTGCCTCCACCACCTCTGCTGGAAGCTCATTCCACACAGCCACCACCCTCTGAGTAAAGAAGTTCCCCCTCATGTTACCCATAAACTTCTGTCCCTTAATTCTCATGTCATGCCCTCTTGTTTGAATCTTCCCTACCCTCAATGGGAAAAGCTTATCCACGACAACTCTGTCTATCCCTTTCATCATTTTAAAGACCTAAATCAAGTCCCCCCTTAACCTTCTGCGCTCCAAAGAATAAAGACCTAACTTGTTCAACCTTTCTCTGTAACATAGTTGCTGGAATCCTAGCAACATTCTAGTAAATCTCCTCTGTACTCTCTCTATTTTGTTGACATCCTTCCTATAACTAGGCGACCAAAATTGTACACCATACTCCAGAATTGGTCTTACCAATGCCTTGTACAATTTTAACATTACTTCCCTACTCCTATATTCAATGCTCTGATTTATAAAGGCCAGCACACCAAAGGCTTTCTTTACCACCCTATCTACATGCGATTCCACCTTCAGGGAACTATGCACAGTTATTCCTAGATCCCTCTGTTCCACAGCATTCCTCAATTCCCTACCATTTACCATGTACGTCCTATTTTGATTTGTCCTGCCAAGATGTAGCACTTCACACTTATCAGCATTAAACTCCATCTGCCATCTTTCAGCCCACTTTTCCAAATGGCCCAAATCTCTCTGTAGACTTTGAGAATCTACTTCATTATCCACAATACCACCTATCTTAGTATCATCTGCATACTTACTTATCCAATTTTCCACCCCATCATCCAGATCATTGATGTACATGACAAACAACAGTGGACCCAACACAGATCCCTGAGGCACCCCACTGGTCACCAGCTTCCAACCTGACAAACAGCCATCCACCATTACTCTCTGACATCTCCCATTCAGCCACTGTTGAATCCATCTTGCTACTCCGCCATTAACACCCAAAGATTGAACCTTCTTAACCAACCTTCCATGGGGAACCTTGTCAAAGGCCTTACTGAAATCCATATAGACAACATCCACTGCTTTACCCTCATCAATTTCCCTAGTTACCGCTTCAAAAAATTCAAGAAGGTTTGTCAAACATATATATTTATGTTATATATATATATATATTTATTATATATATATATATTATATATATTTATTACATAACCATGTTATGCCTTTAGAGAAAGGAAAGGACTTAAGCCGTAAAGAGTGCAGAGAAGAGTTACGAGGATGTTGCCAGGAGTTGAGGTCCCGAAGTAGAGGGAGAGGTTTGGCAGGCTGGGACTGGATTCCTTGGAATGCTGGAGAATGAGAGGTGATCATCTGGAGGTGTACAACATCATGAGTAGAATAGATAAGGTAGATGCACTGTCTTTTACCCAGAGTACGGGAATCAAGAACCAGAGTCTAAAGAAGGGTCTCGAGCCGAAACGTCACCCATTCCTCTCCAGAGATGATGCCTGTCCTAATGAGTTACACCAACATTTTGTGTCTCCCTTCGATTTAAACCTGCAACTGCAGTTCTTTCCTACACAAGAACCAGAGGACATTGGTTTAAGTTGAAAGGGGAAATATTCAATGGGAGTCTAATGGGAAACTTTCTCCAGAGGGTGGTGAGATTATGGAAACTGCTGCTAGAGGAGGCACAGACTATAACAACATTTAAAAGGTAAATGGCCAGTTTCCACGCTGTATTGCTAAGTCTAAAGTGAAGTCTAAAAGCGGAAGAACAGTGACAAAGAGCAAGTCTTGCTTGGAGACACTAAATGATAGAGTGAGGGAGAAAAGCTTCACAAAAATATGTTTTCAAAGTTGGTGGCAGTTGCGGAGAGGTTGTTAATTTATTTATTTATTTTAGTCAGTTTAAAGTTTGTTTTTGGGGGATTCTTTAACTTTTATATGTGGGGAAGGGGGGCAGGGTAAGGGGGAAACTAACTCCCAGTCGCTTCCTGGCAGGGACGCGGCTATTTCTCAGAGTCGCGTCCACGCCCCCCACCTCGCGGGATCAGAGTGGCCATTCCTGCCGGGGACCGGGAACCGGACCAGAGCCGCAACAGCGGCGGCGCTGGATTCACTGCGGAGCGGGCGATGCCTACCTGGGTCGCCATTTGGAGCTCCGGAGCGTTGAGCCGCTGCTCCAACATCGTGGAGCTCTGGTTTAGAGAGCTTCCAACGCGGGCGGCGCTGAACAACTCCCTGGAGTCCTGGGGCCCTTTGCCGAGGGCCTCCAGCGTTGTATCTCCACCCGGCGCGCCCTGCGGACTTTGGGGGCCGCGGACTCCGGTAGGAGGGGGCCGACTCGGGGTCCAGGTCGCTGAGGACGTCCCCCAGCCCCAACGTCTGACTTGCATCACCCCGGCGAGGGGGCCTGAACATCGGGCCGCCCGTAGCGGCGACTGCGGAGGGCTCGGGGAGGCCCCGACCACGGGGGAACAGTTGGGAACATCAGGGGAAGAGACTGACTTTGGTGCCTTCCTCACAGTGGGAAACTTTGATCCTGCTGTGAGGGGATGTTTTATGTTGAATTCTATCTACTCTATGTTGTGTTCTTTATTTTTACTGTATGGCTGCATGGTGATTTCATTTCACTGTGCCAATTGGCACACGTGACAAGTAAATGATACATTTACAAAAAAATACATTCAAAAATCTACAATTTTGAACAGAACAAATACATTGGGAAAAACAGGAACCAATAGTGGTTATTAGGACACAGATAGATTTAAAGAATCTAAAAGTTGTGCAGATGACATACAAGTTACGCCCATAAAATAGAGCTTGAATGATTGCTAGTTTTCAAAATGTACATGATCCTACTTTTTCTGAAGAGTCAAGAGGGTTTTAATGCCATATGTCCCAGACAGATCAATGAAATTCTTACTTGCAGCAGTACAACAGAATATGTAAACATAGCACCCTGTAACCAATATGATAGTCGAGAAGGAAAAGCAGTACTCAGAGCTGATCAGGCACCCAATTTCAAGTGATGCTCAAGAGTACTGTACAAGAGTTGGTGGAGGTAAAGACTCTCACAGGATTTCAGTATTATTCGATGGATAATTTAAGGCATAGATATGTTCTTGATTAGTACAGGTGTCATGGGTTATGGGGAAAAGGCAGGAGAATTGGGGTAAGAGGGAAAGATACGTCAGCCATGATCAAATGGTGGAGTAGACTTGGGCCAATTGGCCTAATTCTGCACCTATCACTTATGAACTTGAAAATTATCTAGACATGTTTGAATCACCAAGCCTGAGAAGGTGACAGGTCAACGTTCTGGAAAAAGGGAATAGATGGACACTTGATGATTGGCACAGATTGTGTAGACCAAAAGGCCCCTTTCCATCCCGTATGATACATTGACCTGACCTTACTTGGTAATATAATAACGGGTTATCCCTGAAATTTGAACATTTTGCTCCGCTCGCAAATGCTGTCTGACCTGCTGAACACTTCAGCACTTGCTATTTATATTTCTATAAATCATATCATATATCCTCCTTAGGGATAGGATAAAAGGAGGAAGTGATCAAATTGTTTGAGTCAACTGAATCCCTAAAGAGACAACAATTGGTGAGGCACTGGAACCGGGCCAAACTTTCCCAGACAACGCATTCATTTGGCCACGGAGTCGGGCAGATCCACAGTACTTCACTGCACTGATCACGATTCATGTGACTGCCGTTCTCTTTGTTGGGAATTGGCACAGTAGACCAGGGCCTGCAGCTTATTTTCAGCTCAAAATAGACTGCTGAGCATAGATGGAGTGGTGTCAATAGAAACATTTGGAAATTTACCAATGCTTCAGTGTATGCATAGCTTGTATTCCCCAAGTCTTACAATATTATACCACAAGAAATGTACTTCTAACTCTGTTCCCCCCCACCTCTACAGTTTGTCTTTCTGGCGATATTGGTATTTACTGTCCTTTCCTAACAAGGAGGCAGAGTCAACTGAAGTGAGGGGTTTGGAGTCACACGTAGGCAAGACAAGTTAAAGGTAGGTTCCATCCCTCAAGGGTATTACTGAACCAAATGTGTTTTTACAACAATCTGGAACATTTATGATGTTGATACCAGCTTTTATAACGGATTAATGACCCCATAATCAGAGGGCATATGTCTAATCAATGATCCACTGATTTAAGCAGGAAACTGCCCTCAAATAAACTTCCATATACAAGCATATAACCATATAACCATATAACAATTACAGCACGGAGGACAGGCCCTCTCGGCCCTTCCAGTCCGTGCCGACCATTTGTTTTCCCCTAGTCCCATCTACCTGCACTCAGACCATACCCCTCCATTCCCTTCACGTCCATATACCTATCCACTTTACTTTTAAATGTTTAAAATCGATCCTGCCTCCACCACCTCTGGTGGATGCTCATTCCACACAGCCACCACCCTCTGAGTAAAGAAGTTCCCCCTCACGTTACCCCTAAACTTCTGTCCCTTAATTCTCATGTCATGCCCTCTTGTTTGAATCTTCCCTACCCTCAATGGGAAAAGCTTATCCACGTCAACTCTGTCTATCCTTTCATCATTTTAAAGACCTCAATCAAGTCACCCCTTAACGTTCTGCGCTCCAAAGAATAAAGACTAACTTGTTCAACCTTTCTCTGTAACATAGTTGCTGGAACCCTGGCAACATTCAAGTAAATCTCCTCTGTACTCTCTCTATTTTGTTGACATCCTTCCTATAACTAGGCGACCAAAATTGTACACCATACTCCAGAATTGGTCTTACCAATGCCTTGTACAATTTTAACATTACTTCCCTACTCCTATATTCAATGCTCTGATTTATAAAGGCCAGCACACCAAAGGCTTTCTTTACCACCCTATCTACATGCGACTCCACCTACAGGGAACTATGCACAGTTATTCCTAGATCCCTCTGTTCCACAGCATTCCTCAATTCCCTGCCATTTACCATGTACGTCCTATTTTGATTTGTCTGCTAAGATGTAGCACTTCACACTTATCAGCATTAAACTCCATCTGCCATCTTTCAGCCCACTTTTCCAAATGGCCCAAATCTCTCTGTAGACTTTGAGAATCTACTTCATTATCCACAATACCACCTATCTTAGTATCATCTGCATACTTACTTAACCAATTTTCCACCCCATCATCCAGATCATTGATGTACATGACAAACAACAGTGGACCCAACACAGATCCCTGAGGCCACACCCACTGGTCACCGGCTTCCAACATGACAAACAGCCATCCACCATTACTCTCTGACATCTCCCATTCAGCCACTGTTGAATTCATCTTGCTACTCCGCCATTAACAACCAAAGATTGAAACCTTCTGAACCACCTTCCATGGGGAACCTTGTCAAAGGCCTTACTGAAATCCATATAGACAACATCCACTGCTTTACCCTCATCAATTTCCCTAGTTACCGCTTCAAAAAATTCAAGAAGGTTTGTCAAACATGACCTTCCAGGCACAAATCCATGTTGACTGTTCCTGATCAGACCCTGTTTATCCAGATGCTTATATATATTATCTCTAAGTATCCTTTCCATTAATTTGCCCACCACTGACGTCAAACTAATAGGTCTATAATTGCTAGGTTTATTCTTTGAACCCTTTTTAAACAATGGAACAACATGCGCAGTACGCCAATCCTCCGGCACTATTCCCGTTTCTAATGACATTTGAAATATTTCTGTCATAGCTCCTGCTATTTCTACACTAACTTCCCTCAAAGTCCTAGGGAATATCCTGTCAGGACCTGGAGACTTATCCACCTTTATATTTTTCAAAAGTGTCAGTACTTCCTCCTCTTTGAATCTCATAGTTTCCATAGCTACTCTACTTTTTTCCCTTACCTCACAGAGTTCAATATCCTTCTCCTTGGTGAATACCGAAGAAAATAAATTGTTCAATATCTCCCCCATCTCTTTTGGCTCTGCAGATAGCTGTCCATTCTGGTTCTCTAATGGTCCAATTTTATCCCTCGTTACCCTTTTGCTATTAATATAGCTGTAGAAACCCTTTGGATTTACATTTACAATATACAAGCAGGGCTCTCGCTTAACTTTTTTTCCCTGTTGCCAGCTGAGCAATCTTGACAGCTTTTTAGGTTGCCAAAGGACAGTTTAGGTGGTCGGTTTGCATGACGCCTGCGATAATGTGCTCGGACGAAGTGCGTAGTTACCAGTCGGAATTATGCTCAATGAAGCATTCACATATTATGTTCAAGAAGGAACTGCAGATGCTGGAAAATCAAAGGTAGACAAAAGTGCTGGAGAAACTCAGCGGGTGCAGCAGCATCTAAGGAGCGAAGGAAATAGGCAACTTTTCAGACCGAAACCCATCAGTCTGAAGAAGGGTTTTGGCCCGAAACATTGCCTATTTTCTTCGCTCCATAGATGCTGCAGCATCCGCCGAGTTTCTCCAGCGCTTTTGTCTATAATTCACATATTATTTCTGCTTCAAATAACTCACAAACTAAACATATTCACCAATCAAGACATGATATACCACAATGACATGCAGCAAAATTATACTACAATATCTCAACTCTTTTTACACATTGCAATTAATGCAATTTCTATTAGTTCTTTCCACTTCCAAACAAAAATGTGGTTGGGTTATTCAGCATATGATCCTGTGTCAATAAATCCTGGACCATGGTAACATATATGCTTAACGATACACACTACAGATTGATGCAAGCAGGTTTTCTGTAAAGGACAGAAAATTACCATGACATGGCCATAGCATGGGTCGTTATTGCTATTGGCACAGAAACACTCTCGCTTCCCACATAATTTATCCATAACAAAATATACAGGTTGCAAGGACATTTCTAAAGACATTTTATGATAATAGCTGTTAAAACCGACTATACCCACCTGACAGGTTAAACATTACACTAACTGACAAGAGATGGCCAAAGGACATAACTGCAGCAAATGTTCTTTTGGTAATATGTTTAAAGGTGTCAAAACAAATAATAACATTGGGAATTAAAACACATTTGATTACATTCCTTTATCAAACATAACCAATGTTCGCTCTGAAGACCATGAAGCACAATAGGGTCAGGGGGTGTGTGAATCAGTGCGGGGTGGATAGATGGCCCGGGGGGGGGGGGGGGGGTTGAGAAGGCAATCGGTGTGGATTGGATGGATTGAGGCAGGTGGATTAGTACGTGTTGGCTGGAATATGAAAAATTGTGAGGGGGATGGGGGGATCAGTACGGGATGGATGGGGGTTCAGTACAGGATGAATGGGGGTAGACAAAAATGCTGGAGAAATTCAGCGGATGAGCTAAGGAAATAGGCAACGTTTCGGGTCGAGACCCTTCTTCAGACTGTTCCCCCCATTCTTCTTGAATGGGGGGGGGATCAGTGCAGGATGAATGAGGGGATCAGTATAGGATGAATGGGGCATCAGTACGGGATGAATGAGGGGATCCTGTACTGGATGCATGAGGGGATCAGTGCAGGATGCATGAGAGGGATCAGTAAAAGATGAATGGGGAGATCACTACAGGATGGATGGGAGGATTGGTGCAGGGTAAATGGAGGGTGGGTCAGTACGGGATGAATGGGTGGCTCAGTGTAGTATGAATAGGGGGAGAAGTGCAGGATGGATGGGATGTGGGGTCAGTACAGGATGAATTGGGGGACCAGTGTAGGATGGATTGGGGGGGAGGGGGGGGGGGAGGATCGCAGGAGAATCAATGCGAGGTGGGTAGGATGATGAATAGATTGGGGGGGGGGGGGGTAGATGGGGAGGGCAGCACAGGGGATGTCAGTGAGGACTGAATAGAGGAGGGAATGGGGATCAGTGCGGGATGGAGAGGAGGAGGTCCCAGGATAAAAGGCGTGGCGTGCGAGCGCGCGAGAGCGGGGAAGGGGCAGAGGAAGGAAGGTCAGCGTTCCTCGGACATCGCCCGTTGCCTTGGCCGGCCCTGTCCAACGCCAAAATGCCGCCGCCAAAGGGGGTGGCGGTTGGGAACTCCTCGCAACCACCTTCTCTCCTCCGCCAGCAGACAGGTAGGTGCGGGGCCGAGCGGTGCAGCTCAAATATCCTATAGCTATAGGACCTTTGGTGCAGCTGCTTCAGATGGCGGAAGGAGGCCTCTGCCTGCCTCCCTCCCTCCCTCCCTCCTCCCGGCCTCGGCGTGCGAGAGGGGTTGTTTTGAAAGCGCAAGCAGCGACCGTTATCAGGGCGATAGCGACCGCTGATGGCAAATCCGCAAAAGGTGCTTTCAAAGCAACCCCTCTCGCACGCCGAGACCGGGAGGAGGGAGAGGGAGGTCTCCTTCCGCTGGACGGGGTGCGGGAGGAGGAGATGGTGGAGCCGCTGCTGCCACTGTTCAGGGCACGTCATTCACTCCTACCCTTCGTCACCACGCTCCTAGTATCTTTGCCTCGCAATCAAAGATACTGGAGGAAGACAGCCGCCGCCAACACGAAACGTCAGTTCCTATTCGCCAGAGATGCTGCCTGACCCGCGGAGTTACTACAGGTTTTTGCGTCTCCTGGTATAAACCAGTATTTGCGTGCCATGCCGGGCAAAATGAGTCGGCGTTTAGGTTGCCCGGCGGCACTTTCTGTGGTCAATGGCACCCGGGCAACCGCTAATTTCGAGACCTGACAAGTTGCAAGGAGCAATTCATTTTGCCGTGATATGGAGCAGATGTATAAACAAACATAAACTTCACAGTCACAGCAGGGAGCCACTCATCAAAAATGTGGAAATTGACCAGGCAATGAGCAATTAATATACAATGGACACTTGTTCAATCATGGCAAATCAATGTGACACCACAATGAAGAACTTTGGATTGGCAAAAGTACAAGTGGGTCACCTCACTGCTTAATGGTCAGTGCAGACTCATTTAGCCGATGGACCTCCTCCAACATCATCTACTGTATCCGTTGTTCAAGATGTGGACTCTTATACATCAGCAAGATCAAACACAGACTGGGTGATCGTTCCGCGGAAC